>JAEOAD010000050.1:0-1413750 GCA_036365145.1 Orientallactaga sibirica
CAATCTTTTGAAATTAGATTGACCCTCCCCTGCCCTTCTTTTATGCATTCTCTACCCATGGCCTTGGTTAGGCCATTCCCTCCTTGTAATCAGTCCTTCCACTTACATATGTGCAATACCATACACTTCAGTCCTTCCCTTTCCTCCGTCCCTTATAGCCTTTTACCAGCTTACTGGTTTCTGGTACCAATTTTTGGTTCCAGTACACAGACAAGTCTGTCTATTTGTAGCTAGGATCCACATATGAGAGAGAACATGTGACGTTTGGCTTTCTGAGCCTGGGTTACCTCACTTAGTATAATCCTTTCCAGATCCATCCATTTCCCTGCAAATTTCATAATTTCATTTTTCTTTACCGCTGAGTAGAACTCCATTGTGTAAATGTACCACATCTTTATTATCCATTCATTTGTGGTGGGACATCTAGGCTGCTTCCATTTCCTAGCTATTGTGAATAGAGCGGCAATAAAAATGGTTTTGCAAGTATCTCTAAGGAAGTGAGAAGAGTCTTCTGGATATATGCCTAGGAGTGCTATAGCTGGATCATTTGGTAAATCTATTTCTAACTGTCTCAAAAACCTAGACACTGATTTCCACAATGGTTGGACCAGGTTACATTCCCACCAACAGTGTAGAAGTGTTCCTCTTTTTCCGCATCCACGCCAACACTTATTGTCATTTGTTTTCTTGATGGTAGCCATTCTGACAGGAGTGAAATGGAATCTCAAAGTGGTTTTAATTTGCATTTCCCTGATGGCTAAGGATGTGGAACACTTTTTTAGATGTTTATATGCCATCTGTATTTCATCTTCTGTGAATTCTCTATTTAGTTCCATAGCCCATTTTTTAACTGGGTTGTTTGAATTCTTATTATTCTGTTTTTTGAGTTCTTTGTATATTCTGGATATTAATCTTCTGTCAGATGTATAGCTGGCAAAGATTTTCTCCCATTCTGTAGTTTGTCTTTTTGCTCTATTCACAGTGTACTTTGCTGTACAAAACCTTTGTAATTTCATAAGGTCCCATTGGTTGATTAGTGGTTTTATTCGCTGAGCAATTGGGGTTATATTCAGAAAGTCCTTACCTATGCCAATATGTTGAAGGGTTTCCCCTACTTTTTCCTGTAGCAGGTTCAGAGTTTCAGGTCTGATATCAAGGTCCCTGATCCATTTGGACTTGACTCTTGTGCATGGAGAGAGACAAGGATCTATGTTTATCCTTTTACATACCGATGTCCAGTTTTCCCAACACCACTTGTTAAAGAGACTATCTTTTCTCCAATTAATATTTTTGGCATTTTTGTCAAAAATCAGGTGGCTGTAGCTGCTTGGATTAATATTTGGGTCTTCTATTCTGTTCCATTGATCTACCTGTCTGTCCTTGTGCCAGTACCATGCTGTTTTTGTTACTATGGCTTTGTAATATAACTTAAAATCGGGTGTGGTTATACCACCTGCCTGATTTTTTTCGCAAAATTGTTTTGAATTTTAAGACCCTAAAACCTGCAAACTGTTAGAGCTGATAAACACTTTTAGCAATGTAGCAGGATACAAAATAAACACACAGAAATCAGTAGCTTTTCTATATACTAACAACAAACGTGCAGAGGATGAAATCAGGAATCTCTCCCATTCACAATTGCCTCAAAAAAAAAAATAAAATACCTTGGAATAAACTTAACCAAGGAAGTGAAGGATCTCTACAATGAGAACTTTAAAAAACTCGAGCGACAAATTACAGAAGACACAAGGAAATGGAAAAGACATCCCATGCTCCTGGATTGGAAGAATCAATATTGTGAAAATGTCAATCTTACCAAAAGCAATCTATACATTTAATGCGATCCCTATTAAAATCCCAATAGCTTTCTTCAGTTTTATTCAGCAATCACTACAATTTTTCTCTAACCCTCACCAAAAAGAAGGAGGGAGGAGGAGGAGCAGGAGAAGGAAAAGACATTCTCAGGATCAGTATCAAATTTTAGTTAATTCACCCAAACCTCCACCAACATGCCAGCCTGAGAGGAATACATGGAGATATATATATATATATATATATATATATATATATATATATATATATATATATATATGCCTTATTGGGGGGCACAACACTGAAATTAGAGACTCTAACCCTTGGAGTCTTCTTATCCCAGAGTGGAGTAACTGCTAAGCACAGCAGTGCTTGCAATAAGAGAAATAAATCTTAGAGTTGCACAAGAGTGGGTGAAGCTGCTTCCAGGAACTGAGAAACTTATACTTGAAAATTTCTCCAAATTTTGCTGTCATTGCTGCTTTGGTTTACTGTGGCTGTAGCTTTCCACGTGCAGGTACTGATTGGCATTTTTATTGAACAGCCAAAAAGCCCTCATACATAAAGCAGTAGTACATTGTATGAGAAAATGGTAAAGAAACTCTGGGCTTGAGATAAAGGGCTTGCTGGACTCTCCTGATCTAGAACACACACACCCTCTGATCATAAATATAATACACTAAACACACCTGATGTCTTCAAAAGTTCTGTGGGCAGGTACTTACAGACCTCATTGTCCTCAATGCTATGATCAGCACCTCTTGTGCATGTATTTTTGTTCAGAGATGAGAGTCCAACTAGGCCACTGAGGTAATTGGGTAAAGAGCATAGCTTACGATTAGTTAGCATCTCTAAATATTTGTTTATACCATCTGTGCTGTTCAGGCTAAAGGTACAGTAAGGCAAAGGAAACTTATTCACATTGTTTGAGTGGGTGGATTACAGCAGTGGTAAGAGTAATTTTAGGACAATTTAAAAGTAAGGAATTTAGCATCTTGCAGCAACAACTGCAGAAAAGTTAGTTGTAAGGACCATAAAAATATTCCCACTGTTCTTTGCCATAACTTATACCAATTACTTCACTATTATAGTTCATTCCCACATATATACATATATAAGAAATACATGAGTAATATATTCAGTGATATATATGTTTGTACAGTATTTATAAATAATATATTTTAATCACAGAATGGATAATACATTATGATTTATTTGTTTAATTTAGTGTAATTGTTTCAAGGTGAACACATGCTGTCATATCAATCAAAAATTCATTCCATTTTATTGATGAATAATTTTCTACTGAATGGATATGCTTAATTTAAATCAATTAATCATTTAATAACCAATAGAAATGTTGGCATTTTCAAACTGAAGGTGGAGCTAGATAGCTCTACAATAGCATTAGGCATCTTCCATAGCTAACTTTCACTCAAGTATATACCTCTAAAAGCATGAACAACATGTATCCTTTTATTCTTATGTCTGTCAATGTATGAAACACATGAGAATAGAATATATTATACATTAATTATAATAAATTAACTTATTTATCTACATTTTGATTAATAATAAAGATTATTGGATATATTGGTGAATTTTCAGAATACTAATCTTGCAACTAAAAAAAGTCTGATACAGTTATTAAAAGAGAAGGATAAATTTATGTAACTTTGAATGCTTGCTAATTTGATAGTTTCAAAAATAACATTTTATTACACATTTTATGATAACATCATATTTTCTAATAAATGTTTCTTAGATTCATTTACCTTATTGACAGACAATAATTTATGGAAGAAAATTTTGATTATCTCTTTTATATTTTCTTTTTCCATTTTGACAATTTCCCAAAATGTGTACAATGCATTTTGATCCCTTCACTTTCCCTCTCACTTTCCCTAACCTCACCCACTGAAATCCTTCTTCTCATTGGACCTCTGTCCTACTACCATTCCTTCTATTAATTTGTTTCATTTCTAGCTATCGTTTATCCGTTTACGCTATTTACTCTGGGAGGTGTTGGGTCTCAAGGTATTGCACCTTAATTTATGGTGAGATGTTGACAGATTCAGTCTTGTACAGGAAACCCATCTCTTCTGAGTCCATACATATATCCAGAAGACAGTATTCCACAGCCCTACTTCCCATCCTTATGATGCTACAGTATTGTTACCACCACCTCTATGAGTTTCCCTGAACCTCAGGGTTCCATGTTTACAGCTTATCATGGTAGCTTATTCTTGGTAACTTGTGTAGTCACCTCTACCCTTTGCATAAAGAAAATAGTACTCATCTAGAGAAATAAACATAAAGACTCTGGGATTTCATCTTACTTCAGTGAGAATGGTAATACCTACCACCCCAAAATGACAACAAATGCTGTTGATATGGAGAAAGAAAGAATATCATTCACTTTGGTTAGGAGTGCCAGCTGACACAATCACTATAAAAACTAGGAAGACAATTTTCCCAAAAATGTAAAAACATGTCTATCATATCGCCCTGATATCCTACTCCTGGACATCTACCCTAAGAACTCTGTGCTCTGCTTCACATATACTGGCACAGCCATGTTTCTTGCTGGTCTATTCAGACTTGGTAGGTTACTCTGAACAGATCACCAACATGAACTGAAAAGATTATGTTGCAAGAGACTCATTATAGAATAGATAATATACTAGATAAAAAGTTAACTAAATGAGCTCTATTTTTTCATAGTTTCTATGAAAAGGAGGAGGAAAGGGATAACAATAGTAGGGATAGAGCTTGAGAAATGGCTCAGTGGTTGAAGGTACTTTCTTGAAAACCCTGGATGCCTGGGTTTAATTCCCAGTACCTACATACAGCCAGATGCACAAAGTGGAACATGTATCCGGAGTTTTTTTTACAATGGCAAAGAGACCTTGACATGCCCATCCACATGTGCTCTCTCTCTCTCTCTCTCTCTTCTCCCCTCTCTCAAATAAATGAAAAAAAATAGATAACAACATTAATGAGGTAAAGGAAGAGGAGACAACAAAGACATTGAATACAAACACTCATACCCTGAAAATGACAAATCTATTAAAATTGAGATTTACTCCATAAATGTAAGTAACACCAAGTCAACATAGTTTAAATGGGATAAGTATTATTAATTTAGGGAGAATCTGATTATGTAAACCCTCTTCTAGCCAAAGACTAGTGACAGCTTGACATCGAAGAACATATTCTTTGTCTCCATAGGATTCTGATCTACTTCCCAATTCCAGATATGGGTTATTTTAAAATTAACAGATCTTTTAGCTAACCAGAATTCTTTGTCTCCATAGAATTCTGGTCTACTTGCCAATTCCAGATATGGGTTATTTTACAATTAGCAGATCTTTTAGCTAATCAGAAAGCTATTGGTTACCCACCAAGACTGTGTGCCACTATTGCAATGGAATGTACATCCTGTCAGGGAGTTTTCTTCTGAGTAGCTTAGACCTCTGTTTGCTTAGACATTGTTGGCCACTTTCCCCCAGTAGCTCACTCACATACTGCTTTCCAGCACTACACAGGCTGACTGTCTAACGATTGGCTCTCTTCCATATTTCAGCCAGGTCTCTCCATTCTCTGCTGTCTTCAGCAATGACATGAAATTTTTAAGTTGCTCTTTAACAAATGAACTTCTCCTTAGATGGTAAAGGTTGGGGTCTAGCCTCAGAAGGACTGTAGAGCTCAAAGGGGATGTGTAGAGTCAGGATCATGGGGAAATGATTTGGACCAGTGGTTCAGGTGATGCACAGTGGACGCAAAGCAGAACTCTGCTTCTTTATTTATATGTTTACAATAAATTATGCTTTCTACAAGCAAGAAATAGCAATTTATTCATGAGGCTTCTATTCTATAAGAAATATTGCACAATATTCTTCTTTTTTCCTTGGTTTCCCTTCCTTCTGCTTAACTCATAGACCTCTTGTCCCATAGACATTCTGATAATATCTTAAACAAGAAAATCAAGGACTGCAAGCTCGTTAATATCTTCCCCAGGCTCATGAAAACTAGCCAAGAGCCCTGGCAGGCAGCTCTTGCAGTTATAAGGTGATAGACATTTTTGACCTCAGAAAGGGTTCTTTCTCTTTTACTCTTGCTCCATTAATGTATGCCCCTGTATATGGTAAAGGTTGATCTGTCCAACCAGTGTTTTACATTAATGCCTTTCCTTTAGGAGCCCACCAAACTCTATTGTGAATTCTGAAAGTTGCATAATCTGTTTTACTTCCTTCTGTGGGCCCAACCAGATTATTTGAAAGATGTTTATTCCCTAGCATTTAGACTCCTTAGTAAGTCACCTGTAGGTTCGGGAAATGTGTCCATTAATTCCTGGAACTACAAAAATTGTCTTGTAAGTAACGTTACTTGAAAACAATAGGTACGACATGTGACATGGCATTGCAAGGAACATTTCTCATTAGGTGAAATATACATTTGTGGTGTTGAGAACTTTGTACATTCAAATAGTTGTAGCTTCAGGACCCATAATCTGTTCAAACATTACAGCCTCAGAAATTTCTGCAGCAACATTCTTTTCCTGTTTGAGCGTTGATGACTATATAAACACATCTCAATTGGATTCTCCCATTACTACTGAAAGCAAAAATAAGCAATAATAAACTTACACTAATTCCAAAAACTCTAAGAAAGAGATAGCAATAGCGCAAACTGTCAGGCAACAGGCACTCCAGGAGGTCGCTGAAAGACGTCTTGGCCCTGCCAAAGAACGTCTGGGATGCCGCAGCCCTGCTGAACGGTATCCCATCAGCGTTACACTCCAGAGCTGACTGTTGCTGCCGTTTGGCCACTGCCAGGTAAACATAAACCCTTCCAGCACTAAGATGTTTTTGTTTCTGTTTGGTTAGTTCTTGGTTTGTTCTGTTTTTTTGAGGTAGAGTCGCACTCTAGCCTAGTCTGTCCTTGGATTGACAATGTTATCTCAGGGTGTCCCCAAAGTCATGGCTATCCTCCTACCTCTGTCTCCCAAGTTTTGAGATTAAAGGCATGAGCTACCGTGCTCCGCCACTAAGACTTATTTTTAATGAATTGTTACTATTGACATCTTATTGGTGTTCATTTATAGTTTGTTGCAAATTCAAACATCATTAAATTACAATTAAGCATGACATTAATGTGAATCAGAATAGGTTATCCAGATTTCCATTTTTACTTTTTGTTTGACTTGACCACTGAAGAAGTAGGAGCAGTCAACATCAAATTTTCACTTTTATAGGAGATGAAGAGGGATGACTGCAGAAAGAATCCAGTTCACTGAACCTTTCAAACCTACATGCTATATCTCCAATAACACAAACCTTACAGGAGAAACAGTGCATTTAACAGTGGGCCTAGTGAAAGCAAACTTTTCAGGCCTGAGATTAGTCTGATACCTGCACTGCCCTCTTGTATCCTTTGAGACCACTTGGTGTGAACTAGTATTGCAGTGGCCAATGATGCAGAACACGATTCATGAAGCCATGTTGTAGTCATGCCTCAGGCCAGTAAAGGATATCTGAAATGCCAGGTAGACATGGCATCTAGTTTTCATGGTATTATTTAGAGAGATTGGCTAGGATGCTTCTGCTACAATGAATTGCCTTTTGGTACTTTAAAAAATATATATATTTTTCTTGGGTTGGAGAGATGGCTTAGCGGTTAAGGTACCTGCCTGCTAAGCCTAAGAACGCTGGTCCCATGTTTAGCCAGATGCAAAGTGACACAAGGGCGCAATGCCGCACTTGCCCACAAGGGGGCTCATGCATTTAGATTTCTTTCACAGCAGCTGAGAGACTGCTGGCACGCCCATTCTCTATCTGTTGCCCTCTCCCTCTCTCTCTGTCTGTCTCTCTCTGTGTCTCTCTCCAAAAATAAATAAAGTAAAAAATTAAAAAAAATTATTTTTCTTAGTTACAGACATACTTTGTATGTAAACATCACATGTGGTTATCATCCCTTCCCTCATCCCTTCCCCTTCTCTGATGCAGGTCATCTACATGGGATTTGTGGGTCATGCCTTCTGGGGGACAGCAGTCAGTTATGGGGGAGAGGGAATGTCTCTGTGCATAATGTCCCAACTTGTGGCTCTAACAATCTGCTCCCTTTTTCACAAAATTCCCTGAGCCATGTTGGGTGTGTTTTACATCTACCTCAGTGATGGGCTCTTAGAAGCCTCTGGATCTCTGCTTTGGCAGGTGTTGAGTGTCCTCAGTGTCTATCTCCTTCATTCTTGTGCTGACATCAGGTTCACTGAGAAAGCAGCACTCTTGCTCATTTCCCCAGTTCCTCTGTGGTTTCAGCTGGGGCTGGGATGAAGTGCAATGAGTTGTTTATTTCCTCAGGTACCATTCCCTTCTGAAAAACAGAAGCAGATTCTCCAATGGAGAGTGAAGTCAGCACAGGTTAAATGGGATAGCCATTGTTAATTTAAAGAGAATTTAATGGGTATAGACTCTCTTATAGCCCAAGATTCATGGGAGTGTGATATTAGAAAGCAAAGCCATTGTTTGGATGTGATTCTGACTTTGTCCCCAGTTCCAGATATGGGTTCCTTTCCACTGAGTGCATCTGTTAGCCAATCCAAGAGTAGTTGGTTCCCCACCACGGCTGTGTGCCACTATTGCACTTGGGTGGGCATCATGTCAGGTTGTTTGCTTCTGAGTAGCTTAATCCTCGAGTAGCTCAGACAGTTATGGCCTAAGGGCCATAGGGCTAACTGTCTGGGGATTGGCTCTCTTCCAGATTCCAGCCAGGTCTCTCCATACTCTGTGCTGACAGCATATGGTGACTTCAGCTGTAGTGTCTTACCATTAATCTTTCTTGGGTAATCAAGTGCTCTGACAGAAGTGTGTCTTGTTTTGGGAGACCTTGCAGGTCTCTCTGAAAACAGCTCCTCATGGGTGTTAATTGCATCCTGGAACTGGGAGTTACAGACCAGCACCAAAGGGAAAAGAAAAAAAGAAAAAAGAAAATAAGACAAAGAAGAAACAGGAGAAATTTAAGGCTAGACTTCATCTCTCCTTCCCCAGGGACCTTCATTTCATGTTCTAATGTCCTGTTGAGTCAACCACTTAATCTATCTTTCAGGATATAGGTTTCTATGGTACCAGTTCAATTTGGGTTCAGGTTTGTGTTGCTCAGCCTTCTCCTTCCCTCAAGCATTACCCTCCCTATTGTCCAGGCCTTGATATGCCTGTCAGGTTTGTCAGGATCACATATCTTGTGTTTTCATTTTGGGTTTCTAATCATATTGTCTCTTCTATGTTGTGATTAGAGACTTCCATTGTGGGACTAGGCGACCTTCTGGGGGTTTCTTCTACTTGATGTTGTTACTTTAGCTCTGTGGTCTGCCCATCACAGTGTGGGAATCTTATTTAATTCAGGAGAAAGCTGTAGTTTACCCTTTTAGAGACTTCAGCGATTGTTCCATTTTATGTTTGACTGGAATAGGCTGTTGATGGCTTTGTATTCAGGGGTGGGCAGATTGTGAAGGGCTGAGTGAACCAGTCACCCTCGGTTGGAGCTTACTACCAGCAATGGGATTGGGGATGACTTGGGGGTCTGCCTGCTCAGGTGGGAACAGAGGAGACCAGATATATTTTGAAGTAGCTATTGGCTGTGGGTGAAGTGACAAAGACAAACAATGAATATTTATTCAAACACACACACACACACACACACACACACACACACACACACACACAAATCAATTTCTACTATTCAAGCACATTAAAGAGGGCTGGAGAGATTGTTTAGTGATTAAGGCACTTGTCTGAAAAGCCAAAGGACCAAGGTTTGATTCCTCAGTACCCACATAAGCCAGATGCACAAGCGGGTGCATGCATCAGGAGTACACTTGCAGTGGCTGGAGGCTTTGGTGCCCCTATTCTTTCTCTCTATCTGCCTCTCTCTCTCTCTCTGAAATAAACAAACAAAGTATTTTTTTAAAAGATTTTATTTATTTATTTATTTATTTATTTATTTATTTATTTATTTGTGACAGAGAGAGGGAAAGAGAGAGAGGGAGAATGAGAATTGGTGCTCCAGGGCCTCTAGCCACTGAAAATGAACTCCAGATGTGTGTGCCCCCTTGTGCATCTGGCTTATGTGGGACCTGGAGAATTGAACCGGGTCCTTAGGCTTCACAGGCAAACACCTTAACCGCTAAGACATCTCTCCAGCCCAGTATTTTTTTTTTTTTTAATTTAAAAAATGGCCAGGCGTGATGGCGCACGCCTTTAATCCCAGCACTCAGGAGGCAGAGGTAGGAGGATTGCCATGAGTTCGAGGCCACCCTGAGACTACATAGCTAATTCCAGGTCAGCCTGGACCAGAGTGAGACCCTACCTTGAAAAACAAAAACAAAACAAAAATTTAAAAAATGATTCTTGAAGCACATACATTGTTGTGTACAACCTATTCCTTGTAGTGATTATTTGGGGATTGCTATGTCACAGATGGTGGGGCCACAGGACAGCTCTCTGTTTTAATTAATGCCTCAAGAGAAGGTTAAATAGCCTAGTCTTAAATATGTTATTATTATAAATAAAAGCAATGTTTGTGATGAATCTTACAGTGTTCCTTTCAAAGAAATATAAGTATTTAAAATAGAGCACTGTACATGGTCCAATAAAACTCAGTACATTTTTATGAATCTACTATTCTCTTTCTGTTTTCAAGGGTTTGTCAAGTTTCAAAGTGTGTCACTACTTTAATCTCCAGTATATAACCACTATATCTCAGATGCCCTACACTTATCTACAATATTTATTAATATATCCAGATAAGTAAATATATAACAGTAATGAAGATAATCATCATGGTAGTGTTGGGTAAATGTAGTTTTAATGCATTTTCTGTGAAAATCTCAATATCGCTTGACTAAAATTAATGAAGTTCTGGATTTTCTATAATTATTGTATACCTGATTTATGTTAGCATTGGAGAAATGATAAACAAATGTTGTAATTATGTTTGATTTAATGTCTCTCATAGTGTAAATTAAGATTTTCCATTTGGTTTAATAAAGTCTACAATTAATTTTGTCAACATTAGTTTCCATCTCAAGTTTTACAAAAACAATAATTGCTTTCTGTCAACTGCTTTGTGTATTGTACTGGGAAATATCTATCTCCATTTTAATATAATAATAATTTGATCATAATGACTGTAAAACATTTTCAATATATTTGCTCATATCATATCATTTTTTGATTCACAAATATAACAAATAATATACTAATATACCATGTGAGTAAAAACAAGAGAGGAATAACTAAAATATATTGTTATTGTTATGGAATATAGAAACTGATTTTAAAAGGATATACATATTTTTATGTTATTATTTTCTTAGAGTTTTTCTTTCATTGAGGATATTAACAACTGAATATAGTCCAATTTGATTGCATTCTCCTCTTATCAGTTTTTTTTTGTTCTCCTCACTCCTTCATCCCTATTCCACCTAACCCACTCCTCTTCTCATGTAGTCTTTCTGCAGTTTTTATTTCTCATTTTTTGTCCTAATCTGTCCTCTATGTAGAATTGTTAATGGCCTCAATGTTGTGCAGATCTTGTAAATATAGTTAAACTGGAAATTAGAGTAACAACATAGAAATTTTATGGGTCAAACTCTGAAGGTAATGGTACTTAGAGAAAAAAATATATAAAAGGAAAGAAAACCCTCACATGATAGTCTTTAGAAAATAAGTGAGAACAGTAGGAAAAAGATGACTGACAGTCTCATTGATATGACCCTTGATGAAATAATTGGAAACTGGTACTCAGCCTGTGGAGACTAAAGCCATAGACACTGTTTGCAATATCAGTGGATTTGGCCATCTGAAAGGGAAAGAGTATAAACACCAGTAATTGTAAAGAATATTAGACAATTAAATATCAAAGAATGGTTATAGATTTTTATGGATACTCTTAATAGATGACAATTTAAGTTGACAATTAATTATTTTTATTAGTTGTTCTGCTTTAAAAAGATTGGATAACAGGATTTCTCAGTGGTTAGGGTACTTGCCAGCCAACCCTAAAGACCTTCATTGAATTGCCCAGTACCCATGTAAAGCCATATGACAATGTGGCACATGCATCTGGAGTTAGTTTGCAGTGGCTAGAAGCGCTAGTGAACACATTCTCTCTTACTGTGCCTCTCTGTCTCTCTATCTCTGCCTCACTCTACTTGTAAATAAATAAATAAATAAATAAATAAATAAATAAAAATATTCTTGAAATATTGGTTTAGGAACTACAGGTGTAGCTCAGTGGCATGGGGCTCATCTGGAACACGCAAAGCCTGTGTTCAATCCCTAGGCCAACAGACAAATATATAGCAAACACACACACGTATGTATGTGTGTGTGTGTGCGTGCACGCATGTGTATGTGTTTGATATAGGAAAATAAAGCTTGACTTAATATTATTAATGGATATTTTCAACTAACATTTAGTAATGCTTTATTTTTCTTATTGAAATTGCATCTATAAGTAGTAAAGCTTTTGTTTATGTATTAATACTTCCTTTGAATAATCATTCATGTATTCCCCTCTGTGCACATATTAGCTAAACTGATATTCCTTCTGTAAATGTAGACAAGTGAGTGACTGGCACTGTATGATGAGGAAATGAAATTTTATCTCTTTCATAAGGTAATTAGGAAATATTTACAAAGGATTGTCTATTTGATTGCCAGTCTGATAGAAAACAAATAGAAAGCATAAGGTTTACTTGTTATTTGCAATTTTAATTGTTCATTCAAATACAGAACTTAATCACTCACATGGGGGAAGTGAATGTCTTCTTTACTTTCCTTATTAGTTATCCTAATGTCTTGGCTAGCAGGATTTTCTAGAGAACTAAAATCATGTCCAATTTCAGATAACATATTGTCTGTAGTTTCTATAAAAATATAGGCAGGATTTATTCTTCTCTTGCAAGTCAAGTTGGATAGAATTCAACTTGAATATGCCTGTCCCTTTACTACAGCTTATGTGTATACTTTTCTGCCCAGTCTTCATTTTCTCCTCTGCACTTGAACTACCAAGGGTTGTTATTATATCAGTAGAGAGTTATAAGTTAAGCACAAAGTATGTGTTTATTGTAAAAATAATTCCATCTTTAAAATATTGTGAAGTTATCATGAAAAGAGATCACATGTATGATATTTTCAATTTAGCCAAGGTTTGTTTTTTTTTTTTGTTTTTGTTTTTTGTCAAGTGCTCATATACATTCTGTTCTTACAATCTAAAAATCATAGTGAGTTCATTTCCACAGCCATAGTGATATACATCAGTATTTGATTAAAATAATTGTTAACTGTTGTTCATCAGCAGTATACATGAGCTTCACAATGCCCAAAGCAGATCTGCATTAAAAAAAAAAAAAAATCAAAAAGAGCTTGTGACATTTACCTAGTGCATTAATACCAATATTCTTATTATACCTTCTTTATTCAAATGAAATCAAATTTCATTTAAGAAATGTTTGCTAGGAAATCTGTGATCAAAGGATGAGAGATAAAAATGAATTTTATATACCTACATAAGTAGAAGTTTACATATACATATATATATATATATATATATATATATATATATATATATATATGAAATTATTTGACTAGTAGACAGCACTCCTAAGCATATGAAGCCTCAACATCTTGTAGCAATGAAGATTAAAATAATCAGATGCAAATAGAAAACTGAACAATATTAGGAGCTTCTAATTCTGGAAAAGGCCCCCGTTTTACTTTGATAAGAACTTTCTAGAATTAGAAGCTCCTAATACTGAGCTCTGGCTGTCTTACTATGCCTCATCAAAGAGCTCAGTAACCCATTATATCCTGGCAAATCTACTACATTTTGGTTAGTTGGTAACTTTATTATTATAAAGAGTTGCCTGACAATTTCTTACATTGTTTTCTATATTACATGTTATCAGAGGATATATAAACCTGAAAAGCCTTCAAATAGAGATGGTGAAAACTTAACTAGCAACATTTCATAGACTGCTCTGCAGTCAATCCTTCACTGGACATTCATGTACTCCACTTGGTAAATCAAAAAATGTTTCAGTTGTCATAAAACTCATTATATGATAAAATATTGATGAAGCAATAACCAAAGTTTAAATTAGTATTTTTTCTAATCATTTTCACTAATTTAACTCCTCAAAGTCCTCAAAATAACTTTATCATATAAGCACTATTATATAATATATTAGGTATTTTCTCAATGGTGTGACCAAACACCTGACAAGAAGTAACTTAAGGAAGGCAAGGTTTATTCCAGCTTGCAGTGTGAGGGAAGGACATCAAAAATGGTGAGACACGCATAGCAACAGGAGTATGAATCAGCTGCCAGCACATTGCATCTGCTGTCAGCAAGCAGAGTGAAGGAAGCTGCTGCTCAGCCAGCTTGCAGGTGTAGATGCCTGCCATTTAGGAACTGCAGCCCCTGGAAAGGCACTGACTACATTTAGGGTGTCTCTTCCACCTCCAAGAACCTAATCTAGACTCCTTCACAGTCTTATCCAGAGATTTGTTTCCATTGTGATTCTAAATACTGTCACAGGGACAATAAAGATTAAATATCAAAGTCCATGCCTTGTCAGATTGAGAAACATATCACTCTTAGGCCACATTCAGAACCCTTGTCTCCACAGTGTAATAACAATCAAAATGCATTCTGCCTAACTTCAAAAAGATCATGACATTAAACTGAAAAGAGAGACTGATTGAGAGGGAGAGGGGATATGATGGAGAGTGAAGTTTTAAAGGGGAAAGTGGGGGGGGGGTTGGAGGGAAATATCATGGGATATTGTCTACAATTAAAGTTGTCAATAAAAACAATAATAATAATAAAAAGATTTCCATCTACAGCCTTTTACAGTTTCAAATCTGTTCAAAAGTGTGAGTGTAGTATCTTTGGAGACCAAGGCCAACTTTAAAGATAAGAGCCTTTAATTTCCATACAAAAGTTACATTCTGCCAAGATACAATGGCACACAGTATACATATATTCCCAACCTAAAAACAACAAAAAAGACAAAAAAACTAACAAACAAACAAAAAACACAGGAATGAGAACAAAACAAAACAACAACAACAAAAAAAAAAAAAAAAAAAAAAAAAAAACCAGGCCACAAGAAGACTAAATCCCAGCAGGACAATCTAAAACCGTTAGCACTATGTCTGAACATGGGGCTTATAATGGACACTTATAATGGACTTTATCTGAGCTCCAAAGGACATGAGTAGCCCCACCCTTCCAAGATCTACTGTAGGTAGCACTCATAGTTTCTCTCTTTGGCCAGGTCCACGCTAAGCCTGCAGGTTTTTGTGGCATGAGTCCTATGATACTGGAATCTAAAACATTCTGGGCTTTTCCTTGCAACTTAGTGATTACGTTTATAGCTCCATGGAATAGCCCCGCAGTTCCCCCTTGTAGGGACACTGACCATGCTCTACATCGCCTGGCCTCAATGGTTCTCTGGAACCATGGTATAACACTCCATAATGCCCTCGGCCTTTCATTTTTCTTGCATCTAAAACGATTACTGCATAGACAACAATGCAAAATTTTGCTACCAGCTTAGGGTGAGCGGTGCCCCTCTTGGAGCACAGCTGGTGGAGGCCGCTGTGTGTCTTCCAGGCTGATTTTAGTGAGATATTTTTTTCTAGGCCATTGTGCTTGAGCGGGGAATTCTTCCATTTAATGACTTTCTTCAAGTAACTGAGTTTAACCAAACTGTGTAGAGTTGTTGTTGTTGTTGCTGTTGTTGTTGTTGCTGCTGTTGTTTTCTCAGTATAACTTCCCTATGGTATGGTTCAGGTTTCTCTTCAATGGCATTAACCTCTTTAACAATTATAGATTCTTTCTCAACACCAGCCTAAATGGGATCCTGTTTGTGAATTCCTCTGCTAAATAAATTTGCTCATTACTTTTGAGTTTATCATTCAAGTTGTCAAAGCAGGGACAGAATTTATTTATTTATTTATTTATTTATTTATTTATTTATTTATTTTTACTTACTTATTTGGACAGTTGTTGTAGACAGCCTCAGGTCACTGAGATAAACTTCTAAACCAGGCACAGTTATGGAAGAAGGGATATTTATTGAAGCTTACAGAAATTGTAACCCTCTTAAAGGACCAAAGAGAGAGAGAAAGAGAGAGAAAAGCCTCCAGCCAAAAAAAACCAAAAGCCACACCACACACAAGCACACTGAGGAATTCCAGGCAGAACTTAGGCACTTTGCATATCTTTAGACTGGAATTCCAAATCTACCACCACACTTTAGGACTGGACGCTAAGATCCACCCAGTGACATCTCCAGGCAAGAAGCTGGAAATCTAAGAACTTTTGTAAAACTCCTGATCTATTGGGAGACATTTATTTAAACTACCACAATAGTATATATTAGGAACTTCTTGGAGCCAGTTTCTGAGTTTTTTTTTTTTTTCTTCTAAAAACACATCAAATGGATCTCCATTGTCCACATTTTTCTTAGCATTGTTTTCTTTTAAGTTCCCATCACAATCACTCTCTAAATTCTGTTTATATATTAAATGATTTTCTAGTCCAAAATCTGAAACTTCTACATTCCTCCTACAAACCATTTTCAAAGGCCTACAGACGTCCATAGCCAGGTTTATCACAGAAATTGCCCGGATTCTCAATCTCAACATTCTTCTTTTTATGTCATCTAGAACCCAAGCTTTGGAAAGGGAATTCACACATTTAGGTTGGAACTTTCTATTTCAAGCAATCTAATCTAGAAAATTTCTCACAGATTTGCCCACAGATATGACTTCATGGTGATTGTAAATCATGTAAAAATGACAATAGAAATTAACAATCACAGTTATAACTTTCATATCTGAAATAACCCCAAATAATGTCAAGGTTAAGCCACATGTTCATTTTCAGTATTCAGTCACACTTTCAACACTATGCATACCACCTGAATAAATAGAAAATTTTCAGAATTATCCTGGAGTAATATTTGATGTAATAGAGTTTCAAACCCTCTGGTCTTAACTAAAATATATAGGTTAATATGTGGTTATGATATATGGATGGAAAATACACATATAAATTGTGTATTACATATTTTTCATGCTTTAAAACAAAGCATTTTAACTACACTTTCTATATAGGATTATAAATTCAACAATTTCTGAGGAATTGTGTGGAAAATCCTCTTAGAACTTTGGTAGAAAAGAGATTTATATTTTACCTGCAGTAAATAAATTAGTCATCATTGATGTAGTATTATTAGCAAACTCAATAAATAGATGCACTTTTCAATGTCAGTTTATCTTTTGCAGTTCAACAGGTAAAAATATGGAGAGAGATTTTAGCTATCTTCTTCATAAATGCAAAGTAAAGTAGAGTTTAAAGTAGCTGTGAAACTTGAAACAAAGTTGAATACTGAATAATCAGTTTTAGGCTTATGGAAGAACAAAGAAAAAAATCATTGTGAGTGAAAATATAAGTGTTTGCTAGCAATTTTAAGTTCTTTCATCACTGATTTTCTTTAACAACAAAACTTATAACAGAAATAGTATTATACTTACCTATTAGTAAATGAAAACCTACCATTGTTTTGTGCTCTTTTGTGGTATTTATTATCAATCACAAAATAGGAATGAGTAATAGAGGGAAAGGTGGGTGGAGTTAACTAAAACCAAGAATGTATGGCTGGAATGAAGGCTCAAAGTTACAATGAACTTGTGTACAAGTTTGATTCCCTCTATCCACAAAAAGCTTGATGAACAAAGTGGCTTATGCATCTGGAATTTGTTTCAGCGACAAGAGACCCTTCTCTCATTTTATTTCTTTCCCTTTCACCATCAAACATATGAACAAAATTCTAAAGAAAGAAAAAAAAAAGACAAAGGGCATATGAAAAAAAGCCAACTTTTTTGTAAGCCAATTATAAAATGCATAAACATATTTAAGACAGCTGTAATGACTGTAGTTCTTATTTTGTAAGTTGCTCTTTGGTGTTCTTTGTTTTTCTTTGCTAAATCTTAAGAATTTGAAGAAATTATTTTCATATTAATGAATAAAAGATTAAACAAGGGACTGCTCATATTTTCATTAAAATCATCTCATTTTTAAGATCTATAATTTTCAATTATATACATATATATATATATATGAAGTAATTTCATTTAATGACCCCAGCTTACTTTCATACTTATACTTCATATATTACATTCACATCATTATCTTTGAATAGAAAATTTGTGGTAAGTTTAGCCAGTTGGCTCTTCTATTGATTTTACCTGTTGTCACTTTTTGAGCTCCTGAGACACAGTGGCTTGGCTAAGGGCATTGAACATCTCAGAGTTAATAGTTACTGTGTGACCATACATTTGTAACATGCTGTATTGTAAGCCTCCTTGGATGCTGGTTTCAGAGTATTAAAAGAAATAACAGCCCAATGAAATAGTTCTTTTGAAGTCTTTCCTGACATCCTTTAATAATGCCCCATAGGCTAGAATAGAACATGTCCTGACATACATCATACTGACTCATTTTAAATGAATGCCCTTGAGAGTCAAGAATTTAAGTTAGATGCATAATTATTATGGTTTCTTGAATTTACATACACAGATTTCCCTACAGAAAGCCACCCAACTGAAAAATTAATCACATGTCATTATACATCATTTATGAATCACTATAATTTGGGATTTAATAGTAATATTAAAATAGTAATATTAATATCTATTTGTTGTTTTATGAAAAAAAAAAATATTTTACATGCCATAAGTTTTGTTTTGAAAGCCTAATGCTCATTTTCACAAAATTGTTCTAAAAGGGTTTAAATTTGAGATGTGCCATTGAGTTCCAGATTAACTGGTTTTACTAAAATGAATTTATTTGTATGTTGGTAAAATAATTCCTTACACTTTCCATGTGTCCATTGTTCCAACATGCTAATAATTCTATAAAGTGTTTTTATGGTTTCTACTGGTTCTTTACAATGAAGCAAAAAAAAAAAAAAAAGCTTCTTTCAGTGCAAAATATGCTGGCAATATTTTATAGCTTTTAAAAATTATTTTCTCAAAGTTTTTTTTTTTTTTTTTTTTTTTGGAGAGAGACAGAGAGAGATAGAGAGAGAGGGAGAAGAAGACAGATAGAGATGGATGCGCCAGCAGCCTCTCAGCTGCTGCAAAAGAAATCCAGATGTGTGTTCCCCCTTGTGGTCAAGTGTGGCATTGTGCCCTTGTGTCACTTTGCATCTGGCTAAACGTGGGACCTGGAGATTAGAACCAGCGTTCTTAGGCTTAGGAGGCAGGTGACTTAACTGCTAAGCCATCTCTCCAGCCCTGAAAACTTTTTTTAAACACAGATGTTTTATTAAATGTTGTTAGATACAATGGGTTTCTTTATTTATCTTTTTATTAGTTATGTAGATAGTGTGTATACAGTCATACTGAAACCATTGTTAGTCTCTTTTCTGTCCTCCCCCCTCCAAAAGGACTCTCCTTCTTGGGGAATGTGGGTCATGAATTGGAGGAGTAGTCATCAGTTATGGGGAAGAGGCAATGTCTCTGTGCATAATGTCCCAACTTGTGGCTCTAACAGTATTTCCACCCCCACTCCTAAGAATTTTACTGAGCCAGGTTAGGATAGTTTTAGGTCTACTTTATTGATGAGGTCTAGGGAGCCTCTGTGTCTCTGGATCTCTGGTTTGGTAGGAGTTGAGTGTTCTCTGTGTCTATCTCCTTCACCCTTGTGTTGGTACCAGGTTCACCAAGAAAGCAGAACTCTTGCTCATTTCCCCCATTACTCTATGGCTTCATCTGGGGACCTGTTGAGGTGTGATGGGCTGAATCTCTCCTCAAGTTCTGAGCCCATCTGAAAAAGAGAAGCAAATTCTTCAATGGAGAGTGAGGTCAGCACCAGATAAATGGGATAACCATTATTATTTTGGAGACAATTTCATAGGTATAGGCCCTCTTATAGTCCTTGATTGGTGGGAGCTTGACATTGGAGAGTGGACTAATTTTTGGGATATAGTTCTGACTTGTTTCCCAGTTCCAGGTATGGGTTCCATTCCCCTGAGCAGATCTGTTAGCACAATCAAGAGAAGTCGGTATTGCTCTTATGTGATCATCATGTCAGGTTGTATGCTACTGAGAGACTTATATCATGCATTGCTTGGAAAGGTGTTGATCATTTTTTCTCCAGTCACTCATGTAGTGCCTTGTGGCACTAGACAAGCTATCTGTCTGGGGACTGACTCTCTTCCAGATTCCAGCCAGGTCACTCCATGTTCTGTACCAACAGCATCTTTGGCAGTAGGGTCTTACCATTAACCTTTGGTGGGTCATCAAGTACTCTGACATAAATCTATCTTCTTTTGGGAACCTTGTATGTCTCTCTGATCAACAGCTCATTGTGGATGTTAACCACATGCTGGTATTGGGAGTAACAGGCTAGTGCCAAGGGAATAGAAGGAAGAAAAAAGTAGGTAATATAAAAGGTAATGAGAGAAGACAGAGAAGAGGTAGAGAGAGCGAGAGAAGCAGGAGAAGCTTAAGGTTCGTCTTCATTATACTATCTCCCGGGCCCAGTGAATCAGGAGTTCCTTCTGAGGACTTGATGAAGTTTCAGACTTTTATTATGTCTTTCATGATATAGTATGATATTGTGACATTTTCATTTGGGTCCAGTTCTCTGTGCTCACCCCACCCTGAACTTCCCCTCCTGCCCCACCCTCCCTATTCTCTGATCCTTGAGATTTTTATTAGATATGTCATCATCTTGGGCATATTCAGGTTAGGAGCCACAGATGAGTAAGATCACCTGACTATTATCTTTCTGTGATTGGGTGAGTTCGCTGAGAATAATCTGTTCAACATTAGACCATTTTTCTCCAAATTTCATTGTGTCATTTTTCTTTACTGCTGTGTAGAATGTCATCATGTAAATATACCACATTTTGGTTATCCATTCATCTAATGATGAGCATGTGGGTTGATTCCAGTTCTTAGCTATGAATTGAGAAGCTGTAAACATGGTTGAACAAATCTCTTTGAACTGAGGAATGGACCTCTTAGGGTAAATGTCCATTAAAGAAATAACTGGGTCTGTTGGTAACTATAGTCAACTTTTCTAGAATCTCCATATTGCTTTCTATAGTGGTAGTATCATCTTAACATTTCCACAAACAGTGAATGAGGGTTTCTATTTCCCCATAACCTTGCCAGCATTTGTATTTATTAGGTTTTTAATGTGTGCCATCCTTATTGGGGTAAGGTGAAATTTCATAGTTGTTTTAATTTGCATTTCACTGATAATTAGGGATGTCTTAAGTGTTTTTTTTTTTTTTTTTTTTCATTTGTATTTCTTCCTGTGAAAATTCCCTGTACATTCCTCTGCCCAATGTTTTGACTGTGGTGTTTGACTTTTTATTGTTAGGTTTTTGAGTTCTTTGTAAATTCTAGAAATTAAGCCTCTGTCAGTTGTATAGCCAGCAAGAATTTCTCCCATTCTGTTAGTAATCTATTGGCTCTGCTTATTGTATGTTTGTCTGTGAACAAACTTTTCAGTTTCATGAGATCCCAATGGTTGAATGATTGTTTAATTTTGTGAGCTACTGGGGTTTTGTTCAGGAAGTCTTTTCCCACTCCTATATCATGGAAAGTTCCTCCTTTTTTTTTTTTTTTTCTTCCAGTAGTAGCAGAGTTTCTAGTCTTATATTGAGGTCTTTGATCCATTTGGATTTGATCTTTGTACATGGTGAGATGTGAGGATCGAGTTTCAAGATACTGTCTTTTGCCACTCTACATTGTTAGGGCATTTGTCTAATATTAAGTAGCTATAGTTACTTGACCCAAGGTCTGGGTCCTCGATTCTGTTGCATTGGTCTATATTCCTGTTTTTATGACAGTACCATGTTGTTCTTATTACTATGGCTTTGTAATATAGCTTTGGATAATGTATGGTGATGTCTCCAGAGGTTCTTCTTTTGCTGAGGATATGCTTGGATATCTGAGGCCTTCTCCCATTCTATATGAATTTTGTGATCATTTTTCTATCTCTGTGAAGAAAAATGTTGGGATTTTATTGGTATTGCATTAAATGTGTATATTGATTTTGGTAAGATTGCCATTTTCACAATGTTAATTCTGCCTATCCAGGAGCATGGGAAGTCTTTTGATTTTCTCAAGTCCTCCTCAGTTTCTTTCTTGAGTGTTTTTATGTTTTCATTGTAAAGGTCTTTCACATCCTTGGTTAATGTTATTCCAAGTTTTTTTTTTTTTTTTTTTTTTTTTTGTTGTTGTTGTTGCTGCTGTTGTTCTTGCTATTTAAAATGGGGCAACATTGCTTATTTCTTTTCCTTTATCTTTGTCTTTTGCATATATAAAGGCTACTGATTTTGTGCATTGATTTTTTTATCCTGCTACTTTGCTGATGGAGGTTCTTGGGTCACTTATGTATAGAATCACAGGGCTAACTTCTTCCTTTCCAGTTTGTATCCCTTTTATTTCTTTCTCTTGTCTTATTGCTTGAGCTAGGACTTCCAGTACTATGTTGAAAATCAGAGGTGAGAGTGGACACCACTGTCTTGTTCCTGATCTCAGTGGGAATTCCTTCAGTCTTTCCACATTAAGTCTTGCTTGGGCTTTAGGAGCTTTTTATATAGTCTTTATTATGTTGAGATATAGACCATCCATGCCTATTCTTTCCAATGTTTTGATCATGAAGAGATGTTGTATTTTGCCAAAGGCCTTTACTTCATCTATCAAAATGAACATGTGGGTTTTGTGTTTAAGCTTATTTATGTGGTTTATTACATTGACAGATTTCCATATGTTGAACCACTCCTGAGTTCCTGGGTTGAAGCCTACTTGATCAAGGTGGATAATGCTTTTGATGTGTTGTTGAATTCATTTTGCAATGGTTTTGTTCAGGATCTTTGTGTCTATGTTCATCAGGGAAATAGATCTATAGTTTTCTTTTCTTGTGGTATCTCTCCCTGGTTTTGGGACTAGGGTGATATTAGCTTCATAGAAGGAGTTGAGGATTGTTCCCTGTTCTCCAAGTGTGTGGCACAGTTTGAGAAAGATTGGTTTCAGTTCTTCCATGAAGGTTTGATAGAATTCAACTGAGAAGCCATCTGGTCCTGGACTGTTCTTTTTGGGGAGTTTTTTGATTACCTTTTCAATCTTGGTGGATGTGATAGGTTTCTTTAGGAGATTAGTCTGCTCTGAGTTTAGGTTTGGTATGTGGTATGTGTCCAGGAATTCATCCATTTCCTCTAAATTATCCAGTTTTATGGAATAGATGTTTTTCAAATAAGTCCTGATGATTCTCCCAATTTCATTTATGTATGTTGTGATCTCTCCTCTTTCATTTGTAATTTTGTTAATTTTAAGTGTCTCTCTTTTTGTCTTGGTCAAATTGGCCAGGGGTTTATCAATCCTGTTTTTTTTTTTTTTTCAAAGAACCAACTCTTTGTTTTATCCATTTGCTTAATTGATTTCTTAGTTTCTAATTCATTAACTTCTTCTTTGATCCTAATTATTTCTTTCCATCTGGATCTTCTTTGATTGGATTCTTCTCCTTTTTCTTTTTCTTCTCCTTCTCCTTCTCCTTCTCTTCTTCTTCTTTGTCTTTGTCTTCTTCTTCTTCTTCCAATGACTTTAGGTGGATAGTTAGGTTATTTATTTGGGATATCTCTGCCTTTGTTATGAAGGCATTTAGTGCTATGAATTTTCCCCTGAGGACGGCCTTGATTGTGTCCCATAAGTTTTGGTATAATGTATTCTCATTGCAATTCATTCCTAGAAATTTTGCAAATTTCATTTTTTTTTAAATTTTATGTCCTACCCATTTATTATTTAGAAGTGTGTTGTTCAGTTTTCAGGAGCTGGTGGGATTCCTGATGCATTTTTTGTTGTTAATTTCTAGCAATACAGGATTGTGAACTGGTATCATGCAAGAGATTATGTTTATCTTCCTAAATATATTGAGGCAAGCCTTATGACCCAGTATATGATGTATTTTAGAGAAGGTTCCATGGGCTGCTGAGAAGAATGTGTAATTGGTAGAATGTTCTGTAGATGTCCATTAGATCTAGTTGATTTATAGTGTTGTTGAGCTCTCTTACTTCCCTGTTAATTTTTTGTTTGAATGATCTATCGATTGTTCATAGTGGAGTATTGAAGTACCTAACTATGATGGTGTTGGTTGTTATTTCTGTTTTGTTGTCAAGCAGGTTTTGTTTTATGAATTGTGGTGCACCTGTGTTTGGTGCATAAAGATAGATGATTGTTATATATCCTCTTGTTCAATCATTCCCTTGATGAACAAGAAGCAGCCTTCTTTGTCTTTTTTGATTAACTTTGGTTTGAAGTCTATTTTATGCAATATTAATGTAGCAATACTTGCTTGTTTCTTATTTGCATTTGCTTGGAATATCATTTTCCACCCTTTCACCCTGAGGAGGTATCTGTCTTTAGTGGTGAGGTGGGTTTCTTGAAGACAGCAGATTGAGGGGTCTAATTTTCTGATCTACCCTGTTAGCTTATGTCTCTTGATGGGTGAATTAAGGCCACTCATGTTCAGGGTAATAACTGTGAGGTTTGGTTTAATTCCTGCCATGTTGTGGTGGTTTATGTGGTTTGGTGTTTTCTTGGGCTTTGGAGTTTTCTGTGAGTTCTCTGAGTTTGGTTATTGGGATCTGCTTCTTGTAGGCACTTGAGGTTGGTTGTTTTATTCTTCTGTGTGGAGAATTCCCTGAAGTATTCTCTGTAGTTTTGGCTTTGTGTTAATATAGTTGTAGAGCTGAGTTTTATTGTGGAAAGTTTTTCTTTCACCATCTATTATGAGGGATACGTTTGCTGGGTAGACTAGTTTGGGTTGGAAGCCATAAGTTTTTAGACTTTGTTTTTTTTTCCATTCCATGCCCTTCTGGCTTTCAGGGCTTACATTGACAAGTCTGAAGTAATTCTGATGGGGTTACTTTTATATGTAATGTGTTGTTTCTCCCTAGCTGCTTTTAAGAGTTTCTCTTTGTTATCAATATTTAGAGTCTTAACAATAATATGTTTTACAGGATTTTTTTACCTTTGGTCCAGTCTATTTGGACTTCTGTTAGCTTCTAGTAACTTGATGTGACTTTCTTTTGGGAGAGTGGGAAAGTTGTTTTTTATAATTTTGTTGAGTACATTCTCCATGCCTTTGAGTTAAATTTCATCCCCTTCTGATATCCCCATAATCCAAATGTTGGGATGTTTAAGCATATCCCAAAGTTCCCTCATGTTCTGTTCACAATTTTTTTTTTGTTTGTTTGTTTTGTTTTTCGAGGTAGGGTCTCACTCTAGTTCAGGCTGACCTGGAATTAACTATGTAATCTCAGGGTGGCCTCGAACTCTTGGCGATCCTCCTACCTCTGCCTCCCAAGTGCTGGGATTGAAGGCATGCACCACCATGCCAGGTTGTTCACAAAATTTTGAATTTATTTAAACTTTCATATCCATGAACTATTTCTTCTGTTTTTTTTTTTTTTTTTCTTCCAGTTCTGAGTTTCTGTCCTCCACTTTGCTATCTCTATTCTTCATAGTTTCTATAGAGTTTTGGCCTTGTTAAATTTGGTTTGTATTTTCTACTGCTTTTTTATGTATAGATTCCATCCCTCTGTTGAGTTCCCTTTTCACATCATTTTCTGATTTTCTTAATGCTTCTTGGAATTCATCCATGCATTTATGTCATTATTGAGCTTAGCCAGCTGGTTATTGAGGTTCTCTCTTTTTTCTCTCTTCTTTAGGTCATTTACCTGTCTTTGGAGCCCTTCCTGGTACTTCCCTATTAGGTCTAAACTAGCAAGAACAGCATTCATACAGTTATTGGTCCTTTGTTGATTTTCTGCAAGTTTTGATATTTTCTTGGCCAGCGTTCCATTGCTTGTGTCTTCATTTTAGGATTCTAATCCTATTGTCACTTCTGTGTTTTGATTAAAGATATCCATTATGGGAATGGGCAATCTTTTTGGATTTACTTTCATTTGATTTTTGCATGTTATCCCTTTTGCACTGTGGTCTGCCCATCACCATGAAGAAATCTTATTAACTTTAGGAGGAAGCTGTATTTTACCCATGACCTGTCTCCATACATGAGGTGGGGGGGGTGGTGCCTGAATCTCCATGGGGGCAGGAAAACCTAGGTTGGGGTGGGGCCAATGCTAGCCTGATGACCTGGGTCCATGCATGGGGGAACAGTGGGTAAGTGGGGAGGCACATTGGTGGTGGCAAGTGAGACAAGGTTCACATGTGGAGCTCTCTGGGTACAGGAAATCCTAGGTTGGGGGGAGAGAGGCAAATGCTAGCATGCTGGCCTTGGTCCCCTAAGCCTGCAGTTAGTGCAGGAGGGGGATAATGCAGCTGGGAGTGTGGCTTGGATGGCTGCTTGAGGGGACTCAGGGACTGTTGGGCTACCCAAGAGCATGGGAATCAGTAGATTCCCTACTTTGCTCTTTGGCACCCTACCACTGGAGGTCTCCTAGAACCTGCACACCATTATAAACTCCACTTACCACTAAATGTCTTGCCTTTCATTCCCTGCAGGGGAGGTGTGGTTAGGTGGATGCCATCTTGACCCGAAGTCTTGTCAAAGCTTTTATTTGAAGAAACATTCAGGAATATTACCATTGATCCATTTTGATGTGGATATTTAAGAAAAAATAAAACCCACAGAAAACTTGAGAATTACAAGTTACCTTTAAAACTATTACTTTGGCCGGGCGTGGTGGCACATGCCTTAAATCCCAACACTCAGGAGGCAGAGATAGGAGGATCACAGAGAGTTCAAAGCCACCCTGAGACTACATAGTTAATTCCAGGTCAGCCTGGACCAGAGTGAGACCCTACCTGGCAAAACAAAACAAAACAAAACAAACAAAAAACAAAAAAAACTGTTACTTAATGCACAAGTTAGTTTATAAATACAAATATAATTGCTGATCATATCTTCCTTCTAAAACCTGACCTAGAATTTTGATATTGCCTCTTTCTAAATCAATGATGTTTATTCCCTAAGTAAAAGGTCCTTGGTTTTTCTTTATGTTTTGAAAGTTTTTTCCTCATATTTTTATACAAAACATAAATTTTCACTGTATCAACATTATATCAGACCAATTTACACAAGTAAAAATTGGAACTTCCATTTAATGCTAGGTATAAATATTCATAATTGAAAATTTTACTGCAACTCTCAAATATATCTTAATAAAAATAATGATTTAATATATAAAATTTGCTTTCATTGGTTTTCCATTTTCATTTAACTTAATAAATTTTTGTTGATTTTATACTAAGCAAGTCAAACTAAAGATCTCATATTTGAATTAAAGTAGGAAGACTATGGTGACCTTCATATAAATATTGATTTGATGAAATGTAATCTCTATAATTTCTTTCCAAAAATTCAGTTACTAGTGCTTAAGACTGTATAAAATGCCATTACCATATTTATAATCTTAGCAGCATAGTATTCTACATGTGGTATGCAAACATCAACAAGTTTTCATTTTTAGGCTGAAATTTAAATGATAACTATTATACATATACTCATTTTTGGACCAAGGTTAATTTTGTGAGGGTACTCATAGCTATGAAAATCAATAACACTTTTATGGAATGACAATTGATAGAGACAGACTTTTTAATGTATCTTGAGGGTTGAGGGTTGCTATTCATTTGATTATTAAAATCTGTTTTCTGGTAGAGCACTTGTGTTAGTAATTCATTTACACTCCTTTCCTATGTTTTAATTGTTTAAGGTTTTGTGTCAAGTTTTTACCCTGTAGACACAGATTCAGGGAAGTTCGCAACTTGATGGGAACTGCAAACTTGCTAAATCAGTTGCATGACTGTTTTGATCCAGAAATCATGTACAAAGGGTTCTATTACAGTCACATTTCTTTAGGCTAACTTCTCAAAAATCTATGATTGCAAAAACACAAATTTACATTCAAATGCACTCCTGCTATAGCCATAAGTTAAATACCAATTTAGCCCTGTCAAATAAAATTAAGTGTATATATATATATATATATATATATATATATCTATATATATATATAATGTTAGTTGATGCTTTCTGAATAGGCAGATAATTGTAAGATACAGATTGAAGGCTTAGCAACTTCAATGCTGTTCTAAATTGAGTTTCACAAGTTTGTGAAGAAAAACTGCATTTGATTACTATGTGAGCACAGAAAGCAAGTTCAAGAGAGAAATAAAGAATGAGGAACAAAGAATAGTCATGGTAAGGAAAATATAATTGGCTTATAGGATTTCAGATTTATATTTATTAATTTTATATTAAAAAAGTATTACAAAGTATTTAAAATATGTTTAACATATCAAAGGATTAAAACTGTTACTTAGAAAATAAATGACTGCTCATGAAAAGTATATTTAGTAGCATACTTTTGTCTACACTAGGCAAACAAGGAAAAGTTATTAAAAATAATTTAGCTTTTATATTGTTAACCCATAAACAACAAGATTAAATAACTTCTTAAATGTAACACAGACATTTCAGCTTGTCTTGATGTATTTGGTTGGAGTTGCAGGAAGCAGGTACATAGAATACAAAGTGTTTCAATATCTACAAAGATTGTAATATGTAATGCCATTAGAAGTTAGAAATAGGATGTTTCTAATATTAAAATGTATCAATAATTGAAAAGAGGAACATTTTTTCCAGACATACAGGAAAGAAGAAATTAATTTTGGCACATATTAGCATAAGAGAAGTTCTGTTTATAAGATGGAAGGCACTCTTACACAGAAATTCAAAACTTTCAGATAATTGGAATCTATACAGTTGGGTGTTTAAAATATTATACAAAATATTAACGTGAACCTTCTTTTTTCCATTTTTCTATAAAGTTCTTAAAAGTTGACATAGCATCCTAAAAATAGATAGTTAAACAAATTGAAATAGCAACATTGTATTAGGTTCAGTTGGAAAGTGAAGTTATGTGGATAACTGTTTTCTCAAAATTGAAGAGACAAAAGGCAAACCTAAGGAAATGAACATAACAGAGCAGCCACCACCAGAGAACCTAGTGCATGATGGGAAAATCTGAACTTTACCTGATGACTTCTTGCAGAATGGGGGAGGAAATTTAGACAAAATCAGAAGTCCTAAGTTATTGGTAGATGGATGATTTATGAGAATTTAACTCCAGAAGCTCAATTGGGTGTTTACATGCCTACAAAGGAAAATAGGCTCATCAATATTTACAGATATAGAGGTAAAGGAAAAGACTTTGAAATATGCAGACTTCTTCTTACTTTTTAACATGGTATAGTTGCAGGAAAAAAAAAAAAAACAGCAACAAACTCAATGTGGATAATTATAAATATAACTATATGCATCAAAAAGCCACACCACTATATATACTTATGTGTATGTTTGTGTGTGTGTGTGTGTGTGTGTGTGTGTGTGTGTGTAAATTTATGTTTCCCCTAAATTGCTTCAGTGCTTTGGAAATATCCCTTTTCAATTTTCATTTTCCTCTTTCTTTCTCTCTCTCCTTTTGTTTTGAGACCAAATCTAATGAAGCTCTGGCTGGCCTTAACTATGCAGTTGAAGATCACCTGATCTTGCTGCCTCCATTACTTTGTTATAGGTAAGGTATATAATTCCCAGTATGCAGTTCAATGACTCAAACCCAGCTACATCCATTCCCTTAATAGAATAAGCTAACAAGTTTAAATATCCAGAATTGTGATGATGCATTTTACATCAATGTTTACTAAATGTATCTATTTTTATCTCACACAGTAGGTTCACAATAGCTACTGATTAAGTATGGATAATTTGAAGTCTATAAATTATGTGAAAATCCATTTCATGCTTCTCAGTTGAATGGAACAGGCTAGGATATATTTCAAAGGAGGCGAGCCAATTCAGTGTGTTCATTTGTAATCTACTTGAAGTTAATAGACCCAGTAAGTCATTCTGTGAGGGTAAGTGACTCATCTGAGAAGATAGCTTAACTCTTTCAGAACTAAATGCAAACTTCTTGTTTTTAGATGACTATTTTTTATAACCACCAATTACTTATGCACTGGTGATCATAATACTTACTAAGGACATTAAGGACACTCAGCTGACACTTGAATGAGTAGTATTGCATATTAATGTTTCATATGGGCAAATAAAAATGCTTTAGCAATAGTTCAGCTTTGTCACTGAAGAAATATATCAATTGGTAAATAACTATTTCTTGTATTTCTTCACAGAACTATTTAAAGAATATAAGGCAAAGCAAAACATGTTAATGCTTTGTTTTCTGGTTGCTGAAAGAAAATATAGCCTATAATGGAGCAGGACAAAGCTAGAATTTCACAAATGACTCTTTCCACCTCCACCACCCCCACAGAAGTGGGGAATTTATTCCAAACAGTTACAGTACTAGTATGCATACTACAAAAATGAAAGAGAAAGGGTCATAGCTTGACTTCTGTATCTAAGCATGTGTCAAATCTACTTTTATTTAACAAATTCATGGAAAATACACTAGATCTTTGAAAGAAAAAACCTATGCCCATCCTCTTGGAGCTGTATGTGAGCAAAGGGACATAAGTCCACAACTTACTTGTGACTTTTAACCTTAATGACTTTTTCTCATTCTTGAGAGTAATAAAAATTAAAGAATATAGACATTGGTTTCACTCCCTAAGACCTAATACTAACTAAAAAAAAATTAATACTAAAAAAAAATATATATATATATATATATATATATATATATATATATATATAATGTAAATATAAAAATAATATTAATAATAAATAAAAAGTTGGTTGATACATAGATGAAATACATTCCAGAATTTTAAAATAAGGTTAAGCATATTTATCTCAAACATGTATGATTGATGTCTTTGTGATGAATTGTTCACCATCTTTTCCTGTAGCATTTCAAAAATTTTTGTACCTTATTATCTGTACTTATCATATTTTGTCATAGAATTTATTTTAGAATTAAATTTTGGTAACACTTTTCTATTCCTCTCACTTTCTTGTCCACACTTATTCTTTGTAGCTAATTAAATGGATATTGAAAAAAAGTAAGAAGTGTCCTTCTTTGTCTTTTTTGATTACTTTTGGCTTGAAGTCTAGTTTATCTGATATTAGTATAGCGATGCCTGCCTGTTTCTTATTTCCATTTGCTTGGAATACCATTTTCCACCCTTTCACAATGAGAAGGTGAGTATTTTGATGGTGAGGTGGGTTTCTTGAAGACAGCAGATTTAGGAGTCTAATTTTCTGCTCCATACTGTCAGCTTATGTCTCTTGATGAGAGAATTAAGGCCATTAATGTTAAGAGTAATAATTGTGAGGTTTGATTTAATCCCTGCCATGTTGTGGTGGTTTGGTGTTTTTGTTTGTTTGTTTGTTTGTTTGTCTGTTTGTTTGAAGGGTTGTTTTGTTTTTTGTGCATTCTTTGACTTTGGTTGTTGTGATCTGCTTCTTGTAGGTTCTTTGGGTCAGTTATTTGATTCTTCTGTGTGGAGAATTCCCTGAAGTACTCTCTGTAGATTTAGCTTTGTGTTCATAAGGTTGTACAGCTGGTTTTACCATGGAAAGTTTTTTTCTTTCATCATCTTATTATGAGGGATATTTTTGCTGGGTAGAGTAGTTTAGCTATAAGTTCTTAGACTTTGCAGTGTTCCATTCCAGGCCCTTCTGGCTTTGAGGGTTTCCATTGGGAAGTCTGAAGTGATTCTGATGGGGTTACCTTTATATGTAATGTGTTGTTTATCCCTAGCTGCTTTTAGGACTTTCTCCTTGTTATCAATATTTATGGTTTTAATGATAATATGTCTTGGAGAATTTCTCCTTTGGTCAGGTCTGTTTGGAGTTCTGTTAGCTTCTTGTACCTTGATGGGACTTTCTTTTGAGAGATTGGGAAAGTTCTCTTCCATAATTTTGTTGAGTAAGTTCTCGATTCCTTTGGTCTGAATTTCTTCCCCTTCTGGTATTCCCATGATCCTAATGTTGGAACACTTAAGGCTATCCCACACTTCCCACATGTTCTGTTCACAAAAGTCTTTGAATTTATTAAAACTTTTGGATTCACATGCTGTTTCTTCTGTTCTGTCTTCCAGTTCTGAGTTTCTGTCTTCCACATGGCTGACTCAATTCTTGAGAGATTCTATAGAGTTTTGGGTTTTTTCAATTTGATTTGTATTTTCTACTGCTTTTTTTTTTTTTTTTTTTTTTTTTTTTTTTTTTTTTGCTATATATATATAGAGAGAGAGAGAATGGTGAACAGCCACTGTGAACAAACTCCAAATGCGTGTGGCCCCTTGTGGGCAAGTGTGGCATTGTGCCCTTGTGTCACTTTTTGTGTCTGGCTAAACATGGGACTGGGAGATTGGAACAGTTGTTCTTATGCTTGGCACGCAGGCACCTTAACTCCTAAGCCATCTCTCAAGCCCTTCTACTGCTTTTTTATGTATAGTTTCCAATCCTATGTCGAGTTCCTTTTTCACATCAGTTTCTGATTTTTTTAGTGCTTCTTGAAATTCATCCTTGCTGGTTATTGAGGTCCTTTTTTTTTTTTTTTTCCACTCTCCTTCAGGTCATTTAACTGCTTTTGGAGCCCTGACTGGTTCTTTTCTATTAGATCTAATCTCATGAGAACAGCATTCATACAATTATTGGCCCTTTGTTGATTTTCTGCAAGTTCTTGGCTAGGGTTGCTTTGCTTATGTCTTCATTTTGGGGTTCTGATCCAATTGTCTCTTCTGTGTTTTGGTTAGAGACATCCATTGTGGGACTGGGCAGTCTTGTTGGATTTACTTGCATTTGATTTTTCATGTTATTTCTTTTGCGCTGTGGTCTGCCCATCACAGTGAGGGAATCTTGTTAACTGTAGCAGGAAGCTGTAGGTTACCTTGAAGTGTCTTCAGTGATTATTCCCTTTTATGTTTATTTCCATTAGACTTCTGATGGTAGTGGGGTCGGCCTGCTTAGAGAGCAGGAGCCTGTGAGGGTCCGGTGAGGGTCTGAAGGTCTGATGAAGGGGCTTGTTCTTTGATGGTTCACCGTATGGGAGTGCATGGTCAGGTGGCCTGAGGGGTAGGGGTTGGGGGCAATGGGTCAAATAGATCACAGATCTGGAGGGTGACATTTCCTGCCTGCACGAGGGGTGTGCAGCGCAGTGCAGACTGGGTGGTTGAGGTTTCCTGCCAGTGTGGAGGGTGGGGGTGGGGCAGTGTGGGAACCCCTACCACAGGGTGGGGCGGGGTGGCAAAATATTTTATTTTTTATTCTTTTTTTTTGAGAGAGAGAAACTGTTAACCTAGGCCACCCTGTAATACACTATGTAACTAAATCAAGCCTTGAATTTAAGACTTTCCTGCCTCAGTTTTCTGAGAAATTAGGATTATGGGTACACACCATCTAATCCCTTGGGCTACCTAAATACTATCATATTAACTAAACTTCAGCTTATTTTGGACATTACCCATTGAAATCATGAATCACACACATACATAGATTTATGAAGTGAATTTCATATACTATTGTGTCACTGAAAGGCATGTAAAAGAGCAGCTTATAAAAATCAAACAGAAATTTTATAAATAGGCCAAATGTAACCATTTAGAATTGGTTTGCAACTCGTATCCTTCTACACAGAAAGAAATAAAAATATTTTAAATCCCTGACTTCAGAAGTTTTTGTGACTTAGCAAACTATATATCAAGGACATTATTCAGTAATGACAAGACCACTGTATCCTATCATTATACATATATCCTTAAACTTCATTTTCTCTGAAGTCAGTTCTTTTATCAGTAGCAATATTTTGCAGAATGCCTTAGCAGTAGATAAGGCATTACTTGTTATAAAATAGCTGCAGTTTTAGCAGAGGTTTTACATGTAGCAAGAAAACCCATATTCAGGTAAGTACCTCATTTAAAACAAAGCACTACAATTCCCTGATGGGACTGGTCCAATGTAATCAACCCACAAACCATCCCTGCAACAACATATACAATCCGAGAATGTTCACCTGTCAGATGTTCCCTGAAACTGTTATACATTACTGAAACAGAAAGCTGAACACCTAATAAAATTCAGAATTCTCCTTCTTAAAGTTTGTTTCTGGTTAAACTTTCTTATAACAAAGTCCTTCTAAATTAAGCCATGTATCTTCGTCAGGTTTCCGCTACTGTGACAAAATATCTGAGAAAGTAATTTAAAGGAAGGAGGCTTTAATTCAGTTTATGGTATCATAGGTTTCAGGGCACAGTCATTGTGCTCAAGGATATTTTTATAGTGACCTATTTTCCCCAGTAGTCCAAACTCTGAAAATGTTCACTACTTAAAAAAAAAAAAAAAAAAAAAAAAAGTTATCCGTGTTGGAGAGAGGGCTTAGTGGTTAAGGTGTTTGCCTGAAAAGCCAAAGGACCCAGGTTTGACTCCACAGAGCCCACATGAGCCAGATGCACAAGGTGGCACATGCAGTGGCTGGAGGCCCTGGCATGCCCATTCTTTCTGTCTCTGTCTCCATCTCTGTATCTCCATATATATAATTAGTCATATATATATAAAGTAAAGTAAAGAGTAAAGTAGAAAAGCCATCAAATTATGAGACCATCACTGGGATGCCTAGTAGCAGTAAAACATAGAGATTGCTTGGAAACTTGAACTTCTGCTTGGCTTGAGCAAAGTATGTACCTCTGTCCAAACAATGTGCCTAGCAACCAGGATCCCTCAAGGGCATGGAGCTGTGCATGCTCCCCACTTAAAAAAAGGAATGAGCTGTTCTTTCTAGATCACACTATAGCTACACCCCAACTGCATTCAAATATGTACAGGATTTAGGGAACCAGTCCAGCCTGAACCCACATCAGCGGCATTTGCAGCAAGATAAATTGTGTTTTCAGAGGGACCATATTTACCATTTTAGCCATATGTATGAGTGAGCAATATGATTAAATCAGGTGCATCATGGGAGAAGGCACAGGCAGTAGAGAAAACTAAACCTGTCATTGTCAATCAGAAGTAGAGAGACCGTCTTCACACTCTGCCTAGCAGTGAACTCCTCCTCCTGGAACCCATGAAAGGAACGCCTAAGCAGTAGCTACCTTAGCTCTGAATGCTACACACAGAGCCAGATGCTTGTTTGCAGTCTATCCTACTTTTGGCACATTTGTTTTGCACTCTAATAAAACTTCTTGCTGCTTCACGCTTTGTGTGAGCTTCTTTAATTCTCTGAAAAAGATACTAAGAACCCATGAAAATGCAAAGACCACCAGTAACAAATGCAGGGATGAGATCAGAGTACTCCTGCTTCACTCCCCTTAATGAATCCTCATCGGAACAACTGCTGCATAGGGGACTTCAGCATGGAAGCCTTTAGGGAACATTGCACATTAAAACCATAGTACTATCATAATAAATAATATTATGTAAATAATTTAATTTTAATATAAATATTGACCCCAAATATCCAGTGCTAAACATATAGGAATTGTAAATAAGTTGTTTATATTGATACTGCTAAGGATACATCATGTAATTAAAATAGGTCTATATTAATCAATGCACACACCTTTAACACATATAAGACCAAGGTTATATATATAAGTATCACATGTATAGGTATATGTATGCATGTGCATATAGGAGCCAGAGGTCCCTCTGATCCCATACGTTTTTAAAGGTAGTCTAGATTGCATTGCCAGTGAGCTGTAAGGATCCCAAAGTATTCATTTTCTATCTTCCCAGTGCTGGGGGATTACTATGGTGCAATTGGGTGTCACAACAGTGGAGAACCTTATATATATGCATATATGTATATATGTATATGTTGACATACTTGAAAATATTTTATATTTTCAATATAAGACAGATCTGGTTTGTAATTTGTAACAGGGATTCTAATTTCCGTTTACTTAAATATTATAGACATTTTCTAAAAATTAGCCATTCAAATAGTTGTATCAGTTACATTGAGTTTTTGTTCAATTCTAAGTATTAATATAATTATTAATATTAATATTATATTTCCAATATTTATTGATGCCTATTATGTTCATGAACAATATAGTAAATTTATTAGTACTAATTAATTTTGGTATATGTGAATCAAAGTTGTCTCATGATTTGCTTGAGACTAGTTGAGAGACAGAAGTTACTAGAATAAAAAACAACAGTTTGTGGGGGTAGGGAAGTGTGTGTGAAAGAGAAGTGCACAGGAATCACCTTTTCTCATTTTGATATGGAAATAGTCTTTCTCATTTTGACAGACAGATTTCAGGTGCTAATAAAAATATCAGGACTGGAGAGATGGCTTAGCGGTTACGGCACCTTCCTCCTAAGCCTAAGAACGCTGGTTCCAATCTCCAGCAGTTCCAATCTCCAGGTCCCACGTTTAGCCAGATGCAGTGATGCAAGGGAGCAATGCCGCACTTGACCACAGGGGGCACACACATCTGGATTTAGTTTGCAGCAGCTGAGAGACTGCTGGCCCGCCCATCTCTATTTGTCTTCTTCTCCCTCTCTCTGTCTCTCTCTGTCTCCAAAACCAAACAAACAAACAAAAACAGTGACTTGATGTGAAATTCTCATTAAGGCAGAGACAATAGTCTAATTTTGTACTTATGCCATTATAAGTAACATTTAAATTCGTGAGATAAGTCAGCTTTTTAATTTTCTTGAGTCCTTTTTATTTTAATTTTAGCTTTTTTAATTATTTAGAAAATTTGCTGTATGGACAAGTCACGTTTTGGTTCCAATCCCCTCCTCCCACCCCCATTCCAGTGAGGGCCTTCCTCAGTGGGGCGACTGGTATTCCCCATGGGATTATGAGTTATGAGAGCAGTAGTCAGTCATTGTGTGGGAAGGCAATGCCTCTGGATACTCCTTCACATACTGTAGCTTTTACAATCTTTCTGCTCCCTCTTCCACAATATTCCATGAATCGTGATAGGTTCAAATACAGAGTCGATGATGTATAATTAAAATTCAGCGTCATTCATCATGGAATTAGAAAAAATAGTCTCAAAATTCGTATGGAAGCACAAAAGGCTTTGGATACCAAAAGTGTTCTTAGCACAGTATTATTTTTGGTGACATCACCATACCTTATTTCAAGACCTACTGTAAAGCCATAGTAATAAAACCAGCTTGATATTGGCATGAAGCGGACATGTGGCTCAATGGATTAGAATAGAAGACCTAACATTATAAAGTTAAATACTCGTTCAGTTTCTCCCATATGTTTGTTTTTCATGAATACAAACATAGGAATATACTTTGTTCTTTTGGCTGTAATAAGTTGGATAAAACTGTCTTACAATTCCAGCTAGGGGAAGGAACTAGTATTGAAAGACATAGCGGTCAAGTCTGTCTATACCTGACGTTTAGGAAAAAGCATTTTTCACTGTTTTAAACGGTCAATACTGATTTGTTGAGAGACAATATTAACCTAAACAGTAACTTTACAAGCCATGTTGAGACTTGGGTTGAGGTTTGATATTCTGAGCACAAAGGATGCTGAAAATATATGTTACTTTTACTTTGGTCCAAGTTTTTATGATCCAATTTCTTAATATTCTGTAATTTCAGTCTTAGAATTAGGAATATCTATGTGGATATATGCATCATTAAAAATGGCAAAAATGTAATTCTGAAATATGATTCAATAACTAAATTTGTTTTCTGAAAAACATCTAGTTTATTGTATCCAATTTTCATATTACATTATGTTGGCAAATGTTCTATAAACAGTGTTTAAGCTATTTTAGTTCTAGAACTTCCTTTCCCATCCCTCAGGACATAAATAATGTGATCTTATATTAACCTTATATAACCTCCTGTGAATTTTGCCTTACTAAATATTGTGCCTTATTTTACTAAATTTTTTTATTGAAAAAAAAAAAAAGTGAACCTGCTAGGGGGAAATGGACCCAGGGATTTATTTAAGGCATCTGCTGATTTTTCAATATTAAAGTTAAGTATTACATAGTATCATGTAAATAAATAAAAAAACAATAGAAACCCCATTTCTAAGTTCCTCCAACTACAATTACCTAATCCTTGACTGGGCCAAGAATACATGCTGGAATAAAGTCAGCATTTTCAACAACTGGTGCTAGAGAAACTTGATAGCTACATGTATAATGAATCTGGACCCTCTTCTCTCTCCCTGCACAAAAATCAACCCCAAATGGATCAGTGATCGCCATACAAGACCTGATACTCTAAAGAGACTAGAAGAACAAATAGGCAGAATGCTCCAAGGTGTAGGCACAGGGAAGGATTTTTTGAACAAGATCCTAGTAGCCCAGGCAATTAGACAAGTACTCAGCCACTAGAATCTCATGAAACACAAAAGCTATTATACAGATGAACAAACCACCAACAGATTTGATAGACAACCTACAGACTGGGATAAAGCTATACAGCTCTATACAGCTGACAGAGTTCTAGTATCTACAATTGGTTAACAGCTCAGAAAAAATAAGCACTAAAAAGTCAAGCAACCCACTTAAAATGGAAAAGGGTAATTGTTAGAGAGTTTTCAAAGTAACAAAAAGTAAAATGGCGAATAAACAGTTAAAGATATATTCACCAGGGCTGCATAACAATCCATCAAGCTATACTTACAGCACTGCAAGGTGTCTCTTAGTCCAAGGTTTCAAATCCTTCCACATTCCTCTTGAAAATCAGCTCCCAAAGGCCCAAACCACACAGTCAGCAACACCACTCTCAGTACCAGCATTACTGTTCCAATCAAGTTCACATGGCTGGTAGAAATCATCCAACCAAGAGCAGCTTGTGGCACAAAAGAGGTTTACTTTGGCTTACAGGCTTGAGGGGAAGCTCCATGATGACAGGGAAAATGATGGCATGAGCAAAGGGTGGGCATCACCCCCTGTCCAAAATAAGGTGGACAACAGGAACAGGAAGCCAGCCCCCAACAATACACTGCCTCCTGGATGTGTTAATTTTCCAAGTCCATCAGCTAGAAACCTAGCATTCAGAACACCTAATTTTATGGGGGACACCTTAGTTAAACCAGCACATTATTTAAGATATATTCTGATCTAAATATGAGAGTATAAGGTAACTTCATCTAAATGTGCTAAGCACATTCTGAAGTTATAAGGGATAAAATGTATGGGTCTGAAAAGAAACATTTTAATGCATCACCATTTAAATGGACATTATATATTTTCAAAGTCACGCTGCAGTACATGTTATAAGAAATAATTTCTGAGTAGAAAAACACATATACATACAAAACTAACTCTACAATATGACTTTTAAGAACATACAAAAAGGAAAAGTTTAAACAAAAAAGAGAATTCACTGGTCAGTTTCTTCTGCATTTATAAGTGTTATCTCAAGTTTTCCTTTCAGAGTTAGAAATCTAAAATTAAAAGTACTATGAAATGAAAATGTTTAATTGCTGAACCAAAGAGTATAAATACATTAAAGAATCTATGACTAGTAGTTCTAATAATACAACCATTTTATTTAGGATTATAGAAATTCCTACCTTCTGAAATGTTTTTTAAGTACATTAATTTTTTTTTTTTTTTTTTTTTTTTTTTTTTTTTTTTGGTTTTTCAAGGTAGGGTGTCACTCTAGCTCAGGCTGACGTAGTCTCAGGGTGGTCTCAAACTCATGGTGATCCTCCTACCTCTGTCTCCTGAGTGCTGGGATTAAAGGTGTGTGCCACCACACCCGGCTCAAGTACATTACTTTTTTTTTTTTTTAATGTTTTATTTTATTTTTTATTTATTTATTTGAGAGAGAGAGATACAGAAATAGGCAGGTAGAGAGAGAGAGAAGAGAGAAGAGAGAAAGAGAGAGGAGGGGTGCGCCAGGGCCTCCAGCCACTGCATACGAACTCCAGATGCATGCACCCCCTTGTGCATCTGGCTTACGTGGGTCCTGGAGAATCGAGCCTCGAACTGGGGTCCTTAGGCTTCATAGGCAAGCGTTTAACCGCTAAGCCATCTCTCCAGCCCTCAAGTACATTACTTTTTTAAATAATGTATATAAAAATCTGAAAATGGTTATTCAAAAACAATGAAGGAAATTTAAGATAAAATTAAATAGAATTAAATAGAATAAGTTTAAATAAACTAATTATATCCCATTAACTAATGCCACCCCAATGTCATTAAAGTTAAAAAAATAGGTTATAAGACAAGACTTAATTCCTTGTGCAAGTGTGTGTGTGTGTGTGTGTGTGTGTGTGTGTGTGTGTGTAAGAGTTTGTGAGTATAGGCACAAAAGTGCAATGGCATACATGCAGAGGTGAGAAGATAGTACCAACCTGTTATTTTTCTCCTCACTTCCACGTTCTTTGAGGAAAAATCTCTTGCTGTGAAGTTCTGTGTTACGATTTACCCCAGATTGCCTGGCTGGTTCACATCCTGGATTGTCCTGTGTGACTACCATTTCACAGCAGAAGGATAGGGTTACAGATGCTCCATGGTGCATCTGCTTGATGTGGATGCCGAGGATCCAAAATGTATAGTTATCAACCTCCCACAGCAGGCACTTTACACTCAGAGCCATCTCCCCAGTTCTACTTGAGAAACTTTGTACACTTAGAGATAACAAATGATATTTAGGAAAATCCATGTCATGATAATTAATCCTCTCAAAAGCAGGAAATTCAGATACCATTTGCAAACAAAACAAACTGGAATGTGAATTAAAATGCTTATTGAAACACTACTTTGTTTCCAAACTAAGCAACTTATTTTAGTTTTTTTTTGTTGATTTTTATTTATGTAGTTGAGAGAGACAGGAAGACGGAGAAAGAGGCAGAGAGAGAGATAGAGAATGGGTGCACCAGGGTCTCCAGCCACTAACTTATTTTATACATTATCATAATAGTCCTAAACTATAAATAGATGAAATATAGTCAATTCTCTCATTTAGCCATATATTAACAAACATACTCTTCAATTTCCTTCTTTCGTGTATTTTAACAATACTAATTAATATATTATACATAAAATATAAATATAATATCCTATTCAATATAAAAAGCAAGGTAATTAACAGAAATAAAATATACAGAATAAAAGAGTATAATTCAATGTATAGTTGCCCATTCTAAGCTTTACAAAATGTTCAAAAAGTTATAAGATATCGAAGCTTAATGATGGATCACTATGTGAAAATCCTTTACTGACTAATTAACATCCATTCTATAATTATACTATAGAATTAAGATGATAACTAATACCTCTCTCCTCATACATCTTATTCCACTATGTAGACATATACCAAGCTGTAAGAATAAGGAAAGTTTAATATATTGTTTATTCACACATTATTAAAAGAAAATAATGATAAGGAGAAAGATATGATAATATCTTTCAGTGTCATCACATGCAAATTTGTCTGTGTTGACTGCTATAATGAAAAGATCATATGTTGATAGTTTAAGAAGTGATCAGAGTATCAGCAATTGAAGGAGGACTTCCAGATTACAAATTGCTAACTGCTTTTTAAAAAATATATTATTTATTTATTTGAGACAGAGAAACAGTCAGACAGGGAGAGAGAATGGTCATGCCAGGGCATCCAGCCACTGCAGACGAACTCCAGAAGCATGTGCCCCCTTGTGCATCTGGCTTATGTGTGTCCTGGAGAATCGAATGGGGATCCTTTGGCTTTGTAAGCAAATGCTTTAAGTGCTAAGCCATCTCTCCAGCCCCACAAATTGTTAACTTTTCTGGGCGGTTTTTTGAGGAAAAGGAGCTGGGGTGATGTCCATGCAAGGCCACACAAAGGATGAGCCACTGAATAGGCTCTTGCTAGCCACGGATTTCCTATTTTAAGATTTTATCCTCTGTACAGAAAAAAAAAAAAAAAAGTGCTGCTTTTCTAATTAAATTAGTATTTTGACTTTTTCTTATTAGGAGAGGGACAAAAATAAATAAATTTTACCTAGCCCACCAAATGTAATCTACTGTGTGCATCTGTAATCATTGTTTCTTCTGACCTTGCAATTAATAGTAACAAGTTAGAAAACTTTTTTCACTTTTCCTTCACTGTTGAATGCTAAATCAAATCAATAATCAGTCTCTGTGGTTTTGTTAATTGTACCATAAAAAGTCTTCAAAATAGAAAACAAAAGAAAATCAACTACTAAATTTGTGTTGAGCATTAGAAACAGAATTCCCAGTTCTCTACAACAAACTTACTTCTTTACACTATTTCCTCTCTCAGTAACTGACCCTTGAAGCTTTTACAGAAATACAGGAATTATGTTTAGATTCTGTCCTTGCAATATGACTTGTTCATATATTTTTCCTATTAGTCTTGTCAATAGATTCTATTCATTTTTCATGACATTATTATGGAGAAAATTAAAATGTTATGTGAATTTCTTATGTATTCATAAGTTAGTTCCCTATCTCCTCATCATATAACAATATCTGAGATTGTCTTGCTAGCCTTGATATCTCCAGTGTTATAAATGTTTACAATTAGGTGCTTGAAACTAAATAAACAAATATATGCTTATTTAGAGAGGGGAAATGAATAGAACAAATTGAGTTTATATACAATGTAACAGTCCTTAAACAGTTATTATTTTCCTAATAGCTAGTTTCTAAATAGCAAGCTAGGAACAATTGAAGTTCAGAATAGATAAATAGATTAAGATATGGAAAATATACATTTCATACCCAAACAATTTGGTCAAATGTGTGATTTCCAAAATCCATTTAAAAATTTGAAACTTGACTCTTTCAAACCTTGGATCCACTCCAATGGTGTTAAAATGTGCCATTATATATTTTTTAAATTACTTTGATACAAAATGCAACAAAATATTTTCTAATTTTGGGGGTCTTCAAAATTATATATTATTTTCTATACACAATTTAATTGAATCTATTCACTAACAAAATATTCAATAAATGGCCATATGATGAAAGGAGTAGGAAGTATCTCCATAATGATATAATGACACATGTTTTGGTTCAAAGATTGATATTCTCTGTTGTTATCCACAAACTTGAATACAAGTACCAGTGTTTAATATATTTCATAATATTCCAATAAAATCTTTGGTTAAAATGAAAAGAAAAATAAAAAATCAGTTCACTATACTTGCAATATGTTACAGGAAGTCCCTATAAGATTTAGATATAAATGAATATTATGACCTTCTACAAAAGTAGTAATTCATTAGAATATATTTCTGCTTTCATAATGGTTGTCACTAACATTGTACATCAAACTCAAGTTTTTTGAAGGTGTGTTAGTAATTATTAAATCATTAGTTTAACTTATATAGTCCCAATTAAATTTAGGTAATTTTAACAATGCTATATGATATTCATTATAGTATTCCTTAATATATTATATAAATTAATGAAAATGTCACACAAAAAGTTCTCAGTGATGCATTTGAAGACATTATTCTGCATTTTTGTTTTTCTTTTACTCACAAGTATCTTTATAACATAATGTAAAACTTTAATTCATGATAGAAAAAACTTCAATTTAAATAATTTTATATATATATACATAATTTATATAATATACAATAAAATATGTAGGTCTGTTTGTAGATATATTTCTCTGTTATTAATTGCCACTGTATTATCAGTTTAAGAGTAAATGGAATACAAACTCCCATTATAAAACAAATATTTCAGGTTGGTTTAAAAGGAACATGCTGATTACAAGATGAACATCAGAAATAGAAAGGTAGAAAAATGGTTGAATATAAATGATAGAAAAATGGAAATACTATTTATATAAAGCTCGGTAAAATATTCTTTAATTCCCAAAAATTCTAGAAAATGAAGGCAAAATAATCAATCTATTTAGAAAATATTTTACTATTTAATACTTATGTATATTATGAGCAAATATATTTAGTAAAACTCATTTTAACCCTTTTAGGCTGTTATAGCAAAATGTTATTGAATAAGATATTTATGAACAATAAAAGTTTATTTTTCACAGTTCTTGGAGCTGTGTGTGTTTATAATGCAAGGTTAAGACAGACCTAGTAGTTTTTGTAGAAGTCCACATTATGGAATGCGGTCTTGACTTTTCTTAGGACTGTGAGAGGGCAGGGTGAAAGGTCATAAAACTAAGTGGAGAAATCCTGGAGATATAGAAAGAAGGAAGAAGAAAGGATTAGAGGATAGGGAAGCATAAGAGATCATACGAAAATAATCAAAGTTCACTCTATGCATATATGGAAATTTCTTAAATCCTTCAATATGTGCTAAATGATCCAATATAAGAACATTTTCCTTAAAAATCAGGCTTAATCCAAAACAGGTATATTTCCCACTATTTTTGACACCTTGAAAGCATCGTAAACATGAATGTGTGAAATACAATGGGAACCCATGAAAGTAAAGAGTAGCAATGGGGGTCCTGGAGTATATTTTATGGAGGGCACTCTACTAATTACCCTGAGCATTTATAATGTGATAAAGCCATCAAAGTAGACATCATAGATTTTTTATTATGAATGTGCAAGAATTTACTCATTACTTTATCTGAATCTAAGGTTAAGGTTTGCCTGTGAGATTAATTTTAAGGCCAGTAATACTGTTTATATTTCTAAGTTATCTGAAGTCAGCAGTTCTATTAACAAGCTACTATTTTATAACATTATTGGCCGACCTGTTACTCTAGAACTATCTCTTTCTTTGAACTATATTAAATACAATAAGAGTTCATTCTTACTTAAACTAAGAGGACTTTGTCTGCCTGTCAATAAAATATAATCCAAATATCTAATATAATTTTTCTCCATTCTTCCTCATTTGGGTTCTATTCCTGGCTTTGAAATTTGCCAATTACTCTCCTGCCCATAGTAGCTTTGCACTTACTTTTTGCTCTCTCAAAACACTCATATACTCATGTTGAATTCCATCATTTCATTTACATTCCTGGTGATTTGACCTTTTGGACATGTTATTTCTGAAGACCTAATCCTCAATGGCACCTACCTTTTTTTCTCTTCCTGGCTCCTACCATACACTCCCTTCTTTAGTATATCTAAGTAAATTATCTTGTCCTATTCTAGCATATGTATATCTAAGGAATATGAGATCACAGATGAATCAAATAAGAAGAAAAAGTAGGAAACCTATGACATATACTAAAATGAGGACCATTCTTTTTGGTTTATGTTTATTCCGATAATAAATGAAGAACTTGGGGAGGAGAGATGGCTTAGTGGTTAAACCCTTGCCGGTGAAGCCTAAGGACCCAGGTTCGAGGCTCGATTCTCCAGGACCCATGTAAGCCAGATGCACAAGGTGGCACATGTGTCTGGAGTTTGTTTGCACTGGCTGGAGACCCTGGTACTCCCATTCTCTCTCTCTCTCTCTCTCTCTCTCTCTCTGCCTCTTTTTCTCTCTGTCTGTTGCTCTCAAATAAATAAATAAAAATAAAAAATTAAATAAATTAAAAATTAAAAATGAAGAACTTTCTTAGTTTCTGTTGTGAAATCAAGACAAAGTAAAAATTTCCAAAACATGCAATCAGATTTTTAAAAATTACATATATATATATTTCATATTGGCTGTTCCATTTGCATTTTAACAGATATTAACAGATATCCCACAACATGAAAACAATATATTTTAAAACACATTTTATTACAGTGTTTTGTTTTATCAAGCTTCAAATTTTGATTGATATCTGGAGGTAGAGCAGCTGTCATTTCAAGTTTATTTCAAGAAGTGATGTTGAACATGTGTTGTGGGTTCTATTTATAGAAATGCATCTTTTTATAAAGAGCAAATGAACAAAACAACAGCTTCTATCTTCTATATCCCAGGGTAAATTGAAAGAAACATGCTCTATTCACCTTCCTGATGTACTCAAATATGAAATTTCAATGAAATTTCAGATCATCATAATAAATGCAAAGGCTCATATACTTTTAATACTGCTTAATATTGATATAACAAATTAAGGATTATTATATTTGTACCTCAACTATGATTAAGCATTCTCCAGCATTCTTGATAATTAAAAACAGTAATCTTCAAGGAATATTATCCAGTGTATTTGATACAGCAAATTGCTACATACAACTTGAAAGTAAGAAAGTAGCATTGTTTAAATCAAAGTTTTATTTTTTCTTAAATCCTAGAGGATGAAGTATATATTTACTATATGCATATGTATATTTTTATTATATACATTCATATAGAGTAAAATTTATATTATAGACATTATTATTTTTTTGAAAGAGACACAGAGAGAGGGAGACAGAGAATGGGCGCGCCAGCAGCCTCTCAGCAGCTGCAAATGAACTTCAGGTGCGTGTGCCCCCTTGTGGGCAAGTGAGGCATTGCGCCCATGCATCACTGCATCTGGCTAAACGTGGGATCTGGAGATAGGAACTGAATTTCTTAGGCTTAGCAGGCAGGCACCTTAATCACTAATCCATCTCTTCAGCCCACAGACATTATATTTACATGTATGTACATGTAGGAAAAAGTTGGTTTCAGTTATGTTTTTGATAATTTAAGGGAAGAGTTATTTTCTAAATCTATAACTACTGACTCACTGTCAATATATGTAAGTGCCAAAATACATAGTATTTTTAAATACAGCCCTCACATTTTTCCAAATTACAATGCTTAAGTTACAACATTAAATAATAACTATAACTGTACTTTAAAATAATCCTGTGATTCTGTCACTTTTACATATGTTTGATTAATACCCACCACAGTATCATTTGACACATATCAAGTATTAAAAAATGTGTGATCAGACATGAGTATTGGTATGGGCAATTACAATGCAATATACTACATCTATTCCAATATTAAAACAACTTTAATTTTAAAACAGAATTTTTTATGAACTTGGGTAATCATTTTGCTCTAGATAATATAAATATCACAAAATAATGATGAAAGTGACTTTAATTAAAAATGTTTTATCTGTAGCTTCCAATTAGAAGTTTTTTAACACTGTGTCTGAAAGAGTGTTACAGATATGGTAATGTGAATTCATATGTGATATTCTAAAAATACTGATCATTTTCACATGAACAATTATTTTGAATGGTTTCTATGTTTATAATGCAAATATGAATGAATCAGAATTTCCATTGTGATGTTATTTTTTAACTAAATCAATGATTGCAAGTTGTTGATACTTTAAATCTTATATTTGTGAGAATTGTGTTATTTTGTATGGCAAAAAAAAACTTGTTTCCTTTTGCCTGGTATTTTCCATTACGTTTGAGGCTTTGTAATCCTAATGCAATTTTCCACTCAATCTGGAGTCCTTTATACACACTTAAAAAAAAAAATAACAGAGGCAATAGGTGATTTCTGAGGTTTAAACTTCTGAAATTGACAGACATACTTAGTCATCCAACTGACTAAATAAAACAAATTTTTGTGATGGATTCTCAAAGCTCTAATCAAGGTGACCTAATTTTAATCACAACGAAATACAATTAAAGTGTGATTATACTCACATAGGAATCTTAATCTATTCTATTAGCCCTGTGTAGTCAGAAGCAATTGCCAATCATAAAAAAGTAAAAGATTCAAAAGATAGAACTGAACAATTTAATTAACAAATTTGAATGCAGAGACAAAATATGTTCCCAGCAAAAGCATAGTGCAGGTTTTTGTTGTGGGGGGAGGTGCAAAGTTTCACTAGAGCTCAGAAAATATTTGAAGTCATAGCTATCTTCTTACCTCAGCCTCCCCAGAACTCAGGTTAAAGGCATGAGCAATACACTTAGGACTACGTTTTTAAAATTTTACTTATTTATTTATTTAGAGTGAGGGAGAGCAAGATAGAGGCAGATAGACACAGAGAGAGAATGGGTACACCAGGGCCTTTAGATTACTGCAAATGAACTCCAGACGTGTGACACCTTGTCCATTTGGCTTTTGTGGGTACTGGAGAATGGATCCTGGGTCCTTAGGCTTTACTGACAAGTGCCTTAACAACTAAGCCATCTCTTCAGCCCCAGTATTATTATTATTATTTTTTACTGGTAGTAAATAAGGAGAAAAATTATCAAATATTGCTGTGAAAACTGGATATTCATGTGTAGAAGAATGAAACTAGATCTTACCCTTTCATCCTACATAAAAATCAATTTCAAATGGATCATGCACCTTGATTTAAGACCCACATATAAGAAGCTGTCAGAGGAAAGAGCATAGTTCACACTAGAAAAAAATAGTTGTAGGTAGGGATTTACTGCATAGGATCCCAGTTGCTTGAGAAATAGGTCACCAATGGGACCACATAATATTTACAAAAATGCTTTAATAGAACATAAGAAAGGTGGAAGTATTTAAAACCTTGAACTATGAAATAGCTTGTAGTCCTGCAAATACAGCATGATGTACCATCTTGGTGAGACTCAAAAGACCTGAGCAGTGTGGTGGCATGGCTTAGGGGGGAAGGAATTTGTAGGGACTGGTTTAGAGACACTGTGAGAAGCTCCCTGTGCTCTTTCCTTTTCCTGAGAACATGAACAAAGTTGAAATGTAAAGTAAAGGTGTTGTGTGTTTGGTGAGGAAAGCAACAGAAGGTTATGGTACAGGGCAAAAATTAAATAAATAAATAAATAAATAAATAAATAAATAAATAAATAAATAAAAAAGTGTCAGTCCAGAGATTTTAGCCTGGTTTAGCTGTACTTGTTTTAGAGATTAACACCATAACACCATGAAGGATTGGGATCAAACAATAATGGTTCCTTTGAAATGTGCAGGCCTGAAGAAAAAATGCTGAAGGAGTTTTTCCTGTTCCTCAAATTTGGAGTTATTATCCCTCACATAATAGATTAACAAATTTGGTGGCCCATTTGGTACTGTTTTTGGAAGTATGACAAATGCAATAAAGAGTGTGTCAATGAACTTGCAATGCTGGTTTTTGGGGACCCACAATGAAGAAGATTTCTTGAAGTCCCTCCTTAGAGGACAATGTATGGAGCTCTGAGGATGAGTCATGGGTTGTAGTGGAGATCCAAGGACATAGAGATGGCAGGAGGACAGGAGGACCACCACAGAGAGCCTGTGGCTCAGGATGGATTATTTTCCCTGGCCTAAGTACCCCAGCTGGAGAGTTGGAATGTAAACAGTAGACATTTGACAGTGGTTCGAGATGCCAGGCAATGGTTCCATCTGCAGGATTTGGTGTTTGCCATGTTTGTTTTCTACTTGGCACTGGTTCACTGTCTCCTTGCTTTGGTTTTGGTTGCGGTGGGATGTTTTCTCCGTGTCATTATGTATATTTAACTTTGCTTTGCTTTTACAGGCTCATAGTTAAGAAACTGCATCTTCTGAGACTTTGAACTTTGCATTTTTGAATAGTGTTGGGGTTGGTAAAGACTATAGGGACATTTAAAGTTTAACTGAATGCCTTTTGCATCATGAGGTTGTCATTAGTCTGTGGGAGTCTGGGTAGAATGTGTTAGTTTGAATGTAGAATGTCCCACCACAACCTCATATAGGTTGTGAATGCTCTGACAACCACTGGTGGACATCTGGGAATTCAAGCATTGCCAGAGGAGGTTTTTTACTAGTAGTGGGCTTAGTGATGTTAAAGCCCACTTTCCCTCTTGCCAGATATCAGCTCTTTCTTGCTACTTTAAGCCAGCTTCTGTGGTAAGATATGAAGTCCAGTCTCTGCTCTACCATTCTTCCCCTGCTGTACTGGAACTGTAGCTTGAGACTGTAACACAAAGTAAAATTTTCCTCCCATAAAGAGGTGACTTCCTTGCAAGGCTCAGGGGATAATTGCAGAAGAAGGGTAAGCATGAATGCAAGAGCAGGATGATGGGGACTAGAGCTGTGGAATGCTGGCATCAAGTATGCTGCATTCATGACCTCACTGCACAAGTGGTTTCCTGCAAATTACTGAGTCTTTTCTATTTCATTATGGAGGAGGTAGGGCTGCCTGAGACCACATACCTTCAGTGTAATTGTGGAAAATGATGATTACTTTGAAAGTGGAAGTCCTGTTCTTCAGCGTTGTTGCCACTGGGACATTTTCCATCCCCTATAAGTAATTCCCCATCTATGATTATACAAGAGGTCCTGATTTAATGCAATGTCTCAAAAAGAAAAAGAAAAAAAAAAACAGTATGAAAGTAGGATGATATCTATTAGGATAAACAATTTTAGTGGGAGGGGAAGGGGGAAGTAAAAGGAAATTCAGGGGAGTGGAATTAAAACCCATACTATATATGGATGAAAGTGTCAAAAATAATAAAATAAAACAAATAAAAAGACATTCTAAGGATGGGTCTGAGCTAAGGAGCTGGGAAAGACATATACTCAACAAGTTAGAATTACTTTTTAGAAAACTTCGAATGCCAGGCAGAATATTTCTCAGAAGTCATCATTCCTCGTAGCTCTATATTGCTTATTTGCAATGATGATTACATTCACAGCAGCTGAGAGACTGCTGGCGTGCCTATTCTCTATCTGTCTCCCTGTCCCTCTCTCTCTGTCTGTCTCTCTCTGTGTCTCTATCCAAAAATAAAAAAATAAAATAAAATAAAAAATTAAAAAAGAATAAGGAGTTGAGAAAGTGCATATGAATGCAATATCAAGTATTTTATGCTTCTTTCCAAAGCATAATTGGTAATAAAGTATAGGCAGTGTTCTATAATACATGCACAACACAGAAGCATATATGCTATAGATATGTTTTTGTTGTATATAGCTCATGTTCCATATGGATATAGGGAGAAAAGCTATAGACTATAATATGTGGATAGACACCAGCAATGTGATAACTGAAATAAGTCTGTGGCCCTCCTTTGAGGACACCACATGAACTGTGGCCTAGAGCAGCTTTGCTCAGCTGAATGGAATGCTAACACTGTAAGACACGTAATCATGAGGATGTGTGGAAAGATGAGAGAAATCAACTTTTAGTTTAGTGCTTATGCCGTATACTAACAAGTTTTTTTTTAAATCATTGAACATTCTTAGTGACCTTGATGGATAGAAAATAAATAAAATTAAATTTTTCACAGAGTGCTGCACACTGTCACCCCTCAATGCAAATTAACCCCCACATTAATGAATGATCCCCTTGCCCACAATGCACTTCTGAGAATTGCATATATTGATGTGTGCAGCATGTCATTTACATTTCATGATAAATAATAAAACATCTCTACTGGCATGGCAGTTCTCTTATACATTCTATTATAGTGTGTGACCATGTTGAAATTGAATTTCAAATTTAAAATCTACCCTGGCCTACTGCAATGTTGTAACTCAACCTGAATAACTAAAATATAAACTTGAATTATGTAAGCTTTATTTATATAACTTCTAAAAAACATACCAGAGTTCAACTGTAACTAATCGGATGATATATTCAAGTAGAGAAACATATAATAATGGATTCTTACTTTTAATATTGCACTCTAAGGAATTTATAAAATAATTGTCACTTTACTTTTAAGATATTAAATGTCAATCCAGTGTGAGTAAATTGTTTAAATATTATACTGAATACTGCATTGCATCACATTATTTTATGCATAAAAACTCATTTACCATATGATTTTGAGTAATATTCTACCCTCTATGTAATTAGGTCACAGACTTTATGTGACCCAAATAGACTATGTGCAGACATGAGTAGCATTACTTCAAGGGGACTCTGCCCTTAGTGATTTTTCAGGAAACCTTGGTAATTTGTGAGCACAATTCATAGGTTATTGTGCTGAAAGGCAAAGGTGGGCACTGGAGAAGGAAGAAGAGAGGCTTCATTCTGAATTTTCATTGCTTTTATTAAATATCAACAAAATTAATTATCTAATCCTTCTACTGGAAAGTATTGTGAAATGTGCCATTGCACACCAAACCTTCTTATGATTTAAACACGAAATATTTTGTACTGAGAGATTTGCTCTAAGAAGCTAATTATTGTTACTTTGATACCATGTTTTAGTAGGCGCTTGGTTTTGCCCACACCTTGTTGATGATGCCTTTACTTACTTACTGAGCTTATATTTTCGAGAAATAAAATAAGGCAGGTCCTCTGCATGTCTGCATCTAATTGTTAAGGCAACACAGGATTGTTAAGCAGCACTAAGACAAAAATACACTGAACAGAAAGCACCCCCTCTCAATTCTGTACTACTTAAGTCACTCAGTGCTCATTCCACAGATCAAGCTTTTTTTTTTGTTTGTTTGTTTGTTTGTTTTTTTTTTTTTTAATCTGCAGAACTAGGTTGCAGTGTCATGAAGGACATCACAGATAGTACTCATCATCAATTGCTGAGTCACTTTTTAGTATCATTTTCAGTTTAATTTTATATTCCTTAACCCACATATTTTGAAGCACTAACCCCAATAATTGTCTGTGAATTTGTTTGACAACCAGGTACTTTCAGATGATCACATTAAGATGAAAAGCCAACAGGGTGAGCCCAACCCATTTAACAGTATCTTTTCATTGAAAACCAGGTTGTTGGGGGTGAAGAGATGGCTCGGCTGTTAAGATATTTTTGTCTGAAAAGTCTAATATCCCAGGTTTGATTCCCCAGCACCCACATAAAGCCAGATGTACAAAGTGTCACATGCCTCTGGAGTTCCTTTGCAGTGGCTAGAAGCCCTGACACACCCATGCTCCCGCCCACACACTGCTTACAAATAAATTAATTTTTTTTTAGAAATTTTATTTTTTATTTATTTAATTGAGAGCAACAGACAGACAGAGACAGAAAGAGGCAGATAGACAGATAGAGAGAGAACGGGTGCACCAGGGCCTCCAGCCCCTACAAACAAACTCCAGATGCATGCACTGCCTTGTGCACCTGGCTTACATGGCTCCTGGGGAACTGATCCTCAAACGGGGGTCCTTAGGTTTTAAAAGCAAGTGCTTAAATTCTGAGCCAACTCTCCAGGCCCAATGAAAAAAAAAAAAATTTTTCAAATAACACATTTTAATTTATTTATACTTTTCATTCATATTCCTTGCTATTATAAAATTATACATACAATATAAAAAGGAAAAAAAAAAGTTTTCTCAGGGTTATGTGATTCTTAAATTTCATATTTGAAGTGGGCAGTCCTATTTCAAGAAATTTTTTTTTTTTTTTTTTTTTTTTTTTTTTTGAGGTAGGGTCTTACTCTGGCCCAGGCTGACCTTGAATTCACTATGTAGTCTCAGGGTGGCCTTGAACTCACAGCGATCCTCCCACCTCTGCCTCCCGAGGGCTGGGATTAAAGGCATGCGCCACCACGCCCGGCTTAATTTTTCAAGAAATTTAAAAATAGACCTTTGGGCCGGGCATGGTGGCACATGCCTATAATCCCAGCACTTGGGAGACAGAGGCAGAAAAAATGTGCTATTGTGGAGAATTTGGAAAGGGAAAGATGCACAAAAGCAAGACACTTAATAAGTGTGAACACACGTAAAGGAGTGGTGCTCATAGAAGCCAAGAAACGCCAGAGGCCAATATAGCATCAGAAGTGTTCAGATCTTGAAGGAGTACACCCTTCTTCCAGTCCTCACAAGATCTCTGTCTATATCTTCATTTTCAAGATTTTATCCCATACTACACCCAGTTTCTGGCTATTATACTATGTTCTTTTGTATCATAAAACATATGACTATAATTCTCTGATATATTGATGTAATATACTTTTGCATGGCTTGGGGAAAATACCTGACCAAAAGTGGCTAATTGGAAGAAAGGGTTTATCTTGGCTTATAGTCTCAAGGGGAAGTCTCATGATAGCAAGGAAATGATACTAGAGCACACCCTTGACATTTCACCTTACCGCAGCAGCTGTCAGAAAAGAGGAACAGTGAGCTGAGGTCTGGTAAGAAGGAAGCTGAAATAAAGTACTTCAAAGCTCACCTCCAGTAACACATTTCCTCAAGCAAGGTTCCACCAAATTACTACCAGCTTCAGAGCAAGCATCCAAAACACATGAGGCAAGCCAGGAGGGATGACTCAGAGTTAAAGGCACTTGTTTGCAAAGTCTAATGGCCTGGGGTTTAATTCCCCAGTACCCACATAAAGCCAAATGCCACAGAGTATTGCACACATCTGGAGTTTGCTTTCAGTGGCAAGAGGCTCTGGTGTGCCCATTCTCCCTCTCTCTCTCTCTCTCTCTCTTTCTCTCTCTGATTGCAAGTATAGTAAATAAAAACATTACAAAAATATGAGGCTATGGGTGACATTTCACAGTCAAACTACCACAGTATAAAATACAAAAAGCATGGTATTTTCTCAGTGCACATCTTTTATCTTACTATAAAGGTCATTAAGTTGAAACCTGCTAGTAACTTATAGCAAGACAGATTATAAAACCAGCATTAAAAAAATATATATTTAAAAACAGGTGACTACTAAATCTAACATGGAAATTTCTCATGTTTAAGCTATTGCTTTGATTTTGGAAATTAAGTAATATATTAATTTACTAACATGAGTCGTGAGACTTGAGTTGTGTAGAAGTCCTCCCGATCTACAATTTGCATGGTTAGTCCTTTCCAAGTAATACATTTCATATATTTTACAAAAAATCACTTCAGATAGATAGATAGATAGATAGATAGATAGATAGATAGATAGATAGATAGAAAGTATTCTTGGAGGGAAGTGTGATTACGATTATGATTATAAGGAGACCCTTTTAAAAATGGAACACTTCTGTTTTTTTTGTTTGTTTGTTTTTTTTTGTTTTTTTTTTTTTTTGAGGTAGGGTCTCACTCTAGCTCAAGCTGACCTGGAATTCACTGTGTAGTCTCAGGGTGGCCTTGAACTCACGGCGATTCTGTTACCTCTGCCTCCCAAGTGCTGGGATTAAAGGCGTGCGCCACCACGGCCAACTAACACTTCTGTTTTTGAATTAACTTTAAAAACTGTGACATGAATAAAAACCTTTACTTTTTCAATTAAAATCTTACCGCTCCTTATTTGCTTTGAGATATGCTTACCAGTTGCCATTTGTTTAACAACTCTCTATGGTTCCATATTTGAAGTATGTGGCTCTGTCATTTCCTATAAGAGTTTCAGAAAATTGGACAGACTAAATTATGAAACAGAACTTACACCAAAATAAGACAAAAATTTATTCTATCTATCTATCTATCTATCTATCTATCTATCTATCTATCTATCTATCTATCATATATCTATCTATCTTCTAACCATTAGACTTTCCATTAAGAATACCGATCCTAGTATATTCATATCTTGAAAAGTGACATAGTTATATAAAAATCCCCTTATTCTTCAATCTCTGTGTACATGGGAATGGGTTAATGATTTTTAAGTAGTTAATTTACATGTTAATTCTGTTCAAAGGACAATTATGTAACTAAGATATTACTGTCTAATTGCTAAGGCTTCCTAAATTTATGTGATAACTTAGCTTTTGACACAAAATAATAAAACTAGCATCATAAGCCTGAATCTTTCCTATTTGACTTTGATTAACAAAGTGTTTTCATTTTGTAGTTCAAACACAAAATCCAAACTTAACAAACTATGCTAAAACATATTATATTTTTTAATTTAAAGGAATTAATAGTTTAAATAATAGTTCTTTGATATTTCATCTTACCTCACTGAAATTTCCATCATTAAGAAAACAAATGATAATGAAGGATTTTGTGGATGTAGGATAATACAAACCCTTATGAACAAATGAAGGGAGTGTAAGCTGGCATCGACACTATGTATATCAGTATGGATGGGATTCAAAGTCTAAATTAGGACTACCCTGCCATACAACCCAACTCTACTATTCCTGGGTATATAATAGGAAGTCAACACAGCACAGAGATACTTGTCCATCCATGTTTATTTCTGCACTGATTATAATAGCTAGTCTAGATGACCACCATGACACATATACATAGTTATGTCTCATTCATACATGATAGATAGCTCATGATATTGTTGGACACTGGGTGTGTGCTCTTGATCAGTGATTCCCTGTTAAGGATATTATTATTAAAAAGTGTATTGTTATTTAATATTTGATTCATAGCCAGGCATGGTGGCTCATGCTTTTAATCCAAGCACTAGGAAGACAGAGGTAGGCGGAGTACTGTGAGTTTGAGGACCAGCTGAGACTACATAGTCAATTCCTGGTCAGCCTGGGCTAGAGAACAAGACACTACTTGAAAACCAAAACAAACAAACAAACAAATAAAATTGAGTTTATTTAGGGTATTCAATTTCAGATCTGACTCATAAATGGAAGCCATATTGTTACAAATTGTATATTTAAAATAATTATGAATAGATTGCATTTTAATATTATATATTAGTATTAATACACATTCTGTGAAAATATAAGATTTTCTAATTTAAATGACATTTTACATGTTGAGGTAGATTGTTATCACAAATCCCATGATTATCCTCTTTTAAAATTGGATTGGGATCATAACAGTATTTTTTTAACACTCTTGTGTTGTAGATCAAGCCTTATACACACCTTAACATTTACCTTTGGCTTTGTGCATTAAGTATCCATCGATACCATTATCCAATGGAGTTTTGAAACATTTTTGATATTTTTGGGGTAAGATGTGTAATAGCCTGCTATGACTTGATCATCTTAGAAATCATTTTGATTTTATATTAATTATTAAACTCAAGTTTCTTCACCTAAATTCATACTCTGTAAATAGAATACAAATACCTAATTATATTTTTAAATTTTTATTTATTTAATTTTTACTTATTTATTTTAGAGAGAGAGAGAGAGTTGCAGACAAGCAGAGAGAGAGAGGGAGAGAGAATGGGTGCACCAAGGCCTCCAGCCACTGCAAACAAACTCCAGATGCATATGCCACCTTGTGCATCTGGCTTATGTGGGTCCAAGGGAATTGAACCAAAGTCCTTTGGCTTTGCAGGCAAACACCTTAACTAATAAGCCATCTCTCCAGCCCCTAATTATAAATTTAAATTCCAGGAATTTCAATGAACCTTAACAATAGTAATTATCATCTTCTAAAAACCATTAGCATCACATAATATTTGAATTCTAACATTTTTCAGGAAAAAAAAAACATAGGACAAATAAGTAATTTAATTATTATTGTATATCCTTCTTATCATTTTCATTTTTAATATAGACTTATTTGCATGTATGTACATTTGTGGGTATGAATATGCCAGGATATTTTACTGCTACAAAGGAACACTTTTATGGCTTTATATGGGTCACTGGGGAATTGAATCCCAGCTGAGCAGCTATGGAAACAAGTGTCTTTAACTTCTAAGCCATCTTCCTGCACCCTCTTTCATTTTCAATGACTATGGCTGAGCAGGTATTTTCATCATAGGATGTCAAATCTCTGAAATACCTGACCCAAAGGAGTAAAGAAGCAAATACTTCCAAGAGGCCATCCAGAAGCATCTGAAGACAATGAACATTTTCACCCCTGACCCAGTTATTTTGTAATTTATTTATGGTCCTGCTTTGTAAACATTCAGAACTTGATGTATTATACCTATTGAACAAGAATATATTAATGTAAAGGATACCAACCAGACTCTTGAATTTCAAACGTTATCTTAATTAAGTTGGTGTACTTACACCATAGGGACCTGAGACCTGGGTAACATATGAGTTCTGTAAATCAAAATATTAATAATACACATTAATTTTAGTTCATTAAATGTCTCTGGATCCACGGATATAGAAAAAACTATCTTAATAAAGTTTGTACTTATTAAAATGTTTTTCTTCCACTGACTGCCAACTTTCTGTATATCATATAAAATTTCACTAATTTTCCATGTTAATTTATTTAAAAAACTATAATCAAATGTTATGGTGAATAGGTTAACATTACATCTCACTATAAATAAAATAAGCATGTCTATGAATGTAGCATATAAAATGAATTTATAAATGAATATGATTCATTTTAAAATAATAGAAGATTTCAAAACATTGCTTTTAATTTTTCAAACCTTTTTTTTTTTTTTTTTTTTTTTTTTTTTGGTTTTGCGAGTTTTGCGAGGTAGGGTCTCACTCTGGTCCAGGCTGACCTGGAATTAACTATGTAGTCTCAGGGTGGCCTCGAACTCTCAGCGATCCTCCTACCTCTGCCTCCCGAGTGCTGGGATTAAAGGCGTGCGCCACCACGCCCGGCGTCAAACCTATTTTAATTAAAGTCATGTTAGAAGTTAATTGATTTGTCATTAAATATAGATATTTATTTGTTCTACTTATTTTCATTTATATATGATATATGATACATATATATATATATATATATATATATATATATATATACACATACTTAATTTTTCAACTGAAAGTGATCCTTTAAAAGAAAAGTTAATTTGAAAACAAAACCATCAAGCAAATATTTTCCTTTTAAATTCATCTTTGTCAAATAGCAGAAGAATTTTATTTATACTTATAATTGTGTTACAAAGAAAAACAAAGCCCATGCCGTTAATTAAATGTTTAAAATAATTATGGTCTTTCTATTTTATAAATACATTTTTTTTTTTTTTTGGCTTTTTGAGGTGGGGTCTCGTTCGGCTGACCTGGAATTCACTATGTAGTCTCAGGGTGGCCTCGAACTCACAACAATCCTCCTTCCTCTGTCTCTACAGAGCTGGGACTAAAGGCATGTGCCACCATGCCCAGCTTAAATACTTCTTAAGTGTAACTTATGTTCAAGAAATATGAAAACAGTGGTGCATATTGCATCCTGATTTTCATCACGCAACTTTATTGAGTTTACTTTGTAGAGCCGAGAGGACATTTTTGTGGTTTAAGTCAGAAAACAAGCCAATTACAAAACTAAGAATTATTATAACCAATTATGAGAGATGTCTTCATTAAAATCTATCCATCACTAATAAAATAAGTTTAGAGGCCACACAAAAATAGATACTTATTGTTCAAGGATTTGGATAGTTATTAGTTTTTATTTAGTACCACCAAAATGAATATAGAAATTTTATATCTTTTCTGTCTAAATGCCAATGGAAGTTTTCACATAAGTGGAAAAACTCTAAAACTTATATGAAACCATATATGAACCTAGCATTCACAACTACATTGTTTTACTGTGCTTACACAATCTTTTATGATTGGAGACACATTTACTGAAAACACTCAAAACTCTGGAACAGTAAAACTAGCATCACCTGTGTTTTTACCTCTGACACCCTTGTGTAATGTTTAAATAGAAAGGTTATTTCTGTCTTCCTATCCTTGATTTTCTGTATGATACTGTTTCTTTAAAAAGTGCTTTCTGGGCTGGAGAGATGGCTTAGTGGTTAAGGCGCCTGCCTCCTAAGCCTAAGAATTCTGGTTCCAATCTCCAGCAGTTCCAATCTCCTCCAAGTCTCACGTTTAGCCAGATGTAAAGTGACGTAAGGGCGTAGTGCCACACTTGACCACAAGGGGGCACATGCACCTGGATTTTGTTCCCAGCAGTTGAGACGCTGCTGGTGTGCCCATCTCTGTCTTCCTCTCTCTCTTTGTCTCTCTCAAAAAAAAAAAAAAAAAAAAAAAAAAAAAAAGTCCTCTCTTCTAAGAGTTCCATCAGCTTTTCCACATAGAGACCAACCATTTAAATTTCTACTTTCTAGCATTTTCCCACTTCTCATTTCCTGTGATTTCTGCCACTACCACATCAATATTAGTTTAAAAACTTCCTATCTCTCCAACTCTTTATCATTTAAACTTTATAACCTCCAACTCTATTTATACAGACTGGACATGCTCATTTTCCTGCTTCGTGGTTTACCATAATCTTTTCCAAAATATTTCAAATTTTACTCCCTTAAAAAAAAAAAAAAAAGCCGGGTGTAGTGGTGCATGCCTATAATCCCAGCACTCGGGAGGCAGAGGTAGGAGGATTGCCATGAGTTCAAGGCCACACTGAGACTATAGAGTGAACTCCAGATCAGCCTGAGCTATACTGAGACCCTACCTTGGGAAAGCCAAAACAAACAAACAAACAAACAAACAAACAAACAAACAAACAAAAACAGATATGTGATGAAAAACCCACATATATCCAGTCATAATGTTCAATACTGTTAACGATGTGTCAAAGAATATTACAGCCATGCTTTAACATGACCAGAACAGACTAGTTGCTATTTATTTACTAATCCATCTATTAATTTTCCAAAGATGTATTAAGTATGTGCTTTTTTGTTATGTCCTATTCTGTAGTATTAGCCAATTATATGCTTTATGCCCATAAAATTTTGGGGTGGAGGGATAGCTTAGCAGTTAAGGCACTTACCTGTGAAACCTAAGGACTCAGGTTCAATTCTCCAGGTGCCACGTTAGCCTTACACACAACATGCTGCATGAGCCTGGAGTTCATTGGAAGTGGATAGAGGCCCTGGCATGATGTGTCCCTCTGTATCTAATAAATAAATAAATTTAAAATTATTTTAAAAAATTAAAAAGGTAAATGTACTATAGAGAATGACATCTATGTAAATCATTTCAATATAGTATTATAGTACTTATGAAAAGATGGTCAAAGTGATTAGAGTCAGGTCTTGAAGTGTAGATCTTATAACTAGACTGGAACAGATCAGAAGAGTGATATATAGAAATATCTTTAACTGCATCCTAAAGTGTGATTAACAGGTATAGAAGCACCTAAAAAAGGGAGAAAGTAAAACCACCTCAGTGGCTAAGCTACCATTATGATTTCCATTTTTCTATGCTCATATTGATTAAATTATGCTTATTTGTTCACTTAGATGCCTGGAATCACAACAGAGCCTGAACCATTATTTAATCCCTGTGTTTAGCACAAGATAAGGTATGTCAAATTTATATATATAAGTGTTTATCATGAGCAAACAACTTGTAATAAATAATATGATCTTTCATTACAAGAGATTGATAAAATCTAAGTGTTATCATATTAGTTGTTCTCTTACATTTTAAATTATATTGTGATAGATAGATAATAGAAAGCTGACTAAAAATAGACAAATATTTCATAAGAGAAAACTCTTACTACTGTGAGTTTAAATTGAAGATTATAAATCTTCTCTAGTTGCTCACTGCCCAGAATACTACATTCATGCACTTTAACATATTATTTGCTATAATGCAGAATTATGAAATATATGGTCACATGAAAGATGGGAGTGTTCCCTCAAACACAAGCTTTATCATTAGACATAGCTCTTTATCCATTAATAAAAATTAAAAAATGTAAAACCACACATTTTATTATAACACATAGTTTATGTACACATATTTAGAGCCTTTAGTAAACTTCTAAGAATAGAATGTGTGTCATCTTTTTAAATAAGTTTCTTTTGGTCAATCCTGCTTTCACAAATGGTTTTCATTTATTCTCTGCCATGTACCTTTGGCTTGTGGTGATATTTATAATAAGTCAATCAGCAAAGGTGACTGACTGAATTGATTTATGCCAGATGGACCTCTCCCCCTCACATAAAAATGGCATGAACTCCATAAATCTAAGTTCTAAAGGTGCTAGCCAGCTTTAATGAAAGCAGAGACATTCACCCAAGAGGAGCAATCACCTCCTTCCCCCTTTAACATTTTATCTAGGAAAGAACAAAAGGACTGCTAAGATGCACCTGGTATAATGCAGTATTATTTCCTGGTAGTCACCTGATTTGTATGTTTCATACATTTTAACCATTTGTATTTTTAAATATTTCTTAGAATTATTAATATAAAGAGACCTACAGACATCAATAAATCATCAGACATGAATAAAAAGAGTAACCTTAATTGAATAATCTCTTTATACCAGGCATTCAAGTAAGCAGTTTGAATTCTCATTTATTCTTTATAAAACACTTGTATAGTAAGTACTAAAATGGTCATTGTAAGTTGTTATTAAGAAAAAAAAATCCATGAGGCATACAAAAAATATAACAAAGTGTTCACAGTCAAGTAATCAGCAAAAAAAAAAAAAAAAAAAAAAAAAAAAATTAAGCAAGTTTATGTCCTTACAATTTAATGAGTCAATGTGTTGTAGTTTGAATGTATGTCCCCAAATAGACTCAGTTGTGCAATGAAACTTTCAAACTTGGAAAGCCTGGAAGAGTCACTGAAGGCAGATCCAGGGATGCAGAGAACTTCAAACGAACCCCAGATGATATTTCTGGTCTAACAATACATAAACATTGGACCAAAAGTCCTCTTTAGTGTCTCGAGGGATTCTTTTTGTTTGTTTTTCTCTTATTTTCTTTTTTAACTTTATTTATTAGAGAGAGAGAAAGAATCAGTGTGACAGGAGGACTTTAGTATCTGCAAACAAACTCCAGAGGCATGCTCCACCTTGTGTATCTGGTTTATGTAGGTGCTACAGAATAGAACTTTTGTCCTTTGGCTTTTCAGGCAAATGAGTTAACTGCTAAGCCATCCCACCAGCCCTGTCATGGGATTCTTAAATCTTTATTTGTTTTCAAGTATAGCAGAGTATATTACAAGTTATAGTTTTGCTCCTGTGATTAATCCATTTTACACTGACAGATGGCAAAAAAACAAAACAAAACAAAACAAAACAACAACAAAAAAAACGATATAATTTGGTCTTTACTCAAGTGGCTAGCAACAAACTTGTTTTAAGTTAGTACTTTATTCTCTTTTATTACAACAGCAACCATATTTGATGCAGTCCTTCCGAAACTCTTCTCTGTAGCTTGTGGAAAATAATGACCCATATTAATATTATTTTAGTAAGTAACTGTACTATTGATTATAACTGGAAGACAGTCTGCATTGTGATATAAGGGTTCTTATTTACTTACTGGAACTAAAGGCTTAAATAAAAAGAGTATGGAGGGCTGGAGAAAGGGCTTAGTGGGTAAGGTTTGTCTGGGAAGCCGAAGGACCCTGGTTGATTCCCCAGGACCCATTTAAGCCAGATGCACAAGAAGGCACATGCGTCTGGAGTTCGTTTACAGTGACTGGAGGCCCTGGTGTGCCCATTCTCTTTCTTTCTGCTTCTTCCTCTCTCATAAATAAATAAATACATAAATAAATTTTAAAATCAGTATGGAATACCAAGGACATCATCTCTCCTCAGGAATTATCTTCTCTCAAGTTCCAAATACATCAAGAGTACTTTGGTAAACAGAAAAGACTCACTTCCATAGTAACACAAACAATATTAAAAATAAGTATATTTAAGGCTGAAGAGATGGCTTAGCCGTTAATGTGCCTGCTTCCTAAGCCTAAGCCCGCTGGTTCCAATTTCCAGGTCCCAAGTTTAGCCAGATGCAGTGACCAAAGGGCGCAATGCAGCACTTGACCACAAGGAGGCGAACACATCTGGATTTAGTTCACAGCAACTGAGAGGCTGCTGGCGTGCCCATCTTTATCTGTCTTCCTCTCCTTCTCTCTCTTTCTCCATGTCTCTTTCTCAAAAAAAAAAAAAAAAGTATATTCAAGAAAGAAAGACAAGAAAGATTTATTTGATTCTTAAGATTTTCTCTAGGTTCCCAGTGTTAAAATAACAAGTTGGAAGAGACAGTTTTAGAGCAAAGAAAATAAGCAAAGTGAGAAAGAATCGTAGGAGGCAAGCACATTATTATACCCACATGGGAGAGATTTGTTGTCAACGTTAAGACTCTTTACCAGCTCTAGTTGTATAGATTGTATAAACAAAGGCTTGTAGAATTTTAACCAGAGAGGAAAGTTTTGATTTGATAATTTAATTCTTTCCTGATTTTCATATCTAAAGCACATAAATTTCAATTTGAAGTAAGTTTTTTTGAAGTCAAGTGATAATGGAGAATTTAAAGCACACACTATTTACTTATTTTTACAGCTTTATAATTAGTAAATGAACTGATATATGTTCTGCTATGAAAATTTGTTATAGTATATAAGAGTATGTTTTAATAATTTTTATCCATTTAAGTCAAGCAACTTATTTTACTATTAATATTTTATAGTTTGTAAAATCAGACTGAAGGGTAAAACAAATAAGGAGAGGTTCAAGATCAGCATTTCTGTTTAGTAGTTAGCCAATCACATAGTAAATATTTGTGTATAACAGATACAGAATAAGTTTGATTTTGTTTTATTTTTATTATTTATTTATTTATTTATTTATTTATTTATTTATTTTGGAGAGAGAGAGAGAGAGGGAGAGGAGGACAGATAGAGATGGGCGCGCCAGCAGCATCTCAGCTGCTGTGAATGAAATCCAGATGTGTGTGCCCCCTTGTGGTCAAGTGCAGCATTGCACCCTTTCGTCACTTTGCATCTGGCTAAACTTGGGACCTGGAGATTGGAACCACTGGACATTGGAACCAGAGTTCTTAGGCTTAGGAGGCAGGCGCCTTAACCGCTGAGCCATCTCTCCAGCCCTTGTTTTATTTTTAAATAAAGCATTCTTCAAATAGAACACATGCTGTTTTCAACTACTAGGGTAGTGGATGTACTTTCCTCTATAGATTCACACATTTTATCAATTCTTTCATTGCATTAAATTCTTTACTATTTGACTTTTTTATTTTCTATCTGAGCACATTTATATATAATGAGAAGACAGGGCACCTATTTCAAAGCAAAGGCTGCATCAGGTGGAAAATGCATTTGATGAGCTGTTGAATTCAGTTTGCAAGGATTTTGTTCAGGATCTTTGCTTTTAAGTTCATCAGGGAAATAGGCATGTAGTTTTCTTTTCTTGTGGCATCTCTGCCTGGTTTTGGTATTAGGGTGATACTAGCTTCATAGAAGGAGTTGGGGAGCTTTCCCCGTTGTCCAATTGTGTGGCACAATTTGAGAAAAATTGGTTTCAGTTCTTCCATGAAGGTTTGATAGAATTCAACTGAGAAGCCATCTCGTCTTGGACTCTTCTTTTTAGGGAAGTTTTTGATTACCCATTCAATCTCAATGGTTATGATAGGTTTGTTTAGGAGATTCATCTGCTGAGTTTAGGTTTGGTAGTTGGTATGTGTCCAGGAATTCATCCATTTCCTCCATATTATCCAGTTTTGTGGAGTAGAGGTTTTTGAAGAAAGTCCTGATGATTCTCCCAATTTCACTTATGTCTGTTGTGATCTCTCCTTTTTCATTTCTAATTTTATTAATTTAAGTTGTCTCTTTTTTCCAGTTTATCAAATTGGCCAGGGGTTTATCAATTTTGTTTATTTTTTCAAAGAACCAACTCTTTGTTTGATCAGTTCTCTTAATTGTCTTCTTAGTTTCTGATTCATTTATTTCTGCTCTAATCTTAATTATTTCATTCTGTCTGGAGCTTTTTGAGTTGGATATATCTTGTTTTTCCAATGCCTTTAGGTGGATGATTAATTTGTTAATTTGCGATCTCTCTGCCTTTGTTATGAAGGCATTTAGCACAATGAATTTTCCCCTGAGGACTGCCTTCATTTTGTCCCATAATTTTTGGTACGATGTGTTCTCATTGCCATTCATTTCCAGAAATTTTGCAAGTTCATTTTTCATTTCTTCCACTACCCATTTATTGTTTAAGAGTGTGTTGTTCAGTTTCCAGGAGCTGGTTGGGTTCCTGTTGCAACTTTTGTTGTTAATTTCTAGCAATACAGCATTGTGATCTCATACCATGCAGTAAATCATGTTGATCCCCTAAATAGATGGAGGCAGGCTTTATGACCCAGTATGTGATCCACTTTAGAGAAGGTTCCATGGGCTGCTGAGAAGAATGTGTCATCTGTGGTTCTGTAGTAGAATGTTCTATAGATGTCCGTTAGGTCTAATTGATCTATGGTGTTGTTGAGTTCTCTTACTTTCTTGTTAATTTTCTGTTTAGATGATCTGACTATTGCCAATAGTGGAGTATTGAAGTCCCCAACTATGATGGTGGTGGTGGTAATTTCTGTTTTGCTGTCCAGTAGATTTTGTTTTATGAATTGTGGTGCACCTTTGTTTGGTGCATAAAGATTGATGATTGTGATATCCTCTTGTTGGATTGTTCCCTTGATAAGTAAAAAGTGGCTTTCTTTGTCTTTTTTGGTTACTTTTAGTTTGAAGTCTATTTTATCCAATATAAGTATAGGTACACCTGCTTGTTTCTTATTTGTGTTTGCTTGGAATATCATTTTCCACCCTTTTAACCTGAGGAGGTGTCTGTCTTTAGTGGTGACATGGGTTTCTTGAAGACAGAAGATTGAGGGGTCTAATTTTCTGATCCACCCTGTTAGGTTATGTCTCTTGATGGGTGAATTAGGGCCATTAATATTTAGGGTAATAACTGTGAGATTTGATTTAATACCTGCCATATTGTGGTGGTTTATGTGGTTTGGGGTTTTCTTGGTCTTTGTAATTTGTGTAACTTCTTGCGGTTTGGTTATTGTGTTAATTCCAGACTCCCACTTGGTCTCTATTATTATAAATGGTGAATTTGATTCCTTTTACGTATCTATCACATAATATGTACTCTTACTTAGGACTATCATTTTGGTTTTGAAAGTGAATGAAAATTAGACAAGTTTTCTAATTCCTGTAAGTATATTAAATTGTTTTCCACTATACTAATAAAACATCTGAAGAGGCTTTTAAACACTATAAGAGTTTGACATTTACCTAGATACTTTAGCTTATAGTGCTAGTTATATGTTAACTTGCTGATAATCTGTCAATGTGCAGTTAATAATGATAATGATAGATACTCAACACATTGTTGCTGTTGTGCAAATGATTGTTAGAGCAGCTAATCACACAAAGGAGAATTAAATCCTCTGGAAACATTTCAAATGACTAACAGCCATCCCTGTCTTATGACTTCTCTGATAGAAACTGTGGTAAGAAAATAAGACACAGATATATTTTTCAATAGTTAAGAAATTGCAAATACTCTCTAAAGAAAGTTAGTCTAATAATCTAGCCCAAATTCAAATATCTAGTATTCATAAGGGTACTGTGAACCCTAATGATTCATTTATACATTTCTACATTATTCCTGGGATATCTGTGTATATATTCATACCAGGGCTTTGCATGTATATTAAGGTTTTAATGCCAGCAGTATCTTTAAAATCATTTAATTGCACTCTTTAACTTTGTAAGTACTATACCAAGTTTAGGAAGTAAAGTCAGATTCTCAAGACTCATGATAGATAAAAAAAAGAACAATAATTCACCTTAGATCAAATAATTCACCTTAGAACAAATGTGAGTTCACATTTTTTTTAAGACCATGGGTCTTTTAGACAGATTTATGGGGCTAAATCATCTAGTTGACTATACTGTAAGTGGATCATCCAGTATATCCTTTATGGGAATTGAATTAAAAATGATAATCAAATATAATTTTATATGGAACTTATCTAAAGATATGCATTCATTTGCATAATATAAACAAAAGAGAGTTTTCAAAATTATGTGTACTGTTAAATTATAATAATGTCTCAAAATGTGAAATAGTATGCCATTTACTTAATTTTATTCTTTGTTAGAGTTTACCTTGAATCATGTGTCTTAGAAAACGTACAGACTTTGAACTATCTAAGGACCAAGTGCTTGTATAGAAAAAAAATAATAGGAACAGTATATTATGCAGCCACACACAAGTCAAATGGCCATTTTTTAAGCCATGTGTGGAAATGATAAGCAATCATTCTTAATGTCAGTCTTAAAAGGTTAAATAATTAAAGTACTATTTTACTCATAATGCCCTGAATAAGTAATTGCACAAGGCTATTTCTAAGAGTGATTTATAGTCAGTATCCTAACTTTACAGCCTTGTCATCATGTTAGTAAATGCATATCGCTATTTCTGTCAATAAAAGCTAATAATAGAAAACAATCTTGTTCAAAGAACATGCAGGCACCATTCACACTGAAATAATGAAAAGTTTCTAAATTCCATTACATCTATAAGGAAATCAATAAGCGATTAAATTTAAAAAGATTACTTCTGAAGAACCTAAGGGTACATTAAAAAGATTAATTTTGTTTAAAATTTAAACAACTCATTTTCACATAATAGGGTAACTAGTACTTTCCCTATTTATCATATAAAAGAGAAATTTCAAACACTGGAAAGACATTTGATTTATTTTGTTGAAAATCATTTAGGTCTATATTTAAGACAACATTGTCTATTTCTATGATTCAAGATCCTGGGAAGTTTGATTTCATGCTGTATTTTGCTATTATAAGTTGTGAAATTTTTATGCAAGCCATCTCTGCCAAGTGTGTAGAAAAATAATTTAAAATCTAGCCATAGTATGATCACTTTTAAATAAATGTTGCTGGATTTGGGGGTTTGGGAGGGTTCCAAAGTTTTTAATTACCAATTATAGTCCTGTCCTATTTTTAACAAAACTGATAAAAGCTGACTCAAGAAGATAAATTATGAATTATTGAGTTTATATATTGAGAAATAACAAATTTTGAGAAATTGGGATCTAGGAAGCAGGCTACAGAAAAGTCATAAGCACATGGAAGGTAGGAAACACATACTCATATAGAAAATACAGCATAGTCTGTGAGATTCCCTTAAGAGTAATGGTTGGAGCAGGGTGTGGTGGCACACACCTTTAATCCCAGCACTTGGGAGGCAGAGGTAGGAGGATCACCGTGAGTTTGAGGCCACCCTGAGACTCCATAGTGAATTCCAGGTCAGCCTGAGTTAGAGTGAGACCTTACCTTGAAAAAACAAACAAACAAACAAACAAACAAACAAACAAACAAACAAACAAAGAAAAAGAGTAATTGTTGGAATAGATCCATAATCACATGGAGGATATAACCTAGGTTCTTTTGTAGGGAGATGTAGAAGAAACACACACAGCATCCACCCTGAGCTTCCCCATGGAAGAAAGTTAAGAAGGCATCTGGTGGTGGATTAAGGAAGAATATCAGAGGGAAAATATCAAAGCAGAGACCAAGAAACTCACATAAGAAATGAGAAATAAAGAGAGTTATGCCCACGATTCTGCAACATTAGAGACATTACACAGGTAGTCAGCCCAGAATTTAAAGAAAGCAACCACATGGTAGATCCAGACTATAAGGGAAATATGCATATGGTAGATTCAGACACTAGAGGAAAATCTTCATGTAATTAAAATGAGAAGTTTCCCCAAAGTATAAATCAGAGGCAAGCAAAAAAAAAAAAAAAAAAAAAAAAAAACTGGCTGGATGTGGGGGGAAAGCCAGAACAGATTGAGGAGAGGCAGAGAAAGAGAGACAGGGCTCTACAGGGCTGGGCTGGAAACAGCAGTTTTGGCTGAAACTCTTCTTCAGATACAGGTAAATACACTCAGAGGCTCCAGGGCCAGCCCACCTGGGTAGTGAAGGCCATCATGTAGGGCCTTTGTTAGACTGTGGACAGCAGAGGGTACTGTAGCTGTTGTACATGATTCACATCAGGCTGGAGAGATGGCTTAGTGGTAAAGATGCTTGGCTGGGAAGCGTTAGGACCTAGGTTCAATTCCCCAGGTTCCACATAAGCCAGATGCACATGGTGGTGCAGGCATCTGGAGTTTGCTTGCAGCGGCCTGAGGTCCTAGTGTGACCATTTTCTCTTTGTGTCTCTGTCTCTATCTCTCTTGCTCTCTCTTTCTTTGTCTGTCTCTCTAATAAATAAATAAATAAAAATAAGTATTTATAAAAATTTTAAAAAAGATGAGTCACCACCAGGCATAAGTACCATTCCTGCCAAGAGGAGTGGCATTGGTTCCCTCTTTGTGCTTCTGTTCCTAAATGAAACTAAAAAATACTTAGCTTTCTCCTGGATCTTAGCCTTGTTCTAAATAAAAACAAGAAACAACAACAACTAAAAAGTTTTTTTTTTTTTTCATAGATATTTCATAATGTGGTTTTTATTGGCTATATGAAGAAGCTATGGAACCCCATCATTTAATGCTTTCATTACTATGATTACTATGAGTTTAGGTAACATTTTGGTAGTGGAATAACGAGGTCAAGTCTTCTTATGTGTATTTACAGTTGTTCAAAGTTCTTTAAAATTTATATAAATATTAATCTATTTGCAATACTAAGTAACACTAAATGTAAACAAGGAAGCTGCCTTTTCAATACAGATAAGGAGTGTTGGGAAAAAAAAAACTTTTAAGTTAATCATTTTAATATGATTTTGAAATAGATATATCTCCTTAGCTCCTTGTCATTTTTCTAAAGTGGTATAAATATTATTTTATTTGCATTTGTTTTTAACATCTTTCTTCCTAAATTGTTTTTAAATGGGCTATTTATACTTGCCTTCCTTTGCCACTCACTCGTGAGTACATATACTATGTTCCTACCACCCTTCACTGACATTGGAACCCAGCTTCATCAACCGTCCAGCTTGAAATGAAGGCAATTATCTATGCAGGTTCTCTCTATAACTACAGCACCAGACAAGGAACTAACTCTATAGAATCCATCCTTGTGAACTGAGTAGCTACTGGGTTTTCAGATTCTAGTCTGCAGCCAGTCTTTTTGAACTGCCCACCCCATATTGTGTAAGACAAGCTAATGGTTAGGGATGTTGAACATTTTCTTAAGTGTGTGTTAGCTATTTGTGATTCTTCTTCTAAGAACTCCCTATTCAGTTCTCTGGCCCACTTTTGTAGCGGGTTGTTTGATTTCTTATTTAGTTTTTTGAGTTCTTTGTAAATTCTATATATTATGTTTCTGTCAGTCATAAAGCTGTCAAAGACTTTCGTCCGTTCAGTGGGTAATCTATTGACTCTGCTTATGGTATGTTTGTCTGTACAAAAGTTTTTAGATTCATCAGCTCCCATTGGTTGAGTCCTTGTTTAATGTCCTGGGTTACTGGGGTTCTCTTTACAAAGTCTTTCCGCAGATCTATATCATGAAGAGTGCCTCCTATTTTTTCTTCCACTAGTTGAAGAGTTTCAGGTATTAAACTGAGGTCTTTAATCCCTCTGGACTTGTTTTCATTGTTAAGAGTTTTAACTATGATGTGTCTTGAAGCATTTCTTCTTTGGTCATGTCTGGTGTTCTGTGGGCTTCTTGTATCTGGATGGGCCTCTCTTTTGAGATATTTGGAAAGTTTTCTTCAAAATTTTGTTGAATATGATCTCTATGATTCTGGCCTGGATTTCTTCTCCTTCCAGTATACCCATGATCTGAATGTGTGGTCAATTTTAGGGTGTCCCATGGTTCCCTCATATTCTGTTAATCGATTTTTTTGAACTTAGCAAAGTTTTTGGCCTCCCTATCAATTTCTTCTGTGTTGTCTTCCAGGTCAGAGGTTCTGTTTTCCACATGAATAACTCTGTTGCTGAGGGTTTCTAGAGAGGTTTTTAAATTTTCTATTTGATTTTTGTTTTCTGTTATGTTATTTTGCATCATGTCCATCTTTTTTTTTTTTTTTGAAGTATGATTTCAGTTTGAGTTCTGATTTTCTTGATGCTTCCTGGAATTTATTCTTGTATTTGACCAAGACTTCATTAAGCTTAATCAATTAGTTGTGGAAATCTTCCATTCATTGACTCACTTTCAGTTTATTCATATCTCTTTTGAGGGTTCTAATGTTTTCATCCATCATGTTTAGCCTGTTGTCAAAACCTGAATGCTCTAAGAGGAGATTCTGTTCAATTTCATTGATACAATTGTTGCTTCTTTGATGGTTTGCTTCCAGTTCAGCAAGTGTTTTGTTCAGGGCCTCATTGGTTGTTGTGTTTTCATTTTGGGAATGAATTTCTGTTGATTTCTCTGATTTCACTGGAGGCTTCCATGTGGGACTAGGCATCCTTGGTGGAGATCTCGCGAGTTTCTGATTTTTTTTTTTTTTTTATTATTTTGCTATGTTGTGTACCCATTTTAGGAAGACTATTTTATTGAGGAGGAAGCAAGGGTTTGTCCTTTGGTCTGTGCACCCTCTGTCTCAGGTGAACAGTGATGTAGGTACCCAGTGGCCAGTCAGGATAGCAGAGCAAAAGGCCTTAATCCACAGCTCACACAGGGACCAGGCCTCCCTCTCCAAACAAGGCACAATGGGACCTACTGGGACCAGGAAACTGGGAGCAGCCTGGGAACAAGGACCTGGCATACTCACTGCGTGCCATTCCCACCTGAACATGGTCTGGTAGAGTGTACCCTGACAAGGGAACTGGGAGGAACCAGGAGAATGGGTCTGGCCTACTCACTCCAAGCTACACCTTCCTGCTTGCATACCATCTGGCACAGGTTATCTGGACCAGGAAACTCAGTACTGATATTCTTAAACAATGATTTCACCTAGAGTGTCATTCAGTAGATCAATACATATCCTAATGAAATACATTGATTGCATTCTCTATAATGACTTGAAATATAAAGATCAATTATTTGATTGTTTTTAATAACAAAACCAGAGGGTGCTAAACGAGCAACTGGGGGAAAATGGCCAACATCTGTCCAAACAACTCACAGTCTAAGCTACCCAGCAGGAAACAACCTGACGTAAGGCTCAAATAAATGCAGTAGTGGAGCACAGCCATGGTGGGTTATAAACTGCTCTTGACTTGGCTAATAGATCCATTCAGTGGAATGGAATTCATTGCTGGAACTGGGAAATAAGTCAAAACTATATACAAAAATGAGCTCAGTCTTCAAGATCAAGACACCACCAAATGTGGGTGAGGAGAGGGCCTATGCATATAAATTTCCCTCTAAAATAGCTACCCATCCCATTTATCTAGTACTAACTTCTCTCTCCATTGGAGAATCTGCTTATCTTTTCAGATGGACAAGGAACCTGAAGGGAGGACCAGCCAATCACAACTCAGCAGGGCACCAGCTGAAACCATAGAATAATCCAGGGGAAGGGCAAGAGTACAGTGTTCTTGGTGATCATGACACCAGAAGAAGGCTGAAGGAGATAAACACAGAGAACATCCAACTCCAACTAAGCCAGATATCCAGAGACACAGAGGCTCCCAAAACCTCATCAATGAAGTAGAACTAAAATGATCCCAATGTGGATCAGGGAAATTCGTGGAAGAGGGGGCAGAAAGAATGTTAGAGCCACAAGTTGGGGCATTATGCGTAGACACTTGGCCTATCCCTCATAACTCTTGACTTCCCCCACAATGCATGACCCCCATTCCCCATTGATGAGGGTCCCTTTGGAAGAGGAGGACAGGGAGGAAGATAACAGAGTCACCATTATGAATGTAAAATTAGAATAATATAAATAAATAAATAAATTATTAAAAACAAAACAAAAAATTCATCGTGGACTTGGTGGCTAAAGCAGCAGCTCTTCACTTCTCATATAACTGGAGGCTATGAACACCAAGGTCCATGTGGTACAAGGTTTTCTATCTGATTGAGTGACAGCCCATTTTCTTCATCCTCCATGTCAGAGATAAAGTGCTTTGATTTATTTTCTTTCTATTAAAAAAGTGTATTGCATTATGTCACAAATCTTATGTTCTCATTTAAAACTATTCTCAAAGTCAGTAATTCCTGTTTTATACAACTTGAGTTGAACTTCTGTTCAAACAGATAAAGTGAGAGTTTGGTAATCTTTCCATTACATATACACTATGGTTAGCATAATACTGCTGTGACTTTGCATGTCTGCATCTGATGCATTATTTTTCCTTTCTACCAGCTGGGTACTACGCTACCCAGAGTGCTGACCTTACTTTAGCAGCTGAGTGGTACTGCTTAGCCCCTGCTACTCTGTCATCCAGATATTTCCATTTCATATAGATGTTCAATAAAGAAAATGCAGTTCATACTTTAAGGTCTCATCTAAAAAGACAAGCAAAGATAAGTATGCTTGGGGACCTTTATTTTTAATATATTTTATTATTTATTTGAGAGTGAGAAAGAAGTGGAGACACACACACATGAGAGAGAGAGAGAGAGGGAGAAAAAGGATGTGCCAGGGACTCCAGCCAATACAAAGGAATTCCAGGTGCATGTGCCCCCTTGTGCATGTGGCTTATGTGGGTCCCTGAAGAATTGAACCAGGATCCTTTGGCTTTGCAGACAAATGGAAAACCAATGGTATGAAGAAAACTATGTAGTCAGCACTTTCCTAGATGGGCATTAATACTGATAATAAGTTATTTTATTGTACACTGTACTTAATTGAATACATTTTCAACTAGAGTTGGAATAATTAAGCAAATTTTAACATCAAATACATAACAGAACTAAGCTGTTCAAAGAAAATCAAATAAGAAGGAACAGCTCCTAGCATAAAGCTATTCTTGTTAACATTTTTCTTTTAAGTTTTTCCTCAAAACTATGCAGGATTGCATATTTTTCATTTTTTATTATTTATTTTTATATATTTATTATTAGAAAAAGAAAGAGAGAGACTGGGCACACCAGGGCCTCTAGCCACTGCAACAAACTCCAGACTCATGTACCATCTTGCATGGGACCTGTGGAATTGAACTTGGGTCCTTAGTCTTCACAGGCATGCACCTTAACTGCTAAGCCATCTCTCCAGCCCCCATGATTGTTTATTTTATACTAATGTAATACTTCTATTATAATGTTTGTCCGTGAGAATACTGAACAGTACTAATCATTTCTCTTTTAAGCATATATAAAACACAGCAAGGCAATTAAAATATATATTACAATAGAGGTTGTTTGCATATATAACATCCTGTTAAAAATACTTTCTTCTTTAAATTCTAGCAGCCAAGATATTAAACTGACACAAATAAATAGCTTGTTTGTCTCAAGTGTCCAAATGAACTATATAGAAAATCAATTTTGGATAAACAAAGAACAGATGGCAAATAATGTGATTACATTAAAATGACTATGATTGTAGTCACCACATCAAACTAAACATCAGGCTGCATTTTCTCAATCTGAATGTTGTAGACAGTGGGAGAGAATCACCACAAGGGGAAGGAAAAGGAGTCTCATGAAATTTCTGTTTATTATCCTCATAGTAACCAGCATTAACATCATCATAAGCAGATGAGGGAGGCAGAGCTCTTTAGAAAGTCACAACAGAAACAGATTATTGAGAGAAAACATTAACATTGTCATGTGCTTTGAAAACCTTGAATGTGCATGAAAACAAAGGAGTTCTAATAAATATTTTAAATGAATGGCTTATTTAGTTACATGAATAAAAATAAATCCATTATTCAGTGGCTTAATTGACTGTGTTAAGTTTGCAGCAGCCCCATGTGTTGCTGAAGGTACTCTTCCACAATTTAAATTGCATTCTTATAGTCTTTTGATTTGATTCAAACTCAACAATGTCTCATAATGCTTAGCAAAAGAAATAACTATTTCTCAATGGAGCAAAATGAATAAAAAACAAAATACTGTCATAATATTTATAATAGTGTATTTCTTTTTATCTCCATGATTGCTTAGGGAATTACCCTGGCTGAGAAATTAATGATTTTTTTTTTTTTAGATATCTTTGGTAGTCAAAATTTTTATGTCATTTTATGTGCTTTATATCAAAATTTATAATATACTCCTACTTTTCTTAACTTTTTGTGTCCATGGATGACAGAAGTTTTTCTAATACTAGTATTATCTCTTTCAAGTGAAAAAGGGCAAAAGATAAAAAAGGTCAAGTAGGAGGAACATGTGGAGGAGAAGGAAAAATAAAAATACAGATTAAGAATAATGAGACATGTTAATTTACTAAAGTTTTACAATGAAGTAATGAGGTGATTTTGAGGGGTGGGTAGAGTTATGGTGACTGGGCCTCTGAAGGTAAAAAGGGCAGGAAAGTTTGCACTTGCTAGAAATCCAAGGTCATCTGACTTCTTACTTTTTGGCTAGTTCTTTAGAGACCAGTTTTTCCACATTCAGGACCTCTCCTGGGAGGGAGGTCTTTCACAGGATTTAAACATTGTGGTTGGTCAAGTTCAGTCCCCAGAACTTGGTGCCAGAGCTAATCTCTTTCTGCCATAGCCCCTAGCCCTAACCAATGAGCTGGCTCTCTGGTTCACCTGGGCCAGAAGAGAGCCTACAACCCTAAGGTTATAAATACCTTTCCAAGGGGAGGGTAATGTCTCTTTCTGATGACTTGGGAACTTACATTGTGGGTGAGTTTTTCTTTTAGCTGATCCTGGTCTGGCTCAGCCCAGGCCCTGCCAGAAGGGCCCCCTAGCCCTTACTCCTCATGGGTTCTTCATTTCCTTTAGCTCCCCACATGGCAGGAACTCCTTGAACTTTCTTTTTCTTTCCACACTTTTTTTCCTTTTAATCCATATCTGGTCACATGGACTCCTGAGCTCCACATGGCCCACATGGGCTTTTGGGCTCCATGTGGTGTACTTCTCTGGTGTACTTTTCTTTTCCGCACTTTGTCTTCCCTTACCTCCCAGCCTTCCCCTTTCTGAACTCGTTTGTAAACTCTGAATAAAATCTGGTATTTTAACAATCATTCTCTTGAATACAGAATTGCCAGTTCTGAGGTTAGTTTGCAGATAGGTACTCAGGGCTTGGAGTTGTATCCTAGCTACAAATGTATAGACTTGTGTGTGAGCTGGAACCAAAAATCAGCAGAGGCCAGTATGCTAGAAAAAAGCTATAAGGCAGGGAGGAGAGGAATGGATTTAAGGGGATGGTATTGTATATATGTAAATAGAAGAACATATTACAGGATTACAGGGAAGGAGAAAAGTTTAATCAAAATTTAAGATATTCTGAATAAAACATATGAAAACCTGTTTTTTTTTTTTTTTTTTTTTTTTTTTTTTTTTTTTTAATATTAGCACATCCAAAAGCCATAGATTGTTACAAGAAATTTTCAGTGCCAGGATGGGATACCTTCCAATAAGTTGTTTGCCAGTGAGATCCCTGTTGCCTCCAAAACACTACAGGCTCTTGCCAAGGCCCTTGGTTTCCATTGAGAAACAGATAGAAAGACCCTGTTGCTGAAGACTTCACTTGCCTGAGTGGCAAGTTCACTGACAAATGAAGCTGGTGCTGAGCAGAAAACCTTCTTCCTGTAGATCAGCCAAGTGAAAGCTGTAAAAAAGTGTACTGCATGCAGTCCTATGGGAGACAGAAGCCATCAGTGGACACTGGAAGCCTCAAGTTTGGCCACATAGGCCAAATGACCAAACGGGGGCATGTCGGCTCTTGGGGAAACCAACTACTCCATAATGGGACTGAAGTACTGCTCTACAAGTGGGAATACATGCCTGATACTAAAAAAACAACTATCAAAAGCCTGTGGTAGGGGAGGCCATGAGCCTTAGGGGTATAAAGCCGGCTCTTGTCTTGCCAAATGTATATATTATTCCCACCAAACTGTCCTAAAAGCACTATGTTTAATTTTCATATTCATTTATTAAATCTACTCTCACTTCTGGTTAGAGAAGCTTCTCTTTTTAGATGGTGATGACCACTAGGATGACACAAAAGGCAATATAGTGCTGAGAAGAAAGGAAGGAGGAGTTCCCAGCACTGAAACACCTCTATCACACCCTACAATGCTCAGGGTCCATTGTGGAAGAGGTGGCAGAAAGAATCTAAGAGCCAAAGAAAGGATACCACTCCTTACAATGCAACTGTCCAGACAGAAATTGGCCTCAATATCCGTGACCTCACAGTGGTTAGAAATACCTTCACAAGACCCTCATAATAGGAGAAAACTATGATGACAACAAATTAAAAGAGAGACTAATGGAGAGAGGGAGGGGATTTGATGAAGAGTGGAGTTTTGAGGGGTAAAAGGGAGAGGGGAGGGAAATATCATGCTTTATTGTCTGTAAGTATTAAAGTGGTCAATAAAAGTATTACTTATTTGAATAATCTTTTAGGAAAAAATACTTAAAATACATTAGAATAATTTTGTAATTTCATATCTATGGACGCCCTGTTGAAACCCCGGAAACTCTCAACTCTAGAGATACTTCCTTTTTGTACAATTTCATTACTCCATTAAGTGCATCTATTTCCTGATTCCTTTTTCACTCTTCATGGAAAAAAATAACAAATATCAAAATAGTGAAATAGTTAACTACGCTGTTTTAGACAGCTCCATGGTGCTGGGATGGATATCGAACCAGACACACTTTTATGGAAAGAAGGAATTTGTTTCAAGTTTAGAGATCCAGAGATAGTTCCATAATGGCAGAAGAAGATGGAAGCCTTTCACAGATCCAAATAGAGAAAAACCACCACTAGCCAGCAAACACCACTAAGCAGCAAACAAGGACTGTGTCAGAGCTCAGACTGCTGTCCACATCTTTGGGCTGGAATTCAAATCTACCTCTTATAACGCCTTGTGGCTGTACTCCATTATCCACCCTCAGAGGCACTTCCTCCATCCAGGCAGCTGGATATCCAAGTTACAAGCTTATTACAATGCCTGAGTCTATGGGGAACATATTCACAATCAAACCATTGCATTGGCCAAGAAAAAAAAAATAAACACACACACATACATATGTTTGATTACATAGGATATATATGCTATAAATATATATGATATCATATGGAGATATCAATTCTTATTAGATGACAACTAGGCCTCTTCCCAAACCATAGTGTTGCCATTTAAACACTACTCTTCTTATTGTGAAGATCTCTTTCGTGTGTACTGATATATCTAGCATAATGCATCACAATTACTGTTATTCTTACTCTTCACAGAAGTGCCACATACCATATGTATTGGGAGTCAGAATGAATCTTGTCTATCCCAAGTGATAAGAATTTGAGACCTATTCTACTGAATCCATTGAAATAAAAGATTCATAACAATTGAAAATGTAAAGCATTTTCTGGTCCTCAAGTTTCTTTTGTCAAGAAAGTGGCTGTCCTACAGTCTTAGCACAGTTATCCATAAAGCACTCTTAAATGTAGAACCATGAAGCATGCCATCACACCCAGCACTTTACATGGGTTCTGGGGATCTGAATTCAGACATCATGATTTTGTTGCAAGTCATTCACCCATTGAGCCAGCTCCCCAGATCTGCCTATATGTTTATATACATCTACATATAAACACACATATGTACAACCATACAAACATAGGCATTTGTACAATTTAACCTTATGTAGATTTACTTTACTCACAATCATAACTGATTTTATGTAGCTACAAACTTTATCCCAATTGTCTGCATTGTTTTTAGCAGTGTGACAGCTTACTAGATATGTTGCAATGGAGAATATTTTTAAAATCATAAAATTGCCTATTCAGTTACCACATATATTTGTTAAGTTCAGTACAGACAGATATTTACTTATAATCCTATATGTGTGTATATATATATAGCTATATATGTATATAGAGACAATTATAGTTAATATCCATCAAAGGCTCCAACACAAAGGTAAGGGACCTGTAGTTAACTGTGTATAACTTTTTGCCACTTCTGTGAACTATTTTAGTTACAGAATAGCTAGAATAACAGTAATTTTGCTGTATTATGCTTGACATACTAGCATATACTAAAAAGAGTTTCACAGTATAAAGAGTAATACTGAATTAGTAAGACTATAATTTGGGAAGAGGCTTAGTTGTCATCCACTCTGAGTTAATATCCACAGGAATTTCAACTCCAATTCTCTACTGTATATTATCCCCTTTACAAACAAAATCTATATAATTCACAAAAAATATATTCCCTAAATCACCAAGGCTATTGCTTGCTTGAAGGGAATGAAATAAGACTATTCTTTTCTTTATTGTATTGCTTCCAAATTCATTACAAATGTCCCTCAATGTTAAAAGATACTGATAAAGGAATGATATTATCCATTTATCCATACATAATCTATACAAATCCTTTCAAATCTATCTGATGAGTCATCATAAATACCTATTGATAAGTACTAAACCTGTGAGCATTAACTGTTCATTGATGAAGAGATGATGTGAACCTGGAGGACCCTTATGAAAGAATTTCTTCCGGAATGTGGTGCTGAAATTAAAAATAAAATTAGAACCACTATTCTGTTTTAGAGAATCTCCTATTTATATGGAGGTTGCCAATAACCTCTTGGCCAATTCTAACTCACTCACTGGTCTTATCTGACTGTTAGACTTCTGTCTTTTTACTGTTCTGTGGGTAACTCATGTCTGAGAATGTTATTGAAAATAAGGTTAGAAAATCCCCCATTGGCTTAGATGATATCTATATTATTATTCATTTTCTTATTTTTATTAGAAATTGATGTGAAATATAAGTCATTACACACTATTATTAAATATAAGATTTGCTATTTTTGCTACCAACCCAAGGAAAAATAATAGTGCCTAAAGCTTTAGTGCAGTGTTTCTACAACACAGCTGCCTCCTTTCTTTTTTCTGTGTGCAAGTCCTCATTTCTAACTTGTTGATGTCTATAGAGTGTTTAGTGAATATTTGAAATTATAAATAAACTGTGAGTTAATAATTTTAATCAACATAAAGACTTACACAAGAGCATCATAACGTTTTAGAATTCAAAAAGTGCATATTATTATGACAGATGAATGTAAAATCAGTGATATCATGTCAAAGTATTTATTCTTTGAATATATGGATTGGAAAGAAGTCTAACATATATAATTTTTGCATAAAATATCTTTTATGAACTCACATTTTTATTAATCTTAAAATGTATTTCTCATTTCAAATATTAAATTTTACCATGTTAACTAAATTTTAAAATTTTCATGGTAATCTATTTTTTTTTTCAAAAATTGAGACTAACTCATTACCAATACTTTATCTGATTTTGATTTAATTTCACTTTAAATATTTTCAAAAGTTTTTAATCTTTTTCCTACACTATGCTAAGCATTATTCCTCTGACATTACAAATTTCTTGATTAAAACAGCCATTTGTAATATTAAAATGTGATATATTTTATTCAGAAGGAAATGGCTTGTATCTCCTAATCTTTTGGTGCCCATTACAATCAGACTCACTGGTGCCATCATTTATAAAATATTTATAAGTATAAAAGGCAAATTCTGAATGACTCTCAGCATAAATTGTAATAAAATGTAACCTATGACTAACTCTACAAAAGCGGTTTGAAATAAAATAGTGATTATGCAAAATATAATTTTCCAGACAATTGTTATGAATAATTTTACTGATGGCATTTGTGAAGTGATAAAATATATTCTAAGCAAAATACACTTATATTAAAAAGTTTCATTTAATAAAAAAATATTATTAAATTATTCTATTAGAAAAATTATCTTACATGATTGCAGGAAATCATGAAAATTTATAGAAAGATGGAATAATTAAAATTGTCATATTAAATATATTAACATTAAAATACCAACACAGATTCTAACACTCTTAAGGTTTTTATTTTGCCTGAAATAGATTGCTTTAGTAAATGAAAATAACTGCAATGCTGACTTTTTTGATTTTTGTATGTGAAACTATGGTAATACGTAACAATTTATTGATGTGTATGCTGATGGTCAATACATTGAAGGTGCTCAGGTATAAACAGAATCCAGACTATTCAGCTTGTTTGTAATCTACTGGGAAGACTAGTGCAGAATGACTTCAAGTTTAAGGCCAGTCTGGGCAGGTTACGGAGAATATCTATTTATCTCATGATAAATACTAAAATGTCTGGAGACGTAGTTCAGTGATAGAGTTCTTGCAAGTACTAAAGGGAAAAAGAAAAAAAAAAAAAAAAAAAAATTCAGCTGAGGAGCGTCATCCAGTCTGGAAACTGAGGAACCCCAGAGCCTTCTTACAGGAAGTGAGTGAATAGAAGGAACATCAGATAGCAAATCCCTTGTGTTGTCTGGACATAGGACTTCCAGGAGTCTGTACCACATAGTTTTGAGATATGGAGTCTGTCTCCTAGTTGTACAACACAATGTGTCATTTGTCCAAGACCAAATCACTGTAAGCAATTAAAGTTTTTCCTTGCAGACTTCATAGGGAAAATCTGCCCTGCCTGGAGTGACTGCACATTCCCTTAGATAGGGCTGTTTCCTTAGCCCAAGAGCATCCATTTGTTGCCTTTTCATCATGGAAAGGCTTAGGCCTTCTCCAGGCAGGTCTGAATCAGTGCTCAACAATATTTGTCACAGTGCTTCCTGTTCTTCCTTCTCCTGGCCCCAGGGCCGTGAAGGACACAGGAGGCTTCCACTTGAGGCTCCGTCTGTAGGGAAATGTGCCTGCATTTCTGTGATTACAACAAAAGGGACACTGTGGGGAAAAATGGGATGTCTGGGCAGTGTGGGATGTAGAAAGATGGGAAGGGAGTCCGTACTGCACTTTAGTTATTGGCACAGATAATTGCAATGAGTCAATAAATGCTTGAGATTATTGTTATTTTCTTGGGCTTTTGTTATTATACTAGTCTAATAATTGGTGACTCTGCTCTCTAAGTCATCTCAGCTCTGGACAGACATCTAGCCAAGAATGTTTCTTCAAAAGGTACAAGTTATTTTTTAAGGTTTTCTACTGAAGTGTGTAAATAATGATATAAAACTCTGATTAATAAACAATGGCAGAGTACTGCACAAAATGATATATGCATCAGTGGAATAGTGTAGCAGTTAAAAATATATGTTCCAGTAATAACTTCCACTTGAACTTTGACAAATAGGCTAAAAATGCACAGTGGAGAAATGACTGCATTTACAACGCGTCATGTGGATGAATGAATTTAGATCATTTAGGTCCCTTTCTTCACATCCTGAACAAAAGTCAACTCCAAACTATTGAAAGCCTCAATATAAGACCTGAAACTCTACGAGGGCCTACACATATAAAATCCTCTCTAAAATAACAATGGCCATCCCATCTATCTGGTGCTGACCTCTCTCTTCATTGGAAAATTTGCTTCTCTTTTTCAGATGGACGCCAAACCTGAAGGGAGGATCAGTCTATGGCACTTCACCAAGGCCCCAGCTAAAACCATAGAGTAATGGAGGAAATGGGCAAGAGTGCAGCTTTCTTGCTGAACCTGACACCAGAACAAGGCTGAAGGAGATAAACACACAGAACATTCAACTCCTACTAAGCCAGAAATCCAGAGATACAGAGGCTCCCAAGACCTCATCACTGAAGTAGAAATAAAATAAACCCAAATACATTCAGAGAAATTTGCAGGAGAGGGGGAGGAAAGAGTGTTACAGCCACAAGTTGGGTTATTATGCACAGAGACTTTGCCTCTCCCCCATAACTGCTGGCTGCCCCCATAATGCATGACCCACATTCCCCAATGAGGAGGGTCCCTTTGGAGGGGGAGGACAGGGAGGAGACTACAGGAGGAACCAACATGAATGTAATATTAAAATAAATAAATAAATTTTAAAAATATATAAGAAAAAAAAGACAGAACATGCCAAGATATGGGGAAACACTTTCTGATTAATACTCCAGTAGCCCAGGAAATAAGTCAAACAACCATTTAGATCTCGTGAAACTATAAAGCTATCATACAGCTAAGGAAACCAACAGAATCAATAAAACACCCACAGAAATGGGAGAAAATCTTCACCAGCTACATATCTGACATTAGTTTATTATATAGAATGTACAAAGAACTGGAAAAAAAAAGTCAGCAACAAAACTATCAAAAAAAATCCATGCAAAAAATGGGGCAGGCAACTGAACAAAGTTTTCAAAGGCATATATACAAATAATGATCAGTAAATATATAAAAAGATGCTTGACATCTTTAGCCATTAGGGAAATGTAAATGATAAGTACTTTAAGATTATACTCACTCCATTCATCATGGCTATCATCAAAAAATGATATGATGAACTGGAGGGATGGCTTAGCAGTTAAGGCATTTGCCTGCAAAGCCAAAGGACCCAGGTTTGATTCCCCAGGACCCACATTATCCAGATGCATAAGGGGGAGCACGCATTTGGAGTTCATTTGCAGTGGCTGGAGGCCCTGGTGTGTCCAATCTCTCTCTCTCTCTCTCTCTCTCTCTCTCTCTCTCTTTCTCTTTCAAATAAATAAATTTTAAAAATATAATACAAAAAATGATATGCCAACAAATCCTGGGAAGAATGTGGAAAAAGAGGACCCCCATCCACTGTTGGTGGAAATGCAAACTTGTATAATTGGAAATCAGTATTGAGGTTTCTCACAAATCTATAAACAGATGTACCATTTGACACAGCTACAGCACTCCTGAGTATATACCCTAAAGACTCTACTCTTTACTATGTAGATATTTGCTCAGCCATGTTGCTGCTACTGTATTTGCAATAACCGGAGAATAGAATCACCAATATAGCCATCAACTGATAAATGGAAAATGAAGATGTGGCACATTTATACAGTGGAACTCTACTCAGCTGTAAGGAAAATAAAATAATGAAATATACAAGTAAATGTATGGACATGAAAAAATATATGTATATATAGTGATATTCATCTGACTCAGAAAGATAAACACTGTCTGTTCTCTCTGGTTTGTGGATGCTAAGGTGGGATAGATTTATTTTTCAATTAATTTATTTATTTATTACTGACATACTTAGTATGGATACACCATATGCTGGTACCATCCTTTCCCTCGTCCCTGCCCCCATTCCACTGGGGACACTCCTCAGTGGGGTGGCAGGTATTCCCCATGGGGTTGTGGGTTATGCATTGTGCAAGCAGCAGTCAGATTTGTGTGTGGGGGGGGGTGGATGGAATGCCTCTGGGAATGATGTTTCAACCTGTGGCTCTTACGATCTTTCCATCCTGTCTTTTAAAATATTCCCCGAGCTGTGATGGGTGTGTTTTAAAACTATTTCAGTGAGGAGCTCATTTAGGATTTAAGTTATAATAAGCATCAGTTGTACTGGTGAAGAAGCTATTATGAGGCCTGGGGAGGAGAAAAGTAGGAACTAATCACAAGAGGGAAAAGCAGACAGACAATTAGAGGGACAGAAGACAGGGCTGGGAGGGCCTGGGGATGTGAATCAGAGAGAGAGAGAGAGAGAGAGAGAGAGAGAGAGAGAGATACCCAAAACCAATGACGGAATTAATCAGTACCATAGAAACTTACCTGTATGTTAGCTCATTAAAAAATATAACTCTCACCAGGTGTGGTGGCAAAAATCTTTAATTCAAGCACTCAGGAGGCTGAGCTCTGAAGATTGCTGTGAGTCTGAGGCCAACCTGAGATTACAGAGTAAATTTCAGGTTAGCCTGCACTATAGTGAGACCCTTCCTCAAAAATAAACAAACAAAATAACTCTTAAAAAATACAGATAGTGGGAAGAGGTATTTGTATAAAAATACCCACTAGTAGTGGTAAATAAAGCTTTACCTAAAACCATGGACTCTTGCTGGTAAATCTCGGTGATAGAATTGGGTTACTTCACTAGTGAGCTGCTGGTCTGGAAGGCCTCTGAGGCCCCAAAACAATATAGACCATTGTCAAAACAATTGGTTTTCCCACTAAATGGTAAAACCCTATTGCTGAAGTAACCGCAGGCTGAAGACACATGACACTATGAGATCATGCTAGAAGAGAGGTTTCTGGCTAGCTCGCATAATGCTAGAATGTGCTATGCAAGCTTTTGGGGGATATATGTCACCCTCAGTATCAAAGTCAGCAAACTACAAATCAAACAGCCCAGCAAGATGTACCCACCAGTGCAACAGTCACACATAGGATGTGGGTAAACCCATCTGTTCTCTGATTGGATATGAAGCCTGCTCAGTGGGAGGAAATTCATTTCCAATACTGAAAACCCAGTAAGAAGTCTATGCTTTGCAAGGTCATAGACCCTAGATAGAAACTTCCACTGTAGTCTGGCAAAAAGGCCAGGTTATGTCTTTGTTTATCCCCTTTAACCCATGCTGCTCTTAGTCTTTTCTAGAAATTCTTCTTTTTACATATGGCAACAAATACCAAGGAGGCCCAAGACTCATCAGAATTAAAAGTAAAGATGGCTGTTGAGTGCAAGATCAGTCATGTCTATCATATCTACCGGTTCTGGGGGCACCTTGCAGAGGAAGTGGCAAATGAAATATGAGTTCTGCTCTCACTGCTGGCCTGAGAGCCTCCTCCAGGAAGCCAACTGTAGACGCCAAGGAGAATCAAAGCTCACCACAGAAGAATACCACGCTTCTGAGAGCTCGACACCAAGAGAGATTTATAACATGTCCTCCAAGGCTTAAATAACACTGTGGAAGAGAGGGAAGAAAGAATGAATGGGAACGTGTCTTCTAAGGTATTATTTCCCATACAGAGACTGACAGGTTAAATCACGACCCCAGAGTGAACATTGACGTACCCACCATGAAGGAACCTCAGTGGAATGGGGAAAGAAGACAGAGGACAAAAGAGTAAAACCTGATAGAATATGACAAGGTTGCAATATGGTCATGTATAAACTTATTTTTAATATTTTATTTATTTATTTATTTATTTATTTATTTATTTATTTATTTTAAAGAAAGAGAGAGTGGGTGTGTGGGAGACATGCCAGGGCCTGTTGCCTCTGCAAATGAACTCCAGATACATACCCCACTTTGTGCTTTATATGAGTCCCCAGGAATAGAACATGGGCTACAAGACTCTGCAAGCAAGTGCCTTTAACCACTGAGCCATCTCTCCAGCCTTCAGGTATTGAATGTTTTTTTAAAAAAATGGTTTAAGGAGTAAGAGACTTGATAACAGGGCTGCAAAATATTTGGGAATAGAGCACATACTTCTAATGTCATTATTTCATTACAGAAATGATTATATGGTATTAGAGGGCTACAAGAAGTGTTAAAATAGGGCAGAGGGCAGTATATAAATACAGATATTTCCTTTCAAAAACTTTTTTTAATTCAAGAAAAGTGTGAGAAACACAGAATAATTAATTGGAATTAGTAACACTTTTAAATTTAGACACGAGTTTTTTAAACTCCAAAAATATTTCAAATATATATGAAGGTGGGATGGAGGGAGGGTAAAAGTGGGAGGGAACGACAGGGTGGGAGGGAGGACAAAGGGGGATACAAATTGGGACCCAAAAGGAAAAGATACTATAAAACCCTTTACTCTGAACAACAGACTAAAACATTGATCCTTCAGCAGGCCTGCAGCGGGAACACCCGAACCACAGGAAACTGGAGAGAGCATCATGAAGCAAAACCTCAATTTTGTCCTGCTTCTCTTTCTCTTCTCTCTCTCTCTCCCTCCCTCTCCTCTCTATACTCACTTTCTCTTTTATATTATCTATCTTTTTTCCTCCCTCACCTTCCTAGGTGCAGACTTATAATTCCCAGTGCCAGCACGGGGTTAACATCCACAATGAGCTGTTGATCCGAGACACCTACAAGTTTTCCCAAAAAAGACAGACTTCTGTCAGAGTTCTTGATGACCCACCAAAGGTTAATGGTAAGACCCTACTGTCAAAGACAGCATACATGTGTGAGACCAAACACAGAGAGAACTGGCCAGAATCTGGAAGAAGGCCAGTCCCCAGATAGTTAGCTAGTGTAGTACCAGAGGGTGCTACACGGGCAACTGGGGGAAAATGACCGACATTGGTCCAAACAACTTGCAGTCTAAGATACCCAGCAGGAAACAACCTGAAGTAGTGCTCAAACAAGTGCAGTAGTGGCAAATAGCCATGGTGGGTAACCAACTGCTCTTGATTTGGCTAATAGATCCACTCAATGGAATGGAACTCATTGCTGGAACTGGGAAATAAGTCAAAACCAGGTTAAAAAAAAAAAATGAGCTCAGTCTCCAAGATCAAGATACCACCAAATGTGGGCTAGAAGGGAACCAAAACATCTATGGTCATCCCTTCTATCTAATACTAACTTCTCTCTCCATTGGAGAATTTTGCTTATCTTTTTTCAGATGGACAATGAACCTGAAGGGAGGATCAGCCAATCACACCTCACCGGGGCCCCAGCTGAAACCATAGAACAATGCAGAGGAAGGGCAAGAATACAGTGTTCATGGTGATCATGACACCAGAAAAAGGCTGAAGGAGATAAACACAGAGAACATCCAACTGCAACTAAGCCAGATATCCAGAGACACAGAGGCTCCCAAAACCTCATCACTGAAGCAGAACTAAAATGACCCCAATGTGGCTCAGGGAAACTCGTGGAAGAGGGGTAGAAAGATTTTTAGAGTCACAAGTTGGGGCATTATGCACAGAGACTGGGGCCTACCCACCTGAACTCTTGACTACCCCCACTATGCATGACCCACATTCCTCATTGATGAGGGTCCCTTTGAAAGAGGGAGGACAGGGAGGAGGATAAGGGAACCAATACTATGAATGTAAAATCAGAATAATATAAATAAATAAATATTTATATATATTATATAGTACATTTGTTTGAAAATGCTCTGTTTAGCCATCATGTATAAACAATGCTTTTGAGCCCTGACAAAGAATTTAGGATCTAAACTATATTGTGTTACTGTAAATGTTTATAAATCAAATTGTTCATCCATTCATTTTCCATGTTCTGATAAAAGTGCTTACAAAACAAAGCAGCCCCCCCAACACACTTGTGTGTGTGTGTGTGTGTGTGTGTGTGTGTATGTATTTATTGAATTGTTAGGATATTTTCAAATAGTTGATTATACATTTTTTGTTTCTCTTATTTTTGACAGAATATTCTTAGAGATCCAACTTTTAGTGTGCATATTGTAAGCTACTCTTCTAATAACTTCAGCTAAATACAAAGAAATGCAAAGAAAGATTTTGATAAATGTTGGAGAAGTTAACAAAAAATATGTTCTTTTTCTCAATGTTTTTTAGGAGTTTTCATGGAAAAGGACAAGGCGAAGGAGACCACCTAATAAAATAGCATTAATGGTATCTATCAATATTATATTGCAACAAAATAATTGTTACCAGGGAAGAAATTGGAGAAACAATTTGCTTTTGCTGTCTGGCGCTCAACAAAAGTCTGTTGAAAGAATTAATAAATTAACAAAGTATTTAGAGAGTGAACCAGGATTAATTTAACTAAAATAATTTTAAATATGTAATTATTGAAGACTTAAATTTGGCTATAAATATGTCATAGGTGATTTTCTTCCTGCCTCCCTTTCTAGGTCAATCTTAATTGCTTCCTTCTTAGATGTGGTATAAACTAAAAGAACAAACTGTGAGCATGAACAATGAAAACGAAATATGGGGATGAACTATGAGAAACAAGTTGTAGGGGAATTTCTTATGGACCTTACAAATATTTTTTTCTGAGATTATTGCTGTGAGATGCCATATACCTTATTTGTAACTTGCTCTAAAGTTAATTTTACACCAGTTTTTTAAATTTTTATTTATTTATTTATTTGAGAGGACAGATAGAAAGAAAAATGGGGAGACAGAGAAAGAGAGAGAGAGAGGGAGGGAGAATAGGTGCACCAGGGCCTCTAGCCACTGCAAATGAACTGCACACATATGTACCACCTTGTACATCTGGCTAACATGGGTACTGGGGAATCAAACTTGGGTCCTTAGGCTTTGCAGTCAAGCACCTTAACCACTAAGCTATCTTTCCAGTCTTAATCCACCAGTTTAAAGTAACTAGGTTTCCTCTACTGGTATAATAACTTTTGTCTGAACAGCACGAATGACCAATTTTGACAATAATGTTTCAAGATGCTAACTGATCTTAAGCTATGTTCTTTCACTCAGTGGCCTGTTTGGACTCTCAGCTCAGAGCAAACATACGTACGTAAGACGTGCTGATCATGCTGTTGAAGAGAGCAAGGCCAATAACTCTGGGCACACAGATCTGTTGAAGTCATCAGGTGGGCTTAATGTGATTGCTCTTGTGTTCAGAGTGGATATGTGTTCTGGATCAGCAGGGTCCAGCAGGTCATACCCCTAAATCCAGATCTTCCTTTAAGTATTATCCAAAGTTAAAAGTCTCTTATCTTTTGCTCATACAATGTACTACCTGTTCAGATGTTACTGATTTTTCACTGTTTAATGAACGTGCTAACGGGTACCTGTATGCAGAGGAAGGCACAGCTACAGTAACATCAGAGTAGTAGTGCCAACAGATGCAGTGGGTGTACTAATTAGTTAACCTGAACTTCTCTTCAGTTTATTTTTTCCTCAGGCTGCAGGTAGAGGCAGCTAACACACTCATGGGCTGGGTATTACAGGAGTTAGCTCACTTAAGTCTCCGGTATTTCCCCTAGAAGCAGTTTGCCCACTTCTGGATAGGAAAGTTCCAGAGGTTGGTCTAAATTACTCCTGCCCCAAACAGGGCACTTAGACACCTTTGTTTTGTTAACAGTGGCAAACCTTAAACCTACTCGTCACCATTTAAAAATCTGGAGTTCCAATGCCATGATATTTTGCCATTTTCTTTTCTTAGTCATATTTACAAAATAATGCTCATTTGAAATCAATTACTAGGCAGGACCCTGATGTGTTACTACAATTGTTTTCTTCACTGGCATATGTGCCTGAATTATTTCAAGAACTGTGGATTACATTAAGGATACAGTATGGTGCAGTTGACTCTAAGGAAACGAGTCTAAGGAATCTTAATTTACTCATAAAGGCTCTTTAAAGATACAGTTTTATCTAGCATGGTGGAGGAGGGGTCAGGCAGGCCAATGTCAGCAGACATTCGTGTCATGAGCAGGTCTAGGAAGCAGGCAGATGGATGAGCTCACATGGGGCTGACACCTCTAAGAAAGTTGGGTCTTCAGCAAAAAGAATGAATGAATGGGTGGATAGACCAGCCAACTTCTGACAAAGAAGCTATCCCAGGTGAGAACTGTAACCCTAGCCAGCCACTTCATGTCTGTCCAGTGAAGCTCTGAGAAGTGACCCCAGCCTCATGATGTCCGGACTCTCACCTATACTTACTGAGATAATTAGAAAATCCATGGGGTTATAGTGCTTTGTTATTATTCAATACACTGTGGGAGATCAGGAAGAAGGTTATAAGTGTTAAAGAATTCAGACTGTGTCACTAGGCAGGGAGAAGCAAAATACAGAAGAGAAGCCTGACACTGGTGTGTGTCAGGGTAGAGTATCAGACTAGATCTTCTTAAAGTAGCTCAAATCACAGAATGAAATTTCAAGTGAAACAAAAGAGATACAACCAAATCCGTGTCATATGTTCTTTGATGAAATATAATATATTATATAAAAGTGTATAATATACAGTATAATTTATATAAATCAAGAAAATGTTTGTAAAACATCAGTATTCTCTTTCCGTTGAAATGTAAACAAATGAGAGACCACTGGGGACTGGAGAGGTAGCTCAGAAGTTAAAGTACATTCCTGCAAACCTGATGACCTGGGTTCAATTCCCCCATACCCACATGTAGCTGGATGCATCAAGTGGCACATGCATCTGGACTTTGTTGGCAGTGGATAAAGGACCTGGCATGCCCTCCCTCTCATTCTCTCTCCCTCTCTCTCTCTCTCTTGCTCTTTCTGTACTTGCAAATAAACAAAATATTTGTTTTAAAACAACACTTAAGACTAGGGGGATGGTTAATATGCTTGCTTGCAAAGCCTGCCAGCCTGGGTTTGATTTCCTAGTATCCATATAAATCCAGATGCACAATGCGTTTGAAGTTCATTTCCAGTGGCAAGATACCCTGGTATGCTCTCTCTGTCTCTCTGTTATTCACACAAATAAATAAGTAATTAAAAATGAGAAAGACTGTTAAGTTCATTGCAATGTTTGTATAAGACAGAGAGTTTTGGAATAGGAGTACAAATGAAGGGATAAATGAAACCAGAGAACAATTTTATGAGGCTTGGAAATGAGAGTATGTCAGGAACTTAGTCTTCAATGTGCCAGTGGTAAAAGAGGAGAGGCAAAAATCAAACATACAGCAACAGAAATTTGTTCTTTTCTTATTTTCTCTGAGATGTAAGTTTCTCTCTGGAAACAAAATGTATCTACTTACACTTGAATATTCATTTCAGAATATGCCTCATAGGGGCTTTTACATATGCTCCACTTGAGATTGCAGTCCTCTGTGCAAATGTGTAGTCTATGTCATGTTGGCATATTGAAATTTTCTTTTTAAAGCCACTCTACGCAACTCATAATTTTTGTTCATTTATTATATGTATCCACATTTTTAGTAACTTCCATGAAGTCTGCACTTTCTTCTTCTTTTCCTCCTCTTCTTTCTTCTTCTTCTTCTTTTGAGGTAGGGTCTCACTCTAGCCCAGGCTATAGTCTCAAGGTGGCCTTGAACTCATAGCAATCCTCCTATCTCTGCCTCCTGAGTGCTGGGATTAAAGGTGTGTGCCACCGTGTCCTACTATATTCTTCTTATTAAATATTACAACCCTCTGCTTATGAATTACCATGCTGGGAAATGTATATTTATAGTGAATTGATGTTTTATGCAAATAATATTAGGTAAGTCTAGGATGAATCTAAATCATTTCTGCTTCCCATTCAAAATTGATTATGCAGAAATAATCCCATAACCCTTTTGCATCTGTCTACTTTTTCATTAAGAAAACTTCCCACTCTGGAAAATTGGTGTTTTAAATGGGAAAATCAAAGTCACATTACAGAAACATTGAATGTTATTTCTTTACTACAAGGATCATGATATAACACATAGTACCTGAAGTAATTTCATTTACAATTTGAAGTTTATCGCCATCAACATGCTTCCGTATGTGCACCAATTGATTTTCCTTTCCTGTGTAATGGACATATCCTTTTACTGCACAGGTAAATTTCTTATATTAGCAACATTTTAATCTGAAATTTACAAAAGAATCATGACTCTCTAGGATATAAATTTCTTGAGAAAATGACTTTGGTGTCTCAGCAGTTAAGGTGCTTGCCTGCAAAGACTAATGACCCGGGTTTGATTCCTCACTAGCTACGTAAAGCCAGATGGGCTGTGGCACATTTATCTGGAGTTAGTTTACAGCAGCTTGAAGCCTGGTGTGTCCATTCTGTCACTCTTCTCACTGTCTCTCCTTGCAAATAAATGAATAAAAACATTAAAAAATACATGGTCTCTGCTGCATATCCATGCTTTTACTTTTAAAAAGCTTTATTATAATCCAATTTGGGAAAATAAGTTGATCAATTTGCATATTTATTATGCCAGAAATACATTTAATAATATACATTTTTCTTAGAGTTTCACTTATAATTGTAAATGCTTTTCCCATAAAACTAATTAGTGATTCGTATTAGACAGAAATATGTCTCCAGAACAAAATGAGCATTTGTTTCATTTCTTAATTAAGAACATGGAGATGAATGGATCCATGCAGAAGAGTGATGAGGCTAATCTCTCAAGAGCAACACTATTTTTCCCTACGAAGTGAATAAGCAGAAACATATCTGAATTTATGACAAAATTATACCCTTCTTATTTTTAAGTGATATAAAAGAAAAATTTATTTTATGTATTTTCTTCTAGAAGTCATGGCAATGAAGTTAAGAAAATAAAATGAAGCAAATCTAAAAATAAAATAAACAGGCTTTCTTGCATCTCTTAAAACAATTTAATATACCTATAAATGAATGTTTATATAAATAAAAATAAATTATCAAAAGAGCTAGACTGTCATGAGGCAGGGAGATATTCTAAGTAATTATTATGTGCTCTGTGTTAATTATAGCAGGCCCCAAATCAATCTTCCCAACAAACTTCCCTTTTATGTAATCCTTGCATATATTGTGAATAAGCAAAGTGGATTTTAAACTACTTAATTCTTAGAAGCCCAATGCAGCCAGTATGTTTCAAGGTGGGCCCTTTGCTCGAGAAGGTTCGTATTTTAGTTCTTCTATAATCATGAATTCAGTCAGCACATGTTTCATAAGTAGCTTCTGTGTTCTCAACAATTCTCTGCTTACCAGAATTGTGTAGTTAAGGACACATACAACTTCATAAGCCTCTCTTTCAAGGTTAAAGTTGCAGAGTGTTCTCATTCTCTCTCTCTGTCTCTCTCTCTCTCTGTCTCTGTCTCCTTGCAAATAAATACATAAAAATACCTTAAAGTTGTAGAGTATGAGATAAATTTCATTGGTAATTACCAATCTCCTTAAAGTTTGAACCTAGACATGTATGACCTCGACAGAACCAGAAAGGCAAAGCAGATCATATTTTATATTTTCATTTTCCTTTCACTCTTTTACGAATGTCATGATCTTCACTGGACAATAACTTCTCGAGTTCTTGTGAGGCAGAAGTGATTAATAGATGCCCTACCTTCCTACCAATGGAGATGCACAGCCAACATTTTTTACTGTGAAGATATTAAATAGTTGTTAGAAAGGACTGGGGCAATGCCTTTACCCATGACGTGAAAGGCTTTCTTCTTCACTTTTGCTTAAATAACTTTGAAGTTTTAACAAACATGGAAACAATAAGAAGGATCACTTCACCTCTGCAATACAATGACTAAAAGCCTCAGGCATCCACCAGGTACCATGGTCAGAGCCTTTGCATTTTGGTGCTCCAGAAATGATGAGTGAGTACACCCTTGCTCAGTGTAAGTAAGTGAAGGTCAATTATCTGATTTTTTTTTTTTTTTTTTAGGTAGGGTCTCAGTCTAGCCCAGGCTGACCTGGAATTCACTATGTAGTCTCAGGGTGGCATTAAACTCATCGTGATCCTCCTACCTCTGCCTCCTGAGGTTCTGGGATTAAAGGGGTGCACTACCACGCATGGTTGCAATTACCTGATTTTTAAAGTAGCCCTAAGTTGACTATTGTATGTATTTAAGAAGCTATTTTCCCTTTTGTACAAAATAAATGGAATATCTGAAATTTGATAGGAAATCTCTACTATAAATTCAAAACAAATGTTACATAAACTACAATTGGTATGGAATGCAGTTATCTGTAACTAAAAAAAAAAAAAAAAAAAGGGCAGCTGGGCATGATGGCGCACGCCTTTAATCCCAGCACACGGGAGGCAGAGGTAGGAGGATTGCCATGAGTTCGAGGCCACCCTGAGACTACATAGCTAATTCCAGGTCAGCCTGGACCCAGAGTGAGACCCTACCTTGAAAAACAAAAAAAAAAAAACAAAAAAACAAACAAAAAAAAGGCAAATTCATGAAAAATCTATTTCTTCTCAAGCTATGATCACTCCATGTGCTTGTTTAAGTTTCATCGAGTTGATTATTAAATATCATATTGAAAGCTGGGCATGGTGGCACACGCCTTTAATCCCAGCACTTGGGAGGCAGAGCTAGGAGGATCACCATGAGTTTGAGGCCACCCTGAGACTATATAGTGAATTCTAGATCAACCTGAACTGGTGTGAGACCCTACCTCGAAAAAACCAACAACAAAAAAATCATATTGAAGCTCAAGATGAGCATTTCTAGATACAAAATAATTACGTGCACTTTTTACAGAGATCAGAGTTTATCCTTCAGCATCACTGCTATTTTGATTCATAATTTATTTTAATAAATTTCACTGACCTAGCCATATATATCTGAAGCTACCTAAAAGAACAACAAAACAATTCAAAACACTTTTTAAAAAAAGGAATAGAATGGATTCTACAGTTATGATAAAACATTTTAATACTTCAAAACATTAAATAGTTCACTTGTATTTAGATTAGCATGATTTTGCTAGCTTATGGGAACTGATAAGAACTAATGAGAATGTGCCAGACAAAGTAATTACAAAGGCAAGGAGCACATTTGTAAAAGCATGTCTTGACCCGAACTTGGGAAACCCATTAAACCCATAGCAATTTAGTTTAATAGCTGAGCTTTTGTTTCCTCAACACAACTACCCAGAAGTTCATGCATAAACAATAAACATTCAGACCATGGGAACTTTTACTTGTACTTTTTTTTTTTTTTTTTTAAGCATATTCTTTCCCTTTTACGGATTTATTTCTGATTTTTTTTTTTTGTTTGTTTTGCTTTTTTTGTCCCCCAAGGTAGGGTCATACTCTAGTCCATCCTCTCAAGTGCTGGAATCAAAGGCATGCACCACCACATCCAGGCTTTTCTGATTTTTTAATGTTATATATTTACTACTTTGAGTTTTCAATATAAGTGAGCCACTCCTTCAAGGCATCTGCATACATTTTAATATATACTTATAGTACTTTTTTGGGAGATACTTTAACCTATATTGCCTTTGTGCTTCCTTCTATTTCAATTATTCTGTAATTTGTGTGTGTGTGTATATATATATATATATGAATAAAAATATAAATATATATTCATGATCAATTCAATTTAAGTTCAAGAGAAATATCCATGTTATATCACTCCTACTCCACTTGATTAAATTTCATATGCTTGATTTAGAGAAATAATTTAAATAGTTAATATATATCTTATTGTCTTTATTGCTTTTTATGAGTATAATCACCTTGTGATTCTGGGTCATACATTTAGATGCATCTCGTTTAGTAGACTAAAGTGCTGCATATTTTCTTTTCCATGTTGTATGAGTCCCTGTCAGAGCTCTGACACAGCCAGGGGTATTGCTCTGTTGCTCATAGGTATTCTTGAGGTATGATTCAGTCTAAAATAACCACCACAGATTCCTGTCCTGAACACTTGCTCCTCAGCTAAAGGCACTATTTTGGGACACGGAAATACTTGGAAAATAAGACCTAACTGAGAAAAGTTTGTTACTAAGGGAAGGTCTTTAAAATACCTAGCCCAAACTTCTTCCCTTCATCAATTTCAAGGTTGATACATAGACAGAGGATCCCTGGAGCTTACTGGGAGACAGTCAAATATAATTAGGGAACTTCACAAAACAAGTGGATGGAATTCTTGAGGTCCAACACACAAGGTGGCCTCCTAACATATGTGCACATATGTGCACATACATCCACACATGCACAAGGGCATGTTCCCATGCACATTAAACATCACATTAAAAATGCCTTGAAAATGTAGAATTCCTCTCTATGATTGTATTGGATTTAATTATCATTTTATACAAGAATTTCTCTATCCTGTTACAAAGTTAAGAACTGACTTTCCTGTTGTCCTCAATACCTATACTAGGAATTATCAAATAATTTTTCAAACTGCAGATTTGCTGTTAGTTTATATACTTTCATAAGGTTATATCATTGCTCATCTCTCTCAGTTAAACAAATAAGCAAGTAATAGAATTTGCATTATTATTATTATTATTATTATTATTATTATTATTATTTTGGTTTTTCGAGGTAGGGTTTCACTCTAGTCCAGGCTGACCTAGAATTCACTATGTGGTCTCAGGGTGGCCTCGAACTCATGGTGATCCTCCTACCTCTGCCTCCAGAGTACTGGGATTAAAGGCTTGCACTACCACGTCCGGCTTAATTTGCATTACCTTTTTATTTTGTCATATCCTAACATGAATTTATTTCACCTTCTAATTTTTGAAAGTCCTGTGATTTGCTCAGAACCTTACCATTTCACTTCCTAACAGAAAATTTCAGAGATTCATCATGCCTGTGCTAATTTTTTTAAGGTTTAAAGATTAGATTAGATTAGAAAAAGGAAAGGAGAGTACAGAGAGCCCATTCCATCCCATTCAAACATTTAAATAATGGTTTATTGCCTAAATGTGAGCAGGGTCGAGTAACTATTAATTATAATTACACTATGCCAGGCTATCCTAATACCCCACCTCCTAAAAAGAAAAAAAAAAATCCAAGTAGAAAGTACTTGTATTTCATACTTGGTCACTTTCATAAAGAAAATTAAGATTGGAAGTTGTAAATAGTCAATATGGTTTTATATACTTCTATAAATTATAATATCCATATTAAAGTAGTAAATTAATTACCTTATAGCAGATTTTGTATGAGAAGCCTGAAGATTACAGAAATTCATAAAGTGTCATCATTTGAAAGAAAGACATATTTAACACTAAACTGTATGCTTTATCCTTAACACCTATTATCTTACCAAAACAAAATTTCAGTTACTTTTAATCCCCTGTTGCATTGTTCTGGTCTGATTTATTGCTTGCATTTTCTCTCTTTAGTATTTGTTCCTTATCTGACCACTAGAGGACACCCCTCTTTCTGCAAAGCCAATATATGCCCTGAACCCCCACCCCCACCCCCGCTTACCATTTCTTTTTAGTGTCTTCCGTTCCCAGCAGTGCTGAATTGCCTGGTTGATTCATTTTACTCATCCATCAAAATGTCTTCTCGTTAACTATTGATTATTACTGATTCTGTATTATGGGTTCTGTACCTCCACATTCTATTCAGTCCTCAAGATTGTTTTTGGATCTTGGCTTCAAAAAGCACATTTAAGTGTGCTCTCTGCAAATCCTCCAGTTCGCAGGCAATGTCTCTGCTTCACCAAAGTGCAATAGTATACTTACCTTCCCAGTTGCAAAGTATAGATATGTCACCCCAAAACAATTGTATCCAAAACTTTGCTGTAAAAATGCCAGAATAATTTCTTGACTTACTGTTTTGTTTGTTTCATCTATTATTCTTTGAAGACAATGTAAATCTCTTGTCTGTTGATCCTGCTTAGCAACTATTTTCTCTTTCTCGAGTCATTACTTAGTCTTACTATGATGAAAATCATATCCCACAATAATAATAGTTATGTAATACATACTAGGTAAAAGTTGCAAAAATCATACTTTAAAATCTTGATTTGATATTTTCATTCAATAATTTTTCCTTAAATTATTTTTGTATTACTGTATGATGCTGCATGAAACATTTACTCCTGGGCAATGCAAACTCATGTTAATTCACTGTAGTTAAGACAGAGATGACAGACCAAAGCAGAAATGAAAAAAAAGAAAAAAAAAAAAAACAGTATTGGCAAACCAATGAGTTTACTGGTGTTACTTTATTTACAGAGCAGGGTAAAGGGGTATTTACAGGACCATGGGTAACTCAGAGGCACCTGTCTCACCACCACCAAAAGGCCAAACCAGTATAGATGATGACTCATGGAGGCTGCATTTCTCTAGCACGCCATATTTCTTGCAGGTAGCTCCCCTGGCTCTCCTAAACACTTGTTTATTCTTAACACAGCCTGAGGGGCGCACCTTTACACCTTTAAAAATCCAGGTGTCTCGGAAGTGTTGACTTGCTGTGTCTGGTGATTCTCTCACTTCTCTCAAGGAAGGTAAGTTTCATTTCTAAGAAAACTGCTACACAACATTGGTCAGAGTCTGCTACTCAACAGTTATTTACTTCTAAAACGTTTGTGAGTGGTCATGTGACATTTCAAGCGTTTCCAGCGTTCCCAGATTTGACTTCCTGAGTCTCCTGGAGGGAATATTTTGTTTTGGAGGAATTTGCTGTACAACATAAGTATGATATAATTTCATTGATTTATTTTATTATTTATTCATTTGTGAAAGATATACAAAAGAGAGATCGAGAATGGGCACATAAGGATGTCTTGCTATTGAAAACAAATTCCAGACTTATACACACCTCTTTGTACATCTAGCTTTGCATTGGTACTGGACAATCAAACTTGAGTTGGCAGACATAGAAAGCAAGCAGGCAATTGCTGGGCCATCTCTGCAACCAAAATGTGTGATAAAATTTTAAATGATATATACAAAATTACTTTTTTGCCTACTTTATTCATTTTGTTGTAAAATACATGCATTTTTTTAACTTTGTTTATAGTAATTTACACTTCAAAACTGTTCATAGCATTATAAATATTCAAATCCAATATTAGGAGTGTTTAGTTCAGGATACTAGAATAATACATGACAAATCAACTGTCTAATTTGTTCCTGTCTATAATTTCCAATTTAGTACATTGGAGATAGATTTACTTTGTAATAAGCAAATTATATGTAATAATGTTTAATGTAATTAGCAAGGATATACATGAAAGTACATTTTCCTGATGAGTAACTTCTCATAATGAATATTAATAGCCAGGATTAAATAATTAACAGGCAGTAGAATACACTTTTAATTTGCTTCATATAGTATTATAACAGAGGAGTAGAGAAGCTATGAACTGCTTCCATAGATGAAAATGAGAAAATCCGTTGAGCTTCTCGGAGAACATTTTTCTTCATTAGGAAGTGATCCTTTGTCACATGCCCTTTTGTTCATTCCTTTGGATTTTGTTTTTTAATTTTTGGCAAGTTCACTATTATGTTTTTAATAATGTAAAGCAATTTATATAGACTAGCACATAATGTATATAAGATAAAAGAATAAAAAGAAAGGAATCAAAGATAAGAAAAGTTGCATTACAATTAAGACAAAAAAAGAACCCTTAATGGTATTATTTTGGTTCTGACATGCAGACTTGTCAGGTTCAGTGCATATGCATGTACAGCAAATGGGTCTGAAGTTGTCAGTGATACATCTTGATGAATAGAAGGAGTGAGAGAATGAAATGAAGAAGTTCTATTTCTTTGTAGTAGAATTATCTTGCTCTCTATATGTTCTAATGATGGATTTAGAAAATTTACTTTTCATAATTACATTGTACTCAGTTAAATCTTTGGCCACAATATAATAGAAAGACTTTAAATGCTATAACCAGGTGCTTAAGAAACAAGAAATAAAACGGAGGGAGAAATTACAAAGAAGAGACTGATTTCAGTGATCTTTCTTGGTTTTGACATGTGTTCTTTACAAACAACAATGAATGTTCTACTAGAAGTGACAAAAAATCAATATGGGAAGGCTAGGCTTGGATGAAGAAAAAAGTAAGGATAAAATATGAAGAAAAGACTACCGTTTTTACTAGATAAGTGGACAGGCATATATAGACATATGCACTTTAAAATACATTGAAAGCTGTGCTATTGCTCAGCCAATAAAATCGTTGTCTTGCAAGCAGAAGACATGTGTTCAAGGCACACAGCTTTGATGGGTAACCAATTGCTTCTGATTGGCTAAGAGATGCCTTCAGTGGAAAGGAACCCATATCTGGAACTGGGAAACAAGTTATAATCATATTCAGGCAATGATTTTACTTGCCAATATAAATCTCCCAATAATCTCTCTAAATTTAAATTCTCTCTAAATTATCAACGCTTATCCCACTGAACCTATGCTGACTTTACTCTCTGTTGGAGAATCTGCTTCTGCTTTTCGGAAGGGAGCAGGACCTGAGGATATAAACTACCCATTGCACTTCAGTCTAGCCCAGCCTGAAACTACAGAGGAACTGGAAGATGAGCAAGAGTGCTACTTTCTTGGTGAACCTGATAATCAGCACTAGGGTGAAGGAGGCAGACACTGAGGACAGTCAACACCTACCAAGCAGAGATCCATAGGCTCTTAAGAGCCCATCACTGAAGTAGACTTAAAACACACCCAGCATGCATCAGGAATTTTTGCAGAAGAGGAGGCAGACAGATTTTTTTGACCCACAAGTTGGGACATTATTCCCAGAGGCATTGCCTCTCCCCAATAATTGACTGCTGCCCTCACAATGCACAACCCACAACCTGTACTACTATCAGGATCCCAGAAGCAGAAGGAGGTTCCTGGAGGACATTTTGCACGCAAATGACCTCAAGATGTTTTTGGAACAACGTGAGCCTTGAGCATATCCCACAAACAGGTGGGCCCTTTCTTGCCTGCAAAGAGGAGGAAAGATAAAGGCCATGAATGCTTTGTTCCAGTTGATATCAGTCAAGGCTAATGGTTACAGAAAGTTCTGGGAACTGAAATAGATTTTCTTTGTGTGCTAAAAGTAAATCATACATTACATATCAGTTTGTCATGTAAACACACTATTATATCAATACATATATAAACAAGTACAATGAGCTGTAAAATATCTCAGTTCATATACAATATTGAAATATGATGATTTCATGTTTTGATTAACACTAACTACCAATGTAAATAGCCTAGATCTTTTATTTTATTTGTTTTTATTTCTTTGAGAAAGACACACAGAGAAAGAGACAGATATAGAGACACAGAGAGAGAATGGGCACACCAGAGCCTCCAGCCACTGTAGATGAACACCAGATGCATGTGCCAGCTTGTGCATCTGGCTTATGTGTGTACTGGGGAATTGAACCTCAAACTGGGGTCTGTAGGCATCACAAATAAGTGCTTGACCAGTAATCCATCTCTACAGCCTCAGTCTAGGTCTTATAATCAGCAGAACTTTGATGGTGTGGACAATGATGACACAGGGTTAAGAAGAGATTTGTGGATTAAGTTGCCTTTCTGCTTCTTCCCACCTCACTGACTTTCAGTTGTGTTAGAACTGTGCCAATATGCTTATTAACTCCTAACCGGCACTCAGTTATCTGAGACCAAAGAAATTATGAGCATCTCAGCCCTTGTCCACCAGAGAACTTGACATTTAGAAATAGCTCAATCAAAGCAACATTAACTAAAATTTTCAAGACCTCCTCATTAGCTTGTAAGCCAAAATTTTTATTACTGTATGGTAAAGAACAGAAAATTCTTGATGTGGTACAAAATTGGAGAAAAATCATGTGAATTCCTATTTTAAATACTATATCTATATGAAAGTTCTGATTTACTTTGATGATATACCTGCTTTATTTAAAGAAGAATTTAGCATTTATATTTCTGCTGCTTCCTGAAGAGTAATCAGAGGGAGAAATTAACATAGTAAGTGGAGCTAAAGACATGCCTGCAATATTGACTAACTTAGTTTGTAGAACATAGGCAAAGAAGCCTGAGTATCAGAAAATACAAGTGTAAAAGATGATACTATAACTCAGACATTTTTATATAGATATAGATTTTATATAGATGTCCTTCTATTTTTTTTCCTAAACCAAAATTATATACCAAACTTGATTATTATAACTCCAACATACTATAAAGCTAGAATTAAGTTTTCATTATTTTTGGACTGATGTCTAGCTCATTTCTTAGTAAATAAGCTCACAAGATTCCTAGAAATGGAAGGAAAATAGACATGCTTTCATAAATAATAAAGCTCTTCTAGTCAATACTCTAAACCTGAACTTGAGGAACAGTTGGAAGAAATAGGCTGTCAGGGACAATATAATGACCTGAGTTAGGATGCAGAGTTAACAACACACAGGGAAGCACAAGCTCTAGTCTCTGTCCCCTTCCTAACACTCTCTTAGAAAATACAGCAACAGACCCTTAATCTGGGGTGAGAAAACCAATCAGGGCTATGTCCCCACTGAAGTGCCAAATAGGACAGATTAATAAAGGGGAAAAGAGAGCCCTAGTTCTTTCTCCCCAAAACATGACATGGAGATCCTCAGCATATTGCATGGTAAGTCTGGGGACTGGCCATCAGAAGAGAAGTGACTATGTAAGAGGCAATATGTTGTTTTAGCAGATCCAAACATTTTCCTTCTGCTGAGCCTATCATCCCAATACAAAGGTGTTCACTAGCCCTAGACACCAGGATAAGAAGCTATGAAGGAACAGAGAAGTGCTTCCACTAATACGTACCAGAAGAAAGAAATGTTTGCTGCTATGCTTCATGATATTTCAGAGAGACATAGAATCCTTCTATCATACAAGGAGGTCCTACTTAAATTGTGTCAATCTATGTCATACTGCAGTAGAAAGAACAAACAACTATTTCAATCCCTAGAAAAGTAAATAATTAAAGTTTGAAGTTCTTCAAGTGACAAAAATGGTTATGTGCCTACAAAGAGAATTCAGTCAGGATCTACCTTTCCCTTTGAACATGTATCATTGTTTCATCTGAGTATTATCATTCCCTATGCATTTATTTAGCCAAATTTCTCTTTTTTTCTTTCTTCTTATTTATTTATTTATTTACTTTTGGAGGAAGGGTTTCATTGTAGCACTGGCTGACCTGCTGACTTGGAATTCACTACATAGTCTCACAGCAGTCCTTCTACCTCAGTCTCCCAAGTGCTGGGATTAGAGGTGTGTGCCACCATGCCCAACTCCAATTTCTTATATTCCCAAGTTATAAAATCATTGTTTTAATTTTCACATATGTTATCTTATTATAAAGACCTTATTTCTTACTTGATTAAATAACTCCTTGATGGCAAAATGTGTTTCAAACATTTGAAGTTTTATAACCCCAAATATAAACATCCCTGGTGGATTAGCAATGTGTGTACTTTCCCAAGCATTTGATGGGGTAGCTTAGAAATGTAAATTAGCTCACGTTGAAAGATAGTTCTGTTCATCTTTTATTTTCTTGTTTTATTTTTGTTGCTTGCCTTTCTGAAAGGTGTCAACATTTACAACTGTAAATAATTTGTGTATTTCTCCTACATTTGTTTTAGTTCATAGTTTACATAAATGAAAGCTCATTAGTAGGTGTGGATACATGTTTGTAATGGTTACCTGTCCTAATGAAGTGACACCTAGACCATTCTCATTATATATTTTAATAATAATCTGTCTTGAAGTTCATTCATGTTAATGCAACTACTGCAGATGCTTGGATTTCTGTATGCCTACAATAACCATATACATCCCTGTAGTTCCAACCTACGTTCATGCTTACACACGAACGCACACACATACACAAACACACACATACACAAACACACACAAATTCTAAAGTGCATTAGTACTGGATTGATGATTGTTTTGCTTAAAGCTTTTTCTGAATAAGCAATGTAATTTACATTTCCTTAATTAAAATGAAATGAGGATAAGGGCCAGTAATTTATAATAGTGTTTTTGCAACATTTAGCTGTAAGGCAAATCAAATATGTAAACATTTTTGGCAGTGCTCTTTCTCCTTGTATCTTCTGAGTCTTTCTCTTTTTTATCTCTTTTTCTGATGTGTGCGTGTTTATGTCTTTCTTTTAATTTGATTACTAAGACAAGAAACTTCTTAAACTTAGAGGAATTCAAATCTTTGACAATAATTGTCACAAGCTGAAAATATAGTGACTGTCTTGTAGATAATTTGACAAAAGAATAATACATGTATATTCTTTTTCTTTATGACTTAGAGCTTTTTTTGAAAATAAAGAAAGATTTGCATATATATTAAATACAAGTATGTAGGTATCAGAGTGATAACCGTTTTACCTGTTTATAAATAAAGTAATAAAAATGTCTTATTTAAGAGATTAATGCTACAGTTATATAATATTTATGTTTTTTCTTAAGGCATTAAAACCAGTTTACTAACATTGTGCAATCTTGGATATTTTGTTTTCCTGAAATGACAGCCATGCCACTGAAGGAAGGATAAAAGCATCTTCATAACTAATATTCATATTTAAAAACATGGTAATATTTTCACTTATTATTTCTTCTAGAACATGCTTGTAAATTTATGTGTTTCAGTGAATTCACTTTGTAATGAAGCATTTTCAATACAGTGACAGTGCTTTTGGAAAAACAGATTGTAGAATTTCTCATTATTTGTATGTGACACAACTCAATTGAATTTACTTTAAACAGGTTATTTTCTTGAGAAAAATAAATATGTATTCAAAGGGATTCATTCCTAAGATGTTCTAAGTAAAATTTCTCTCATGTACTTCTTGTGTAATTCTAGTTGAAATTGGGTTTCAAAAATATACAATATTAAATAGTTCTTTCAGTGCTAGGAACTTTTTCATAATGTTATAACATATTTCTGTAAGCTACGAATATAAGTCCAAAGGAGTAAAATTTTGTAAATAACTGATTACACAATCCCCACTTTTAAAATAGATTAATCAATTATGCACATACTGTTATAATTATCCCTAAACAAATCATTAGAAATTGATGAAGGGCTGGAAAGATGGCTCAGCAATTGCAGGTAGTTGCATACAATGCCTGATGGCTGACTTTGATTCCCCAGTACTCACACAAAGCCAGATGCTCAAAGTGGAACATGCATCTGGAGTTCATTTGCAGTAACTAGAGGGTCTGGCACTTGCATTCTCTCTCTCTCTCTCTCTCTCTCTCTCTCTCTCTCTGTCTCTCTATCTCTCTCTCTGAAATGACATCTCAATGATTAAGGTGCTTGCTTGCAAAGACTAACAACCCTTGGTTCAGTTCCCCACTACACATGTAGAGCAAGATGCACAAAATGGTGCATGTATCTGGATTTCTTTTGCAGAATATAGAGGCCCCAGTGTGCCCATTCTCTCACTCTCTGGGTCACTCTTCTTTATCTCTCTTTCTCTCTCTCTCTGTTTGTGTGTCTGTGAATCTCTTCTCTCTCACTGCTTGCAAATAAATAAATATGATCTAATAAATAAATATAAAGAGTATAATGAAAAGAGCTACCATTAGTGGTGGCACATGCCTTTTACCCCAGCACTCAGGAGGCTGAGGTAGGGGAATCAGTATGAGTTTGAGGCCAGCCTAAGACTACACAGTGAATTCCAGGACAGCCTGAGCTAGATCAAGATCCTACCTCAAGAAAAAAGGGAAAGAAAGAAAAAAAAAAAAGAAAGAAAGAAAGAAAGAAAGAAAGAAAGAAAAGAAGGAGGAAGGAAGGAAGGAAGGAAGGAAGGAAAGAAGGAAGGAAGGAAAGGAAGGAGGGAAGAAAAGAAGGAAGAAAGGATGGAAGGAAGTATAGTTGTACATAAGGAAACTGACCATTTAAAATTATTTTTTAGCTGGGCATGGTGGTGCACGCCTTTAATCCCAGCACTCGGGAGGCAAAGGTAGGAGGATTGCCGTGAGTTCAAGGCCACCCTGAGACTACATAGTTAATTCCAGGTCAGCCTGGGCCAGAGTGAGACCCTATCTCGAAAAACAAAAAACAAAAAAAAAAAATATATTTTTAGGGCTGGAGAGATGGCTTAGCGGTTAAGGCGCCTGCCTCCTAAGCCTAAGAACGCCGGTTCCAATCTCCAGGTCCCACGTTTAGCCAGATGAAAAGTGACGAAGGGCGCAATGCCGCACTTGACCACAAGGGGGAGACGCATCTGGATTTCTTTTGCAGCAGCTGAGAGGCTGCTCGCATGCCCATCTCTATCTGTCTTCCTCTACCTCTCTCTCTCTCTCTCTCTCTCTCTCTGTCTCTCTCCAAAAAATATATTTTTTAATTAAAAATTGAGGAAGAATATTTTTATTTTGAAGATCAATCCTACTGTTGTGTAATTATTCATGTTTTCTTAAGACAACACAAAGTAATTTATTCTTTAGTTATCACTGTAAATGTATGGAATATTTTTTGATCTTGAATGGAATAGTTAAATATTAGTATGTCTAAATTTTTATTTGTCTACACATCTGGGTTTTTGTTGCTTATTTATTTGTTTGTTTGTTTATTTATTTATTTGAGAGTGAAAGACAAATAGAGAGAGAAAGAGGCAGACAGATAGTGAGAGATTGGGCACTCCAGGGCCTCCAGCCACAGCAAATAAACTCCAGAGGCATGCATCTGGCTTACATGGTTCCTGGAGAATTAAGCCTCAAATCAGCATCCTTAGGCTTCACAAACAAGCGCTTAACCTCTAAGCCATCTCTCCAGGTCCATACACATCTGGATTTTGATATATGACTAACTATTGAAAATAATTCCAAACTAGGTGTCTCAGAGCAGCTCAGGGCTATGAGTACCTCCCAGACCTACTTCACTCCAATTAACATTTGTGCTTGATATCCAAAATTTTTACAGAAAAACAACATTTATATATCAAATTGCAAAGCCAACTCTTTCTTATTTGATTTTATATTATAATTTTACCACTTTGAATAAACATTTTGTTTTTTGTTTTTGCTTTTCAAGGTAGGGTCTCACTATAGCTCAGGCTGACCTGTAATTCACTCTGTAGTCTCAGGGTAGCCTTGAAATCACAGTGATCCTCCTACCTCTGCCTCCAAAGTGCTGAGATTAAATGCATGTGCCACCATGCTTGGCTGAATTTTTGATTTTAAATGATGTACCATAGCACTGCATCTCCAGTCTCATATCTGACTTTATTAGTATTCTGTTAATTTACTATTATAAAAGCAAATTTACCTTTCATGTCAACCACATGTCTATACCTATCTAAAAAAATATGAGTTCTACGCTTTTGTCTTCTAGGCAATATAGCTATGAGTGCTAGAATTGAAAACGGTCTTTCCATTCCAAGTGGTACCTTCCTCTCCCTTGGGTCCATATTAAACAAATCTCATCATGAAAACCCAGGTGAAATTATAGAATCAAACACAAACTGCTATGAAATAATAAACTCCAAAGGAAATCATCATAGCTTGCATTATATAGCAGATAATCAGTGTTTTAGAAAAATAAAATTTTTAGTTCTTTGTTATAAATGGTGGGTATTGTAATATTGAGAATTTTTTGGAGTACCTGAAACCTGGCCTAAGGAAAGATATTAAGAAGCCTGATAGAATCAAACATAAATAAAGACACAATTTTGCCTGATATCCATAAAAAGACTGTAAATGCCTAACCTAACAAGGCTTGATGTAAAATCCCTGCTTAAATTTCTTGAATTCCCAAAGAAGCCTGCTGGAGTTTCTAGTGCACTTTCTGTGCATACGGTTCAATTGAGAAGAGATATTTTGCAGCATATGATATGCCCAATGTATTCCTCCAGGTTGATTTTTTTATATCAGTTTGAACAACAAATGAATATATTGATCTAAATTTAAGGGAAGGAAGTCAGAGGGAAAACCTCCATAAGGACACTTATTTTGTAATGAAACAAAAATATCATTTGCCTACAATTGAAAAAAAACACTATTATAAGCAATATTTGATTATTTCCTTTATAATCAGCAGATCACTTATGAGAACTTGAAAAGTTTTGTATAATTTACCTAAAAATGCACTACTAAATACATAAGTTTATTGAGTCATCTTAAATAGTTAATTATACAAAATGGTTCAAACTATATTCCAGGTAAAAACTCAGTCTTTTTAAATCATAATTATTGGCATTTTTGGTTTTGAATAACAAACAAGCACAAATAGCATACTTTGAAGTTAAATAGGTCAACACATTTCCTTTTTTTATTTTCAATATTTTTATGTCCAATTAAATTTAAGTAGCCATCACTTCACAATTTCTTGAGAATACTGTTCTAGGAGAAACTATCTTTTAAAACTCTATCCTTTGAATACATTAAATGAGTAAATAGGGCTGGAGAGATGATTCAGATTACAGGTGCTTGCTGGCAAAGCCTGGCAGCCTGGGTTTGATTCAGCAATACCCATGTAAAGCCAGATGTTCAAATTCACATGTGCATCTGGAGTTTATTTGCATTGGAAAAAGATCCTGCCATGCCCATTTTCTCTCTATCTTATTCTCTGTATATCAATAAATAAAAACATTTAAAATTGTTTAAAAACAAAATAAGTAAATATATTCATATCATTTTAATGAATCTTGTCAACTATATCACAATATTATATTGTTATATGTGGTATATTAATGACAATGATTATGATTATTAATGAGAACTTTTTTTCAGTATAAATGCCTGTCATTGAACAAGTGTGATTATTACTAACATTTCACTTCAGGAAAAAGAACTTAAAGGAAATGTCTCAAATATAAAGGAAAGCATTTTTACCCTGAAAACTAATAAAGGAAAATGACTTTTAAATCACCCCAACCACTGAAATTACTTTTCAGTGTCCACTTCACACATTATATTGTAAGTTCATTTTCACTGAGACATATGCTCTGCTAATTTCAATATTAACATCTAGGAAATAGCCTTTTAAAATTTATGGTGGAATCTACTTGATGACTTACTGTGAATATTTTATTAAGAGATAATGTAAATCTAATGGACTTAAAAGAATGCAATTTCTAAGCAGTAATTTGGACAATATTTAAAACAAAGTTTTAAAAGTTTAATAATTAAAAGTTAGTAAAAAACTTATTTTACATTTTTTTTAAATTTCAAGGTATTTTTATTTTTTCAATTGGGAAATTTTACATTTTCTAAAAATGGGTTCACACTTTCTTTAAGTCAAATATTTTCTAAAATACATTTCATAAGAACAACAGCATTAATTTTTATTACATATTAATTCTCAGGAAAAAGTTCTCATTTATACCTTTAAAATATTTGAGTGTCATTTTTGAATACTTATAATTTAATGTTCTATACTTTTAAAATGAAAATAATATTCAATCAAACAATAAATTTTATAATTACCATTGTGTAAATGTTTCAGAAGTAGAATGGGTTCATTTCATGTGACTCTCTTATGTGATATATAAGGGAAAATTAGAAGGTACTCCAAAAAGTCTTTGCTGACTGGGTTTGTTACAGTATAAAATTCACCATAAATAGATTTTTTGTGTAGCCAGTCAATACAGTGACAATTAGCTATATATAAAACACTAAGAAATTACACCATACCTTTTTAATCTTTGATCTTAAAATCAATTATATAGCTGTGTTACATTGATATTTAATTCTAAAATGAATAGTATTATAACTAAAATGATACTTGAATGAATATGAGGAGATATTTTTTTCAGTACCTGAAAAGAAGAAATAATTAACTCCTATACTATACATGTTATTTTTAAAAAGCCATAAGATAAAGCAATAAATTAAAATAAATTTCATTGAAAAGAAAAAAAAATTAAAGTAAAACTGAAAATATTCATAGGAGTATGTCAAGAGGACCCGACATCATTTTCATCCACTTCATTGGTGTAGTAAGATGAACTCTTTTTTTGTTTGTTTGTTTGTTTTTTTTTTGAGGTAGGTTCTCAGTCTAGCCCAGGCTGACCTGGAATTCACTATGTAGTCTCAGGGCGGCCTTGAATTTGTGGTGATCCTCCCACCTTTGCCTCCCGATTACTGAGATTAAAGGTTTGCACCACCATGCCTGACTCGAGATGAACTCTAAACTCTCTTTAATAGGTATTTCCATGTCCTGTGTACTTAATTGTACTAAATAGAACCCATAAGTGTGACATTATTGGGAAAAATATCTTCACGGATAATATATATATATATATATATATATATATATATATATATATATAGTGTCACATGAAGATACAAGAAATTAGAACATGTAACATGCAGAGAGAGTGTCCTTGTAGACTTCTTGATTTTATACTGTGGGCTTCCAAAACTATGAGAATATAAAATTTCTCTTTGGTGTAAACCACCCATTCTTTGGTAATCTGTCACAAAGACCAAACATGCAGAGAGAGTGTCCTTGTAGACTTCTTGATTTTATACTGTGGGCTTCCAAAACTATGAGAATATAAAATTTCTCTTTGGTGTAAACCACCCATTCTTTGGTAATCTGTCACAAAGACCAAATAAATTTATAACTACGATGTGGTATATCTACACAATGGAATTCTATATAGCAGTAAGAAAAAAATGACACAATGCAATTTGAAGAAAAATGTTCAAACTTGGAACAGATCATTCTCAGTGAACTCACCCAATCACAGAAAGATAAATGTTGCATGGTCTCACTCATCTGTGGCTCCTAGCCTGAATTTGCCTGAGATGCTGACATACCTAATAAACATTTCTAGGATTGGACAATAGGGATGGGGCCAGGAAGGAAGGGAGGGTAAGGGTGGGGGATAAAAAACTCAACCCAATTGGAAATAGTACCACAAAATCCTACATCGTGAAAGACATACTAAAAGGCTGAACCTTCATCAGGTGCTTAGAGACAACACCTGAATCACAGGCACCTGGAGAAGGTAGGATGAAGACTAACTTCAACCTTCTCCTGTTCCTCTTTCTCGCTCCCTCTTCTTTCTCTTCTCTCTCTCTCTCTCTCTCTCTTTCTCTTTCATACTACCTATATTTTTCTTCCTTCTTTTCCTTTGGCACTGGCCTGTAACTCCCAGTACCAGCATGTGGTCAACATCCACAATGAGATGTTGGTCAATGAGACCTACAAGGTTTCCCAAAAAAAGACAGATTTCTGTCAGAGTACTTGATGACCCACCAAAGGTTAATGGTAAGACCCTACTGCTGAAGACACCATATGCTGTTGGGGTGGAACATGGAGTGACATGGCTAGAATCTGGAAGACAGCCAGTCCCCAGACAGTTAGCTAGATTTTCTAGTGCCAGAAAGTACTACATGAGCTACTGGGGGAAAATGACCAACATCTGACTAAGTGACTCGTGGTCTAAACTACTCAGCAGCAATGAACCTAACGTGATGCAAGCAGAAACAGAGAGATAAAAGAGAGGCAGACAGAGAGAGAATGGACACATCAGGGCCTCTAGGCACTGCAAACAAACTCCATATGCATGGATTCTTGTCCCCCTTGTGCATCTGGCTTACATGGGTCCTGGAGACTCAAACCAGGATCTATGGCTTCGCAGTTAAATGCCTTAACCACTAAGCCATTTCTCCAGCCCGCCCGTCATTGTTTTTATTACCAAGATACACAAATGCAAAATACAAGAATGTGTCTCAGCACAATCAAAGCAATTTATACAGTAGAAACTAACAGTATTCAAAAACAAAGTGGGTAAGCACTTGCCTGTGAAGCCTAAGGACCCTGGTCGAGGCTCAGTTACCCAGGACCCATGTAAGCCATATGCACAAGGTGGTACATGCTTCTGGAGTTCATTTGCAATGGATGGAGGCCCTGGTACACCTATTCTCTATATCTATCTGCCTGTTTCTCTCTGTGTCTGTCTGTTGCTCCCAAATAAATAAATAAATAAAAATAAGAAAAAAAGAATTAAAAAGATACATAATTCTTCCAAATAAAATTAATTATTAAAGATAGAGGATTCAAAAACAACTTGCAAATACAGACATGTGTGTATATACAATCTATGTGCTAAGAGAATGAAATAAAATAATAAATGTTAGAGTAGTAATAACATAAACAGTTAATAGAAACTCGTAGCACAATGAAATGGAAAACATTTAGGAGTGAAATGAAAGACACAGATAGATAAAAGACACCCATAATTTCAGATTACAGAAAATGATTTTGAGTAAAATACCATACAGAGTTAAATGATTTATAGTTTATCTTCACAATAAGCACCTTGAACTAAATGTGCATAGAAGGTTAGTACTTCAACACAAGAAGATCATAAAGCCCTCTAGAGAAAACATCTTGGTGAATTATCAGAGTAGGTAACATTTCCTCTAACATCTACAGTTAATTAGGCTATGCATGTTTATTATTTTTATTCACTAGAGTCCCTTAACTGTTTGCCATAGAACAATAAAATGAAATAAATAAAACAAATAAAATAATAAGAAAGAAACTGAATTATCCCTTCTTGAATGTCATATATATATATATATATATATATATATATATATATATATATAAAATCTAGAATTCTAGCAAAGAATATTAGAACTGATAAATTAATTTTGTAAAATTGCAGAATATAAAATCACCATGCCAAAAGCAGTAGCCTTTTCTATATGCCAATAATGAGCTTGCTCGGAGAAAATTATTACAGTAATCTTAATTCATGATGGCTATGAAAATTGAAATGTTTTTATCAAAGAAATAAAAGAGTTCTACCATAAAACTTAACAAATGATTGTTGAAAATCATTAAAGAAGGCATATAAAATGAAGACTTTCCTTTTATAGAGATCCAAAAGTGTTCAAATATCTATACTATCTGTTGCAAGAACTGTATCTGAGGAGAAATGGGCAAATACCTATTTACCTCAAATAGAGTATCAACATCAGAAACAAACCATGCTGTGCAATTGTAGCTTACCACAATGAATTGAACTGTACTGTGGTTCCTCACTGCAGCACCTGTGAAGGCTTAATTACAGGAGCACAGGCAACTTATGGGTAGCTACATCACTGAAGAAAACATATATTTTTTTTGTTTGATTATTTGAGGTAGGGTCTCACTCTAGCCAGACTGAACTAGAATTCACTATGTAACCTCAGGGTGGCCTGAAACTCACAGCCATCCTCCTACCTCTGCCTTCTGAGTGCTGGGATTAAAGGCGTGCACCATCACACCTGATGAAAATATCTTTTCTCCAAGTCATTGCTGAATGTAGGGATGGTAGGGGGCCTTGTGACCTCCTCTAAATAACAGCTTTTATAAATCCTGAATAAAGGGTGTGTCTTTGTGACCACCCCCCCCCCCAGTATTAGTCTTCTGGAATCACAACTGCTGGCCCAGCAACATGTTCTGTATGTACAGCACTCCTACAGCAAGATGAGAAGCAGGCACTGGAAAATCTCATAAGTTCTTGGGCACCACACTATATACTGTGTTCTGACATTGAGGAGGGGCAATATGAGATGTTACCGAATCGCCAAATTACTAATCCGTATTCAGATCTGATGATGCCTTCCTGGTCCCTATGCTTGCTCTGATTTTGAATTTCTATCTAGATCTTAAGCTGGTGCATTTGTCTCTTGCACTTTGTGACTTGTTACTCAACATGATTCTTGAAAATGTAACTGCAGCTGCTGATTCCACACCACTTACACATTGGCTTTTTAGACAAGAAATAATTGGTCTCCTCGTATTCCAATTCCACACTCTCAAGGAACAGAATTGGGCTTATGACTTAAAAATGACATGGCTCAGGGAACTTTGCAGAAGAGGTGGCTGAAAGATTGTTAGAGCTATAAGTAGGGCCATTGTGCACAGAGATATTGCCTCTCCCCCATAACTGATAGCTACCCCCACAAAGCAAGACCCACAATCTCCATGGGGGAGGACAGGGAGAAGGCTAATGATGGTACCATCATGGCTGTATACACACTATATACATAACTAATAAAAAAAAAGTTTAAAAAATGACATTCAATATGTTGAAGTACACTGAGTCACAGGTTCCAATTTACAGTTTCATAGTTGAGGCAATTCTTAGTAATGTTTTGGATTAATAAATATTGGAAATTCAAAACAAACAGACCATCTTTCTTAATCTAGACATATTTTATTATGTTGCATAATAAAAATTTCATCCACACATAGTCCATATGAATTCTTTGAAATGTGTTATTGTGCCATGTATAAATTTTCTTATTCAAATAACTTGCTTATGTTAATCTCTAAAATAATGTTTATAAATAAGGTATGCATGTTTTAGGTGAGTATGTTACAATATTAAGTCCTATTATGTGACATTATCTTATTAGAGCTATAGAAAGATAGATAAAAAATGGAATACAACTGCTTTACTATTTATCATTGTTTCTTTCAGAAAAGTTTGCATGTGTTCATATTAAAATGAAGGAAACACATATATTTCTACATGCTAGACACATTTATATCCAATTTAAATATAGGTTATGTCCATGCATTCTATAAATTCACCCACTAGGTTTTACATTTTTGTTTGTTATTGTGACTGATTTCCCCTGCCACAATGATCACAGATCATATTTCCTTCATCTTGGCATGGCAAACAATATTCAGTACACAGAATATTATAGTACTCAGAGTTCTCTAGAGGAACAAAAGCAAATAATATATATAGTGTGCATATTATAATAATAACAGTATTATATGATACAGTATAAAATAATGTTTTATATATGTATATTTTTACAAACATTTTATAAAAATATTAAAATTTGTTTAATTTATTTAATTTTACTCTGTTCCATCATGTAGCTGGTTGAAACTAACCAAAGACTAAGGAAGGCTTAAACTTGAAATAGTTATAGTGAAATAATCATATTTTTTCTTCACAATGAAAATCCACAGTTAGTTCTTCTACTGTAATATTTAAATTACTATCAGAAGAAGACAAAGGGGGAATGATATATCACTACAAAATAACAGTATTATAAATTTGGCCCTAGCCATTATTATTATTTTTTTTTTTTACTTTCACTTTTTTACTAGCCAGTAATAGAAACAAGGTGCTTTAGTGCTTGAAAATGACATTTTTATTTACATAAAACTTAGCTTAATTGACATAATTGTATTTAAGTAATTTTCCTTCCATAAACACAAATATTGGGAAAAATGGGAAGAAAAGGAATAACCATGAAACAGAAGGAGGAGTACAGTTTATATGTTTAATGAGACATCAACTAAGGATTCAGAAGAATGAAATAACCACAGAGTCAGCTCACCCACAACTACACATGAATGAAGAGCCCACAAACTGCCAAGTTATGCTGAGTTCAGCCTTCTTGGCTTTTTGTCACAAATTGTGCAATGAACAAATAAGGAGGTGAAATGTGTTCATTCATTTAAAAGTAATGATCAAATATTTTGTATCTCCTGTAAAACCGATCAATTATAAACAAATAGATATTCACTTGTAGAACCAGTAAAAAAATAATAGGGATTATTCTAGCAATTTTTAGTGGAGAAAAATAGGCTCGAATTTTATTAAATCAGCAAATTTATGTGTTTTTGTGAGGAAAAAATGTTCAAAATTTAAGATGTATGTTTTCATAGATTACTTATGCATGAAACATTACAATTTAGATTATATATTGTTAGGTGGAAGATATCTAATCTGGATTTGATTCAAGACATACTAGTATTTATTGAATTTTTAGGTTGTGGTAAGGTAAGAATTAATATGTGGTGATGCTTGTTATGACCATTTATGACATGATGAAGCTGTTGATTGAGAACATTAAGTAACATCTAATTATGGATATGCTGAGAACTCCAGAAGTCAATTTTTACAATGATGCTATTCTGGAAGATTTAGTATTGAAGTGTAAATTAAACTTAATTGACTGCAGGCATGAAAATTCATTTTTGTATTAAAATTTATAATGCAACTTGTAATTATATTGAGTTCTTTTTTTATTCAGTAGAAACTTTGCATGGATTCATGACATATTGATACAATCATTTCCCTCCTCACTTGCTCACACAGCACTGAGGGCTGTCCTAGGTGGGATTGCTAGTATTCACCATAAACTAGTGGGCCATGAATTTTGGGAGCAGCAGTCAGTCATTTTGTTGGAGGGAGGATGCTTCTAGATATTCCTTCCATCCTGTGGCTTTTACATTCTTTGCATGTCATCTTCTTCAAAATTCCATGAGCTTTGGTGGGTGTGCTTTAAGTCTACTTCAGTGTTGAGTGTTTAGCTTCTGGATTTCTGCTTTGGTGCATTTTGAGTGTCCTCAGTGTCTGGCTCCATCACCCTGGCTGAGGTGGTCAGGCTCATCATGGAAACAGCACTCTTCCTCATCTTGCCAGTTCCTCTGTGGTTTAACCTGACCCCTAGCTGCAGTGATCAGGGTGGTTCATCTCTTGTGAGGGAGCTACCTATGAATTCTTACCTTGTTGATAGATTTTGTTTGTTCTGGTTCTTGCTGCTTTCTGAAAAGGGGGAAAAAGACTCCAATGGAGAGTAAGAGCAACATAAGTTAGCCAGAGTAAGCATTGTTAATTTAGAGTGTGTATTAGTCAGGGTTCTCTAGAGGAACAGAACAGATAGAATGAATTGTATTAAAGGGAATTTATTGGATTAGCTTACAATAGTCCAGCAATAGCAGGATGCAGGTCTGAGAGTCAAGGAACCCATTAGCTGCTCAGCCCACGAGGCTGGATGCCTCAGCAATCCCAATCTGGCACTGAAGGCCTGGAGGTGTCCTGGAGAGACATTGCTTTTCAGTCCACCTGGTCTTCAATCCACACTAGAAAGCAGCAACATCAAGCAGCAAGCCCCAAGCGGCAAGCAGCAAACAGCAAGCAGAGAGCAGCACTGGCAGCCAGGTGGGAGAGAGAAAGCCTTTCTTCCCAGAGCTTCTTTTTATCAACCAGCCCCCTCCTTCTAGAGGGGCCACCCACTCTGGGGGAAGGGCTCACCCTGGGGGAAGGATTCTTCCTTTACTTAATCCTTCCTAGAGGCAGCATCAGAGACACATTTATGAGGAATGTCTGTGGATTCCTAAACAAATCAAGTTGACACAAACTTAACCATCACAGAGTGCTCACATGTTTAGCCTGTATCTTGCTGAAAAGCACTACATGAGCTGCTGGGGAAAAAATGGCCAACAATCCTGTGAGCAAGCTCAGGACAATGCTATATGAAAACAACCAACCTGATAAGATGTACACATCTGTGTAACAGTGGCATACAACCTATGTGGGTAGCCAATGGTCCTTTGATTAGCAATGAGATCTGCTCAGTGGAAAGGAACCCATAACTGTAACTAGGAACTAAGTCAGAACCCTATGGAGATGAAGATAATGGACTCTAATGAGAATGCCCCAACAGCCTTCATCCACACACCTCAAAATCTCTCAAATTAGTAATACTTATCCCCTTTAACTTATCCTGATCTCACATTGTTAGAGAATATGCTTTTCTTTTTCAGAAAACAATGAGAACTAAGGGCAACCATAATCTACTAGAAAGAAAAGAATATATAGTAGATTACCTGACAGGAGATGAACCACTCCTCACATAGCAGCCAAGGCCTATGTGAAACCACAGTGGAACTGGTGAGATGAGCAAGGGTGCTACTTTCATAGCAATCTGGTACTCTTGGCCATTGTTGCAGACAAACACTGAGGAAAATGCACGAAAGCAGAAATCCAGAAGCTTCTGAGAACTAAACATTAAAGTAGAATTAAAACACACCCACAAAGGCTGAGGGAAGTTTGTGGAAGAGGGGACAGAAATAATTTAAGAGCCACAGGGTGGGAAGGAATATCCAGAGACATAGCTCTCCCTAAAATGACAGACTGATGCTCTCACAACTCATAACCTTCACATATATGGAGAATATCAGCAATCTCACTAAGGATGAAGGATGGCCCTCAGTGGAGTGGGAACAGGGAGGAGGGAAATGATGGTACCAAAATATGATGTGTCTGTTTAAAGTTTCTACTTAACTAAACAAAATAACTATGGCTTCCAATCCATATTACCGTACCTTGTGAAAGTATCCCTCTTAATAGACAATGAAAAAAAAAAAATTTCTATGATACTGAGTTTTCTTACACTTACTCAATTCGTAAATTAAAATAAGTTTTTATTATATTTTGATTTCACCTTATGCAATTAAATAATTTTATTGATTAAAGTAATAATTTTATTTGTGTTTAATATGCAATGTGTAATCAATTATACTCAGAAATATTTTGCAATGATCTAAACTATCTGAATCTTTGTGAATTATATAATACCTAAAAATTATATATCATTTCAAAATGTAAATGAATTTTCAAAGTTTTTTTAAAGATTTATTTTTCTTTTATTTACTTATTGAGACAGAGAGAGAGAGAAAGGGGAGAGAGAGAAAGAGAATGGGCATGCCAGGTCCTTCAGCCACTGCACACAAACTCCAGGTATATGTACCACATTGTGCATCTGGCTTTTGTTGGACATGGAAAATGGAACTTGTATTCTTAGGCACCACAGGCAAGTGCCATAACCGCTAAGCCATCCCTTGAGCCCCACTTTCAAAGTTTATATCACATAATTATAGATTTATCTTGAAACATTAAGGTGTATGTATTCAGTGTTTTTCAACAAATACTTGCAAACGACATAACTGGAAGAAATGACATCTAAATCTTTTCTCAAAGGCCAAAGTTTATTCAAACTCTATTTAGGGCTTGTTGATTTCAATTGAAAAAATAGTTGTTATAAAATTTAATGTACATTAGTTGATTTTGCATTCTAAAATCAACAATTGTACTTAGACCATAATTTTCCTCTTATATTCAGTATCATATTTTGTCAAAGAATGACATACTCAAGCCACTTTGCATCTTTGGTTTGGCCTACAAATGAATTTATTTATAATATGATGCAAAAATTAAAATAAGTAAAAACAAAGACAACATATTGAATGTGATTATTTTTAAGGTATTACTTTCTAGCATTTTATTTTTCTTAATACACATGATCCCGTAAGTTTTTTGTGTTAGGGTTTATTCATAAAAATCATATGTAACCATAACAATTATTGGACACACTTGCATTTTGGTAAATCACAAAATTGTTGAAAAAATCCAAAAATGTGTCTAAATCCTGGAACATAATGTGCCTGCCTATTACTCCTCAAAGTTTTAAATATAATACATAATTTATATTGATTCTTCATCAAATATTTTCACTCATATTTATCACATTTTGTTGTTTTTCTCTTATGATGGTTTTATAAGCTATCATGTCTTGGAACAGGGAAATATGTTTGTCTTAACAGGCCACAATTATAGATGGATAAAAGAAAAGCACTTTGCTAACTCCATGATGAACTGTAAAGGTTATACTGCAATTTATTTCCTATGCTCACATTTTCTCTAGAGGTATTGCTAAATATCCAATGATCTTTTAAAACTAATATATTCTAGTATTTATTCTGAGGAAGGCTTAATACCTATGCTTAATAACTAAATAGCATACTCTGTTTCTAGCAATTCAATTTTAAAACCAGTGTGTGTCTTCTGTACAAATAACACAAATAACCAAGGTCAGTGTTCTGTAAAATTTGCCTTTGTGAGATGGATATCAACTTCAGCCATAGTAGTTTAATGACTCATGTGTAGTAAATCTCTCCAGGAAATGTCAACTTTAACAATGAAAAAAAGGTAAATATGAAAATATTTAAAATATTTAAATATCATCTTTATGAAAATAATATCTGTAAGGACATCTGAAATTAGTCTCAACTTGCATCAGTCAGCTTAGAGAAGGTAGTGATATTAAAATGTATTGTAGCATACAATTACTAATCATTTCAAAATGTGGTAATGTCATTTGGAATTCTGAATGTTAATGGCACACAGAGGGCAGCTCTTAACATCAATTTCCATCAATTTATGTTAATTACATATTAAAATCAGATCCTCATAGTTCTTCATTTATTAAAAATGGTTCTTCCATATAATATTGCATTACACTCAATTAGGAGAGTCTTATATACAGCAGTCATTTGGATTTTAATCTAGATCATTTAGATCAGAATCTATAAAGACATTCAACTGGATCATATCAACTTCATCATTTTTAATAATTTAAATAATTTAACCAGTCTCTTTATCACAATGCCCCATTATATATGTACATGTTAAAATAAATATGATGTCATTTACATAGTTTAAAAATTTTTATTTATTTTTCTTTTTTATTAAGTAGAAACTTTGTATGGTCATACCATATATTGGTGCCATCATTTCCCTCCTCCTTGTTCCTACTCTACTGGGGGGCAACATGGAGTTGCAGGTTATGAGCTGTGACACCAGCAGTCTGTCAGTGTGGGTATGTCTATTTCTCTGGACATTTCTTCCCACCATGTGGTCCTTACAATTTTTATGCCCCATCTTGCACAAACTTATCTGAGTGTTGGTGGGTGTGTTTTAATTCTATATTAGTGTTGAGTTATCAACAGCTTCTGGATTTCTGTTTTAGTGCAATTTGAGTATCTGCAGTTTCTGTCTTCATCACCCTGGCCCAGGTTATCAGGGTCTCCATGGAAGCAGCACCCTGGATCATCTCATCAGTTATGTTCTGTTTTCACCTGGGCCCTAGCTGATGTGCAAGGAGTGTTCCGTGTCCTGTCAGGGCACCGTCTATCTATTCTTTTCTTGTAGTGTGTTATTGTTCTCCTTGTTTCTTCCTGCTTTCTGAAAAACAAAACAAAACAAAACAAAAAAAAAAAAGATTCTCTGAAGGAGAGTGACATCGAGATAAGTTAAAGGGGATAAGCATTGTTAATTTAGAGGAATTTTGATGAGCTGTAGCCTCAATTCTGGCTGTAAGCTAGTGGGAATGTCTCATTGGAGTCCATTTTCTTGGTCTCCATAGGATTCTAACTTGGTTCCTAATTCCAGTTATGTGTTCCCTTCCACTGAGTGGATCTCACAGCCAATAAAAGAACTATTGGTTAATCACCTAGGCTTGCTTCCACTCCTAAACAGGTGTGTAGATCTTGTTAGGTCAGTTTTGTTGTTATTATTTTTTTTTTTTTTTTTTTTTTCCCTATAGCACAGCTCCCTGCTTGCTCTCAACACTTTAGGACTTTTTTTTTTTTTTTTTTTTTTTTTTTTTTCCGTAGCAGCTTATGCAGCACTTTTCAGCACTATACAGACTAATGGTCTGGGAACTGGCTTCCTTCTGGTTTCCAGCTGGTTCTTGAGCAATAGGCTCTTACCTTTTATCTTAGGCATGTGATCAAGTGGTTTAACAACAGCCTGTCTTGTTTTGCAGTCTTCATATGTCTCTCCAATCAACAGCTCAACATGGATAATAATCAATTTGTGGTACTAGGAGTTTCAAGCTAGAGGCAAATACTGTACATTTTGGCTTCTTCCCACTCTCTCCAGTGCCCTTCTTTCCAGATGATCCCTCCATGCTTCTATTGAGTTTTATATCTTTTGGGCATATTATCCAGGAGGAAAGTTTATATGGTACCAATTCATGTTGGGTTTTCTTTTGTGTATATCCACCCCCCTCCCCACCACCACAATGCTCAAATCCTCCTATCCTTCTTTTCTCACCCAAGTTGTCTGTCAGGTATGCCTGTTACACAAGCTATTACAGTTTAGGAATTGTAGATGAGGGAGAACATGCAGAATTTGTCTTTCTGTGCTTGTGTGAGTTCACTTACTATGATCCGTTCCAAGTCTGTCCATTTTACTACAAATTTCAAAACATCATTTTTCCTTAGTGCTGAGTAGAATTTGGTTGTGTTTATGTACCATATCTTCATGATCCATTTGGCAAATGATGAACATCTAGGTTGATTTCAGTTTTTAGATATTGTGAATTAAGCAGCAATAAACATGGTTGAACATATTTCTCTCCAGTAAAGAGTGGAGTCTTTATGGTAGATGCCCAGGGAAGCAATGGCTGGGTTTGTTGGTAGCATAAGCACAACTTTCAACTTTTTCAGGAGTCTCCATATTGATTTCTATAGAGGTTGCACAAGCTTTCACTCCCACCAGCAGTGAATGAGGGTACCAGTTTTCCCACATCCTTGCCAACATGTACTGTGATTTGGTTATTTCTTAATGGTCACCATTCTTTCTGCAGTAAGTTAGAATGCCATAGTTGAAAATTTTCTTAGGGAATAATCAGCCACTTTTGTTTTTTCATTGAGAACTTCCTATTTAGTTCTCTGCCCCATTTTTTGAGTGGTTTGTATGATTATTATATTACTTAGTTTTTGAAGTTCTTTGTAGATCCTAGGTGGTACAGCTGGTGAAGATTTTTGCCCATTCTGTGGGTAGTCTTTGGCACTGCTTATGGTATGGTTTTCTGTACAAAAGCCTTTTAGCTTCATGAGATCCCACTGTTTGAATGTTTGTTTAATTTAGTGGGCTACTGGTGTATTATTCTTGAAATCTTTTCCCACTCTTATATTGTGGATAGTTCCCCCAATGTTTTTCATATATATAGTACTTTGAGATTTCAGATCTTATATTCAGGTATTTAATTCCTTTGGAGTTGTCTTTTTTCTGTATGCTGAAAGAACTGTGTCTAATTTTTATTTTTCTATATTTGGTTATCCAGTTTCTCTAGCACCATTTGTTGAGGTTGCTATATTTTCTCCGGTGAATGTTTTTGGCTTCTTTGTCAACAATCAAGTACCTGTAGTTACTTGAATTGAGGGCTGGTTCTTCAATTCTGTTCCATTGATTTATATGTCTGTTTTATGTCAGAAATATGCTGTTTTTGTTACTATAGGTTTATACTACAGGTATAGAGTAGGCATGGTGATTCCACCAGAGTTGTTTATTTTTGTTGTTGTTGTTGTTGTTGTTGTTGTTTGTTTTGTTTTGTTTTGTTTTTGCGGTAGGGTCTCACTCTGGCCCAGGCTGATCTGGAATTAACTATGTACTGTCAGGGTGGCCTTGAACTCATGGCAATCCTCCTACCTCTGCCTCCCAAGTGCTGGGATTAAAGGTATGTGCCACCATGCCTGGCCAGAGTTGTCTCTTTTACTGAGGATATGTTTGGATATGTTGGCCTTCTGCCCTTCCATATGAATTTTGAGATTATTTGTTTCTATCTCTGTGAATAATGATATTGGTATATTTATTGATGTTAGAAGGAGTTACAGAGCAGTCCCTGTTCTCATTTTATGTGATAGAGCTTAGGAAGAATTGGTGTCAGTTCTCCAAAGGAGGTTTGGTTGAGTTTGACTGAAATTTTATTAGGTCCTGCATTTTATTTTTAGTTCAATATATAGTGTGTATACAGCCATGATGGTACAATCATTAGCCTTCTCCTTGTCTTCCCCCCATGGGTAATGTGGGTCTTGCCTTATGGGGGAAGCCATCAGTTACGCAGGAGAGGCAATGTCTCTGTGCATTGTGACCCAATTTATGGCTCTTACCTTCTTTCTGGCCCCTCTGCTGCGAATTTCCCTGAGCCATATTGGGTTCATTTTAGGTCTATTTCAGTGATGAGGTCTTGGGAGCCTCTGTTTCTCTGGATATCTGATTTGGTAGGAGTTGAGTGTTCTTTGTGTCCATCTCCTTCACCCTTGTGCTGGTACTAGGTTCACTGAGAAGAGAGCACTCTTGCTTATTTCCCCAATAACTCTATGGCTTCAACTCTTGCCCTGGTGAGGTATGATGGGCTGATTCTCTCCTCAGATTCTGCATCCATCTGAAAAAAAAAAAAAAAAAAAAAAAAAGAAGAAGCAAATTCTCCAACAGAAAATGTCAGTGCAAGATACATTCATGACCATTATTATTTTAGAGATAATTTAATAGGTGTAGGCTCTATTGTATCCCACTATTGGTGGAACCTTGATATTGGAGAGCGGGCTCACTTTGGGATATGGTACTGACTTGTTTCCCCATTCCAGGTATACACAAGTGCAATAGTTTCACACAACCATGGTGGGTTACCAACTGCTCTTGATTTGGTTAATGGATCTGCTCAGTGGAAAGATCCTGGATTTTTCATTGTGGGAAGTTTTTTGATTATATTATCAATCTCATTGGATGCAATAGCTTTGTTTAGGAGATTTATCTGATATGAATTTAGTTTTGGTAGGTGGTATGTTTATAGAAATACATCCATTTCTTTCATATCAAATTTTGTGGAGGAGAGGTTTTGGAAATAGATCCTGATGATTCTTCCAATTCCAGTGATATCCATCATGACTTCTTCCTTTTAATTTTATTAATTTGAGACTTTACTTTTTTATTTGGTCAAATTAGCCAGGGGTTTATCTATCTATATCTATATCTATATATCTATATCTATATCTATATCTATATCTATATCTATATCTATATCTATATCTATATCTATCTATCTATCTATCTATCTATCTATCTACATATTTCCAAGTACCAGCTCTTTGTTTCATCATTTTTTAATTGTTCTCTAGTTTTCAATTCATTAATTCCTGCTCTGACATTAATTTTCCTTTCTGTCTGGAACTCTTATGGTTGAATTGTTATTGTTTATCCAAAGCCTTTAGGTGGATTGTCATCATTAATTTGGGATCTCTTTGACTTTTTTATGAAGACATTTGCTGTTATGAATTTTCCCCTTAGGATTCCCTTCATTGTGTCCCATAAGTTTTGGTATGTTGTGTTTTCATTATCATTCAGTTTTAGAAATTTTACAATTTTGGTTTTGATTTCTTTCACAACCCAATCACTGTTTAATGGTGTGTTTTCAGTCTCCAGGAGCTGATGTAATTTACGCTGTTTCTTTTGTTGTTAAATTCTATCTTTAATGAATTTTGGCTCAATACGATGAAGGAAGTAATATCAATTTTCTTGAATTTATGAAGGCATTTTTTGTGGCCTAATAAATGCTCAATTTTGGAGGAGGTTCCCTGGGCCTCTGAGACAAAAACAAATTCTTTAGAATTGTGGTGGACTGTTCTGTAGATATCTGTTAAGGCTACTTGATCTATGATATTGTTATTCACTATTATTTTCCTGTTGATTTTCTGCTTGGATGATCGATCTGTTGATGATGGAAGGGTTTGAAAGCTTTTTGAAGTTTGGTGCTTTCTTGGGCTTTGTACATTTTCATGCCTGCTTTAGTTTTGTCATTGTGTTCTTCCCTTCAAGGCTCTTGAGGTTGGTTGTTCAACTCTTCTGTGTGGAGTATTACCTGAAGTATTCTCTGTATATTTGTCTTAGTGTTCATATATTCATAGAGCTGGTTTTTATCATGGAACATTTTCCTTCCACCATTTATTATGAAGGTTGCTTTTGCTGGGTACAGTTGATTTGGTTGGAAGTCAAAGATTTTTAGATTTTTGACGTGTTCCATTCCAAGACATTCTAGCTTTAAGGGTTTCCATTGAAAAATCTGAGGTAATTTTGATGGGATCGACTTTGTATGTAATAAGTATTTCTCTTGTGCTGCTTGCACTCTATCTTTGTTTTTCTTTTTTAGGGTTTTAACTACGAAGTGCCTTGGAGAGTTTCTTCTTTGGACTAGTCTGTTTAGCATTCTGTGAGCTTCTTGTATCTCGTTGGGTCTTTCTTTTGAAAGGGTGGAGATTTTTTCTTCAATAATCTTGTTGAATATGTTCACTATGCCTTTGTCCTGGGATTCTGCCCATACCCATGATCCAGATGCTTCTCATACTTCCCTCATATTGTGTTTGCATGATTTCTTTGAACTAGTTAAATATTTTGGACTCCTGATAAATTTCACCTGTCTTTTCTTCCAGAAAGGAAGTTCTGTCTTCCATGTTTGATTCTATTATCAAGGACTTCTATAAAGGATTTTTAAAGCCATATTTGATTTTTGTTACCTATCATGTTTTTCAGCATCATGACCATCTCATTTTTGAGGCCCAATTTCAGGTTGACATTTGATTTCCCTGATGCTTCCTGGAGTTCATTCTTGCATTTGATCATGACTTATTTCAGCTTACTCAGATAGTTATTGGGGTCCCCTATTGACTCAGCTTCAATTCATTTATCTCTCTTTTGAGGTCTCTCTGGGTTGTTTCCATTAAGTTAAGCCTAGTCATAAAAGCTGTGTGCATTTCATTTATGCAGCTCTTGGTTTTTTCATGGTTTGCTTCCAGTTCATCAATTTCCTGGTCAGGGTCACATAGCTTATTGTTTTCATTTTGGGGTTCTATTTCTGTTGTCTTCTCTATGTTTTCAATGGAAACTTCCATTATGGGATGAGGCAATCTTGGAGTGGGTGGACTTTCTTTGTATCTAGAGATGCACAGGTTGTGGAGGTTGCAAATGCACCAGCAGCTCTGGACTATTTGCTTATATAAGAGTTGTGGCTGGAGGTCCTGAGTCTTTTCAGCCTACTATCCCAGTAGTGCCTTGCTCAGAAACAGTAGTACTTAGCCTGTTATCCCACTCGGTGCCAGTTGAGCAGGTTGTGGAGGACACACTGATACACTCTGGAGGGTAGTTGTCAGATATTCCTATACTCCCTGTTTGGGAGCTGGTAGGTAGATACTGATGCCGTGAACATGCAGTGGGGAGAGGATGTGCAGTGGTGGGTATGTCTCAGGGGATCTAGGATCTCTGCCTGGTGGTGACCTGAGGAGTAGCTGATGAGGGGGCTCATGCATGTGTATGTTGTCAGTGGTGTGTCCTGGAGTGATCAGAGGACAAAGAGGCTGGAAAAGATCTGCTGAGGCTGGTGGGTCTCCCTCAGTGGTGAGAGACCTGTTTTGTGAGTAAGTGTGGAAGCAGTGTTGGGTGGAGTGGGCAGAGTGGGCACCTGGCCTTAGCTCTGGTACCGTAGGGATCCCAGAGTTCAGCTGCACAGGAAACAGTGAAGCAGAGTGAGCTCAGTCCAGATTCATGATGGCAGGTATCACAACCATGCTCCCAGCCTCTCTTGCTGGCTTTTCCCTACCCAGAGATGGCTCTACTCTTATTGTGCCACCCCCAGCTCAGGCCAGACTCACAATGTATTGCAGCATGGCCCTGCTCCCTAGCCCCTCTTGTGCTGGCCTTTTCCTTCCAGCTGATACAATTTTTATAATTATGATTATATAAATTTATAAAAGAATTTCATATTATAACATCATTTATTATACAAGTTCTAAATTTATAGAACATGGAATCTTCACTCATCTGTAACAATTAAAGCAATTGTTTAAAAATAATAAAAGATCATGGAGTCATTACTCACTATTTCTAAAACTACTGTGGTGGTTAACAAGTGTATAGATGGGAAGGGTTTAAGAGCAAAAAAGCCCTTGACTATTTTATAGAATCCATGCAATTTTAGTATTTTACTCAAATGCTGTGAAACCTTACCAGGACAAATTAATTATCTATCAATTACATTTTGAGTTTCAGTGAAAATAATTCTTGGTACTTATAATAAGCCAAAATGAATTCAAGAGTATGTGTTAATTTACAAAATAGTGAAGTAATGAATAATTAAATTTGTAAAAATAAATAAATGAACTGTGTGACTTGTGTGAGGAACAACAATGTCAGCATTGCTAAAAGTGACTTAATCAGTTTCTAGAAATGTCCACACCAAAGACCACTGCTCATTTAGCTAAGGCATCAGGAAAAAGAACTGTATCTTTAGCCTATTCATTCCATCATGTATGCAGCCTGAGAACCTAGTATGTGATATAACAAATGGAATGAAAATGAGAATAATTTCCTCTCAATGTACTTCTAAAGGAGAGAATATATTTCATGTCCAACAGACCTTAATGCTCTCTTAATGCTGATAATGTTATCTAGTATCCTGGAAATTTATCAGACTAATCCATCAAAACAAACTTCTGAGTTCATTTTTCAGTATTTCTGTATTTCAACTACTCCGGAACAATCTTAATGGATGAATCCAGTTTTTAAGTACATGCAGGCATCCTATGTGACACATTTGCATATTCAATTGCTTTCTTGAAATTTAACATTGAATAATTTTATCTATGCCCTTTGGAATATTTGTAGATCTCACTTCACAGTGCATAAGATCACCTTTGTGTTTTGTGGTAAATTAATAGATTGTAGATTTCAACACATTGTCCTTTTGTGTTGTATTCAGATAATTAGGCAGTGAGACAGAACAGAGTGTGATTCATTTGGCAGTTATTTACACATGGTAGGTTATTAATGTTACAAGGATGAACACTGAAAGCTATCAAATGAGTGAAGTGTGAATTCAGCAAAGCATTCTGGGATGGCATATCCAACTGCATTATGAAATGTGACTCATAAACTCAAATAACATATGTAGAAATACTTTAAAATAATTAGTAGAATTCATGTCAGCAAAACCATTCCTAAGAAGTCTGTTACTTGAACAGTGCTAATTAAAAGTAAAATTTAGATTCCCTGCTGAAAATATAAACAATTTGTTTTTTATTCATTTATTTTTGTAAACTTACTTACTACTTGCTGGTCTGATGCTAGATTTATTGGCATAGATGTTGATATCACAATGTGTCAAATCAACAAATCAACCTTACAACAGCTATAGTTATGAAATTAGGATGTATGTTTTAATATTTTATCAGCTTCCTTTTGAATTCTTCTACTGATAAGCATTCTTAGGTAATGTTATTTGACTGTTTAGCAATCAGCAGCAGAAACATAACTGCTAGTGGTTCCTTATGTATTGTTACATGTTAGTAATATACTATTAGCATTTATTTATCAAAGTTTCCACCCATTTCAAGTTATCTTCAATTAACATATTATAATCATGAAATATTCATCAAAATTAATGCTATCATTTTAAGAATGGTAATTTGAATGTTTGGCCATAAACTCAGATGTCTTATTAAAATTGAGCTTACATCTTTCCCTCTTATCAGGCAACTCCCTGGTACAAGGAGTATACAACTAGGGGCAGACCTTGGAATCCAGCCTTATGGTATGTGGAAAGCAGTTTGGAGCTCTGGCTGTTTATGCTTCTTGGTATTTGGGGGCTGTTTGATGGTGTCTCTCTGCTGGATTCTATGGAAATGATCCAGCTCCTTCCATCACTGATGGTGTTGCCTTGGAATTTGTAATCCTGAGATAAACTCTTTCCTCCCATAAGCTGCTTTTGGTAAGGTTTTTGTTCAGCAAAGTGGAATTGGAATGAACTGAAATTATCTTTTGTGGCTCCAGTCTAGATCACACATACCATTCTGTTATGACTATAAAAATATTCATTTGAGAGAGAGAGAGAAAAAAAATGGGCACACTGGGGTCTCTGGACACTATGAACAAACTCCAGTCACATGTAAAACTTTGTGCACCTGATTAATGTGTATACTGGACAATCAAACCCTGGCAAAAACACTTTACAAGTAAATGTCTTTTAAAAATTGACCCATCTCACCAGCCTCAGTTACAATTTTAAGCCTGTTTCAGATTTGCATTTCTTTAGTCTTCTTAAGGAACTTTAAAAGATTAACTGTTTATTATTAGTAAAATATTTTATAGAACATGTGTCAGCAAGGGATTTTCTGAAATGATATACTATTTTGAAATGAAACATCAATGAGAAACATTATAGTGGTACTTCTCCTATCTAAAATACTAATGTATTACATTGACATAATTTTTTTAAAAAATATTTATTTAGTTATTTATTTAAGAGAGACACAGACAGACAGACAATAGAGAATGGGCACTCCAGGGCCTCCAGTGACCACAAAGGAACTCCATATGAGTGTACCACCTTGTGCATCTGGCCTACATGGGTGCTAGAGAATCAAATCTGGGTTCTCAGGTTTTGCAGGCAAGCTCCTTAACCACTAAGCAATCTCTCCAGCCCCTACATTAATGTATTATTTTAGTAGTAACCCAATCACTTGGAGAAGATGGGTTTTGCCAATAGTTTTTTAAATGTAAATGTGTATTTTCCCTTTGCCATTACTAAATATTATTGTAGGTGATATGGTATATTGAGGTAACACATAAATCTTTATTTAATTAAGCTTCTATAGAGCAATTTTAATCTTTGTACATGTATTAAATGAAGTTATTATCCAGTAAAACTAGACACTCTTTATTCATGTATTTATTAGATCTGTCATGCATTTAAACACTAAGGGGACTCAGTGCCCATTTTATTCATTAGGTTATAACATAATATCATTGTTATTTAATGAGTTGCCAAAATTGGAGGCTTTGGAGGAAATGTCCTTACAATAGACCGAAGGGCACTATCATTTTTTTTTTTTTGTGGATATCCTATCTGTTTTTATGATTACATCCTTTTTTTGTTCAAATGTGTCTACCATTTAGGTTATCTGAGAATGTCTAATTCCTCCAATAAGCTTATCCTTGGGGACAGTGTTTGTATATAGCTCTTTCAGCATATAGCCTCAAACTACAAAAAAACTGGGATTTTTCAGAAATATTTAGCTCACACTTTCTCTCCCTCCTGACCTCTACTGTATACATCATATACATTTATAATAAAATTAGAATCATTAGTCACAATTTACAATTTATCTTCTCTTATCTACTAATTTAAAAGATACAGACAATAAAATTCACTGTTTTACAAGGATTTACAACTCTAGACAGATTCATAGCCATATGTCCTATATCACAATTACATATTAACTTTTATGTTCATCCTGAAATATTTCCATGATAATCCATTACAAAATTAAAAAAAATCAAAAAACTTCTATAACTCTTGAAAACCAGTGACCTCCTTCCTTGATGAATGAAACATTATCTTTTTCCAAAGGGTGGTATAAATTGAATGAAGAAATTTGGTCTATGGATTTCTTTATTTGGTAAAATGAACTTAGAGACAGCTTCTTGTAGGCTATTAGCCAGGAACAAGATCCAAGTCCAGAGAGATGGCATCCACGTGCCCCTGACAAAACTACAATTTGTGTCTGACCCAGTTCCATCCAATAGAGCTGCAAGCTATACTCCCCAGCAGAAACTTCCTGCTTATTCCTCAGGTAAACAGGCCTAGGTAGACTGGCCTTTCTTGAGTTAGTCCCTTGAGTCCATTAAACAATAAGGTCTGTCCTTTCACTCCCAAGTCTGATAGTAAGGTTCACCCTAATTGGATGCCTGATACAGTAAGTATAAAAGAGTCTAACCAAGTGGGCAAGTCTCTCTCTCTCTCTCTGTGTCTCTCTGTCTCTCTCTCTCTCTCTGTCTCTTTTCCTTATAGGGATTTTTACCTGAAAACCACTCTGTAAGTCTGTCTGTCTCCTACTAGCCTAGTTGTGAATGGGGAAGCACTTTGTTCAGCCTGGGCATTTTCTTTCTTGCCTTCTCCATATGTCTTTCTTTGGGTTGATTTCTCACTTTGTTACACGTATAGTTTTACTTTTTTCTCTAAACCCTACACTATTTCTTATTTCTCTCTGGTCTGTTATGTGAAGAGGTTGATTTATACACATTTGGGCATAGGTTCCTCAACTCAAGCTATTTTTACTGGCAGATATTTCTGTGGGATGGAGATTCTATCTCCTCTCTCATTTTCTAGTCATGAAAAGAAGAGAATTCTCCTCTAGTTTGAATCTTTCACCTAGCCTCTTCTCTCCATTTTACTTTCCCCTACAACCAATCTCACATCACAGTTCATAATTTACCATTTTTGGAGTCTGTTTTCTCAATTCTTTGCTAAAATGGAGATGAACCCAAAAGTTGGAGTTAACATTTCTGGGATGAAGTGCACCCCCCAGACTCGAAAATGCCATATTGTGTGTGTGTGTGTGTGTGTGTGTTGGCCATGCATGTTTGTATACATACTGCTTTGTGTGTGAGTGTACATGTACATGTGTGTGGAGGCCAGCCAATAACGTTGTGTGTGTGTTATTCTCAATTTCAATTGAGATAGCATCTATCATTGGCCTGGAACTAACCATTTAGGCTTAACTGGCTATTTAGAAAGCTAAGTGATGTTCTTGTTTCTGCCTTCCTAATGTTAGGACTACAAGTGTGCACCAAAACCCTGTCTTAAGTAACATTCTAGCCTGTGAACAGCTTGATCATCCAGTGAGCAGTGACACATCTTTTGCAGTATAAGCTGATAGCCACCAACTTCCCACCCTTCTATGAACCTCAGAGGGCAAAACCCTGAAATTTAAGAACAGCACTAGTGAATGCTGCACATTAAAAAAAAAAAAAAAAAAAAAAAAAAAAAAAAAGGAGAGCTGGGCATGGTGGCGCGTGCCTTTAATCCCAGCATTTGGGAGGCAGAGGTAGGAGGATCGCCGTGAGTTTGAGGCCACCCTGAGACTACATAGTGAATTCCAGGTCAGCCTGGACCAGACTGAGACCCTACCTCAAAAAAAAAAAAGGAAATTGAATTTTAACTAATAACATTTTAATGTTTCCTTAGAACTTTTAATATACTGTTACTATCAACATTAAAATATTTTTACATGTTTTTTTTTTTTTTTTTTTTGCAAGAGAGAGAGAGAGAGAGAGAGAGAGAGAGAGAGAGAGAGAGAATGAGCATCCTAGGGCCTCTAGTCACTGTAAACCAACTCCAAATGCATGCACCTTTTACATCTGGCTTTACATGAGTACTGGGAAATGAACCCAGGTCATTATACTTTACTGAAAAATTCCTTCACAGTTGAGCCATCTCTCTAACCCCTATATTAAGTTTTGATATGTACCAAATTATAAAATATGTTTGCTTTTTAACTAGAATTGTTATTTTTTTTCCTTCAAGTTATGATTTTAATGGTAATGTGATGGTAGTAATAGATGTTTTCTCAATTATACAATAATATTTAACAGTCTGGAAGTATACTCCTAAATGATAAGGATTCATATTTCTCAGTTGCATTCATTTTGACAGACTTGATACTGTTGGCTTAATTAGTTACTTATTATTCATGCTACTCCTCAGATGATCTTCACATTGCCTCACCCTGACTTTGATGCTTTGTTCTGAAACGTTAATATCTTCTTGAGTGTTCAAGATATGTTTTCCTCATACAATACACTCTCTGAATAGTTAAAATCATGAGCTGCTATCCACAGACATATTTACAACTACACAACATGATTGCTCAATGACAGCACTGGGGCTGATTGCAAACTGGGAGCAGCCCTCAGTGAAGATGACTTCTTGAAGCTGACCAAGGAGAACACTCACCCTGGCATTGTAGAGATGTGGAGCCAAAGAAAGTGAACCACAATCAAGGAGGAATTGAAGCCTTAAGGGAGAAAGCAATGCTCTGAATCCATTTGGAGGTACAAAACCAAGTGTTATAGTGGAAAACAAGACCTAAAATCATAAATGAAGATAGATATGGAAGTCACTCAAATGTGGAATAGGGAGGTAATGTCTGCTGTGTGCTTTAATTTTCAAGTCACCCCCAATTTCACTTGCTGTCAATAGCACCTGAAAATTCAAAATCAGTAGTATATGAATGAGCAGCAACAAGACATTATTTTCTAAAATACCCTCCTGAAGTCTGGGGATGTCACTTGGTTGATACAGTGCTTGTCTAAATGCACAAAGCCCTGAATTCCCTCCACAGCACACAGGATTAGGCAAGGAAGATCAGTCATTCTGATGCATATAGCCAGTTCAAGAACAGCCTGGGTGGATAAGAATGAGCAATTTCTTATTATCGATAGCCTTAAAAATCACCTTAATATTTTGATTATTAAATTATACTTTGTATGCGTTCTGAAACATGTAATTAGGCAGTTACACATTTTGTTCACTGATTTTAAAATATCTTAGGGATTTTTGAAACTTATTGCTTGCAAACAATATATGAGAATTCATCTTAACTTCAATAACCCAAGACTCATTTTATACTTCATTTAAATAAAATAGGCTTTGATGGTAAACTAAAAATTAAAAGATAATGAAATTTTTACTTTTGGGAAAATTAGAATAAATGAAATAAGGTTCCAAATTTTGGACCATAGTTCCCATAATAATATAAACATGTTGTGTAAGCATTAATTTGTCAATAATATTTCAGTGTTTTTATTTGAGTATACTGTTTGCATATTAATAATTTCAACTTCTATAACATTTCTAAAGAAAATTTGTAGTGCAAGAATACCATGGGTAGATTTTTGTGGTTTTCAAAATTGAAGTTGGAAACAAGGGAATCAATGGTCAGCGATTGTGAAAGAAAATTTATCTTAATATATTAATTAATCATCTATGCTATAAAATGATGATGTAATGAATCATACTGGATAACATTTGTAAATCTATGCATACCAATATTACAATGATTCACATTTGAATATTAAATGAAAACATTTTGATGTGAAATATGTATGGAAAGAGGAAAGAGCCTATTAATGCTGTATGTAAAGAGAAAAAGCTGATGAAATTTGTAAAATGGTATGTCAACTATGATTATGGTATAGTATATTTAAACTTAAAAATAAGAATCAGAAAACCAGATTACAAGAAAATCTATTACTTACTGGGACATTTAAATTATCCTGATGGTTTTAAAATGGAAAAATGTAATAATATATATATATATATATATATATATATATATATATATATATATATATCATATGTCACTTTAAATACATATATATATAGATATAGAAATATATATATATATATTATATATATATATCACTTTAATGAATGAGGACAGAAATAACACACACATTAAAGGATTGAAACCTTATATACCTTATGAATTACCTTCTGAATATTATTGGAAAACTACTCCTCCAGATAAATGTCAACAGTGGTTCAAATATTATACAAAGAATAACCATAATGTGCTTTATTATCTGAATTCACCACTTGAAGTGTAGGTCAGTTTATGTGAGCACGAAAACATATTCTTTAGGAGATGACAAGTTTCCACACAACACAGTGAAAATGCCTTGATAGTAAAAACAGCATTCTTCTCGTTGTACATATGTTTCTTTATTAACATTTGTATTTCCCAGCATAAATTTATCTTTACTCTTATAATATTTATTAAATAACACTTATTTGCTTAGATAATACAATGCCTAAAATTCCAAATAATTGCATGGATGTTTTAAACAAAACATATGACTATTTGAAATGTATACTACAGAATAATATAAGATAGGAATTTGATGCTAATTGTAAACAGTGTGAACGCATTTGAATAATATTTTTTTCTGAGCATCAAAAATTTGCACACACTATCACATTGAATTCATAATTGCACCCTACTTTTCTCTCAGGATCATATACAAATAGATTTTATATTAAGAATTATTTTGCTGATTGTCCTTTAGTTTTGTTAAAAATTTAGAGTGTCACTTTTATTTCATTCTTGACTTAAGTTGGAAATACTTTACATATAATTTATCAATAATACCTAAATTTACTGTACATTTTGTAGAATAATTATGAAATACAAAAAGGCAAGCAGATTGGAGATGTACTTCTAAGTGAAATAGATTAGTCTGTAAATATTGTGTGAAAATAAATATCAGGCAGACATTACTGTGAAAATTTAATTTTTTGGGGTTTTGTTTTAATTATTATGGACCTATATTTATTATGCATAATTATGTTTCCTAAATATATATTCATACAAGTATATCATACCATAACCACTCCCATACACATTTTATTTTACTTCTTTCTAAGTCAACAAGTTACCTTTATACCCTCTCTATTAGTACACACACACACACACACACACACACACTCATATATACATTTTCTCTCTCTCGCAACTTGTCCACTGTGTGCTCTAAACTTATATTAATTTTTGTGATGTGTCAGATAAAAGATTTTCTGTATGTTTGTTTTCAATTTTTTCCAAAATGATTGAATTATTAAAATGCAATTTAGGACAGTAACTCAAACCCTACCTGTATTTGTCTAGAATACTGTTCATCAAAAGTGTTTACCTAATGCTTGATTTGGAATTGTGCAGTTCATTAATCATAGTAAAGACACGTGCTCCACTTCTTCTCTTTTTCTTTCCACCTTTCACTTGAACTCATGCTCTTTCCCTTCATCCTTATGTGATATGTGCTAATAAATAAACCCAGAGGAGGCTAATTGTGTCCATACATCTTATCACTCCAGTGACTTGGGAGAAATATTTAATATATAATCAAACTGTACAGATCATTTATAAAATCCTAACCAATGATCATTTCTTTAAACTATACATCACTAATGAATTGATATTCAGCCTCTGTTAAAAAACAGATAATTCATTAGTTTAAGAAGCATCCCTTTTCCATGTTTATTACTGTTAGAAAATCAGTTTTGTATTAAAATGAATGCATGTGGTTTATTTAATTCTCTTGGCTCTACATCCAATTCATAGATGAAAATAGATGCATCTTTGAGATATAAAATTTGTAATTATGATGAGAAAATAATGAAATTTAAATTATTACTTTATTCTTCCTAAAATATTTGATATTAAATCACAAGTGTAATAATAACTATTGCATTAGCTACCCTATGGAGAATAAATGCAAAGGGACACCAGATATCATTGCTAAAATAGAATAAAATGATGTGTTGAAAAGGAGGAAAATAAATAGAAAAAAGCAATATTTTCTGTTCCCTCCATCCTGTCCATATGACAGATACATATGTTTAGTTTTCCTAGTAAAACATTATTTTTGGGGGGGGATAAATATCCAGAAGTGAATACAAAACCAAATGAATGCAACATAGGCAAAGTTGTTGAGTAAAACATATCTGATTGTAAAGAAATAAAATAATCCATGCTTTTATAAACAAACTTGAAAAACTATAAAAATATAATAAAATTATTGCAAATAAGAATTGATAAATAATTAAAATGATGATGGGAAATGATGCAAATATAATGAAAAATTTTGTCATGATAACTAAAACAAAATTGTGACACACTACAAAATATCTTTAATAAATAAAATTGAAAGTTTGGATGAGAATAGAGTCTTTGTGTCCCTGAATGTGAGCGGGGTGAAGGTTGAAACAGGGATAACATCTTAGCTCTTTTGAGAGAGTCAGCATATTCAATTTTACTAGGTTCTGTTATATCTGCTTGAGCCACTTTAAGAATAGATATGTCATCCACTTAAAGATGATTATCCTTGTACTTCAGAGACAGAGTAAGTATATTTCTAAATCAGACTGACAATGGAGGTAAAATAAGAAACAAAGAAAAATTCCATCAAATCTAAAAGACTAAATAATGAACATATAACAAGGATCAGATATCAAGTAACATTATACATTAATACTATGAACGCCAGCTTGATGGCTTGTGGCATGTAAAAATGAGGCTTTTGTAGAAGTTTAAAAAATAATCTTATGTGTTTCATATTAATTTCGACTCTTTTTCAATGATAAGGTAAAATTTTATAAGAACAATCATTTATTTGTCCATATTAAAGTGAAAGATTTAGTTTATGAAAACCATGAACTTGAAAATAATATGTTGGGAAATTATATATAATGTTAAGTTACGTAGACATTTGGATATATAAAAATCTAATGGATGAATGGAATATTGTTCTGTAACATGAGCATTGAATGTACAAAGTTGTTTGTTCTAAGAGGAAATGATACAATATTAAAACCTCATCATATAATTTAAATTGCTGAATAGATGGTTTGGTGGATCAGATAGAAAATAGACATGGTCTCTTCCAGTCAGAGTCTTATGAGCTGGATTGAAGTTTCTTAATTGTCAATTCTAAACTCATTTCTCATTATATGACAAACCACTTGAACATGTTTAAAAAAATTGAAAATACCCTTAAGTTGTAAATAGGTCATTATATATTTAAAAGAATGACAAGTGTCATGAACAAAGTAAACTTGTAATAGAAGATAATTTTGACATTTTGTCTTCTTATATAGTGTATAAAACACACTTGATTGAAAGTTACCCAGTTCACAACCAGGTAATGAGGCGCAATTCCAATTTAGAGTGATCCTCAGATTTTATAGTTAAAGCTAGGGAAAGATAACTTGCCAAAATTTATTTAGGTAAAAAGTAGCAAAACTAGTCTTTATTCATACATAGAAGAACAATCTTCATCTTGACATTCAAACCATGTCCACCTAGGCATAATTAACTGAAAGTAAATGTAACAATTTGAAATTATACCTGTCTATAGGTCTTAAACTTTACTCTTATAAGTAATTCAAATTGATTTACTTGATATTTTTGTAAAATATTTCTTTACCTTCTCATATTCCTTCACCTACCCATACATCAGCGTACACTTAAGTGAAATACAATGTTACTAAATTAAGAAGTCTTAATTTTCTCTTGAGGACTTCTATGTAACTTAAAAATGACTATATTATCTTGTAATATTAATTTTAATTTACATATTTTTGGATTGACTTTAGCTTTCATTCAATAAAACACATATTCAAAAAAGCTTTTTCTATATAATTCATCCAAATAAGAATTGATAAATAATTAAAATGATGATGGGAAATGATGCAAATATAATGAAAAATTTTGTCATGATAACTAAAACAAAATTGTGACACACTACAAAATATCTTTAATAAATAAAATTGAAAGTTTGGATGAGAATAGAGTCTTTGTGTCCCTGAGGGTGAGCGGGGTGAAGGTTGAAACAGGGATAACATCTTAGCTCTTTTGAGAGAGTCAGCATATTCAATTTTACTAGGTTCTGTTATATCTGCTTGAGCCACTTTATGAATAGATATGTCATCCACTTAAAGATGATTATCCTTGTACTTCAGAGACAGAGTAAGTATATTTCTAAATCAGACTGACAATGGAGGTAAAATAAGAAACAAAGAAAAATTCCATCAAATCTAAAAGACTAAATAATGAACATATAACAAGGATCAGATATCAAGTAACATTATACATTAATACTATGAACGCCAGCTTGATGGCTTGTGGCATGTAAAAATGAGGCTTTTGTAGAAGTTTAAAAAATAATCTTATGTGTTTCATATTAATTTCGACTCTTTTTCAATGATACGGTAAAATTTTATAAGAACAATCATTTATTTGTCCATATTAAAGTGAAAGATTTAGTTTATGAAAACCATGAACTTGAAAATAATATGTTGGGAAATTATATATAATGTTAAGTTACGTAGACATTTGGATATATAAAAATCTAATGGATGAATGGAATATTGTTCTGTAACATGAGCATTGAATGTACAAAGTTGTTTGTTCTAAGAGGAAATGATACAATATTAAAACCTCATCATATAATTTAAATTGCTGAATAGATGGTTTGGTGGATCAGATAGAAAATAGACATGGTCTCTTCCAGTCAGAGTCTTATGAGCTGGATTGAAGTTTCTTAATTGTCAATTCTAAACTCATTTCTCATTATATGACAAACCACTTGAACATGTTTAAAAAAATTGAAAATACCCCTTAAGTTGTAAATAGGTCATTATATATTTAAAAGAATGACAAGTGTCATGAACAAAGTAAACTTGTAATAGAAGATAATTTTGACATTTTGTCTTCTTATATAGTGTATAAAACACACTTGATTGAAAGTTACCCAGTTCACAACCAGGTAATGAGGCGCAATTCCAATTTAGAGTGATCCTCAGATTTTATAGTTAAAGCTAGGGAAAGATAACTTGCCAAAATTTATTTAGGTAAAAAGTAGCAAAACTAGTCTTTATTCATACATAGAAGAACAATCTTCATCTTGACATTCAAACCATGTCCACCTAGGCATAATTAACTGAAAGTAAATGTAACAATTTGAAATTATACCTGTCTATAGGTCTTAAACTTTACTCTTATAAGTAATTCAAATTGATTTACTTGATATTTTTGTAAAATATTTCTTTACCTTCTCATATTCCTTCACCTACCCATACATCAGCGTACACTTAAGTGAAATACAATGTTACTAAATTAAGAAGTCTTAATTTTCTCTTGAGGACTTCTATGTAACTTAAAAATGACTATATTATCTTGTAATATTAATTTTAATTTACATATTTTTGGATTGACTTTAGCTTTCATTCAATAAAACACATATTCAAAAAAGCGTTTGTATATAATTCATCCAATAATGTATCCCTAACTCCTTCTAAAAATAAAATAAATAAACATTTCTTTAGTATTTATAAAATCATTCATCCAGGAATTGTATTGTGCACGGTATTTTAAATAGAAATGATGTGTGATGCAATAAAGTATATTAGTATACTCAAAAAATTAGGAGAACATAATGCTTTTTAAAACTAAAACTAATTAAATCTGTTTAAAATTGAAATATAGAATCGTTTTTAATATTTTAGAATAGCTTTCAATCATAGTAAACATTATGTAAACAATTGGTTGTTTTATACTTAAAATAATTGATTATTTATATACACTAATTTAACTGTCAAATTTCCGAACAATCTTTAAAATCTAAGTGTAATTCTTTCATAAACAAACTTGAAAAGTAGTAAATGAGTTTTACTAACATCTTGTATAATGATGTAACACTTAAGAAAAAAATAAATATAGAACTAAAATATTTATAATTTTCTATAGCATTCATTATCATGAAACTGTATGAGAGGGCTGGAGAAATGGTTTAGCAGTTAAGGCACCTTCCTCCTAACCCTAAGAATGCTGGTTCCAATCTCCAATGGTTCTAATCCCCAGGTTCCACGTTTAGTCAGATGCAAAGTGACACCCAAGGCGCAATGCCGCACTTGACCACAAGGGGTGCACACATCTAGATTTCGTTCGCAGCAGCTAAGAGGCTGCTGGCACACCCATCTCTGTCTGTCTTTCTCTCCCTCTCTCTCTGTCTCTTTCCAAAAAAAAAAAAAAACAAAAAAAAAAAACTATGAGATAACTTCATAATTATTTATAATCTAATCCTTACTTATCCCATTCTATACAATATCAAGGATATAATATGAAAAGTAAATTTAAAATATGTAAACAACATAACACGGGGCTTAAAGGTACCATGTACCACTATGCATCTTCTTTTTTTTTTTTTTTTTTTTTGTTTGTTTTATTTAGGAAGAAGAAAAACACTAAATTGGGTTCAGTGGGTTTAGTGAGTACACAAAAACACTAATATAAATTTGTTTCTATTATTTTGAGCCTGCTGTCAAACAATCTGTACAATTTTCCTCGTGAATATAAGGTCGTGAATGTATGCACCTAGTACATTGACATGCATCTTGAAATATGTGGTATTGGGGCTTATTATATATCTCAGAACACTATTAGAAATTGTTAAATGTCATACTTTGAAAATGAGTGTACTATGGAAATGTTTTGAAAAGAAATATATTTAATCCCTCACTTTTCCTCCTTTTCTCTGAAATATGAATAAATTTAAAGGAATAATACTGTGAAAATATACAGTTCAAAATGAAATGTGGCAGTTCTATTTGGGTAGATTTGTTTTACAACTTAACTTTATCATTACATCAACATGGAAAACTCTAGGTATTTTTCAGAGATCGCTTTTGTAGATGGTATAATGTAAACTGTTTTCTCTTTTTTGATTATTGTACAAATGTATGCTTGTTCATATTAATGGCAGTTTGATTCACATCACAAGGTCAAGCACAGTCAGAATTGACAAACCAGAATGCTTATTAGCGGGTAGTGTTTTCCTGTCTCTAAGAACCAGTGTTGCTGATGGGCTCTCTCCCAGGGAGTAAAGTCCAATGTGTGATGCCAGCGTAGTTTGCTCTACAACATCATCTGTCTAAGAAGATAGCCAACTGCAAAGAATTGAGAAATTGATTTTGCCAAGTTTTCATTTAATGAAAACAACCTAGTTTCAATCACAGTGGAAGGTGAAAGATAGAGCTGCTTATTAAGACCTAGATACATTGGGAGTCAGGCGACTTTCTGTCTTTGGAGATAAGATGTAATTGAAGAAAGCGATCTGTAGCAAGACAAAAGAAAAACAAAGCAAAGCTGGTCAACAGGACAGACATTGTCATGTCGAATGTGGTTTCAAGTCGGCCAATATCTGGATAAACAAAGCCAATGTTTTGCATTTTTTTTACAGACTTGTTCCCTATCTTTCTAAACCCTTGATAAACAAACGTTTTGCATTTTAAGCTCTCCCTATCTTTCTCCCCACTGTGTTCAAGTAATCAAAGCATAGCCAAAGAATTTGCTTTACTGATAAACATACAGTAGTGTTTTGTTTTGTTTTAACATTTTTCCTAACAGGAGGGAGAAAAGATACTCTTCACTACTGAGTTTTTTTTTTTTTTTTTTTTTTTTTTTTTTTGTATCATTTGTACTAAGCAGAAACTTTGTATGAGCACATTATGTGCTGGTTCCATCATTTGCCCCTTTCCTGCCCTATTCCACTGAGGGTCCTCCTCACTGGGATTGCTGGTATTCACCACTGGGTTGTGAGTTAAGAGTTTTGAGGGCAGCAGTCAGTCATTATAAGGAGGAGGGCAGTGTCTCTTGATAGTCTCCCCATCCTGTGGCTCTTACAGTCCTTCTGCCCCCAGTTTTGAAAAATTCTCTGAAACATGGTAGGTGTGTTTTTTTGTTTGTTTGTTTTGTTTGTTTGTTTGTTTTTTGTTTTTCGAGGTAGGGTCTCACTCTGTTTTAAGCTGACCTGGAATTAACTATATAGTCTCAGGGTGGCCTCGAACTCTCAGCAATCTTCCTATCTCTGCCTCCCAAGTGCTGGGATTAAAGGTGTGTGCCACCATGCCCGGTAGGTGTGTTTTAAGTCTACTCCAGTGTTGAGTGTTCTGGATTTCTGCTTTGGTATATTTTGAATATCCTCACTGTCTCCATCACCCTGGCAGAGGTTGTCAGGCTCACCATGGAAACAGCACTCTTGTTCATCTCACCAATCCCTCTTGTGGTTTCACCTGGGTCCTAGCAGATATATGTGTCTGTGTGTGTGTGTGTGGGGGTGTGGTTCATCTCCTGCCTGGGAGTCAGCTATCTACTCCTATCTTGTTGATGGATATTAGTTACCCTTGATTCTTGAGGCCTTATGAAAAACAGATTCTCCAGTGGAATGTGAGATCAGAGTAGGTTAAATGGGGATAAACGTTGTTAATTTAGAGATATTGATGGGTGTAGTCTCACTTTTAACCAGAGACTAGTGGGACCTTCTCACTGGAGTCCATGATCTTGGTCTCCATAGGATGCTGGCTTGGTTCCCAGCTCCAGTTATGGTTTCCTTTCCACTGAGTGGATTTCTTAACCCATCAGAGAGCCATTGGCATCCCCCCTAGGCTGGGTGCCACCATTGCTTGGTTGTGTACATCCTGTCAGGCTGGTTGCTTTCATATAGCAGTGTCCCCAGCTTGCTCACAACTTTGTTGGCCACTTTCTTCTAGTAGCTCATGTAGTGCTTTCCAGCACTATATGAGATAACCACCTGGGAACTGGCTTCTTCCAGATTCCAGCCAGATGTCTCAATGTTCTGTGTTGGCAGCGTGTGGTGTCTTCAGCAATAGGGTCTTACCTTTTACCTCAGACAGGTAATCAAGTGCTTTGACAGAAGCCTGTCTTGTCTAGGGGACCTCATAGGTTTCTCAGATCAACAGCTCTCTGTGGGTTGCATTTGATTTCTGGTACTGAGAGCAACAAGCTAGAGCCAATTGTTTTGCGTTAGGCTTCATCTCACCCTCTACATGGCCCTTTTTACCAGGAGATTCATCCATACCCCTATTGAGGGTTTTATCTTTATTACCCAGAAGGATGGTTTGTTTGTTTGTTTGTTTGTTTGTTTGTTTGTTTGTTTATGTTTTTCAAGGTAGGGTCTCACTCTAGCCCAGGCTGACCTGGAATTCACTCTTGTAGTCTCAGTGTGGCCTTGAACTCATGGCAATCCTCCTACCTCTGCCTCCCAAGTGCTGGGATTAAAGACATGTGCCACCACGCCTGGCTTTCAGAAGGATGGTTTCTATGTTGCCAATTCATTTTGGAATTAATTTTATGTATTTTCCCCCATCTTCCTATTCCCCTCCCCTCAAACACTTCTATCCCTATTATCAGCCCCTCTAGTTGCCTACCAGGTATTCCAGCAACTCACGGTTTTCCAGGTTATGAACCACAGATGGGGGAGAACATGTGGTGTTTGTCTTTCTGTGCTTGTGTGGATTTGCTTAGTATGAAGTGTCCCAAATCTGTCTATTTTCCTACAAGTTTCATTATATCAGTTTTCCTTACTGCTTAGTGGAACTCTGTTGTGTAAATATACCAAATCTTCATTATCCAGTCTTCAAACAATGGGCACATGGATGGATTCCAGTTATTAGCTATAGTGAATTAAGCAGCTATAAACATGGTTAAGAAAATATATCTGCAGTGAAGAGTTTTTGCTGTTTTGTTTTGTTGTGATTTGGTGTTTGTTTGAGGCAGTATCTCACTCTATCACAAGCTGACTTGGAACTCACTTTGTACTCCAGGCTGGCCTTGGACTCAGAGCAATCCTCCTACTCTGACCACCTCAGTACTTGGATTATAGACATGACCCAACATACCTGGCTTTGGATATATTTCTAATAAGGCTCCAAATCATCTTCTTTTACAAATAAATGCATTTGAGGAAACACAATGTATTTGAGCATTTTTAGACCCTTAATGATAAAGTATCTGATTAAGGAGTTACACAGTCTGCTTGCTATGTTTCCACAGTCTTTGAAGATTGAAGATAGAATTTGTTTCAAATGCAGCTACATTCCCTTTTCCTAACATTAGTTAATGAAATTGTTGAAATGGTTATGCTTTTCTGGAGAATGAAAAGGAATTAATGATATCCTGTTTAATGTGTCTTGTGTGCTATTTTCAACAAGGAACACTATTTAAGGTTGGAGAGTTGTTTTTTAAAAGTAAATATGGGTGTTTAGGTAAAATACATAATCAGTTTCATCTGTTATTAATATTATTGTTAGTAAATTGTTTATTTACTAATTTTGGTTTGTCACATAGGGTTAATTTGGCCAGGCAGGACCACTGAAGGAAGTAAGAGGGCTGACAGCTGGTGTGAGACAGCCAGGCTGACCAGATGGGCAAAAGGCCTGATTGCAAAGATGTATCAATATAAAATATAGAAGAGAATTGTTTATTTTCTTATAAAGTTCAAGCATTTACTCTCATATGTATGTATGTATATATATATATATATTTTTTTTTTTTTTTTCTTTTTCAGGATAGGGTCTCCCTCTAGACCAGGCTGACCTGTAATTCACTATGTAATCTCAAGGTTCCATTAAACTCTTGGTGATCCTCCTACCTCTGCCTCCCAAGTGCTGGTATTAAAGGCATGCACCACTCTGCCTGGCTCAACGATATATCTTAATATATCATTTTAATAATTTTAATAAAGGTTTTCTTTTTATAGTTATAAATTTAATCATAGTAATTATAAACATTAATAAAAGGACAATTATTTATTTGATGTGATATCAATATTAGTGTAAAATATACAGTAGGGAACTTAATTATGAGGTATAATCACTAATATATTGTTAATTTGTCTAATCTATGAAAAATGCAATGATTAGTTGTGTCTTTAAAAAAACGAATAAATGCAATGTCTGGATTATATTATTGAGTATAATATTATATTTCACTGTATTCATTTAAAAATAATTATAACTAGAAAACAGTATTTTTCCCTATCATATATCACAGGCTTGACTCAAACTATCTGTACAGTTAAGACTAGCATTGAACTCTTGATCTTTCTACATGTCAACCTGCCAAGGTCAGTTCACTTTGATAGTTGATTTTGTAGTTGTTGTTTGTCTTATTTTTCTGTATATGCTTCCATAAATATTAAAAGTACCATAAATCAGTCAACATTGAGCAGATTTAGACACACTTTAATTTATATACAATCCTTCATGAATACAATTCTTTTCCCAGGTATGCCAAGTACTAAAAGCACATTTTTCTTATACTTTATCATAGTCCTCCATACCACTCCCATAAAGAGAATTTAGACTAATTAAGGATGCTTCATTAGTGATTATTTTCTGACATTGCTTTTAATATGCACAATAATTTTAAGTATAATTTAGACCACTCAAATAAAAGTAATTTTATGTAATTATCACAGACAATGCAATTATAATTTAGATTTTCACTCCTCAACTAGTAGCCCATATAAAGCAATTGATTATGCTTGCTTTTGTTTTATTTTGTTGGAAATAGTACCTAAATCAGTGGGGGCAGAGATAGAGTTTTTTTTTTTTTTTTTTTCTAATTACAAAACAATTATAGGCTTTTAAAACTTATTAGTTAATAAATTTTTTTTTATTTGAGACAGAGAGATAGAGGCAGTTAGAAAGAGAGAGAATGGACATGCCAGCACCTCTAGCTAGTGCAAAAGGATTCCAGAAATATGCACCACAATTTTATAACATTTGATAATGCATGTAAAATAAAACCACTTATCGTTTTTCCTTGTAAGCCTAATATGAATATTATAAATTTATGTAATCTTGATTCTATTTAAGAATATATATTTAATAAATACACTTGAAACTACTGAATTGTGATCTAATACTAGTTTGATCAAATTGTATTTTTTTAAGTTTAATTTTTTTATTGAGAACTTAAGTAATTGTAAACAATATCCCATAGTAATTCCCTCCCTCCCTCCACTTTCCCCTTTGAAACTCCATTTTCCCTCTTATTCCCTCCCCCTCTCAATCAGTCTCTCTGCACATTCTGTTCTTTTTTTGTATTTTATGTTGAGTTTTTGAAAACTAAATTATTTAAAGAAGCATCCTTTCATTAATATTTTAAATTTATTTTCAGAACTAGCATAACATATTACTTATCATTATTTATATTATAGTTTATATTATACTAATATATATAAATGAAAATAAATATACCTCAACCATATTCCATAAAGAGTTAACTTGTTATCAAATTAACATTTATTTGAATGATTCCAAATTGAATATTCATCAAATGATTTATCATGTTTTCAATGGTTATATTACTAAGAATGCTTCTAAACAAAGTTATCATTTATAATCTCTTCTGAACTTCAGAGTTGCTTGGGGATCAGCAATGAGATATAACGTCCTTACTTGTATGTAGCAATATAAATATCGACAATAACAGTAATTGGACCTTCTCAATCCAATCACATTATTCTCCTGTTTCTTCTCTCTCTCCCTCTCTTTCTCCCATTGAACTCCTCCCTCCTCTTCCCTCTTCCCCTCTCTCTTGTTAGGCTCTCACTATAGCTCAGACTGACCCATAACTCACTATGTAGCCCACGCTAGATTTTACCTCCTCCTACCTTGTTTTTCATAGTGTGTGCCTGAAATGCATAAGCCACAATAACTAGCTCTTTCTTTCTTTCCAAGATCATTGAATATTATATGCATAAACACAATGTTATTTCTGTCACTACTGTACTGAACATACATGAGGCTATATGAAATCATGTGTGAAGCTATTACATATAAAGGTAAAATAAGACCTTACTGGGATCACAAAATATTCATGAGTGAACAAAATGTGGATGAGTGAATAAGATAATAATGTCCATTTTCTTTTCCTGGGAAATACAATCAAAAGAGTGAATATTTTTTTTTTAATGAAGTTTAACTTAATAGAACTGATGATGCTAATAAAATAGCTGAAGTGGTGAAAACATTGCAAGGTATAAAGCAGACTGCAGAGGCATGTACAGGTGGTCATGGAAGCTGAACCGTAGTGGGAAAATGTGATCAAGTGGATGCTAAAGAGAGTACAACGTATGAGATTGTTCCGGAGCTAGCTAAGGCTTAGTTATGTGTGTGGTCTTTGTCTTCGTTTTACTGTGATTGTTTCAGATTTGCCTCTGAATTTCCTGTTGCTTTTTGTATGTTACTTGAAAAGGAACATTTTTCCCATTATAAATGTCTACAATTTTAAATGCTACTATACAGGATCCTTACTTATCTTATCAGAACAATTTTTCCCTCACTTCTATTTCAGGTTCAGATATTTAGTTCATTGATATGTCCTTCAAATTATTATCTTGGATATACTCGTGAATTTCCAAGTCTTTCACAAACACATGCAGAAAGATAATCTAGTAGACATTTTAACACATTAACTGGTGTATGTCTAAACAACAAATGATATTTTCCTTTAGACAGTGAATCAAATACTGCAGAAGTGTATTATTTTAGAAATATATTTGTCTGATCATACAAGTCTTTTCTTCTTGTCTAATTGCTCAGAGTATTTTATCTATCAAACTGTTTTGGTGTTATCTTACGACATTACTTAATTAGGATGGATCATTTTAATACTAGAGGATGACTAGATACTGGATAAATGGAAGCCCATTAACAATAGTTATTCCACTGGGGATGGATACATTTTCTCTTAAAAGTTAACACTAGGACACAGGATGTTATGGATGCATCTCTAAACTTTTAATATTCTTAATAGCAGTTTCAGACTTGGCCCTACTTTGGTTGAGATAATATTTTATTGCCCGTCATGGTGGTATGCACAGGCAATCCCTTCGACTCACTAGCTAGCAGTCTTGCCTAATTGGCCATGTCCAGGTAATGAGACGCCCTGTCTGAAAAAGGAAGATGGTATATGGTAAAGGAAGATGAAACTCAATGATGACCACTGTTCTACATACATGCACATCCACACTCATGGGCCATGGCACACAAGTGAGCATACACACACACACACACAAATATACATGCATTGAAAATAGGAAATAGTTTCTCAAATCCACTCTATACAGCATGCTTCCATATACCTTGAATACTAGAAATACAAAAAAAAAAAAAAAAAAAAACACAATTATTTGCATATAAAACTCCTAAGGATTCCTACTGTCTCTATTCCACATACTATGAGAGTAACCATTCCATTGTATTGCAATTATATCAGCCTTCCCCATATGTTGCTCAGTCCCATTTGTTTTCTTTTCTCTAGGACTTTCAATTCTTTTCCTTGTTATTATTAATTAAATATAGAAATTTAGAGAAATTCAATAATATTTTACATTGTGTTTTGCAAGTTGTAACAAGAGGCTAAATCATTCCATTTTTCTTTGCCACATATTTAATTCACTTATTAGGTCTGCAGTCAATTCTGGTAAATGACAATTAGATTTTTCCTTGCTTGAATGAGAGATAGCACAAATGTAATCATAAATATATAAATATATATGTACACACACACACACACACACACACACACACACACACACACATATATATATATATATATATGGTTTTTAAATCCAGCTCACTCTGCCCTGTTATACTGTGTTTCCATTCCACATTCATTGCCATATTTAACTTTTTACCAATCAATACTGGGTATAAGCTTTCTATTTTTCCATCTTTATAAATATATCCATTATATCCATTAAGGAAAATTTGAAAAAAAGGTATATTGATAACGCTAAGCCAAGCCAAGGAAACATTTATGTTTACTCATTAACTGGCCTTTAAAAAAACTGATGCTAGTATGTTTTTATATGGCATAGAATTTTAAATATATTTTATTTTTCTATTTATTTGAGAGAGAGAGTTAGAAAGAGAGATAGAGAGATAGAGGGAAAGGAAGATAATTGTTGCACCAGGGCTTCCAGACACTGCAAATGAACTCCAGATTCATGTGTCCCCTTGTGCATCCAGTTTTTGTGGGTCTGGGGAATCAAACTGGGGTCCTTTGGTTTTGCACGCTAACACCTTAACTACTAAGCTATCTCTCAAGTCCTAGAGCATAGAATTTTAATTTATGATAATTAACATAATTATAAAACTACTTGAGTTTTAATTGCTATAAGATATTATCTGAAAAATAAGCAGCAGATTTTATAATAATATCAAAATCAAGAAACACATTGTTCTATAAATTAATTGGATTATGGTGACTTAAGTTGCAGCTCAAGAAAACTTGCATAATTGAAGCCAAACACCATAACACCAGTTGTGAGTAGTGAATGCATCTGATTGTTCTTTGGAGTTTCCAAATATTGTGAGGTTGCTGATGTGCAAAATGTACAAGTTTAAATTTCTTTTGACAGTGTATACTAGCAAAATACCTGGTCATGATTTAAAAGTCCAAGTATACTTTGTAAGTAGGTTTAGTTATTTTCTGTTCCAATATTATGATTGGGGTCATGCTCTTTGTTTTGTCCTTGTTTGTATGGTCTGAACATGTGTGTGTGAGTGCTTGTCCATGTGTAGCTGCACTAGCACGTCGGTGTGTATGTGGAATAGAGGACAAACACAGGTGTGCTCATCAGGCTCAGTGTTATTTTTTGAAGACAGGGTCTATCCTTACCCCGGAGATCTCTAAGAAGTCTAGGCTGGCTGCCCAAGGAGTGGCAGGGACACACCTGTCCTCACTTCATGGGCATTGCCATTATAACCACATGCTAACACTCTCAGTGTTTGACTCAGATACTGGAAATGGAACTCAGGTCTGAGATGTCATACCACCTCATGGGAATTTTATTTCCATATCTTTTCTTAAAATTGGATGAAGTGCTGGACAGAATTACTGATATCAAACTAATCAATATATGCCAATATGAGAGATTTTCTTTTATGTAATTATTTGTTGCTTTAAGCTGTATGTCTTTTGAGTGGGATTTGCCTTCTTTACTAGCAGGTATTACCTTCTTTATGAACTTCTCGATTATGCCCCTTAGTAATTTTTGCTATTAATTGATTTTAATGGCATTATTTTCATATGAAAATAAGCAAATAAAATCTTTGAACCTTTTTCCTTTCACATACATTGTAGGCATTGTTTTCTATGTTTACCTTTGTTTAGCTTGGGATAATCATTCAAACAGAAGTTATCTGTAAGCAAACAAAGCAGTTGCTTCCCTGGATTTTCTGAGTGTTGTGATAATGCTTAGAATTTCTTGTTTGATGTCCGTGATAATAAACCATATCCTGTCTTCATTCTATTTATTGTATGGATTTATGTTCATTAATATTTTGTTTCATCTCAAAGAGAAATCTAAAGGATATAAAAGAAGAATTTATATTGAATTTATTATTTGTAGATGACAATTTGAAATTTTATACCATACTTTAGTAACTCTAATTGACTTGCTTCAATATTTTTATTGTTGGTAAGGAAATATTTGTTATTTTAACTTTACTAACAAATATAAGACTCTAAAGCAAAAGTAGAAATTATATCTCTGAAGGTTTTAACATGAAGGTCCACTGGCGAAAAGTCCACCCATCCATACCGTGAGTAATGCTGAGTTCTCTTTCTAAACCTGGTTTCCAACCGCCAGCATGAGAAACATGGAGCTGTCTTTCTAAATATGGTATTTTATAACCATTTGACCATGGGCCAGACACCATTCTTTATACTAAGAACCTGTGTATCTTGCTAGAAATATGAATGTCGACAATCCAGACACTACAATAGCTCTTTAAAACCATGATGGTTTATTGTCCCTTAAAAAGCATCAATTAGTACAAAACTGGCTTCTAGCCTGCTTCTATTGTTTGGATGCTCCTTCCCAGAGAAATTGACCTTGTCTTGCTACATTTCATAATACAACTCATTTGTTTCAAATTCAGAACAATATTACCCTTTAGTCCTTGCATTACTGGCTTTTTGTCTCTCAAGACTTGCCATTATATCTGCCTTCTGCTGTTTGTATTGCTCTGCCTTGCCAACTTTACTTTCAGTAAAACCTGTCTAATAGGCTAAACTTGCCCAGAATTCTGCAAGTTCCAGGATCTAGGATGTCAGGGTTCTGTGTGGATCCACCTTCCTTTGACTCTACACAAGTGCCTGCAGTTTTGTTGTTGTTGTCGTTGTTGTTGTTGTTGTTAATCCTGTAGTCTCAGCACCAGAGAATGAGACTCTGGACTCACTAGCTCTGCAAACCCTTCCAAGATTCATGTGTTCTCTCAAAGTAACTTGCAGTTGAACTAGATTTTTTTTTTATTTATTTGAGAAAGACAGAGAGAGAGATAGAGATAGAGATAGATAGATATATATATATAGAGAGAGAGAGAATGTGAGCACCAGTGGCATCTCAGCCGCTGTGAATGAACTCCAGATGTGTGCGCCCCCTTGTGGTCAAGTGTGGCATTGCGCTCTTGGGTCACTTTTTTGCATCTGGCTAAACGTGGGACCTGGAGATTGGAACCAGGGTTCTTAGGCTCAGCAGGCAGGTGCCTTAACCACCATGCCATCTCTCCAGCCCTGAACTAGATATTTTTATTGTTCTCTTATTGCTCCCATTCTATAATTTTATAAATCTGTCCTTGAATCACTTTCTCTAACCTTTTCTTTTCTTAATATGATTTTCATTTTTGTTTTCTTAAAAAACAGCTCACCATTATTCTGTTTACATAACACCAAATAGGAAGGTTGTTTTTTATAGTTAATTCACAAATTAAGTATTATTATTGTGATCACTCAAGTTGTAAAATAGATTCCAAATTTTCTCTCCTGTCTGAAACTTAGAACCCTTTACCAACAACTCTGCTTCTCTTCTTTCTCCCAGTCCATGCTTCAGTTCACCAACATGACACTCTAATTCTGTGAGGGATGCTCTTTGGTTTCATGTTTATATGAGACACTTATTATCTCTATGTTTTCACAATGCTTATTTCATTTACAATATGACCTTAAAGTTCATATATACTGCTGCAAGAGGCAGAATTTCTTCCATGTTCAAGGTTAAGTACGAATGCCATTAGTTATGATTTCTATATCCATTTTCATTTCTTGAAATTTTACATGTTGCTTCAAATATCAAAGGACCACATATGACTGTCTCACACTAACTTCATGTCTTCTTTATAAATACCCAGTTTGGGGAGTATTAGATGACACAGTATTTATGTTTCCAGCTTTCAGGGGGTGTATCATAATGCTGTAGAACGCTTCCCTTTACTCCATAAGCATGGTGGTTGTCATTTATTAACACTGCTTCCTGTTGGTATTGTGATTATTGTTTGCTCACTATAATTTATGAAACTTCCTTATCTTTATACTGTCTGAACTCATCAGATATTTCTCAACACTGAATTTTATTCCTTGGTCCCTGAAGCTGGCTTTCATAGTTTGTATTCTTCAGTTAGTTTCAGCATGCCTCACATTGAGGTGCCATGAACTACTTCTTTTATAATATTATCCCTTGGTCAGCCCATACCCATTACTGCATAGTATTGATTCTAAAACATCAAGTAACAAACTTTTCAGAGAGGATTTTTAAAACAGAAATTTCATTCATTTAATTATAATCATTTTCATTTATAAGTCTCCCCACTCCATATTAACTGAGATTTAAATACACCATTGTATATAAAAAATCTTAATTTCTTTCTTATAGTATAAAACTTAACCGAACAAAACTAGTTTACCTTTAGGTGGTAATCTTCAATGATAAAAATTAAATGATTATTTTATTTTGCTCATTTTCCAACTAGTTTGATAAAGTACTCAACATGCTCATCTGTGACATCACTTCCTTTAATATATGCTGTACGATCTGCCTCACAATATCCATGTATGAAAGCCCAGTGAAGTGTAAATTTTCTAAAGATGCAAAAATGTTTTCAAAGAAACATTGTATTGTGATAATCCTGATTGTTTAAGGTATAGTTGGTATTTTAATCAACATCTTCTGAGGCTGGTAATATTTTTGTGACCTGAATCAGCCAAAGTACAGCATTAATTCATGACAGAAGGACTGAACCATACTAAATAAAAGCAGTGACTAAGAAAAAGGAAACTAGGGTAATAAAAGAAACACAGAGAAATTATATACAATTCCCATGAAGAGAAAATATGGTCATTTTATATAGTTATTTTTGGATTTGCATGTAACTTTTCCTAAACTAATATTATCATAGATCACTGTATATATAATTATTCTCAAAATATAGTAACCTTGACTGCACATCACAAGTATTTTCTTCTTATTTATAACAGCCAAGTAATCACAAAGCCTCTTAAACTTGGTAAGAAATTTAATTATATTTTGTCATCGATAATTTATGTTTCCAAATTATACTAAATTGGCAGCTGGTGATGTGAAGTGCAAATGAAATCAGTGTAAATCTGACCAAATCAGGCATAAAATTGTATTTTAATAAACTTTGATTCCACTTCCTCTTCTCCTCTTTGCCTTGTCACTCAAGCCCAAGTTCCATGTGCCATTTGTATGCACAGATGTTGAGTGTTCCTGCTTTGTCATTTAGAAATTTGACAGTGGATAAGGAGACATTGGTATAGACAGGATAAATATAATAAGTTATTTTTTAAGATAGTGATGAAACCCTATATTTTAAAAAGATAGTTAAAGAGGAAAGATGAAACCAACCATGTATAGACTATCAAGTTTAATGTAATTTTTTTCTATAATTATGATGGAATCCAGGGCCTAACAAGTGCTGGCAAATTCTCTAATTCTGATTACATCCATAACCAATTTCTTTCAACTGTTATTTCTGTGGTGTGTGCATTCATGTGTGTGAGTGTGGATGTGTGCCACAGTGCACATGTAGAGGGAAGAGGAAAACTTTAAGTGCAAGACTTACCTGTGCATTTTGTTGGACGTAGTGGCTCTGAGGGGTCATGAACTTCCAGGAGATTCTCCTCTCTTTTCTTCTTTCACTCTTCTCACTGTTGGTAGTTCAACTGGTCTCTGGGGTTGGGAACTTAAGTCCTCACAATTGCACAGTAATAACTTTATTCATTGAGCCATCTACCCTGCTCTCTATTTCTCTTATTGGAGAAAATTGTGATCATCCTAAAGCCTTTTCAAACAATTGCTCAAAATGAAGCAATAACTAAAAGGGACACATTAACAAATGGAAACTTTAGGCCAAACAAAGAAAATAAATTCACTACATTGATTTTTAGAACCTGAGAATTAATTCTATTAGAATTAGAGGCAATATTGACAATTGTTCAATCATCTTTTATAAAAAATGCTACTGATACATTATAGATATTAAGTTAATGATGGATGAATATTTCCCAATCTCTTGAAGTAATCTAATAATATAGCAACTAGAAAAATAAAACTATATAAAATTCATGGTTTTGCAAACCCAGAGGAAAGACAATGGCTAAGTTTAAATCACATATAAACTAAATAGTGAATACCACTTTAGAGCCATATCTCATTTTTCTAGGCAAATATTTAATTCTCAAAGAGAAAAAGACAGTCCAAGAAAACCTGTGTAGAGGAGACAAAGGGAGAGCAAATGGCAGTATGAAGATTGACATATGTGTCCCATCAAAAATAATCTACAGGTGAAATATCCAGAAAGATTACTGATTGATCAGAGGAACCTATAGAGAAATGAATCTTCAGAATATATGCAATGTGATTCTTTAAAAGCAAATTTCAGTGAAGGAGAGTGTTAAAGGCACAAAGACTCTTTGAACATATGGAATTTATTAGCACAGAAAATAACAATATCTAAGGGTTAACAGACATTGAACACAGCCACCCCACTCCTCTTCCAAAAAATTAAAATTAAAATGATGTTGAAAATGGAAAGGAATAGGGTTGCAAACAAATATAGACTCTGTTCTAATAATGCAAGCATATAAGTAATTCTTATATCTGTAAGCCTTGTAAAATGTAAGCTGAAAATGAGGCAGCAAAACAATTATACTTTCAGAGTAAATTCAACCAATGATTTGGTTACACTACACCAGTCAATTTAGAATATTTTGCAGTTATCTTCTCCTTGCTAGTAGAAACACCTGACAAGAAACGTCTTATAGGAGAAAAGTGTTTATTTCAGGCTTACAGTTTCCAGTGGAAATTACATCATGGCACAAAGAAGCTACTTCACTTCATCATGCATCCATAGAAGAGAGACAACAGCTAACACCACCAAGCATGGAATGACTTTGAACACACACATAAGGCTGGATTCCACCTCCAGGTCTACTCTGGATGACACTCTTCCTCCATCACAGCTCCATCTCCCAAATGATCCAAGCAAGGGAATGAGTTGGAAACTGAATCACAAACATCTCAGAGTATGGGGACAGTATAATCGAAAGCACCACAGAATCACAAAACTATAACTTAAACATTTGATAAAAAATAATAATCTGAAGAAAGGTAAAAAAAGAAGTGGTGACTATATTATTTCCAAAATAAAAGAAAAAAGAAAATATTACTAACATTTTTAAAATAAATTATAAGCTTTTCAAAAATAGAATATTTATGTAAAGACAATATAAATAACTAAAGAGAGGAAAAAAAGACAATTGAGCACAAAAACCTGTCAGAGACCTTGAAAATGCAAAAAGACAAGAGGATAAGCTATATGTGTAGCTGGATGGTTTGAATAAACTGACCAAAACAATAGGAAAAGAACTGAAATTGAAAACTATAATAAAAGAATATCTTTTTTTCTGGTAATGAGAAATACATCAATAAACATATCCAATGGGTGAAGGGACACTTTAGAAATAGGTATGCCACAATAAATTTCTGTTTTTGAAAAAAATATGTTTTAAATCTTGCAACTAAGGAAATATTCTAAACATCTCCTATTGAAAATAAGAAGTAACTAATCAGGGATCAGACTGGCATCAAAATTCATTGATGGACTGAAACAGAACTAAAATGACCCCAATGTGGCTCAGGGAAACTCACGTGGAAGAGGGGGTGGAAAGATTGTTAGAGTCACAAGTTGAGGCATTATGCACAGAGACTGGGGCCTACACCCCAGAACTCTTGACTAACCTCACAATGCACGACCCACATTCCCCATTGATGAGGGTCCCTTTGAAAGTGGGAGGACAGGGATGAGAACAATGGAACCCATACTATGAATGTAAAATCAGAATAATATAAATAAAAAATAAATATATTTAAAAAAAAGAAAAGAAAAGAAAAACAATCATTGATGGGTGAACATTCTATAAAATATGTCATAAAATATCCAGAAAACAACTAAATTAGAATCAAAGGAGAAGAATGAAATAAGCATATGAATTCTCAAATAGGCAAAAGTTTGAAATTATACAATATTATTTAATAAATTTGTTTATATAAGGTTAAATTAATAACCAACTTATTAGATCCAAATGTAAAGCTGTCTCAAATATGAGAACATATTTATCAGATAACAAAGAAAAATACTCATAAATAAAACATGACATATATATAAGAAACATAACAAAATGATTTGAAAAAATGAGACCAAGCAACAAACACAGATCAACATGTACTGTACCTGTCTTCAATAAAATAAAATAGCTCACAAATCAAAATTCTTCTGTAAGATATAATTCCATTATAAAGAAGTTTATGTAAAATTTATTCTGAGAATTTGAAACAACCATAAATGTGGTTTTATAACAGAAATAAAAGTAATTAGAATTTAGATAAGGAAAAATATCAAGTGTTGATAAATTTTAATAGTAAATATATGGTTTTCTTAGTAAATTCATCATTAAAAATAGAAATCGGGCTGGAGAGATGGCTTAGTAGCTAAGGCGCTGCCTCCTAAGCCTAAGAACGCTAGTTCCAATCTCCATCAGTTCCAATTTCCAGGTCCCACATTTAGCCAGATGCAAATGTTACCCAAGGGCGCAATGCAGCACTTGACCACAAGGGGGTGCATGCATCTAGATTTTGTTTGCAGCCACTGAGAAACTGCTGGCTCGTCCTTCTCTCATCTGTCTTCCTCTCCCTCTCTCTCTCTCTCTCTGTCTCTCTCAAAAAAAAAAAAAAAAAAAAGTAGAGATCAACTGAATTTTATAGTAAGTCAAAAATATAAGAAGAACAAGGGCAAAAGAGTAGAGAGACAAATATATGAATGAAAGTAGCAGCATTGTGCATGTAAGAAAGACATGATATGAGAAAAATAATAAAGTGGATATTATATTTATCTAAATTATTATAGTATGAAAATAGGGAATATGACTTCTCAAGTATTATGGAAACATAAATGAAAATAAATGGAAATAATATATGTTTTAAAGAAAAGACTAGAAAAAAGACAACATTGAGAAAATTGAGAAGTTAAATAATTATTTTAGCATTAGAGAGTGACCAAATAGGGCTGGAAAAATGGCTTAGCGGTTAAGCTGCCTGCCTGTGAAGCCTAAGAATGCCCATTCGAATCTCCAGGCTCCACATTTAGCCAAATGCAAAAAGGGACACAAGCATGCAATGTTGCACATGCAAGCAAGGGGATGCACACATCAAGTTCATTCACAGTGGCTGAGAGCCTTGTCATGCCCATTCTCTCTCTGTATCTCTCTGTCTCTCTCTCTCTCTCTTTCTCTCTTTCTTTCTCTGTCTCTCTCTCAAATTGAAAAAAAAAAAAAAATGACCAAATAGGGCAAGAGAGATGCCTTAGTGGTTAAAGCATTTACCTGCAAAGCTAAAGGACCCCAATTGAATTCTCCAAGACCCACGTAAGTCAGATGCACAAGGGGATGCATGCATCTGCAGTTCATTTGCAGTGGCTGGAGGCACTCATGTGCCCATTCTCTATCTCTCTCTCTCTCTGTCTCAAATAAATAAAGATTTTTTTTTTTTTTTTTTAAAGTGACCAAATAGAGTCACTATTAACTAACTGTAAAAGCAAGAAAAAACACAATTTCAATGAGTAGAAATATTTTCGTGAAAATAAATATTGAAACAGGAAAACTAGGATATTAAGAAACATTACAATAGTACTCTTAGATCTCTGCAGAGAAAGGAAATGTCAAAAGACATGCAATTTAACAAAGCAATTCCCATTATAGGAAAGAAAAGGCTTAATTTGAACCATTTTCTACAAAGAGCTACAGTAAAAAAGTGAATGGGAAAACAAAACCTGACAAGTTGTTTTCAATGTGAGATTTATAAAACTGTCAAAATCAAATCTCCCAATGTTCCATTAATTGGTCAAGAGAATTTCAAATACTAACGGTGTATACCACTGACACATTGGTCTAACAAAGACAATATAAGGAAAGAAATGTTTATTACTTATGGTATATCAATGACAATTATTAACTATAAACTAGAAAATCTAATAGTTTACTATAAAATGATATATGATGGACAAGTGTAGTTTTCTAGAGAAACTGAAAATCATTTAATACTAGGACATTTATAGTCTACCGTACTCATAGAGACAAAAAAATTGAATAAAAATGAAGTCAGTTCTGTAAAAACCTTCAGAGAATGTAGAATTATATGGATTATGTTTCTGTATGTATATAATGTATGCTGATCAAATACAGAATAAATTATATTTCTATATAACAAGTAAATCTTAAGCATGTTTCCACCGGGACTAAGAAAAACACAAGGATAACCAATAAGGACTATAAAACCTTTGTCAGATATTAACCAAGATAATTAGATAAAGAATAACAATAAGAAAGATTGAAATTTAAACATAAGTACTCTAAATTCTATATTACTTTGATATATTATCATGTAATATTTATGCCATGAATCTCAATAGCAAAAATTAATGTTAAAGTCACATTACCAAATTAATGTAAATATCAATAGCATTTATATGCCTTCAATAATGGACAAGATATAATATAAGAGAACATCATATTTACAACAAAAAGAAAATATATTTCTTATAATTAGATTAATAAAAACAACTATTTACAGAAACAATTAAAAACTGAAAAATGTGGAGTTACTCATAATAAAACATTTTTTCTGTTCTTGAATAAGAAACATAACCTTCTTAAAAATTATCCCTCCATATTTAAATTATAAATTATTTGAAAATGTGATAAAACCCTAATTTTAACATTACTGAAGTTTATGCTAAATTATTACCATGCTACAAAGTCTATACATTTTTCACATAAATGAAGGTATAAGAAGTCAGGGGCTGGGGAGATGGTTTAGTAGTTAAGGTGCTTGACTGCAAAGCCAAAGGACCAGAGGTTCAACTATCCAAGACCTATGTAAGCCAGATGCACAAGGTGGCACGTGTGTTTGGAGTTTGTTTACAGTGGGTGGAGGCCCTGGCATGCCCACTCTCTATCGGCTTCTCTCTTTCCTCAAATAAATAAACAAAAATATGTTTTTAGTCAGAAGCAGTAGTTTAGAGACATTCAAAGTGAGACAATACAAATAGCTGTATTTAAATATATCATATTGGATAAAAATGTAGATATTTGCTGATATCATGGGCAAAATAGGTGTTATTTGCAAAATACAAAATTAGGAATGGAATTAGCCACACACAATATATAGAAAATAATTTGGGTATTAAAGAAGTGTGTGAATGAAAGAGGGTAGCCATTAACATTCTGCGAAAAAGCAATATCGAATATATAAAAATCTTTCAATAAACAATTCAAAATAAAGAAAACACTAAAATGTACAAGCACATAAATGAATTTTCATAACCATTTTCCACAAAACAACATGATTAAGCAGTCAAATGGTCATTACCAAACTAAACAAAATACTACAATCTTTTACAAATGACAGACTAATACCATTCATATATAGATAGATATCTATTTCTATCTCTGTGTGTGTGACTGTGTGTGTGTGTGTGTGTGTGTGTGTGTGTGTGTGTGTGCATGCATTTATTTTAAAGGCTAGCAAATGGATGGAAATTGGGTGAAAGGCAAGGTGAGATAATAGAAGTTGAAATGTAAAGGTGATTCTTCAAGCTGTGGCACAATGTGATGTCTACCTCATAATGAGAAAGATAAAAATGTGCACTGCACTGAAATAACACTTTTGGGCTAAGCATTTTACAAATATGTGTATGATAACACATACTGTTAGCCAATCTTGGCAAAATCGATATTTAATACATATTTAAGGGGATGCAGACTTGCTCAGTTCTCTTGGAGGGGAGTGTATGACCAATTTACCAGGACATCTGTGTAGGGCAACCCTTTCAATTCTGGAAAATTATGGTGATTATTTACTTCCAATAATATGAAAATTGATGACTCCAACCTTATTCATGTAGCACAATCAAGAAGGATAAAAATGGGATTGAAAACAGAAACTGTCAGTCTAAGCAATTTACAAAGAGTCAAAGTAGAAACACTGACAGAAAATTGAACAAGCTAATCAGATATCTCTTCAACACAATATGTTAACTCTGTACCCTATGGCTAAAAGTTTAAGAGTGGTAAACAACCATTGAACACTGAGGATTAGTTCAATCTTTTACTCCAATTCAGCTAGTAATACTTTATTTTTTATTTTTATTTTTTTATTGAGAGAGAGATAGAGAGAAGACAGACAGACAGACAGAGAATGGGCACACCAGGGCCTGTAGCCATTGCAAATGAACTCCAGATGTATGTGTCCCTTGTGTACCTGGCTTAAATGGGTCCTAAGGAATTGAACCTGGTTCCTTTGGTTCCACAGGCAAATTCCTTAACCACTAAGCCATCTTTCCAGCCCCTCTCTTTTATTTTCATGTCATCAACTTTCCTCCTATTCTGAAGGTCTTGTGAAAGTATTGCCAGGCACTACGAGGTCATGGATATCGAGGCAAATTTCTGTCTGGACAGTTTCATTATAAGGAGTTGTACCCTTCCTTTGGTGCTTACATTCTTTCCACCACCTCTTCCACAATGGACCCTGAGCCTTGGAGGGTGTGATAGAGATATTTCAGTGCTGGAAACTCCCCTGTCCCTTCTTCTCAGCACTATGTTGCCTTTTGGGTCATCCCAGTGGTCATCACCATCTGAAAAGTGAGAGTAGCATTAATATATGAATGTGAGCTTTAAGTGTAGTGTTTTCAGGGCAGCTTGGTGGGAATAATATATACATTTAGTCAAACAAGAGCAGGCTTTATATCCCTAAGGCTCATGACTTCCCCTGCCATAGACTTTTGATTAGATTTTTCAGTGCCGGGCATGTATTCCCTCCCACAGAGCAGGCCTCCAGTCCAATTAGGGAGCAGTTGGTTTTCCCCAGAGCAGACATGCCACTGTTGGACCTGTTCAGTCATTTGTCCTGTCTGGCTAACTTGAGGTTTCCAGTGTCCACTGTTTTCACTGCTGATGACCTCTGTCTCCCATAGGGCTGCATGCAGTGCAGCTTTTTCCAGCTTTCAGTTGGCTGGTCTACAGGGAGAAGGTTTTCAGCTCAGCACCAGCCTGATTTCTCAATGACCTTGCTGCTCTGGCATGAGAAATCTTCAGCGATAGGATCTGACCATCTATTTCTCAAGGGAAACTAAGGGCCTTGGCAATAGCCTGTAATGTTTTGGAGGCAAGATGGATCTCCCTGGCCAACAACTCACTGGAAGGTATCCCATCCCTGCCACTGAAAATTTTCTAGTAAAGATCTATGGCTTCTGGCTGTGCCATTATTCAAAAACGTAGGTTTACATAAGTCTTATTCAGAATATCATGAATTTTGATTGACCCTCCCCCTGCCCTTCTTTTACACAATCTCTTCCCCTGACCTCACTTAGGACTTCCTGCTTCCTGTAATCTGTTCTTCTACTTACATATATACAATACCATCCCCTTAATCAGCTAGTAATTCTTAATCTACTTAATGTACCTTTGAAAAAGGAGCAATAGGTAAACATATTGTGGATATTGTTTTGCTGGCAACATTTCTTCACAGAACTCATAAAATACAAGGCAATGGCTTTAATTTAGCTTTTGAGAATACTTTGGGCCTTTGGTTATAAACCTCTTTTTTGTCTGTGAAAAGTGTTGTCATTTTTATCCTCACATGAGAACACTGCTCTAATGAAACACCCCAAGGGAACAATTCCACTTTGGGGAATAAAGTACATATGATTATAGATCAAAAAATTAAGAAAAGGTAACATAAGTTAATAGCTAGTTTTGACCATGAAATAGCAAAGTGTGTTTAAAATACTCTAGTTTTCCAATCACACGTGGTAGTTTAATGTATGTAGAAACAAATAAATCAAATCAAGTAAAATTAATCTTAGTAATATGAACATAGGTTTCTCAATGTTTAGTAAAATCAGTTAGCATATTTATTTTGCATGTTAAAGTGTTTGTGTTAATTTTTTAAATGACAATATATCCCAAGGAGTAAGGGAATAAATTAAGCTTAGTGAATCTGAAACATTATACTAATTATATTCATTTCAATAAATGTGTTTATGATTGGGCTTTCATAAAAATATTTATGGTGTATAAATAATCACCAAAATGCTATGATTACTAGTTAACTTTGAATACAGTCTATGAAGGATGAAATTGCAAAGGAATGAGAGAGTGAGGGATGGGATACTATGCTGAAACAGGAAGACATTAAGTTGACGGGCTACTGATGGGACAGTTGTAATGCAGCATGTAACTTCACATGGCTAGAGAAATACATTGATGTGCAGCATAAAATTGTATGAAAATGTGCAGAATTCCTGAGAATAAGGTCTTGAAGTAGTGTATATATTGCTAAACTGTATAAATACATAATTGAACTTAGAATCAGATTATTGCAGGTTCATGGGTTTTTTGTATTTGTCTTCCCAGAATTCTTAGGAATGGTTGTTTTCTAAGCAGTCATAGCTCTTTGCTTATGATAAATATTCCTGTCTAGATCAAGATTTGTCTATGATTATATTCTGGTATTGTCCTTCAGTGATTGCTTAGCAACTTCCTAAAAAAAAAAGTAAGTTTCAGGCTGGAGACATGGCCCAACTGATAAAGGTGCAGGCTTGCAAAGTCTGTCGGCTTAAAGACATAAAGACAGATACACAAAGTGGTGCATGCTTCTGGCATTCATTTCCAGTGTCAGAAGGCCCTGGATCCCCATACCCATATTTGTGAGAGAAAGAGAGAGTGTGTGTAAACAAATCCAGGTGCATGTGCCATGTTATGCGTATGGCTTTATTTATCTGGATACTGCTGAATCAAAGTGGGGCTTTCAGGCTTTGCATGTAAGTGCCTTGTACTGCTGAGACATCTCCCCAGCATTACTGAAAAACTTTTCAAAGACCATCACTTTGCTTTGTTTGGAAGAACTTTTTCCTTCTCCAGCACACAAATTTACTTCATTTTTTTTTTTTTTGTTGTTGTTGTTGTTGTTATTTTTAGTTTTATTTTTTAGAGAGAGTGGTTGGGGGAGGAGAGAGACAACTGGGGCACAGGGCCTCAGCCACTGATTTTGAACTCCAGAAGCTTGCAGCACCTAGTGGGCAGATGCAAACTTGCACTGGCTCGTCTTTGTGAGTCTGGCTTACATGGGATCTGGAGAGTCAAACACGGGTCTTTGGGCTTCACAGGCAAGTTGCCTTTACTGCTAAGCCATTTATCCATCCCTACTTCATTTTATTGGACAGGAATAATGATGTATATCCTTCCCAGGAATTCCTGAAAGACAGCTTACTCTTCACATTGTTTATGCCCTATTGCTGCATAAAGTAGATGTATTCCACCTGGAACTAAATTCAGATTAGTTTTCTGGGATTCTGGCAAGCTCCATTTCCAAAAAAAAAAATAATAAATGAATGAAATAAAATATGAAATGTAACCGATGACAAGGCAAGTGCCTATCTTGGCTATTTCCTTGTGTTCATTCCTGTCACTTTTGAATAAATAGCATCTCTCTGGATATAGAGACTTAGGTGATGGGTGACCCAAGCCTTCTATGAGTCATCTCTTAGTCTGGTTGTCCTCAGTCATCAAGATCTTCACAACCTCACACCACTCTACTTGTTATATTTTAAGGAGGGGCAAATGACAAGAAACTCTAGTAAGTGAGATGCAACTACACACATGATTCTTTTCACTCAATAAGATGCACTTCGTCTTTGTAGTAGACTAGAGTCCCTCCTTGCCAGGATAGAATGGCAAGACTTGAATCAGATTACAGGGACTATTTCTATATTTCTCCTGGTGAAAGGGATATCTCTCTGGTTAACAAGACAGAGTCTAACATGGAAGAACCAGAATCACATATTCCCAAAATGCATCATTAGGAGTAATTTGTACCCAGTGTTTCTCAGACCCATAATTTTATCTATAGTGGGAAATACTAAACATTGAGTTATGCTCATGTTTTTCATTTGAGTATCTCATTTTTAAAAGGGGCAAAATAGTTTTAACACTTAAATGTACAGGCACTATTCATTTTTTCAATAATATTTAGTCAATGTTTAGAAAAAGCTTTTTGTAACTATGCCTTCATTTGGCTAAGTAACTTTCCTAAATTATTCCAACTGTTAAATAGTTCAGAGAACCTAAACCAAGAAACTATACTACACTTTTATTTAAAACAACCAAAAATTTTATACTTTTATATGTGCTAAGAATGCTCATAATATTGTGGTTTCATTAACATTATATAAGTCATAAATATATATGTATTATGGAATTTTTATCATTTAAATATGTCAAATATATTGTAGAATATTTATTAGTGGTAGTCTTACTTTATGAAGCTATACAACATAATGCATGATAAATCTTAGAAACACAAAAAGAGCATGCATATTTTGTTAATATTTTTAGCTTTCACATATTTTGGTTTTATCAAAACCAAACTAAAGTAAATGTTTGTCTAAATTATTTTTTTCTGTAATCACTGAGTATCCAATGAATACATACCTTTAATATGGTATATAAAACATTTTCTTTACATGGAGAAATTTTATTTTATGTGTTCACACATTTCGAAACTGTTTCTGACATGTGTCTCACAAACTGCTTGAAACACTATTTCCATCTTTGTTTCATGTATAAAATGACACTTTTATATAATTATTTTGCAAGAAAATACTCTAAAATACTTCAATCAGCTGCAGTTAATCAGTTACCTACTTGTTCTAAAATCCTAATTCTTTTCTGAGTTATCTGTAATTATGTAAAGATGAGTTTGTCTGATTCTTACCATGAGATGCTCCAGTGGGGCACTATGTCTTGAGTTGCCATGCTCACTCTCCCTCTACCTGCCTCTCTCTCTCTCTCTATCTCAAATAAATAAATAAAATAGCATATTTTTAAAAGTAACTTTAGGGCTGGAGAAATAGCTCAGTGGTTAAAGGTGCTTGCTTGGAACCCTGAAGGCCCAGGTATTATTCCCCAGTGCCCACATAGAGCCAGATGCACACAGTGGCACATGCATTGAGAGTTCATTTGCAGTGGCAAGAGGCCCTGGTGTGTAGATTCAGTCATTCATTCATTCTCTGTCTTTCTGTCTCTCTCAAATAAATAAATATTTACAAATTAATCTTAAAGCAGTTTGAACTAATATTTCTTAGCAGATATATTACACTTAAATAAAGTCTTAAAACTTGTTTCACTTTTCAAAAAATAATTATTTCTAGAAAGTTCCTGAAGATGTAGATTATAATGCTGCACTATAATTATGTTTCAGATGGTACTGTTATTCTTAGCTCATATTTTCATTTGTACATAACTTCGTGACAAGTACCTTTTCAGGGAAGAATTTTTCACACATTTAAGGCAAAAAATAGATTCCTTTCTGTAGATTGTTTGAATAAGCAACAATCTACCAAATGCTAGCATAAAATGGGTGCTTTAGAAGTATATGAAAAGTTTATTTTCTTATATTTTATGATTTCTAAAGTCTCTTTTTAAATTGATATTGATTTTAAACTTATTGATTTTACAGTCAAGTCTTAATAGCAAGCCATAAAAATAATTCCATAAATTATAAAATAAAATAAGTATATGTAGCTATTATAAAAACTTAATGAGATTTTATCAGATATAATAATGCTAAAAGAATAGATTATGAACTATTGACACAACGTTTAATATACCTTAAATGTGTTCTTAACTGAATTCTATGTCTAATGATACCATCTTGACTGCTCTTTGATGAATCAGTTCATTTGTGACAAAACTTCACGAATCAGGGTGGTGATGGTGCTCACCAAACCCAGTGATGGTGTGGCATTAAGGGGGAAGGCAGGTGTTTGGGATATGACTATGACCACATGATTAAGAAGTAGAATGTTGTGGCAGAGGATCTCTGGTATGACTCCGGGAAGCACCAGGACTCCCTTCCTCCTGGCAGGGACCAGGCACTCAGAACACCAGCAACCACATGCTTTTGTCTGTGGATGGCGTGGTGTGGAAGCCAGCTGAACAGTGCAGTGGTGTGTCCTCACTGGTGTCTTCCTTCCATCAGTATTACTGTGGCAACTCTGACAAGACCCTCTAAACTCCTTCATGTAAACGTGTGTATATTTAGTCTTAACTGTAGATTTCACTTATATTTTCTGTTCTATAGGATCAGCTGAAGCGAAGCCTTTACAGGAAGATCCAGAAACACATCTGATTTCTCAAATACCGTTATCAGACTATCCAAAGGCTGCTTTGCCTAATTTACGTAGCCATATATACAGGAAGGATGACATCATGCTAGTTGCTTCATCAAATTCTGACCACCTTGTCAAATCTTCAATACACAGTATTTGCCCACTTCACAATATATCAGTGATGATAATAATAATCATGGCCACCAATAGTCATGCCAGATTATGAAGTTCTTAGGAATTCAATACAAGGATATTTTGGGTTGAGTCATACCCACCCAAATATTCATGTGTTGAATTCCTACGTGCTAAAGCACAGAATGGAAAAAAAAAAGAGTTTTAAAATGTGATAAAATATTAAAATTAATTTGTAACATGATACTTCTTAATCCAATGTTATTTCTGGCTCCCTAAGAAAAATATTTTTTTAATTTTTAAATTTATTTATATTTGCAAACACACAGAGAGAAGTAGAAGAGAGGCAGACAGGAAGTAGAAGAGAGGCAGACAGAGAGAGAATGGGCATGCTAGGGCCTGTAGCCACTGCAAACAAACTCCAGATGCAAGTGCCCCTCGTGCATCTGGCTTACATGGGTCCTAGAGACTCAAACCCGGATCCTTTGGCTTCTCAGGCAAATATGTTAACCATTAAGCCAGTTCTTCCCCCAAAAAGATTTTTGTAGTTGTTTTGAGAGAATATTTTGTTAACAGCCAACACTTTCTTCAAACTCATAGCAGTCTCCCTGCTTCAGCCTCCCCAGTGTTAGGATTACAGGTTTGTAGCACAATGTCTAGTGTGGTGGTGTGAATGCAAATAGCCCCACACTGTCAGGTATTTCTGATTAAGTTTCCTACTTACTCTCCAGAGGAGAAGCCATGTTGGAGGAGGTGTGTCACTGGGAGAGGGGTATCTCAAGTGCAACCTTAATTTGTGTTCAGGGCCAGCTTGAGCTTTAGTTGATTTTTCTTTTTCTGCTGTGGATGTAGGCTGAAGTGAGCCAATTCCTTCCACCATGATGAAGCTTCCTCTGGAATCTGTAAACCTAAAATAATCCCTTTCCTCCCGTAAATTCTTCTGGCCAGTGTTTGTTCCAGCAGAGAGAAGGTAACTACAACAGTTAGTTTGGGAAAGAAAACAGAACAAAAATCTTTAGAAACAACATGCAGAGATAAGACAATATTATGCATAGGCAGAAGGCAGTCAGTCACCCCCAAACCAGCAGGGGACTGACAAATGAATTCTCTACACACACCAAAAAAACTAACTCTGCATACATAAGATCTCTGCTACTAACACACATGTTTGGAAAAAAAAAAAAAAATTTCTGTTTATTATGCCCTAACTTTAGTATTTTAGTTTTTTTTTTGTTTGTTTGTTTGTTTGTTTGTTTTTTTTTTAACAATATCATGAAAAACTAGTATCAAAGGTCAAATTGAATGTACTCAAATAGTAGTTCTCTCTCTCTCTCTCTTTTTTTTCCCTTTGGTGCTGAGGACTAAACCCAGGCCTTGTGCTTGCTAGGCAAGCATTCATCCACTGAGCTAAATCCCCAACCCCCAGTTCTCGCTTTTTTTTTTTTTTAATTGTGATTGGATAGTATCCAGAATCAGCTTAGCATATAAGTATGTGCCTTACTAAGGAAAACATGTTTTTTTAAGTTTCAAAAGTTCAAAATCAATAAAATAATTTAAGGTAAAGGACAAAAAAAAAAAAAAAAAAGCAACATTTTTTTCAATGAAAATACCCAGAAATGATTATGGTATAAGACTTTGGAAAAATTATGTTAGCCAGAACTCTCTAGAAAACAAGTCAGAGGGCAAGAACAGCAGTATGGGAAGCAGGCGAGGCCAGCAGGCTGCCAGGCTGAAGTCACAAGGCTACATGTGCAGCTGCTGGGAAAGTGAGAATCAGCTCACAAGAAAATAAAATACAGTGGCAGATGCCCAGCATGTCACCGAGGAAAAAAAAACATCAAAAATATTATATTTCTTATAATCACAGTCTAGATGGCTACGGAATGCTGCCCAACAGTGAAGATGGAAGCCGAGGTGAACTCGCATGCAATACCTGGGCTCCTTCACACTACCAAAAAGCAAATGTGAAAGATGACTCATTTTCTTCCAATTCCTCTCCTGCTTACTCATTTCAAGGTATTTTTTTCCCCTGAGTTAATACTATGGCAATTTTATCTTCCAGGATACAACTTTTTTACTGAGTGAAGTAACATTTTCATTCTTTTAGAAGATGAAATGACTAGTGATTTTAGGATAAACCTTTTTGACTTGCTTTCTTCAACTTTTGTCAGATAAGCTTGAATATTTTCCTAGTGGGAAATAATGTAAGATAATTTTATGCCATCAGAAAACATTCACTTAACATTGGCACTATTAGTAAATTGTTCACACTAATTTATGAAATTGCACTATCGTTAAGTATCAAAATAAAAAAATCTAATTCCTTATTGTACATTTTCTTTGTCTTTACATTGTTAATTGACAAGTAAATATTGTAGATAATTGGTGTTTAAGTGATCTTTGAATGACAGCAGATCATGGCTGAGTCAGGGTACTATATCTTAGTTGGTTTCTTGTGATGAGAAAAGAAAATATATTTTCTTGGTAAATATCAAATTGAATTCCATTATTATAAAGTATGACTGGAATTACAGCATCAGGATTCTTGAACTTACTCCACTTATTGTACTGGAATTTTGTATCATTCATTCACTTTACTCTTCAAACCCTCACCTTCTCAGAGTAGGGTAAACACATTTCTCCCTTGGCTTTGATAAGTTTAGCTTCGTCAGACTCCATCTGTAAGACTCTGTGTTAACATCAGGTTCCTGGTTTTATTGCATTTAACATTATTTTGTTAAGTTCATACATCTTGTACATGACAGGACTTCCTTCTTTTATGGCTGAGTGGTAGTTTACAGTTTATACAAACTCTACAGATGTTCTTCATTCTTAACTAACTTTAACTACTACAAATCTTTTGACAGATCTACATCTGAAATACATAGAGTCATTCATCCCTTCTTAAGGAACCCACCCTAATGGCCTAGTCACTTTCTAAATCCCATTTTCTTATGCAATCACTTTATTGATTGAGCCATCTCCTCAGCTTCTATTTCAGGATTATTAATAATGATTAATAATAATTAAATAGAACCAACTATTGAAAGTTTTATAACATCTGAATCTTGTCATTGTGATATTTAGTTGTGATTCTTCTATGGGCTATGTATCAACAATCTCCTATGAAATTTTTAAGATATTTAATAATCATTGGAAAACCAAGTTAAAAAGATGAATAAGGGATTTAAAAATATTTTATATTATTCATTAGAGAGAAAGAGAGAGGTAGATAGAGAAAATGCCTCTAGCCATTACAAACAAACTCCAGATGCATGTGCTACCTTGAGCATCTGGTTTATGTGGATACTAAGGTATGAAACCTGGGTCCTTAGGCTTTGGAGGCAAATGACTTAACCACTAAGTCATCTTTCCAGCCCAACAGTTTTGATTAAATAATTATTAGATGCTTATTTCTTACTGTTGGGAACAAAGGAAGTGAAGATGCCATAATCTTCAACTTATTGATGAAGCAGAGCAACAGAACTAATGTAGAGGGCCTGTGGGTTCTGGTCTCATTACACCTAAGCATAGGTTTCTTTCTTTTTTTTTTTTTTAATTTAAAGTTTTTTTTAACTCAGCAGGAGCTTTTTAAAAATTATTTTTATTTATTTATTTATTTAAGAGAGAGAGAGAGAATGGGCACAACAGGGCCTCCAGCCACTGCAAATGAACTCCAGATGCATGTGCCCCCTTGTGCATCTGGCTAATTTGGGTCCTGGGGAATTGAACCTGGGTCCTTTGGCTTTCCGGACAAACAGCTTAACTGCTAAGCCATCCCTCCAGCCCCTAAACATAGTTTTCTGAATAAAATAGTGAAGTAGTTTGATATTGATTTTTGCATTGTCTGTAATAAAACTGAACTCAAGCCTTGCAAAAATTTATTTTAATTCATTTACTTAATAAATGTTCCAAGCTCTTTCAGAATTTTCAAATTGTGCATTCACCATTGTTTTAACACTCACCTGGATTTCACATACTAGAGTTATTATGAAACCCTAAGGCTTTGACAATCTATAAAATATTCATATGCATTGATATATAATATGGATATCTGTACTTACAAATATTGAATATGTAAACAGTGAACAATGATAAGTGATTTCCTCATTAATTCCCCACTTATAATTGTTTTTAGCTTCTATTACTTTCCTATTAGTAATAACTATTAGTTATTACATCAAATGTTGATTTTACTCGTTGTAAAGCATCAAGACCCTAGAATGAATTTTGAATATATCAATATTATATAGCTTGTGTGTATGCATGCATAAACATGTGTGACATTTATATTTGGGCAACACTGATGACTGAATTTATTTAAATTCTGTTGGAATAAAGTCATAAAAATATCCATGACTACATAAAGTGCAGTTGTTAACTTTATAACAGGTATAAAAAATTGCATTATGATATTGAAGGATAGGAAAAGCTAGCTTGTTTGAGGCAGTCTCAGGTATTGAGGCTCAAGACGTCTAGGATGTGCCATCTCACTCGCAGTTGCATCAGAAACTCTTGACAAAAAAGTCTCACTGAGACTGATCCACAGCACCCCTAATATCCTCGGTCTACTGCATTACCTGGGTGGGTTGGCCCAGCTGCTGACTCTCAGGTTCACCTTCATTCTCTACATTTATCAGCCAATCAGGTCTTCCCCTTACATATCTGAATCTGATGCTATAAAGGCTGAGGTCTTGCAGGCCCTCCTTCTCCTTCACTCTGGCCACAGGCACACACTTGAGTCTGGCTTTTCCATCACTCTGCATGACTTAGGGGGGTAATTTTTCAGTTTAATTACATGTATTATCTTTCTGTGATCTCCAGATCTATGGGGGTATTTTCAAGGGCTCTGGACTTGCTTCCTGTGTACTTGTTCTAAACTTGGGGTGACCATGGGTGTAACCTTCTTCATCAGCCATTACTCCTTTATATCTCTTAATCTCTTCTTTGATATTTGTCCTCTCATTATTTTTCTGTTGAGCCTCACCATCTGTTCTCCTAATTCCCCTAAATGCATATGGCAGATGACACATGGGTTCCTCTTAGGTCTCCCTACACCAAGATCCTATATTTTTCTATTCAAATACTTGCAGCTTCATCCTAATTTCTCTTTAAAGGCTTCAGTTTTCCTTAAGTACACATGCTTGCAACTCTATTCTACTTTTTCCTCAAAGACTCTCAATTTCTCTTCTGACTGATACTTTACCTCTTCAGGAAAGCATGTGGCAGATCCATGTCTGTTCCCTCTGAGCCTGTCTACATGTCCAGATTTCCCCTAAATACATTCAGTTTCTTTCCTGCTTTGATACTTTCCCTTTTCAGCAAAGCACATGGCAGATGCCATGTGTGTTTTCTGAATCTCTACATATACATTTATGTTCTACCTTCATGTGCTTACAACTATGTTTAAATTCTTTTCTAAAGATTTATCTATTTGTTTGTTTGTTTGTTTTTGAGGTAGGGTGTCATTCTAGATCAGGCTGACCTGACATTCACTATGTAGTTTTAGGGTGGCCTCAAACTCATGGTGGACCTCCTACCTCTGCCTCCCAAGTTCTGGTATCAAAGGCATGCACCACCACACCCAGCTTAAACATTTCTCTTAAATGAACCTTATAAACTACACAATGTTTCCACATGAAAGCATGATTCCTACTTTCCAGATTTTCCATTTGTTTAGCCTCCTTTCCTAAACTCCCTTAAATAAACCACACAATTTGTGATTTTCCCCTTAATAAACTTAGTACTTCATAATTTATCCTTCTTAAGTTCATTTTTTATTATTTTTATTAATGGTAGAATAGAACTCAAAAGAGAGAGAATGGGATTCAGCTATGTTCTTTGTGCAAGCTTTACGTGGGTCCTAAAACCTGGGTCAAATCCTGCATCAATATTTTTATTATTTTTCAATGGTAGAATAGAACTCAAAACTTAATATATGTTCTTAGTCCTGAACCCCAAAATCCCACATCAATATGTGTATTCTTCAGAATATATTAGTTAAAAATTAAGCTTGCAGCTTAATAACATGTACATTCTTATATTAAAATATTTCAGTGTTGTTATCAAATTTTTAAATTTTCTAATGGAAAAATACATATTAAACATAATCTTTAATGAGTCATGAATGATCTCAGAAGTAAGCAATACAATATTTTCACATAATCAGATACTCAAATATTTGATCCTTTAGTATTGCCACAGCAATACTAAAATATCATATATACATCAGAAACTGTTGTTTATTTTAACCATACAAATTTTATTTGTGATTTTTTTTTAGTCACTGATTTATATTTTGAAAAAAAAAGTTTAAATTATAAAAACCTGGCAAAGAAAAACAGGAATACAAAGAAGAAAGATTTAGAGGAGTTGAAGAAGGAAGTGGTTTTGGTGAGGATACTCAAACAAGCCATCACTCTACTGCAATCACCCTCAGCTTCTCTTGGGACTATTCTTGGACCATCCTACAAAGGGCTGTCCTCTCTGGCTCTGGCTCCACCCCACACCCAGCCCTGCAGCAGTTTTTTCCCGAGTTGACCACTGCCTGGACAAGGCAGAGAGCAGAAATCAAGCCCCCAGCTTCAAATCCAATTTCATTCCTCTTACCTTCATCTCTTGAGGCTGAACTCTACCTGGAAAAAGTTGATAACAGTGGCTGAGTTAGGACAAGGTCAGCTGGTAAGGATGGTTTAGTTATGCTTTTGTTTTGTACCAGGGCCCTGTTTGCACTTATATAATTTATCAAGGATCCCAAAGAGCTTTTGCTTAGTGGCATACAATTATCTATATTTACTATAGTAAAAGTTAAAATTGACAAATTAAAAAAAATGTTTACCTTCTCATTTAGAAATAACAAAAGTAGCCAGCCATGGTGGCGCATGCCTTTAATCCCCGCACTCAGGAGGCAGAGGGCCCTATTTCAGGTTGTGGGCTTAGATTCTTCTCAACAGGGGCCACTGACCTTTCATTCTCCATAGTGATTCCTGGAGATAAGAGTCAGCTGGTATAAGGGCCAGGAGGGCTGAGCAGATTGAGGGCAGTGTGGTGGGGAGGCAGCTGGGTGAGGGCAGTTTCAGGTTAGGGAAGTGCTGAGTCACTTGGGAAGGGCAGGAGGAGGGATCTACTCAGGCTCTGGAAGAGGGAAGGAAGGGAGGAGGAAGGAAGGAAGGAAGGAAGGAAGGAAGGAAGGAAGGAAGGAAGGAAGGAAAAGGGAGCAGGTCTGAGCAGCAAGGGTGGCTGGGAGTCAAGGGTTAGTGCAGAGGGAAAGTGGAGTGGAGGGAAACTAGGTACCGGAGGTGATGAAGTGCAAGGTCACAGCAAGTGGGAAGTGCAGGGAGAGCCCAGTCAGAGTGAGTGAGCTTCAGGGCTGGCAGGTGAGCCCTAGGTGCTGTGGTGCCACAAGCCTGACCTTGGCATCATAAAGGGGTCCTGAAGTTCAAAGTTATGCTGTGGACCTTGTCTTTGGATTGAGGATGACTGGAGAAGGTTTTTGCCTCAGAGAGGATTTGGGTGAGAGGGCAAAATTAGAATAAAGCCCTTGTGTAGTTTTGCAGCTTCTGAGGCTTAGAAATACTACAGACAGGTGCCTCAAAAAATAAAGAAGGGCTGCTTAGTTTCCCACCAGGAATAGATGCTAAGAACCTATTGCTGAAGACTCCACATACTTGGGCAGCAAGTTCACTGAGAAATCCTGCTGGAGCTGAGCTGAAAGCATCCTCCAACTTTCTGACAGAAAGTTGGAAAAGCTACACTGTGTGCAGTTCAATGGAAGAGAGAAAACACCAGTGAAGCCAAGCCAAATGAGCCAATGGGTGCAATAGTGGCATGTCTAATTGGACTGGAGGCTGGCTCCATGGGAGGGAATACATACCTGATACTGAAACCTAAGACAGGGGTATTCATGAGCCCTAAGGGTGTAATGTCTGCTGGAGTCTCCCTAAATGTATATACTATGCTCACCAAACTGCCCAGTAAGCACTTCTCTTAATGTCCACACCCATATACTAATGCTACTCTCACTTTTGGTTAGAGAAGCTTCTCTTTTCAGATGGTGGCAACCTTGGGATGACTCAGAAGGCACCATGGTGCTGAGAAGAAGGGACAAAGGAGTGTTCAGCCATGAAACATCTCAAACCGACCTTCCAAGGCTCAGGGCCCAGAGGCGGCAGAAAGAACATAAGAGCCAAACGAAGAATAGGACTCCTTACAATGTGTTCCTCCAGACACAAAACAGCCTGGATATCCATAACCTCACAGTGCCCACCTACACAAGACCATCCTAATAGGAGGAAAAGATCATGACGTCAAACTGAAAAGAGAGACTGATGGGGGGATGATGGCATCATAAAGGGGTGAAGTTTCAAAGGGAAATCCTTGTGGGAGGGAGGGGAGGGAGAAAGTGGAATAAAAGTTTGCAGCTTCTACAATTAAATAAGTTGTCAATAAAAATAAATTAATTAATTTAAAAAGTTTAAATCACACTTCTTTTTTTGCTAGGTCAGACCAGTTCCAAAATGGAGTCACCAAGGACAGCAGGATGGGATAGAGCCATAAGAAAGTGGATTATCCACATTTCTCAAGAAACTGAACAACCATTATCTCTTCCTTCCCTAACAATGCCCCAGGTCATAGTTTCCTGACCTCTGATCTCTTAAGTAGCCTGGTCACTTTTCTATTCTCACACCTTAGCTTTCTTTTGGTTAGAGAAATCTCTTTTCAGATGTAAAAAAAAGGCAAGTTTTTTTTTGAGAAGAAGGGACAGAGGAATTTCAGCCCTCATCCAAACTTTCCTTCCAAGGCTCAGGGTCCATTTGGAAGAGGCAGCAGAAAGAACATAAATCCCCAAACCTGAGGAGGACTCCTTACAATGTGTTCCTCCAGACACAAAACAGCCTGGATATCCATGACCTCAGTACTGCATAGGACCGTCATAATAGGAGGAAAAGATCATGATGTCAAACCAAATAAAGACTTTTGTCTTTGCCTCTGACAGTGGTTTCAATGGGAATGTGTGGGGAGGGAAGGGAAGTCCAATTTTACAATTAAATAAGTTGTCAATAAAAATAAATTAATTAATTAAAAAGTTTAAATCACACTTCCTTTTTTTGCTAGGTCAGACCAGTTCCAAAATGGAGTCACCAAGAACAGCAGGATGGGATAGAGACATAAGAAAGTGGATTATCCACATTCCTCAAGAAACTGAACAACCATTAAATAAATGTCCACTTGCCAAGGACATTCTACCTCACCAAACCACCCATGTTGTGGTGGTTTGACATAGGTGTCCCCCATAAACTTAGGTGTACTAAATGCTAGGTTCCCCACTGATGGAGATTTGAGAACTAACACCTCCTGCAGGCAGTGTATTGTTGGGGGTGGACTTATGGGTATTATAACCACTTTTCCCTTGCCAGTGTTTTGCACACACTCCTATTGCTATTGTGTACCTGATGTTGGAAAGGGGGTGATGCCCACCATCTGTTCATGTTGTTTTCCCTGCCATTGTGGTACTTCCCCTTGAAGTTATGAGTACAGCTTGATTGACTATTCTGGTAAGAGTTGAAAGACCTGAATGCAGTAAGAACTGTGGACTGTGAGTTTTGGCTTATGTGGGTGAGAAAGAGCATTGCCTGGACTGGGCTAGAAGCAGTTTGTGTGAGAGGCTTGCTGTTATGCCCATGTCCTGAGAACTTGTGCAGGGTTGTTTTGCACAGAAATGGACTGGTGTGAGCAGAAGGATGTGCACAGAAAGAAATCTTTGGGCTGAGACTTCTGCCTATTGAACTCCAATTGTATGAGGAATTACAACCATCAAGACTGGGCCAGTTGACCTGCATTGGGACAATGGAAAAAATGTAGTCTTTTGAAGGGACCTGAATGCTGAAGGAGTGTCCCTGTCTTCAAAGTCTACTTATTTCCCTCCTGGCTTAACAAATTGGCACTCCATCTGGTATTATGGAATATAAATGGGGTATAAAAGATGGTCTTGTGTTTTAGAAAAGACCCAGTGTTCCAATTGTCTCCAGGACCCATGTTTAGCCAGATGCAAATGAGATGCAAGGGTGCAATGATGCATTTGCCCTAGCTGGAGGGCATGACATCAGAGACTTGTTTCATTCAGAAATAGCAGCTGAGATTTAGACTGCTGAGTTGTTGCCCATCTGTTTAAATCTTGTATCTGTCTTCCTCTCCCTCTGAATCTCTATGTCTCTCTGTGTCTCCCCCCAAAAAAAAAAAAAAAGACCTAGGATTATGGGGATGTTGGAACATCTTTGGGATTGTTAAAAACTATGGAGACTTTTAAAGTTGGACTCCTCTGAATCTCTATGTCTCTCTGGGTCTCCCCCCATGATTATGGGGATGTTGGAACATCTTTGGAGTTAAAAACTTCATTGCACTTTACGTCATGGATGATTATCAGTTTATAGGGACCAGAATATGGTGGATTGACACAGGTGTCCCCCATAAACTTAGGTGTTCTGAATGCTAGGATCCCCACTGATTGGAGATTTGGGAATTAACACCTTCTGGATGCAGTGTATTATTGGGGGTGGGCTTATAGGTAGTTATTATAGCCAGTTTTCACTTGCCAGTGTTTGACACACTCTCCCGTTGCTATTGTCCACCTTATGTCGGTGAGGGGTTGATGTTCACTCTCTTCACATGTTGTCATTTTCCCCTACCTTCATGGAGCTTCCCCTTAAGCTGGTAAGACCTTTTTTTTTTTTTTCCCCACAAGTTACTCCTGGTTGGGTGATTTCTGCCAGCAATGTGAGCCTGAGTGCAACAGAAGTCTTGCTTGTGATTCAATGGGTTTGCTAGTGGATGGCTTAAAGTAGCATGGGTGACTCAATGACAGCAGGGTCAAGAAACAATCCCAGCCCAGCATGGCAATGACTCATGAAAGGTGCTCCATGACACTCCCTGCCTTATCTTCATACAGGTCTAAGAAGCTGCCACCTTGCACACAGCATTTGCTTATTGCATTTTAGAAGAAGGGCTGTGTGACTTGTAGTCATCTGTAATTCCTGTGCATTATATGTTTCTTTAGCTCTTGGAGTAATAAGAGCTTCCCTCCTCTATCTAGGAGGAAATGTTTCTATTCAGAGGACAGTGCTACATATAAATTTACTTCCATATTGTCAGCTTCATAACTGTTTTGTAAACAGTTATTCTTTAATGTACTTTATGTGAAAATGGTTTGGGAGCATGCAGGATGACAAAGTTCAAAACTATGGCATGGTTCCCTAAAAGGGGAAATACTGCCACCATATTAACAACTAATAGTGTTTTGTATGTCAGAACTTTTCTTTAAATATGCCTGTAAATACTCCATATAGCTACTGTCAGGTTAGTAGATTTCTGCCTTGAAGTTATAAAGACTTTAATGGCTTTCTTAGTTATTCATAAAAGTGATTCAGTATTGTATAAAGGATAGTCTAATTCTTTTGTGAGATAAATATGCAAGGGTGAAAATTTAAAGAGGGCACTGTAAGATCAATACTAAATATAAAAAGTTAATCATAATATTGCAAACACTCACAAAAAGCAAAGTATAAAGAAACATTCTTTAAATAAGCAAACATTGTAATGTCAAGTACTTCTTCCTAGAGAGGATGAATTTGAAATTACTTCCTTGGGATGGTTCATTTCACAAACTGCACTGATAGGGAAGGTGCAATAGCAGAACATTATTTGGGTGTGCATTACCCCATGTAGTTAAACCAGTTATTTTGTGAAGTAAGTTTCTAGCCCACCTGTATGAGCTGAGATGTTTGCGTTGAAATAGAGTGGTGAGTGGGCACCCTTGGCTTCCTGCAGTCTGCTGTTCCTGCTGCTTGCATATGCAGGAGGGTAGGTTGTGGAAGCTCACCTGCTGGTGTGCCTAAGGAACTCAGCTCCTCTCCTTTTGTTTCTTTTCTCATGCAAGAATGTTGTGTGTGTGTGGAAGGATACCCTCCAGTATTTTCCAGTGTTCTTACTGGCAGGGCAATTTGAATGTGTGCTTGCATGTGTGTACGTGTATGAGCACACACAGACACAAACAAGAGGAAGCATTTGTGGTGGTCAGCTTACTTGGTAAAGAGGGTTCCATTTTATGTGAATCTTGGGTTGAAACTCAGGCCTTCATTCTTACAAATGCTACCTACTTGACTATCTCCCTTGTCCTCTCTTTCGAGTTCAGTTGCAGAATGCTCAGCTTGATTACTTTAGAATGTCTCTGCATTACTTCTCTCCAGTTATGTTTGAATCATTGTGATTTCTAATTTCAAGGCGTAAGCTCAATGATTTCATTTTTTTAGTATTTGCATGCAACACATTTATATAACACTATATTTGCAATTATTCCTAGAGATCATAAAATTAAAATCCAGATTTCTACTGTTTTTTCTTATACAAACTTTTTATTAAATATTAATCCCTATGCCTACAGTTGATAACTCACCTCAATTGAAGTAGGAGTCAGTTGTATTTCTATGATGAATATTTGTTAACTCCTGCCTCCAAGCATTTTAAAGAAGGAATCAAACAAGTAGTAGACTTCTCTATTTTAACCTCTTTCTTGATTTTGCAAAATGAGAAATCTTCACTTCAATCTCCTGGCATTCACATATACCACAAAAAAATGCAAACCTTCTATATATCAAAAGATTTTAATGAGCTTGGCTTAGTGGAACATACCATTGATCCCAGTATGCAGGAGGCAGAGGAAGGAGGATTGCCATGATTTTGAGGCAACCCTGAGATGACATAGTGAATTACAGGTCAGCTTGCGCTAGAGTGATATCTTACCTTGAAAATAGAAAAAGAAGAAGGAGGAGGAGGAGGAAGAGCAGCAGGAGGAGGAGAAGATGTTTGTAATTTTGTAATGAATTGGAACTCACTTTTCACGCTACAAATTTTTTATGCACTACTACAGTTTTTCAGTGATCTGCAGTGGAACAATGGGAATGAGGATATACATGAAAAAAGATTAATGAAATATTTTAGCTGTGCAAAAAATGGCTCAGTGGTCAAAAGCACTTTCTTAAAAAGCCTTATGGCCTATATTTGATTCCCCAGTTCCCACAAAAATTCAGATGCACAAAGTGGTACATGTGTTTGGATATTGTATGCAGTGGCAAGATGCCCTGATGGCCATCCCCCCTCTCTCTTTCTCATAAAAATAAATAAATAAATATCCATTTTTATTTGTATTGTGAAAAGGAGTCTTCCTATAGCATCTAATGGTTGTTTTATTTTATTTCATGTATATTAAAGTTATTTGGAGATGATGCTTAGCTTTTACTTTATTAGGGTATTTGGAAATTATTTTTATGATTGAAAATGTAGGCTTTTTCTACTTGACTAAATGTTTTAAAATGAGAAAATGTTAATTAAATGCTATCACTTATTAAAATGTAGAGGTCATGAAGAGATATTGCCAAATAACTTATTTGTAGAAAGTTTATAATTTATGATGAATTTTCCACTACTGATTTGATTCATATGGAAATTGCTTCAATGTGAAATTAACCTATCATTCCTTTAATTATTAATGATGCAGTTATCTCATAGGAAAGCAGCAAGAAATAAAAATACTAGATATAAAATGCCAGAAATCAATTATGACATCATTTACTATATAAGTAATTATGGTCTTGATCACCATTTGTTTTACTATACCACTATATTATCAAGATACATAATGAAATATATTAATATTTCATTACATAAAGGAGAGATGCAAGGAACAACTAAATTAAAGAAACCACAGATCGTAACAGTGTTAGTTTTAATGCAGTAGTAGCTTTCAACATCGAGAACATGGTCTCTGTCATTCTATGAATCTCATGAAACGCTCTGTGTATAGATTTTAATCCAGTTTATAATTTCAACATAACTCCTAATATATTAAATTTAATGTTTTCAAATACTGCAGTTTTAGGCCAACCCTGTCCTCTATAGAGCACTCATTGTGCTGCTGCGATGCAGTCAACTGTGATTAGAGGTATTTCAATGACCTCTAGCTATCATCTCTTCAACTGCACTGAACTTAGGAGGTATAGCAGAGATATTTATCAGGCCACTGGGAATCATAAAACACCAATGTGAGAGTTTAGAAAAAAAATTCCATTCCATACCCTGTATGAAAGAGCATGGTATATTCGAACAGACCTGGTATCAACACATGAATCTTCTCTTTATGGACAGACTGTTACTTAATCCAGGCCTGGGCTGCCAGAAATGGAAACATTTTAAAAATTGCTTTGAAAAGTAAATTTTGTGAACATAAAGTCTAATGAGTAGACAGAGAGTAATAAATAGTATCTACTCATGATGTGGCAGAATAAAAGAGACTTCAAGCATATAAGGATTAAAAGGTTAGTTGTAATATATTGATATATAATATATGAGATCCAAAGACTCAAGCTTTTATATACAATAACTACATAAAATCTTCTTTTCTAAAAAGACATATCTATGTACACAGAACTAAACATAAATATAAACAGGTACATTTTAATTAAATTATCATAGAAGTATTTTGTCTAAATTTATTTGCATAAGAGTTTCTAAATATCTTTGAGATATAAATGTTTCTTAAATTTAAAAGTAACTATTTTATTTACAAATAAATTTGTGTATCTGGGAGCTAATATATAAGAATTTGATATAAAACAATACAGAAACTGTATTTTCAATATTTTCAGTGAGTTCTGTATGAGTTTTTAAGGATAATGCAAAAATTATAATAGTAAAACTTCAAAAGGAAATAAACAGTAGTTTATTCACACTCCAATTTCTGAAATCAGTTAAAGTAATTGAGGGAATATAAGGCGCAATTTGTGGAAGTTATTGGACATGTAATTATTATGCTATTTAATTTTCCATTCTAACTCTGTGGTCTAGGTAACTAAGAAAGAATACGCTAACTCAAAGAACAGTTTTCCTCATTCCAGCAATAATGAAAGGGTAATCCATTGCTAGATAATATTGCTTGTTGCCAGAGGAATAAAGTCACTTATTTTTTTCTAAAATACTCTAACATCATCTTCTTTTAATGACTTTCTCTGAAGAATTCTTGTGGCATTACTGTGACTTAGGATAGCATTCTGGAACTATTCATTGCCTTCTCAGAAAGATTTTAACCATCTGCTTCTATCCAAAGAAAGCTGTTCATTTATTAATTTAAAAAATCTAAGATGATACACAAGAGCAAGTGCCTAATTATCACAGTGTCCAATGTGATTTTATTATAGCTAAGCATAAATAAAAATGAGTAGAAATATAATAGGCTCTTATTTTATTCTTCAAGGCATTGACTTTATTAATACTGACTGAAAAATAGATTCGTTGAGAAATAGATTAGTTGATTCCTCACATAATTTAGTGATATCAAACATCCATATATTCTTTCAAGGTAATCACTTTCATTCTTAGAATTGAAACAACAATCAACAAGTATATATCAAAAACCAAACATTATTTGAATGAAAAATATATCATTGCAAATGAGTATATCTATATATTTATTTATTTTGTAATATAATGAAGCAACAAAATATATTAAATATTTTATAGCATAGAAATATGTACAGAAAAAGAATACACTGCTAACTTATTTTTATTACATTTTATCTATCTTGAAAATCTGCTGTAATTACAATATAATTTCTAATTGTCTGTGAATAGATAACAATGTGTTCTCATTAATATAAAACATTATTTCATTATCAAAATGAACTTATGAGAAATAATAATTTATGATTATAAAGATTCTCAATAGTTATTAATAAGAGTATATACCAGTTATACTATGAAGTGTAATATTAAATAGGAGTTTGCCTGTGAGAGTAACCGAAAGACTAATAGCATGTTTTTATCTCTAAATTCCTAACATCAAATGGTCACTCTGATTAAAATTATGTTGAAAGTCTTTTTGGACGCTACCCATCTATTTACTTAGCTCATGAAATAACATGATTATTTCTTATAAATACTTAAATTTGTTTGATATTTTCAGTAATAATAAGTTATATTTATTTTATTGTCTTATTTGAAGCTATGATTACATACTTCTAAGATTCACATACAGGAATTAGAGAAACATATTTGTGAAGAATTAAGAAAATACTACTCTTAGGTAATCTTAAAAATATTTGAATCTAAGTTTACCACATATAAAAGAGCCATAAAATATACACAGTAATTTTTTGGTATTACTTACCATAAAATAGTCCAACATGCAGTCATTTTGAGTTGGAGGAACATGACCATAGACTGTGGCTTCTTTATAAGTATTTCTCTGGATTAATTTACCTATTTCTGTGAGGACAGAAATTATCCAAAATAAGTGATAGTTTCATCAAGATGGCACATCATTCAGGCATAGGTCTGATAATGGCTTGCTCATTAAGAGTAAGTAAGCATGTTTTTAATATTAATTTATCTTCCATGTTTGTGTTTACCTGTTATTTCTTTCTAAATATTTTTATATAGTAAAACTAAGATTATAAGCTTCTAAATAATTAAATATTTACCAGAATTTTCAATGTCAATATCTGTAGTGTAAAAGCATTTAATTTCAATTATATATTATTAATATCAATTAATTAATTATGAATGAAGGAACCAGATTGTCTACTAAACATTTAATTGTCATTATCTTGCATGGATGGATACATTGTAATTAGTGAAAAATTACTGTCAGAAGTTAATCATGCTTATACTTGAAACTTATAACCTAAAACCAAATTTGAATGTCATGGTAGATTGAGTGTAGTTTTAACTTTGGTTGAAAAATATACTGCTAAGTGGCTGGATAGATAATGCCCTGCTTTACAGTCATATCTGTATGTTTCAGAGGTTTGAATTGACTTCAAAAGTTCAGACTGATATATGTACTGCGGAGTTATTAATAAAGTTAATGACATATACAAGCCAGACAACATTGCAAACCCATTTTGATATTCATTAGATAAAGAAAATTCCTGGAATTATTGAACTCACTGAGTCTGGTTTAGAGTGTTTCACATTGTATATAAACCAATTTGCATGAGATTTAAAATTTGAACTTCAGGTCACATGGCTGGAACTTTTTGCCCAGAAATTCTTTTGGGTCAAGTGACAACTGGAGATTGGCATTGGGACCACGTGCCTTAGAAACTGTAGTACATAATGAATGCCCTGTGTCATTCCTCAGCCTCCTGTGGATAGTGGTGGGCATGTGTCCTTTGACAGAATGCCAAGGATGATGAACCTTCAGTGTTTTCCACAGGCTATATTGGATTGTGATCAACATGTGTGTGTGTCCTGTGACAAAATCCTATGGATAAAGTATTTTTTTAAATAAATAAAGTTCAGAAACTTGTGCTTTGTGTGTTTAATCTATATGGCGTAACCATTGTATTTCCCCCGAGTAGGACATTTTTACATGTAGCACAATCTTTTGGAAGTTTTAAATTTTCATATTGCCAAATGCAATATAGTGATTATACATTTTTATTAGATTTACATGGAGTTTTTAAATCTTTATATGAATGTGATTATATATATCTTGCTAGATTAGTGCATTAGAACAAACACTCACCTTTACTCTCCCAGACACCAGGATAAACAGACTCCCTGCCTCCATGCAGAATAAGGATGTTGCATTAGAATGAGCAAACATGGCTGAGTCTAGGAATAGGAGACATTTAGTCATTTGTATATGCTAGTCTAATAGAACAAAAACATCTTTAAAAGTACTTATTCAATTTTTGAAATTCATGGAGTAGAATGTATATCTGAGTTTGCTATAGAAATAGATATAATATATATTTTAGTTTTAAAATGAACCATTAGAAAATATTAGCAGATTTAGTCAAGGCATTTTTTTTTTCTCTTTTAAAATATGTTATTTTAATTAATTTATTTATTTGAGACAGAGATAGGGAGAAAGAGAGAAAGAGAGAGAGAATTGAGTGTACCAGGGTCTGTAGCCTCTGCAAATGAACTCCAAATGTATGGGCCACCTTGTGCACCTGGTTTACCTGGGTCCTGGGGAATTGAACCAAGGTTCTTTGGCTTTGCAGGCAAGTGCCTTAGCTGCTAAGCCATGTCTCCAGCCCTCTTTCTGTTTTTGTACAGTATTATTTCTCAAACCTACAAGATGAAATTAAAAATCCAGATTTTCCTGTAAAGATTAATTTTAAGATTTAATCATGTTCATTTTAGTATGTTTACTTATCATCATAATAATATTGGTCATATTTTAGCTTCTTTTATTTCTCAGTGTTTTCTCTCAAGAAAACAATATAAAGTTAGTAAAGAATATTTTAATATATATTTTTATTTTATTTAATTGAGAGGGAGAGAAAGAAGCAGGGAGAGAGGCCGATAGAGATAATGGGTGCACCAGGGCCTCCAGCCACTGCAGATGAACTCCAGACACATGTGCCACCTTGTGCATCTGGCTTATGTAGGTTCTGGGGAATTGAACCTAGGTTCTTTGGGTTTGTTGGCAAGTGCCTTATCTACCTCTCCAGCCCTAGTAGAGAAATTTTTATAGAGACAGTTCTCTTTACCTTATTAAACATTCCTAATATCTTTCTCTTTCACTTTTCTTCAGAATATATCTTTTTACAGCTTAGTTATTTTTTTTTTTTATATATATATATATATATATATATATATATATATATATATATATGGAGAAAGAGAGATGGGGGGAGAGGGAAACAGATAGAGAATGGGCAGGCAGCAACCTCTCAGCTGCTGTGAACAAATGCATCCACCCCCTTGTGGGCAAGTGAAGCATTGCACCCTTGTGGCACTTTGCATCTGTCTAAACGTTGTTTCTGGAGATTGGAACCAGCATTCTTAGGCTTAGCAGGCAGGCGCCCAAACCACTAAGCCATCTCTCCAGCCCTGTATAAATAATTTTAACTAAAATAAAATATAATTTCTTCATGTAATAATTTTAACTAAAATAAAATATAATTTCTTCATGTAAGAACAAACCTGGACCAAAATCAAGTTAGCCAATAGGGGTTAGAATAATTTTCAGAAACAAGGTTTTGTTTGTCTGTTTGTTTGTTTCAAGAAAATAAATATCATGCTGTCTTTTTGTTATTTTTAGTCCAGACAATTATTGATGTTTACTTTTATGATTGTTTTCTTCTGCAGAAAGTTTATACAGAATTGCTTGAAGTGGTAAAGTTGTGCTTCCTCAAACTGTCAACTTATATAAAAATAAAGGAAAGATGACCATATAAGACAAGATTTGTTCAGATAAAATTATGTGCATTATAGTAGGCTTTTCTTTGAGGACGTATATTAAGAAATTTGTAGGCTTGTACACGTTCTTTAGTTTTTGACATTTCTTGGATGACCTTACTGAAGCCAAGTCTACATAATTGTTAAAAATAATAAAGAACATAAAGCCTGTCCTTTAATCAGTATTCTAATGAACCAGTCAGTAAGGAACAAGCCATAGTCCATAATTACTGATGTGGAGTATCAATACTTCCTTCACCTGTGAGAGAGGACTAGATATTTAACCAAGAAATAGTTTGCAATTTCAGTGAAATCTATTCAACCTTAGAGATATATGTATTTTCTAAGAATTAAATGAAGTTGTATCTATCGGACTGAAATAATTTTGCTTATACCTATAAATATATTTTAACTGATTCTTCTAAGAAAATATACATTATGAATTGAAACTTTGAAATTATTGTTTTTGAATTCTCTTCTGAGAGATTTTTCTTATCTTTAAGAAATTATGTGTTAGCTGGGAATGGTGGAGCACACGTTTAATCCCAGTACTTGGGAGGCAGAAGTAGGAGGATCACTTTTAACTTGAGACCACTCTTAGACTTCATAGTGAATTCCAGATTAGCCTTGACTAAGCAAAACACTTCCTCAAAAAAGGAAAAGGAAAAGAAAATAACTTAAGTATATTATAGGAATTTTGCCTTTTTGTCTCTACCAATATTTGAAGATAATGATATTTAAAAATAATGAAATTACAAAGTTTACAAAATTTCATGCTTGAATTGGAAACTTAGGAAGGATACCAAAAATGTGTTGTATTTCTGAATAGGCAATGATGAGGCCTAAATAAATAGTCTGTTCAGACCCACAGTATTGAGTAATATTGCAGACGACTCAAGGTTATGGAATTCAAAAGGTAATAATCAAGTGGGAATAGTGACTGATTTTTTGTTGTTTCTTTCAGTTACAAAAAGAAATAGGGCTTAGTTTTCACATGAGCATGTAAACATGATGACTTCTTTTTTTACTGTGTGAGTAAGCTAAATTGAATTTGAAGTTTTTTCTGTGATAAATCATAATCTATTGAGAGGTCTATATTGTTTAGGTCAATGGTTCTCAAACCAGGACCAGCCGACTTGGTTAGGTTACCAGATGCTCAGAATGGACCAGTCCACATAGGTCAGAATGCATCAGAACCACTGTTCTATGGTGTGTGTCCAGGAACTTGCTTTGAAACAAGCAATCCTGATCAATCCAGTATGCACAAAGGTTTGAGAACCATGTAGGGATAGAAGGTTTATCTCAACAAATCAACATTGTCTTCAAGAATGCAGATAAAGGGACCAGGTCTAGCTTTCCTTTATTTCAAGTTTGCTATTCATGATATTACTATATCATATATAAATAATAGACAAGGACTTCCTTTTTGCTTTGTCATTAGATGCTTTAGGGTATCACTTGATTTGCAATGAAGATTGGTATGTGCCCTGTTTTAACTGCATGCTGCACATCTGTTAAAAAAAAATGCATCTTAGGCATAGTTAGAAGAAAAGAAGACAGAATGTTTACCAAGAACCCAGAAGGGAACAAACAGGGAGAAAAATCCCCTTCATGGCTCCTGATTAGGATTATAATACCAAAGGGAAATTGAATTGAATTTGAGGGCATAATCCCTACCAGCATGTGTAAGAGGAATGAAAAAGAAGACATCCAGTTATGACAAAGTGATGAAATATGCTAAGCAAAAGGATGGGAAGCTGTCTTCCTCCAGCTCTGCTGCCTGTCCCACACGTGGATTCCCCTGGGTCACTTCACACTAAGCTTAGTATAGCTTTCTATGGTGGAACTCACATTATCCATCATTCTAGCTCCACCACTATCTCACTATCTCCAGATCCTAGTTTCTGGTCCCTGTTTGATTATGAAAAGGAATCTCTACTTGATAGAAAAACAATCTATCTATCTATCTATCTATCTATCTATCTATCTATATCTATCTATCTATCTATCTATCTATCTATCTATCTATCTATCTATCTATATGATGGTACTTTTCCAGAGATTCAGAGATAGCCCACTCCTGTTTACCAGGACATTAAAAAAGGATATTAAAGACTTGAAGCTAAAAGAAGGAGCCATCCTACAGCTTGAAGAAGATCTCTTAATATTCTTTCATACTTCTTTCATACTTTTTACAATGCTAATACTACCAAAATCTTAAACCTCTTATAGGTGGAAACATAAAAAGATTAAAAATTTTCTAAATGGTAATATATTTGTGACTATACACACACATACACAAACACACACACACACACACACACACACACACACACACATATAAATACATACATACATGCATACATATCTACAATGACAAACATATAATTTGCCCCTGACCAAATTCATGGTATATTTAGACTAGATTTTCTGGTAGTGAAAAAAAAAATGCTTTATTCCTTCCAATGAAAGTTTTTTTTTTTTTTTTTTTTCAAATTTGCATTAATAATATCGGATTTACAGCTAAACACTACCATGGGGCAACTGAAGGGCCAGATGTTAACCCAGAAAAATGAACTGCAGAAATGTATTTAACTTTGAAGGCCTTTAAAAAGGTGTTGGGTCATGAGCTGCTCTGAGAATACCTAATTTATCAGAGCCCTTCACCTCGGAATAGCCTGCAAGGATGCTAACCTAGCACTCAGGCCTTGAAACTTTGCTCCTTGTTTACTTTTCAATAGAGCTACATGGAACCCCAGAGAGATCATCCTTCCTATCTATCGGTAATAGTTATCACTGCCTTTTTGGTAGAAGAGGCGACCAAGGTCACTCTGGGATATGTATTAGAGTTTCACCATTTTCCATCAAATCAGGCCTATTCAGGGAGAGGAAGGCAACTCTGCATGCCAAAAATACCAGACTATCCATGTCCATAATTCCAAAGTTGTCACATATACTTGTAGTACTTTAAATCCCTCCTGTCTGATATTATTAGAACACATTCTTGTGACAAGTTATTTCTCACAATTATAATAGGAGCCCTAACATAATCAGCATCCAAACCAGAAGAAGAATGGCACACAGATGGCATTAGGTATACCTTCCAAGGTGAGTGCTTTTATGACCTTTTCCATGGTGCGATCAAGTCATAGGCACTAAAACCTGGGGCATATCCTGAACAGTGAGATAATTTCCCTGGTCTCAAAAAAGAAAATGCCTATCATCTATACTGGTTCCAAAACGTGTCTGTATCTTCTTATAGATCTATTCAGCCACATGGAAGGAAAGGGGTTGGTGACTGGGAAACAGTCTCCTACAAAACTTTAAAAGAGATTCTTCATTCACTAGAAGCTGTTAACCTCCCAGAAAAGGTGCCAGTGATTCACTGTAGAAGTCATTAAAAGGACCACAGCTCAATCTCTGGAGAAAATCAAAAGGCCAATAGAGAGAAGAAAGCCACAATATTGAGGCTCCCTGTAGCTTTGTCCTACTCCCCTTTCAATAAGAGATCAGGAGACCAAGGTTTCCCCCAAAGGAAGAATCAATTACAAAAAGTGAAGAAGATCATGGTGAAGGACAGTGGTTTTCTGAACAATACAATAGTATGCAATCAAGACCCTGTATTCCTCCTACCTTCATATAGGAACTCTATGACAACAGTGAGGCCAGTCATGGCTCCTCTGGGTGGCATTAACTCAGATACAAAAATAATATCTTTAATAGATACCATCCAAGGAAGGGGCCCTTATCCAGGAGAAGACAGGCAGATAGACTTTACCAACATGCATGACTACCAAGGGTACAAGCAAATTCTAATGTAGGTGAACACCTTTATAGGATGGAGTGAAGCCTTAGTCACCCACTCAGAGAAGGTCCCTGAGGTGAATAAGGTACTCCTCAAAAACATTTTTTTTTTTTTCAATTTACCCTTGCAATATCACTCTAAAGCAAAACAGATCATCCTCTAAATCTCATGCCAAACAAAGGATTAGGTATATGGTATTATCTATTTACACTCTGTGAATCTCACTCATCTACAAGGATATTAATGATCAGTTGTATTTTAAAATGTTTACGAGCCAAAGTATACCTGAGGACACCAGAAGAATGGTTCTCCCTAGTTACACATGAGCTCATAAGGTTTAAAAATTATACCACAGGCTAAAGTAAAGATGGGCTCCTGTGAAATAAGATGAGACCATTTTTTTAAGGAGATACATCAACTGACTCCAAAGTGATGATTTTACTCAGCTCGTTGTAAGAGTACTGAGCCCCAGCCCTTGCAGCACCAGGTCTTGTCTTACTTCCCCGAAGATCATACACAGGGAGCGAATCTTGATAAAACCTGGAGGGAATATTTTGCAGCTTTACAATTAGCATACAAATGGAGGTGACCCTGCAGTATTGCCCTGGACATCCCTACAGGTATGAAATGTTACATAAATATATAGTTGAATTCACCTCTCTAGAGTCAAACCATCCACTCCCCCTCCCACCCCCCCCCATCAGTGCTTCTTCACCAGAGGAAACCACCAAATTGCCTCTAGCAGCATACTAAAATCCAGTGGAAGATCTATCATTCCTTTCAGGGGACATCCTGCCACAACAGAAAAGTAACTGGGATTGTCTTTGATAGCCATCAGTCTATGTAATATTTTCCTAGGAATATTTATTATTGTACTAGACATGTGCGTGAGGCCTTGTGTGATGGGAAATCTTTGGTTGCTGTCTTAACAGGATTTAGAATCACCACTGCAACAAATACCTGGTCCAGTCTGTGAAGGATTTTTCCACATTAGATTAGTTGAGGTAGGAGGACTCACCCTTATTGTGGGTGTATCCTTCCAAGTGCTGTTTCTGAACTGTATCAAAAGGAAAAAGCTAGTTGAATGAAGTAGTTTGAGTCAGAAGGTGCCCCAAAAAAAAAAAAAAAAAAAAAAACTCAAGTGCCCTGTAGCAGACAGCTTCAGGTTCACTGAGATGAACTTCCAGACCAGGCACAGTTATGGAGGAAGGGATATTATTTATTGAAGCTTACAGATCCAGGGGAAGTTCCATAATGGCAAGAGAAGCAGCCTGCTCTCACAAGGCCAGGCAGAGAGAGAGAGAAACCAACCAGCCACCACAGCACACAGAGCAAAACTACAGCCAAAAGGTCACACAGCACACTTCAGGAACTCCTGCTAGGCACATTTGCATATCTTTACAATGGAATCTCAAACCCACCATTAACAGCTTAAGACCAGCCCCCAGTGACATTGCCTCTAGGAAGGTGATTGCAGATGCAAACTATAACTAGTAAAACACTGAATATATTGGGGGACATATATTCAAACTACCACATGCCCTGAATGCTTGAAGCTGATGGGGATTTTGGAATTGAATCCTTACTGGAGGAGGTGTGTTGTTGGGGACGGGATCATGGGTGTTACAGCTAGCTGCCCCTGTCAATGTTTGTCATACACCCCTGCTGCTATTATCAACCTAATGTTGGCCAGGAGGTGATATCCACCCTCTGTTCATGCCCTGTTTTCTCCTGCCATCATAGTTTCCCCTTGGGTCTGTAAGCCGTAATAAACCCTTTCCTCCCACAACCAGGTTGGTCATGTGGTTGGGCCAACAACTTAAAGGTACCTGCAACATTTGGTCTTCAACATTTATCACTCTCTTCTTCCACCCAGCTGATGTATTAATTTGATAGTGTCTTCCTGCTCCCACCATGCTTTCTCAGTCATGATGGACTCTACGCTATGGGAAGTTAAACTAAAATAAACTATTTTCTTACATAACATGCTCCTGGCTAGTTACTTTAGCCTGGAAATAAGAAAGTAATTGGTATAGCCTATTTGTTTCTCTTGGGGTTACATCATTCCTTTGCATGCAGGATTCTGCTATTCTGTGCTTTCTGCTGCTTTTTCCCTAGGAAACTAGAACCTATACCATAATATCATAAGACTTTTTTTTTTTTTTTCTTGTTTCTTTGAGGTAGGGTCTTGCTCTAGCACAAGCTGACCTGGAATTCACTATGTAGTCTCAGGCTGATGTCAAATTTATAACAATCTTCCTATGTCTGTCTCCTGAGTGCTAGGATTAAAGGAGTACACCACAATGCATGGCAGAGAGGGACAGAGAACGGGCATTCCAGGGCCTCTAGCAACTACAAATAAATTCCAGATACATGGGCCACCTTTTGTACCTGGCTTAATATGGCTACTGGGGATGATAATTCAAGTCCTTAGGATTTGCATGCAAGTACCTTAATTGTTGTGCTATTTCTCCAGCCCATAAATAAATTTGATCTTTCTATTACTTCTCACATTAAAACTGTTTAAATAATCTACCAGTTAATATCTATCTAATTTTGAATATTTTCCAACCTTGGTAGTTTCATGGCAGTCTTCAATTGAGGATGGATCCATGTACAGCTGGCACCAACCCAGGGTCAGGCTTCTGGAAACACTTACAGGGAAGAAAAATAGACAAGTCTCTGCCAGTCAGTGCCTACTGGCCCAAGAAAAAGTCTTGAGACAAAACCTGGAAATATGATCCATTCCTGATCTAATCATAAGTGATATTCCCACCTCCTAGTGGGCCATTGTTCCCATAGAAGGCCTAATTCATGACACCCAGATCTTCTGATGAATAGAGTAATGGCCCATAGGCAGCTAGTGTATCTGCTAAGGTCTGTCAATCCATTTTTTACTTGGAAATGTTGCTTAATGAACTGGGATTGATTTCAGCATCATCTATAACAAACTTATTAAAAAGCAATCTTGGGTTAGAGAGATGGCTCAGGGGTTAAAGTGCTTGCTTGCAAAGCATAACTGCCTGGGTTTGATTCCCCCAGCACCCACGTAAATCCAGATGCATAAAGTGACACAAGCATCTGAAGTTCCTTTTCAGCAGCTAGAGGCCCTGGTGCACCCATTCATTTTCTCTTTCTCTTTCTCTTTCTCTCTCTCTCTCTCCTTGCAAATAAATAAATAAAAATACTTTAAAAAACTCTCTAAATCTTTTCTAACAGAATCCAAACTGTTTTATGATTGAACTAGATTACTTTTTGTCATGGAAGACCCACATCAAGACAAATTCTAACCCCGTACTTATGAAAATCCACTGATGCTTTCCTCTTATCAGTTAATTTTTGGCTCTTCCCAACATTTTTATAACCCCAAAGAGGTTATATGACTGAACATAGCCACTAGATACAAAGATTCCCTGCTTAATAATGGTCAGCTGGATGCTCAAGGATTCATTTTACATGGACATGTTGGGCCCTGCCCGGTGTGAAGCCGAGTGATTAGCCCAGCCAATCTTGGCCTACTCCCGGTAAGGCCTAGTCGAGCTTCTGAGTAGAGTTTCCTGACCTGCCCTTGACTCAGCACCTAAGCTGAAACTGCCTCCACCCAGCTGCTGCTGACGTGATGAAATACTATTGGCCCTTATACCTTTCTCTCATCCCCTCTTCCCGCCCCCTTCCTCAAAGTATATAAATACCTCCCCTGACAATAAACGGAGAGATTCCCGCCTTAGACGGTCTCCGCGACTCAATGTGGTTTTTCTTCCCAGTGTTTTAGTGGGGGGAAGGGTTTGAGTCGCTGACACCCGCCTTCTCGCTCAGCCTCAAGAAAAGCGGCTGGCCCAATTCTCTCTCCCTTCTGCTCTACCTGCCGGTGGTGGAGGGAAAAAACTCCCGACATAGACAGACCTGTCATTTACTCAGATCCATACTTAGGCAGCAGGCCTTACTGCAGATCTCAGGATACTACATGCTATACTTCTTTAAAGAATATCATATATGTATATGTATGTATATGGTTTGTAAGCAGAGAGTGAGAAAAAGAGAGCATTAGAGAATGATAATGAGAAAGTGGGAGCAGGTTCACGATGGGTGTGCCTGGTCCTCTTGTCACTGCAAACAAACTCCAGGTGCATGCGCCTTCTTTGTGTATCTGGCTTTACTTGGGTACTGGGAAATCCAACCCAGCCCATCAGGCTTTGCAAACAAGCACCTTTAACAAGTGAGCCATCTACTTCTTATCTATAGGCAAAGCTACCAGATTTTCAATATTTTTGCTGGATTTGTGCAGAGAAATCCTCCCTAATACTATCTTCCTTTTGGAAAGAAAATTGCCATCGAGGATATGTGACACCAAAAAAATCTTCATTTCGTGGGAAATCATCTTATTTTGTTCTATATGTAAAACTGTCCACATTTGTAAGCAAGCAGCTTTCCTGCTAACACTAATAGTCCTCACTGGATTAGATATCCTAGCCAAAGGTGGATGCTTACTGCGAATAACCACTAACAAAAGCTCTTAGGAAGACAGCACAGGGCTTCAGTCTAAACCACATTTAATAAGATTCCCTTACAGAAATAGTCCTTTTAAATGGAAGGGGCCCTAGATGTATTAGATTAAGAAAAGGTGAACCCTGCCTGTACTTCAAGGGACAAATTTGCTTCGATGTCAACAAATTGAGGAAGGTCAAAAAGAACATCAACAAATAGTCTTAAGCAAGCCAGTGCAATCTAAAACTTGTGTAATTCCTCTCCACCACAAGTTGGCAAACCTGGGTATTGTTGGCACTTCTCCCTCTGGGTGACCCTAATCTGTCTTTGATTCTTCTGCTTAGTTTGTCCTACCTCTTACCAATGATTTCTTCTAGGATTCTACAATAGGACTCTGAAGGTTATTACAAGACAGCAGGTCAGTGTCAGAAAGAGGCCGAGAGTTCTTGATGACTATTTTGCATCATCCAAAACAACTGCTGGGAAAGCTTAGTGAACAGAATATTTTTCTCCCCCCTTACCATCAGACAAATAATCTTTGCAAAAAAAAAAAAAAAAAAAAACAAAAACAAAAACAATTCAACACTACACAGCCATCTCTCAGAATCAACAGTAAAGGAAGAAAAATTCTGGAAGTTTGAAACTCCTATTTCAGCATGGATTAGTTCTGGAAGATGGATCATCACCCTATTGCACCCCCAAAATTTTAGGGAAATAGATATCTTAGCATTTAGTTGCTGCAGGGTATCCTGGCTAGAAATTTGTGTTTGCTGCCTCCTAGTAGGAGGACACCCAGCACTTCTGAGAGTAATTTGTGGTCAGGCATTTCCGTTAGAGAGAAAGATAAATCAAGGTTGACACAAGCACAGTGAGCACCAGTCTGTCCAAGAAGTGACTTGTCAGACAAAAGCCCAATTTACTATCTCATGTGTTCTCAGGACAGGGCATCTATGCTTAAAATTTGAGGATATATAGCAGATATTGTAGATCATCTGAAATTATAATATCAGCCTATCTGCCCATCAAGATAAAGATCCCATTTCCTGCCCCTGAAATTGACTCTTTCTTCAGCCCTGATTCATGAGAAAGAAACCAAATAAAGAACTAGGGGCATCTAAGCCACCTTCCTGAACCTGCATCTTCCTTTCAGTGAATGTACTATTGCTTCTTTCTCACTAGATTAGGACTTTTCTGTCAAGTGTCTATTTATTTATTTATTTATTTATTTATTTGAGAAAGACAGAGAGAGAGAGCACACCAGGGCCTCTAGCCACTGTAAACAAACTCCAGACACATGTACCACCTTGTTCATCTGGCTTTATGTGGGTACAGGGAAATCGAACCCATAACTTTAGTCTTTGAAGGCAAGCACCTTAAACGCCAAACCATGTCTTCAGCCTTGTGCATGCATTTTAAATTATTTGAAAAACTTACCAGAAATCTCTTTGAAGGCAAGCACCTTAAACGCCAAACCATGTCTTCAGCCTTGTGCATCCATTTTAAATTCTTTGAAAAACTTACCAGGAATCTAAAATCCAGTTGTAAAGAGAACACTAATTCCAAATTCTCTGGTTCTTACAAGATAAGTCAGTGCAGCAGTTCAAATGCTGTACAGAAAAATAAAGAGTGTAATATAGGGAATTATAGAGGACTTCCCCTTTGAATAAAATTAGACTGCATTTGGAACAAATATTTGTTTGAAATATCAGTTAGAATAATGGTTAAGCAAGGACTAGGACAAGAGCTAAACTTTGCTGTGAGCTAGTCACCCTCTCCTGGGAATTTTTCTAATTCAGAGATGGCTTTAGTGGTGCAAGTGTGAAGGGCCACACTGTAATATCCAGAACATCTCTTCCCAAAACTTATACCACAGCAGTTCTGAATTACCATAAATTTCTCATTTGAGGAAAAAAAAATATTTAATTTTTCAAAGTATTCACATTTCAGAAAATTCAAATTTTATGATGAAAGATTTCATTAAAAATGGCATTTAATTTCATTTTAATCCAGCCTTTTGGGGTGAAATTGATAAGTTAAATATATATATATTTGAGATGAACAGGGTCATGTGTTAGACCTATGTATGCATTAAGAATAATTAACAATATCAAGCTAATTAACATATCCATCACCTCAGTACACTTATGATCTACACTCTCAAAGCTTTCTGATCTACTTGGTGTCATTCAGTTTCTAATCATGTAATTACCTATTCAGGTATGTTTTTCAAAATTATATCTACTGTAATAATATAATCAAAATAGTGACTCAAATAATGTACATATAAAAATTTAATTATTCATTAATCTTATTAAAGATGCCTTAAAATTTAATATAAATGAAGTATTATACCAGATAAGCTAATAGAGGAAAAGAATCTTGTCAGTGGGAGGGGGAGGGCAAGGGAAGGGAGGATGGGAAATGGAAGTACACAAAACTAAAGACTAAAATAGTTAGTACATTAGGAAACTTACCCTGGCATACCAGTACAAGATTTAAATCCCACGTAAGCACAACGATTGGATCAGACTGATATGTCCAATAGAAGGTGGAGAAAGATCAGTCCTAAAGCTATAGGCTATGGCTTGTGAATCTCAGGACAAGAACTGGGTTACACCCCCACTCATAGTAGGCAGTTAACCAGGGAGTATAGTGAGATCCCTAAAACAATGTAGGTCACTGCCATGCACTTGGTTACTCAGTAGAACTAAAAGATAAGACATTATTGCTAGAGACACTGCCATCTCAGGACACTCAGAGACCATGTGGGACCCTTGAGGAAAGTAAGTACTCTCTTGGAAAAGCCTCATGACCCTGGAAAGTGCTACGGGATCTATTGTGTAATAAAGGTTACCAATAACATAAATATGCAGGAGATCCTACAACCTGTGCACCAGACAGATAAGAAGCACACACTTGGGCAATAGTGGCACAACCTTTGTGGGCAACCAACTGCCCTCCAATTCGACATGAGGCCAGCTTAACTTGAAGAAACTCATAAGGGGGGCTGGATACCATGTCAGCACCTCACAGAGAGGAAACTCACAACCACCAGACTCCACATTGTTCTTTGAACAAGTTGAGTGAGTGTCCTCACCAAAATGTTTTTCCAAATTATATCTGTAATCAAAGTTACTCTTACCTTTGGTTGGATAATCTGTTTTATTTTACAGATGGCAGAATATACTGGGGAGATTCCATATCCATCAATACGACAAAAATAGATATCAGACTGCTCACCACGAGATGGGCCACTTCAACCACATTCACCGGGGTCCAGAAAAAGCCACAGAGGAAGTAGTCACAGTAGTAGAGCTCCCAATGATAGCCTGACAACCACCTCTAGGGAAATGGCAAGAAAAACAGAGGTGAACTGAAACACATTAAAAAAGAAATATAGAGGCTATAGGAACTTAGTACTGGAATCAAACTGCTAACACACTCACCAAAGCTCGGGGATTGTTGCCAAAGAGGAGGGTGGGAAGATTGTCAGAGCCACACAGTAGGTTGAAATATCCTGAGGGACAGCCTCCCCCACTGCACCAAAAATAAATAAATAAATAAATAAATAAATAAATAAATAAATAAATAAATGAATAAATAAGAGAAGCCTTAAGTACCCCACAGGGAACACCAAGGACCCTACTGAGGAAGGACCTTAGGGAAATGGGGAGTAGGGGTGAGGATATATGAGATTATAAATTGTGTAAAAAAAGAGAACATATATGGAGATACATTTAAAAAAATGTATGCATGGATCTTAACCTTATTTCATTTCTACCAGTGGAAATGTTGTGCAATGTCATAATATCAGGTGGTATATACTTTTGTGGTATAGATGAGAATTATGCTTTTTCTCTCTATCAAGATATGTATATGTATATATGTATATGAGTAGGAGTATGGCTAATGGGACTTGGAAAATACAAAAGATTGTGGAAAGAGTAACATAATGAATAAAATATAGAATCTTAAGTAAAGTTATTTAGATTAAGAACACACACACAGGGCTGGAGAAATGGCTTAGCGGCTAAGGCGCCTGCCTGCTAAGCCTAAGAATGCTGGTTCCAATGTCCAGCGGTTCCAATCTCCAGGTCCCACGTTTAGCCAGATGCAAAGTGAGGCAAGGGCGCAATGCCGCACTTGCCCACAAGGGGGCGGACACATCTGGATTTCGTTCACAGCAGCTGACACTGCTGGCGCGCCCATTTCTGTCTCCTTCTCCCTCTCTATCTCTCTGTGTCTCTCTCTCCAAATAAATAAAAAATAATTTAAAAAAGTTAAAAAAAAAAAAAAAGAACACATACATACACACGGCTGGTTATTGATGTCCTCTCTTTCTTCACTGTCATTCAGATAACTGTCTTTGGAGCCCTTCCCGGTTCTTTTCTATTAGGTCTAATCTAATCTAGCAAGAACAACATTCATTCAATTATTGGCCTTTTGTTGGTTTTGTGCAAGTTGTGCTATTCTGTTGTCCAGGGTTGCATTGCTTGTGTCTTCTCTTTGGGGTTCTGATCCTATTGCCTCTTCTGTGTTTTGATTAGAGACATCCATTCTGGGACTGGGCAATCTTGTTGGATTTACTTGCATTTGATTTTTCATGTTATTCCTTTTCCACTCTGGTCTGCCCATCACAGTGAAGGAATCTCATTAAATTTGGGAGGAAGCTATAGTTTACCCTTGACCTGGGTCCGTGTGTGGGGTTGGTGGCAAGTGGGACTGAAGACATTAGTGTGTGGATCTCCTCAGGGGTTGGCAAACCTAGGTGGGGTGTGGTAAATGCTAGCCAGTTGATCTGGGTCCATGCAGTGTTAAGGGGGGGGGGGTGTGAGGGATGGCAGTGAGTGGAATGGAGGGCCTTTGAGTGTGGAGCTCCATGTGGGCAGACAAACCTAGGTCAGGGTGGGGTGGGACAAATGCCAGACTCTTGTCCTGGGTCCACTCATGGGGTGCGTGGTGGGCGTGGGATAGCTTCTGTGTGTGGAGCTACACTGAGCAAGAAAGCCTAGGTCCAGGCAGACTAGGAGGGGCAGGGCCAATGCTGGCCTGTTGGCCTGGGTCCAAACACTACAGGGGGAGTGGGGGAGGGGCTCAGCAGTGGCAGTGAGTGGAAGGGGGGGTGGTCAGGTGTGGAAATCTGGAGTGCGGAAAAGCCTAGGTCCTGGGGGAAGAGGTTCTAATGCTAGCCAGTACTGGTTCTTTCATTTTGTTAGTGGATAGATTCCACCCTAATGGCCTACACATATAATGTTATTATCTAGCAATGATTTTCTTTTGTATTTCCATTATATCCATATTTCTGACTTTACATTTTTCATGGCAATATCATTAATGACAAATATAAGGAGAATTTAAATTTTATTTTCAAGATTAAGATTCCCCACTAAGGGGTATGTTGTAAGAAACTATAAGTGCTGAGGATAAAAGTTCTAAATCAGAGTACAATTGATTAACTTCTCTTGGAGTACAGATTTTATCTTTTTTACAATACATTATATTTCATGCTACTTAGTAAAGAACATTAATTTGGAGGAAGATATGTAAGTTTTCTGTGCAAAGAAGGGTCTGTCCTTGAAAGATGAATACTTTTGAGACAGTTAAGAGAAAAAAGCCATATTTTCCTCCCTTTTTTTTTTTTTTTTTTTTTTTTTTTTTTTTTTTTGCCTTTGGGAAAGAAAATCTCCTGTGATTAGAAACGTAGTTGGACTTTATGCCACTAAATGAGTACACATTCAAGGACCTCCACTTCCAAAGTGAACAAATTGGTACAGACATATAGGCTGGGTAAGGGTGTGGAAAAAAGACTTGATTAGAGTAAATTTCCTGACATGGATTTATGAGTATTATTTCCTGAAAAAGTGAGGTTCAAAGAGGTATAGTTAGGTATAAAAGATTAATATTGTGGAAAAAACATGAAGTTATATGTAGGTAGTGGCTGCTTATGGTAAGGCACAAAAGATGGGAAGTGATAATAATTAAATAAACTATCGATACAAAGTTTGGATTATACTTTATATGCCACTAAATAATATAATAAAATCTAAAATATAGGGCATATGCATGTTAATTTTATTAATGTTTGTGGAGACAGCAAATTGTTTGGAGTAGGTACATAAACTATTTTAGTTAAAATATAAGCCTTTGAACATATAATAGGACTGGTATGATTATTTATCAGTTATATAAATAAATGACCTTAAAAGCTAGAATTACCTGGTAACTTAAGACTAGGATGTATTTAATTACTTTGGCTTTTAACAGCTGTGTTTGAAAATACAATAATTTAGATTAAAATTTGATGTCAAAAATTATTTTGTAAAGGTGACTAATTTCTAAATATCTTTGAATGTTCTTTTCAACATTGACAAAATTATAATGTAATTATAACAAATATTATCTAGTAAGTATGTAATAAATTAATCACTTTATATAATTATAGTGTATGTTAGAGAAATATAACTAATTAATTATCAATTAAAATATGTAATTGCTTTTTACTTCAGGAAAATGAGCATAAGACATTTGAATTAGGAATTTCACATAACCTCATGCATATAGGATGTGATAACCACAGATTTTAAAAAGGTAAGATAGGTTTATGAATGATTGACAATGGTTTTCCTTATTGAGTACTTTTTTATGTTCTCGGTAATAGTTTTATTTTTGATCTGTGAATTTATGGACATATAAAACTTAAAAATTGTCTTAAATCAAACATTATCTGTTGTGATTTCCCAAGAATCACCTTGATAGAATATTTGCATTGTGAAAGATACAATGAGTACCATGCTGCATTGAATCCATTGGTAATGATGGATAGATGTCATGTCAATTCCTTTATAGTCATCTGTGATATATTAGTGCCCAGCCTATTCTTATCTTTGTTTTTAAACAGAACAAAGCATTATTTATTTTATCATAATTTTATTATATTTTACTATAATCTTCACGATGGTCTTCTTATTGTGATTTTTAAAGTGAAAACAATTTGATTCAGTTTATTCTAGGAATATAATTACTTTATCCATGTTCATTTAGAAATAATTCATTGTGATTTAAAAAGGAGAAAGGTAGCAAGGGAGGGGAAGAACAAATGAAAGGGAATAGAAGGGAATGGAAGAGAAGGAAGGATTAAACAACAAGGAAGGATGGGAATGAGATAAGGAGGGTGGAGGGAGGAAGGAAAAAAGGAGGATTAAGAGGGAGGATGGAGAAGAAAGAAGGGAAGGAAGAAGTGAATACACTCTGACACATGACAGTTGGCTGGGTATTGGATATCAAGCCATTATCAGGTTCTCAAGCATAAATAGTCACCATAGAATAACAAGTATATTTATATAGGTCAGCAATATTTTTAAAAAATTGGAAAAGGCCACTGTTTTATAAGATAGATTAGAGGCTGTGACAGGAAAGTCCTTGATTACTAAGTGCATGTCCATTTCCATCCTTATTTAATATAAATTCTTCCATGACTATTATCTCTTTACCAATCACAATTTGAATTCTATTTAATGAGTATTTTCTTTTACAGAAAATCCATTATAATTATTCAATTATAAATCGAACTTACTACAGTATACCCATTAGAGCATACCTTATTTCTCTTTAACTGTTTCTCAAATGAGCCTAATCAAGCTCAAATACTGTATAAAATCCCATCTATCTCTCTTACTTACATGATCAAAACTCCTGAAAGTGCTGAGAAGCAATGACAGTTGAGTGTTCAGCACTTAATGAAACATCTCTATCTATACCCACCATCGTTTCAGGAACTATAGTAGATGATTTGACAAAAATAATATATTACAATGGATGGGGGATTGATTTGGAACACACTCTCCAAGACATTAAGTGGCCAAATTCATGACCACATAGAGGCTGTCATTATCAGCACAAGACTCATATATTTGGTTCATTAATAGGTTGCCCTGGATGAAGGTGGAAGGCAAAAACAAACAAACAAACAAACAAACAAACAAACAAACAAACAAACAAGAAAAAACTTCACTATAGAGGAGTGAATAGAAGAAACAGAAAAAGGGAGTTCAGGAGAAGGCATTGTGGGAGGAAGGACAAACAAGGGTAGTGTGAGGGAAATCTGTAAATTTATAAAATAAGTTGTTTATTTTATTTAAAATATTTTATTTATTTGTTTGTTTGTGTATTTATTTATTTAAAAGAGAGAGAGAGGTAGAAGGGAAGAATGGGCATGCCAGGGCCTCCAGCCACTACAAATGAACCCCAGATGTGTGTGCCCCCTTGTGCATCGGGCTTACGTGGGACCTGGGGAATCAAACCAGGGTCCTTTGGCTTTGCAGGAAAATGCCCTAACCACTAAGCAATCCCTCCAGCCCTATTTATTTTATTTTTAAAATAATGCATTTTTCCGAGAAATGTTACAATTTTGATATAAATATCATAAATTACACAAAATAATAACACATTATTCTGACTTTACAAAATAACATGACCTTATAACCACCACTCTGAACAATTTATACAAATTATCACCAGATTAGGGATATTCTCTGTGTACTTACTATTCTGCATTTTTCTCTACACTCAATAGTCACCAAAATCCTAGCCCCTATTCTGTAGCAAACTGTCTTTTTTGCCTATAAAATGTTTTCTGAGTACTTGATGACCCACCAAAGGTTAATGGTAAGATCATATTGCTGAAGACACCATATGCTATTGGGATGGAACATGGATTGACCTGGCTGGAATCTGAAAGAGGCAGTTCCCAGACAGTTAGCTTGCCTAGTGCCGGAAGGTGCTACATGAGCAACTGGGGGAAAATGACCAACATCTGTCGAAGCAACTCGTGATGTAAACTTCCCAGCAACAATCAACCTGACGTGATGCTCACACAAATGCAATAGTGGCATACAGCCATGGTGGGTTATCAACTGCTCTTGAATTGGCTAAAGGATCCACTCAGTGAAATGGATCACATACCTGGAACTAGAAAACAAGTCAGAACCATATCCAAAAATGAGTTCACCCTCCAATATCAAGCTCCCACCAATGGTGGGATACAAGACGGCCTACACCCGTTAAATTAACTCTAAAAAAATAATGGCTATCCATGTACCTTGCACAGACCTCACTCACTATTGGAGAATTTGCTTCTCTTTTTCAGATGGATATAGAACCTGAGGAGAGAATCAGCCCATTGCACCTCACCAGGGCACCAGGTGAACCCATAGAATAATTGGGTAAATGAGCAAGAGTGCTGCTTTCTCAGCAAACCTGGTATCAGCAGAGGGTTGAAGGAGATAGACACAGAGAACACTCAACCCCTACCAAACCAGAGATACAGAGACACAGAGACTCCCATGACCTTGTCACTGTAATAGACCTAAAATGAACCCAACATGGGTTAGGGAAATTCACAGAAGAGAGGGCAGAAAGATTGTTATAGCCCTAAGTTAGGTCATTATGCACAGAGACATTGCCTCTCCCCCATAATTGATGGCTATCCCCACGATGCAAGACCCACAATCCCTGAAAGGGGAGAACAGAGAGAAGGCTAATGATGGAACTCATAGATAACTAACTTAAAAATATTTTTAAAAATACTTTCTGAGCCAGGTATGATGTCACTGATCATTAATCCCAGCATGGGGAGGCAGAAATAGAAGGATCACCTGGGGTGACAGAGGGACTTCCAGGTCAGCCTGGGCCAGAGTGAGACTGAGCTTCTAAAAAGCAAACTCTCTTTCATATATTCCTCTATAGATATATATTTCCTGTATAGATGGTGTGCCGTATTTCCTTAAAATGGAGTATTTCACTGACTCTGAAGTTTCCATTTTATGGTCAGACTGTCTGGCCAGTGAGTACTTGTAATTCTCTTTCCTCTGTCACCTTGAGTACAGAGAATGTAGGTCTATGTGACCACACCAGCTCTTTCCATGAGTGTTGGATATCTAATGAATGTCCTCTTGCAGTCAGTAAGCCATCATCTCGGCCCTGAGGAATGTCATTTTAAGTATTAATTGGCTTAAGTAGACTGCTATTTTCAAATTTTTCAGACTCCATAATCACGTGAGCCAATGACTAAAATAATTTCCTGTGTGTGTGTGTGTGTGTGTGTGTACATAACCCTGGTTCTGTTCCCCTGGGGAACAGTGACTGATTACCAAAAAAGGAAAAATAAAAATTTTATTTAACATTGAATTGGAACTATTAACTTATTTGTGGGCTAGAGAGATGGCCTAGCAGTCAGGGTGCTTGCTTGCAAAACCAAAAGACCTAAGGTCAACTCCCCAGGACCCACATAAGCAGATGCACATAGGGGTGGTCAAGTCTGGAGGTAAAAAAATCTTATTTGTTAAATCCATTATATAATACATAGTTACTGTAATCTGTTTATTTTTTTTTTTTGAGTTCTTTTTACATTTGCAGTGGCTAGAGGCCCTGGCATGCCCATTCTCTTTTTTCTCCCTTTCTCTGACTCTCTCAAATAATAAATAAAGCTTAAAAAAGAAATAATAGCCCTTAAATATTATTTGTAATAAATGTACTGTAATAAAATACCAGGTTATTAGTAGAAATGATATTATGGGGGCAGGGGAGATTGCTCAGTGGTTAAAGGTACTTACTTATAAAGCCTTATCTCCCAGGTTCATTTCCCCAGTACCCATGAAAAAGCCAGATGCACAAAATGATGCAGGCATCTGGAGTTTATTGGTGGGGGCAAGAGACCCGACTGTGCCCATTCACAAATGTACACTCTCTCTTAGCTTGTGATAAAATAAAAAAATAAAAATATACTAAGTAACTAAAAAAGAAAGGCTATTATTCAATTTTATCCAGTATACTTATTATACATTGCCTTATTATCTCTTAACATAAAAAAATTAATTTGCAATTCCAAATCTGCATGGAAAACTTCTGAAGTAATAATTCAGCAAAAGGAAGCAGGACAGACAGTGAAAGATAAAAATAAATAAATACAGGACTGAGAGATACCTGGTATATATTCTAAGCTTATATTGATAATTTCCAACCAGAAAAAAAAAAAATAGAAGATGTTTAGCATTCTAGTATCCAATTCCTTTGATGATAAAAAGGGAATACATTATATCATGAAATTCAGGAAAGAGTTAAAAATACATAACCAGTATATGCATATGTTATATGTTCTTTTTGTGTTATAAGCATTAAGCAATGTAAGACAGTAAATGTTTGATAGCATGCAATGTGCACCTTCTAATTATTGTAATAAATTGAATAATTTGTTGTAATCAATTTAAAAACATACTTGCTCTTCCACTACAATATTCCTTTGCACCTACAGTACTTTAGATTTTCTCAATTGCAAACAAAACATCACCAATATCACTATCAGTTGTACACATTGATTCTGATGCAAAATGTCCCCTTCAATTTTCACTGATCCTTTTACCCTTGTCAGATAAATGGCCTGTCAGTTCTCATTTACATTTCTGAATGTCTGGCAAAGAGTGACAGCTGCTCAGAGCTTATAATTTGATGACATATTAGCTCAATAAATTGAGTAATTTCCTCAGGAAATGCATATGAAAATAAACCTTGAAAATGCAGCCACCGCTTTTTTATCATACGAAAAGTGTCAAGAGACACAGTAATTTTTACGCTATACTTGAAGAAGCAAGCAGTGGAACTAAAAAACATTCTGAGAGATTATAAACTCTCCATTTTTTCTTATTCTAGAATACAGATATACAAATATATCTAAGCCTCAATCCAATGAAATCAACCCTATCCTCACATCCACAGATATTTTTGATATTGTTATAACTCAATTTCTTTTCATATTTGTGCTAATAAAATATAAGAACAAGTTGTGGGCACAAACTACACTAATGAACTGTGGGAAAGGACTGGGAATATCCCTAATGGATATTATAAATAGCCCTTGTGATATTATTACTGTTATATATTTTTTTTTTACTTGTAACTTAGTCTTAAAATAGTTAATCTTACAACTCTGTAGTCTGCCTGCTTAAACCAATTAGATTAGATTTCCTCTGTGATGGTGTACCTTTGGCCTGAATGGCACATCTGATCACTACTGGCAAGCCATGTAGGGAGATGCTGACTGATCTTAAGATATGCTCTATGCTCCTTTCCTTAAAGGCCTAATTGGAGGCTGGAGAGATGGCTTAGTGGTTAAGGTATTTGCCAGAAAAGCCTACGGACCCAGGTTTTATTCTCCAGGACCCACATAAGCTAGATGCACAAGGTGGTGGTGCATGCATCTGGAGTTCATTTGTAGTGGCTAGAGGCCTTGGCATGCCCATTCTCAGTCTTTCTCTCTCTCCTTACCTCCCTCCCTCTGTCTCAAATAAATAAATAAATAAATGGCCTTTTTGGACTTTCTGCTCAGAACAAACATACATGCATAAGAAGGGCTAGTCCACAGTGTTGAAGACAAGGTCAGTAACTAGGGTCTCACAGATCTGTTGAAGGCAACAGGTTGGCTTAATATGATTTCTCTTATGATCAGAGTGCATATGAGTTTTGCAATAGCAAAGTCAAGCAGATTTCTTCCTTTAACAAATGTTTATGGATCATCCAGTCAAAATTTCCTTACCCTTTGTCCATGCAATGTACTAATTGTTCATGTATTTACTGATTTTTTCATTATTTTTGCTGTTTAATAAAAGTGCCAATGATTGCCTATATGCCGAGGAGGCCTCAGATGCAGTACCATCAAAGCAATGGTGACAACAGATCAGCAGTCAGTCTTACTAATGACTTAAGCTAAACTTCTTTTCAGTTTCTCATTTTTTTTCCCCTTAGGCTGCTCCCAGAGGCACCTAGCCCAATCCTGAGGTAGAGGTATCATGAGTTTGTGTTCTTACCTTCCAGACTCTGCTTCTAGAAATAGTTTGCCCACTTGTGGAGAGAAAAGTTCCAGAGGTTATTTTTATTTCTTTTTTTTAAACTAAATCAGGGCTATGCTCCCCTGATAGAATAATATTGGTAAAATTCTTAATTTGTCTTCAGTTTTCTTCAGCTTTTTTTTCTATTGTTGATGTGGGTAAGTTCAAACTACATTGTTAATTTCTGCTAAGAATTTATTAAAGCATTTCTTAAAACTGATATCCTCAAGGTTAGACCTATGAGTTATATTTTGTATTTTATATAACTAGGAAAAATATAAGTTGTTCTATTAGAGCAAAACCTCATTGAAGAGTGATTAGGTTTGGTGCATGGCTGACAGTGAGTGGAAGTTCCCCAGTTCCTTCAAAGTGAAGAACACCTAAGATTGACTTGGAGGAAAGGGAGTCCAGAGTAAACATTTGTTCATACCAATGAAATAATGAAATTAAAACAAACAAACCCTGCTATGTTCCTTGAGCTATGGAAAGCTTTGAGACTTGATCTGGTTGGCCTTTTCATTATTGCAGTCCCTTAATGCATTTTAGAGTAAGGAAATATTGACCTTGAGTTATGTACAGAAGAGAAAGTCATTAATTCCCATAGTATTAACACAATTCTGAATTTCAGATGCCAGAGAGAAAATTTGAGACCCTGAATCTATTAGGAACAAAAAAGAGCACAGAAGTGATGATGAACTACGAGGCAAGTACTTTGTCAGAGGAAGTGGTTAAGATAGCAGATGTGTGACATGTTAGTGGCTTTTGGCTCTACTTTTACATACATTTTTTTTTTTTTTTCATTAACAGATACCTCTATTAAGTGCTGCTGCAAAAATATCTTTCAGTTGTCAATGATATTCCATTGAATTCTAGAGAACTTGTTCACCTCTACATTGCATATTTGTCCGCAAATATAAAATTATTTTTATTAAATCCAGGCTTAAGGAAAGAATTCAGGGAATATGCATTATCAAATAAAGAACCACTCAAAGGCCTAGAAGTAAGCCTTTTAGGTTTTAGAACATTGGCAGCAAAGCTGGGTTTCAGTTCTTCGCTGGGGTACCTAATCAGATAATGTATAACCTTAACGGGAAGGAATGCTTCAAAGTGTCTAGGGGCTCTAAAGCCATCGGAATGTGGTGTTGCAGTTACCATTGTGCTGCTGGAATGAAACATCCAACCAAAAGCAGCTGACAGGAAGAAAGATTTTTATTTTATTTATATACAGTCTCAAGAAGAAGCTCCACATGATGGGAAGGGGAAAGCTTGGCATAAGTAGATGCTGAACATCACCTCCTTGCCAACGAAGTGGAAAACATCAGCAGGAAAGTGAGCCCAACTCTGGCAAGGGGAAGCTGGCTGTATCACTATTAAACTCATCCTAACAACACACCCAGTCCGGCAATGCTCATCCTCTTAAATTACCATCAGCTGGAGACTGAGCATTAAGAACATATGAGTTTATAGGGGACATCTGCTTCAAACCACCAAACATCATGGATCATGTAAACAACAATGTATCCCCCACAATTTGTGGTAGAGGTGGACCAAACATAGCCATATGGTCAGCTGGCACCTTTTTTATTTTCATTCTATATGTCATTATGTTCCTTAAAGATCTTAGGATAAATTGTGATTGTGAATTAAATATGACTTGAATTTTCATATTAAACTCATATGTTTGTGTTTTAAGACACAAATTTAAAAAGATAATACAAGCAAAATTTTAATACAATTATAAGCTCCTTAACTAAAATTCCATGGAAGATTTTCAAAATTTCATTATTTTGAAGCATTTTAACAGCATATGTTAATTGTCAAATTAATACATTCCATTGTGGTATTATTGTGCATATGTATAACATATTTTCCATGAATGTACCTCCGGTCCTTTGCTTTCACTTTGATTAGTACTTTTGCATATTATCCTAGGTGGTAGCAAACAAAGAAAGTTGGAACAATTAGATTACTACATGGGTGCATACATGGCCTACTATTTTCTGGCATCTTTGTGGTCATGACCATGGTAAATTAAGGTTACAAAAATCACTACTGGGAAGATGACTCACTGGTTAAAGGCATTGGAAAATGCGTTAACCTGGGTTAAATTCCCATCCATGTAATGCCAATCAAAAAGTGACTAATGCACCTGGCATTAGTATGCAGTGCTAAGAGGCCCTTTGAGCCCATAGTCACACACACACACACACACACACACACAGACACACACACACACACACACACTCTTTTTTTTTTTTTTTTTTTTTGGAGAAAGACAGAGAGAGAGGGAGAGGAAGACAGATAGAGATGGGCGGACAGCAGTGTCTCAGCTGCTGCGAACAAAATCCAGATGCATGTGCTCCCTTGTGGTCAAGTGCGGCATTGCACCCTTGCATCACTGCATCTGGCTAAATGTGGGACCTGGAGATTGGAACTGCTGGAGACTGCAACCAGCGTTCTTAGGCTTAGGAGATAGGCTCCTTAACCGCTAAGCCATCTCTCCAGCCCAACATGCTATTTTTTTTTTTAATAAGAGAAATTATTTATATAACTGGAGTCATACTGAATAATATAATGAACCCACTCTTCAGAAGATAGGTTGTAAGGTTTATGTATCATTTCTCTTTTGCAAGCTTCCATCTTTCACAATTCATTAATTACACAATATGAAGAAGACAAATTGTACTTTCTGGGATCAGCAATGAAGTAACCACATAAGAATCTTTTCTTTAGTGAGCTTATGTTCTGATGAGTCAAACGCATAGCAATTAAAAGGGAAATTATAAGTAAAAATACTAAGATAATATGAAGGAAAAAATAAAGTTCCACTAAGTGTGTAGTATAAGTCTCTTGAAAAGTCAATATCTAAAACACATGGGTGACCCTGTCAACCTTTTACTTAATTTATTATGTTTTTACTGTATTTTCCAGTGAACACCAGAAGAATAACTAGGACTAAATCATATTTTAACCCAACAATGGAATCTTATTGAATCATCAAAATGAAACAGGATTTCATCATAATAAGGTTGTAGGTCTTAGCTTAAGAAACTCTATAGGAGGCAAGACAGTTCATATATGACACTACACTGGATCTGTAACTCTTGATGGGGATGGATCTGTAACTCTTAAATGGATATGGGAAGAGCAAATGCCCATTTAATTTCAAATTGCAATGCCAATCAATTAAGTCAGGATACAGGGACTAGGGACCAGAGGTAACAAGAGGAAGACTATTCTTTCAGCTTGTAAAATTGACACTGGTTGTTAGACAAAGCAGGGTTAATATTATTCAATAGGGACAAGGAAAACATATTTGGGTTGAATGTCATCATTTAGAAACTATATGGGGCAAAAATACAGCTCTATGGGAGAGCACATGCAAGGCTATATGTCTAATTCCCAAAGTAAAGAGATTAAGTAATTAAATTATTTGATAAGACTCTCACAATATTTAAATGTAAATAGCAAGGTCAGCAACTGTGATAGACACATAACAAAAAATATAGGTCTTTATCAACCCACAGATAAATGTCTTGGATAAGAACTCATAGGAAAATTGATAAAAGTCTGGGATAAGTGCAAAAGAAGTTTAAGGTGAGTACAGCCTTTGAGAGAATTTCAGAACTTGTAATCCCATTTGTACTTGCTTAGTGAGGTTTTTGTAGGATAATTGATTAAAATTTGCAAGATATATGTTTCCTAGATTTTTGACTATTTGAGTAGCAATTTGAAGAAAAAAAAAATAAGACAGAAATTAGATGGGGAAAAGTTTCTATTCGAGGCTGTCCTTTCCTCTCCTTGCTCTGCTGACAAACAGCTCATAGCTGTGTCTGGGTATAGAGACAAGTATCACGACCAAAAATTATGAAATGACAAGATGCAGGTCTCACTTCAAACTGGGGATATGTGAAATATCTTCTCATTTGAAGAGTGACTCATTATTTAAGCCACTTTGATTAAGCTATTTATTTTATTTGTAGAACTATTTAACTTGTTCCATTTTTAATTTTTGCCAAAAGCATCAATTTACAAATACTGCATTTATCTGTATTCCAGAGTATGTTTTCAAGGAAATCTGATGCATACCATATTAAAATAATGTTTTTTGGAATGATTTATGAACTTAGAAGTTGCAAAGCCCTTGCAGAAATGGTTAAATTCATAATAGCCTGTGAAAATTTGTTGTTATTTGGCAGAGAAACAGTGAACTTATGTATAGCATATGACCCAGAAATTCACCCATATTAATTAAAAGACATTTCCAAGGCTACACACACACTGTGTTTCATACACTGGATTCAAATTGGAAACACCTTGAATAAATATATATGGTTTAAAATAATAGATTATTATACTATCACACACATGAATTATACAGTAATGAATACAAATTAGCAGTTACATATCATAAACACAGTTTTAAAGAGAGGAACATGGCACACATTGCAATATATGTATTCATTCATATAGCATATTGAAAAAGACAAAATGTGTTCTTAGAAATTAAATATTGATTTTATATTGAAATCCATAACTAGGAGGCAATACAAGGGAAGATGTTGAGGTGTAGTGATGTGCTGGTATTCAAGTAAATGTAGATTATGCAATATTGTGTGATACTTTTTCAGGATATAGAATTGTCTATGCATTCACTAAATGTTATAAACAGGCCCCATCTTTCCTTTTGCTAAGAGAACATCTTTCTTTGGGTTTTATATTAAAAAAATAATGCTCTTCTAAGGCATTATTAAAAGGCATTATTAAACAAAGGGAATAATGAAGACATGTTTGTCTTTATTCCATTTTTACTATTATTCCTTTCAAAGGCTAGTAGTGACCATGCTAGCTTTAAACATCAGTATTCACCCAACCTCTACAACCTGCACATCTGTGGTTATAACCCCATCCTACTCCAATCAGTTTCAAACGTAAAACAACACTCACTGAAGATCCTACAAGGACAAATTCTTGTTTACTTGTTTATAAAATAAATTTTTTTACCATGATATGGGTAAACCACAATGAAAATACATTAAAAAAAAAAAGAGTGGAAGTAAGAAAACTTATATATCTTCACCAAGGATGCCTAGTACCATAGTGGGAAGGCTCCAATGAAAACCGAGCAAACAACAGATATTGAATCCCAAAATGAAATCAAAACAAGCAATGTGACCCTAACCAATCGAATTACTGGACTGGAAATAAATCATCAAAAAACCAATAATCACATAAATAAAATTGAACACAATGATCTCTTATAGCACACAACTTTTGTCACTAGGCTTAACTTAATTGAAGAAAACAAGTGAGATCTCAAAAGGTAGATAAACAAATTGAATCTGAATCAACAAATAAAGGACCTCATGAACCACCTAATTGATTAAACTTATTGAAGACATGATCAAGGGCAAGAATGAATTCCAGGAAAATCAAGAATATCAGACCTTAACCTGAAATGGGACCTTAAAAAAGAGATGAACACAATGAAAAAAAAAAAAAAATCCCACAATAAACAAAAAACTCTCTAGAAGCCCTAAATAGCAGAGCCAAACATGTGGAGGACAGAACCTCTGAGCTCAAAGACAAGACAGATGAAATTCAGCAGGAGTCCAAAAATTTTTTTTTTTTTTTTTTTTTTTAATGAACAGTATATCAGGGAACTGTGGGATACCCTAAAATGTCCAAATATCCAGATCATGGCTGTATGAAAGGGGGATAAATTCATGCCAGAAGCATAGAATATATATTAATCAAAATCATGGAAGGAAAATTTTCCAATCTTGCAAAAGAGAGACCTATCCAGATACAAGAAGCTCATAGAACATCAAACAGACAGGATCAAATGAGAAACTGTCCCAGGCCCATCATAGTTAAAAGTCTAAACAATGAAAATAAATACAAAGAGAAGCAACATGTTACATATGAAGGCAAATCCATCAGAATAACCTAAGATTTTTCAATGGAAACCATGAAAGCCTAAAACCTACATCTTCCAACCCAAACTCTGTGTCCAGCAAAAGTATCCCTCACATAGATAGGAAAAGAATTGTTTCCCATGACAAAAGCTAGCTCTATGATTATATGAACACAAAGCCAAACCTTCAGGGAATACTTCAGGAAATATCTCAGACAGAAGAGTTGAACAACTAAACTCAAGAGCCTACAGGAGGATAAACATAAAAAAAAAAATGTAGACCAAACATGAAAAAGATAAAACACTCTAAACCCCACAAACCTTCTAGCATACAGAGATTAAATCAAACCTCACAGCTATAACTTAAGTTTTAATGAAATTAATTCACCCATAAAAAGATACAAGTTAACAGTGTGGATAAGAAAAATGGATTCCAATTATAGATATGCAAAGTGACTGGAGTTCCTGAACTTTGCTGTGTAATGTAGATCTCTCTCTCTCTCTCTCTCTCTCTCTGCTTGTTCTTTTTAGAGGAGGCTAAGTTCTTCTGTCATTATGGAACTTCCCCTGAATCTGTAAGCTTCAATAAATATCCCTTCCTCTGTAACTGTGCCTTGTTTGGAAGTTCATCTCAGTGACCTGAAGCTGTCTGCTACATGCACCAAGCACAAGTGAACAAAATCTACAGGAAAACAAATTAGAAAAAAAGATACATCATAGTAGGGGACCTCAACCCCACTGTCATAATTAAATAGAACAGACAACCATAAAATCAACAGGTAAATAGTAGTGATCAAAACTACCATATGTCAATTTGACCTAACAGACATCTACAGAACACTATACCCCAATTATACAGAATTCACATTATTCTAAGCATCCCATGGGACCTTCTCCAAAATAGATCATATATTAAGATATAAAGCATGCCTCAATAAATTCAGAATTGATGTAACTTCCTGTATCATATCAGACCACAATGCCTTAAAGCTAGAAATTAACAAGAGAAACAAGCTAAATTGTGCCAGCACCTGGAAACTGAACAACATGCTAGTAAACAATGAATGGGTCTTGGAAGAAAAAAAAAAAAAAAAAAAAGGAAATAGTAAATTTTCTTGAATTGAATGATAATAAAAATACAACATACCAAAACTTATGGGACACAATGAAGGGAATCATAAGGGGAAAAGTCATTGCACAGAATGCCTTAATAATCAAGACAGGGAGAGCTCAGATTAATAACGTAATCATCCACCTAAAGGCATTGGAAAAACAATGACATTGCAACCTTTAGGGTTCTAGATGGGATGAAATAATTAAGATCAGAGCAGAAATTAATGAACTGGAAACTAAGAAAACAAACAAAATGATGAAATGAAGTATAAGTTCTTTGAAAAACTGAATAATATTGATTAAACTCCCACCCTACATAATCAAACAAAAAAAGAAAGACGTCTCAAATTGAAAAAAATAGAAATGAAAATGGAGAGGTCACAACAGACATAAATGAAATTGAAAGAATCACAAGGACATAATTAGAAAACCTCTACTTCATAAAATTGGATAAGCCACAAGAAGTTGATGAATTCCTAACCACATGCTATGTACCAAATATGAGTCCAGATCAGATAGATCTCGTAAACAAACCCATTGCATCCATCAAAATTGAAAATGAAATCAAAAACCTTACCAAAAGAAAAGCCCAGGACCTGATGGATTCTTAGCCAAATTCTACCAAACCTTTATTGAAAAAGTCAAGCCTTTTTTTCTCAAACTATTTCACACAGTTGGATAAAAGTGAACCCTCCACAACTCCTTCTATTGAGCTAGCATCACGCTAATGCCAAACCAGTAGAGATACAACAAGAAAAGAAAAACTGTACACCTATATCCCTTATGAACTCGGAGGCAAAAATCCTGAACAAAATATTTCCAAACCAAATTAAACAACATATCAAAAGCATCATTCACCTTAATCAAGCAGGCTTCATGCCAGGGAGGCAGGAATGATTCAACACATGGAAACTGATTAATGTAATAGACCACATAAATAAACTTTAATATAAGAACCACATGATCATGTTAATCAATGAAGAGAAGACCATCATGATGAAAACACTGGAGAGATAAAGCATGGAGGGTTTATATCTCAACATAATAAAGGTTATATACAAAGTACCTAAATCCTAAATCATACTTAATAGTGAAAGACTCAAAAATTCCCCCTAGATTGAGAACAAGTCACAAGTGCTCATTATCATGGTTTATCAGTATAGTACTAGAAGTCCTAGCCCAAGCAATAAGACTGGAGAAATATATAAAAGGAATACTAATTAGAAATGTAGAAGTCAAACTAGCCCTATTTGCAGATGGAATAATCCCATATATAAGTGACCAAAAAGACTCTACCATAAAACTTTAAAGGTGATAAATTCCTTCAGCAATTTGCAAGCATACAAAATCACCATACAAAAATCAATAGCCTTATTACACACAAATACAAATACACAAAGAAAGAAACCAGTGGGGCTGTCCCATTTTCAATATCTGAAAAAACAAAAATCAATAGTTTGAAATAACACTAACCAAGGAGGTAAAAGAACTATACACTGAAATCATAAAACCACTCAAGAAAGAAATTGAGGAGGACATGACAAGATTGAAAGTCCTTCTGTGTTCCTGGATAGGCAGAATTGCCAAAGTGAAAATGACAATGCTACTCAAAGCAATATACTGATTAATGTCATACCAATAAAAATCCCAGCATCCTTCTTCACAGATATATAAAAATATTTCAATATATATATGGACTGATAGAAGGCCTCAGATATCCAAAAATATCCTCAGCTAAAGAAATACCTCTGGAGGTATCACCATACACAATATAAAGCTATAATACAAAGCCATAGTAACAAAAACATCATCTATCACAAAAAAAGAAACATATATACCAATGAAACCAAATAGAAGAACTGGTCCTTAATTCAAGCAACCACAGCTACTTGATATTTGACAAAGAAGCCCACAACATCCACTGGAGAAAGGACATTATCATTAACAAATAGTTCTGGGCAAGTTGGATAATCACATGTAGAAAATGAATCTAGACTCATGCCTGTTACTATGCATAAAAATCAACTCTAAATGGATTAAAGTCCTCAACTTAAGAACTGAAACTCCTAATTGCTTGGAAGAAAAACAGATAAATCTCCATGGTTTAAGAGTGAGGAAATATTTCCTGAATAATACTCTGGTAGGCCATAAAATTAAACAATCCCTAATCAGTAGGAGGTCATGAAGCCTAAAAGCTTTTATACAGACAAAAACACCATATCCACAGTGAACAGACTGCTTACCGAATGGGAAAAAAAAAAATCCTCACCAGCTATTTCACTGACAGAAGTCTAATATGCAAAACCTACAAAGAACTCAAAAAAACTAAACTATAAAAAAAGAAACAATTGACAAAAAATGGGGCAGAGAACTGAATAGGGAATTCTCAATGGAAGAAATACAAATGGCCAATACTCATTTAATAAAATGTTCAACATCTTTAGTCATCAGGAAAATGCAAATTATAACAACTATAAGATTCCACCTTACTCTAGAAAGGATGGCAATCATTAAGAAATCAAATGACAACAAATATTGGCCAGGATGTGGGAAAAGGGGAATCTTCATTTTTTTGGTGGAGGTAGTGCAAACCTGTACAACCACTATGAAAATCAATATGGAGATTCCCGAAAAAGATGTAAATAGAGCTGCCAGCTTACCTAGCTATTCCTCTGTAAGGCATCTACCCTAAAGACTCTACTCTACTTCACAAATATTTGCTCAACCATGTTCATACCCATTCAATTTATCCAAGATGCCCATCATTTGATTATTGTATAATGCAGTTGTGGTACATATACAGAATGGAATTCTACTCAGAAATAAGGAAACATGATATGTTGAAATTTGTAGGGAAATGGATGAACTTGAATCAGATAATATTAAGAAATCACACAAGCACAAAAAGACAACCATCACATGTTCTCCCTCATGTGTGGTTCCTAAGCTGGAACACCCAGAGTTTCGTGCATATCTAAAAGACACCTTGAGGGTAAGATAACAGTTTTCAGAAGGCTAGCACCCCTCGCACATCAGCCAGGGCCCAGGTGAAGTCACAGAGGAATTGATGAGATGAGCAAGAATGCTGCTTCCATGGTGAGCCTGTCAACCAGTGCCAGGGTCACTGGGGATACTCAAAATGCACCAAGGCAGAAATACAGAATGTGCTGAGAGACTTAAAACACACCCATCATGGCTCAGGGAATTTTGTGAAAGGGTGGGAGGAAAACATGTAAGAGCCACAGAGTGGAGGGGAATGTCAAGAGGCACTGTCCCACCCCTTTTACAGTGACTGACTGATACTCTCAAATCTAGTCCTTGAAAACGTAGGAGGAATACCAGCAATCCTACTGAGGAGGGTCCTCATTGGAATGCACAGAATGGGGGCAAGGCAGATAAAAATGGTGGTACTATCATAAGATGTATTCATACAACTCCTTAATTAATAATAAAAAAGGAACCAAATCAGACTTAAGGCTATAATAGTTCTATCTGTGTAAATGTGTATTAAAAAATGATTGTTTTTGTTTTGTTTTGTATAAGAGGAGTGATAATGAATTTTGTATCTTTGTATGACAGAAATTTGTACCACTCTATAAATCAATAGAAAGGCTTTATATTCAAATTATAACTAAATAAATGTATAGATAAATTCTTTCCAAATATGAGACAGAATTGAGAAGTCCTTAAAACCTTGTCTTGTGTGATGCTTCTACAATACTATATTTAAGATATTTGCAGTCTTAAAGTAATTCTAATTAAAATATATCAGCAAACATATGTCAAGCAAATATACATACAATAAAATGACTTTAAAACAAAATAACTAAAATATGTGATGCTAAAATAAAAGTAAAGTATCACAAAATCTTGCCAGTAAGCCATATCCTTAGAAAATTTGCCTGTAATAATTTTGGAAAGACACAATGTTCTGAATGAGATAATAAGACAACACAACAAAAATAAAAGCATTGTTTTCATAATGTGAGCTGGGTGCCACTGTTATGATTAATAGGTATAGTACAAACAGAACTGGGGGTTGGGGACTGCTTTTGAGAAGCAGGACTGAGTTCTCATTAGGTACTAGTTTGAGTTTTCAGCCTGAGGAAGGGACGTCAATGGATCCAGGGACTTGATAGGATTTTCAACTGTCTGTGGTCCATTGGCTGGCCTGATCATTCATTCAGCTCCTTTTAAAAATGAATAATTAATTTTTAATAAATAGGTCTCTCTTGTACTGTAAATGCCATGGGCACTATACTTTGGTAATATATTTGGCAGGAAATCTATATGATTAGCACGTTGAAGAGATAGTGAATATTTGTAACTAATGGGTGGATTGGCATATATTTTATTATGCAAATAATTTTACATAAACTGTGTCAGATGTACTCATTCTTTCTTATCCTGGTGAACATAATTGCTTTCATGTAACTTGTTCTGACTAAGAAAGTGAGAGTTGATGTGTAATATGACACATTTGAAGTTAACCTTTTAAGTTACCTTTTAGACTGTCCAATGTTTTATTTTTTCTTCCTTTCATCAAATTAGAATATTCTCAAAAGCATCTGCTTCTCCACTGTGGACTGATTAATGTAAACATGATGTGGATCAGAGAAAAGGCCAGCCCACAACCAATAAGGAAGACAATGAGGAAATAGTATGTTGTGTGTTCACCTGCATCATCTCAATATCAGCTGCTTCCTTTTCTTTATTTTTAAAATGACAAATAGCATGCAATAATCAAGGGAATTGCAGCCAGTAAAAAATGCTTTGCAGTTTGCTACCTGAAAAATCAGCGAAGACAACCCCTGATTCAAAAAACATGAATAGGAAGCTATTTTTAGTACACTACAGAAGCACTGACTAGGGTGCTATCCTAAGAATCTGTTCATTCTGTTAAAAAATATGCTTTATCCTTTTATATTTTCAATGAGAATTTTTATTCTCTCAGAACTGAGAATTTAAAATTGAAATAATTTTATTCATTTAATGGTAATTAGTTTTCCTTATAGAAATATTTTTTCTTTTAAGAATGGTCCCAGGACTAATCAAATAGTAATCAGATCAGTTGTCTTTCACATGTTAACAATAATCTAAAACCTTTAGATGAATATTCTTTCTATAAAGCTAAAGAGTGTGAGATAATTTAGTATGCATTATCATTCTTTGAAAATATAGTGATGTGCAATAAAAATGGCATACAATACTTTTATCAGATGAATCATTTTAAGTACTTTTAGAAGTTGATAAAAATGAGAGATCTTTAAGAGCATCAGTTTATAATATTCTTGGATTCTCTAAAGTCCTTCTCCAGAGGCATGCATGCAAGTGTGTGTGCACACAGTTAAAGCTAAGACGATGCCATCCTGTGTTCATTAGGATGCTTATGTGAAATAAAGCAGGAATAAATTATTACACCTCACAGATATTTGCTATGAATAAACTGAAACCATTTAATTTCAATAGAACATGTGTAAGGGCACACTTAGGAAGTGTTTGAGGAAGAGGGACTTAATTTGTCATACCATATCTCCCTCCAAGCTATATTGCACAGTATCCTGTTTGAATACTTAATCCTGTCACCTCCCCCCCCGGGGGAATTTAACACATTTCTCAATTTGTCAGTGAAATTTACATAAAAGGACTGTGGTAGTTTGAATATATGTCCCCCAATATATTCAGTGTTTTATTAGTTATAGTTTACATCTGCAATCACCTTGCTAGAGGCAATGTCACTGGGTGCTGGTCTTAAGGTGTGGTAGTGGGTTTGAGATTCCATTGTAAGGATAATGCAAAGTGTGCCTAGCAGGAGTTCCTGAAGTGTGCTGTGTGACTCTTTGGCTGTAGTTTTGCTCAGTGTGCTGTGTGCCTGGTTGGCTTTTTCTCTCTCTGCCTGGCCTTGTGAAGGCAGACCAGCTTCTTCTGCCATTATGGAACTCCCCCTGGATGTAGAGCTTCAATAAATAATATCCCTTCCTCCATAACTGTGCCTGGTCTGGAAGTTCATCTCAGCGAACCTGAAGCTGTCTGCTACAAGGACAAATAATTGCCTACTCCTGAAATATTCCCCAAGCCTTGGTGGACAAGATAAAGATATGATTGACTGTTGCTGTTGCTTTCTCTGTAGACTCTGGATCTCTGTTTTGATGAGGTTTGAGAGACCAACATATGCTGCTATTTCCCTGGAATCACTTTTCAGGCTAACTGTGGAGTCAATATGCCTGTCCTCACTTTGTCCACAATGACTTCTGGGCCCAGGCAGATGAAGTGGAGATGGCCCATATAGATAGCTATATATTCTTGATGTAATGAAATATCCTGGTTATCCCAGTATTCTCCACCATCTGTGAGGTGAATTAGAACAGATTCTCCAACCAAAAAGAGAGAGCATTTTGGATTAGTTATTAGGGAGACTTATGGATACCTATGTAACCTCTCCCTAGCCAAAGAGCAGTGGAGGTTCTCTCTGTAGTCTATTTTCTATCTTCAGGAAATCAGCTTGGTTTTCACTATTAGATATGAGTTCTCCTTCACTGAGTGGCTCTAATTTCCAATCAGAGAGCAGTTGCTTACCTACATAGACTGTGTTCCACTATTGCACAGGTGTTGCCTGGAAGGTTGATTTAGTATCTGGCAGGGTCTCCTGCTTATTCACTGTGTTGGCAACCATTATTCCTCAGCAGCTTCTCTAGCACTTTCCAGAACTATGGGCAAGCTGGGAGGGAACTGATTTCACTCTTAGTTCCAGCATGGTCTCTCAATATACTGTGACCATATGCAATGGTGTCTTCAGCAATAGCATCTTCCCTTTTAGCTCTGGCTGGTAACCAAGTGATTTGGCAAAGGACTGAAACAGTTGGTGGCCTCATATTTCTCCTTGACCCACTTCTCCCTGTGGGTGGAAACTCAGTTGTGATCCTGGGATTTACCAGCAGAAGACCATAGTTTTATGCTGAAGCTTTCTTTGCTTTCTATGGTGTTCTTCTTTCCCCCTCCCCCTTATTGAGGGCAATGACTCATAGAATGATATCCAGGAGGAAGGCTTCTATGGAATTGATTCATGTTGCCAATAATGTGGTGTAATTACCACCCTGTCCTTTCTATCCCCTGACCCTCTCCAAAGACCTTTCTACCCTCTCTCTCCCCTTTCTTTCTTTCTTTCTTTCTTTCTTCTTTCTTCTTTCTTTCTGTCTTTCTTTCTTTCTGTCTTTCTTTTCTGTTTCTTTCTTTCTTTCTTTCTTTCTTTCTTTCTTTCTTTCTTTCTTTCTTTCTTTCTTTCTTCTTTTTTCTTTATCTCTCTCTTTGCTGAACTTCACCTTGCTTTCCAGCATCCTTTCTTCCCCTCCCTCCCTATTTCCCTTTTTTTCCTAGCTTCATACTAGTACTTTGTCCAAACTGTTGATGCTTATGATAACTTACAAGCACCTGAAAATGAACCAGGTTAGGAAACACATATGACAAAGAATTTGCGACTCTGAGACTGCATGGCATTAACTAGTATAAATGTTTTCCAAGTCCATCCACTCTCTTGCAAATCTCATTATTTTGATTTCCTCACCACTAAGGAGAATTCCATTGTGCATCTGTACCACATCTGGGGTGATTCCAGTTCCTGACTTTTGTGAAAATAGCAGCCATCAAAATTGTCAAAGACATGTCTCTGTAGTAAAACTTAGGGAAACTTGGTGACCATAAGAGAGAGGGAAATAATGAAAGGAGAGGGTGATAGGAAGTGAATATGGCCAATTCCTTCATATACTACGAAATGTCATTATGTAGCCAATCAATATTCACAATGAATGTACATTATTCTAGGAGGGAAAAAATATAGCTTCAAACAAGCTGGCACTTTCGGGGAAGGAAGTTGATTTTAAGTATCATGCTATGTTAACTAGATATATGAATGTCAGGTAAATAAAAATTTGAATAATTTAGTTATTTCTTGATAACTGTGTTTATTGCATTTAATAATATTTGGATATCACATATATTTTAAAATGTATAAGTAATATACACGAAATAGTTCTATGACTTTTGACATAATAAATACTATGAAATTGAAAACCTAGCCATACATCAATATGATAAATAAGATATTTTAATCAATCTATTTTTTACTTATTTTTATGTTTATGCTATCAGTTGATTGGAACTACTTAACAGTTATTCTGAATTTTAATCAGATTTAAGAAATCCTTTATTGTGGGAAATAATAAATATTATTAGTACATAGTAGAATAAAATAATAATTTTAAAATTGGGAGATTTATTATCTTTTTAACATAATTATAAATTTTATTTAAAAGCTTATATAAAAAAGCTTTTTATTCTTTTCATTTTTTTTTTTGTTGTTTTTTGTTTTTTGAGGTAGGGTCTCACTCTGGTCCAGGCTGACCTGGAATTCACTCTAGTCTCAGGGTGGCATCAAACGCACTGCGATCCTCCTACCTCTGCCTCCCAAGAGCTGGGATTAGAGGCGTGCACCACCATGCCCGGCCTTTTCATTAATTTTTATAACAAATCTAGTACCAGTGGACTCTTGATAATCAACTGATTAAACTATTTGAATACAAATATTAATAACTTTCCTGACGATTCTTGTTCTGTAGGGTACCATACTTGCTTGCTTTAGAATACTAATCTGTTATTTTTATACTAGTAAGTATATCTTATATAAAAACAATACATTAAAAGCCACATTCAGAATAACTTGATTTCTTAATTTTGTTTCCTCATTTCTTATACCCTATAATTTCTCAGTATTACTTGATATTTATTTGTATGAGTCTGATTTAGCAAACCTATTGTTTTAGTCACTGCATCTGTGAGTTTCCCAAGCAAAAGCAGCTTATGGAAAGAAAAGGGTTTCATTTGCCCTAAAATTTCAAGGGGAAGTTTCATCATGGTGGGGAGGGCATAACTGGAGCAGGGAGCTTGTCCTCACATCCTCACAGAGAGCTAGCAGCACATTAGACCAAACTATAATACTTCAAGGTCTGCCCCAGTGACCCTGGCACTCTGTCAAGACTCTACCTCCTAAAGGTTCTACAGCCATCCCAAGCAGTGGTACCAGCTGGGGATCAAAAATTCAATTACATAAGTCTATGAGAGGCATTTTATATTCAAAATACCATGGTTGCTTTTGCATACCTCTGATCAAATATCTGCCAGAACAACTTGTGGAAACAACAATTTGTTTTGGCTCACATTTTGAGAGTACTAAGTCTGTGCTCACTTAGCCCCATGCACAGAAGAAAAGAACATCATATTGACCCAGTACATTTTGTGAAGGGAAATTATTCCCTTTATGAGCAACAAGGAATCAAATTAAAAAGAGGTGATAGTGTTCTATATAACTTTCAAAGGCATGGCCTTATTCTCTTCCTGTGGAGAAGCCAGGAACTACAAATTTCAAATATATCTCAAAGAGGAACCTTCAAGGAACCAAACATTCAAAATAAGAGGCAGTGTGGGACATTTCCTATTTAAACCATAACTCCTATCATATGTTTTGGCTCATTAGGGAAAATAATGAGCCTTAAAAATGTGTGACTCAATAACATTATATTTGTAAACATTCTTCATATTTTAAAACAATAAAAAGCTATATTTTCCCTTTCCAAATTAAAATTTCCACTGAATGTATTTGTGAGCATTTTAATTAAAATGGTCATATTGAAAACTCAAAAATGCACTAACCAAGAAATGTCACAATACCTGCCCTTTATTTTCTGCATTTTTAAATTTTATTTTATTATTTTATATTTATTTATTTTATAATAAGGTTCATATTCTGGTCAAACAGTGACTTGAGGTAATCAGTCCATAATTATCTTAGAAGTTATAATAAACATATAAATGTAAGCTTTCCATGATGTACCTGATAATCATCACCAGGGTGTAGGAGACAGACCCCGAGGATACTTAATGCCTACCAAAGCAGAGATCCAGAGGCTCCTAAGAGCTCATCACTGAAATATACTTAATACTCACCCACACAGCTCAGGGAATTTTGTGGAAGAGGGGGCAGAATGATTGTAGAGCCACGGCTTAAGACATCATGCCCAGAGGTATTCCCTTCTCCCCAAAAATAACTGACTGCTGTTCCCACAATACATAAACCACAATCCCATAGGGAATACCTGCAACCCCACTGAGGATGGTCCCCAACAAAAGGGAGCAGAGACGAGGGAAAAGAGGGTACCAATACATGATGTATCCATTCCAAGTATGTTGGTTAATAATAATAATAATAATAATAATAATAATAGAAAAAATTAAATATCAAGCTTGAATGAAAAAAAATAATTTTCTGAAAGAAAATGAATAAACTTTTCCCCCAATTTAATAACAACCATAGCAGAACATTCAAAAGAGAAGGAAAATAAAAGTATCTGGTTTTCTAAGAAAAGTTAGAAATCTTATAGAAGAGTTGTGTGGATACAGAAATTTGAAGGACAATTTACAAAGCAATTCAATGAACCTTTACTGTGGCAGCATATATATGGGTTGTATTGTGTCAGAACTGCATGAGTAATTAGTTAGGTATTATTTAGTTTTTAAACTTCTCATTGTAGTAAGAAAATATGCAGAGAAAATACAGGAGGAAGGACTTTATACAGGTAACAGTGTGTGGCCATAGTTTGGTGACATAGCAGAAGGACCATAATGAATGTTGTCATATTGCATCAGAGTCAGAAAACAGTGTGAGGGACTCTGGTGCTATTCTTTTTCTTTGTTTTATTCAAGTTTTGATTTTTGCTCATTAAATAGTGCCACCCACATTTAGAGTAGATCTTCCTACCTCATGTAACTCAGTCTTGATTCTCTTTCAGAGACATGTCTAGAGGTTTGCCTCCTAAGAGATTCTAAATCCTAAGAACTTGACAATATTAACGATAATAGGTAACACACACATGCTTCACATGCAAGATTTTTGCTCATGTACTGCATAATCCAGCTTACGGTAATATCTACCATTTTATGAATGGAAACCTAAACCAAATGCTTTGTCTTAAAAAAAAAAAAAAAAAAGGAAAAGAAATGCTGTTAGGGAGAGAAGTTCCTGAGCAACACAGATACTATTCCTACCGATCAAATAGAGTTTTTTTGTTGTTGTTGTTGTTGTTTGTTTGTTTTAGTTTTTTTTTTTTTTTTCTATCTGATCATGGATAAGGGAGGAGACAATTACCGATATTGACCTTGAGGAAAAGACTGCAGTTTTGAGAAAAGTGTATTCACCCTCCACAGTACATTAAGAAGTGAGAAATAAGTATGTAACAAATATGTAAACCATCTGTGGGAAACAAATTTTAAAACACAATTATTGCCAGACATAATCACAGTATTGCTTGTGTTAAACTATACTGTCATTTGTAGAATTTCAAGTTGAACACACAGTCACACAGAAGTTTGAACTTATATCAACATGACAAAAATGTTCAACTTTTGAAGATAACATATATGTGTCTTCTTATATATAACTTTTGAAATTGCAGTAACTCCTCAGTTGTTTTTATATGCTATAATTTCTTGTTACTGAGAGACACTCAGTTCTGCAGTGTGTAGTGTTAGGAATTGGTTCATTTCTCTGTAAGGGTACAGAACATGGAAGAGTGAACAAAATACTTTGTCTATAATCCACAAACCAGTTCCCTGACAGGACATTTATTTTCCAAAAAGAAAAATGACATAACTATTATTTCAAATATTAATTATATATGTTTCACTGTAAAAAATTCCTTGTTGAATTAATTTTCTTTGACAAGAATGTAATAGTTTTCCCAATAAAATGCAGATTTAAGCACAAGACATGATTTAACCTACCTGCCCTATATTGACTTCTATTTTAATCTTTTTAAAAATTTCTTCCAGTATTATATCAATTAAATGCCATGATGGACTAATAACTGACATTATTAGGATTCATCATATTTAATTATAGTACTATAGAACAATTACTTGGTCATTAGCTACTTGTTCAATGGAACTTCAGATTCCGTTGACCAGGATTTATAACAGGCACATAATGGATGGATATACTGTCAGTCTGAACTGCTAGTGTCACGTAGAAAATAATTGGTAGAAAGCAATGGGCAAATAAGCTTGCTGGGGAACTGAATACTGTATCTAATTGCTTAACAATGGATCAAATTGTTTAATACTCATGCTAATACTGCATCTTTTCTGACTTGGAGAAACATATTACTGTTTTCTAAATGATCTGAGTTGTCAGTGAGCCCTGTGGGTACCTGCAGGTGGGAGATAACATTTGATTGGACTGTTATCAACTTTGTGTTCATCAAGGTGCCTCATCTCTGGATGTAATTTTTCACTCTGGGTCTTATATCCCTGGGATTTGTGTAACTACATACATGTCTAACTTACATGTCAAACTTTTAACCACACATCTTTTCATTGAAAAAAATCATGCTGCAGAGTGAAAAACTTTAAAAAAGAGACATAGAGGCTCCCAAGACCTCATCACTGAAGTAGAACTAAAATGAACCCAACCTGGCTCAGGGAAATTTGGGGAAGAGGGGGCGGAAAGAGTGTTTGAGCCACAAGTTGGGTCAATATGCACAGAGACTTTGCCGCTCCCCATAACTGTTGGCTACCCCCATAATGCACAACCCACATTCCCCAATGAGGAGGGTCCATTTGGAGGTGGAAGGTCAGGGAGGAGGCTACTGGAGGCACCAACATGAATGAAAAACTAAAATTTAAAAAAAGTGATGCCCAAATCAGGGCTGAATTAGATGTAGTATCTGATGAAGTCTTTGATTTGGAGAGAAGATTTGAAACAACATACAGCTTTAAACTGACAAGATGAGTTTACTCTAGAATCACTTTGTGGGTGGTTGTCATCTTAGTATTGGTGGTATCAATGACACAGTGACTGAATGCTGGCGCCATTTTCTTTGGTGGACTGTTTTAATTCAGAAGCCTTGAGATTTACAACTGCTTTTATCTTAGTTAATTCTCTTATGAAAGTTTTCTGAAATGGTTGTGATGCCTGTTTCTGTGAAGTTTCAAGTCTCATACAAAGAAATACATAAGATGGGCTAGAGAGATGGCTTAGTGGTTGAGGTGCTGCTTCCTAAGCCTAAGAACGCTGGTTCCAATCTCCAGCAGTTCCAATTTCCAGGTCCCACATTTAGCCAGAATCAAAGTGATGCAAGGGCGCAATGCCACACTTGACCACAAGGGGGCACACACATCTGGATTTCATTCACAGCAGCTGGGAGGCTTCTGGCGCACCCATCTCTGTCACCCTCTCCCCCTCTCTCTGTCTGTCTCTCTCTGTGTCTCTCTCCAAAAATAAAAAAAAGAAATACACAAGATTAAAATCAGTTATTCTCCTAATCTTCCCAAAGCCGTTTCTGCAATTTGCTGACTACATATATCTTGAGAAAGAATGTATTGTAAGATCTTTTTTATTGTAGCAGTGTTTTTGAATTGTCTCTGTTAAATGAGATATTAATAGTATTTCATTTGTTTTAAAAATCTACAGTTGATAATCAGAATTTCACATTACATTGTCACTGAGTGTATGTATTATTATCAGTAAAACATTTCTTACAACATTTATAACTTTGCTAAGACTTATTGTTCTTTATATAACTAATTATTTATCTTGTATTACAAAGTAAGTAAAAAGTAGCTTAAGAGAGACTTTTATATGGGACAGTATTATTATTCAAAATAAAAAAATGAGCATATTGAAAGTTACATAACTAAGCAATAATTAATATAATATATAAATATTTTTCATTAGTATGAAATGAAGTCACAAAATTAGTTTTGTTTTATTTTTCTTTCATGCAACAGTGTCTTTGTATGTGTACAGGCTGGCCTTAAACTTAAGATTCTCCTGCCTCAGCCCTCTAAGTGATTAGAGTACAGGCATGTGCCACTACAGCTAATGAAAATTAAACATCTTTCTTACATTTTTTAAATTTTGTTCAATATTACATATAGTTTACATAGAAATCACTTATTTTTGTCTAGTAAATTATATTTATGTTGGCCTGAATTTTGTATAACCAATACTATATATATATGAAATAGAACAGCCCCTCAGCCCCTGAAAGCTCCAATTTCATTCCTTTAGAAGCATAAAAAACTCACTTTTGTGTAAAATACAAATTTTCTACACACATACTTAATTATTCTTAGCAAGTACAAAGATTTTTGCCAGAATTAATAGTTTTTGGACACTCTAAGAGTGGAGACAACACTAACAATTAAACAATATGAATTTGCTTGAGTCATAAACTCCTGAAATTTATTCCATGTGTTTGCTTCAGATTTTGTAAAGTTTTAGTGATTTTTAATCCCTTCATTGCCATTTGCAGCTATATTTCCATTAAACCTAATAAGGATAATTACATACCCTTAGTACTTTGACAAGGCTCTTTTCTTTGCACTATCATAAAACAACATGGTATTGACAATTTTGTCTTAAAATCACTAGATGAAAATTAGATAGTCCTGGTCTTTCTTGTTTGCTGTTCAGTATGTTTATCTAAATTTCAAGTGTGAAAAAGTGCCTAAATATTATATTACAAATTACATAGCATTACAAGTTCTGCACATTTATATATAGAGAGATTGTAAACACTTGACTTTGTTTTAAAGTATTACAAATACAGCTGAAACTTGTGGTACAAGCCTTTCATCCTAACTACTGGAGAAGCTGATGCAGGAGATAATCAAGTTCAATGTCTACCTGAACAATTTAGTGAGACAATCTAAAAATTGTAAAAGTGGGCTGAAGAAATGCCTTAGTGGTTAAGACACTTGCCTGTAAGGCCAAATTACCCAGGATTGATTCCCCAGTATCCACGTAAGCTGGACACACAAGGTAGTACATGTATCTTCAGTTCATTTGCAGTGGCTAGAGGCCCTGGTGTACCCATTCTTTCTTTCTCTCAAATAAAAAAAAAAAATCATGGGCTAAAGATGGCTTAGCAGATAAGGTGCCTACCTGCTAAGGCTAAGAATGCTGGTTACAATCTCCAGGTCCCACTTTTAGCCAGATGCAAAGTGACACAAGGGTGCAATGCTGCACTTGACCACAAGGAGGCTCACACAAAATCTGGTATTCCTTCACAGTGGCTGAGAGCCTGCTGGTGTATCCATTCTCTCCCTCTGCCTCTCCCTCTCTCTGTCTCTCTCTCCAAAAAATAAAAAAATAAATAAATAAATAAATAAATAAATAAATAAATAAATAAAATTAAAGTAAATTCAAAATAATAATAAAACCTGGGGATATAATACTTGTATCAGTTTTCGGGAGCCTTTGTTGAATATTCAATTTGTTGGTTTTCACATTTAACCCTATCTGTAGGCAACTGACCGAATGTCCAATTTCAGGTAATAATTGATAATGTGTAACATACTCTTGAAAAGTATATGGGATTTGAAAGTGAAAGCTTGAACTTGCACTAAGCTGGCAGCTAAATTGATAGAGAACTGATGAGATTGGACGTCTATCATCTGGAGAAAACTTGATGGGACATTGCTTACCTGAAATACATAAGATCTACTGTGTAGGATCTTAGTGTTTCTCATTGCTCACTGTCAGTTATCTCCACTGGAGTCTTGAGAAGAATGTGTGTTCTGCAGCTTTTGAGAGGGATGTTTGTACATGTCTGCTTTGTTCATTTGATCTAGAGTGTAGTTTAAGCTTGATGCTTCCTTATTGATTTTCTCTCTGGATGATCTATCTACTAATAAGAAAGTGGAGTAGTGAAGTCTCCTACTGTAATCGTAGTATATTCTATTTCTCCCAAACAATACACTTGATATTTACTTTATAGAGTTGCATGCTTTGGCATTAGTTGTATATTTAATTGTAAGTGATTTATAGTCTTTGGAAATAAACCTTTATCATTATGTAATGATTTTCTTTGTTTTCTTTCAAAGTATGTCCAGTTTTGTTTTATTTGATGTCTATTTTAGTTGGAGCAAGTGTAACTATTCATTCCCTCTTTCATTTTCTATTTTGAATAATTTTCTATTTTCTATTTCTATTTTAGTCCATATGTATTTCCTTTTTCTCCTCCTACTCCATTTTAATCCCTTCTTTTTCCTCTTTTCATCTCCTATCTTGATTAATAGTTTATACTCACTCTCTTATTGCCTTATTTACTTATATTCAAATATTAAAAGGATCCATCTATGAGAGCAAATACATGATTTTTGTCCCTCTGTGCCCAAGTTACTTCAATTACTATGATCTTTTCCATTTTTTTCCATTTTCTTGAAAATTTCATAGTATAATATTTATTTACCATTGAACACAATTCCATTGCATATATGTATCATGTTTTAATTAATCATTTTTCACTGGTTGCAAATTGGGATTTAATTTATCTCCTATTATGAGTACATGAAGGTGAAATTATCTTTGTAGTATGATATGGAGTCATCTGGGTTTATGCTCAGGAACCGTAGAACTGGATCATATGGTAGTTAAACTTTTAGCTTTTTGAGAAACACCCACAGTGATTTTCATAGTGGTTTTATTGGATCACACTCCCACCAGTAGTGAATAAAAGCTGTCTTTCCCCTCTACCACCAGAATGTTTGCATTCGTTTTCTTGACAATATCCTTTTTGAATGGGATGAGATAAAATTTCAAAGTGGTTTTAATTTGCATGTTTTTGATGGCTAAAGTTGTTGATACTTTTAATTTCTGTAGACCACTCTTTCATAAACTGCCCATTAATTTCATTAGCCCATATATTGTCTTTACATAAGTGTTCTACCTTTCTATTGTCCTCTATGTTTCTTTAAATGCAAATAACCCAGTATTTTGTTCATTTACATTTCACATGTCACATCATTTTCATTTATTACCTCGCATCATTTTTTTCCTCTCTGACAACTACTTTAAAAGAGCAATCATTGACTTTGCACATTTTGTTCAATCACTTCTGCTCTTTGCTCTTATGCATTTTTCATTTTATACCTCATAATTTCATTTCTAGGTTTTAAAAATATTTTATTTATTATTTATATGAGAGAAAGAGAGAGACAGAGAGGATGAGGCCCACAGAGAGAAGGGGTATGGGTTTGTCAGGGCTTCCTGCAACTGCAAATGAACTCTAGATGCCTGCATCACGTAGTGTAACTGGTTTTACATGGGTACTGGAGAATCCACTCTGGGGCTGTCATGCCTTGCAAGCAAACATCTTTAACTTCTGAAGCATCTCTTCAACCCTCATCTCTTGGATTTTTACTTGAATTTTAAATTATTTTAAATGCTTAAAATTTCTCATTTCAGCTACTTATTTTTTTCTCAATTTAATATTTTTTAAAAACTGTGTATAAATTCACCAAATTTCCTTAAAACAACTTATATGAGTTCTTTTTTAGGCATTACATGCATTTCCACTACCTTGGAATCATTTTTTTAAAATTATTTATTTGGAAGCAAGGAGAGAGAAGGGGGAGGGGGCGTGAAAAGGCCTCTAGCTGCTGCAAACAAACTCCAGATGAATGGATGGATTACTTTGTGCATTGGGCTTTACATGGGTACTGGAGAATCAAACCCAGGTTGTTAGACTTTGCAGGCAGCACCTTTGTCACTAAACTATCTCTCCAGGCCCACTATCATGTTTTTCAACATTATTTTTTCTGTTCAGTGATGAAAATTTTCTCTGATTGTCCCATGTCTTATGCCTGTACACTGATGACTGAATTTGAAGAAATATATACCTGTTACCCTTTACAAAATATAATTTTAAGGGACAGATTAATTTCAGGCACAATTTAAGTCAGAATTCTGTGGAAGATGTTTGTTTTTTTTTTGTTTTTTTTTGTTTTTTTTTTTCCAATTCTGGATAGTTCTATAAACACAGAAATAAGTGATTATTCCTTGTCTCTCAAGGCTGTGCATAGCCAAGGACTGATAAAATCAGCCTGCTAAAGGCTCAGATCATAATTTAAGACTGCTATAAACTTTGAAACCTTGGGCAGTATAGGCCTAGTGGGCACTGGACAAGTTCTTGAGTATGTCTGCATTTATCAGGTTAGAATAGGGACTGTGGAGGTCTGTCTAATGCTACATGTTTCTGTGGTGGGGGAAATATTGTGTAAAGCAGACAGTGGTTTATATTCACTTCTCTCAAGACTATGCTGCCAATGGTTAGGTAGAGAGTAAGTTGAACTGTCCTTCCTACCCTCATTCATTAATGTTTAATTATTTTTATACTAAAATCAGATAGCTTGATCTGTTCCCTGATTTACTTAACTGTTAAAAGGCAATTTTATGTGTTCAAAGTAATATTTCTTTGGGGCAATGAACAATATAGTATCTACTCTGCTATCTTGCTCTACTGCTCTCTAGAAGATTATTTCTGCAATATTTTAAGCCAAGTCCTAAAAATTTCTGTATTTTAAAAATACTTGCCTTGCCTAGGGGACCATTTTTTATACTATTTCTGTTTGTTTTTTGCTATTTTGAAACAAGGTCTCTCTGAATTTCAAGGTGGCTGTGAGTCTTGCTTTTCCTGCCTGGGCATCTTGAGTACTAGAATTACAGACATGTACCACCATAGATTGCTTGTCCTTCCATACCTGTATGAGCAATCTCTATCACTTAAATCATAGTGGAAAATGTATACAAGTGTGTGCTACAATCAGGCCAGGCTACATATTCCATTTCCACCCCTATCACTGAAATAGTGACAGAAAAATATGTAGTGTGTGGTACAATTAGACCAGACTATGACAGGACCAAACTTTTTCCATGACAGACTTCAGTAAGGCACCACCTTAAGTAGGCCTAAGTTTCAATTTCCCCGAGAGGCAGTTAATGACCAAAAAAGACATATCCAAGGTGGCGGGCCCTGGGGGCTCAGTCAGTTCCTGTAAATTCTCTGAAGACATGCCCAGACATGCCCAAACATGTCCCTTTTGCCCCAACCAATCAAAGATGTACAAATGTAATTGTTGCTTGCTTAGCCAAGCATGTTAGAAGATTCTCCTAGCTGTGCGTAAAAGGGGCCCGAGTGTTCCACACTTGGTAGCCATTTTGCACAAATGGTTGACTCCTACATGCTGGCTAAATCTGCAGAATAAACACTCTTTGCTTTTAGATACTATTTGACTCTGGAGTCTTTCTTTCTTTCTTTTGTTCTTTCTTTCTTTTTTTTTTTTTTTTTTGAAAAAACCTGTTTACATTTCAATTTTAAATGACATTTTTATTGAATAATATTTAAATTATTTGAAAATAATTGTTTTAGTTATAAATAGTTTAATATAATATCGTTAAGAGGTATAACTACTTGTTATTTGGCAGGGGATTTCTGGTTTGCTTTTTAATGTTTATTTTTATTTATTTTTTATTTATAATTTTTTGTTTATATTATTATCATTTTGCATTCATATTGGTGACTCCTCCCTTTCCTCTTCCCTCCAAAGGGACCCGCATCAATGGGGAATGTGGGTCTTGCATGTAGGGCTAGTCAAAAATTATGGGGGATAGGCCAAGTCTCTGTGCATAATGACCCAACTTGTGGCTCTAACACTCTTTCTGCCCCCTCTTCCATGAATTTCCCTGGGCCACTGGGGAATGGTGCCATAAAATCCTATATTCTGAACAACAGGCTAAAACATTGATCCTGCAGCAGGCCCATAGAGGGTTCACCTGAACCACAGGGCCCTGAAGAGGACATCATGAAGACTAACCTTAATCTTTTCCTCTCTCTCTCTCTCTCTCTCTCTCTCCTCTCTATCTTTCTCTTTCACATTACCTATATTTTTCTTCCTCCATGTTCCTTGGCACTGACTTGTAACTTACAGTACCAGCATGTGGTTAACTTTCACAATGAGCTGTTGATCAGAGAGACCTACAAGGTTTCCCAAAGGAAGACAGATTTCCGTCAGAGTTCTTGATGACCCAGCAAAGGTTAATGGTAAGACCCTATGGCCGAAGACACCATATGCTGTTGGGATGGAACATGGATTGACCTGGATGGAATCTGGAAGAGGGTCAGTGCCCAAACAGTCAGCTTATCTAGTGCCAGAGGGTGCTACATGAGCAACTGGGGGTGAATGACCAATATCTGTCCAAACAACTTGCAGTCTAAGCTACTCAGGAGTAAACATGATGCTCAAACAAGTGCAATAGTGGCACACAGCCATAGTGGGTAACCAACTGCTCTTTATTTGGCTAACAGATCCACTCAGTGGAATCGAACTCATACCTCTAATTGGAAAACAAGTCAAAACCATGTCCAAAAAATGAGTCCATTCTCCAATATCAAGCTTCCACCAATCATGGGCTAGAAAAGGGCATACACATATAAAATCTCTCTAAAATAACAATGACCATCCCATCTATTTGGTACTGACTTCTCTCTCAGTTGGATGATGACCCTGAAAGGAGGATCAGCCTACTGCACCTCACCAGGGCCCCAGCTGAAACCACAGAGTAATGGGGGAAATGGGCAAGAGTGCATCTTTCTTGGTGAACCTGACACCAGAACAAGGCTGAAGGATATAAACACTCAACTCCTACTAAACCAGATATTCAGAGACTCAGAGACTCCCTAGACCTCATCACTGAAGTAGAATCAAAGTGAACCCAACATGGCTCAGGGAAATTCGTGGAAGAGGGGGCAGAAAGAGTGTTAGAGCCACAAGTTGCATCATTATGCACCAAGACATTGCCTCTTCCCCTTAACTCTTGGCTACCCCCATAATGCATGATCCACATTCCCCAATGAGGAAAGTCCTATCGGAGGGGGAAGGTCAGCAAGGTGGCTACTGGAGGCACCAACATGAATGTAAAATTAAAATTAAAAAAATACAAAAAATGAAAAAAAAATTCTCTAATTTAGGTGCTATAACTTTCGTGAAGAAAGCACTTTCATTTATATCATTCCACATGCACCATTTATAACTTATAATTGTATTCTGAAATGTGAAATATTAAAAAAAAAAACATGCTGGCCATCCATGACTTTCTAAAATCTTATGAACTAGGTTTATAAGGAAAAAATTGCTAACTTACTACATTAAAAATACATATAGGGGACAGGAGAGATGGCTTAGTGGTTAAGTAATGCCTGTGAAGCCTAAGAACCCACATAAACCAGATGCACAAGGTGGTGCATGCATCTGGAGTTCGTTTGCAGTGGCTGGAGGCCCTGGTGCACCCATTTTCTCTCTCTCTCTCTGCCTCTTTCTCTCTCTGTTGCTCTCAAATAGATAAATAAAAATAAACAAAAACATTTAAAAATACATATAAAACAAGTTCTTTTGAATTTTATGCAGTTGAAAATTCATAGTGTCTCCCTACATTAAAAAAGTCTGCTGTCATTGCAATAATGCAGATCAAATTTATCTAACTGGAAGGGTAGGTATCTAGCTGTTGATTACCCTTCACATTGGTAATTTACATTTCACTCAACAAAATCCAGCAAATATGCTGTGTGTGGCTGTCTGGCACAGCTGGTACAACTGAAGATTAACTTACCCCAACAACAAATGGAATGATTTATGGCCAAGGTTTTCATATACAAAGTGCTGTTTTGTTATATAATTACCAGAATTATATGCAACACTATATCTACTTCTTGACTATAAATTGAAGGGTGGTTTTGTCTGAGTTATGAAAGAAATTATAAACTAATTTGTGGAAACAACATCTGTTGTGAATGGGCAAAAAAAAAGCTCTGCTAAGAAATGTTCTCCCATCCTTTAGCTTTGCTTCTATTTGTATAATCAAAAATGAGAGTATTTCCTTTGTTTATATAAAATTGTAAAAAATATTCATGTCCATACTTTATTTTGTATGAAAGCTCAATACATTTTGACTTAATTTAAAAAGTAGGGAGAAAATAATGAGTTCACTTACTAGAAAATATATTTTCTTTTTCCTTGCTATACAATAAAGCATTAATTTTATTATGGTATTTTGTATATGATGAAGTGCATACCTATCTTTTCTGAAACATACTGCTTCTTAGAACCCATGGAAAATGTTCCAGTTATCAATCATTACTTCACAGGTGGAATAATAAATAAAATATCATGCTGAGAAACATGCTATTTCAAACTTGCTTCCTTTGAAGTTTCATTTCTTTCTGAGCCACTCTTGTCAATCCTGTAAGTTTGACTTTCAATGAGCCTTGCTCCTGGGATTGAGTGAATTGAGTCTAATGTCAAGGGTAAAGGATTGGAGCAAAATGTCTTGGCCACACTGAAGAGAGGAAGTCTTTCTCTTAAAGCCTCCATTTTATACTCTGCACTGCTCTGGAGGAATAACACTGTGTATCTTTAGAGTGTCTGTTATAATATCTTGTTGAAAGTGTTGTAGTATGACTTTTTTCCTCCAGGAATAACATGTTCACCCTATAGTCATCTTCGAGTATAAATAACCTTAGCCCAGTATCCATAGTAACAAATAGAGCAGAACAATACAGAGGTGGCTATGTAGATGATAATGTTAACACACTATTGCTATTCCCTACTAAGTGTAGAAGAGAGCCACATGAACCTAACTTGGGAATCAAGCTACTATTCCTCCTTGACCTCTCCTACTTGCAAGTTATCTTGAGAAAGGAGGACTAAAAGGCAGACTTCAGGATAGACCTTCCATGAGGTCATTACCCCATCAGGGTTGGGACTCGGTGTTGATGCAGCTGTGTTGTGGATACCCATGCTCCAGGAATAATCTCTCCCCCATACTTTCAAAGTAGAAGAAATTCACTGGCCCACTGATTTGGAATTTAGTGGAATTGTCACTTTGATATGTTCATACTTTATCTTGAGTAGATATTTGTTCACATTGCTACCTAAAAAGTTAATGATCAAATTGGCATCCACTGTGTGGCACAACAAAACCAAAGTAAATTTGGAAGGAGTGGTTGCATGGTCATTTCTATGGGTAATAAGTAATACAATTGAGGTTGAGTCCCCTAAGGGCAGAACATCCACAGGGGAATCCTAGCATGGCTGTCCTTCCCATGTCATCTGTGGCAGTGTGCATTCTTGCTATGGAAGTGATTGCAAGAGCATTGAAACTAAGAAGGTACATATATATATATATATATATATATATGGCTGAGTCTGATCCATCTGGAGGTAAAGGGTCCCTGGAGGAAACCCAATGTGGCTATTAGCCATGTCATATGGAGTGGCACACTTCCTTTGTAAGTGGAGTCCACCTCATGAGTACAGAGACATTCTGAAAATCGCTGAAGGACAAGTTAAAACATTGTATTCACTGAGATGAACATGAATGGGACAATATTGTTGGGAAGTCATAATGGTAGTTTTCTGAACACTACTGTACATAATAAGATATGCATTTCAGACTAAGATGGTAGGGGAGTTTTGTGGAAATGAGGGATTACATTCGGAAAGGAACATGAAGCTATCCTATGAGTTACTTCTGATGTGTTTAATAAAGTGGATAAAGAAGAAGATGAGATAGATGCACAGTGGTGGCTGCTTCTTAATGTAAGGAGGCATAAGTAAAAAAGTATAAATTGTGTTTCATAGCACATGTAGTGAGCCATGTGAACAATCTAATGACGAGTATAGGGAAAATGAGGTAAATGATCATAAAGGAATAGAAGAAGAAATTGATGATATATATTTGCTAATTCACCAGTCCACATATGTCCACCAGAGAGTTTAGAAAAAAGTTAGTTCATCAAGGATAGTGGGACTAGTATGTTGGCTTGGCTGAGCCTCATAGGGGCACATAGTCTTTATCATGTACAAGAAGTTTTGGTTGTCTTGAGTAACAATGTGGTGGTTTGAAGGTAAAATGACTACCATAGCCTCATGTGGTTGAATACGTTATCACTAGCTGGTGGCACTCTTCAGAAAGATCATGGAACCTTTAGGAGGTAGATCTTGCTGGACTAGATGTTTCACTGGGAAGGGAACTAGAGGATTTATACTCCAGTCATGGTTGCTGTTCAGTTTCTACTTCCTCCTTGCTGATGATAAATGTGCCATGAGCTTTCTGCTTCATGATGGACTCTACCCTCTGAAGCTCTAAGCTCAAATAAACCCTATTCTCTCTTTGGTTGATTATGATCAGGTATTATGTCCAAGCAATGACAAAGTACCTATACACTTAGGCTGACATATAAATCCGGTTCTTAAAATGGTAATGCAAAATGGAGAGGAGATTAAGACAAGGTAAAGCAGGAAAAAAAAAAAAAAATCCATGACCTCACAGTGCCTGACACTACCTACACAAGACCATCATAATAGGAAGAAAAGATCATGACATCAAAATGAAAAGAGTGACTGATTGAGAGGTGTAGGGGACATGCTAGAGAGTGGAGTTCCAAAGGGGAAAGTGGGGGATGGAGGGAAGTACCATGGGATATTATCTACAATTAAGGAAGTTGTCAATAAAAAAATATTTTAGGGCTGGAGAGATGGCTTAGGGGTTAAGGCACCTGCCTCCTAAGCCTAAGAACACTGGTTCCAAGCTCCAGCAGTTCCAATCTCCAGGTCCCATGTTTAGCCAGATGCAAAGTGACGCAAGGGCACAATGCCGCACTTGACCACAAGGGGTCACACATCTGGATTTTGTTTGCAGCAGCTGAGACACTGCTGGCGTGCCCATCTCTGTCTTCCTCTCCCTCTCTCTCTCTGTCTCTCTCTGTGTCTCTCTCCAAAAAATGAATAAATAAATAAATAAATAAAAAAATAATTTTTTTTAAAAAGTCTGTCCTGGTCATTCAAAGCTAGTGTGGTAAGATTATGTTAATGCAGGAAATGTTGGCAGAAATCCAAATACTGGTCTCATAAACCCTTGTTAGGCTTTAGATCCTAAAAGACAGTTCATCAAATGGGAGTAGAATGGAGAAATACCAGTGAGCCTTACTGTACCAGCTGCTGTGGAGGAAGGAGCTATTGTGCAGTGTGAATCACAATACCTACTTTCCTTATGGGTATCTGCAGGTGAAGACCATGCACAGTGACTGGAAGCTCCACACTGAATTACTATTAATGTGCATACTATGTAAGACTGGTTGGATGCTGGAATCAGCTTTGACTTCGTTAATAGTGGCTCCCAGGGCCACCAGATAAAATGATCCTAATCTGATTCTAATGGAGAATGAATGGTACAAGTGAGGAGAAGTTTAATTACTGTCATGCCTCTATTAAAATTTCAATTGAACCCCAGACTAGATGAAACTCTGGAAAATTTTAGTAAATTAGATTACCTTCCATAATGTGTTATTGTGTTGCTATTTTCCTCTGAACTAAATATTTACTTCTGCAGAGAATAGATAGGCTTTTAATATTGGGAACTCATTAGTGTGCCGGAGGGCACGGCAGTCTGGAGTGAGTAGACCAGAGCCCTGTGTCTGGGCTCCTCCACCTCCCAGGTCTGGGTTCCCTGACAGTGCAAGCAGACCTGGCAGTGATGAGTGAGTAGGCCACATCCCTGTTTTCTGGATCCTCACGGTCCCCTGCTCATGTTGGACCTGGAGACTGGAACAGGAGTTTCTTAGGCTTCCCAGGCAAGCTCATTAACTGCTAAGCCATCTCTCCAGCCTGATAATTTTTAATTGATCATGAGATATGGAATATTTTCATGTTGAGAAAGTATTTATTTTTAATATGTTATTTAAAAGTATTTCTTCCAGTCAGTAGCTTGCCATCTCATTATCTCTGTAATGTGTGGTCACCTATCTTTTTTTTTTCTTTTTTTTTTTTTTTTATAGAACTCTATGCCTTGACCTAGAATTAAAAGACACCCTTAAGGATTAATTTTGAATTATTGTGTAATCCATGGTGTAAATTTCACCCATTGTTTCATTTTAATTTTGTAAGATACATAAGGATCAGTTCTTTTCTGATTTTTCCAACAGCTTTCCTTTTATGATATATTATCTTTGAGTTTGTGATTCTAACATTAGTTAAGGCAGCTCCTTCTGCTTGTGATTCTTCTGGTGTACCTCCCATTTATCCAGGCACATTAGGATTACAGATGTGTGCATCACTTTGCATCCAGCTTTACACAGGCACTTAGGAAAATACAACTCTGGACAGCAGGTTATTGTAGGAAAGCAACTTTAGTCACTGAGCCATCTCCCCAGTCCCTCTCTAGTTATTAAAAATTATTTTCAATGTACATTTTTGTATACATTTACTTTTGTTAGCTTAATACCCATGTAATTTGTCTCTTATTATTTAATAATATGGAATTATTTTTCCATTTGCCATAAATCATTAGCAGAGGAATTCATATATTTTGTGTTTATTTTGAATTCTGTCATTATGACTAATTCACTTATTACTTCTAAGAGTACTTTTTATGGCAGAGTTAGGGTTCTTTGATGTTGTCTATACAGATAATTATGTTTCTAAAATAGGGCTATTATATTTCCTTCTAATTGTTGAGACAAAATACCTGACCAGAAGCAGCATACAGGAGGAAAGGGTTTTATTTCAGCTATGGAATAAGTGGTAAACTGGATCACATTATCATGTATGAACAAGAAGAAGGCAGAGATAGTGAACTGCACTATAAATATGAAGTAGGTATAGTTTACTAAACCTCAAGGTCTGTCCATGGTGACATACCTTTTCCAGCAAATACCTTCTCCACTTCTAAGATGCTACCAGCCAAGGTCCAGGCATTCAAAACTCATGGAACTATGAGGATATTTTACATTGAAACTACCACAAGTGCTTTTTGTGCTTCTTTTCTTTTCTAATTTTTCTTCATTTCTTTTAATTGTTTTATTTTATAAGGGAGTCAGACTAGTAAAATTTAGAATAAGAGAGATAAAAATAGATCAGTATGCATTGTACATCATCTTAGAGGTAAGTATTTTATCTTTCATTACTAAATATAACAGCTGTAGAATTTTCAGTGTTAGTGTTTCTGAAATGCCAGAGGTTCTTTTGATTAGTAGTTTTTTGTAGTTATTTTTATTATGAATGAAAAAATTCAAATACATTTTTCTATAAATTGGTATATAATCATGACTTTTTGTCTTTATTTTATTGACATAGTGCTTGTTACATTTTATTATAATGTTTAGAAGATTTTGACATTGTTTTTAGAATTTTGAATAGGAAAATGAATAATATGTCAGTCTTCAGCTTTTCAAAATTATTTTGCATGAATTCAACATGTAGATTGTGTTAATAAAATGAGGAAGGAAATTCTTCTCCTTCTATTATCTCTTTGAAAGCTTATGGAAATTTTCTATAATTCTATAAAGGTTGTAGGATAATTATCCAATTATATATTTTTTGAAATTAAAAAAAAATACATTTAATCTCTTTAACACTTAAGCAGTTATAGGGGATTCAAATGATTGTAAAATGTATTTTATTTTCAGTTATTTGTGTCTTTCAAAATATTGTTCCATTTCTGATAAGACACTAAATTTATGCAGACAGGGTTATTTTTAGTATTTCTTTTTAACATTATTATTTTATACTTTTTGCCTGCTGTCATTAGTGATATTTCGTCTTTATTCATTATTCTTTATAACAGCATGCCATTTTTAATTAAATTTCTCTACATTTTGTATTATTAACCACAATAATACCTTTTCTTTGCTAATTCCTTATGCATTTTTGGCCTTTTTGCATTTGCTACTAATTATTAATATTCAATCTTAGGTAGGTGAATTAGGATGTTCCTTATTTCCAGGCCATTAGTGGATTAATTTCCCTTTAGGTGCTGTTTTAGCAATCTCCATATATGTTATATTGGAGGTCACAGTAGGACCATTTTCTGGTTCTTTATTTGTTTGCATTGGTCTATTTGGTTTCTGGATAATTTTTTTTTTTTTTTTAATTTGAGAGAGACAGAAAGGGAGAGACAGAGACACAAAGGAAGAGGCAAAGAGAGAAAATGGGTTTGCCAGCAGCCTCTCAGCTGCTGTGAACGAATTCCAGACACATTTGCCCCCTTGTGGGCAAGCATGGCATTGCATGCTAGCATTATTTTATGTCTGGATAAACATGGGACCTGAAGATTGAGTGGGTGTTCTTAGGTTTGGCAGCCAGGTGCCTTAATGGCTAAGCCATCTCTCCAGCCTGGATTATTTTTATTATGCCATTTTAGTTTGAAGAATTTCTTTAGCTAGTATGCTAGCCTAGTTTTTGTTCATCTGATTTCTATACTTCATTTAATTTCTCAATCTTGTTTAATTTGTTTTTATTTATCTGACAAAATTTTGCTTATGGTCCAGGTTGGCCTCAAATTTGATTTTTATGATCTATTGATTAGTTCTCAAGATGAGACTTCTCAACTCTCTTGATTCTAATTTATATTTGAGCAGTTGTATATTTCAGTTCTTTAATGTAAATTTTATTCTTTATTTTTATAGATTGTATTTATTTTGTAGGATTGATTGTGCTTAGTAGTGAGCTTAGGAATTCCTAAGAAGGAATAAATCTGAATGAGATGACATCTTATACTATATGTCAGAACACGAAATGTGAGAATCATTATTTTTGGTTATGTCAAAGAACAGCATATTTATAAAGTTCATTTAAAAATAATAGAACATTTTAAGTCATTAATTCATCTATATGACACTTGATACAATGGTTTTAGTGTTATCATTTTTGTATTCAATTTTTGTAATCTTGTTTTATACTGTATATAAAATTAATATTGTCATTCACATAATTTATCAATCACATGTGGATGGAAATTTCAATGTACTATATCCTAAGGAATCTTAAGTGAAAAAGTCTAGAAATTGACAAATATAGAATAAATTATGAAATAACAAGATATGCATTGAGACTTGATGATTACATTTCTAAGTATCCTAAATGGTGAAGTCATTGGACTCATCCTGTGAAATCAGAGAGTCATATTAGTTATCCTATGGTGATCAATTCCACATCCAAAGTTATAGATAGCTGACAGAAAATATTAAGATGATGCACAGATAAATCACAGGACAGCCATATTTTACATCTCAAGCAAACATACAACACTTCTGTCAGAAATGGAATTGCCTTAACAAAACTCTTGATATTGAACCTCCCACTTTTGATTGTGTCACAGGAGGCACTTGATGTTCACCAACAGAAAAGAAGAAAGATTCGCTGTTTAAAAAAAAAAAAAAAAAAAAAAAAAAAAAAAAACAATTTAACCTTGTGAAGATGAGTTCTGAAACAGACTTTCCTGACAAGGGAGCAGCCCCTGGGGAGTAAGAGGCCCCAGGACCCTTCAAATCTCAATTGAATCAAGACACTGTGAGGACCAACAGTCATGAGATGCCAGGATCCAAATAAATCATCAGTTAACACACATACACACACACACACACACACACACACACACACACACACACACACTCTCTCTCTCTCTCTCTCACACACACACACACACACACACGAATGGTATGTTATGGATAAAGTCACAAAGGAGAAATATTAATAACTAGTAAACATAAAACTTGTGCAAACATTTCTGTAGTTAAAAACTGACAAAGGATAATTTTAATAAATTTGAGAATATGTAACTTTGATTTGATTAACATGATGTAACATTAATGAATATATTCTACAAAATTCAGGTAGAGACATGAAATGGTAATCTTTATGAAACTTTATGATTTTAAATAGACAAACACTTTATATATATAAGTATACAGATAACTCAGTTACAAACAAAATGCATGACAGAAATGATTTTTAAACCTGTTATATTTCTTTGCATTAAATAAACAATTTTTAAGGTTGACTGACAAAAAGTAACAGGAATTCCATCTGTGAAAATTGTTCTCATTATTTTCATTAGTGTTAATGCTGAAAAGTTATTTTAAGGTAGCAAATTAACCTGATATATGAAAATTTTAACTAATGACACTGATCTCATGATCAATGCAAATTAGCATAATTAAATTGGGACAGAAAGATACTCCAAAATGATTACATAAACAATTATACATTGAAACATTTATGTCTGTAAAAAAAAAAAAAGAGCTTCACTTTCTTTGGTTTCTACACTGATTACTAATATAATAAATGAGCATATCATAGAATCAAAGGTTAAATTATTGATCAGCCTGTAAGTGCTGAGGACATATTGAAAGCCAGATAAATATATTATACAATGTTTTTTCTCTTTACTAGTGTTACATAGTTTCACAAGTTATATTATCTTACTGAATTTTTTTCAAATTTAATGAAATTTCCAAATCAAAAACAAACTGAAATAATACTTATGAAATATGTGTTCTATAATATTTGGTAGTTTATTATAAATATAATCAACCTCAGTGACAGAGAGATTAATAATCTCTATTTAAAGAAATATAAGAATGTTCCAATGTATATCATGGCCAAAATTTAGCAACCACCAAACAGAACCTGAAAAAATGTTAAAGATTCAGGACCACCTAGGAACAGACTAGCCTCAGACCCAGCAGTAACCCTGGTCTGGTCTCACAGCTTCAACAGAGCTGACTGACACTTACTTAACAGACTGATTCTCTTACTGTTTAGTCTCAGGTACCCTGCTCCCCTAGTTCCTGGCAAATCTAACACTAAGAAAAAATACATTTTAAATTAACTTATATGAATCAAATGTACTAGACATGATGACATTTATTTAACAGTCTTTCTAACAAAAGAAATTAAGCATATTAAAAAAAGCTTATATTGACTTAATTTCCTGTTCTGTTTTCCAACTTTGGCTATTATTTTTTTTTTTTGAAGAATATAACTCAAAAACTGTGTGACTTAGAGATTTTGCACCATTTCCAAATAGGGCTCACTATCCTACTTCCCAGTTTTCCAAATAATATCCATTGAAATGGTTATTTAACCTTGTGTAATCCCACAATTTAAGCCATAGTATTTCAATTTTCTTTGCCTATGACTCAAAGCAGTCTCTTTCTACGCATGCATAATAGCCTCAGTAATGACCATGGCATATTGTTTATCTCACTCCTGAGCATGGTAGGTCTTATCATTGAGATTCAAGAGCCCATTTTGTTAATTTATTTTCCTTTCATTAGTTTCTTTGCTCCCCATTGAAGTGTTTTGGAAGATGCAAATACCTAAGGATAAGCTTTTACAATGTCAAGTTCCATTCTTCTGTGAACATCATCTGTCTAGTTTCCCTGTCATTGTGCTCTACAGTGTGACATGTATGGTGGAAAAAACATCTGTTTTAGAACGAGTCAAGCATACATGCAATTCTCAGCTCTAAATCTCTGGCTGTGATAATAAACTCTAGGATGATGAATGTGTCATGACAGGATCCAGTAAAGAATGGATCAGAAACCATACCAGCTAGCATGAAAGAGGAGTTAGTGTTTTCATAATTGCTGTTTAGGAAACTTTGTGAAGTGGGTGACAAATGATAAGAGCAGCAGCTTCAAGTTCATGACAGCTGACAACTGCAGGGACTAAATTCCGCAGTAGCTCTAAGAAAAATATTAAGATAAAGAAATAAAACAGCAGCTTAGGCACCTTTGACCTTACAAAAGGAATATACCCTTACCTAGACACAGAAAGTTCCCTGGTTTCAGATATCGGCCTTATATAAACAGCAGGCACCACCTGGCAGGTGTTGATATCTGATAATGGTGGCAGTCAATGTTAAAAAAACCAGAAAATAGACTCATGTAAAGATTCACTAGGGAACATTATGAAATATGAGTGATATGACCCTCAAAAGAACCTAGATGATTTTGTAAGCTGCGAGAAATATATGTGAAACAGAGAGGAAAGTGTCCTGTTCTCTTCTTGACAGAGACAAGCATTTAGAAGCCCAAGTCTTTCCGGCCATGTACTGGCTGTGTGGCTGGAGGCTTTGGTATCAACCCAGCAGTGCTTCTAGGCTGGGTGTGGAAGAAAACTCACCCACGCTGAGGTCTCATAGCCTTGAGGGAAGAAAAGCCTGGGGCAGGATCTGGCCCCAGTGCTAGATGTACTCTCTGCATAATGGACTCAATGTTTTGTTCAGAAAGAAAGGGATATAATTTCCAGGCAATCCTTCAGAACTTGTAGAGCTCTAACAACTGAATATATTTTGCTGATTTTTCATACTGTCCCTAAAGATTTTCCAGAAAAAAACAGAAGTGAACCATGGATTAGATGTAATAAAGACCTTGCCTTTATTTAGAAGCGTGTCATTTCTTCTATTTATTCTTAGATTTATTTAAATTTCCAGAGTCATTCACGTAGTGCTACTTAGCTGGGGACTCATGGGTATCATGTCTTGCCTTTGGTAAGATGTCTGGGTGAATTCACATTTTCCTGTTCGTATGGGCTCCTATGGCTTTGGGTAAACAAACACCTCCAAACTGACAGAGCGCCATCCCTCTGTCTTTTCTTGTTTTTCACATCAATCTGATAAAGGATGGACTTAAATATAAGTCATCCATGTCAGCCAAATCGTCCAGATCCTTTGTCGATCTGAAAATAGCACCCCACCTTCTCCAACTCCTTGGCTTGATCTCTACATTTGTGCCACAGGCCAGATAAGATTTTCTACTGAAGTTTCTTGTGGAGGGATGGGAAGAGAAGGAGTGGGAATGGAGGACTTGGCTCATCGTCCTAAAGATGGTTCAGCTGATCTTTCTTGTAGGCCTCTGTTTTTTTAGGGGTACACAACATGACGAGGGAGCCCGATAGCTTGGTGTGATTGTGTAGAAATCTGTATGTGTGGTTCTGTTGGAACAGGCAGGAATGATTGGCTTGATGAGGAGGTGGGTGGCCTATTCCAGGATATGATTCTGTGGTTTTCATGAATCCTGAAGGCTCTTTGCATTGCTCTCCGTGGATGTCCGATCTGGAAGTAAGGCTATGAAAGGACTTGACTAGCTTTTGGCTGTTCCTTGGGATTACAAAGAAGCACATCTTTCAGGAGCTGAATTGTTTGGCTGCTACCATTTTGAATCAGTGTCTTTAAGTTATCGGGACAGCAGAAGTTCATAGGACTTTACAGTCGGTAACCTTCAACTTGTCAGTCTCTTTAGGCATTCTCAACACTTGGCTCCAGGGAAGAGCAGCCAGATTTTCCCAGAACTAGATGCAGCTGATAGAGGACAGGAGGACTTCTGGATCTCTACGCCGTCTAGCAGATGCTCAGGCAGTATACATAGCAGTCTGTGTATGCAGGTCTCGAATGGATTTTCCCGGCCAATCCAAAATCTGCAATTTTCTCAGGTTCTGATTCCAAACAGAGGAGGTTTTCAGGCTTTACGTTTGGGTGGAGGTAGATATGCATGTGAATAAAGGGAAGTCCTTGCAAGACCTGGTACATGGTATTCATTATAGCAGGTTCAGGAAACAACTTACCTCTTTAAAAAAAAAAAAAAAAAAAAAAAAAAAAAAAAAAACTGGTAAATGTTTTCCTTCATGTACATAAGGACATAAGGATAAAGAAGATTATCTTCTCTGAAAACTTAAAAAAAAAAAAACACTTTTTGTGGAAGTCCCTCCTAGGGCCAGCCCAGGAGGAGATGCAGGGTCTCTGCTGGGTAGGGGGTGAGAGGCGAGGAGTCAGGACACAGACCCCAGGAGCTGGGTGGAAGCAGGCCGAGGGCGAGCTGCTGCAAACTCCTTTAGTCAGGGAAGTGCAGGCATTTTTAAGGGTTTGGCTGGCCAATTGTTGTATGGGGTGGTTCCCTTCTTGTGACCAATGACAGCCTGTCTCCAGGCACTTTTTAAAGACTGAACTTTGGGAAAGTTCATACATTCTTCCTGGAAATAAAACAACTTCTTCTTCTTCTTCTTCTTCTTCTTCTTCTTCTTCTTCTTCTTCTTCTTATTATTATTATTATTATTATTATTATTATTATTTTAATGGCAGTCAATTCTCCAGACTCAATGTTTCTTTCCAGCATGAAAGAACCATAGGTGCCATCTTCAGGTTGCTTCATCAAGTGGTTTGCATCTACCTGTAACAGACAGCCTCAGGTTGCTGAGGTGAACTTCCAAATCAGGCATACTTATGGAGGAAGAGATTTATCTGAAGCTTACAGATCCAGGGGAAGTTCCATCGTGGGAGAAGAAACTGGCCTGTTAAAAACAGATCCAAACAGAGAAAGAGAGAGAGAGAGAGAGAGAGAGATGTCCCAAGCCACCACCAGTACCACAAAAGAAGCACACTTCAGGGACACCAGGCAGAACTCAGGCACTTTACATATCTTTAGACTGGAATTCCAAACCTGCCTCCACAGCTTCGGGCTGCACCCTACGATTGATCCATCTAGTGACACCTCCACCAGCCAGGTATCCACAGATCTAAATTTCACACTGTCATGAAATCCCGAACATATTGGGAGTCATACATTTAAACTACCACACTATTCAAAATGTGCCCTCTCTGGCTGGACACTCATTTCAAGGCCGGGGTGGGTCAGTCCTCCAATAGTAGTTGGCCTCCCCTGACTACAACTATTCCTTCCAGTGTCAGCACCAGTACAAGGTTTTCTCAATAAAGTATGGCTCTTTCCTAAATATATGTCTACAGACATCAGTCTTTGGCTGGCACAATGGCCTGCTGCTGAGCACAGCTCAGGGAGTGGGGGTTGTTAAACCCAAACGGTCTGTGCTGGGATCAGCCATGGGTTGCATATGCAGTTTCCCAGCAAGCCTGAGAGACCAAACAACATTATTGTCTTATAGTTGTGACTTTTCTCCTTTCCCAACCATAGCCGACAGTTCTTTCTTGGTTTCTCAATATTGTAGTCTGGGAGTTTTGTCAAAGAAGCCATGGGACCTCTGCATTTCTCACTGTAAACCCTTTCTCCACATGGCCTCCAGAAATCCATTGATCTTCTGATCAGTGTTCTTATCAGTTCACAGTTGTAAAGACTTCTAACCGAAGTAAGTTCTTACTTGTACATCTATAGGTGATTCTGTCTCCTTCAGATTTTGGGAATGGTGGTTTGTCCTCTACCTGCTATGTAAGAACAGGAGGAATACCTTGTGATGTCATTAGATTTTGTACCAGAAACAAGAATTGGCATAGTCATTAATAAGATGGCGATAAACATACTCAATGGCAGGAAGGTAACTGAGATAAGGCAATGACACAAAGGCTTTTCTTTTAAGGTCACTTGCAATATGGGTAAATAGTACCCAGGGCATGCAAGCTGTAGGTTCTTTCAGTGCATTGGCAAAATTAAGAGACCAAACTAGTTATTATCCACGATTGATGGTTCCATAGAACAGGATTTTTCAGGTGCCTTCAATTGTTCCACCTTATTTTTGGGAAGGGTCTCTCGTAGAAACTAGAACACACTAATTCTAAACTAGTTACCAGCAAGCCCCAGAAATCCTCCTTTCTAGCCCTAACCAGCAATGGGATTATAACAGCAGCTGCCCAGATTTGTGTGAGTGCTGAGGACCCTAAGTCCTCATAATTTCATGCTGAGTTATTTACAAACCGAGTCTCTCTCCAGGCCCCAAGTTCCTTATATTTATTCTCTTCTTTCTTTATTTAACACTTTTATAAATCTGAATAGCTCTGTAGAATGCAATTTTCTATCTCCATTGTATTACTAGAATTCTTTTATTTATTTATTTTTTGGTTTTGTTTTCTTTTTCGAGGTAGGGTCTCACTCCAGCCCAGGCTAACTTGGAATTAGATATTTAGTCTCAGGGTGGTCTCGAACTCACATGTGATCCTCCTACCTCTGCCCCCCTCCCCAGTGCTAAGATTAAAGGTGTATACCACCTCGCCTGGATAAAATCATTTTATTAAATCCCTTTTACTTCAGACTTATTGATTTATACTTCTTTACTGTCAGCTAAATTCATAAGCAGGTACACACATTTTGTGGGCTCTTTCTTGACAAAGGAAATTAAATGTTTGTTTCACAATTTAACAGAACTGACTTGTTTTATGTAATAATTTGGAAATAGGCAGGCATAGTTGTACACACATTTAATCACTGTGAGTTCGAGGCCATCTTAAGATGACATCATGATTTCCAGGTCAGCCTAGGCTACAGCAAGACCCTAATTCAGAAAAAAAACAAAAGTAATAGAAATAACCTGGAACATAGAAATGAAAAAGTTCTGGGCCTCAGAGTTGAGTGACCATTAATTAACTCAAGTGATTGACACTATCCTGAGTGCATGGTAAAGACACAGTATGATATATTTAACCATATTCATTGTTGTTGAGAATATATGACATATGCCATATTCTCATGTTTATTATGCTTGACTATTTCTATTTCTAAGGAAATTCAGATACTGTGGTTCAGAAACCAGGGTCACAGTATATGTCCCGTTTGGGGCCATACATACTTTTTACAATGTTTCTAAACCGACTGAATTCAATAAGCCACTGTAAAAATACAATACTAGAGACCATCACAGAACTGGATGAGTCAGATGACAATTCCATTATCACAAGGAGAATGAGTTTCAAAAGTTTTCACTCTGAAGAATATAGAGGTTTCTTAGATTGTGATGGATCATGGGTGACTGGGCCAAAACAATCCCTCCTGTTAATCTATGGGAGATTCTTGCAAATCAACAGCCACATCTATACTGTATGTTGTATATAAAACACATATGTATATTATATAGATATATATTCTTTATATATATATATATATATAAAATTCTATTTTATATAACATTTGCATGGAAGGGTTAGTGGTAGAAGCAAGTGTTTATTCATAGGTACATATATTAAAGAATTCATCTGATTATTGGGCTAAAAAACATTTCTAAAAACTCATGTCAGTCTCTAAAGACTAGAGACAGAGATTTTCTATGGCTCTCTATCTTGCTAGTCAAGCTAAAACATGAACTCTAGACTCCGCAAGAGAACTTGTCTCAAATAATAAAGGACACAGCCACAGATAAGACACTGAAATCTGACCTCTACACACATGTTTACACACATTTGTTCACATTCCCTCACACATGGACACCATGCAATTATGAATATAAAGATACTCGTATAGTGGTTTGTTGCAGACAGCTTCAGGTTCACTGAGATGAACTTCCAGACCAGGCACAGTTATGGAGGAAGGGATATTATTTATTGAAGCTTACAGATCCAGGGGAAGTTCCATAATGGCAGGAGAAGCAACTGGCCTTCACAGGGCCAAGCAGAGAGAGCAAAAGCCAACCAGCCACCACAGCACACAGAGCAAAACAAACTACAGCCAAAAGGTCACACAGCAGACTTCAGGAACTCCTGCTAGACACATTTGCATATCTTTACAATGGAATCTCAAACCATCACCACACCTTAAGATCGGGGCCCCCAGTGACCTTGCCTCTAGCAAGGTGATTGCAGATGCAAACTATAAAATAAAACGTTGAATATATTGGGGGACATATATTCAAACTACCACATGGTTCAAATGTGAAATGTCCCCTGTGGTCTCATATTTTTGTGAATAACCCTCATACTCAGTCCCTAATTGGTAGAGCCTTTTGTAGGTAGAGACGTACTGGAGGAGTTATGGCACTGGGGGCAGAAATTGAGGTTTATAACTCCAATCCCAATGGTGATAGCTGACTAATTCAATCCTGCTGCCCTGTTCTGCTTCTGCTATGTGAAGATGTGAAACAATTACCTGCTCTGCCATTCTTTCTCAATCAAGATGAAACTTTCATTTGAATCTGTAAATTGACATAAATTGACATTAATTTATCCTCCCATAAACTGCTTCTAGTCAAGTGTTTTTCCCCAGCAACAGGAAGGTAACTGTGATATAAAATTGGTACTCAGAATGGGGCTGTCTGTCCAGTGAACATGATTTTGTAGTTTTGGGTCTTTTGGAACTGATTTTCTAGAGGAAGGTGGACAGAATTGTAACTGTGGACTAGAGATACCTTACAGTACTAATAGCAGAGCTTTATGGTTCATCATGGTGAGCATTTAAAAGACCTAAATGCAGAGAGAACAGGGGACTGTGAAGTCTTGGTTTATGACATTTACACAGTTAAAAAGGACTTTGTCAGGACTGGTCTAGAGGCAGCTTGTGTGATATTGTGGCTGTATTTGGTCCTGTCCTGAGAACTGGATCAGAGTGGAATTTAGAAATGGTGAGTTGGTGTGTTTGGTAGAGGAAAAGTGAGCAGGATTCAAATTCTGAACACAGAGACTTCAGCCTTAATCTGTGATTGTTCAATTGATTATCATCTTTGAGAATGCTCCAGCTGCTCTGCGTCAGGACAACTGGAGGAGTATTGATTCTTTTGAAAGGAGGGGACATGAAGAAAGAATACTGAAGGAGTGTTCTGTTATCCAAAGTTGGATTTTCCTCCTGGATAAACAAATTTGGTAGCCTACGTGATACTGGTTTTGGAAGTATGACAAATGCAAGAACAAGGGGTAAGGAACTTCAAAAGCACAGCCACTGCGCAATGTGGGGCAGAGTTTTAGTCTCTGTCTGGAGGCACTGTGAAGTCACAATGTAGAGCTGTAGAGGTGAACCATGGGTTTCAGTGGAGACCTTAGGATTTTGTAGGTACCAGGTCAATGGGACAGCTGTCAAGGAAAGCTGCTCCCTTCTGACTCAGCTAAATCTGTCCAGAAATCAAGCAGAATAGCTGGAGGGGAGACTTTCCCAAATCTTTTGGAGACAGTGGATTTGACCACTGGACTGAGAGGCCATAAATGGAACTTTTGGATTTGATATTGACCTGCTGTTGTTTTTTTTTTTTTTGTTGTTGTTGTTTTGTTTTGTTTTTACCTTGGACATATCCAATCTGTCCTTGCTATGCCTGATTTTTTTACAGCGAGGATGTTTTCTCTGTGCCATCATATGTTAGAAGTATGTACTCTGTGTCTTGAGTTTACAGGGCTAACAGTTAAAAAACTATCTTGAAGGCTGGAGAGATGTCTTAGCAGTTCAGCACTTGCCTGTGAAGCCTAAGGACCCTGGTTCGAGGCTCAATTCCCCAGAACGCACTTAAGCCAGCTGTACAAGGAGCACATGCATCTGGAGTTCATTTGCAGTGGCCAAAGGCCCTGGTGCATCCATTCTCTCTCTATATATCTCTCTCTGTCTCTTTCTCTGTCTGCTGCTCTCAAATAAATAAATAAAAATAAACAAAAATTAAAAAAATATATATATTACAAAAAACTATCTTGACACATTAAAGAGACTTGGCATTTTGAATAATTTGGGGACTGATAAAATCTATGAGGATGTTTTATGTTGGACTGAATGCATTTTGGTGAATTAAATGCTTATAAGACTATGGGGTTCAGGGGCAAAATATGGTGGTTTGAATGTGAAAACTCCCTCAGCAACATGTGTTTGAAATTAGGCCTCATGATCCTCATGTGGTAGAGATTGTGAGAGATGAAGCTTTTTAAACTTATTTATTTATTTATTTATTTATTTATTTATTTATTTATTTATGAGCAGAGAGAAAGATACAAGAGAGGCAGACAAAGAGAGAATGGGCATGCCAGAGACGCTAGCCACTGCGAAAGAACTCCAGATTCCCCCTGTGCATCTGGCTTACGTGGGTCCTGGAGAATCGAACTGTAATCCCTTGGCTTTGCTGGCAAATGTCTTAACTGCTAAGCCATTTCTCCATCCCAAGAGATGAAGCTTTTTAGGAGAGGAGCAACTGGGGGTATGGGTAGACTCTTAATTTCATTACTGTCGCCCTGCTGGGTAAGAACGACCTCATTCATGCTGCTTCCACCCTGAAGGTGGTGTATGAGCTAGTCACCTGCTCTGCCATGCTTTCTCAAAGAGAAACCTTCCCCTGGACACTGCAAACCTGATATCAATCCTTTCCTCCCATCAATTGGCCAGTGCTCTGTTGGAACAATGAAGGGGTAACCGGTACAAGTACATGAATGCCACACCGTCACACACACAATAAAGGAAAGGAAAGGAAAGAAAAGAACTAAGTGCTCTGTGAAAATTATGAAAAACAAAAATTGCCCAAAACTCATTTTGAAAGAGTAAACTGGCATGGGAAATACTTTTATAAATTATTTCAGTTGTGTTTGGGATAAATCGAGACAAATAGAGATTCTACCAACAAACATCCATTCTGACTTAGACCTCGAGTCATTTCTGTTCCCTTCACCCCATTGGAATGGTGCTGCATGCATTGCTCATCCTAAAGCTGACTCAAGTTCCCCCCAACACTTCAGAACATGCTGCTTTTAGAAGACAGACAGGGAATGAAGGCCCATCCTTAAACTTATCAGAGTTCAGATATAAGGCACAAAAGCAGGCATAAGGACCTGATATCAACCCAGAAGTGCCCCAAGACAGAAAACATTGTCAATGTTAAACATATTTACTTATGTTTTAAATGTAATGTATTTAATTATTCATGGCTCTGCAAATATACATGCATGATTTAAATGTTATATAGTTATATAACATTTAATATAACATATAATAGTTATATATGTTGTTGTATAGTTTCAGCATTTTTCAACAATGCATAAATGTAACTTAATTCTTTAAAATGATGTATATTGCTGTATCCTATGACAGGTAGAAAGTAAAGATTTAAATGTAACTAGTCCAGTGCAAGGAATACTTTAAATGAAAAAAAAAAAAAAAAAACATACTATTATTTACTCAAACACATTGAGAAAATGGGAAAGGTCTTTGCTACCTCCATTAGCAAGTAGATCATTGACATACTTTTTTTTTTTTTTTTTTTTTTACTTTTTTGTTTCTTTCCCTCCAGTTACCTTTTTATTTTCCGCTCCCCTTACACTGAACCCCTTTTTTATGTCTATCCCCACTTCTATTTTGATATCTTTTTGTTTTACCTTTTTCCACCACTTATGGCAAAATGTTGATAAGCCCAATAATTTATTAGCCTTGTGCGGGTAAGGACAGGGCAGTGATGTAATGACTGCAAAGGTCACTTCCTGTTTCCCCACACATCTCTCATTCTCTTGGCTCGCTCTTTCTTTCTGCCCCTTCTGCTACTGGGCTTAATGATGGAAGCAAAACATGGGCCATTGAAAATACTCATTTTGAGACAACACACATTGTACAAAAACGTTGAACAAAATTAACCAAAAATATGATTTTAACTATTTTTGAATAAAGGACTTAGGAATCTTTAAGAATGAGTAACAAATCATTTAGAGAAAAAAAAATGAGGGTAATATCTTGCTTAAAATTTTATTTATTTACAAAGAAATACAGGGGAGGGGAGGAGATAACAGGGCCTCTAGCCACTGCAAACAAACTCCAGTTGCATGTACCACTTTGTGCATCTGGCTTTAGGTGGGTACTAGGGAATTGAACCCTAGTCCTTAAGCATTGCAGGCAAGCACCTTAACCACTGTGCAGTCTGTTCAGGACTAAAATGATATCTTTAGCATGAATTTATTTGCCATTTATGTCATACGAAGCAGTTTTGGTGAGTTTCTTTACCTCTGTAACTTGTGTAACAGAATCAGCTTTGTTTCATTGAGGGCTGCAGTAAGAAATTGGAAAAATCTGCTTGCTATATCAAAACACCTTTACTGAAATATCTAACCTGAAAACTCATTTAGGATCACTACACAAATTACAATAGCATGAACATTAATATACCAGCATAAGAATAGAAGAAAAATTTAAAATGAAGTATTTCATGGCTCAAATTTTGTACTTTAAATATTTTTTCTAGATAATTTAAACATTTCTTAGCCACTTTTAATGTGCATCTGTATTTTCATATATATATATATATATATATATATATATATATATATATATATATTCTTAAATTGAGGATTAAATTGCTGTTATTAAGCCCATTGATAATAAAATATCAAATATGTCCATACAAAATATTACTTTCAAAAAGACAATATTAATAAAAATTAAATAATTCTATAGCATTTGTGCTCTAAATCACTGTTTTGTCTTTCTTTCAAGTTATAATTAAATTATAAATATAATTTACCTTAAGAATGAGGGTTAAGGGCTGGATAGATGACTCATCTGTTCAAGACACTTATTGCAAGGTTCAAATTCCACAGTGTTCATGCAAAGGCAAAATTACAGAGAGTGCATATGTCTGGAGTTTGGTTGCAGTGGTAGAAGTCCCTGGTGTGCTCATTTCTCTGTCTTGTTTCTCTCTCTCCTTGCAAATAAATAATAAAAAAATCCCCTTAAAGTGGGAGTTAAATTGCTATTAATGTTAAGGTTCTTGATAAGAAAATATTAAATATATGTCCATGGGGAAAAAAGACTTTCAAAAAGACAATTTTTAAAAGTTGTGTTATTCAAAATCAGTCATGGTCTACAACAATTTTTGGCTTTTCTTCAACTTAGTATCATAATATACATATAACTTAGGAGTGAATATTACTAAACTGAAGGGACTGCTGTTGCTCACTTGTCAAACTAATGCCTAATATGCATTCAGCACAGGGTTAAATCATCTGCAATTGTAAATATTTTAAAAAAAGTAAAAATAACAATAAACTATAAAATTTATGCTAGAAACCTAACTCTGTATAAATTTAAGCACAGGCCTTTCTATAGTTCCATTTTTTGTAGTCACACTTTACAAATTAAAATTCATTCTAAATTATTAAAAAGGAATATATTAATTTTTATTATTCAGCTCAATTATTCTCAAGACTAAGGCTATTCTTTTCATTTTAGAAAATTTGAAAAATAGAAATTGAAAAAAGATAGCATATATATTTGGAACATAAAGAAAAACAAACCATAGTAGTAGACAATTTCCATCTGTGCTAATCATAGAATTCCGAAGTTTTACAATTCTTAGGTTTATATATGAGCAATTAAAAACATTCATATTTTAAAATTTGGCAATTGTAAAGTTTATCCTGAAATTATTTCTCATTCATCTTTGCTTATTTTCCTACTTGAAAAAAAAAAAAAAAAAAAAAACACATATTGTAGACTCAGGATTTGTAGATACTATTTGACTTATTTATAAAAAGAGACCAAAAGACAGAAACTAGCTTTTTTCTGCAATTATATCATATTCCTGTGCCCTAGTTATAGAATCTGTCATAAATTCAGACTCTCTGAAACCAGATGCCTTTATATCAGATGATCTGTACCTATGAAATAGCTTTCTATATACTACAGCATTTAAAATGTCATTTAATTACCTTTAAAACTTAATAATGAAGACATGTAACAAAAATATAGTTTCTAGTATGTAAGAATGTATTATATTACTGTGAATATTGCATATCAGGTGATAAGTGAGCTTATGACCACTTTCATTCTGGGAACTAGATACATAATGGAGAATTTTATAGTGGAATATAAATCATGATATACAATTATTTCATTTGTAAGATTTTAAAATATCAGACATCAATTATTTTATTGTTGTTTATATGGATTTTTTGACACAGTTTCATGTAGTTCAGGTTGACTTCACACCTGTTAAATATCCAAAGATGCACTTAAACTCTTAATCATATTATCTCAATCACCTGAGTGCCAGGATTATATTCACATGCTAGAACACCCAACCTTACATAGATTTTTGATTAAATGACATTTTAATTGTTTTTAAATATTTATATATATATATTTTTTGAGGTAGGGTCTCACTCTAAATATTTATATTTTGAAGAGTAAATCTAAGTCTTTCTCTGACAGCTAACAGCTATGGATAATAAACAAATCATTTTGCACGGTAACTGGACTTTTTGTTTTAATTTAATAATGTTTTAGATATTCTTAGAAGATATTTTACATTTTTCCATAACGTCTATGTCAAAATGTGTTTCAATACTGCATTTTTTGTTGAATTTACAAAGGTTTACAGCTTGAAAAACAATACCTAACATCTTAACAACATGGCATACAAATACTCCACTCAAGGCTCTCTCAGATTAACCTACCTTCTTCTGAAACAGTCTCCCCACTCCATCTCTCTCCTGAACTGAAGATCACGGCGTATGCAATATTAGTGCTCTTCTCAGGTCATGACTGAGCACTAATACCTGGCCATTCCTTCAGGAAATGGTTTTCTCTGGGCAGTTCCCTAGCAACAAAGGCCACGTCAACTCCAAATGAGGCAAATGGAAAAGTGTTCCTTCTCAGGGAACTGTGATATTGCAGAACTTGTATTGCCCGTGGGAAGAAGACTCCCAATGGTGCTCATGACCTTTATCGTCTTCCTTGTGATTTTTCTTTCAAGTCATCATATTCCTCTTCCACTGAATAATAACTTATGCCTGTAGTGTTTTGAGATGAGATTCCACCGCCCGCCCCCCCCCCGACCTAAGGCAAGGGAACAGAAAACACATGAACAGCCACAAGTAGAAGTGAGGCTGTGTTGTTTTCTGTAAGTGCAAAGCTTGCTGTACATGATTACCACCCTAAAACTTTATGTTATTTTTTCTTTCATCATTTATTAGTTATAAGTTAAGAAAATGAGCTTGACATATTCACATATGCAGTTGTTTCTTAATATTTGATCTTATATGACTTATAAAGGAAAAAAAATACTTCTAAAATTAACTGAATTAAGATGACTTCAGATCTTATTTTAACTTATTTGAGATTTCAATATATATATTATTTTCACATATACCTTATTGCCATAGATTAAGAAAAAACTTCAAACTCATTTATTTGCTTAAAAATTAGTAAGAGTTTGGTTCTATAATAATATAAATCATTATATTGCTTTATTTTTATATTGGCATCCACATCCTCAATTCCTTCTGTAAATTATTGAATAAGTGTATCATTTGTAGCCAAAACTTGTTAGTGATGCACACAGACCAGTCTCATCTGTGTTCTTCACAGTCCCATCACTGCTTCAGGTGAGCTTCTGTATATTTGCCTGCCATTCTTACTAGGTGCTAAAATTCTGCATACTAAAATATAAGTGTGGTGGCTTTCAGGATAGAGTTTGTGTTTCTGATAATGAGAGGATGGGTTACTATTGTTATCAGAGTTGTCATCCTAATCACGGTTTGCTGTGTTTTGTTTAGTTTCATTTTCCCACTTGTATCATGCCGCATCATCGCATCATTGCTGCCCGTGCAGAAGTAATTCTGAGTGTGTGAAACGAAGGCACAGGGAGTTACAGTGTTGCTGCTATTGTTAATTACCAACTTAACACTGGCTGTGATTATTTCTCTCTTTCTTCCTGAGGGACAAAATAATACTAACAGTTGTTTTGTTTTTTCTCAACCAAATTGATTTTGCTTCTTCTCTTGTCAACTAAACATGTGTTCTTAATTCAACATAATTACTTGACATAAATAATGTTATTCATACTGTTTCATATATCTATCTGTATTTATATAATATATATAAATATAAATATAATATATATGAATGATTGAACACATGGCTATTATAGAAAATTTTTCTTTTTCTGTTATTTTATTTTAACAGATAAATGGAAGATCTGACACTGGGCAAATGTAATTGATGACAATAACTTTTCCTCTAGTTCTTGTCACCATAGTGTGGTATACTCCTTTTGAAATGTCTGGGGCTTTCCTGAGTATTTAGCAGTGTTCTTGGTATTTATTTCTGAGATTCTGGTAGCAAGTACCTCCTCATTATAACAACTGAAAAGTCATTTTCATTTGGGGCTATGTCCACTGATGTGAGCTTAAAAGTGACAGGTTGAGAATTACTGACCTACAGAAGTGGAAAAGACACATTAATTTGAGAAAATAACCATCTGTGTTTTAGTTTGATATAGTTTATCAATCTTCTGTACTGAAGTTATTTTTGCATCATATGCTATTTTAAGATCTGTAATTGCACTCTATTAAATAACATGAATTAAATAAAATATCCAAGGATTTATATCACAAGTAGAGTAGGGATATATGGTAGGAAAAGCAAAGGAATGAAGAAATATTGAAGCCTCATAATATATGGGTTTTTGACATTATAACACAAATAAAAGTCATGCATTTATGAAGCTAAAGGATACCAAAGGCCAAAGAGGGTTAAGAACATGAGTAGGCTCAGGAAGCTGGTGTAGAATTTTTATTCCAGCAGAAACTGGCAGCATGAGAGAACTGAACTCCACTCTCCTTTCTTAGATAAAAGCATTTCAATTGAAATAATGACAAATGACCTACACATAAAAAGGAACAAGATATGTTTTGTTATATTCAGCTCCAAGTTTGAAATCCCTAAATAATTCTGTCTAAAGAAGAAAAAAAAAACTTCATATGTTTAACCAAAAGCATTAATATTATCTTCACCTAGTTCCATCCCAAATATAAGTATTGCTACTATGGAAATAACTTTTTTTTCATGCAGATGTTAAACTGTATATTTTTCAGAGGTAAAAAATGTCACAAGATATCTGACTAACGCTTTATTTCATCTCACTAAAATATTATCAAGCAATTATGTTGAATTAATCACACACATTTAGTTTTACAAATCAGGAAAATCATAATGAGAAAGTGATTAGCAGATGGTGACTTGAGAAGATTCCAGTTATCTTCTCATTCACTCTGTCATTCAACAGTTATATATCCATTACCCATTTAGAAATTGTGATATATTGTATGCTGACATTGTAAATAAAAACAATTCATATCAATCTTAAGACAACATTGTGAAATAAAAATGACTGCCAAAAATAATTACCTCCTATAAAAATATTAAAAATATTCACTAAATGACAATAGTGTGAAAAACCAATTTCTTCACTAAATTTACATGTTTATTTTTTTCAATGCACAGTATTATTAGTTGTGAATGAATTTTTGAGTCCAAAAAATTTATAAATTAATTCACAGAGAAATTCTAAAATGAAGGTAACATGGGTATGTTATTTTGTGAAAAATGGATCATTTTAATAACTCACTCAAACAAATCAAATTAGCTTTCCAGTGTTCCATTGAACCATAGTGATGTTATTATGTAAAATATAATTTAAAATAAAATTAATGTAACTTAATGAGGTGTTTAGTTTCATTCTCTTTCTTAATCCATCATCAAGGGTAAACTTTAGAGGATGGATTAAGTGATTTTAATTTAAGCATTAAAATTAATATTAATAATTATATTAACTTAATTATGTTCTATTTAAATATGTCTTAGGGTAGAAATAGATATGAAAATGCACTATGCATAATTGAGTTTTATACATTTAAATGTTTATTAATGAATTAATTAATAATATAAATATAGTCCTTACAATGAACATTTTATAATCAGTTTAGCTTCTCCACTATGAACTTTGAGATCCTTATTGTTTGAAGATCTGTAGTACTATAGGGAGTCTTTTCACTGACCCCCCCCCCCAGATAAATTGTATTCTTCCATTCTATCATTATCACTGCTCACACTCTTTGGATTCTCTCCTTTCTCTTTGGAATTCAGTATACCACCACATGTGTAAATTTGAAAGACTACCATCCTGGATTTCTTATCTTCTGGATGGAATACTATTTGGAGCATCCAACTGTATGTTTTCCAAAGGTCTACATTAATGCGGACCTTCAGATGTTTGTAGTGGAAATGCTCTAGGAGAATCATCTTTGCTTCTTTCTCCTCTTTTCCTCATTAAACACATCTTCATTTGCGCTGCCTGTGGAAACCATCTAAATAAAATGCTTGATTTAGGAACCCAATCTAAGAAGGAATATTTTATTGATTTGTAAACAATATGAACATTTCATTTAGTGTAGATTCATTTACTCTATATGCATATTTTCATTTATAAATGATTTATGAAGTGACTGAGTGCTGACTCCTTGGGAATCTTACACTCTATGATGGTATTTATAATCACAATACTTGTCATAAAATATTCATCAACATCAATACAAAGAAACACATGAGCTCTTGTAAATGATGACAACCATTTGAGCATTGATGAGAGAAGAATAAGCTTCTTGAGGAAATAACCAGAAACTCAGGGATTAAGTTAATATCCTTTTTAGTCAATATTTATTTGGAATTTCATATGAGACAGGCACAAAGATATGAAATGTGAACAACACAAATAATTATTTAAAAATCACTATACATTCACCTTTTTATTTATGTACCACAAACTGTCAATATTTTCTTCACAAAACCCATACGTATATTTAAGTATGTTTTCATAGCTCACTCTGGTCTGAAGAGTATACTAGATGGTTCAGATAAAAACAAGTCAGAGAAAAAAATATGCAAAGGATAAAGAGTATCTTTATAACTCATGAAGATATAAACTCCACCTCATTTTTGAACTACAACAAAAGCACTGAGACAACTTTTAAAGTTGAGTGTCAAACGTTCTGCTAGCATGTCAACGTACAGTAGGACTGCAAAGTGGAGTTTGTTTTCGTGTATATTTGTTTTGAAGAAAAAATAGAAGAATATGGACCCTCGATGCTTTGTTATTGATGTACACATAAACTTTATTGAACAAAGCTAGTAAAGATACAGCTCTTTCTAGTGAAATTTAAAGTTGGATTGGCTAACTTACTCGTCCTCCTACAAGGTAATTAGAGTTGGAAAGAGAGGTAGCTGAATGCAAAACACTGTTGAAATCAATATCTTGTGAAATGTTAGCATGATGATAAGTGAATCCTATAATGCTGAGTGATTTAATTATATGTTATCAATACAGTTCCTTCAGGAAAAAATATATTTGTATCTATTCAACTTATTTGAATCTTGAAAAATCAGTCAAATATATTGAATTTTTTTATTAAATCTACTACAGTATTTCTGTATCTCCACATTTCTCCAATCTATTAAAATGAAACATGGTAAATTAAATCTACTAAGTGTTTTAGTGACATTTACTTTCTCTGCATGGTTTGAGCAGTCCTTATCCTGTACTTCTGGTCATAAATTGTAAGAGGAAGAAGTAACACCAGCTACTCATCTGTTTTGAACTTTGGCTTCCTCATCGTGAAAATGCTAATGTTAGCATAGGTCACAGTTTTTTTTTTTTTTTTTTTTCTTTTGAATCCCATAATAACTCCAGACTTGGTAGTTCAGTGTATGGATTCAAGTGAATATTAGGCATTATGTAAAATAACTGGTTAATTTTATATTCTTTTTTTTTCATTTTTTATTGACAACTTCCTTAATTGTAGACAATATCCCATGGTACCTTCCTCCCCTCCCCCCCGCACTTTCCCCTTTGAAACTCCACTCTGCATTATATCTCTCAATCAGTCTCTCTTTTAATTTTGATGTCATCCTCTATTCGTCCTACTCTTTATAAGCTCTATGATATAATCAGGAACTAGGTTCCCTACAGAAACCAAAGTTTATTTCCCAATATAAAGGTATTAGGACTAAAAGAAATCTATATATCCCCTCACCTTCTTTCAGAATTCAGTGCTGTTTTCTCCTGATAGTTTCTTTTAATTTATGATTAAGTACCATTTAGTCAGAATGTTGTTCTCATAATAATGAAAACTGAATGTACTAGGGTGCAACAGAACTTAAATTATTCTTAGTGTTCTTCATTGCCTTGTAAAAATTTTTAATGTTATGTGTTTTAGGATTTTAGGTTACTATGGCATATGCTAGCACAGCAGGGTGTCCACGATGTGGCATTTTTATATGATGATACTATTATATGAAGCTTTGAAAGCCAAATGGATTGCAGGTAGAACAGTAAGATCTAGGCATTAAAATTCATCACAAATTGCTCTCTTTAACCCAATCTTAATAGGGAGATTATTGTCTCAGAAGACTACTCAGGTCGTTTCATTTAAGTGTTCAGTCATTCTTCTAGCTGCAACTTGGTGTTGGCATTTGGGATTTGAAATGAACAACTCAAGTGGGCTACCACTTAGCCTCAATATGGGTGGATAATGATTAGCTAAAAGAAGAGTAAGAGGAGCTCCAGAGCTTCTACATACTCTGTTTTAAATAGAATGGCTGAGAAACAGAATTGCATATTGTCATGATAACAAAAACACCGCCCTACACTCATTGACCTCACTCTGAACACTCCATAAAGAACTTCATTTCCTGAGCTGTTGATTACCATTAAGTATACTCAGTGCTTGTTAGTTCACATACCATTGATTGCCTTTAGATGTGTTGCTTAGCTTTCTGATGGTATACACCCTTACTAGTTAGGTGCCATTTATTAGAGAGAGTGTTCATCCAGGTTTTCTTTTCCCCTAATCAGGATCAATCAATATCACTTAAACTGTGAATCAAATAAGCTCAGCATTGCTGCATCTTTCAAGTGTTATATGTGTGTGTGTGGGGGGCTGTATGGAATGATATATTGTCACTAACTAAATCTATAAATTATATGTTTGTTGGAAATTTTGTTTGTTTGAAGGGGTATATTACTAGGGAAATAAAATCAACAGTTGAAATCATGCTTTGTTTTTGATTGGCTAGGTCCACCACCCCACATTTTAAAAATATCTACTTAATTATTTTACACAGACAAAGAGTGGGAGAAAGAGAATGGGCCTCCAGCCACTGCAAACTCCAGACTGATGTGCTGCCTTGTACATCTGGCTGTGTGAGTGCTGGGAAATCCAACCTGGGTTCTTTGGCTTTGCATGCGAGCACCCTAACCACTAAGCAATCTTTCCAGTCCTCCTCGAAATTTCCAGTTAAAGAATTGCTGACAAACAATTTGAAGTAGTGCTATGTTAAACAATTGTATATATCACTTATATGGACTCAAAAATTGCTATTTGACAGGTTTGAAAGTATTAATCTCTGTCTGTATATTTTTTTAATTCTTGCTGAAAATTTGAAAGTAACTGTAGACTTGGTATCTTTCACCATAAAATTGTTTCCTTTCAACTCTGTACTACTCTTGAAATGTGACCATTCCCAATAAATTTAGCAATTAAAACTATATATATTATATTATACATTAGTATACATTATATATATTATATTCTGTAATAATGAATATATATATGTATATGATTAGCAATATTTATTAATCAATGTTAATTTTCTTATTTAACTCTTCACAATTGTAATCCCAACATTCCTGAAAAGATTTAGACCTCAAGGCCAAAAAGGAAAACACAATATGAAAATAACAGTATCATATTCAACCCAGATCAATTGTGTTGGTATTGGATTCTGTACATACCCACAAGATATATTCCACCAGAACCTCATATAATTGTGTGCTTTCCCCTGCATCTTCTATTCCTTGATTGTCAGGTGGCCTCTATTGGCTGCAATGCTAATTTTCATCACTGGGTTAAGATGGTTTCAACATATGTCTTCTTATTAAAAATACTACTTTATTCAAAATGAAAATATATGATATAGGATATATTATTCAATATATCTTGTTTTCAAATTTATTTATATAAACTTTTACAAATTAATCTGTTTACTCCATTTATTGAGTTCAGCTGTTAAAAGAATTAACATTCTTTTATTTATTTATTTATTTATTTATTTATTTATTTATTTATTTATTTATTTATTTATTTATTTTTTTTTTTTTTTTAGGTAGTATCTCTGTAACTCAGGCTGACCTGGAATCCACTATGTAGTCTCAGGATGGCCTCAAACTCACAGTGATCCTCCTACCTCTGCCTCTGATGTACTGGGATTAAAGTCGAGTACCACCAATCCAGGATTAATTTTCTCTTGATCTTCCTTCAGACCTTCTCATATGTTGTCATGTAAGGTCTTAGTTCTTCACTATTTTCTTTGGAATTGTGGAGTTTCAGTTTATATTTTGCATTCACTCAGAAATCATCTAGTAATCAGACTCAAAGAGGAAGATATTTTATGTTTTCACTAATATATACCACTAATATATACCTTATGACCTTGAGACCAGATACTGTTATTTTTATTAATTATTATTATTAATTATTATTATAGAACTTGGTTTAGAATTTACCTATGTGGGACTACAGAGATATCTTGGCAGTTAAGATTCTTGCCTGCAAAGCCTAAGGACCCTGGTTCATTTCCCTAGTGAACACATAAGACAGATGCATCGGCTGACACGTGTCTGGAGTTCCTTTGCAGTAGCTAGAGGTTCCAGTGTACCCATTCTCTCTGTGTCTCTCTCTTTCTCTCTCTGTCTCTCTCTCTGTCTCTCTCTGTCTCTCTGTCTCTCTCTCCATATATATATATATATATATATATATATATATATATATATATATATATAATGTAAAAATAATTTCCTAAGTGTCCTACTATGTATTTAGATTTCAGGAGTGATCTATGTACTCTGGAATGAAACACAAATGTTTAAAATATTTAAGACCCAAATGCAAAAGGTACCATAAAATCCTGTACCTGAAAGACAGGCTAGGAAGATAGCTCAGTTTGTTCAGTGTTCTAGACTAGCAAGCTTAAAGACCTGAGTGGGTCATCTAGAACCCATGTAAAAAAATCCACTGTGGTGGCTTGTGGCTTTAATTAGAGACTGGATATTTTCTAGAGTTCACAGCCAGCCAGTCTAACCTAATTAACAAGTTTGAGGCCAATAAGAGATGGTCTTTAAAAAACTATGTGAATACAGTCTTCTAGCCTCCAAATGTCTGTGTCAAACACAAACACACACACACACACACACACACACACACACACACACTTGCATACATACATGTAAAACATTTAAATTATTTTTATTCAAAATGAATTTAAGGTAAGATATGGGGAGAAAAGAACAAGATAGTACATTTTAACACAAGATATTATGCTATTCTATCCATGAAGAGGAATGCTCACAGAAATGAGATTACAGAGAAGTAAAACTGTAAATTTCTCATGGTTCTGAAGTGTTTTTGGAGATATAAGATATGATTTCTCCAGTACCTTGACATGATTCATGTATATCATCAAAAGCACACAATTAAAGTTCACATGACAGCTGCATCATAGGTCTGTGTAGGGTCATTTAGGGAGTGGTACTTTGATTAATGCTTTCTTCATAACACACTCATATGGATGTTGTGCTTTGATATGCCAATTGTATGATGTTGAAAAGCTAATGCAGAAATATATAATTATTTTATATTTTTAGTTCTTATACACATTGTATCAAACATATTAAACTTTTGTTGTAATAGTGGAATGGACAACAAATGAAAAACTATTTCAGAGACTATAAAAATGGTGAGTGCGGTAGTTAATTATTGTTCTTGGAACAAAATACCCAACCAGATGCAGCTAATGGGTGTGACATGTTTATTTCAGGCCTACAGTTTCATAGGGAAGTTTCACCATGGCAGAGGAGGCAGTTGGGGTGTCACATCTCCACAAGGCAGTGAAAGGGCAGGAGCTCCAAACACAAGTTGGCACTGGAAAGTGGGCTGGACTAACCAACTTCATGTCTGAAGGGGTAGGGGTGTCTTCATGATATACCATCACCAGGTTTCTCCTTCCAAAGGGTCCACCAGCTAGTTACTAAACAGGAAGATTAATCACAAACACTTGAGGCTCTTGGTGATATTCACATTCAAACTGTTATAATGAGGGCATAATGATAATCATATTAATAAAATAATCCCTTAGCAATCAATTGATTCAGCAAATTATACATGAAATGGGTGATTCTACTATATATTCTATTCCAAAATAAGCTGTATATATATATATATGTTTAAAATCATATATTATAATGAATTAAACAAGAATAAAAATGAATAAATTAACATCACATGAATACTTAGCACAGAATTCTAATACAACAGTCTTTTGTGCATGCATGCATGTGTGTGTGTGTGTGTGTGTGTGTTTTGTTTGTTTGTTTGTTTTGTTTTTCAAGATAGGATCTCACTCTGGCCCAGGCTGACCTGGAATTAAATATGTAGTTTCAGGGTGGCCTGAATCTCACAGCAATCCTCCTATTTCTGCCTCCAGTACAGCAGTCTTTATCAAATAATATAAATGATTTAAACTATTTTCCTGTTTAGGAACACATCAGTATGTGTGCAAAGCCAATTTTAATGAAAGTCATGTTTTTGCTGTTTGTATTTGTGAATTAATCTTAAACATTAACCATCTAGTGTAGTTCTATGTTTATATTATAATTATAAAACACAAAATAACTACTACTGCTGAGAAAACAAGAGGCCTCTTGCCATCTATAACATAAATATCAGGGTAGGAGATATAGGAGAGCAGTAGAGAGTTAATATATCATGTATAAGGCCCTGAGTGGGACCCCTCTTGCCCCCAAAATGAAGGGAAAGAATAATAGCATAAAATGCAAATATCATGGGATAAAAATTCCCATTAAATAAAACAAATCAATTGAATTAAATTTAAAATTAATTTTGTATACTCAAAGTATTTGCATTTTGTAAAAGTCTGTTAAGAAAGCAAACATGTCCATTGTCTAAAATTTATCAAGAGATGGTAGTTAGAATTTTGAATAATTATCATTTATAATGGGAATAATTAAAGTTAAAAGTCATCTCATGAGATAAAATTTGCAGACCAAATAATAAAACAAATAAAAATCTTCAAATTGTGGCTGAGGATATGGGTCAGTAGCTAAAGGCACTTGCTTGCAAAGCTTGCTGGCCTGGGGTCAACCCCAGCACCCACATAAAACTAGAAGCACAAAGTAGTAAATGCTCATGTAGTTTATTACCAGTGGCAAGCGGCCCTGACACAACATTATTCTCCTTATCTATCTGTCTATCTATCTAAATCTCCTTCTGTGTTTGCAAATAAACACATAAAAAGTTTTTAAAAGGCAAATCTAAAAATCTATTAATACAAATAGTCATAAAACACTAGTTTAAATTTAATCTGAATAAATTATTCAACAAGTGAAGAACAGAGAAGAAGAGTTTTTAAAAAGTTCTACAGGGGTCTGGAGAGATGGCTCAGTGGTTAAGGTGCATGCCTGCAAAGCCCAAGGACCCAGTTTGATTCTCTAGGTCCCAGGTAAGCCAGATGTACATGGTGGTACATACATCTGTCATTCGTTTGCAGTGGCTAGAGGCCCTGGAATATCCATTCTCATTCTCTCTCTCTCTCTCTTTCTTTCTCTGTCTTTAATAAATAAATAAATAAGAATAAAAATAAATATTTTTAAAAAGTAATTAGAAGAAATGTAGTCTTTAAAAAAGTTTTACATAAATAAAAAATGGAAACAGAAAATGACCCCTCCCAGTAGAAATTTCCATAGATTATTCCTTCTTTTCAGTAGTATAGAGTTTTAATGTTTTATTAGTTGTGTGTGTGTGTGTGTGTGTGTGTGTGTGTGTGTGTGTGCGTGTACATACACATATGGGCACAGATGCATGTGTATGCATGTGGAGGAGAGACGATAACTTGAGATGATTCTTCTTAGGAACATTGGCCATCATTGTTGAGATGAGATCTTTCCTTGGCCTGTATAGCTCACAAAGTAGGCTCAACTGGTTGTCCAGCAAGCCTCAGGGATCCACCTGTCTCTATTTCCCCAGTGCTGGGATTGTAAATGTGCATGGCTATGCCTGGCGATTTTTTTCCCTTGGGTTCTAGTGATCAAGCTCAGGTCTTCATGCTTGTACAGCAAATACATTACCAATGGAGCTATATTAGCAGTCCTTGAATGATTAAGACATTAATTATGCCATTATGATACATATATAAATATATATATATATATATATATATATATATATATATATAGAGAGAGAGAGAGATATCACAGACTTTGTGATTATTTTTAATTTTTTTGAGCAAGAAGGAGAATGACACAGAGAGAAAGACAGAGAGAGAAAGAGAGAGAGAGAATGGGTGTATCAACTACTGCAAATTAATTCCAGACACATGCACCACTATGTGGATCTGATTTAGGTGGATTCTAGGGAATCGAACCTGGGTATTTAAGCTTCACAGGCATCTAAGCCATCTCCCCAGCCCAGGCATTGTGATTTAAAGTCTAACAATTCAGTACAAGTCCCCTTAGTGTCACTACATGCACAGTAGTCTAATTATTGCTGCCTGTGTTCTGCTTACTGATTTAGTTAAAAAATTATTAAAGTTCAGTCACAATTTAAGTGTCTGATAAATGTATAAACTTTGAAATATTTTGTGGTATTCATTATGTTAAATAATTAAAACATAAGTTTGACAAACATACTCATCCATCAATCCACACATTTTTCTTCATTTATTATGGACAGGCTTAAAGTGTTACACACCCTATTAGGCACTCAAGATACAATACTAAATAGGATAGCTTATCTCTGTTCTGTGGATCTTAGATGAGTAGAATTCTAAATATAAAAATGTATACTTACACAAATATAGAAATACAAGAAATATACTGATTTTTTATATAAGTCCTTTGTTTGATTTGGATATTGCAAATATTTAACTGTATACTCTTGTTAGTCATATTTGTAATTAATATTCTGTGCTGATCTTTAATCTCCCATGGCTCCTTGAGAATGTTAAGATGGCTGTTTGGCCTAAGATGGCTTCCCTTAGGTCTGTTCACCAGAGGATGTTTGATAGTTATCCAGTTGCAGTGCCATTTGTTGAAATGACTGTTTCCCTCCCTGTATTGCTTTTGATATCTTTTCAACTTCCAGTGGGCCTCTTTTTGGATCCTTTCCTTCATTACTCTGTGTTTTCTGTTCCAACATGACTGCCACATTCTCCAGATTACTCAAGCTTTGAAGTCATGCTTCTTTTATGATCCTAACCTGTTAGTTAGTTAAAAATCAGGCAGTTTTGGGCTGGAGATATGGCTTAGAGGTTAAGGTGCCTGCCCGGTTCCAATCTCCAGGTCCCACGTTTAGCAAGATGCAAAGTGATGCAAGGGCACAATGCCGCACTTGACCACAAGGGGGCACACACATCTGGATTTCTTTCACAGCAGCTGAGAGACTGCTGGCGCACCCATCTCTGTCTGACTCCCTCTCCCTCTCTGTCTGTCTCTCTCCAAAAAAATAAATAAAATAATTTTAAAATATGAGGCAGTTTTAATTTTCCTACCACCTTCTTCTTTTAATTTTTTCCCCTCACTATATGCTTTCTATCCTTAAATAAACCATCTTGGGATACTGATTGTGATTGCAAAGAGTTAGAGAGAAAAGCATGTATATTAAACATGTCTCCATTTATTTTGTTCTTTGATTCCTTTCATCAGTGTTGTCCCTTTCTTGAACATGGATCTTGCACATATACATTTTGCTGAAGTAATAATTTGAGATATTAATGTAAACAACATTGCATTTTGCTATGAAATTCACTTTGTTCATTGCAAATGCAAGGGAATGTGACTGATTATTATATGATAATTTGGGTGCTTGGATCCTACTGTACTCTCATTAATTTGACAGGTTTTGTTGTTGCATTGTTGATTCCTCTGAATTTTCTAATATGGGTGATTGTACCAACATCTATAAACAAAACCTGTTTTGTTTTAAACTCCTTTTTAATGTGTATGCATTTTCATTTTCTGTTTGGCTATTGCCATTAGCTAAAACTTCAAGTACAATGCAAAAAGCAGTGGTAAAGGGGGACCCTTGCTATACTTTGTTTTTCTGATTATTGATTCTAACCATTCTGATGTCAGCTGCAGGTGTTATGAAGATATTTTTCATGAAGTAAAATTGAGTAAGCTCCCTCTATTACTGGTCTATTGGAAGTTCTACAATGAAAGAAAGCTCAAATTTTCCATTGTCTTCCTATCTATATCCATCGTTATAATTATGTTATTTTTTCTTCTTTAGTCAATAGATATGATGAATTACATTACTTTACAAATATTTAATGAGCTTTACATACTTGGAATAAATCACAGTTTATTAAAGTGTGCAATTATTTTGAAACACTTGTTGGATTCAACTAATATTTTGTTGAGACTGTTTATATCTATGTTTATATTAGTTTAAATATTTCTTGTGATATTTTGTTTTATTTGATATTCATCATAAAGAATTTTGTATACTATTAGTCAAAACTAAAGAAACAGTATCAACTTTACATATATGGGAATTTCTATTTTTGTTTGCTATATAAATATTTGGATATGTTCTGATTGGGGTGAACGACTTATTTCAGAGTCAATCATAGCAAACACTTATCCCATGAACATGCCCTCTTGCAGTTAATAATGAACCACAAAACATCCAACTCCTCCATTATTGTGATTTTATATGCTATATCATATCTCCTGCTTAATTCCACATGATTGTGTATCTAACAACCAGGCACAGCCCCTATCATCTACAGCCTTTTGAAGTTATGAGAATTCACAAATGTTCAACATACTCTTTTTTTTTTTTACAATCATTGATTAATTTAATGAAAAACCTAAATTTAAATTCTTACAATAAAGGCTTAATTCACAAATTTGAAGTTCTCTCTGTAAAGCACTTTTGGAAGCATCAATAGAAGTTAACAGTATCTTTTTTTTTTTTCAACTTTCCCCACTTTTATTTTTTTATTTATATTATTCTGATTTTACATTCATAATATTGGTTCCATTGTCCTCCTCCCTGTCCTCCCTCTTTCAAAGGGACCCTCATTAATGGGAATGTGGGTCATGCATTGTGAGGTTAGTCAAGAGTTCTGGGGGGTAGGCACCAGTCTCTGTGCATAATGCCCCAACTTGTGACTCTAACAATCTTTCCACCCACTCTTCCGTGAGTTTCCCTGAGCCACATTGGGGTCATTTTAGTTCTGCTTCAGTGATGAGGTTTGGAAGCCTCTGTGTCTCTGGATATCTGGCTTAGTTGGAGTTGGATGTTCTCTGTGTTTATCCCCTTCAGCCTTTTTCTGGTGTCGTGATCGCCATGAACACTGTATTCTTGCCCTTCCCCTGCGTTGTTCTATGGTTCCAGCTGGGGCCCTGGTGAGGTGTGGTTAGCTGATCCTCCGTTCAGGTTTGTTGTCCATCTGAAAAAAGATAAGCAAATTCTCCAGCAGAGAGAGAAGTTAGTACTAGATAGAAGGGATGACCATCTATGTTTTGGAGGGAATTTTATATGCATTGGCTCTCTTCTAGCCCACGTTTGGTGGTATCTTGATCTTGGAGACTGAGCTCCTTTTTTGTACCTGGTTTTGACTTATTTCCCAGTTCCAGCAATGAGTTTCATTCCACTGAGTGGATCAATTAGCCAAATCAAGAGCTGTTGGTTGTCCACCATGGCTGTGTGCCTCTACTGCACTTGTATGAGCATTATGTCAGGTTATTTCTTGCTGGGTAACTTAGACTGCAAGTTGTTTGGACCAATGTCGGACATTTTCCCCCAGTTGCTCCTGTAGCACCTTCTGGTACTAGACTTGCTAACTGTCTGGGGACTGACCTTCTTCCAGATTCTGGCCAGGTCTCTCTGTGTTTGGTCTCACACACGTATGCTGTCTTCGACAGTAGGGTCTACAAATTGGGAACCAAAAGAAAAAAAATACTATAAAACCCTTTACTGTGAACAACAGGCTAAAACACTGATCTTTCAGCAGGCCCGCAGAGGGAACACCTGAACCACAGGAACCTGGAAAGAGCATTATGAAGGCCAACCTTAATCTTCTCCTGCTTCTCTTTCTCTTCTCTCTCTCTCTCTCTCTCTCCCTCTCCTCTGTATTCTCACTTTCTCTTTTATATTATCTTTTTCCTCCCTCACCTTCCTAGGTGCAGACTTATAACTCCCAGTGCCAGCACGGGGTTAACTTCCACAATGAGCTGTTGATCTGAGACACCTACAAGGTTTCCCAAAAAAAAAAAAAAAAAAAAAAAAAAGACAGAATTCTGTCAGAGTTTTTGGTGAGTCACCAAAGGTTAATGGAAGTTAGCAATATCTTAAGAGTAATATTAGATTTATTAAGACCTGATTTTTTGGTTATGTGAATTTAATACTCCCTAATAGCAATAACCTCTAATAACAGAATTTTAACCAGTATAATATTCTTTTTTAAAATATTTTTTAATTTATTTTTTTTTTTTTATTTTTGGAGAGAGACACAGAGAGAGAGAGACAGAGAGGGAGACAGAGATGGGCTTGCCAGCAGTCTCTCAGCTGCTGTGAACGAAATTCAGATGTGTTCGCCCTCTTGTGGGCAAGTGCGGCATTGCGCCCTTGCGTCACTTTGCATCTGGCTAAACGTGGGACCTGGAGATGGGAACCGGGTTCTTAGGCTTAGTAGGCAGGCACCTTAACCGCTAAGCCATCTCTCCAGCCCCAGTATAATATTCTTTAATAACAATGTGCTTCACTTTTTTGCTCTATTCAACATTATGTTAATTTATTTCTAATTGTACTTTGTAGCAAGTCATGGTCTTTTGGTTATAATCTATTTTTAATTTTTTTATTAAATTTATTTTATTTAAGTCAAAACTGTATGGATTCATCAAACATTGGTACCATCATTCCCCTCTTCCCTGGCCCAATCCATTGATGGGCCCTTTATCGGGATTGCTGGTATTCACCATGGAGTTTTGGGTTACATGTTGTGAGAGCAGCATTCATTCATTGTGGGCTGGGTGAGGGGTGGGCAATGCCTATGGCCATTCCTTCCAACCCTGTGGCTCTTATATTCCTTCTGACTCCTTTTCCATAAAATTCCTTGAGCCTTGTTGGGTGTGTTTTAAGTCTACTTTAGTGTTGAGTTCTCAGCAGTTTCTGGTTTCTGCTTTGGTGAATTTTGAGTATCCTCCTTGTCTGTCTCCATTACCCTGGCTCAGGTTGTCAAGCTGGCCGAGAAAGCAGCACTTTTGCTGATCTTTCCAATTTCTTTGTGTTTTCATCTGGGTTCTAGCTGCATTACAAGGATAGCTGACTCCATGTCAGCAGGGGAACTGCCTCTATTTTAACCTTTAATTATACCTGTTCAACCCTTTCTAATAGAAAATATAATAGAATGTCTCAAATACCCTCATCTCTTTTCACTGCTTGCAACCAGTGGCAAAGCTAGTATGTGGCATTGTATGGTATAGTAAAACCCTTCTTGTTGTGTGATTTTTTTTTTTTTTTTTAACAATCCCCTCTTGTTGGAAACCTAGGGTAAGAAATAATGCTTTCTGTAATAGTCACTACCTAATATTGTATCCCACTGTACTTGATCAATTATAGATTCTGCGCTCTAAAGCAGATGCCCTATTGAATAGATCAGTCTCCATTATCGCCCTCATTTAGAGTTATTGTCTGGCTCTCATTACTTGCAGAAATAACATGAAAAAAAAGGTTTATCTCTAATAAATCACTTAAACAAGGTATGCAATTTGTAAATAAACATAAAACTATCATTTCATAAGGAATAATATGAAAATAAAATGCTTTCTATAATTTAAATATTTTAAACTTTCTAGTGTTCCTACAGAGAGTTATCAAAAGATGAAGAAATACCAATGCATAGGAACTATATTTTATTTTAATTTATTTTTAAGGAATATTCAATTAACAATTAAGAAAAGAAAATGAATTATTTCCTTTAGTCTTTTGTGCTCAAAGTGTAAATTGTTTGAAAGGTCATTGTGATCAGCTATCCACCTTAATAACAACGTACCTTCACATTTACTTTATGGAACAACACTATTTTTTAAAACTTGTACCCACTAGAGATATACACTTTGCCTTATGAGAAATGATAGAAAGAGCATATGCTTCAGAGATCAAGTGCAGAAAATTGTTGGTGCATTCTGCTGCATTAATCATACTCCTATGATCTACTAATTGGTTTGCATAGGTATTAGCTATATATTTACGTTGTGTGCTATTTAAAATAAAAATTATGGAGGAATCAAGAGATGGCTTAACCCTTAACGTGTTTGCCTGAGATGCCATTAAACCTAGAGCTTGATTATCACACTGTATCATCCTGGTTTTCTTGTTGATTGAGAAAATTTAGAGACCAGACATTAAATTGTTTTGTAGACCAAATTTCTCTGCGGGTTCAATGAGTACCCAGAACAAAGTCTCTTAGTGCATAATCTAGTAGACATTCAGTTATTTTTTCAGTCTTCCATTATATGATGTCTGTAAATGCTTTATCTGTTGACATAAGCATTAAATTATTTTTCTAACTATACAGCAAACACTATAGTCATTGAAAGATCAAGTGGAAACTCTTGAATCTATGTTCCCTATTTCACCAAAAGCAATAAATAATTCATATTTCATCTCTGATAAAGGAGATATTAGTGATGATTTTATAACTCAAATGATGTGGGAATAGTTTTGCAGATCTCTTTCATATGTAATTCAGCATTCTGGTTCATGATAAAGACATAGAGATTATGGAAAATAAGGGTAATCTAGTATTGTGTTGGTGAAGAAGCAGTATTACCAATTACCATTGAAAGCTAAGTCTGGTAAATATAGAACAGTATGCAAGAAATGGCTAACTTTATTAATATCAAGAAAACACAATTTTTATGTAGAATGTGATGCCATCTTGTATCTTTTAAGATGGCTATTGTCAAAGAAAAAAAAAAAAAAATAGTAGGAACATACTGGGAAGGATTTGGACATATTACAACACATGTGCACTATATATGGAAATTCAAAATGAAGCACAAGGACTTGGAGATATGCCTTAGTGGTTTAAAGTTCTTGTGTGCAAAACCTGCTGGCCCGAGTTCAGTTCCCAAATAAAGACAGATTAATAGTGTGGAGCATTTATGTGGAGTCTGTTTGCATTGTCAAGAGGCCCTGGTGTGCCCATAAACAAACACACTTTCTCTCTCAATCTTTCTCTCTTATTCTCTCATTTTTTCTATCATTGTATACATACATATATATGTGTGTGTGTGTGTGTGTGTGTGTGTGTGTGTGTATACAATTCTTGTATTTGATGTTGAGTTCAGACTAGGTTTCTAAAAAAGGTAAACATAAAATTAGCATCCTTCTCACTTCTTGGTATTTAAACAAATCAATTAAAATTGGAACTTTTAAAAATACTCTTCCTGTAAGGATCAGAGCCACTTACTATCAAGAATTAAACTTCACTGTTCTTATCATTTCCAAGGAACATTTCCACCTCTGATTCATTAATGAGGTTAGGGCTTTCCCTTAACCCTCATGACATATTATCTAATATCTAGTTTCACTTTTATTGATTGATTGTTACTTTGTATCACAGTCTTCCTCCACACTATTTACCAGCAGGATAGGACATTAATGTTACCATATCGATGAAACACTCAGACTCCATGTCTTCTCTTACTCTGTGCTTCTTCACATACACTGTGTGGCAGTTTGAGGTCTCCAAATATCAGATGGTGAGATGCAATTATGAGGGAGATAATGGAACTAGCAACATTCAAGGGTAAAGGGTGAAATTAGGATAAGGCAGGGGAGAAGACTAAGTGCTTGTTTGAAAGAAGTATTTGCAAGCTAAAGTTGAGCTCTGGGGAAAAGACCCCTGTTAGAAGAGGCCCTTGTTGGGTCTTAGCTATTACTAACTTGTAACTGATGGCAAGAAAAGTGATCCTTCAGCTACAACTTCTTGATAATCATTATTGAGGTCTGGACCTAGTAGTAACAAAGCATGTTCATGAAAATGCTGCAAGGCTTGAGGAAGCCTTGGTTCCTTTAGCACACCTAGCCTGATACCATATTTTCAAGGTTGGTTTAAACAGCAAATTTCTGAAACTGCCACAGACAGTGTATCATTGTGGGTATTCTATTACATATTTAATTTGTTAACTACCTGTAGTAAATAAACATTTCCTTCAGATTTAGTTCCAATATATATTATTTCAAAGAAAATTTAGTAGGTACTAATATTTTGCCACCATGAACACACTTGTAGGTATTAATTCATATTAAGTATCATTTTCTTATCAAAAGTTATGTATTCTGGATGAAGTACTATAAAATGGTTAATTATGTATAGTTTCAGAACTTCTCTAATGAGTAGTTTAGTGGTGACGCCATTCAATTTAAAATATTCTAATATTTTGCCAATATTTTCCTGCTTTGTCAAATACAAATTAAATTGGAAGAGTATTTTCCTGTTATTTTTATCCTAGTTAACAAATATTTGAGGTTTTGTTTATGCAGACAATTCTTTAACATGTATTGTAAGAGTTTTTATGACTACAATCTACTAAAATTACAAATCTTCTTTGACAAATTTCTTCTTTGACATTTAATTTAGGGAGGCGGTGGTAGGAGGATCACTGGTGGAAGTGCATGCATTTAATTCCAGCACTTCCAGCAGGATCACTGTGTGGAAGTGCATGCATTTAATTCCAGCACTAGGGAGGCGGTGGTAGGAGGATCACTGTGTGGAAGTGCATGCATTTAATTCCAGCACTAGGGAGGCGGTGGTAGGAGGATCACTGTGGAAGTTTGCACTGTGGTAGGAGGGTAACTGTGTGGAAGTGCATGCATTGAATCTCAGCACTAGGGAGGCGGTGGTTGGAGGATCACTGTGTGGAAGTGCATGCATTGAATCTCAGCACTAGGGAGGCGGTGGTAGGAGGATCACTGTGAGTTTGATGCTAACTTGAGGCTATACGGTGAGTTCCAGGTCAGCCTAGGCTAGAGTGAGACCCTACCTGGAAAAACAAAAGAAAATAATTTGATAAATGATCCTAAAGCATATTGTTCTTCTACATAATGCATATGATGTTTTCCATATAGTTAGGTGTGATGGCCTTAAAGAATAGTAGTGGTCCTTTGAATGTTTTCAACGGGGGAAAATATTTTTATCATGTTTTCAAATAAATATTACAGAGACATCTATAATGTCCAAGGTCTTACAGTGTGTTAGAATTTGAGCAACTCAAAAGCTTCCTTATTTAAGGGATTTGTATGACATAAAGCAAATTAGGGAAAATATTTTTTTTTTTAATTTGGTAATTATAATGTCCTTATGTTTCATTCCATGAACTTTTTCTTAATTATAAAGATTGCATAACACATATACCACAGTGACATTGTTTCCTCATTCCTCTTCGAATAAGAGAATTAATATATCATCAAATTATTCTCAAGATTGGAGATATGCCATCATTTACAGTGTGGTTTTAGCTTCCCTTTCCTTTACTGGATATAACTTTATACAGATGACAGTGTCATCAGGAATTACTTGCTAAACTGAAGGAGCAATATGAGGAAAAGAGCACATTAGTTTGTGTTCTTCGAAATAAGAAGCAAAAACCAAGAAATGGTCTGGAGAAGATGTCTGAGTGGTAAAGGAGTTTGCCTGCAAAGCCAAAGGACCCCAGTTCAATTCCCCAGGCCTCACGAGAGCCAGATGCACAAGGTGGTGCATGTGTCTGGAGTTTGTTTGCAGTGGCTGGAGGTCCTGGCATGCCCATTCTCTCCCTCTGTCTCTCTTTCTCACTCTCTCTCCCATTCTTTCTCTCTCTCTACCTCTTTCTCTCTCTTTCTTTCAAATACATAAATAACCTTAAAAAAAGCAAGAAAAGAGGTATGGAGACATGGCTGAGCAGTTAAAGGAGCTTGCTTGTGAAGCCTGGAAGCCCAGGTTCAATTCCTCAGTATATGCATAAAGACATGTGCAGAAAGTGTTGCATGCATCTGGAGTTTGTTTGCAGTGCCAAGAAGTAACTGCATGCCCATTCTCATTTACCCCCCCTCCTCTCCTTGCATAAGAATAAAATACTAAAAATAAAACAAGAGAATTAAACCTAGACAATAAGGTAATTAAATAGTTCATGAATGAAATCTGAAAATGATAGAGAGTAATGAGGATAAATCAAGGAATAATTGAGATGAATAAATTCACCAAAAGAGTAAATGGAATGGAAAGGTAAGAGAATATCATGTACTAGCTGTTACCAAAACTAGCTATTTCCACATTGGAAAGAATATTTAGTGTAATGTTGATTATGATTAAAACATGAGTAAAATTAACTATAAGGATAAAAATATATATTTTACTTTGATTTTCATGAGGAGTCACTTTCAGAATGGGAACATTTATTGACTTCTGTTTGATGTCTCACTCATTACATTGATTTTATATATTAAGGGGTCTGGTGATAAAAGTTTATTAACCTGCAAAGAAAGAATTCTGGAAATGTTCAAGGGACTCTTTTCTGAAGACATAATATTTAACTTAAACTCCTTTAAAGCATGTAAGTGTAGGGCTGGAGAAATGGCTTAGTGGTTAAGGCAATTGCCTGCAAAGCCAAAGGACCCCAGTTCGATTCTTCAGGACCCATGTAAGGCAGATGTACAAGGGGACACACACATTTGGAGTTTGTATGCAGTGGCTGGAGGCCCTGCATGCCCATTCTTCCTCTCTCTACCTGACCCTATTTATCTCTCTCTCTCTCTCTCTCTCTCTCTCTCTCTCTCTCTGTCAAATAAATAAAAAATAAAATATTTCAAAAAAGCATGTAAGCATATTTAACAAACATGAGGAAACATATAGTCATATAGTAGGATGATAGTAGAGAGTGATGCATAACTCAAAATTTCTGTGATCTAAGAAGTGAACATTAGACAAGGAAAATGAATCTTTTCAGGAAACAGAGGCAAACTGCAAAGAACTTTTTTTTGGGGGGGGGGATTTTTCGAGGTAGGGTCTCACTCTAGCTCAGGCTGACCTGGAATTAACTATGTAGTCTCAGGGTGGTCTCGAACTCTCGGCTAGGATTAAAGGCGTGTGCCACCACACCCTGCCAAAGGACCTTTAGTGTGATAAAGAAATTGAATTTTATTAGTGGAACAAGCCAGAAAGAAAGAAAGAAAGAAAGAAAGAAAGAAAGAAAGAAAGAAAGAAAGAAAGAAAGAAAGAAAGAAAGAAAGAAAGAAAACCTAACATATTTCACTGGCTAAAGAAAGTATGGCATGTAGTTTATAAATGTCATTTAATTTACTTCCCATAAAAATCAAGAAGGTAAGTATATCTATGTAAGGACCAATTTTTGGAAGGCAGTTGGGAAAGCAAATCATTGGGACCACTAGGTTACTAATAGTTTTTTGTTCTTATTGTTTATTTTTAGTTCTTTCAAACAAATGTGGAAACTTCATAGGCAGTCAATATGCCACTGAGCTATATTACAATCAAGATAAAATATTATACTTCAGTTCTTATGTTTCTAAAGTCATTTCCATATTTTTAAATCAAGGACTTGAAGATAATCATTGTGTAAGTTCTCACATCTTATTTAAATACATTTGTTTCTAGAAAGTATTCAAGCATCATGAGAGTATGAAAGGACTGATAATATTCCAAGCAAGAAACACTGTTACATTCTGAAACAATGCTTACAGCAATCAGAGTGCTTATAAAACTGGAATCAGCAAGCAAGACCCAGGAGTTGATATGATAGGAACAGTTACAAATTTCAATAGAAACATATGAAAAAGAGGGATGGAGAGCTGTCTCAACAGTGAAAGGTGTTTGCTTGCCAAGCCCGATGGCCCGGGTTTGATTCTCCAGTACCCACATTAAGTCAGATGCACAAAGTTACTTATGTATCTTGAGTTTGTTTGCACCAGCCAGAGGCCCAGGTGCACCCATTCTCTCTTTTCCCTTCAGCAGTGATTTAAAATATATGTAGGTTTAAAAAAGTAAACATATGAAATGAAAATAAAACACAATACCTTGCCAGCTGAAAAAGTTACAGGAGGTTGTATGATCTTTATTACAGTCAGAGAGAGGTGAGGAGGTCGCTTTCAAGCTAGTAAGTAGAATGGTCAAATTAATTCTGTGCAGGAAATACTCAGTTTGTTACAAGCAAAAAGTAATTGTAGGACATTAAGCCTCTGTGTATTAGCAATGTCAAATATGTCCTAGTTAGGTTTATTTTTATTGTTAAGCTAATTTTTGCACTGCAAGATGTTCCAGGTTTGTTTTGTAACATTTTGGGGTGTTATTAATATTTAAGTTAACATTTTGAATGAAGGCAACTTGCCAGCTTGCCTTTGTGAGGTGAGTGTGATAACCACTACACTACAGAAACCCACATCTTTTTTTTTTTTTTTTTTTTTTTTTTTTTTTTTTTTTTTTTTTTTTTTGTGGTTTTCCGAGGTAGGGTCTCACTCTAGCCCAGGCTGACCTGGAATTCACTACGTAGTCTCAGGGTGGCCTTGAACTCGTGGTGATCCTCCTCCAACTGCATCCCAAGTGCTGGGATTAAAAGAGCATGCCACCATGCCTGGCTTCAGCTCACCTTTGTGAACATTTGAGAACCCAATTTTATAATGTTCTGCTGTAGTGCTTAAAAGACTTGGCAACAAACCAATAAAGGCATATTTTAGATTGGAAAAATGTAACTTAATTTTATTTTATATCTGTTAGAAAATGAAATACAAAGGTTTACTTTGGCTTGACACCATACAACTGAAAGTAAAAGTTGATTTTCTTTTAAAAGTTGATTATAATATACAAGGTCAATATTATTTTTAGTTTGGAATACTGCTTATAAAATACACATCAAGCCGGGCATGGTGGCGCACGCCTTTAATCCCAGCCCTCAGGAGGCAGAGGTAGGAGGATCACTGTGAGTTTGAGGCCACCCTGAGACTACATAGTGAATTCCAGGTCAGCCTGGGCTATATTGAGACCCTACCTCAGAAAAAAAAAAAAAAAATACACATCTAAGAGAATTGCGAAGGATCTAAAGAGAAAAGAAAACAAACTTTCTATTCTGTATGTTGGGAAAATAGAAGAGACAGGATTCCATTAACATAATATTACGTTTGAATTACAATAGGAAGAATATAAAAGAGACAAAAATTAGAAATTATTATCCTGTTATAAAACTATATATACATATATTCAAAAATAATAATTAGATTTATATATGGAACCTAGATCATATTTTAACTGATAAAATTATTTTCACTGTTTTATTTATACTTTATGCATGACCTGTGAATGAGTTTACTATGACATCACAACTAGATAATATGCTTCATGAGGACAAAGACAGGATTACTTCTGTTCACAGCTGCACCTTCTTAGCCCAGTGTGGGTAAAATAGTCATATATTATGACCCACACCAAGATCATGAAGGGTCAGTGATTGAAGAATAGCCTTACCTTAAAGAAGATTATATGGGTGCTGACCATAAATAGAAGCCATGAATAACTAGGATAAGTGAAACATGTCAGTAAGAAAAAAGATGTAGGACGATCCAGTAAATATTTAGTAATGTTGGCTACTCTTATGGGAGTGGGTTTTCCTTCTTATTACTAATATCTAAGCAGCTTTGAAGAATACATTTTACAATCACCTGTCTGAAGAATGAGGGAGAAGAGCATTTATTCATTCTTTACTCCAATTGCATAAGGACTACCCTGGAGTGGTAAGTAAGATTAATGCCCCTTAGAGTCATTCTGAGATTGTGTGCAGTGTTATCTCTAATAGACACCCACTTTGCATCCATGAGCGCTCAAAGGTAGGAGAGAAGAAAGGCATGATGCATGTTTGAGATGTGTCAATACAAGCTCCAGAGTTGAAAAAGCCTGAACAGAAATGTTTCATAAGGCTGTGTCTGGGGTGAGATAATGGTCTCAATCAGATGAGGAGGCACAATGCAGAGAAATTCAATACAGTCACTTGCAATATTCAGGTCTTCCCGCCCTGCCCTACTTCTGCCCACACCACATACCTCATTCAAATAAATCCATCACCAGAGGTTCAGAGTGTGGATACCGATAAACTCCATAGGAGGCAATGCCGAGCACTTGTGGTATTAGAGTTATTTTGTCTTTCTGTCATGTATATAAATATACCTCGACAGTTTTACCTACGCTATTGTGTTTAGTTACATTTCTCAAACATATGCTCTTTCTTATGCCACTAGTGTAAATATAGTTTGAAGACACTATAATTTGTTTATATCATTGTATGACACTTGTGTCTCTTTCTAGATACTTTAAGTTGAATATTATTAAAATCACTGGCTGGAGAGATGGTTTATTGGTTAAGGTGCTTACCAGCAAAGACAAAGGAGCCAGGCTTGATTCCCCAGAACTCACATAAAACTAAATGCACAAAGTGGCACATGTGTCTGGAGTTCATTTGCAGTGGCTAGGAGGCCCTAGCATGCCTATTCTCTCTCTCTCTCTCTCTCTGTCTATCTCCCTCTGATAAATAAAGAAAATATTTTAAAAATCATTCTTATTTAAGATTAGTTTCTACATATGGACAAATTGTGATAAGTTCAATATATGGCTTGATATCTTTGATGAGATTTTATTCATTTTAAAATAAGGAATTCATTTAAAGAGAAACAATCAAAAACAAGTCTATAAAGTGCTCGACTTGGTCATAGATCATAAACTAAATGCCATGCTCCAGTTAGCTTGATGGTTGTTTCTCTTATCCAAGCATAATCAAGGACTGATGAGTGTGAACAGCTTGTAGAAGCTTTCTAGCTCAGAAAATTTCTAAAGTCTCACCAAGTCTCACCACCAACAACCAGATAAAAAAAACAAGTTAACATCCAGTACTCAGAAATCAAGGTGTAACCATACAAAGCCAATAAGGACTCTACTGATTTACATGGACAGACTGCTATCCAGACAGAGCTTTGTGGTCCATGTCACACCTCCAGTGGTTAATCTCAAAACCACCATGGTAGCTTATTCCATTCTGGAAATAATCATGGTGCCTTCAGTTTGGCTGTCACATATCAAAATTTTATCACTAAACTGGACTGTCAGATATTTAAAGCATGCCTATAGACTTGCAGTGTGGCAGAGATTTATTGTGGATAATTATCACACTACCACATAAAATAGATAACACTCTTACCGAAGTATTGAAACCCAATTTTGTTTGTATACCACATATTTTCAGAACTTATACATTTACCATAAATGTTTTATTTGGTTCATCCAATAAATACATGTCTTATATTATACTTAGCTCTCTGAAGGAATCAGTCTAAATTTAAACAACTAGAAAGTGTTGGAAAAATTAAACACAGAGTCACATATTTATATTTTACAGATACTAATTTAAATCAAATACAATATGGAAAAAACATTATTTTTCACTGCAATGTGACATGGTAAAACAATGAAACATTTTTTTTTTCATATTAGTAAATATGTAGATTCTGTTCTATAACATTTGTAGCACATCAATTCAATAATAGAAATTGCTATAATATTATTTGCTAGATATATTGGCTATCACCCTCCTTCCTAAATCCCATGCTAGCATTTTTGACAGCTGAAAGAGACAAAGCACAGTATTCAAACAAACAAACAAAAAAATAGCTTAGAGACTGCAAGACTACTCAATAGAAGAGAAAAAAAAAAAATGTTCCAAAGGCTTTATCCAGTTATGACATTGTCAATATAGTAAGAATCCACCTAATCCCATGCATGATGTTCTGTGTCGATTTTAGTTGAACTGAAAGGACACCATGGACAGGCTACTGGACATCCATGTTGCAAGACTGTGATTGTGAAAGAGTTGCTGAGTTGATTTCAAAACCCGTGTGGAGGAACAATTCTATATCACCAAGCTCAAGTTCAGTAACTTGCAACTATACTCAATATTTTTCTGTTTCATTTGCCTTTTCCTAGCAATTTCTCAGCATGTTTATAAAGTATATGACATAAGCTCAATGAACTGTCAGCATCTGCTTAAAGATGAGCAAAATACCATACATACCTCTAAGAACTATAGTCCATTTTCTGAGCTTATGGTTCCTGGTGAAGTTCAGTAGAGCATTACTGATAAAATGCTGACTTTTCAACACTGTTTCATATGGAAAAGAGGACACAAAAATTGCCTGTTAAAAAGTACTATGTGTTTGGTTTATGCAGCTCCAACAGAATGACCTGTTTTCCTCAATTATCTATGAACAAAGCCATAATCAATTTTAGACATACAGCACAGAAGAATAAATTGTGTTCAATCACACTAAGCTGTTAATTTAATGGGCTCTATTCTTTGGATTGGCTTCTTGTTACTCCAATATAAAATCATTTCAATATCTTTGCTATTTATGAGACTAATCACCTTACACCTACTTTATCTGCAGCTGGTAAAATTAGTTAAAATAGGACTCAGCACATTTCTTGTAAAATACAGAAAGGAAATATTTTTGTTTCTTAGGGCCATACAGTTGCTTTCACAGCTAGTACTGGTACATACAATGTCTGTGGGAAATAAAATACATGATTATGAAAATGATAGATTATGGTTCTGTACCAAAATCTTTATTCTGTACACATATTTTTTTTTGAGAGAGAGAGAGAGATAGAAAGAAACAGAGAGAGAGAGAAGAAGAGGCAGAGAGAGAGATTGGGCGAGCCAAGGCCATTTCAACTGCTTTGAATGAACTCCAGATGTGTTCGCCCCCTGGTGGACAAGCGTGGCATTGCACACTTGCATCACTTGCATCTGGCTAAATGTGGGTCCTGGAGTATGACACGGGTATTCTTAGGCTTGGCAGGCAGGCGCCTTAACCACTAAGCCATCTCTCCATCTCATGTACACGTAGTTTTGAAACTGAAATGAGAATTAATATAATTTTCATATGTTATCATATATCTTTCTTTTGGATTTTTTTTTTTTTTTTTTGGTTTTGCGAGGTAGGGTCTCACTCTGGTCCAGACTGACCTGGAATTAACTATGTAGTCTCAGGGTGGCCTCGAACTCTCGGCGATCCTCCTACCTCTGCCTCCCGAGTGCTGGGATTAAAGGCGTGTGCCACCACGCCCAGCTTCTTTTGGATTTTTGAACCTTTTATAAAATACATAAATTCTTCCTAGCTTGTGAGTAGTACAAAGGCAGAAGGTTCACTATATTTCAGTCTAGAGGCTATAATTTACAGACCCATGAATTAAAGCATAAAATTTATTAGCTGAAAGAGATCAGTGATCAATATTTAAAGTTCTTTTTAAAATATTTGTCAACAATATTTTTCCTTTTTTTATTAGTTATGCATATACTGTATACACAGCTATGATGGTACCATTGTTAGCCTTCTCCCTGTCCTCCCCCCATGGGTAATATGGGTCTCGCCTTATGGGTCAACCATCAGTTATGTGGGACAGGCAATGATTCTGTGCATAATGACCTAACTAGTGTCTCTATCAATCTTTCTTCCCCCTCTTCAACAAATTTTCCTGAGCCATGCTGGGTTCATTTTAAGTCTATTTCAGTGAAGAGGTTTGCGAAGTCTCTGTGTCTCTAGATATCTGATTTGGTAGGAACTGAGTGCTCTTTGTGTCTATCTCCTTCACCCTTGTGCTGGTACCAGGTTCACCTAGAAAGCAGCACTCTTGCTTATTTCCCCTATGACTCTATGGCTTCAGCTGAAGTGATAGGCTGATTCTCGCCTCAGGTTCAGCTTCCATCTGAAAAATAAAAACAGTTTCTTCAACAGAGAGTGAGGTCAGTGCAAGATATGTGGAAGACCATTGTTGTTTTAGGGAGAATTTAATAGGTGTAGGCCCTCTTGTATAGCACTATTAGTGGGAGCTTGATATTGGAGAGCAGGCTCGTTTTTTGGATATAGTTCTGACTTGTTTCCCTTTTCTGGTATGGGTTATTTGTCCATCTTATTTATTTATTTATTTATTTATTGATTGATTGATTGATTTTTTGAAGTAGGGTCTCACTCTGGTTGAGGCTGACCTGGAATTCACTATGTAGTCTCAGGGTGGCCTCAAACCCACGGAGATCCTCCTACCTCCGCCTCCCGAGTGCTGGGATTAAGGGGGTGTGACACCACACCCAGCTCAATTTGTCCATTTAATTTATCAGCATGGGCTATTACTTAAGATTATGCAATATATTAATACCAAGAAATTCTCAGATCAAACCAATGTCAGGGAGTAGAAAAATACCAAGAACTACAATTCAAGTGAAAATCTGAATGGTAAAGCTATGAGTCTATTTATTTACATGATTAACCATTTCCTTGAAGGAATTACCAAAAATGTATGCTGTTATAAAGTCACAAGCATACATATCAGAAAGGTGTCTCTCCCATGATGTCGGCTCCCTCTTCCCCCAGTTGAGTTTCATTTGTTACACAGGTGCTTTTTAGTTTCTTCAGGTCCTTCTTATCAATGCTTAGCCTTGTTTCATGAGTGATCACAGTCTTGTTCAGAAAATCAATACCTACATCTATAATATCATAGTATACTCCCCGCTATTTATCTGTCAGAGGATTAACATCTAGATATGCACAGAACTCAAAAACTAAACATCAGAAAAACTAACAAATCAAAAGCGGACTATAGAAATGGACAGAGTTCTTTTTTTAAAATAATTATTTTTATTTGTTCACTTGAGAGCAGGAGAGAGAAAGAGAGAGTGAGCATGCCAGGGCCTCCAGCCACTGCAGTCAAACTCCAGATGCATGCACCACCTTGTGCATCTGACTTACATTGTTCCTGGGGAATCAAATTTGGGTCCCTTGGCTTTGAAGCCAAGTACCTTAACCGCTAAACCATCGCTCCAGCACAAGTTCTTTTTAAAATTTATTTTTTTAATTAATGAGCAGAGAAAGAGAGAGAGAGGAGAGACAGAGAGATAAGACATGTCAGGGTCTCCCCCCACACTGCAAACAAACTGCAAATGCAAGTGCCATTGTGCGCATCTGGCTTTATGCGGTTACTGGACAATCAAACCCAGGTGGTTAAACTTTGTAGGCAACCATCTTAACCACTGAGCAACCTTTCCAGCCCCAGAGTTCTTAAAAGGAGAAATGCAAATGAGGAATAAACATTTTCAACACATTTTAACATTCTCAGCCAATAGGAAACTGCAAAGTAAAAGTCTGTAAGATTCCATCTGATCCCAGTTAGAATGATTATTATCAAGAAAACAAATGACAGCATATGGTGGTGATTATCTAGAAAATGAGTATCCTCATCCACCATTAGTAGGCTTATAAACTGGTAAATCCACTATGGAGATCAGTGTGGTGGTTTCTCGTAAAGCTAAAATATAATTATCACATGGCACAGCTATGCCATTCCTATACCATTCCAGTAGATTCTATTACCTTCCAGGGAGAAACCTGAACATGTATGTTCATTTATTCTCTATTCACAATAGCCAGGAAATGGAATCAACTTAGTTGTCCATAAATGGATGAATAGGTAATGAATTTTTGAAATTTGAGGAAAAATATTAAAAAAGATAAAGTCATGTATTCTAGGTCCAGAAAATCAAATGCTGTATGTTCTTCTATACACTGAAAATTTTTAGACTTTAGTGTTTAAGTTGAAGTGAAACACTATGCAGGACATTAAGCAAGTATGGAATCATGAGAGGGGAGAAGATTTTTAAGAGGGGGTATTGAAAATGTGTCAGGAAAGTCAAACAGTGATACTGATGGAGAAATCTTAAAAGGGGCATTGGACTTTTGGATGGTATAAAGAAGGGTTGGGGGTCAAACAAAACTAAGCACATATGCAAAACCAACATAGAAACTATTTTGTGAGTTAACTAAAAATAGAACCAAGAAAGTTTAAACACAGCTACCATGTATGAGTGGGAAATTCAGCTCCCACAAGCAATAGGTTAAAAAGTAAAAATCCCAGAACAAGATGCAAGATACCTGCCTATGTGTTGTAGTCATAGAGGCCAGGAAAACTGTACATTATTCATAGTTGTCTTCCAAATCCAGAGGGCAAGAGCTTATTGTGGATGAAGCACCATGAGCTTCCAATACAGAGCACTGATACGTCTAAATGGAACTGAGCTGAGTCCTCCCTTCTTGCTAGCAAACATGTAGAGTGCTAAAAGACTGTGTTTTGGCTGCTGGTGGAAAAAAGTCATTCAGAGCTCACTTAGCTGTGGAAACTCTGTGCTATTTATTACAATCTGCCAGACAAGGAATGCCACTGGTACAATAATGGTATGGCTTTTATGAGATAACCAATGGCTTTCTGCTTAGAGTTGAGGCCTGCTGCATAGGAAGAATTTTGTGCCTGATGCTGTAAATCTGGTCAAAAGCCCATCAATACACAGGTCACAGGTCTTATATGTACTATAGTATTTTTATTAAATGGGCATATTATCAGAATATATTGTAAATATGGATGTTTATATCAACAGATGGTATTATTCTCAGCCTTGGTCAGAAAAGGTTCTTTGTGGTGTGACCATAAGTTAATGCAGAGCCTCATAACTGGTCAAAGTGCTGCAAAGTGACTATTGAGTGCTCAAGCCTAAAAGTATATCTATGTCACCTGTTCCAAGGCAACAGCAGCTCTGTGAAAGAGGAGGCAACTGTGAAAATCAAGAGCAGGAATTAAAATAGGAGGGACTAGTTTGGAAGACGCGATTTTTCAGGAGTGGTAGGGAAGTCAAGATAGGATGATAGGGGTAAATATGATCAAAAAGCACAATATACACCTATGAGGTTATAGAAAATAATAATCAATGAAAAGAATTCTCTGTATCAAGAAGAGCCAGATTGCAGACAGGATGACTGATTTTAACAAGGGATCAGAGTTAGTCAAACCTTGATTCAAAGGAGACTGTAATATATGAAGAAAAGTGCCTAATTATAATATGTTTAGACGGCAGTTCATTATGTGAGAAAATAGAATATATTTGACATTTTAGGGATAAAAAGACCTACAAATTTATATCCTGAGTAAATGCTACTCAAAGAATAGTGAACAGAAAATTTGTTTTTGCCTAATATAGAGCAAATATAGAATACTGTTTCCTTAAATTCTATGGATATCTAGAAAGTTATATGAAAACCAAATAATTAGAGGATAATGAAAGGTGGTGAACTTTCAAATCACAATCAGTTATAGACAAGACAAAAACAGAACTATATAGAGTCCATATAATTGTTGAATTGTGCTATTGATGTTTTATCATAGTAGATATTGCATATCTATCTATCTATCTATATATATAGATAGATTTATATAAACATAAATACATACTGGGGGTAACATGCACTGCAGAATGAACTTTTATCAGTGGATGGACCATGTATATGATTACTGACCTAAAAATTTAACAAAATTCAAAAATTCATGTGACCCAGAAACATAGAGGATCAAATTACTGACATGACTTAGTTATGCATGCGTGAGCACATCTACTGTGTATTTAGTATTTTAAAGTATTTCACCTATAGTTATATATGAGACACAATACTTGAAAATGATAATATGTGACAATGTTCTTGGATTTTGCATTTTATATATTATAGTGTTATTTTGGTATACTATTTATCTTGAAAATATGTTTACAAAATTAAAATAGTATTCAAATTCAATCCGTTTAATGAATATATATTGCATGATCTTTGCTTCCACTTGACCTTGTGGCATTGTGTACATAGCTAACTTAAGAGAAATAAATTATTCTATATGTAGAATTTGGTTTGGTCACATGGCTCAACATGTAACAGCAATTGTCATGCGAGTATGTAGGCCTGAGAGGACATGAGAGCTTGGAGTTCAGTTCCCCTGCACCCACATAAATGTAGATGCATGATAGAGAAGAACATTTCTGGTTTGCCTCAGGCCTCCACATCTTTCCAAACACACACACACACACACACACACACACACACACACATGTGTTCATGGACACCACACTGCAAAACCTCTACATGCACATGCAAAAAATAGACTTTGTTACAATTCAGAATGTCTCTTAAACAGTAGTGAGCTGTAGTTACTTAAATGCCAAAACTAAATGTTTGGTTTCTCTTAGTTAATTTATAAATTATAGAGATTGTATTGTTTTATTTTTCCTATAATTTCTCCTAATACACAAATTTAAATGTACTGTCAAGAAAGGAAGTAGAAAAGGAAAGAAGTTAAAATTGACTAACAAGAATTAACAGAAGCATTCAAATCACCACTTCAGTCTTGCCAACTTCATATTTAAACTTTGGATATGTCATTGTTTTCTACAGAACTTGCTCTATGATGCCTCTTTTTAAAAGTTATCTTATGAAAGAATGAAGTCATTCTATATATGGATTCACTTGAAATATGAATATGTAATCATAACAGATATCTTAAAATATTATAAATTTTTCAAAATCTTTTTAGGCATTTAATGTTACATTTAATGTAGTATAGAATATTTAATATACCATGTTAAATAGAGAACTTTGTAGATTTAATACTATTTTCATAATTGGAATGACACTGCAGAATTTATAAAATGAATCCTTACATGTTCTTAAATATAGCTGAAATAATATTCATTATGTTCTATCAGAATTTCTTTTCTGAGACACTTCCAATCTCATAAAAATCTATAGGAGACTTTATACAATTATATATTCCCTTATTTATTCACAACTATTCCTACAATTATTTTTTCTTAGAGGAAGTTTTAAAAATGTGACAAATATGTTAATATATACACAATCTAGGACTTTATTTGCCTATATTTTTTACCATCTTTAAATATATTGTCATTAATTAATATGCAGTAAGTATGACTTTATATATTATAGGATACTTATTGGCTTGAAAAATCATGGGTCCCAAAAATAACAACAAAGAACCTATGGGATAATTTTATTTATTTTTATATATTAGTATGAATTACCTATCTTGTACAATTTAGAAAAATTTATAAACATTTTGATAAATTATCTTTTTATTAGATTTATATTGTATTAGCAACATCCTGTGAATCTTTATGTATCTTTTTGCATATATTTAGACAATATTTCAACCATTTTATGGATTCTCATTCTGTAATATTTATTTGTTGTGGTAATGTTTGCAACAACTTTTCAGATTAGTTGATCTGCCTTTTTCAGCTACATAAAGTGCATGTACCTTTTTGTTTCAAAATGACTTAATGTCACTTTGAGACAATGTGTCACACTAATAGTCGATATTATGTATTATTTTATGGATATATTTACAAATTAAGATTTTTTTTTTTTACTTTTAAGCTTAGAAACATTAGTTCCCTCAATTCACTGCTTAAAATTTATCAGCTTCAGACATAGCAAAATTTTCAACCTAAATTAAATTAGAGGTTGAAATGTAATTATGAAATTATAACTTAGAGGAACAGGTTTGGTTTGGACAGCATATTTTAAAGCTTTTCTTCATGTAAAATGTGTGTGAATATCTAAATTTAGCTAGCCTTGGAATATGTATATATCCATAGTAAAACATCCACACTGTGTTATTTCATCTCACTCAATGCAATTAAAGGTCACTCAGTTTTGATAGCTTCCAGCCATGATTGATAACCCTTAATCTTTGTTAAGCTTCTTTATTGAAGACCATCAAGATTTAATTTTTTAAATCTTAACACTTGGTAGATAAATGGCTTATGAGTTTCTTTCCTAACTTTTCTAATTAATCTGAATGTCATTTAAGTGGACAGGGAATAAAAGAGTTTGGGGGGGAAAACGTCTTGTCATCTAACTGTTATAAATATGTTTTTCATCAATGTCAACTTCCAGATAATGCCATCTGTGTTAATCCCCAGCCCTTTGTATTGGAGTGCTTTAGGCTGTATCTCCTTTGATATATCAGACAGCTGACCCTGGCCTAACCCTGTCAGCTAGTTCACAGCAGCTCTTACAACAGATAGGTCTCGCATCTGACAACTTGATTGGCTACACAGAGTTTAACTGGAAAAGGATCTCATCAACCAGTGATAAAGCCATTTATTCCCAGTTTACAGCACGGCATATATGTACAGAATTTCTAAACAACTCAACACAAGAAGGAAAGTAAAGAGTAATTTGGAATACTACATACGAAGGGAAGCAGCACCTTGCTTAAGGACATGTCTGGCCTGACAGTGTGAACAAATACCTTTTATTTAAAGGTTTTAAGGAGAGGCTAATTGAAAATGATCACCCTAATTAAAAATCAAATATTGAAATTCTCTTAGTGTTCACTAGCTGACTTTCCCTGTAGCATAGCAATTAAGTATAGAGAAAATAAATTGCAATCTGTAGAATGTTATCAATCAGATTGAGGAAAAGGTTGACAGATATCTTTTTTTGTAATCAAAGTGTTGACTAACTTACATTTGTGGTTCTGATTGCATCACATGTCTTCTCCATTATCTTTTTGCCACTTTATTATATTTCTAACAAAATGTATAGGTCACTTATTATACTTTCATCAAGTTTCAAGATGGGGAAACACAGTTTGATAATAGTTACAAAAATCCAGAAAAAATTACTAAATCACATTATGTTACTCATAATTATCCTCTAAGATATTTCATTATCTTAATTATACTACTGTATATAAAATTTTACCATGTTTAAAATTATTGCTATTTTCCTTGACATTTCTTCTTATTTTATCCCCTCTCTGCCCCTTGTCATAATATATTCTAATTATTTCTGTATACCTAGTCCATCTTACCAGCCTGCATATATTTCTTTTATTGAGGATATTCACAATAACACATTTTTTCATGATGTCTTCCAATACAAGAATGAAAGAACAGAGAATCTGGTTTCAGGTTATGAAAGTAAAAGCTGTAGCATTGATTCTACATGGTACGGGAATTGAATATATCCTAGGTATACACAGTGTTTTGAATGAGAGTGTGGGATATCCTGGAAAATGAACTATCCCTATAGTAAATATGCAAACTTATTCATGATAACAGCTTTAAAATTAATTGTTCAAGCAGGTAGCAACCAGGGTGACATGAATGCAGCCATAGTCATGTAGAACTGGTCAAATCCTGTGGCCCTCTCAGAGTCCTGCTAGGAGTGGCATGACTGCATGCTTTCTCTATACACTAGCCTTCATTGACTTTGATTTGTATTCTAATTTGTTCAGCTGGCTTCACAATCAATATTGCCAGAAGATAGTTTTCTGTCTTCTGTTTCTGGTAAAGCTATCTAGCAGAGGATTGCATTATTTGTGGATTTCTGGTTCAATGTTAGTAGATGAAAGGAAAGAGAAGTCTCTATTGACAGATTCTGTTCATGTCTCTTTTTACATTGGCATAAATATATTCCTCTGAGTGTGTTGCTTAGAAATATAAAGGTTCAATATTGATCATAGTTTGGAAGGCTGGGAAGTTTGAGAACATGTATCTACACGTGCAGAAAGTTGTTCTTGCTGGTGGGACTCTGCAGTTCCAAGATGCAGCAGTATCACATGAAGACTGGAGACTGCTGATTTGAGGCAATCTTTCTGTTTTAAAGCCACTACTGCAATCCTTAAGCCTGGCTAATGACTTCATCTCATTCCAGTCACCTCCTACAACTTTTATGTCTGTCTACCAGTAACGTTGGGCTTAGGTGTAGTGTAGGTTTTAGAGAATAAATCACTCAGATAAGAGCAGAAGGTGGTTTTAAGATCAGGTATTTGGAACAATTTTCTAAGGCTAAATACAGGTCTATTGGTTTGCTTATGAAATGACTATTTTTTCCAAGAAAATATTATAAAATTACCAAGAAATATTTTTTGAAAACTGATTCTATTACCTATTCTATTATCTTGCTTTTTCCATCTTTAACTTAATTTGAATTATTATCTTGTTTATTATATTCACTTAATAATTTTGTCTTTATATATTTTACTGCCTTGTAGCCATTAAGTCTAAACATGTTTATATATATATATTTTTTAAAATGACATTTGATTTTTACCTCCATTTAGAGCTTTAGGCTATTCGTTATGACTTCCATTAAAATACCAATAGCAAAATGCATCTTTCAGAATCATTAATTTAATTAAATAATATTATATTTCTCATAATAATTTATTAAGTGTGTCTAGTATTGTTGATGTGGTAAAAAGAACAGAAATAATTTGAGAAAATTAAAACTAAAACAAAACAAAATCTCATCACGAATCCAGAATTAAGAGGTTCTCTGACTTCTTGGGAATTCCAGCTGTGGGTGAGTTTTCCCTAGGCTGAGCTGGGCCTGGACTGAGCCCAGGGGAATGTCCCCTAGCCCTTACTCTCCACCTGTGCTCTTTACCCCCTCCATCTCCCCATAGGGCAGGAGCTCTTTGAACTTTTTTTTCTCTTTCTTTTGCCATGGTTTTTCCAGATACTCCACATGGAATTTCTAGCCACTCTGTTGTCTTTCCTTGGCTCTGTATTTCCCTCATTAAATGTAATCATTTAATAATTAAAAAATAATCCAGAATTAAGAAAAAAAACAGGTTCATTAAATGCTAAGAAAATATATGCATTTATTACAAAAATAAAGCATTATAGATCTCCTCTAACATTACTATGCTTTGGATGTAAAACTCAATTAAGTCTTTACTTTGCTATACTAAAAATTATTCAATCCAATTTTTTCTCAGTATAAACAAAAATAGCCTGGCATGGTGGCTCATGTGTTTAATAATAGCATTTGAAATGCTGAGTGAGTTTCAGGTCAGCCTTGGTTAGAATAAAACTTTCCACCCCCAAAAATACATATACTAGCAGTAGAAATGATAATGAAAAGGGGGAAATTTCCCTATAGGTTACATTATTTTGGCAGTTAGCTGACAATCTTATTGATACTATCAAATAAGCTATCTGGTCCTAAAACTGATTTTATGTTATATATTCAAGTGAAAGAATTTGAATAATCACTCTTAACAAATAACACAAAAGGAAGAACAATGTAATTATAGACATATTTTTATCATTAAAATGCTACAGATTTTTAGAATAAAGTATGATTATTTCCTCTTTAAATTTTTGATTATGCTACATGTGAACTCTCCTTTATTTTTACATCTTCTTTTTATGTGGCAAGGTTTTAATAAGTCTAGATTTAAAAACACCACCTAAAACTTTGGAAAAGTAGTTTAAACTGTAAAATTCTAAATTTTTATTACATTTGAAAATATTTTCGTATATGTTTATATAAAGAACTATAAGCATTTAAAATTTTTATTTCAGCCGGATGTGATGGCACACGCCCTTAATCCCAGCACTCCGGAGACAGAGGTAGGAGGATCACTGTGAGTTCGAGTTAACCCTGAGACTACATAGTGAATTTCAGATCAACCTACCTCAAAAAGCCAAAAAAAAAAAAAAAAAAAAGAAATATTGAGTGAACTAATTATCCTATTTAATTATCTTTTTGTTATTTTTTTGTTTCTGTATATGATGTGTATACATGTTTGTATGTTTGTAGGTACATGTGTATAAATGAGCACGTGTGTGTGTGTGTGTGTGTGTGTGTGTGTGTGTGCATGTGTGTGTGTAAGGCCAGAGGTTGGGTTTCTTCACAGGTACCCCACCTTACTTTTTGAGATGGGGTCACTTTCTGAACCCAGAGTTTACTGGCTTGCCACCAAGCCACTGGGAGCCACCTATCTCCACTTTATTAATGCCAAATGACAGTTGAACACCACTACAACCCACTTTTATGTTGGTGCAGGATATGAACTCAGGTCCTCAGATTTGTGTGGCATGCACTAAACCCATTCAGCATCTGCACAGTGCCTTCTCCTCATTTCTAAAAAAAAACAAAAAAACAAACAAAAAAAAACATTAACTACATGGTATAATTATTAAAAGTAAATTCTTGAGTATATTTTCACATAATATTAAAATGCATTATAATTCATAATAGATAAGAGCTGTAATCAGCCCAGATATCCATCATTAGATGAATAGATAACAAAGATGAGGTATATCTACAGTATGGAATTATACGCAGCACTAAGGAAAATGACAGACATGTGTCCAAACAACTCACAGTCTAAGCTGCTCAGCAGTAAACAACCTGACATGATGCTCCAACAAGTGCAATAGTGGCAAACAGCCATGGTGGGTAACCAACTGCTCTTGATTTGGCTAATAGATCTACTCAGTGGAATGGAACTCATAGCTTGAATTGGGAAATAAGTCAAAACCATGTACAAAAAAAATGAGCCCATTGTTTAATATCAAGCTCCCACCAAATGTGGGCTAGAAGAGGGCCTGCACATATAAAATTTTCTCTAAAATAACTATGACGATTCATCTATCTGGTACTAACTTCTCTCTCCATTAGAGAATTTGCTTCTTTTTTCCAGATATACAATGAACCAGAAGGGAGGATCAGCCTATGGCACTTCACCAGGGCCCCTTCTGAAACCACAGAGTAATGGGGGAAATGGGCAAGAGTGCAGCTTTCTTGATGAACCCGACACCAGAACAAGGCTGAAGGAGATAAACATAGAGAACATTCAACTCCTACTAAGCCAGATATCCAGAGACACAGAGGCTCCCAAGACCTCATCACTGAAGTAGAAATAAAATGAACCCAAAGTGGCTCAGGAAAATTTGCCTTTTTCAATGAGAAAGAGTGAGAGCAAGAGAGAGAGAGACACAAACACCAGGGCCCCAGCTGAAACCATAGAGTAATGGGGGAAATGAGCAAGAGTGCAGCTTTCTTTGTGAACCTGACACCGGAACAAGCCTGAAGGAGATAAACACAGAGAACACTCAACGCCTACTAAACCAGATATCCAGACACACAGAGACTCCCAAATTCTCATCACTGCAGTACAACTAAAATGAACCCAACGTGGCTCAGGGAAATTTGTGAAGATGGGCCAGAAAGAGTGTTAGAGCCACAAGTTGGGTCATTATGCACTGAGACTTTGTCTCTCCCTCATAACTACCCCCATAAAGCATGACCCACATTCCCCAATGAGGAGGGTCCCTTCGGAGGGGGGAGGTCAGGGAGGAGGCTACTGGAGGCACCAACAAGAATGTGAAATTAAAATAAATAAAAAAAATCCATTACATTTTAGTGTACTTTAAACCATTGTGTTTTAAAGATATGTTTGTAGCTCTTTCTGACATCTGAACAGTAATATAGTAGGTAAACCATTCAGTTTTAGTGCTTTTAATCTTTATAATGTGCAAGTTAATTTAGTTAATTTTAGCATAGCATGAAATAATTCTGATTTCAATCTCAACCAGTTCTCTCATGTGTTACTGCATACATGACAGTATTAGTAAAAATTTTTGCCAGATAGGCTATGAGATGATGTAGTAAACACAGTTGTGTTATTTTATGCCTTTCATTTGAAATTCATGATCATAATAAAATGTGTCTACATTCAAAATTCCATAGATATCTAACATTTGATTGTATTGTCTCACAAGATAAATTGTTTAAAAGAAATGGCATACGTTTCTGCAATTCCCTATTGTACTTCAGAAATACATATTCCTTGTTCTCCCAGAGCCTTATAAAGGTGCTTGAAAATGAGTAGGTCTACTTCTGTCTAAAATCATTTTGGGGTTATTTAATATCATTATATTAACAGTGCACTGGAGGAGAGAACACAGGCAGAGAGGCTGCCTAGAGTGCTGCCCATGGAATGCTTCCTAACAAGCGTTGCATGTCAAATATAAATGGATTGGCTTTAGGAGATTAGTAACCGTGCTTTACTATTTACCTGTGAAAATTGAGGTCTTGAGTTCACATAACTAAATGAATTTCCTTTCAAAGTATTTTCTGAGTTGCAAAGTCATAATGTAACCGGCCTTTTCCGAAACAACACAGCTTTTTCTTAGCTTATTCCATTCATTTCTTTAAGTTCCAATAGCTTTACCTTAAAAAATTATTTTAAAAATGGACCCAACGTAACAGTTTATTGATTTTTTTTTAATCTCTGGGTTAAGAATATTTGACACATTCTTTCTTGAACATTGTTTTAGAAAGGCACAAAATAATATATTTATTTCTATACAATTTTTTTAAATGGGGTTAGTTTTTACATGCAAGGGTTAATTTTGACAAGTTACTTTTTTTTAATTTTTGTTTTGGTTTTTTGAGGTAGGGTCTCACTCTAGTTCAGGCTGACCTGGAATTTACTATGTAGTCTCAGGGTGGCCTCAAACTCATGGAGATCCTCCTACCTCTGCCTCCCAAGTGCTGGGATTAAAGGCACGCGCCACCACACCCGCTGACAAGTTACTTTTAAAGGAACAGTAACTAAATGAAGAGTAAACTCTCATCAGTGTAGCATTGGCAATCTAGACAGTGGACCAGGTTCAGTTGGGGAAACACACAGGGATACAACCACATTTACCTATTGCACAGTACACTTTAGAAGTAAAAGTCAACCTATTAATATTGTTCTCCTAGTCGCATTTATAAAACAAAGTTGAATACAACAAATATTGAAAGTTACTTTAAAGATGATAACATTTTCCTTAGCTTAAAATCAATAACTTTGTATGGTGGTTTGATTTAGGTGTCCTCTGTAAACTTATGTGCTCTGAATGCTATATCCTCAGCTTATGGCAATTTGACAGTTGAAGCCTCCTGGAAGTGGTGTTTTATTTTTTTTTGGGGTTGGCTTATGGGTGTTATAGCAAGCTTCCCCTTGCCAGTGTTCTGCATGCACTCCTGCTACTGTTGACCACCTGATGTTGACCAGGAGGTGATGTCCATGCTCCCCCCATGGCATTGTTTCCCCTGCCATCATGGAGCTTACAGTCAAGTCTGTAAGCCCAAATCAACCCTTGCCCCCCATAAACTGCTTTTGACTGGGTTCTTTGTGCAGCAACTTGAAACTAACTGAAACAGGAAAACTGGTACTGAGAAGTGGGTCCATTGCTGCTACAAACCTGAGTCTGTGTCTTTGACCCTTTGGAACTGATTTGCAGGAAGAAAGTAGAAGTATTTGAAACCTTGGCCTAAGAGATGCCTTGCAGTGCTGTAAGTCCCACTTGATGGGCCATTCCGGTCAGAGTTGAAAGACCTGAATGCAGTAAGAACTATGGACCATGAGGCTTGGCTTATGAGGGTGATGAAGAACTTTGTTAGGACTGGTCTCAAAGCCATTTGTGTGAGAGGCTTGCTGTGTTCTGCCTGCCTGGGTCCTGAGAAATTTTGCAGGGTTACATTATGTGGAAAATTAACTCATGTGACAACACTTTGTCTTTAATAAGTGTGGTAGTTTGAATATATGTCCCCCAATATATTCAGTGGTTTATTACTTATAGTTTGCATCTGCAATCACCTTGACAGGTCTGTCTTAAGGTGTGGTGATGGTTTGAGATTCCATTAAAGATATGCAAATGTGCCAAAAGTTCTGAAGTGTGCTGTATGACCTTTTGGCTGTTATCTCTGTGCTGTGGTGGCTGGTTGGCAAAATTTTCTCTCTTTTGGTCCTGTGAAGGGCAAGCTGTTTCTCTTGCCATTATGGAACTTCAGCTTCAATAAATATTTCCTCTTAACTGTTTTTAAAGTCTGCTACAATTTGGCTATGACACTGTTTTATGAACAAAAGTCTTCCTATAACTAAAATTTTATCATAGTTATTTCATTATAAATATTTACTTATTTTTAAAGATTTTGATTTCTAATTAAGTAAGTATTACAGCTAAAATTTGCATTTTGAATCATTTATTTTCTTTGGCCTTTTTTTTTTTTTTTTTTTTTGAAGTAGGGTCTTGCTGTAGCCCAGGCTGACTTAGAATTCACTATGTATTCTCAACCTGGCCACAAATTCACAGTGATCCTCCTAACTCTGCCTACTGAGTGCTGGGATTGAAGGTATGTACTACCATGCCCAGTACATTTTTAAACACTGAATACAGTATGTATTTTCACGGTTTGAAACCGATTTCATCCATAAACGCATATGTTCTGATTGCTTGGGTCCCCAGCTGATGGGTCCCCAGCTGATGGTAGTTTGGAAGATGGGGAGTCGCTGAAGGAGTTGTGTGGTTGGGAATGGATTAGGGGTGTTATAGCCAGCTCCCCCAGTGAGTTTGCCTCACTTTCCTGCTGCTGTTATCATCTGCTATGACAAAAGTGATGTGCAACTTCTGCTTATGCCATGTTATCTATCCCATGCCACCATGTAGCTTCCCCTTGAGACTCAAACCCAAAATAAAACTTTCCTTCCCATCAGCTTCTTTTGGTTGGGTATTTTGTCCCAGCGATAAGAGAGTAAGCAAAACATATATTTTCTATGATAAAATGAATATTTCTCTTCTAACCTTAAAGATAAGCAGGAAATCAGATCCATCTTCTACTTAGTGTGTGAACACATGATATCTGTCAAACTCATTTGGTTTGGACCCTACCTTGTGACACTTCTGTAAACATTAGCAAGTGGTCTAGTTGGAGAACATAGGCCTCTAATGGCCAGTCCTTAGTGGTCTTTGGTCTTGGCTCTACCTATACCCCTATCTATGCCTCTAGTCTAGCATTATGTAAGCTCTACCACTTTGTCTTTCTTATCATAATGGACCCAAAACTCTAAAATTGTGTGCCTATATAACAATTTCCTTGTTTGCATGGCTTTCCTTGGGTATTTGGTGCCAGTGATGCAGAAATTTAATTAATTCACTACTCCTCTAAATAATTAGAATTGCTGAAATTATAATTTAACTATAATACACAAAGACAGGAATTATTTATGCATAACATCTTATCTCAGCTGCATAATTTAAACTCCACATAAATTATTTGTGAATAAGGCAAGCAACTTAAATTTTTTCTGTCATGACATGTGAAGAAGCACAAAACACCTTCTGCAAAAGGCACATTTTGCTTCAAGTTGATTGCGTGACTGTGTTTCCTTTGGGGAGAGCAATACGCTAATGTGACCCACACACATGATGGAGGAACAAGCATTGTCATTACAAGGCAGAGGCAGTGTTTTAAAGTTCAACACCATTAAGTATCTGAATGCTGAATGTTAAAAGTATATAACTTACTTTCATGGTGTAACACGGCTGCGGACACATGCACCTCCTTTACAATGATCTCCATAAGGAATAAAAATATGAAACAAGCCGGGAGTGGTGGTGCACACCTTTAATCCCAGCACTCGGGAGGCAGAGGTAGGAGGATTGCCGAGAGTTCGAGGCCACCCTGAGACTACATAGTTAATTCCAGGTCAGCCTGGACCAGAGTGAGACCCTACCTTGCAAAAAAAAAAAAAAAAAAAACAAAAAACTATGAACCAACACTAAAACAATAAACCCATCTGTCTGCAATGATACAAAGTCCACAAATTCTACACAAATTATCACAGGATAAGTTTCTGCAGCTATAACATGCATCACTCACTTATAGATTTTTAATAGAATTGAAAGACAGTCATCGAATACTGTCACGTCTCAATGTTGTGGCAGCACAATTATACAAAAGTAATCATACATATTGATGCAAGTTGTGGACTCAGCTGCTCCTATGTCTCATAGGATGAAATAAGTTAAATCCTCACTACAGGGCCCCATGCTCAGGTTGTCAATCTGGTGGTTTTAAAGCTTTTGTTCTCTGTTTCATGAACATTCGTGTGTCTTTATTATATTGGAACTGCTCTGGTAAAAGGTTAAAAATCATATTTGGGGTCTCTTAAAATTCCCTGACTTTGAAACAGTTCCCTTTCCCCTTTAAAGCATTTTCTTGGGCCCTCAATGTAAACTTAACAAGCAAACCTGTAGTCTTAAAACCATGTGCTTTAAGTAACTTTTCTCAAGACAGTCTGTTGTATGTCCACCATTAGTTGTGATGCACAAGTGAACTATTTATGATACATATGCGAGCCTAAGAATAAAACCACTGTGGGCCAAGATCCAGTTTCTCTCTCCCAGTTTGGACAGAGAGCACCCTGGTTCCCCCACTTCTGTATGTCTAATTAAGTGCTGTGTGTTTGTCTGTCCTTCACCGTCCCCTTTCTCTGCCCGAACCCTGCCACCCTGGCCACAGCAAGACAGATCTATGTAAATTTGAAATTATTACAGGAAAATGTAACTTTTACTTCAAGTAGGAAAAATTATAATTCATATTCACTATTAAAAAAAATCATCATCCCTTTGACATTTTAAAGTGATGCTATATTTTGAAATACTGAAAGAAGTAATTGAAGGAATACAATAGACCATATTAACCATAGTGAGTTCTCTTTAGCAGTGGCTATGTTAACTTGGGTCACTGAGTGAATTACACAAAAAGTCATTATCTCATTTGTTAAATGAAGATAATAATAGAATGGTTGTCATTGAACTTGTGGGATGATGGAGTGGAATATGGATTATAGTCCCAGGAAATAATGAATATTGGAGGACAGCCATCATTATATATATATTCCTTCAATTTATGTAGGAAAAATGCTTATATTTATACAAATAAATGATATGTTTTAAGTTTTGTTTCCTTTTGTTAACTTCTCCTACTAGCTTTTTTTCTCTGTTTCCCATGGTGGCACTTAAAATACTGAGGGTCATAATGATTATACAACATATTTTCTTCTTTTTACATAACTAAGTTTTAGTTCACATATATCCATGTGTAAAATGATTTTCAAATTCCACTATACGTTTGTGTTATGTAATATATGCTACCTGATGTTTTGATTGGTTTCCAATCCAGCTTTCTTTCATTAAAAAAAAAAAAAAATGATATTTCACCCAAGGCCAGAGTTTTAATTATCAGCCACGGAGAAATCCAACCATTTATTTATTTTTTGAATATTTTTATTCATTTATTTGAGAGAGACAGAGAAAGAAGCAGAAAGAGAGACGGGGAGAGAATGGTTATGTCAGGTCCTTCAACAGCTGCAAACTCTAGAATTCCAGAAACAAGCTCCACCTTGTGGTTCTGGCTTATGTGGATCCTAGGGAACTGAACCTGATTCTTTGACTTTTCAGGCAAGTGTCTTAAAACCTAAGCCATCTCTCTAGCACCATTTATTCTTTTGAACTATTATCACAGTGCCTAAGAGAATAATTTATATATTTTTAAAATTTATTTACTTATTTATTTATTCATTTATTATTTATTATTTATTTATATTATTCTAATTTTACATTCATAATGGTGACCCCATTATCCTCCTTCCTGTCCTCCCTCTTTGTTTAATTGTTTGCTTGTTTTTGCTGTGGTTTTTTTTTTTTTTTTTTTTTTTTTTTTTTTTTTTTTTTTTGTTTTGTTTTTTTATAATCTCACTTGTCATTTCTTGTGGTTGTTTCAATCCTACCTCTGCCTCCCGAGTGCTGGGATTCCTATTCAGAAAATTTTTTTAAGTTTTTATAATCTCACTTGTCATTGCTTAAGTTGTTTCTGAATTTTCTTCTAGATTTTTGTCTTTGTTCATAAGTTGCTTTTTTAAATATATATTTTTAATTTTTATTATTATTTGGAGAGAGACACAGAGAGAGACAGAAAGAGAGAGAGAGGGAGAGGAAGACAGAGATGGGCATACCAGCAGTGTCTCAGCTGCTGCGAATGAAATCCAGATGTGTTCGCCCCCTTGTGGTCAAGTGCGGCATTGTGCCCTTGTGTCACTTTGCATCTGGATAAACGTGGGACCTGGAGATTGGAACCGCTGGAGATTGGAACTGCTGGAGATTGGAACCAGTGTTCTTAGGCTTAGGAGGCAGGCGCCTTGGCCCCTAAGCCATCTCTCCAGCCCAAAGTTCATGTTTTGAATCAAAATCTCCTATCCAGTTTTGTGCAAGTTGAGAAATGCAGAACTACTTTTATTCTTTTTCAGGTGGACATGCATACTTCTCAAAGTCAATGTACATTTTTAAAATACTAATCTTGTTAATCTAGTAGCATGGAAGTTCTTTCTTTTAACTAGTGTGTTCTTTGCTTCCTTTCTTCATTGTCTTAAAACTTTAATGATATGGGTCAGTTGTATCCTTTTTATGTTTATTCCTAGGTATTTTATTAATTGTTTTGAACCTATTGTGAATGAGCTATTTTTCAAAATTTCACTCTTATCAAGTTCATTATTGGTATATAGAAAAGCTACAGCTTTTTGTATTTTGTATTTTCCATATTGAAATGCTTTTGGCTTTTTTTTAAAGTATGTATTTATTTATTGTAGAGATAGAAAGAAAGAGAGACAGAGACAGGCAGATAGAGAGAAATGGTGCACTGGGCCTCTAGCCACTGCAAACAAACTCCAGACACATGCACCACCTTGTGTATCTGGCTTATGTGCATCCAGGGGAGTTGAAACTGTGTCTTTAAGCTTTGAGGCAAGCACTTTAAGCACTAAGCAATCTCTCCAGCCCCAAAGTATCTTTTTGTTTGTTTGTTTTATTATTTTTATTTATTTATTTGAGAGTGACAGGCAGACACAGAGAGAAAGAGGCAGATGGAGAGAGAATGGGTGCACCAGGGCCTCCAGCCACTGAAAAGAACTCCAGATGCATGTGTCACCTTGTTCATCTGGCTTAGGTGGGTCCTGGGGAATCAAACCTCGAACTGGGTTCCTTAGGCTTCACAGGAAAGAGCTTAACTGCTAAGCCATCTCTCCAGCACCGCACCCCAGAGAATCTTTTGAGTATAGAATCATGCATATGCAAATAGAGCTAATTTAAGATCTTCTTTGTCTATTTATAATCACTTTATGTCTTTCTCTTCTTGCTTCATTTAAAAGTTCAAGCCTTATATTGAGTAAAAGTTGAAAATCTTGGCATCCTGGAGTCATTCTAGCTTTTAGAGAGAAAATACTCAGATTTTCTCCATTAGTATAGGTTTACAATACTTTTCCTCTTTGTACCTTTATCATATCAACCTAAATTCTGTCTATACTTAATTTCTTCACTACTGTTAAAACAATCATTTTGGGCTGGAGAGATGGCTTAGTTGTTAAGGCACTTGCTACAAAGCCAAAGGATCCCTGTTTGATTCTCCAGGACCCACATAAGCCAGATGCACAAGGGGCACATGCATCTGGAGTTCATTTGCAGTGACTAGATGCCCTGGCATGTCCATTCTCTCTCTCTTCTCTTTTCTCTCAAATAAATAAATAAATAAATAAATAAATAAATAAATAAATAAAAAAAATTTTAAAAAAACAGTCATTTTAAACTTTGTCAAATGCCTTTTTTGCATATATCGATATAGTCATGTATTTTTTTCTTAAGTCTGTCTGGAAGCAATATTATACTTATTGATTTGAATATATTGAACCACACTCCCAGTACTGGGAAAAAGTGAATAATCTATTTAACGTAGTTTTACATTCAGTTTGAAAAATCTTCATTGAGAAATTGTTCATCTATGTTTATTAGGTAAACCTGACTTCAGCTGACCTTTACATTTTTTTTTAATTACAGTATTTGGGTAATGTTGGCTTCATTGAATGAGTTTGTTAGTGGTTCTTCCTCTTCTATTTGGTAGCACAGTTTGACAAGTATCCATGCAATATCATTCTAAAAAGTTGGTGGAATACACAATGACCCCTCTAAAAAGTTGGTGGAATACAGAGTGACCCCTCTAGTCTTCTGACTTCCTTTGTTGAGATACTATTACTACTTTAATTTTCATTGTTTGATATTGAGCTGCTTAACTTATTTATATATTCTACATTTAATTTGGCAAGTAATTTTTTTAGATTTTTATCCATATGATAAAATATTAACACAATTTTATAATAATTGTTCAAGGCATTTGTTACCCAGTTATCTGAATTTCATTAGATTCTAATGTACAAACTCACTTTTTATTTCTAGTTTTTTTGTCTTTTGCTTAATTTGTTTTTGACCTCTCATTCATTTGTCAGTTTGCTAAGGGGTTATATATTTTGTGAATCTTTTTCAAAGAACTAATTCTATGATCAAAACTTTATGTGTTGTTCCTTTAGTCTATATTTCATTAATTTATGCCCTAATCTTTATTAGTTCTTTCCATCTACTGCATTTGATTTGCCCTCTTCTTATTTTTGTAGTGCCTTGGTGTGTATCATCAAGTTATTTACTTGAGATCTCTGAATTTTAGTGTGGGGACTTGTACTTGTAGACTTTCCTCTTGGTTACCACGTTTGCCTCTGAGAGGTTTGGGTGGGCTATGCTTTCATTTGCATTTGACTCTTGGACTCTTACTTTCCTTTCTGATTTGTTCAGTGATTCAGTGTTCATTCAGAAAGTGAATGATTCAGTCTCCAAGTATGTGTGTGGATTCTGAAGTTTACCTAGTTGGTGGTTTCTACTTTTATCTATTATGTTTGGATAAGATTCATAGAATTATTATTATAGAATTATAGAATTATTCCAAAGTGTTTGTCTTTGTTAAGATTTGCTTTGTCCATTACAATGTGATCAATTCTTTTTTTTTTTTTTTTTTGGAGAGAGTCAGAGAGAATGAGCATGCCAGTGGCCTCTCAGCTACTCTGAACAAACTCCAGACTTTTTGTTTTGTTTTGTTTTGTTTTTGTTGTTTGTTTGTTTTTAGTTTTTTAGGTTTTTTTGTTTGTTTGTTTGTTTCTTTGTTTTTTAGGTAGGGTCTCACTGGTTCAGGCTGACTTGGAATTCACTATGTAGTCTCAGGGTGGCCTTGAACTCTTGGCGATCCTCCTACCTCTGCCTTCCAAGTGCCGGGATAAAAGGCGTGCACCAGCATGCCTGGCTGAACTCCAGGATTTTGTGCCTCCTTGTGGGCAAGTGTGGCATTGCACCCTTCCGTCAGTTTGCATATGGAGAATCGAATGGGCATTCTTAGGCTTATCAGGTAGGCACCTTAACTGCTAAGCCATCTTTCCAGCCCCAATGTGATCAATTTTAAAGATGGTTCCATGAATCTCTGTGAAGAATGTGAATTTCATATTTGTGTGATGAAATATTTTATAGCTATTTGTTAAAACCAGTGGATCTGTAATTAAATTGAACCTGAAATTCCCTTGCTGACTTGGAGTTTGGAAGATCAATCTAAATATGAGAGATAATAATTGTGTCAGGGTTATGTCATCTTTTATTTTATTTAACATTTTTCTTGTGTAACTGGGACTGCCAAGATGTGGTTCATAAGCAGGTAAAACATTTAGTGCTTCTCTTTCAAAAAAAAAAAAAAAATTAGGGCTGGAGAGATGGCTTGGCAGTTAAGGAGCTTGCCTGCTAAGCCTAAAGACCTAGATTCAATTCCCCAGAACCCGTGGAAGTGTATGGACAGTGCATGGAAGTGCATGGTGGTGCATATGTGTGGAGTTAATTTGCAATGGATAGACACCTGGCAGGCCAATCTCTCTCTATCTACCTCTTTCACTCTCTCTAATAAATAAATAAAAATAGAATATTTTAAGTAAAAATAATTTTGGGAACTTTATTATGTGAATATATTAAAATTTGTGGTATTCACATGGGCTTATCATTTTATGTTCTCTCTCCACATTACACTGAGATCCCTCCTCATTTGTTGTTCATATGGGGTTATGTGGGCTTATGAGTGTACCAGTCAGTCATTTTGGGGGTGGGCAATACTTCAAAGTTCACCTTCCCACCCTGTGGCTCTTACATTCTTCCTGCACGCTCTTCCACAATGTTCCCTGAGACTTGGAAAGCATGTTAGAAATCTCTAAGCTTTAGCTCTAGACAGCTTCTAATTTTCTGCTCATTCTGATGGGTGTTGTGGTCTCTCTGGTGTTTGCCACCATCTAACCAAGAGTGACAGCAGCATAGGTCAAAGCTGATAAGCATAGACATTTAGAAGTCTTGTTTCTTTTATTTTTTTAAGGAAGGATTTTTATTTATTGATTTATTTATTTGAGAGAGAGAAACAGGGACAGAGAGAGAGAGAGAGAGACAGAGAGAGAGAGAGAGAGAGAGAGAGAGAGGAGAATATTGGCATGCCAGGGCCTCCAGCCACTGCAAATGTATTGCAAATGCATGTGCCCCCTTGTACATCTGGCTTGCATGGGTCCTAGAGAATTGAACAGGGGTCCTTTGGTTTTGCAGGCAAACACCTTAACTGTTAAGTCATCTCTCCAGCCCTAGAAGACTTTTTGACAGATATAACCTCTTTTAGCCAAAGACCAGCTGAACTTCCCTCTATGGTCTATGAGCTTTCCAAGTCACTGGCCTTTGTCTTGGTTATCAGTACCAGATGTGAATTCCCTCCCACTGAATGGGTTCATAGCCAATCAGAGAGCAGTTGAATATTCCTTTAACCTATGGGCCACTGTTGTACCTGTGGGTAAATCTTTCCTGACTTGCTGATTTTGTAGCTCACAGTGTCTACTGATTGTTATAGCTTCTTAATGGGTTGTTTCCTTTATTAATATGTCGTGTCCCTCTTTATCTCTTCTGAATTGATGTGTGATAATGTTTTATATAGCTTTTCTTTTGAGCACTTGGCAAGTTTATTTATTTATTTATTTTTTCTGTTAACACACAAATTTTGGATCTGTTTAAAATCTAGGTCTATGAAGTTGAACCTGCTTTTATGTGTTTGTTTGTAGTTATATATATATATATATATATATATATATATATATATATATATATATATATATTCCCAAAGAGACAGACAGAGAGAGGGAGACAGAAAGAGAGAATGGGTGGGCCAAGACCTCTAGCCACTACAAACTAACTCCAGATGCATGCACCACTTTGTGTAAACACAGGTCAATAGGCATTGCATGCATGTACCTTAACCACTGAGCCATCTCTCAAACCCTATTTGCTTCCTTTTGAAGGAGAATTTCAATCTAGCCCAGGGTGGCCTCAAATTAATGGTGATTCTCCTTCCTTAGCCTTCCAAATGCAGGGATTAAAGGTGTGTGTTACCCAGTCCAGCTGAACCTGGTTTTGTATACCAGTCACCTTGTCAATGTCTTTTAATTAGGGACATGAGGCCCTTTGGAATTTCAGGTTGTTACTGAGAGAGGCTTGCTGTGCCCTGTGATTGTGTCCACTGTCTTCTTGGGGGACTATCAGTGGTACTCTTCCTTCTCTCTTTGTAGTGGGATTTGCTGGCTTGCTGCGCTGGACATTACTGATGCCTTCACAGTTACTCTTTGTTCATCACTTTCTTTCAGGGAAAGTATTATTTCCTGAATTCCCATGGAAGAGACTTTCTTCTCCAAGTATTCTGGCCCTTTAAAAATTTTCTTCAGTGTTGGTTTCATTGCCATGAATTGCTTTGGTTTGAGCTTATCTTGAAATATTATTACTCTATTAATTTTTAAGTGATAACATTACTGAATATGGCAGTTTTGATTGACAGTAATAACACTGCCAGAGATAGACACATACATTTATTTTAGCGTTGCTGATGAGAGAAGTGATAGTCTGATGTTTCTCCCTTTGTATATGACTTGCTCTTTTCCCCTTACAGCTTTTATTACTTTTGTTTCTTTATATTTTTGATATTTTAACTATTAAATTTCTGATGTGGTTCTCTTCTGGTCATGTTGCATATGACTCCTGTGACTTAAGGTCCGCTTCTTTCACTATCATTGGGAAACTTTTGCTAATTATCTATGAACTATGACTTTATTGTGCTCCTTCTTCTACCCCGTTGACTATTCATTCAGCCTCTTGGATAAATCCCAGAGTCTTGAGAATTTTGTGACAGATTCGTTAGCTTTCTTCTTTATGTATGTTTCCATGTAACATTGTCTTGAGGCTGTCCTTCATTCCTGAGACCCGGTCTTCTGATTGATCTTGTCTCTTCATGATGCTTTACATTCCATGGCCTTAATTTGAATGATTGAGTCTTTCTAATCGACAACATATACTCAGTTTTTCTTCAGTTTCTGTTTCCTTGTTGAAATTTTCTTTCATTTTTCTTTTATTTCTTCTTTGAGTAACTGAATGCTTGTTCATTTTGGCATCTTTCTTGTCCAGAACTTGAATTATTTTAATACTTTCTTCATCTGCTTATGTGAGTCTTTTCCTTTGTCATTTGTCCATTTTAACATTTGGATTCGGAATTCTTTGACATTTCAACTCTCATTGCTTTCCTTTGGTTTCTCTTTGGTTTCCATTATTGAAACTTTGAGGATGGGACATAGGTTATTGTTTTGTACATATTTTTCTTTGTTGTGCTTTGTAAACCTGTTAATATGCACGGGTCTTCTAGTTTTCATTTCCTGCCTTTGCTCATTTGTTTTATATGCTTTGTTTTACGGGAGCCCTTCTGGTGAGTTGGCATCTATGAGAAATGTTTCCTGTTCTTTATGAGGAAACATCTCAGTTCCCCTTAGAGATTTAAAAGAAATAATGGTACCATGGTGAGCGGTCAGAACTGTGCACTATTGTACAGCACACTTCCACAGATCTCATGTTGCTTAGTGCAGACTATGGCAGGTGGGGAGGAATTCATTTTCTCTGGCTTGCTAACTCTGGCTCAGGGACTCTGATCATACTTCTGCAAACATCATTGCACCAGGCTTTTCTTAATGTTTTAGATTACATCTTCATTGCAGAATTATGTCATTTTAAATTTTAATAAGTTGTGCTTTATAATGTGTTATGTACCAGGTTTTGGATTTCTATGTTGAAATATGAATGCTTATTCAACTTTAAAGTTCCCATCATTATGAATATATGACCAGCATGTAATTACATTCATTAGGAATTTTGTTCTGTTCTGTTTTGCATCCCAAGTTTCCAGGAGAATGCCTGCAATTCTTTGACATTGTTCAACAATGTGTCAAAAATTCTGAGGAAATTGTCTATAAATTATAATAGTTACTATGGATTTTCTGAATAAGTGAAATAGATTTTATAATACTATTTCACGTTAAATTTTTTGACTGAAAAAAATGCCTAACTACTACATAATTGTATATAATTTGCTAATGTATTTTGGCCTCTTTTGTATACTTTTTAAAATGTGGATTGCTCTTTTGTGACTTGTGTTAGAACCTTATCTATATTATTTAATGTATTCTTCTCAAAATGAGAAATCTATATTGCTATAGAGAATAATTCTTCATTTTCACTTTCCTTAAAATATATTTCATTCTTATGTTTCTAAATTGACTTTTTAACCATTTCTCATAATAAATGTTTTCCCCATTTTTTCTTTAGATTCTGAAATATTTTGAGCATAGATTATTTATTCAGAGGCCTTAATTTTTTGTTGTTTCTTTTTTCCTGTTTTTATATTAAGATTTTTATCTGTTCTAAAATAATATGAGCACATTTTTAATTCTTGTAGCTACGATATTCTTTCTATAAAGGGTTCTTAAATAACTATTCAACACTTTTAGCATTTTTAAGCATAACAACCTTTGAAACATCTTTGGTACCCTATATGTGAATATAAATTGAGATCTCAGTACAGACAATTGTTTTCTATGAACCAATTTTCTATTGTCTATATCATTCAAATTCAACAAATTCTTGAAATTAGCATGTAAATTATATTTTTCTCACACAAGGAAAATAATTAATTCTGTAAGACATGTTTTCCAGTGTTTTCATGTCAATTTTAATGCATTTATCAATCAGTATGAAATTTAAATGCATTTCATCTTATTCTCACAACCTTCTAATAAATTGGATGCTGACATTAAAGTAACAATTACATCTAAAACACACTGATTGTGCAGTGAGAAAAATAACTTACATTTAAGCTTAAGAATAGATATATTTAGTGGTTAAGATGAGTACAAAATAACATCTTAGCTCACCAAACTACTAGCAAATAAATATGAAACCTTTATTTAGTGTTTATGGGGTTGCTATGACTTGAAAATGCTTCTCTGGTCTGATGTAGAGCATAAACACACACTACACTTAGACTTGAATTTTCAGTTTATTTTATTTACTTTTAATGCTTTCTATAAGTAACCAGTTTATGTAACTTGCCCAACATAAATGATATTACAAGTGGTTTATTAATAAACCTGATTCTTAATATCCCATTACTTATTTTCTCTTCAAAAGTAAATGGTATTTCTTTTTTCTCCATGTTTTTTATTTTATTTTTTTTCAATAAAATCACTTAACAGCTTTACTTTATCAAGGATAACATCCATTTGGATAGAATACAAATAGAATTAAAACCCTTAACAAAGTAATTTCTATTTAAGGGCATAAAATAATAAAGGAGCCAAAAATATGAGAAATAAAATTTGCCTTTGGATGGAGTGATGGCTCAATACTTAAAGGTGCTTACTTGCAAACTCTGATGCACACTTTGGGGGCAATCCGCTAGTATCCACTTAAAGCCAGGTGCACAAAGGAGCACATGCATCTGGAGTTCATTTACTCTCTCTCTCTCTCTCTGAAATATTTTTTAAGTTTGCTTTATAAAATGTCCAGAGTTATTACATTAGAATTATTCACTTTACTATTTTCTGAAAAGATTTTGGTTGAAGTGTATATTTGAATTACTGTCTACAAATAATAAAATTTAAATATTAAAATTTAAGTGCTTGTGCACTTAAACATATAAGAACAGTTAATTGTATCTCCATATTGATATGTGTGTGCATATATATCATATATATATATATTCAATTTGTTATTATAAGTATATATTAGGATGGTCTATATGTAAGTGACATGTGCACATGTGGCATATGCACATGTGCATGCAGATGCACATGATTTGTGTGCACACTTAAGGGGGCCGGATGAGCAATTCATCCTCTTTGGTTGTCTTGCCTTATTTTCTTGAGGCAAAGGTTGTCACTGAACCTGAGGCAAATGGCTTTGGATTAGACTGGCTGACCAGAAAGCTCCAACAAGCCTACTATCTCTGCCCACTAAATGCTGTGAATATAGGTGAACACAGCTATGCCCATCTTTTTGCATGAGTGCTGGGGTTCTAATTCAGGCTCACAGTTTGTGCAACATATGCTGTTTCCCACTGAACCATCTTCTACATTTAGTATAATATGTTTGTGTCATTTTCTTTTGCTTTCTATTCCTTTAAATAAACTCGGCTAGATTTACACATAAATAAAGATTAAAGACTTTAGGATAAATGGAAATTGCAATTTATGTTTCTGATGTTGAACTCATATAGGCTGTATAGAGGACAAAAATGGTACTGTGATCATTAGACTGATGAATATTTATACTTCCAAATTCTCTATCGTTTCAATATATGAAGCTGAACTTACATTGATAACCCACAGTTTGATATTAGAAATCAATATGAACAACCATTTCTGAGACCTTTGTATTTGCATTGCATCTATTTGTTGTTTTTATTCATTCTATAAATATGTCAAATAAATAATTGAAAATACACATTGTGATATTTTTGTAAACATGGTTGTGACCTAGACAAACGTGAATAAAATGAGTAAGGAGGGTTATTAATAATTTGAAAAAGAAAATAATAATAAAAATATTTTAATTAATAGATATTAGTTACCCCCTGGAACTTTGCAAGATTTAAAGTTACTATATTTCACATTGCTCAATAAACATATGCAATTGCTGTAGGTTAACTTAAAATTAAATATTTAATTAAAAATGTCTTAAACTGTGTAGAGCACTAGCAGAAGTAAACATTGTCATTCCATGCAGGAGAGATCACTCCTGAGTGCAGACATGATTAGGGTCCCCTTCTACAATGCATGAGACAGCAAGGCTGAGTGGTGATAAGAAATAAGATGGAGAGAATGTCCAACATTACCTTCTCTTGGTGTCAAGAAACAATAGCTCTATTAAGGCACATTAAACAGAGAAATATCAAATCAAGTGAATCAGTAGCATAAATATAGGATGTAGAAACCAGCAAAATAAGTTCTTTTAGATTAAAATGGTAAGCCAAATGATATCCAGGCTTTTGATTTTATATTAAAAAGCAATGTGGGGGCTGGAGAAATGGCTTAGCAGTTAAACGCTTGCCTGTGAAGCCCAAGGATCCCAGTTCGAGGCTCGATTCTCCAGGACCCACGTAAGCCAGATGCATAAGGGGGCACATGCATCTGGAGTTCTCTTGCAGTGGCTAGAGACCCTGGCACACCCATTCTCTCTCTCTCTCTTCCTGCCTATTTCTGTATCTCTCTCTCTCTCTCTCAAATAAATAAATAAATAAATAAATAAATAAATAAATAAATATTAAAAAGCAATGTGGAGTTGGTGTGATGGCTTAATGGTTAAGTCACCTGCCTGAAAAGCCAAAGGACCCAGGTTCAGGGTCCCCAGGACACACGTAAGCCAGATTCACAAGGTGGCACATGCATATGGAGTTCATTTGCAGCAGCAGGAGACCATGATGCACTCATTCTCTCTCTTTCTATCACATAAATAATTAAACATACAATATTTCAAATACAGCAATGTGATGGCATTGATGGAACAGATATAGTCAGACTTATGATAGTTATAGTTTTCAATCCATAGTGTGGAGAATAATTTAGAATCAGTCAGGCTGGATTATGTAACAAAAACAAGAAGCATGGAAATTTATCATGTTTACAAAGAACTCTTTCCTGTGTATGTGTGTTTGTATTACATTGTTTCTTGTCATCAGTCTCCAGAAAAATGCAGAATAAAAATATATATCAACTTTAAATTGTGAAGTAATTTTGTTAGTGGATTCCATTTTGACTTTTTCTACACATGCACTACTAGAATTGAAACATGCAGAAAAGTCAGCTTGCCAATTAGAGTTGATTTTGTCCTAATTTCAAGGGTATCATTAATCTATTAACTATCAGTCATGGCAAGCAGAAAGCAATAAAGACAAAGCCAGAATTTAATGTCAAATGTATCTAATTGCCAAATTCCTTGCCATTTTTAATGTTATTTCTTCAGACACGCTGACATTCTGACAAGTTCGTGGGATGATCTCTATTTCAAGTGCAAAGAAATGAATTTGACAGTAATGACTGAACATTTCCCTCCAAAGGCTGATCTGACTGAAAAAATATACCTGTTTCATTCAGTTTCACAAATTCTTTTTCTTTCTTTATTGTTATAAAAATAATGTTGCATGACAGTTGTTTAAATATAGATTGCAAAGCTCTTATAATCATATATGAAAATTTAAATATTGCTAAGTATGCTAAAAATATCATTTTAAGTTCTTTAAATCCATTTGGTTTTAAAATAATCACATCCTGGGTAAATATTAACAGCATGCTCAAATAATGTACTGTTTTGAGCCATATGTATGTATGTGTATTAGCTATACATCAATCTTGCATGTATATTTAATTGCTCTAATCCCCGTATATCCTTATCTAATGCTGTTTTTGATGATTTTTGTTAAATATGTCCATTTAAAACTGTATTCTGTGAAATGTACCTTTTCATATTTTTAAATGGATTTTCCAGCCAAAAAGGTATTGAAAATATTCAAATGAACAATTCAAACAATATAATTATGTTTATTTTACCATAAGCTTTTATTTTTCTACTTTCTCATTGAGAAAAATGAAGCCTTGTGATTTGGTCTTATTTTCATTTACTCGAGTGAATATGCCAGCATATGTTCTTGCTTCTTGTTTTCTCTCTTTCTTTCTGATAACAACTGTGTTTTCCTTTTTAAAATGTATTTTATTGTTTATTTATGAGAGAGAGAAAGAGGTAGAGAGAGAGTGAGAGAGAGAGAGAGAATGGGCATGCCAGTGCCTCCAGCCACTGCAAATGGACTACAGATGCATGAGCCTCCTTGTGCATCTGGCCTATGTGGGTCTTGAGGAATCAAACTGAGGTCCTTCAGCTTTGCAGGCAAATGCCTTAACCACTAAGCCATCTTCTCCAGCCTGGTAACTGTGTTTTCTGTTTATACAGTGTCATCTGTGATTTTTTTTTTTAATCTACATTTTTTTTTTTTGTACTTTGGTCCTAGTTTTCATTTGTTTTACACTACTGCAGACTTTGGAAATATCATCTTTCTCAGTAACTAACCACAATTTAGGATACATCTAAATCTTAATCTGTCTTTGATACCTTTATGTTAGTTTTGCTTATAGCCATCTTACTCTCCATAGCACAAGAAAACCTCCTAGTAGGTGTGAAACAGTGCTTGATGATGGAATTATGCATGATAGGATGTGCTGGTCCTTTTGTTCTTTTCTATTCATTTGAGTTCTTTAAATTGAACATTTTTAGTATCTCTTAGCTGTTTAATTTATCATTATAAAGACTCAGATATGAATCTTCAAATTTTCATTAATTAAAATAAAACAATATTTTTTAAAATTAATTTTAAAGTATTTTCTAAAGTTGTGTAGGGTACAATAGACATTTATGAGAGAGTATAAAAGTCCATATATAGTCATTTTTATGTAACTTTAAGTATCAGTAATATTAACTCTCTTTCATAGGGTTAGGGTTCTTAAAATAATTGAACATGTGAAGAATAATTTTGAGTGGCCTAAACATGTCTATCCTCTCAAACATGTACAAGGTGAGAGAGAATAGAAGTTACGTGAGATAACTATTCCTCATGATAGATATACTTTTCTAGCTCAGAGTCAGGTCTAATGGATAAAAAACATGATGAAAAGACTGAGACATAAGGAAGAGGAGAAAGTATGAAGTGAGCAAATAGAAGTTACAAGGTTGTCATGAGAATATCATGTTGAAGCATAGAGTAGAAACTATTAAAAGTGCCAAATGACCCTACGATTATTGTATATGAAATGTTAAGTCAACGGTGTCCTGTTCATAATTGTGCTATACAGGGAATTATCCCTAGACAAATACAGTACATTTCTTAAATACATCCTAAACAGTAATCACTGTATGAAGTGAAAAGACCTAAACTAGTGAAATTGAATGTGATAGTTTAATTATTTACCAGGAGAAAAAATTGCTTTATCCTTCACTCCTCCCACTAAAAATATGGTTTTCATAAGCTAAAAATATATTTTATGATGTGTTGCTTTTGCCAAAATTGGTTTTCAACTTCATAATCTGAAATTTCTAAATTTTTGAAAAATTTCAGATCCATGGATGAATTTGTAACTCATTTCAGATAGACATGTGATAAAAAAATCACATTTAAATAATAAATTCTGGTCTAGGGTGATAACTCAGTAGCTAGAGTGTTTATCTAACTGACCCTTGGTTTGACTCCCAGCACACAAAAATTATCCTCAAGAAGAAAAATATTTTTAACAAAAGTGGTATAAACCATGGTTTATGGGTGGGGAATTGTCTGGAAAAATAACAAGTGTAAATGGCTATGATGGAGTAAAATCAAAACCTCCATGATGGACTTGTTATGAGGGGGAATACTTTACATTATTACTACTTAATATATATAGACCTAAATATGTTATTCCTGGACACTGAAATCAATTGAATAAAAAGTTACCTAATGCTTTACTGAGAACCAAGTAATGATTGCTTCTTCTGAAATCATTAATCAGCACCAGTGTCGAAACACTATCAGTAATGAGTTAAACATGGCATGGCATTATTTTAATTTCTCATGACTAAGCACTGATTTTTATCTGAAATTCACATATTATAACACTTTGCCTAAAAAGCCTTGCAAAAAGAGTCATTATGTGATCAGCTGGTATAATGAAGAATAAATTTAATACTCTTGGTAAATTGAACTATTTATTCATCTACTGTAAAAAGTGTATCAAATACAGTTCTCACATATTTTGTCTTGAATTATGTAACTTAGAAGTTCTTTGTATATTCTTTGAAGAGTCAATATATGTGAAATAACTTGAGGTCAATGAGATTTTTTTTTTAATGGCATTACACATGAGGGCCTTCAATACAGGAAGTTGGCACATATAGATGGTGACAATCATCTACATTCAAATATTTAAATATTTTTTTTTTAATGATTCTCCTTGAAAGGGTTCACTTTCAATACTCATTTGCTGGGAAGAGTAGTTATTTTCTGAAAGTTTGTAGTAGAATTACAGTGTACCGTTTTTCGAGGATATGGCAGTAAAATTAATCATGATCTCCTACAGGAAATAAAAGTCTCAGTTATACAATTCAGTAAAATCTGAATTGATGTTTACTTAAAGCTGCCACTTTAAATGTGGTTCTTTGTGTTACCAAGTGTATTCTTAGAATGACTATTGAGCTCAGCCAAACTATCTTATTGTGCAATAATATAGGCATCAGTCTGAAATCTAGTTACATGGAACCGACAGGTAGTTATTTAGGAAGACGATCCACAGGGAGTGATTGGAGTCCTATCTGTTTAAGCCCTGGCTGCCAGTGATAGCAAAAGATAGGGATGATCCATCATTCTAAGTGGGGGATCAATGGCTGAGAGCATACTGTGAGATAGCAAGTCTGAGAGTGTTATTTCATATTGGGGAAAAGTCAGAATGCTATTGACCCTCTCTAAGTCAAGAGCAATTGGATTTAGGGACACAGTTTCTACTGTGAAAGCTCCATGAGCCTTGTTTAAGTCAGTCAAACAGCATGTAGACAGCACAGTTTAAGTCAGTGCCTATCATTAAAAAGAATAAAAGTATGTCCAGTCAACCACCCTTCACAGAGAAAAAAAAAAAAAAAAAAGTCAATGTTGTGGGATCCTCAAAGCTCTATCTTTTGAGATGAAACATATAATTGTCTTCCATCAAGCAGATGTGTTGTCTCCTTGAACGGGATATTCTCTAGTCATGAATCACAGGCTATTATATCTGGAGGGTACCCAAGATATTATCTAATAGAATCTTCTCAAATTCAATGTGAACTTAGGAAGCTAAGTGATTGTTTCCATGATTAAACAACAAATAAACGCTGTTGGAGGAATAAGGTAGAGACTATACTGAAATCTTGGAAATTTCTTCTTCTACAATATCCCATTTTGCTACTAACCAAGTAATTATATATTTGAAGAGAAGATCATTATGCATCAAGCAATAACAAAATAATGCAATATTATCAACATGTGGAGGAAACATTGAACTGATATTCAGTCCTTCTCTTTGCTGCACCATGTATCGTGAAGATGTAGCATTCAATTCCCTTGATTGTCTCACAACTTCTTATGCTATTCAGGTTTAGCTGCATTCAGACTTGTTTTGAAAGTTGACAGTAAAAATGATATTGCATTTTTACAAGCAGTATCTGGAGACAGTGTATTTAGTTTGGTTTCATTAAACACAATCATTGCAGGTAACTGTGTACTTGGTGGACAGCTTTCAAGTTTTTGTGGATTAATAAGCACAGTTTAACTTGGAGTCAATAACTTTGAGATATTTTTCATTCTCAATTTACAGCTAAAGTGTTCATATATTCCCTTCAGCTGTGGCAGAGCTGGAAGCTTCTCTGGTTTTCTAGTTTAGCTGTGTTTTTCTAGAATATATTGTTGGAAGCCAAATCAATGTAAAATCTATTTTTTCTTATTATTTCTCAATCATTAAGTGAAATAATATTGCCCTTTTTAGTTTAATTTTTCTTATTATGCTTGTAAGGTTCAATGCCTTTTGTTATTAATTCAAACTTCTATGGTATATCTTATTTACTAATGTATTCAAATATTAAAGGGAATAGCAGGAAGGGATTATAATCAAATTACAGTATGTTCATGTATAAAAATTCCCAATAAGATAAAAAGAAAACTGTAAAAGAAATAAAAAAGTATGAACTGAAACTTGAATATTAAAAGAAAGCTTTATAAAGAAAAACATTAGGGTGGACTCAGAAAAATCTCTAGGATTTTAATAGCCTAAGAGATATAAATATTCTAGTTCATGTATCAAATGACCCCAATGTGGCTCAGGGAAATTTGCGGAAGAGGGGGTGGAAAGAATGTTAGAGCCACAAGTTGGGGCATTATGCACAGAGACTTGGCCTATTCCCCATAGCTCTTGACTACCCCCACAATGTGTGAACCACATTCACCATTTATGAGGGACCCTATGGAAGAGGGAGGACAGGGAGGAGAATAATGGAGTTACCACTATGAGTGTAAATCTAGAATAATATACATAAGAATAAATAAAATTTTTAAAAAAGCAATTTGAATTTATGCAGCAGAAATAAACTTGAATACATCTACTTTTCAACCATGAGCCAAATGCTGACTCAATGCCAAATCGCATAACTACTACCAGCCTGAATCCTGTAAATACTTGTTTGAGCATAATTTAAACTATGCCTGGGAAAAGATGTAATTCATGTGAAATTAGCATGGGCACATAAAATAGAGACAACCTTAAACAAATGGAAGCTACTGAAAGAAATTATTTTGTAAAGGTTTTGAAACTGGAGTTACATGATAAAAATGGTGCTTGAAGCTGAACACAGGCCATGGTATATAAGAGAGGGGAGCTGGAGTAAAGAAATACCAAGATTAATGATGCTGGAAAGGTAGTCATAAATACAAAAGCAAGGTCTTTTAGGGAGGGATAATGTCTATAGTATAGGGATTCATCTTAGTGAGCAGTTAACTTTAGAATATAGATATTAATAAGGGTTTCATATAAGACCATAATGTACACTTGACCCTGGATAAAAATAAAGAGCTATGGACCCAGAAAATGGCAAATGTTTGTTCTATGATGTAGGATCACTCAGAAATGAAAGCTCTTCTCCCTTAAAGTTTGTGGGTCAAAAGGATGTGGACAGGTACATTAAATGGGACCAAATGAAATAGAAGGATGCTTAGAAAGGTACTTTAGTAAATTCACTGGGGAAATGGTCTAAGATGGACATGAGCCACAATAAAGCAAGAGGTTATAAAATTCAAACAAGTCATATCCATCTATGACATCCCATTATTTAGGTATAAAAATAAAAGAGGAATTGAGATAGTCATTTTAAAATGCCTATAAATATGGCAAATCTGCAGTATCAGAACCAAGTATTATAACTGGTACATAAACTTTAGGAAAATGAAATGCAAGTTTATGATTAATGCAAATGACCTGCAAGAATGCCATCGATACAATTGTCATGTGTTTCATTTTTACTTCACAACATGGAAGTGTAACACCACTTTCTAGGAAGAAAACAGTCCACATATTCTGGAGAAGCAATGGTCCCAGTAGGGGAAAGATTGGAATACATTAAAAAAGATAATCACTTTCCAAATAGAAAGCCTTCAAACCAAGATAGTTTTCTTAGACAAACATTTATTTCTCATACTAGAGCGAAATTTTAGTCCCCATCTTCCCTCTGAGCACATATGGTGACATTCTACCTGGAGGAATATTAAGGGAGTGCTGCTAAGAATGGTCCTTCTTCTATTGTCAGCATTACTAGATGGAGCTGTGTTTGGATATTTGGAGAGTGAAAAGGAGATGGGGCTGAACTAGGGACCGGGGAGGAGGAGCTACAGGGAAGGGTTCTTTCATATCTGTGGGTTCAGGCTCCCCTCTGATAGAAGTGACAATTCAGCTCTCTCTAGTCCTATCTTTAGAAGCAGAGAGAAATTGTCCTATTCAGACCCTTTACTTCAATTACCATCTTCTGTTTCTCTCCCCCTCCCCCATTTGTTTTGACAATGGGAATGCTCATTTATTCCTAAGCACCATTTGTTTGGAGGGTGGTAATACAATATCTTCCTCCTGAACTTCAGTTTTTTTTTTTTTTTTTTTTTTTTCCTGAAGCATCACTTTGTTTATTTCATTTCTTTATTCCAGATAGCATCTCAAACAGCTGGAAAACTATGATAGGCTGAAAACAGTCGCTTTGGTTGTGAGAAACTGTCCTTGGTAGAGCTCCAGAGACAATGGTGGGAAATTAATCTGAGATTCTTTGGCTTAGAGCATCACTAATGCTCTGTTGAGGGTACATGTCGGGGGAAGGGGGATGGAAGGACTATATCTAACTCTTGTCGCTATGTACTTGATATCTTGACACGTACCACAAAACACCCTACCTTGGGCACATCTGTTGAAAATCTGGAAAGCAGACTCCAGTAAATGGCCTTACACTGAAATAAGGCACAGCTGGTGAGATATTGTGAGAGTAGCTTCTACTCTACTGAATTATCACTTGGGCTTGGATGGGAAATCATTGACTCAAGAAATTCCCTACACTCATATACCTTCATAGCCCTATGAAGATGAGTCTTAGGACAACTTTAACTTGAAATTAGTTTGGAGACTGAAATCCTCTGGAACCAGAAGGCCTGTACGGAATTCCTGGATCATGGGTCCATAAGAACATGATCAATACAGTTTTTTCTTTATTTTTCAGCACACAAAGACTTTTGTTTCATTTTGGTGTTTTTCAAACATAATTTGAACTTTGTTTTCCTCACCCATTCTTCATTTGACAATAAAGAAGAGATTTTGGAGCAACAGGCTAGTTTTGGTCAGCAAATCTGCAGCAACTTCTTGTTTGTCCTATGATCAGAATCGTACATGCCAGTTAAAGCAGAGAGATGTAGACTTTGGATGGTCAGCATTCTACCTTCATTTACCTGATTCAAATGGATCATACTGGCTGAGCAGTTAATGTACTTGTTGAAAATATTAGTAAGTTAGATGGGTTTGATCTCATTTATAAATGAGTCCTCATTGATCTGGTTAATTCCTTCATCAAAAATTTGTGCTCAACTTCTGCATGCCAGACCCTAGAATAATAAACAAAACACATTTATGTCATCAAGAAGCTTAATGGAGGAGACAATTTGTACCAAGGAAAACAAATAAACAAGCCAATAGCCTCCTACATTTTTGGCAATCAACAACATGGAAGAAGAGCATATTATGATAATGTAATAGGAATTTTCATAGAGGTAATGACTGGTACATGGCATCTGTGTATATCCTTCTCTGTCATGCTATCTGCTGTTACTAGAGGTTACAGAATCCACAGTCAGAGTTTCCAATGCAGAAAGAAATCCAGCAAGTAGGATATCCAAAATGACATGTTGAAAATGTAGTTTCATCCTATTGTTCGTATAGAGTATAGCTTTATAATGTGCTTTGTAAATTCACCCTAGTAATTTTCTTTTATTTTATACTTGCTCTCATATTCATAGCACTTTGGTAACTCACTTGCTAATCTTCAAACATTTGAGGAATGTGTTACAAAGAAATTAGCAGTTAAGGCATTTACCTGTGAAGTCTAAGGACCTGGGTTCAATTCCCAGTACCCATGTAAGAAAGATGCATATGCATCTATAGTTAACTTTCAGTGGCTAGAGGCCCTGGCATGCCCATTCTTTATATTTATATTTGCCTTCTTCTTTCTCTCCATCTCTGTCTGAAGTAAAAAGAAAAATATTTTTAAGAACAAGGAAATAGCTTACATAAATTAAATTCTTGTAATAAATGTATGAATTGTGATTTTACTTTTAAAATAGAAACACTATAATCTATCCTAAGGAAAGTAAAATTATTTTCCATAAAGTACATTTAATTAAAAGTTCTGAGGTCTTCAATTAAGATCTTCGTATTGACAATAATTTACAATGTTCTGAGGAATTATCCATTTACTAGATGAACTCTGGTATAGTTATTTCACTGTTAAACATTCTCCTTGTGCTCACTGAAAAATAAGCATGTATGTGATGCACACATACAGAGGTATTATGGAGAAACCAGTATGAAATTCTAATAGTAAGATGATATCCTTGCTTTCTCTTCCCTTTCCATAGGATACTAGGGGCAGACAATTTGAAACAGTGCCAAGAGATTCAAATGGAGAGTCAAAAAGTAATCTCAAATCTCTTCTTAAATGCTATCCAAGCAGTTCTTCTCTAATGTCCTTAGACCTCATTTCCTTCATTTGTATAATAAGGGTCCACAGCCAGATGGTGTCCAGCACTAATAGACTTAATTATCAATCAAAGTTTCAGGTCTCATAGCAAGCACTACAAGGGTCTCCAAGTAGTAATTTTAGAGGTAATTATAGAGACTGCTTCAATTACATGATATTCACAGAGAACCTAATTTACATCAATTAAGGTCATTGTTATCAATATTTAGAATGAGTTTATATAAATTCATCTTTCTATAGTTCACTGCTTGATTATCTGCTGCCTACACAGTTTAAAATAAATAATTCTACTTGATAAATGATAGACTATCCAATTGCTCTCTAATAAAATAAAAAATGCCTGGTCTCAACAAGGTGCTTTACATTAATATAGCTATAAAAGTTTCATTTTGTCATTTTTTTCTTTAAAAACTTCTTTTTCAATGACTTTTCTTTAAAAACAATCATATATTTCTCTGTGTTGTGCTTACACACTCTTCTTCCTCCTCACTTGCATTAGACCCTTTCATCCCCTGTTGCTTTCATCTTACACATAAATATACATATTTACATACATACATACAAACATACATACATGCATTTTGATATAGAATCTACATGTAAATGAAAACATGCAATGGTGCTTTTCAATATTTTAAAACTACATATATTAACATTTCTCATGTAAAAATATGTACTTGAATTTCTTAAAAACAAATACAAAAGTAATGAATCATATTTTACTTATATTTAGTAATACATGTTGAATATGTGTGTATCAATCTTTTTGAACATCGGATTTATTACCCTACTCTCTTATCTGAAATTATTTTATAATTCTCAGTTAATTTTATATTTCAGTCTTTTACTCAATTCACAATCCTTAACAACTTTATTTTTTTAAATGTTTGTTATGCCTAGAGATTTTTACCTAACATGCTTAATTCTTTTTTGAAATCAAATTTCAAATGCACTTGCAGTTTTCATTTTTATTGTTTGTCTTGTCCCTTTCTGCACAAATAAATTTCATCCACTTGCTATGTTGGTTGACAATTTAATGTGAAAGACTTAGTCATGAATATATCCCTATATTTTACTTGCCTCTTTCCATGTCTCAGATGTTCTTGTATTCCTTTATTTGTACATCTCTTTGATTATCTTTTAATGAGAGTGTGCTGGGAAAAAGCTTCCACAGATTTTCCTAAATATATTTACATGTATTTTCATATTTTTATGTAGTCTGTTACTAAGTACTACAATTTGAAATAGTTTAAAGTATGCCTGGAACAAAATCCAACTCATATTTTGGTTCCTTAGAAATAATTTAAAATTACAAGTAGATATTTCATTTTTGTTCATGCTAGCAGTAATCATTAGCTGGTAGATTCTGAAGTTCTATAGACAAGTTAGACTGGAAGCCATTCTGTGAATGTAATTATGAAGGAAAATAGCATTTCTCTATTCCACTTGCCACAGTCATAGAGAAAATCTTCAGTGTATATTTGGTTTCTGAGCTGCAAGCCTATCTTTTATCATGAAGATATGAGTTATGTATATTTTATTTGGATATGGGAAATTGATAGATATCTATCTATCATCTGTCTATCCATCACTTGTATAATCTATCCATGCCAACTAACAGATGAATTTTAGATATGAGACAAGTGAGATTGTAGTCTTTTGCTTGAGGATTATTCATTGTTTATCGGGAATGGCTGTCTGAGATGCTATATAGTGTTTTCCTCTAAACTGAAACATTTCCTTTTGCAGGAAATTGATTAAGTCTCAGGGAATTCAGAAGTCCATAGGCTCAGGAAATATACAAGGGAAACAAAAGATCTTATGAGGGATACTTCACATTCAAAACTTAGCAGTGTCTTTCCATCGCTACACACTGAACCGCGACAGTAAGCTTCCCACTGGTCTTAGAACATCGGGGCAATGTAAGTGCTTTTCAGTGCTTGTCTCTCTTCCTAGAAGCGAGTGAACATCCCTCTAATTGTTGCTCAATTTACATTTCCTCTGCATGTAACACTACATGGTTCCGATTCAAAGTCTTCCCTTTGCGTTAGTTGGAGAAATCCTACAGCGCATGTCTCTTAGTATAGTCACTGACTTTTGGCCCTGATTTCCCAGAGTGGGTAATGAAGGGAGAGAACATTGTCTCCATGGATCTCTAGCGGCTTTACTGAGCAGAGGTCTTTTCAAAATGGTCCTTGGCATTGCTGTAGTCAAATGCCAAGTACAAGGCATTTTCCTGGCACTACATAGTATGAGGATTGTGACCACTCTTTAGTTGTACTGAAAGTCAGCTCGGTGTTCAGCTCAGAGGTGTGTTTTTAAGGTTCTTCCTCCTTCTGCTTTGGTTGTCGCCATTCCCTCTGATACAGAATTTTATGGTCCACAGAAGAATTACCCAACCTATACACCCCAATTTTGGGGATCCTTATCCAATTTTAGAAAATAATTGAAAAAATGACTATAAGAAGGGTAAATTATGAACAAGGTTTATTTTAGGGAGAATTCAGGTCCAGGGGAAGGATAGGCTGGGAGACTGAAGCCCAAATGGAATTCTGTTCCTTGACAGGAAGGGAATGGAAAGAAGGAAGATGGAGAAAATTTCTTTCACATACAATCTCCCAGTCAAAAGCGTCTGGCACATTGGAAGGCAAAACATGAGAGCCCACGCCAAATGACCTAGAAGAATCACAGGCACATGCACACATGCACGGAAGGCAAAGCATAAAAGCACAAGCCCGCCGGGCATGGTGGAGCAAGCCTTTAATCCCAGTACTTGGGAGGCAGAGGTAGGAGGATCTCTGTGAGTTCTAGGCCACCCTGAGACTACATAGTTAGTTAATTCCAGGTCAGCCTGGGCCAGACTGAGACCCTACCTCGAAAAAAAAAAAAAAAAAAAAAAAAAAAAAAAAACAGCACAAGCCCTTCACCTTCACATAGGTGTCACAAAAAGCTTAGAGATTGGATAGTAAAGGACTAACAGCTTAGAGAAAACTCACACATGAAGTACAACAGGAAAACACCCATAAACAGGGCAGGAAAGTGCTCAGAAAAGAAGAAATATACCCCCACTTCCAAGGCAGGCTGGGAAGAGAGAAGAGATGGCAAAAGTAGACTTTGACACTGGAATTTTAGGATTCCTCTGACAGTGTACCACCATAAACCAGTGCACTGATAATCTGGAGTGTTCCAGGATTCTAGTCTTTGAAATTTGATAAATGAATTCCACAGACCAGAAGATAAGGTTCAGAGAGATGTTATTATAGCTTAGATTTTTTTTTGAAGGTAGATATTCCAGAAAAGGGGTACTTAAGCAAAGAATATACGAGAAGGAATTGTGATGGAGCTCTTGCCCAGGGAGGCAGGAGGAGCTTTGAGAAGCCCACATGAATGTGCAGGTTGTGAGTTTTTATGAGCCTATGGATGGGCAGCTGGTTTGGTCTATATAGTCCTGGTGTCAGGTGTCTGCAGTCATGATCTCTGGAAGGGCCACATACTTCTGCCCTTTCTGAGCTGTAGGGAACTGTTATGCCCTACATTTTCCCGTACAGGCCCAAGGACAATTCCTGCAATTAGCCAAGAGAAAGCTACTTTGTTTGGGGTCTGTCACCCCTAAGCTGCTTGGCCAATTTCTTTCTCTCTTCTATCAGAAAGAGGAGAGACTGGTGCTAAGAGAAAGAATATGAGACAGAGAGAGAGATTCACATGTGGTTAGGCACACAACACACACACACACACACACACATGATATCCCTTGGACTAAAGAGATGGCTTAGCTGTTAAGGCATTTGCCTGTGAAGCCAGAGGACCCAGGTTTGATTCCTCATATCTGTAAGCCAGATATATAAGGGTCACATGCATCTCAAGTTTGTTTGCAGTGGCTGGAGGCCCTAGTGTGCCCATTTTCTCTCTGTCTGTCTCTTTTCTCTTTCTCTCTATCTCTATCTCTCTCTGTCTGTCTCCTTGCAAAAAAAAAAAAATTAAAACATATAGCAGACATCCTAAGTATGATGAGATTTGCTATCAAACTCAGGTTTGTAAAAGACAGACCTGATTGGTTGGTGTATTCAAGATGGTGGTTCAGCAGTAGCCAACCCACCCAGGTATGCAGAGCTGAGGAAGTTGCAGGAAGTTGCTGCCAGTGAGTGTTGCTTTGTAGCCATCTTGGATGAGACTGGATCAGATGTGGTTCTAGTTCTACTATGACAAGCAAGGTGGCATCTCCTTGTTCTCTTTGGGTATTTTCCCTGACTGACTGCCTATTAATCTTTCTCCTGTCTCTCTTTCACCTCTACTGGGATATCTCTTATTTCTTCTCTCTCTCTCTCTTCTCTCTCTCTCTCTCTCCCCTCCCTCAAGTTTTAAATTATCTGATAAAGAATCTAATACTGGAAGTTCATAGTGTATTTTCTGTCGTTCTGTCTTGAGCCTTGACTTTGCCCTTGAGGCCCAGGACTTCCTGTTTGGGGCTAAGTTGCCTTTCTGTTTTGCTAATCTTTCTACCATCACCTCCATCTACCTCATAGGATGGGCATTCTTCAAATTTCCGTGTTTATTCCTTGGAGATTCCAGCAGTCAGTGAGTGAACATTGTTAATCCTCTTCCAAGTCTGCTAATGTAGATTGAAATAAAGATGATATTGACTTGTATAAGTCCATGTTGTAAGTTTGTCATTGCAATTATCAAAGTGGTCAGTGGCATCACTGCTCACATTATTTGTATCTCAAGAACTGCATATGCATTTTTTTGAAAAGATCTTTTCATTTAATAGGGAAATATGTGGTTTTAAAAATTGTATAATCACACTTAATCTGTAACATATCTAGTTAAATAGATAAGTCATGGAGCTTCACCTATAAGTCCTCTCTTCTACAGAAGATCAAATCAGTTGTCACATCTTTAATTATAAGTTCAGAAGTAATTCACTCAATTTTTGCAGCACATAGTTTAAAGCATTTAGTGATTTCATACATAAAAGCCATATCCTATGGAAAAGGTCATGGTATGTAGATTAACGAAAGCATCTAACTCTTCTGAGTAAGATGGACTGAGAACATTAGGGTATTGGTTCAGATGGCATGAGAGCCCAGTGCTGTCTTTCAAGATTCATTAATGATATGATGAGAAGTAAAATTTTTAAAAAATGAAATATGTTCTCTTGTTCAGATTTAAATAGTATTTATAGAATAAAATATTACATTTTATTTTCAAGAAGAGACCTTATTAGTGAAAGGAAGTGGATTTTAGGGAAAAATATAAAAAAAATAATAAAAACTTCTATCCCAGAGTTAACCAGCCATGTGAAACTGCACTGCTAATATGTATGCATTCCAGACTTTGGAACTGAGCCTGAAAGAGTCAAAACAGAAAAATGTGGAAGTTTTTTCATTGTATAAGATGATGATCAGGGCTGGAGTGATGGCTCAGTGGTTAACATGGTTACTTGCAAAACTTGATGGCCTGGTTTCACTTCCTCAGTACCCACATAAAGCCAGATGAACAAAGTGTCACATGCCTCTGGAGTGTTTTTGCACTGTAAGGGGGCCCCATTATACAAATTCTCTCTCTCTCTCTCTCTCTCTCTCTCATAAGTAAATATTTATGAAGTGATGATGGGTACTGAATATACTGACTGAAGAATATTAGCGATGTGAAGACCTGCTCTGCTGCTGGCCTCACCTCTGGCTGACGCAGTTCCAGGTGCACAATAATGACTTTATGTCTTTCTCATTGCCTGCCACGTGTCCACATGAGTTTGGGAGGATGCTTGTGGAAGCCCGTGATAGAAAAAGCTTACACTCCCAAAACATGCAGCAATCTGTCAGAAATCAGACCAATGCAAACAGTCTTTTGTGATAGCAACACCATCATCTTTATTTTTATGGAGAGTTGGGAACATTGGTCCAAAGTAGAATCTGATACTCATACATGTATATCTATCTTTTCTCATGGTATTAACATACCACTGAATTACCCAGAATGCCTAATACAATATAAAAACTCTAATAAGTATACTTGAAATTTTATGACTTTGTTTAAAATGTAAACATATTTTTTCCTAACATGCATTCCAAAAGAAATGTGAGACTTACTGAGACAATTTTCTCATAAATTGACATATTATTCCATTCTTAACTTTAAATGTGCAGAAATACCTCTTTGCAAAGTACAGAAATCCTTCATCTTATTATAAAAATACTTAAAACTATTAAAGCACTAAGCAGCAAAACTATAATTTGGGAATAATCATACATTCACTCTAAACCTTTTTGATAGGAACTGAATATGTAAGGACCTTTGTCATTGCCATGGGGTTTTGGAAATAACTACAAAAGGTTTTATTGAATTGAATTTCTTCAGTTCATAATCTGCAGTACTTCAGCCTCATTTGAGGCTGACATTCACCTCTATGAGCTCCAGAAGCAAAGGGTTTGTTAATTAAATTAATAGTATACATAAAGTGAAAGACTATTTCAAACTACTTAAGATTATGAGTATTTTAGAGCCCTTACAGCACTTTTGAAGCTCCCATTTGCTATCAAATAAGTGGAATGTTAATCTGAAATAGTTCTTAGCTAAACAGTAAAACAATTCCACTAAAGGATTCTTCTAAGAGTGAGTTCTTCCCAAGATGTACAATTTAACTTTAATAGCATTAAAGGAGAACCATGATTTTATAAAGGCTTCATTCTGATTTATACCAATTCAGGAAGGAACTTTTTCTTATGTTTAAATTGATTTTGTTACATTATCAAAAAAATAATATATGGCCATATGCATATCTAGGTGTTTCTAAATTTTATCAATTATTTATTCTAGCTTATTGACCTTGGTTTCTTATAGTTTTGTATTATGTGGCCTCTCAGTTTTGACACTGAAGCACAATTTCTAAAAAATAAGAATAACATCACAGATATATGGAATAGCATGGTACTCGTCATTATTCTCATCTGAAGTCCAGAATAACTGAAACTGATAAATTCTCTTGGAAAACTAACAATAGCAATACTCATATGCCACTGATAGATTATGATGCATCATTTTAAATCTTTGAATTAATTTGATAATGGATTTTTTTGTACTGTGCATATACATATTTATTTATGAAAATAAACCAGAATATGAAATTATATGTGATTATTGAAATGTCTTTCACTGAATTATACAAAGTGGGAGGGCAAGATGGAAAGTAAAGAAAGCTTCTCAGATTCTACCAGATAGTATAACAGGATCTTCCCTATGAAGTTATTGCTTACCATGGCAAGGGCTTCATCAGTCATAATCACAGTCTGAAATTACTGCAAGCCAAGTCTATCCCACAAAAATTGATAAAAGGCCATTTTCCTAATAAATCCTTCATGGCAACATATTTTTCATCCTCACAGTTTAAAATTTATAGACTATATATCCTGGACTGTGCTGCGTATACTAACAAATATATTACATATTCTTCTGAGGTAATCAGTACATAGCTGACTTTTAATATTTTCTACATTAGTATACCACATTTAATTTTTACATTACTTTTTTACTCTATTCACTATTATGTCAAATCTCCAAATTTGATGAGGGCTTATAGGGTATAGAAGCTTTTCTTATTCAATTTTTTCTCTTGTGCATGTATAATAAAATTCCATGAGGGAGTGAGGTAGCTTTGTTAGGTAGTTTAATAAGGTGACTGGGCCACTGTAAGTAAAAAAAAAAAAAAAAAAAAAAAAACGGAATGTCTTTGGACCTATCCTTATAATGTCCACTTTGCTAGAGATCAAAATGTGATCCGACCTCATCTCTTCCTGAGGTCTGTTTTTCCACAAACAGCCTGAGCCCCTCCTGGGTAGGAGGTCCCTTGTCTTAGAATTTAAATCTAACCGTGATATTCTGTTTGGTCAAGTTCAGCCCCCAGAACTTTGTGTCATGTCTAGCCTCTTGCACTAGCCCAGACCTATCAATTATCTCTCTCACTCACCTGAGCCAGAAGGTAGGGTCCACCACTATAAGGGTATAACTATAGTTATCACAGGAGGGCAAGCTCTCTTAGCCAGGTCCTCAACCTCCAGGATCTGATGAGCATCTCCTGACCCCGACTCCCTCATGGGCACTTTACCCATTCCTGCCCTCCCCGTGATATGAACTCTTTGTATTTTGTTTTCTTTCCTCTCTAACTCTCTTTTTACTTTTCTTTCAGACCCACCACATGGGCTCTCAGACCATGTGGGTATATCTATTCTCCTTCTATTGATTTTTGCATTTCCCTAAATGAAAATATAATAATGTAAGTAAATATAATAATGACTACACTTCACAGTCTTATTTTTATCCAATTCTTCTGTTGAAAGTAGACATAACAGTCGGGAGGCAGAGGTAGGAGGATTGCCGTGAGTTCAAGGACACCTTGAAACTACATAGTTAATTCCAGGTCAGCCTGGGCCAGAGTGAGACCCTACCTCGAAAAACCAAAAAAAAACAAAACAAAACAAAAGTAGACATGAGCCTAGAGTTTAGACTTCAAGGAGTTTTCTGGACTCCCCTAACACCCTGTTTCAATTCTATACATTACTGAAAATAAATTATTTGGCTCTGAATCTGGATGAATCCAGTAGATGAGTAAGCAGCCTTATAACAGGAAATATGTGAATTGACTAAGTTTATAATCTAGTTCATAGTGGAGATAAGATGTATTCTAAGTTCTTGTAGATTAAATTGATTTGTTACATTGATATCATCAGGAAATTCAATATAAGCATGTTTGATCTGAGAAATTTTCTGAAAACAAATTGATGGTTTCCCTTAAATGGTTAAAATATGATGGAAATATGCTCAGAAACATGACTGGTCAGGTTTGCAGAATGTCCTTGCCTTAGAAATGTGAGTGAGCCTGGTCACACGCACCTGAGACTCCATAGTGAACTCCAGGTAAGCCAGTGCTTGAGTGAGACCAGACATTGAAAAACAAAACAAAACAAAGAAGGAAGCAGGAAGGAAGGAAGGGAGGGAGGGAGGGAGATAGGGAGGGAGGGAAGGAAGGAAGAAGGGAGAGGGAAATGTAAAAGAGTGAAGAGTGGGGCGGAGTTAAATTAGCAAGAAAAATGGAACAACACATATCATATTGCATTTAGAAATGCTAGAAACAAACTATGCAACAAAGATCCTCCTGAGATATCCCATGATTCATCTTCCCCTTCCTGTTCTGAAGCTTCTATCATCCAGAATGCAGAGTTTCTTTTAAACATCCTGTACCTTACATTGTGTACACTGAGCCTTCCTTCTTTGTGGTTCCTTTCCCATAGCTATACAGATCTCTTCTCACAACTCTTTTCTACTTTTTCTTCCAGACATATGTCACCTCATTTCTGAGAATTTTCTATTATAGTCATTTAGAGGGAAACTAAGACTATTTTTGGAATATGAATGACAGTAATGCAGTGTGCCTCAAAGGAGAATAGTTTTACTATAGGTTTATTATTATTGTTATTATTGAGATAAATAAGTTTCTAAAAGCAGCAATCCAAATCAGAGCTCAGAGGGAAAATAGAGGCAAATGATTCCACTTGAATGAGCTAATGGGTTATCAGGAGGAACAATAGGGCTTTAGTGAGCCTGAATGGAGGCGAGAGGGAGAAGGGATATACCTACAGCAGGTGGTGCTCCAGGCTCAGGTCAGCAAGGCAGGGTGAGCAGACTTGTCTGTGTCCTTCCACAGTGCATAGCACCCCAGATTCCCTTAGTCCTCATTATGTCATATTATGTCATATTATGTCATAGATCAGAGGAAGCGTCACTTTGATCATAACTAGAGAACTCCAGGATCCATGCCCATTGTTTCAAGCTTGAGACCCCTGGAAACACACTTTGGAAGCTGAAACTGCAGGGGAGGTAATGGAAGTTTCTTATTTCCAAAACATGATAGTAATTACTGCACAACATTAACAAACTCCTGTTGATTTGGACTCAAGAATGGAGACGATTTGTCACTTTTTTTTTTTTTTTTTAAGTTAAACCCGCTGGTTACCTAAAAAAAAACCCTCATCTTCATCTTCATTTCTCACTCCACTCCTCCGGTCATATCCATTACAAAAGTACTTGGTGCTTTGGACATATCACATTTTTTCTTTTTAAAATTATCTGTCTACACATATTCAGTCTGACAATTTCTCTTGCATTTTCTTGAAAAAGTTCCAGCTGATTAATCAAAATTAGTTGGGCAATATTTCTAGTTACCTCTTTCCAGTGGCCTTGAGGGATATACGGTATCAATGTCCCTATAATAATGCCCTCATTGATACCATTGAACCTATCCAGTTTTAATTACTGAAACAATTGGGATAAAATTCTCTCTCAATTTTTACTACTTTTTATATATTTTAATGATTATCACAGTATTGAAATTATAAAACTCTTGTGTTTTTTTCTGTTTATTAGTAATAAGTACTTATAAGTGCTTTTTGTATTTTTAAAATAATTCCAACTTTATTGGGCTTGATAAAACCTTAGTGAGTATTTGGCATTTTAATCATCTCCATATGTAAGGGAATTCACTATGATTCTATTCTATATATATATATATATATATATATATATATATATATATGACACTATTCCTATGTTTCTTAACATATTATGCCATATAGTTTAATTGATTTTTTTTATTCAAACATATATAAACTATTAAAGTGAGGCAGTCAAGCATAAAGAATAACTTTAGCATCAAGTACAGTGCCTGCCTCCTCACAATGCAGTGAGCAACCTTTTGAAATCATGGTTCCTCACCTGTGCTTGGCTGCAAGTACACCACACTCCTATCAATGAGCTACATTTCTCCTCCTCTTGTCAAGTATTATCTGTGATCAGTTCCCACTCACAGAAATAAGTTTTTAGATAGATCTAGAATTGGATCAATGTAAGGATTACCAGCCTGGCCTGGTTTCGGGTGCATGTGCAGAAAGGGAAACAATCTTCTCATTTAATACTTCTTATTCTGTGCATACCTGGTTGTACCTATATCAAAAATCAAAGGCTTCCTAAGAAGGGGAAATGAAATAGAGATTATATAAAGATTATATAGCCCAAACTTGTCAATCAAACCAGAGGATCCCCCAAAATATTCCCCTAGTAACTGGTCCATCTTCCCATAAAGATAGTATATATAAAAAGGGGACAGAGAGATGGCTCAGGGTTTAATTGCACTTCCCGCACAAGTGTGAAGGCCTGAGGGAGCCTGGAACCACCAGATTTTGTATTGCCAGATCTCAAACAGCTATCATGGGAATGTCCATGTACCAGGGAATCACATGGGCACATGACTAACAGCATGTTCCAGTGTCAGTAAGGGATTCCTGCTCAAAATTAAGGCAGACGAGTGATTGAGTAAGGCATCTTTGTCAGGCCACCACAGGCAAGTGGTCCCTACTACAGGCAAGTTAATGAGGCTCTGCAAGGGTCCATCTATGTGCATACACCACAAGGCATCAACAACAACAACACAAACACGAAAAAACAATCCTTTAAATGGGAGCCCCAATCTGCTTCCCGAGACTCTTGAGTGTTCTCTACTGAAGTTTTCCATTATTTCTCTTGACAGTGTAATTCAAATATTTATCACTGCTTTGCTCTAAATACAGTTTCTTGTTGCTTCACTACTTCCATGCACCGTTCTTAAGTTCTTTGAGTAAGAGGCCAAGAACTTCAAAACATTCAGGTAAGAAACCACTGGTAATAAAAGCATTCAAATTTGTTACGGTAGCAGAATCAATTTAAACGTTTAACTATATGACTTGAGAAAATGCATTTGCTATCTCTAAGTCATAGTCACCTCTAATATTGTTTTATACTGATTACTGTGACATGACACATGACATCTCGGTAAGGAGTGTCAGACAAAATGCATACTCTGTAAATAATAGCAACTCATACTATGTTACTCTGTCAAGTACACAAAATTTATTGAGAATGGTCTTTGGCAGGTAGAGATCCCAGACAATGGCAATGATGCCAACTGGTCTTATCAAAGCTGTGTAAGATCATTCGCTTAGGCCTCTGTGTGATCTATGCTAAGCAGTCCCTGGATATGTAGCATAAGGCTTATTTAGACTGAAACATACTTTAGACCAAAGAAAATTCTCTGAGAAGAGCAGGATTATGTGTCAGTAACTTCAGCCCCTGGGTTATCTGTTTGTTAGTTCCTTTCCCAGAGGGAATCAAGGTGGAGAACAGTGATATAGTATAGCCATTTATGCCACTGAAAAGGTTTGAGAGCTGGCACCAACTCACCATGACCAAGTTATTCTATATACCAAGCATGCTTCTCCCTGTCCCTCTGTGTAAGATCAGCTGTGTGTCTTCTTGATGTCAGAGTCAATAACCTGCCAAGATGATGTCTTCTTTCCTTCCCTGATGGTCCCATGGCAAAATGCCCTGATATTTGGTTACAGGCCATAGCTTAAAGTTTAATTCTTTCTCTGTTGACTAATAGAAGAGAACTTCCTCTGGGAGTCAAGACCTTAAATCTTTTCAGCCTAGAATATAAAGACAGGGAGTAAATTCCCCTGATGGATCACTGGGAGTGAGAGTAAGCATAGCTTGCTGAAATCCCTCAATTATTTGGCTTGTCTTTTACGTGCTGTATGGACACAGTCCCATGAAATTGCCTATGAAAATGGAACCTATGCTTTTCACAAGCCATCACCAAGCTAGTCCCATAGCAGTGTCTCCAAGAGGCTCTTTTCTCATCCTATCAGAACGACAGCTTCCCAAAGTGGTAGACTGTGAGAGAAAATGTAGATCACAGAATCATGCACAAGTGCCATACCTTACTTAAAAATAAAATAATTAGCTGGAGCTATAGAGAGGGCTAGTATCTCTACAAATACTCCTAGTTTTCAGACTGCGGGTCTGTCTGTATATGAGAAGGAAATTCAGCTCCAAACCCAGAATATGAATACATTTCTCTCTGACTTGTCCTCTTTCATTGTGGAAAGGACCTAATATAATTACCTCTTGTCAAAGAGCATCACTATTTTTTTTTTCAAGTGACGAGTATAGAATAGCCATTTGTTTTGTGACTAATAAGTTGGATAGTAGCAGCAGAAAGTACATCACATGGGATATCAGGTTCACATATGCTTTCTGCCACTGCTCCACAGTCAATGCATTCAGGAACCCCTGTTCCAGACCTGGGACATAAGTGACAGATTGCTGATGTCAACTAGAGGAATAAGTCTGTCCGCTTATTTTGTGTATCTTCTGTCATATGCATATAGAAAGATAACACTATATGTTAAAAAAGTACATTTCTTGAAAGAAAAAAAAAACATTAACATACCTTTTTAGACTTCACAAACTACAGGTAGCACTATTTGGACTAATGATCCAATGTTATGCATTAAATAAACTCATACCAGAAATTAAAAATAATTTTACAAACTAATATTTGAATATGTTTTATGTTTGCTTTGATAATTTTGGCTTTAATTATTAGAATAGTCATGTTTTTCACATTCATCATGAATTTGCCTATTCAGAAATTTTCTCAGAACTGATATAGAAATACTAAAAGTGGGCCGAGTGTGGCGGTGCACGCCTTTAATCCATGCACTCAGGGAGGCAGAGGTAGGAGGATTGCCGTGAGTTCAAGGCCACCACGAGACAACAGAGTGAATTCCAGGTCAGCCTGAGCTACAGTGAGAGTGAGACTCTACCTCAAAAACAAACAAACAAACAAACAAAAAGAAATACAAAAACTGTTTTTAATATAATGATACATGTAAAAAATTAAAACTACTTTAATATTATGATACATTTTGTAGGCAGTTTAAAACCTAACATTATTTTTACATTTAAAGTTGCACAAATTAAGTTCTATACAGGGATAATAGTTTCTGTGCTCATTTTTTGAAAATTTATTTCTTTTTTTCCAGGGTTTCACTCATTAGCCCAAGCTAGTCTAGAAATAACTATGTATCCCTGGTTGGTCTTGAACTAAAGACATCATCCTGCCTCAGCCTCCCTAGTGCTAGGATATCCGATATGAGCGACCACACTTGGCCTGTATCTTTACTTTTGAAGGATATTTAAGAGCTCGGAACTGCTATTCCCTGTGTGACTCCTGGGTAAATAGCACTGTTTGAAGTTATTCAAACTTTTTCTCCAATGCATTCTCTTCTTCTTACTCAAAATGAACATTTTATTTTATCCAGAGCAGAAGTTTTCATGCCACTTAAATTTCTTTGATTTTTATCTGACATGTAACATTAAATGTAATATGAATAGAAGCTTGTTGATTTAGCAAAATGGCTGCATTCTCTCATAAAATATCCCTTATAGGTTTTAGAAAAGTAATCTCTCATACATATGAACTTGCGGAAGTCACTGCAAGAGACTACAGTTTTTGCTATAATTCACATTTTATTTATTGTCATGTGTTTTCTTTACTTATGAGATTAGACACACAAAAATAGATTTGCAGCAAAGTAGAGTGAGTCTGATTTCAGTTCTCTCTTCCTTTGACTTAGCATTGTGTCTGTATGATGTAGGTGTGTTGATAGAATTCATCTGGATGACCTATAGCTTGTGCGAAGACTTCCACATATATTACAAAACTCTCCATAAAACTGTCTCTAACACTATAGTCCCCATATTACTCAGGCTCTGAACATACAAAGATGAATAGGGCTATTATATAGGAAGGATTTGCTTTTGGGACCAATAGCAATGCCAAAGATATAAAGTGTGCTGCTCTAGTGCACTTCAAATACTGGTGTACATACTTGATCAGCAGCACCAAATTATACAAATTAAATCTTGGGGAATAATCAGTTTTATGCCTTGGCCACCACAACAGGGTATACCATATATAGCTGTAAATGTCAGCATTTAATCTTCATCCTGGCACAGAATTGCAGCTGTTTATTCTAGCTGTAATATAAATGCTTTTATCCTCTGAAGCACACATTTATCTAACTATACTTAGGGTACTTTATAATGAAGAGGAAGCTTGTGTCTTCTACTTGTTTGAATCCAAAACTTTACAAAAGCGTAAAAATAAAGTATATAACTGGAAATAATTATTGTTTTAACTTAATCAGGTCCATTCCATGTAATGATTGCTAAAATGCATTAGGTAACATTACCCCAATGTTCATATCATGGAAAATCCTTAGCATTAGACTCTTGCAATGGCAGCTGACATTTTGTGGAGTTTTGTGCATTTGACTATAAAATACCTGCCTTAGGCTCACATGGTGAATATTTTCTCCAGATGGCAGTTCTATTTTAGGAGGTTCTGGAAACTAGGGAGTTGGGTTTAGCTAGAAGAAGTAGATTGACAGGGGTGTGCTTTTGAAGGTTATACCTGATCCATGGCCAGTCCTATTCTTGCTTTCTGTTGCCTATCATAATGCTCTGACAAAGTGTGGGGACAAGAAACTATGACTGAACTACCTGAACCTGGGAGCCCAGAAAATCCCCTTCCTTCAGTCTGTATGTGAGGCATTTGGTCACAGCAATGACTGTCTGACTAACACAGATGGATATCTCTAATAAAAGACCCAGAGTCTAACATGACATTTCAAAACAGAGTTTTGCAGTTCAAGATTACATTTGATAGAGAAAACATACTACATAGTTCCTAAATTATTTGAGTTAGGGACCAGGGAGGTAAAACGAGGTGAAAATGGTCAAAACATGTTATGTACATACATGAAAATATCATAATAAAACAATATTTTGTTCAATTAATATAATCTAATTTTTTTTAAAAAAGGGGAATTTTTTCTATTTTGTAAAGATTAATAATAATTTCTAAGCTTATAAAATAAATTCATTTGAGAAATTACTACATTAACAATACCAATCCTGTAGTTAATTGAATAATTTTAATGCTAAAATATTTTATTGTAGTATTGGTCTTCTATAAGCTTGTATTTCCATATTCAATTTTTTAATAATGCCTTTCCAGGAGATGGTAATAATAGATAATAAGGACAGAGGTCAGGGGAAGGGCAAGCAGAAAGCCACATGACATGTTAACAGAGGGGGAGGAAAAATACAGTGAGGCGCCAACCCAAGGACGGTATAAAGGAGAGGAGAGAAATTCTCATCCTAATGCTTAAATCTCCACTAACATAAAAAAATTAAAAAGAATAATGTGTTTCATAGATGCAAGCCAATGAATTATGTTCTGAGAAGTGTATGTAAGTGAATAAATTAAGTCCATTCAATTGCACAGCTAATAAGAGTGGGAACTAAACAACAGATATTGAATTCATAGTAACTCTAGTCAACATATGATGTATATCATAAATGAAAACCAATAGCATCAGAAGTTTATATCATTAATAATAATAGAGTTATAAATAAATGATAATTTAATATTATCACAGATTTTTTTGTTTGCTTGTTTGTTTCTACCACCAATATATTTAGTGCAAGAAGTGATTGGGAAAGTCCTTTAACCCCACATCCTGGGTTTTTAATCCGTTTTTAACAAAGAATTAAAATAAACAGATTGAGAAAGATAGATTCTAAACTATTACATTTATGCAGAAGAGGCAGGAGTGTGCAGTGGAGTCCATAAATCAAGGGAAGGAGCTGGATACACCTACGTGGGAGCTGAGCATGAGCCTGAGGAAAAATGTGAAAGGGGATTTCTCAGGGATATTTAAAAGGCCAGCTCTTAAAATAAAACTAAAAGGCCACAAGAAAATAAAGCATATCCTCTCCCACTCTGGCAGCCTGGAAGGACATGGTCCTACTGATGCTGGGGCCCCAGAGATTCTGGTGTGGAGAAATGAGCAATAAGAAGGAAATAGGGGAATTTGTTCCTAGATAAATGTCTGTTTATTTGGGCTCAGGAGGCTGGCTCAGAAAGAGTTCAGAATACCTGTGATTGGTCTGGCCTCAGGAAGAGATCTTCATACTTGGGTAGGGAGAGGTAGAGAGAGCCAGAGTGCTGATGGGATAAAAATGGATAAGACAATGAATTCCACTTCTGCTGCAGCAGGCCAGAGGTGGGACATCTTTGGGGTTCCCTTGTTTGGGGGGTGTTTTCTCCTAACTGACTAACTGATCATAAAGCTACCTAACTAGTTCCTTGTCAGGATGAATGAACACTTGAGATTGGTGTTTTATTTGACTAGAGTGCTAGTAGTGGCAAGTTAAAAAAAAAAAAATCCCATCATTGAACTTTGACTGCAGACAAGGGATGGGAAAACATTTGTTATGTCAAAATTGGTGTGGAGAGATGGCTCTGTGGTTAAAGTTGCTTGCTTACAAAAGCCTGACAGCCCAGTTTGATTCCCTAGTAACCACATAAAGCCAGATGCACAAAAGGGGCATGTGTCTGGAGTTTGTCTGTCTAGTAGGAATCCCTAGCATGTCCATTCTCTCTCTCTCTCTGTGTCATTCTCTTTTCCTCCTTCTCTCTCTGCCTCCTAAGCCTAAGAACACTGGTTCCAATCTCCAGCGGTTCCAATCTCCAGGTCCCACGTTTAGCCAGATGCAAAGTGACGCAAGGGAGCAATGCTGCACTTGCCCACAAGGGGGCGCACACATCTAGAGTTCGTTCACAGCAGCTGAGAGACTGCTGGTGTGCCCATCTCTGTCTTCCTCTCCCTGTCTCTCTCTGTGTCTCTCTCCAAAAATAAAATAAAAAATAAAAATAAAAACAAAAACAAAAAATAACTTTAGTAGGTATTTAGTAGGTATTTAGAAGAAGAATATTTAGTAAAATATTGTAAATGAATGAAATTTATCTATTTTCCACAAATATTCATTAAATATCCATAATATCATTATATATATTTGTTTTTTGGTTTTTCGAGGTAGGGTCTCACTCTAGCTCAGGCTGACCTGGAATTCACTATGTCGTCTCAGGGTGGCCTTGAACTCATGGCGATCCCCCTACCTCTGCCTCCCAAGTGCTGGGATTAAAGGAGTGTTCCACCATGCCCAGCTAAATTCTATATTTTTATTAAAGTGATGAAGGTCATAAAAGTATAATTAAATATGTCTCCCTGTATAAGAAAATCATAAGGAGGCAGATGCATTTCATAGAAAACAATACTATAAAACAGATGGAAATAAATTTAAAAGAATCACATGACTATGTCTGGAAGAAAGAATGAGATAAAGTTGGATGAAAATTCTGTACCTTATATGAATCTTCGAGTGTCTTTAGAAGGTCTACAGTTATGTGAGTGAGTCCTCTCCAGACTGAGGCATAAGGTAAACAAGGGGACACTCCCAACTGAGTGGAAACCTGTGGAAATCTATAGGGAACAATGTTGAGGCATGATTACAGAATCTAGATGCTGGTTTTAACTAGAGGAAAGAACATTTGTGAAAGCCTAGACAAAAGCAAGTTTGTAAATCAGATTGTGATTAATTTATAAACTTAGAAAGGCAGAGATAGAGGTCATACCTTAATGTGAATTGAGAAGACATTTCATTTGCAATAACTGAACTAAAAGAGAAGCCATCCTTATTTGATGATTAAAGAACAAGTTTCAATTTTCTGTTAGTGATGGAATAAAACCAAATCATAAAGCTCTTGCTTTCAAAACCTAAAAGATACCATTGATACTAGTAACAGCTGTGACTGTCTGCTTGAATATTTTAATATATTTTATTACATAAAAACAGTGAAAGGAAAAGGAAGAAAAAAGAAACTAAATGCAGAGGAGTGTTTTATCTTATTTTAATAGATTGTCCTTGTATGTAGGGAAGTTTACATTAAAAAGAAAATAGCCTCACAATTTAAAAAAATATGCATATAAAAATCTTTATAACAGAGCCAAGTAATTTGACATAGTAATGAAAAGAACTATTTTTTTGTAGAAAATGAATTCATGGATGGCAAAAAGAATACTTCAACAGTGTAGAAGGAACTGAAATTAAAAAAAAAAAAGAAAAGGCATTGTAAGTGCATGAAAATAATGCAAGAAAAATATCTTGTCCATTTTAATGACAACAAATCAAAACCAGAGCAAAAGAGAAATCAAAAACCTAAAGAAAAATTATCAGAGGTAAAAGAGGCTTAAATGTGGAGAAGGTGGAATAAACTTTAAAATATCCAAGTTGATGATTATATACAAAGAATTCATAAAAAAAAAAAAAAAAAAAAAAAAAACGTCAGGCTGGTGAGATGGCTTAGTGGTTAAGGCACTTGCCTGTGAAGTCTAGGGACCCGTGTTCAATTCACCAGATGCCAGACATACAAGGTGATGATTGTGCAAGGCCACACATGGTACAAGGTGGCACACATGTCTGGAGTTTGATTATAGTGGCTGGATTTACTGGCTCACCAATTCTCTCTTTCTCTCTCTTTCTCTCTGTCCCTCTGTCTGTCTCTCTCAAAAACAGGACAGTCTGTTGAGCTTTCCAAAAAAAAAGAAAGAAAGAAAGAAAGAAAGAAAGAAAGAAAGAAAGAAAGAAAGAAAGAAAGAGAGAAAGAAGAAAAAGAAAGAAGAAAAAAGGAAAAAAGAAAAGAAAAGAAATCATTGCAGGTGACAAAGTTGAAAGCATAATGATTAGTTAATTCTCTGACCATCCAGGTTGTCTGGTCTTTTATGTGAAAACCACAGGACATTTTAACACATACAGACCTTGGAACAAACATCCTCTAAAGGTAAATAGGAAAGTTTTTTGACTGCAGGGACAAGTATTCAATAACTATTACTATTATTTTATCACCATCAATATGTCAGAGAACTTACACAGAAGGCCTTCTGCAAGTATTTATTCAACATAGTTGAATATGAATAGGAGAGATAGAAAAAGAAATATCATAATAAAAGAATTAAAGGTATCCTCTACTACTGTGCAAACAGCTTTCAGGACTAACAGCTATAATTGGTTCAACTCAGCTAATCGTTTAACAGTAAATGCATTTAACCACAGTGTTCACAAAATTGACAGTTTTATAAATGCATTATGTATTTCTTAGCATCGGGAACATGTTATCTGGAAGTGGATTTACTTTTCATGACAGCTAAATCTCTGAAGTAGGGCCATTTTTAAGTGCAGGTCAAATAAAGAAGCAGTTTGTTATTGAGAATATTTGTATTGATTTTGTGATCCAATGTTTCTTCTACAGAAATTTATGATTAAAAAATGCAAAGGCATTGGATGAGATCCACATAAAATGTACACTGGTTTGAAATTCTCATTCACAGTAAAGGGATAAGAATGTTGAAATACGTTTATAATGGCACATGAGATTATTTTGAAAAAAAGAATGATGTGGTAGAATTATTAGAATATAGGATGCTTTGTGAAGAGAAGACTGAAAGGAAGTTAAATGTATGTGATATCATGGACATGGTGGCATTGAACTTTGAACCAAATGAATTTAATAACATTATTGCAAAGAAAAGGAAGATATTAATTTTTGTGGAAAGCTTTCCCTATATAACTGAACTACACGTTTGTCTACCAAAATATTGATATTCAGCATAGTACATTAGGGCAGGCAATAGAGTTGCCTATTACTTTTTGAAGCCAGTTTATTTGGGAAATACTAAGACCCATTCCACAAATAATTTTCATGAATATCTTTTTCTTTGTAACAACAAATTGATCTTGTCTTAGACTATGATATCATTCATTAAATATCAATAAGCATAATGCATTTTTAAATATGCATGTGTAATCATTTCCCCAGAAGAAGCTTGCAGATAATTCATGATGCTCTAAACAGTATTAAGGAATCCTTTAGAATATCAATCTGATCTAGAGTTCATTTAGTCTTCATGTAATGTGCACACACTTCCTCTCCTACCTTGATTGAGTAACATCCTAAAATAAATGAGATCTTCAAAACAGGTTATTCTGTTGGGTGCAGGGCAGTAGAAGAGGCCCAGAGCACCCGTGTATGTTAAAGGCTTGATTATGGCCAGTAACTACTGTAAGTATTGATTCCTAATGTCTTTCCCTAGTTATTTTAAACAGTTCATGGAGACACCCTTGGAACTTATTTCCTGCCTTATCTCTTAAAAAACAGTCTGGATCCAAAATTATATTTATAAATGAATTATAAACAAAAAATTAGAAAAAAAAAGTTATCTATATCTTGTTGAACAAAATTACTTTTGGTCAACAGGATATAGAAAACTGCCTGAGGCTTATGTGTCAAAGCCTTCTCCTTGTTGGTCATACCATCTGCTGTAGCTACCTTTACGTTGCTGCAACAGAACACTTGAGCAAAAGCAGCTGATGGGAGGAAAGCTATTTATTTTGGTTTAAATTCTCAGGGGAAGATTCTTGATGACAAGAAAAAATAGAGCAGAGGCTGGACATAATCTCTTTACCATAGCAAGTAGAAGACAGCTACAAGAGAGTGTCAAATTCTAGCAAGGGAGAACGATCTATAATACTCCAAAGCAAGCCTTCATGGGACATACCTCCCTCAGCAAGGCTCCATCTCCCAAATTGTCACAAGCTGGAGACCAGGCATTCAAAATACATGAGTTTAGCGAGGCCATTTGATTAAAACGCCACCTTCCACACCTTGTCCCCATAAACTCAAAACATTCTCAATATAAAATTCATTTATTATCAATCCCAACACTGCTCAAATATCCACATAGTCCAACATCTGTTAACTGTGAACTATGAAACCAACAACATATAATGGCACAGAGTAATCATTCACACGGAAAAATATGAATTACAAGGAAAGATTGAATGGATGAACTAATGCCGAGCTAAAACAAATAGAACAAATAGAAAATCCTGTAGCCTCAAGTCCAACATCTATAACTAGGGACATTTTTTTTAAGATTTATTTTCATTTTTATTTATTTATTAGAAGCAGGTAGGGGGGAAGAGTGAGAATGGCGTGCCAGGGCCTCTAGCCACTGAAAACGAACTCCAGATGCATGTGCCAACATGTGCATCTGGTTTATGTGGGACCTGGAGAATCAAACCATGGTCTTTAGGCTTTGCAGGGATGCGCCTTAATGGCTAAGCCATCTCTCCAGCCCCCAGGGATAATTTTCTCATGTTTAACTTCTGCTCTTCTTGGTAGGCTAAAACTTAACCCTGAAGCAGCTTCTCTCCTTGGAATCTATGGCAAAATCCCTATTGTCTCCAAAACCCTTGTTTTTCCATCAAAACCCACTGTTTATCCTCCTGAGTCAATTTTGTCTCCACATAGAGGTTCTAACAACCCTTCCTCACATCAGACAGTGATCATTTCAAAAAGTACAAGCTTCATTGCAAGTCCAATGGCACTTTCTTTCATTCATTAGTGACAGTTCCTGTTTCAGCTACCTTCGCATTACTCATATAAAGCACCTGATTAAAATGAATTCATAAGAGATTATTATAAAAATTATTATTATTATTATTATTATTATTATTATTAATTATTATTATTAGGCTTACAGTCTCAAAGAGAAGTTCCATGATGGCAGGAGAAAGCATGTCATGAACAGAAGCTGGAGATTTTCTCTGCCACAGCAAGTGGAAAATAGCAACAGGAGAATGAGCCAAACTCTGGCAAGGAGCAGCTGGCTATTAACATGTGAAAGCTCACCCCAACCAACATACCTATTCCAGCAAGGCTCCCCCATCCAAAATGCCATCAGAAAAGGATCTACCACTCAAAACACATGGATGGACATCTGATTCAAATCACTACATTACAGACCGGGAACCAGAAACAGATGACCATCCATGATGTAAAAGTCAATGTATTGAATCCAACTTGAAAGTTCCCTATAGTTTTATTCAGTTCTGTTCAAACATCCCCATCATCCAAGGTCTTATAACTTTAAGACTTTAAATTCAATAACACATAATGTAACAGAGTAAACATTGACAATACAAGAGATGGCATGGGACATAGTCAGGAAAGACTGAATCAATGGAGCATCTAAAATAGCCAGAGTAAACATCAAATCCTATAGCTCTAATTCCAGTATCTACACTAGAGATGAAGTCTCTGGAATGCCCTCAAGCTGGGCTGCCTATAACTTAGGCAAAAGTCATTTCTGACCTGGCAGTTCTCCCTTCTTAGTCATTCCATAATCCTTAAAAAAACACAAAATTGTAGGCTCTCCATTTCAACCCATGCAGTCAGGTTGGCATTGTTGGCAGAAATCACTTGACCAAGAGCAGCTTTTGGGGGAAAATAAAAAAGCTTTATTTTAACTTGTAGAATAGAGGAAGCTCCACAGTGGCAGGGGAAAACAACAGCATTAGCAGAGCACTGACATCACCCCAACATCAGGTGGACAACAGGAACAGGAGAGTGTGACAAACACTGACAAGGGGAAACTGGAGGTAACACCCATAAGCCTGCCCGCAACAATATACTGCCTCCAGGAGGTGTTAATTCCCAAATTCCATCAGCTGGGAACCTAGTATACATAACAGATAAGTTTATGGGGGACAACTGAATCAAACTACCACATTCTGCCTCTGGTCCTCATAAACTATTAACCATCCATGATGTAAAATGCAATGCACTAGCTCCAACTTTCAAATTCCCTATATTTTTTATCAATCGTAATAATGTTCAAACATCCCCATAATCCAAGGTGCTTTAAAAGCCAAGCCATCTCTCCAGCCAAGAATTATATATTAATAAGGGGAAAATATGTAAATAATTATTCATCTTCTGGAAAACACAAAAATAGTATTTTTTTTAATTTTAGTAATATCGAAGAAAATTAAAATATATACTTCCATGGGAACATTCCATAAATGATAATGATCATGTTTAAGTCAGTGAGATTTTATCTCAAGATTTTAATTTCTGATTTTGATATGAAATTTACTGATTTCAATGTATAATTATTTTCAGATTTACTTATCAATATTCACATATAAGAGAATTGATTTACTCATCTATACATATGTATAACTTAATTATTAATAACATTATTTAGCTTGGCAGGAGGATTTGGAATTCAAGGCTAGCATCAACTGCATAGTAAGTTTGAGGGGAGAATGGACTACATAAGACCTTTTCTCAAAAAATATTATTATGTATATCCATTGTTTCATTCATTCATTCACTCAGTTATTACTGGGTAAGTATGAAACTTTGTGTCTATTATATGAGACATTTATAAAGGAATCTGAATGTGTCAGTTATGAAGACAGAAGAAATTGAAATGGTTTCTACACATATTCTATGCCCAATTGTCTTTTGAATTTTATACTTAGCAAAACATGTTTTATGTGTTATAGAATAGCAATGGTTCAACTTTATATTTGATTAGAGATAACTTTTCTGAGTGTATTACTTTTCTAGTAACTTATTATTATATCCCTAATTGTTGGTTATAAATCTTTAATTTTATGTTTTAAAACCATCATTTTCCTTGTGATTTGTTCATTACAGAACTTGCATTAGAAAATTTTAATTAGGAAATTTCAGAAGTGATAGAGAATAATTAGCTAGTAATTAAATATCTGAGTAGATATAAGAATGTTAACTTGGCAACTGCCTAAAATGGAATACTATGCTATCAAACAATACAAAATCATGTAACATTACAAAAAATTACTTGTATTTATTTTAAGCACTATGGGTAGATCTCATAAATACAGCTCTAAGTAAATATAATATGGATATATTTTAGCCAAAATGTATGTAAACATACATGTAAAATTATTTTATTAATATATATACATATATACACATATACATATATATATACATATATAATATATACGTATATATACATATATATTAATATATATATGAATTGAATTATGTTGAGGTAACATGCATTTAATACAATGGAGTAAAGTAGTAACTAAAATGGGTGTATGAATAACTTGAAATAATCAAATAAATTTCTTTCTGAGATCAACTATTAATGATTAATAATGAATAATAATAATAAATAAACATTCAATTGGAAAAGACCCTTTAGAAAACTAATGTGAAAATTGAGGTATCTATAGGTTATCAATTCAGTTGGAATTTGTACTTTAATGTAAATGATACCCATATAAGGCAAGACCCACATTACCCACGGGGAGGACAAGGATAAGGCTAATGATGGTACCATTGTGGCTATATATATACTATATACATAACTAATAAAAATATATATTAAAAAAGAGACATCATTTGGACAGATGTTGGCCATTTTTTCCCCAGTCACTCGTGCTGCACCCTCTGGAACTAGACAAGGTGCTGTTTGGGAAATGACCCTTTTCCAGATTCCGACCAGGTCACTCCATGTTTCATCCCAACAGCATATGGTGTCTTCATCAGTAGGGTCTTACAATTAATCTTTGGTGGGTCATCAAGAACTATGACAGAAATCTGTCTTTTTTGTGAAACCTTGTAGGTTTCTTTGATCAGGAGCTCATTGTGCTGGTACTGGGAGTTACAAGTCAGTGCTAAGGAAGGTGAAGGAAGAAAAAGATTGGTTATATAAAAGAGAAAGAGAACATTGAGAGGAGAGGGAGAGAGAGAGAGAGAGACATGAAAAGATTAAGGTTAATCTTCATGATGTCCTCTCCAGGTCCCTGTGGTTCAGGTGTTCCCTCGATGGGCCTGCTGAAGCATCAGTGTTTTAGCCTGTTGTTCAGAGTATAGTATTTTTGGTACCATTTCAATTTGGGTCCCTATTTGTGTCCCCTCACCCTTATACTCCTTCTCACCCTTACCCTCCCCTCCTTTCCCACCCTCCCTATTGTCTGTTCCTCAGGGTACTTATTAGGTATGACAGCATCTTAGGCAGATACAGGTTAGGAGCCACCGAAGAATGAGACCATGTGACAATTATGTTTTTGTGATTGGTTGAGCTTACTGAGAATGTTCTGTTCCATTTTTCTTCAAATTTCATTTTCCTTACTTATCCATAGTGTAGATATACCACATCTTTGTTATCCATTCATCTAATGATGGACATCTGGGTTGATTCCAGCTCTTAGCTATTATGAATAGAGCAGCTATAAACATGGTTGAGAAAATCTAAGCTACCCAGCAGTAAACAACCTGATGTGATGCTCAAACAAGTGCAATAGTGGAACACAGCCATGGTGGGTAACCAGCTGCTCTTGATTTGGCTAATAGATCCAATCAGTGGAATGGAATTCATAGCTGGAAGTGAGACATAAGTCAAAACCATGTACAAAAAATGAGCACATTCTCCAATATCAAGCTCCCACCAAATGTGGGCTAGAAGAAGGCCTGTGCATATAAAATTCTCTCTAAAATAACTATGGCCATTCCATTTATCTGATGCTAACTTCTCTCTCCATTGGAGAATTTGCTTCTCTTTTTCAGATGGATGATGAACCTGAAGGGAGGACCACTAGGCACCCACTAGGGCCCCAGCTGAAACCATAGAGTTAACAAGGGGAAATGGCCAAGAGTGCAACTTTCTTTGTGAACCTGAAACCAGAACAAGGCTGAAGGAGATAAACACAGAGAACATTCAACTCCTACTAAGCCAGATATTCAGAGACACAGAGGCTCCCAAGACCTCATCACTGAAGTAGAACTAAAATGAACCCAACATGGCTCAGGGAAATTTGTGAAGAGGGGCCAGAAAGAGTGTTAGAGCCACAAGTTGGGTCATTATGCACAGAGACTTTGCCTCTCCCCCATAACTGTTGGCTACCCCCATAATGCACGGCCCACATTCCCCGATGAGGAGGGTCCCTTTGGAAGGGGGAGGTCAGGGAAGAGGCTACCGGAAACACCAACATGAATGTAAAATTAAAATAAATTTTAAAAAAGGAAAAGAAAAAGCTTGAAGAAAATTTTAAAAAGAGAGAGAGAGAGAGACACCAGCAGCTATTAAATTTATGTGGAAAATTCAAACTTTCATATTAAATAGATTGCTTCATACAGTCTTTTTACATTTTTTGAGGGTTCAACCACAATCTTAAACTCAGAAAAGTAAAGAATGTTCAATATCTCTGCTCTTTTAAGAAGACAGTGAATAAATAAATGATAAAGGAAGTTCACAGCTACCCTGGGAATGGAAGTGGTGGGAAAGCTTCGAGAGAGACTTGTGTCTTTTGTGGGTTTGCTGTTGGGCGCTCAGAAGAACATGATGTGTATAGAGTTGACTTGGATGAGGAAACCAGCAGTACAGAGACCTGAGAAGTTCATTGCCTGGAAAGTGAGCAGAAAACATTTTGGCAGATTTGAAAACCTGGAACATTTCTAGAGTTTAAGGAAAAGGAGATCAAATAAAAGTTATGAATTTTAAGATTTTAAGTGGGGATAAACACATAGGTTTTTGTGTGCCAGGCTAAGGAGTTTGTGTTTTAACACAGCTTCATCTGAGAATTGAGGAAGGTACTTAAGCAGGAGAGAGAAAGAGAGGTGATTATCTCTTCAGTATTTTTCCGTCCATAGAGATTCTGATTGAGAAATGAGTGTGATCTAAGTGACATCAGGGTAAATAAGAGGATGTAGAATACCTCTCCTAGGTTTCTTTTTTCTTTACTCAAACTTCCTGGAAGTCTGATTTGACAGTTGCTATGGAATATTTATTTGATAATTAGGTCCACAAGCCATGTCTCCTAAGTTTAAGAAAACATAGAAAATGAAGATATTTACTGGACAATTGTCTTTGTGTAAAAGAAAAATAATCAAGCATTCTGTTAACAATGAGAAAGAAAGATCATAGATTAGAAGCAATTCAGTATTTGTCAGGGATGATGTTTCAACATGTGACACATTCATATCAGTATTTGCGGTGTCTTTGGAAGCAAAATAACCTCTTTTTGGCTCTTGGTTAGACTGTAAGCGAGGAATTAGTGTGCCACACACTCACAGTTACACAATACTCAGGAGTGGCCTCCACATTCTTGTCATACACATTTCTACTAATGATATCCACAGAACATAAATAGTTAGGTTTAGGAAAAAAACTAAATGTAGAGCTTATAGTGATAGAGCTTAAAGACCTTAAGAAGGCAGAACTCTGGTCCAAGAGGCAGGAGAGTGCTCCCAGAAATGAGAAAGCCCACACAGAGACCCAGACTGGTATCTTAAATGGGAATTTATACTTGATAGAAGCTGAACTGTTAAGTCTAGACCTGCTTCCAGGAGTTTAGGTGTGTATTAGTCAGGGTTCTCTAGAGGAACAGAATGGACAGAATGAATTGTATTAAAAGGGAATTTATTGGGTTAGCTTACACAGTCCAGCAATAGCAGATTGTAGGTCCGAGAGTCAAGCAAAGCTGCTCAAGCCACGAGGTTGGAGGCCTCAGCAGTCCCAAGGCACTGAAAACCTGGAGGATTCCTGGAGAGACGCTGTTCTTCAGTCCACCCTGGTCTTCAGTCCACATTGTCGGCAGCCAGGTGGGAGAGAGAGAGCCTTTCTTCCAAGAGTTTCCACCAGCCCCCTCCTCCAAGAGGAAGGCTTATCCCTGGGGAAGGATTATTCCTTTTGTTAATCCTTCCTACAGGCAACCTCAGAGACACCCTTATGAGGAATGTCTGTGGATTCCTAAACAAGTCAAGTTGACACAAACTTAACCATCACAAGGTGTAATCAGGTTTTTCAGGAAAGGCAGTGATCTCATCTCTTCATTGTCTCTCCCAGGAAAGTAATGAAAAGACCAGAGGCATTAAGTGAAACCCTCTGGTGACGTGGTAAGTTAAAAGAGGTAAAGGAAAAAAAGAACATATTCTCCATTATAAGTTTAAGAATTGTTATAAGAAATTGTTTTTACTTCTGAGGAGCCCTGTCACCCCTAAACTGTCTGAACATGGTCATTAGGATGGAAGGATGATGGCTCTGTGAGAGGATACTTGGAAAACAGGATGTGGTCAAATGTCATAAGGGGAAAAGAGGCAACTTTTTATACATATCAATAAGTCAGTCCATTTAATGTTTAACTTAAATCAACCAGACTCAGTCTGAAAATCCAACTGGGATTTTCTAGAAAATGTATGTAAAACACAACTATATCTCACAAATTTCATTTATTGTTTCCTATTTTATTCTCTTCTGACATGTAACTAGAGAGAATCATAAAGAAACAAAGACCAATCAGCTTCTGAGAAAGTAAATACTCTGTAAGAATAAAGTATCACCAGCTAACTTTAGGTAAGGAGGATGTAATAATTCTTTGTTTTGCTCATAAACCTGAATTCTGATATAGGCTGCCTCTGTACATCCATGTGACAGTCAACATCTACTTCTTGTTGAATTTCCTCAAAATCAAATCTATCCCATAGTATTCCAGGAGCTGTTACCATGAAAGCCAAATTAGGGTTAGTATAAGCAGGCTGACAAATGAGGTGGGGAGGGGGGAAAAGGGGAGGGAGGGGGAGAGAAAGAGAGAACAAAGAAATAGGAAAAAGTTTAAATTCTCTAAGTCTCCTGTGCATTGAAACAAGGCAATTATACTCTTACTTTACTATGTAATTGAATCAATGGGAATTTCATTCAAATACAAAATTCAGAAGAATTAATTTTTAAAGTCTTTTGGGATCAACATTCTGTAATCCTATGCATGTCCAGCAAGTGTTTATATTTCTAAATGTGTACCCATTAATTTAACTGCACAGTGTAGAATTGTAGTAACTATACAGAAATAGCAATATCTAAAGTCAGTATAAATAAAAACCCTATTTATAAGTTTTTATTCAATATGAACATACTGAAAACAAAATAGCCTGACTTTCTTAACCACTGAGACTTATTTTTGTCCATATCTACTTTTGTTAACATGTAATTTTTGTATATATATATATATATATATATATATATATATATATATGTAGTCTGTGAACTTTTAAAAGTACTGCCAATTTTCTCTCAAAAGTTAACTGAATTTCTTTATTAGAAAATGTAAATACTTCATAGAAATTGTACTTTTTAAATAATACTGTAACATATTAGTTCCTATGAAAAAATATGAGACAAGTATAAGAACGATTTTATTTCCTTTCCATTTTAAGGTCCTTTTGTTTTAGGGAAACTGAATTGTAAGTGATGATAATCAGGCAAACAATAAAGCAAATACCTACTCTGAAGAAGCACTGAGCAGGTTTTGGTCCAGCTGGTATTCTTAAATTTTTTATTATGCGACATAACATAGAGCCAGTTAAATTTACACTTTAGGTGAAAAATAAGTTTGAGGGCCTCCAAGAGAGTTAATTTATTTTGCAACTTCCAACATCTTTACCAAATAACTCAGCACTAAAGAACAAGGGTGATTACACAGTTCAAAATAATATGTTTGCCAATTCACTTATGGTATTACCCATTGGTTTCTAGTAAAACCAAGCAAAACCAAAATACTTGAGGCACTTTAAAAGTCCTTCAACATTCAATAATACTTTATTAATTAGTAAGTGAATTTTTTATTAAAGTTTAAATAATGATTAAATAAAAAGTGTTTATATATTAAAGGGAGGGATCCTGAATTTTAGTATCATAGTAATGCAAGAAGCATTAAAGATATTTATTCAAATGGTTATACTAACTCTACTTTTAGCATTTTACTGGTCATCTAATATAAGCAAGACACTAACCTTTTCAAGACAATAATATGATTCAGGATCACCATATTTCTAAATATGCAACCTTATGCTCTAAATATTATGAAGTAGGCTTGGCCTATTAAAATGAATTCATAAACTTCTGTTTCTCTGTGACAAGGAATATGCAAGAGTCCTAATGACATGAGCAAATAAAACCTGGGATAGTAGTGATGCAAAGGCGCTAACCAGTGATGGTACTTCCAGTTTATAAGTTTGTAATGCATTTCCCAATTTGTCACCTCATATGGTGAACACCAAAATATGAAACCCAATGCAGTTGTATTATACATATGAATTATCAGAAATTGTATAATTCAGTCCATGATCAGAATCACTTGTTTCTGCTTTTCTTTTACTTTTTAATTTTTTCCTGGTCATGATATAAATAGGTTTGTTCCATCATGAGCAACTACCTTCTACCAGAAGGTTAAAAATAAAATGTCTACCTAATCAAGGACAAACATTAAACAATGATGAGTCAAAATAAATCTTTGTTCTAAATAAGTTGATTAGCACAATTTACTATACTGCTCAAAGCTGAGTAATACATTGTCCCTGCCCGTTACCTTTCAAACTATGGTTGAGATTTGTTATATGTATATTTTTAATATAAATATTTTCCTTCCCTGCCTATTCCATTCCTCCTTTTCTTCTTTCCTTCATTGGTAGTTTGAATGTTAAGTGTCCCCCATAGCTATTTGTGTTTATGATAGGTCTCATCCTTCACCCTTAGCTGCTAGATCATTGGTGAGGTGGAACATTGCTGGAGAAGGTATGTCAGGGGGAAAACATTCAGGTTTATGAATCAAGCTCCTTTGTATTACTACTTGACTCTTGCTACTTCTTTCCAGATGAGATGAGATGACAGTATGGGAGGCCTGACTCACTGGCTGCTCTTACGATGCTTTCTCCACAACGATGAAACTTCCTCTCAAACTGTAAACCTAAAATAAATGCTTTCCTTCCATAAGCTATTTAGGATTGAGTGTTTAATCCCAACAATGAAAAGATAACTTCTATACGTTCTGTTTTTCCTTCCCCTCACCATGCTTTTGTTGTTTTTTGCTTTTTCAAAATTATATTACTGATGAGATAAGCCCAAGAAACAATGCAATCCCTCCAAAAAGATAAACTTTTTTTTTTATTTTTAAAATTATTATTATTGTTAATATTAACAACATCAAGTAGATGAAGTCACTTGATTTAAGGTCTGGGTCTTCAATTCTTTTCCATTCATCTATGTTTCTGTTTTTATGCCAGTACCATGCTGTTTTTGTTACTATGGCTTTATAATATTGTTTTAGATTGGACATGGTGATACCTCCAGCATTGTTTCTTTTGCTGTGAAGATATGTTTGGATATCTGAGACCTGCTGGAATTCCATATGAAGTTTGAGATCATTTTTTCTATCTCTTTGAAGAATAAGGTTGGAATATTTATTGGTATTGCATTAAATCTGTAAATTTCCTTTGATAGAATCACCATTTTCACAATGTTAATTCTACTTATCCAGGTGTATGAGGGGTATTTCTATCTTCTCAAGTTCTCATATGTTTCTTTCTTGAGTTTTGTTTTTTTTTAATGTTTTCATTATATATGTGTTTCACATGCTTGGTTAGTGTTATTCCAAGATATTTATTTTTTGTTGTTGTTGTTGTTGTTGCTATTGAAAATGGTAAAGCCTCACTGATTTCTTTCTTTATACATTTGTCCTTTGCACATAGAAAGGCTACTGATCTTTGTGTGTTGATTTTGTATCCTGCCACTTTATTGAAGGAATGAATCACCTTTAGAAGTTTAGAGATGGAGACTTTTAGGTCACTTATGTAGAGGTTCATGCCATCTGCAAAGAGTGATAACTTGTTGTGATGTCCATTAGGTCTAGTTGATCCATGGTGTTGTTGAGCTCTATTATTTCTCTGTTGATTTTCTGCTTGAATGATCTATCTATTGATGATAGGGGAATACTGAGCTCTTCTATTATGATAGTGTTCATGCGTTTATTTCTGTTTTGTTGTCAAGTAGGTTTTATTGTATGAACTGTGGTGCACTTGTGTTTCATGCATATAGATTTATGATTGCGTTGTCTTTGTGTTGGATCATTTGCTTGTTGAGTAAGAAATGGCTTTCTTTGTACTTTTTGATTACTTTTGGTTTGAAGTCTATTTTAATAATATGACAACACTTGCTTGTTTCTTATTTCCATTTGCTTGGAATATCATTTTCCATTCTTTCACCCCGAGGAGGTGTCTGTCTTTAGTGGTTAAGTGTGTTTCTTGAAGACTGTAGATAGAAGGGGTCCATTTTTGATACACCCTATTAACTTGTGTCTTTTCATGGGTGAATTAAGAACATTTATTTAAGGTTATAACTGTGATGTTTGATTTAATCCCTGCCATGATGGGGCGCTTTATGGGTTTGGGTATTTTCTTGGGTTTCATATACTTTGAGCCTAGTTTAGTTTTGGTTATTGTGATCTTTTTGTAGGATCTTGAGATTGGTCATTTGATTCCTCTGTGTGGAGTATTCCCTGAAGTATTCTGTAGGTTTGGCTTTGTGTTCATCTAATCACACAAATGGCTTTTTTTTTTTTTCATAGAAAGTTTATTTTCACCATCATATATGCACGATACTTAGACTGAGTAGAGTAGCTTGGGTAGGAAGCCATAGTTTTTTTAGACTTTGAAGTGCCCCATCCCAGGCCCTTCTGGCTATCAGGATTTTCATTGAGAAATCTGAGGCAATTGCTGCTTTGTTTTCATTGTTCAGATTTTTTTTTTTTTTTGAGAGAGACAAAGAGAGAGAGGGAGAGGAAGACAGATCGAGATGGGCGCGCCAGCATCCTCTCAGCTGCTGCGAACAAACTCCAGATGTGTGCGCCTTCTTGTGGTCAAGTGCAGCATTGCACCCTTGCATCACTTTGCATCTGGCTAAACGTGGGACCTGGAGATTGGAACCAGTGTTCTTAGGCTTAGGAGGCAGGTGCCTTAACTGCTAAGCCATCTCTCCAGCCCTAATATTTTTAAGTATGATATGCCTTGGAGAGTTTCTTCTTTGGTCCTTTCTGGTGTTCTATGAGGTTCTTGTATTTGGATGGGCCTCTCTTTTGAGCAACTGTGAAAATTTTCTTCAAGAATTTTGTTGAATATGTTCTCTATTCCTGTGTCCTGGATTTCCTCTCTCTCTGTTATACCCATAATCTGGATGTTTGATTGTTTTAGAGTATCCCACAGTTGCCTCATATTCTTTTTTTTTTTTTTTTTTTTTTTTTTTTTTTGGTTTCTTGAGGTAGGGTCTCACTCTAGCTCAGGCTGACCTGGAATTCACTATGTAGTCTCTGGGGCCTTGAACTCACTGTGATCCTCCTACCTCTGCCTCCCAAGTGCTGGGATTAAAGGCATGTGCCACCACGCCCGGCTTCCCTCATATTCTGTTTGCATAATGTTTTTGAACTTAGCAAAGCTTTTTGCCACCCCCAAAATTTCTTCTGCCTTGTCTTCCTGGTTAGAGGGCTGTCTTCCACATGAGTAACTCTGTTAGTGAGGGGTTCTGGAGAGCTTTTTAAAAGTTCTATTTAACTTTTTCTTTCTGTTGTGTTATTTTGAATTTTGTCCGTCTCTTTTTTGAAGTATGATTTCAGTTTAAGTTCTGATTTTCTTGATGCTTACTGAAATTCATTCTTGTACTTGATCAAGTTTTCATTAACATTAGTCAACTGGTTTTTCTGATCTTCCATTTATTGACTCCCTTTGGATTAGTTTACATCGCTTTTGAAGCTTCTGAAGTTTTCTTAAATTAAGTTAGTCTAGTGTCAAAAGCTGAGTACTCTAAGAGATGATTCTGCTCAATTTCATTTATGCAATTGTTAGTGTTTTGATGGCTTGCTTCCAGCTCAGGAATTCTTTGGATCAGGGTCACATAGCTTGTGTTTTCATTTTGAGTTTCAATTTCTGTCGATTTCTCTGTGATGTCTTTGGAGGCTTCCATTTTGGAACTAGGCATCCTTAGGAGATCTCTGTTTTCTGACTTTCATTTTGTGTGTGTGTGTGTGTGTGTGTGTGTGTGTGTGTGTGTGTGTGCTGTGGTCTACCCATTTTGGGGAAACATTTTATTCTATTAATAGGACAGCAAGTAATGGAACTGGGAGCTCTGGCCTACTCACTCTGCATGCACACCACACCCTCTGGAGCTGGGGAACCAGGAGTTGGGGATGCAAGGGCCCTTCAATCTAGAAGGTGGAGAAAGGGGCCTCCTTTAGAGACAAGCTTGCAGAATTCAGGCAGCTCCAAACCAGCAGCATGGAAACAGGAACTGGGAACTGGGAGGAAGGGGGTAATAGGGAGATCTGGCCTACTCTCTCCATGTACGCACCCTCAGGAGCAGGGTATCTGTGAGATGAGGCAAAAATAATTTTTGAGATTACACTAAAGATTGACACATCTTCTGAGGGGATAATATATACATTTTCATAACCATTGCCAAACCAAGTATATTGACTAGTAAGTGAATACAGCAATTTATTTCATTGTTTAGTTACTGTAATTTTTCCTAAACCAAATAATCCCACAGTTTTTGCATATGTCATATTATTGTATGATCATTACGATAAATTTAATAGAGCTGGAGAGATGACTTAGTGGTTAATGCATTTGCCTGCAAAGCCTAAGGACCCAGGTACTATTCCCCAGGACCCACATAAGCCAGATTCACAAGGTTGCACATGTGTCTGGAGTTTATTCACAGTGGCTAGAGGCCCTGACATGTCCATTTTCTTTCTCTTTCTCTACCAATCTCTCTTTCTCTCCAATTAAATAAATAAAATAATAATATATTAAACATTTTAATTATGTTCAATATCCATGATGATGTCAATGAATTATGTTATTAAGTGTTTAGAAATTTTCAAATTATATTTCAAAAATAAACATGGTTCAGTGGTTAAAGGTGCTTGCTTGCAAAACCTACCAGCCTTGGTTCACTTCCCAAGTACTTGCTTAAATTCTGATCCACAAAATGACACATGTATCTTGAGAGACCTTGTCATGTCCATTCTATCCTTCTCTTGCTTTCTGTTAAATAAATATTTAAAATAAAATTAAATAGAAGTTTCAATTATCTTAAGATCACAGATTTTGAATAATATTGTTTACAACTATTTACATTTTAGCACATCTTTAAAATATTACAATAACATGTTTAGTTTGTTATAGAGTTTATGTTGTTTAGACTGAATCCATAATATTATTTGACTTGCTATTTCAGTTAATTATCATTATTGCATCATTGATCATATAATAAATGTTCATCTATTGCAATATATCTTAGGTAGATCTCATTTTCATGTACTAACATTATGTCCATATTCAAACATGCTAGTATGTGTATTAGCCTATATATTTTAGATAACAAAACATCTTACCTAAACTTCACTACTTATAAAAAGAGTCATCTTGGAAGACAGGCTATCATGATCTTACCCAAACATCAATTGTGGGACATTTACCTGTGCAGTTAGTTAACCACGATTTATGTTGCTTTCTCTAAAATAGAGGGTTGTAGTGGATGATTTCAAATGCTCTACATTTGATTTTTGGAAGGATTTTTTATGGAAGTCCACATAGATATCAAACTTACATTAACAATTCAGTATAAAATAAGTGGCCCTCATGAAAAATACCAAAACATTGAATATTTTATTATCCATTAATCTAGTTTCTCAATTACCCTGTTCTTTATGTACATTACTAGACTCCATTGTTCTCACTAAAAGTTTATTTGCGAGTTATATTGATATGTCATAAAATATTACCAAAGTCTCTGTACAAATTCCTAAGCTAGATATCTATGTAGACACTTAATATTCATTTTTCTGGTATTCATAATAAAATGTTCCTGTAATAGGAATAAATATTTTCATAATATGACTTGGCAAATAATAAAACTATTGTTATAATATGTCAGTAAGCATTAATAACTGAATCTGTGAAGTCCTGACAAGTAAGTATTTACTGGAAATTTCACAAAGTACTTCTTCGTGTTTCATGAGAATTTAACCTCAGCTCTTAGATTACCAGTATGTGTTGTGATTTTAAAGCACATTTTGTGTTGTAATGTATCCTTTTAGCATTTAGAGGACAATTGAAATTTCAATGGAGTTTTCATAAATTCAAAATCATATTATTTATATGTTGGATAAATTCTTATATTGACTGATCAAATGACTTTGCATTTTATCTTATTTGTGAGAGTTAGGCAATAAAAGTGTTAGAAAACAGAATCATATTACAGGTATTTGTTTTGGTACTTATTTTAAATATATATGGGGCAGCCATAGCTCAAAAGTAATGTTTATCTATTGTCTTCTAATATGAATGCACAAATTTTTCAAAGGTAAAATTTCACAGTTTTAAAAAGCTTGGTACAACCACAGAGTTTAAAAAATAAGATGAAGTTGAGTGAGATGTAAAATTGGTTAAATTCATGAATATTCTTATCTTTAGAAATGTCAGAGAATTGATTTTGCAATATTCAATCATGAGAGATCAATACAATCACTTTAAATATTAAGAAAATTCAAGTATATTCACGCTTACTTTTGTTTTTAGTTTTTATATATATATATATATATATATATATATATATATATATATATTGCACATGACACTGGGTTATATTAGGACATTTTCATTCAAGCTTATGTAGAACTTTGAGAACATTTCTTATCCTTCATACCCATTCCAATACTGTACTCCCTTTACTCCCCAGGTACCTACCCATGCAGACAGATCTCCTGTGAGAGCTTGGAGAAAAGAGAGGCACTCCTTCACAAAGCCTACAAAGGATGCTATTTCTACTCTAAGGACATGTTCCAGTTTCCTTTAGCCTAAGAATAGGAAGAGTAACTGCAGCATATCTTCTTCAAACTGTGGAGGAATAGTCTAAGATTCTGGTATTGGTAATGTTGTGTTGTTCCTGATATATATACATATATATTTCTCATTCTTTTTTTAAGTTGTCTACACTTATTAGGGCATACTTATAAGAGTTTTTGGAGTCAGCTGTATGTTAAAATTTTTGACACTGATGAGGAACCTGAGATCTCAAGTTCCTCCAGTGGTCGTTTAGGACATTGTCATGCCAATTCAGGAGTTAAATATGAGCATGCCTCCTATGTTATAAGTTAAGTTACATTTCTTAATTAACATTAATGGCAATGCAATGACCATCCGTTCATATTACCTCTTAACTTGTTCAAAATCAAATAATAAATGAAGGTTTCCTGTACTGTTTATTACATTACAATGCATACCTTATTGACTCTGCCCCTTTATGATCATCTTTATAGTGAACTACATAGTTGCAATTCATGTTTGTCTGCTAGTTAAAATGGACATTGAGAACTTAGTCTGATGTTGGTTTCTTACACAAACTTGGGGATTTAGAAAACAAACTTAACTTTCGCTTAGTTTCCAACAACAGAAGAAAATAAACATTTATAAGCTTCAGGACTCTCACAATAAGTAATCAATATCAGCTTGGCCTGGAATCTGAAAATGTTAAGGGGCCCAGTAGGGAAGCAAGGAGATTACACAGAGAAAAAAAATGAAGAGCAGGTGTTAAAAAGAGACAGCAGCTGATACAGCTTGCATGTGAGGCCCTCTCCGCTGAGTTCCTGTGCCCTTTCTTTTGTTTTATCTCATTAACCTAAAGAGCATCATTTCTCCAAGCAGAGCAGCTGCACCTGAGCAGTCCTGACTCCCTCTTTGGGGCTCTCATGCTCCCCTGATGGGTGTTGGCTATGATTAACGGAAGTTATGATTTTCATATCTAGGATTCGTCGTACAAACCAGACAACAATCAGTTAAGTCCATCTTCTTTTCTGTAGTGACCAATCTTTTTTCTTAACATAAATATATTAGAAAAAACAAGTTGATCAGACTTGACATTATAACTGTTGTAAGGAAACCAAAGGCATATTCACCTCATCATTTGTCTTCTACTTTTTATTTATTTATTTTTTAATATTTATGTTTGTGTTGTATACATCTCATTTTTCCTTCTGCAGGCATCCTTAGCAATCCTCACTATACACAGCTCTGTGATATTTGTCACATGTTCCATCACTCTCAATCACTCCTGCCTTTTTTCTACTGGATCTGCTGGCTCTTGCTTCCTGTAAACCTGTAAATACCTCAAGCCTCTAATGTGGTTTAAAGTTTTTTAGTACAGAACACACTTGAAAGGATAGATTTGCTAAGAACACAGAAGAAAATAATAATAGCAAAAGAAATAAAATGCAGTTTTTAAACATGTTTTAAATTCCACAAATATCATGTAAGTTTATTGACTCATCTTATTCAAATGGTGGCAGTAATTTCCCCCAAACACACTGAAAGTTAAATTTTCTTCTTTCCTGCTTTCTTGTTATTTTTAAAATATGCCAAAATTTGATGGGTTTACCTTTTATCTTTCCTCACTTGCTGGAATTATTATGCCAGTATTTAGAAAATGTACATAAATTCCCTATGGGGATACACTGTGATAAGCTACAAAAATGCATTATGATCCTAATCAATGATTCCTTCAAAGTAACTCTTTCATCAGCATCTTCATAAGTGTCAATTTCTTATCTCTGAGAGTAGAGATAGCATGGTCTATTCACAAAGGTGGTATACTTCTTACCCTGAGGCCATGAGGAGGAACCCTGCCCAGAAGGCTGTTCACTTCTCATGAAAAGATAGTGACATTGAGCCAGCACTCCTTAGTCATTCCATTCAATGATATTTTGTTTTCTAGTTATAAGAACTGAAAAAAGTTTCTTTTATTAAGGGATATATTTATATCTGTGTGTCATGAATGTCACTATTTCTTATTATATTCCTTCACTCCTAATTTTAAATTCTTTTCAGCATACTTTAATTGTTAATTTTCTGTTTTTTATCATTTTATTTCTTGTATAAAAATAGTATTTATGGAAAAATATATAATTCGTACACAGAAAAGATTATCTCAATCAAGTTTGGTCATTGATTGAGTCTGTTATCTCTAGCTACAGAAAATTTGCAGAAATAAAGGCAGAAATAGGTCTAAAGAAATAAACAACAGGAAAAGACTCAGAGTAAAAAAAAAAATAATAGTGAAAATCATCTTTTTTTACCAAGCTGAATGTTTGACCTTTCATTAGGTTTCATTATGTACACAAAGGTTTAAAATGAATAGTGTATCTCCCATTTTCCTTGAAACTGCCAAGAGTCGAAGAAAAGAGTAAAGCTAGAAAATAAGAATATGCTACTAACTGCATTTTTTACCCATCAAAATAATGTTTTACCAAGAACATTAATTTTTGACTCATCATTTCTAAGGCCTGCCACACATTGGTGCCAAATTGATCACAGGATATCTTGTGCCAAAGACCATAGCAGTTTTGGAGTTATGTCACACAGACTTCCATTGTAGGAGAGAGATAATGCATGATTGGACTGTTGTGTGTATAAGTCAAAAAGAGATAATTTTGGATAAAGTTTTCTAGAACAAGATTGGCTACAGAGATATCAAAAAAGGATTCTGTTTAAGGAATTATTCTTTAAGAGAAACAGGGGGCAGGAATGAGGGTAAGGATGGTACCAATATGTGCTGTTTACACATTGAATATTTACATAACTAATAACAAAAGAGAAAGCTCTAAATTCTGAAGCAAAACAGATTAAAAAAGGAAAGAGAGAAGTGATAGAGGTATAGTTTAGTGTGGTTTGAATCAGATTTCATCCATGAACTTCTTGCCATAATGAAGACTCCCCCCAAAACTATAAGCTAAAATCATAACATGCCTTTCATCAGCCACTCATGATCAGGTGTTTAGTTCTAACAATGTGAAGATAATCATAACAGAAAATTGGTTACAGTGGTGTAGAATCGTTGTTTCTAGAAATCTGGCTTTGTGTCTTGTGGCATTGATTTCTGGTTTGAATGTGGAAGGATTTCAAATCTTGGCATAGGAGGCTTTTTATAGTGCTGTAAGCAGAGTCTTATGGACAATTTTGGAGATAGTTGAAAAACCTAAATGCAGAAAGAGCTGTGAACTATGAAACTTATGAAAGAACTTAATCTTGACTGGGCTACAGGTAGTTTGTGTGTTGCCCATAGCCTGAGGACTTGAGAAAGGTTGAATTTAGAATAAATGTATTGCCGTGAGCGGAAGGATATGGAACACAAAGAAATGAAAGTTTTGGGAGAAGAGTACAGGCGCTTCAGATGTAATTGTTTGAGATTACTACCATTGAGATTAGGCCAGCTGTTATGCACTGGGGCAGCATAAAGAATGCTGACTCTTTTGAAAGTAGGGATCTTGGAGGAAGAATGTTGAAGGCATTTTCCTGCTCTTCAAATATGGCTTTATTACCCACCTCTCCTTGGATTTACAATCTGGCTAGCCTACCTTGTACTATTGGAATATAATAAATGTGTGAAAGAAAGGGTCGTTGAATTTGCAGTTTGGTTATTTGGAGATGATACATGTGGAGCAGGGTCATAGTCCCTGAAGAGAATTCATGGGGGCATGGCATGGATAAACCATGGTATGGTGGTTTGATTCAGGTATTCCCTATAAACTTAGGTGTTCTGAATGCTAGGTTCCCAGCTGATGGAGATTTGGGAATTAACGCCTCCTGGAGGCAGTGCATTATTAGGGGTGGGCTTATGGGTACTATAGCCAGTTTCCCCTTGCCAGTGTTTGGCAAACTTTCCTGTTTCTGTTGTCCATCCTCTATGCCTATTGTTGTTTACCCCTGCCATTTCCCTCCCTTTGATTCTGTAAGAGAAAATAAACTTTTTTTTTTTTCTTCCCCAAAAGCTGCTCTTGTTCACGTGATTTTTGCCAGCAATGCAAACCTGACTGCAGCAGTAATGTTGGTACTGAGAGTGGGATTACTGCTAGATACCTGATTGTGTGGCTTTGGCCTTTTGGAGCTTATTTTCAAGAAGAATGTGGAAGGATTTGAAACCTTGGCCCAAGAGATACCTTGCAGTGCTGTAATTAAAGCTTGATGGATTCTTCTGGTCAGGGTTGCAAGACCTGACTTCAGTAAGAACTATGGACTGTGAGGTTTGGTTTATGAGGGTGAAAAGGAGCTTAGTCTGGACTGAGCTAGAAACAGTTTGTGTGAGAGGCTTGCTGTTATATCCATGTCCTGAGAAGCTGTGCAGGGTTGCAGTGCATAGAAATGGACTGGTGAGTGCAGACGGATATGGCACAGAAAGAAATCTTTAGGCCAGAACTGCTGCCTGTTCAGCTGTAATTGAGAGATTATAACCTTTGAGATTGGGCCAGCTGACCTGCACTGGGGCAATGCCACACTGGCCCACAAGAGGGCAAACAAGTCTAGAGTTCGTTCACAGTGGCTGAGAGGCTGCTGGCACACCCATTCACTCCCTCTCTCTCTTTCCCTCTATCTCTCTCAAATAAAAATAATAATAATATTTAATTCTATACATGATATAATAGCTTTTGCTTCACAATATTTTATCATTAAAATTGTGTATATCTGATCTTTTTCTTTTTTGTTGTTTATTTTTTTTATTTATATTATTCTAATTTTACATTCATAATGGTGACTCCCTTATCCTCCTCCCTGTCCTCCCTCTTCCAAAGGCTGAAGGAGATATCTGATCTTTTTCTTATATTTGATTCTGTATTCAAGACGTTTTAATTTTATTACTTAATATTGCATGTGTTTTGTCATTCTCTAAATGATGTTTGTACAACAGAAGGCATTTTTCTATGTTACTACTGCTCTTTCCCTTGAGCTCTTTTGACTCTACCACTTCTAGACAACCTGCATGAATGGCACAAAAGGCATTTTGTGACATCACTGGACTTCAAGCAGGTTTCTCACTCACAGAGCTGATTGTGACTTGACTTACTGGAATTTTGTTCTCCACAATAAAGGAGAAAGAGACAAAACAAAACAAAACAAAAAAGTACTTGTTATTGAGCCTAAAGACAAGCCATGCAATAAAAAGGGGTCAGGCTTCATCTCGAGTCATAGAAAGTGCCACATTTATGGAAATACGTCTATATAAACAGACATGCTAACTTGTCAGCAGGTGATGGAGCAGGCCCTTCTCCTTCATCTCTTCCTAGGGCTCTGCTGGGAAAGTCAGTTTGTTTCAAACTATCGAGAGTTCATTTTTCTGCCAACTTTCAAAACTAAACTACAGGTAAACTTCATAGTATTTTTTGAAGAAAAATCTATTGTGGCTTTGAAAAAAGCACCTAGATTCTCAAGTCAGCAGTATAGTAAACGAAATTACATCTGAAGCAAGACCCAAATAGAGGTCACTAGCAATTCTTCCGAGATGTTTCTCCTAAAATCAAACTACCAGCACTATAAATACTTGCTCATGGAACCTGAAGGAAATATCGCTTACCTAATATGGTGACCCCTGAAGTGACACTCTAGATCTAAGTGTCACTGTATTCTGAGAAATCAGCCCAGACAACATTATTCTGTTCAAGCGATGAAAACAGGATAACCTAGTGTCAAATAGTGCCAGCTAAAAGGAATGCAATATTAAACAACAACAAAAACTATTCACTCTAGCTGTGGATGTTTCTTCACTTCAAAATTTCTTGATATTTTAAATTTATTTTCGTTTTCCTTTACACAGGATTAGCATTCATGGCAAAAAAAAAAAAAAGAAAGAAAGAAAGAAAGAAAGAAAGAAAGAAAGAAAAAAGAAAGGAAAAGGAAAAGGAAAAACACGTTAAAAGTCTATACATTTTTTAAGGAACCAAATCATCCAGTTGGATCTCCACTCCAAATAGTTCCCTAGTCAGCAGTAATATTTTTATAGCACTTTTGTGCCTCCTCCTAGAGAAATTCTGCATTAGTATCAGAACAGGGTCATTGGAGCCCAGAAGCCAATGCTATATAAGCTGGTAGATGACACTAATACCCACGTAGTCTGCAGTCAAAATGATGCGAGTAAAGTGCCCAATCATATGAGATGATTCCCCCGACTCCTCAATGTTATGGGTCTGTTTGCAGCCACTGAGAATCAGGCATGTCCATAAGCCGTATGCTGTCAGCCATATCAGCTCATTGTGCAGGGCCAGTACTCTAGGGAATCAAAGGGGCTAGCTACACAAAAATGAACTGGTATCACTGAGGCTGGATACTGAACTGTTTCCCTACAGGCATCAGTCGGGCACTTGACAGTCTGATGCTCTGCCTGTCTGAAGATCTCTCTCAGTTTACTTAAAAATCAAGCACTAAGACAATTATTCTCCACTTTACATTCTGATAAGACTGGAAAATAAAACTTTCACAGGGTTGTGACTCGAATATTCTTTCTTTATCTCTAATTTTGACTTCTGGTATTTGTAAAAAGTGGTTAAAAGAGATGATTTTATCCAACTCAGTTGCATTTACTGACCCTCAGTTTCTGAATTCTGTTTTCCTAATTTGATAACTTCATTGATTTCCCCTATCCATTTATCCTTTTTTGAAAGTATTTATTTATTTGAGAGAGAGCAAGCAAGAAGAGAGAGCCTCTAGCCACTGCAAATGAACACCAGATGTATGTGTCATCTAGTGTATCTGGCTTTCTGTGGGTACTGGAGAATTGAACCTGGGTCTTCAGGTTTTGTTGGTAAGTGCCTTAATCACTGAGCCATCTCTCCAGTCCTAGATACTCTTTTTAAAGAAATTACATTAGGGGCTGGAGAGATGGCTTAATGTTTAAGGCATCTGCCTGCTAAGCCTAAGAACCCTGTTCCAATCTCCTGGTGCCACCTTTAGCCAGATGCAGTGATGCAAGGGCACAATGCCACACTTGACCACAAGGGGGTGCACACATCTGGATTTCGTTCACAGCAGCTGAGAGACTGCTGGCGCGCCTATCTCTATCTGTCTCCCTCTCCCTCTCTGTCTGTCTCTCTCTGTGTCTCTCTCCAAAAATAAATAAAATAATTTAAAAAATTAAAACAAATTTACATTGGAACTGCAAATAAATTTCATGTTAAACTTTCACATATACTTGACTCAGCCAATGGCATCTTTCATTCATATATATGATCAAAGATAGTTTAGATCATAGTATGCTGATGTTGCTTTCACAACAGTTTTGATATGAAGGGATTAATATGGTTAATTGAGGTATCATTATTTTTTTATTTTTTTGGAAACTAAATAGGAAGTTTAGACAGTTTAGATGGGATAGTGTTGTCTGTGCTTTCTTTGCTAGTTTCATTATCTTTCATGATCAGTGACTTAAACATTGACCTAAATATTACATGATCTCAATAAATGCAGCATTTTCATTTGTTTGAGCATCATAAAATTGGGCTACTCATTGTTACTAGCCTTCCTGGAGGATGTCTTCACCTTGATAAGCAACTCTTGGTACAAGCTTGCAATTTACAATTTGGCAAAAGAGTCAAAATAAGCTGGGCATGATGGCATATGCCTTTAATCCCAGCACTTAGAATGCAGAGGTGGAAGGATTGCCAAGACTTCAAGGCCACCCCGAGACTACATAATGACTTTCAGGTTAGCCTGGGTTAGAGTCAGACCCTACCTCAAAAAAAAAAAAAAAAAAAAAAAAAAAAAAAAAGATTCAAAAGAAAATTCAAAGATGTGGTAACAACTTAGAAGGACCAAAAACCTAAGACTGTTAATGTTCTTATCAACAGATAAATAAATGAGACTTTTCTCAATGAGAAAAAAATTCAGACCAGATAGGAATAAACTTCTGACAGAATACTCAAGGTAGTTTAACATTCACTACGTATAATTGCCACATTTGAACTCTACCTAAGCCTTTGATTAAAAGAACACAAAAGGTTTTGAATGCAAAAAAAAAAAAAAATCGAAGAGAAAAGCAAAGTTCATTTATTTGTAGACTTTCACACATATTCTTGGTATTTTCTGTGAAATTTCACTTCTAAGTAAATTTATTTTTTAATGATAGTTATTTGGTACCACTCATAAATATTGCCTTATGTTAAACTTAAAAATGATTCAAATAAATGGAAGATGAAAAAATCACTTCATGTCTATCATAATGTCTCTAATATATGTTAAAATCAGACTAACATAGCTCAATAATTACCAAGTTTGGCTTAACCTATATATATTCAGTCTCAATCAAGGTTTTACTTAAATAAATGTCTCATTTCTTGTATCTTAAGTTCATTGCTTACAGATATATTGATACTTAAGATATGTTCCATGCTCTAGAAAAATAATCTTAAATGCTGCTGCTCTGCTTCCAGTTTGTAGGATAATTGGTACCCACACAGGTATCTAAACTAATCAAAGATGGTACCAAATACAAGTGCCAAATCTTTATGCTGTCTTACTGGACATGTTCTGCCTAAACTTATTATACCTATTACACATTTAAAAAATAAGATATACTCTCTAAAAGGCTACTTCTCCGTATCTCTTTTGCCTTGTTTACATAGTTCAAACTTAATTCTCAATAATAAGATGATAAATTTAATTATGTCATACCTCATATTATGATAAAAGAAAAGTTAAAGGCCTCTAACACAAAGTTATGTCTTGTACTGTGAAAAACTTTCATGCTTATTATTTTCCATTCTATATAGTCTTTTGTACTGACACAGTCGTTTTTGTACTGTTTCAAGGCCATAGTTTGTATTATAGCTTCTGGCCTGTACTAAAATTATTTTGTGTTTCTTCTTAACTCCACAACACAGCTACAGATCTTGCTCTGCTAACTAACCATTTTCTCAGGCTTTGGAAGAGATTCTCCTGGACTCACGCTGATGTAAATATAGACTGATTCTCCACTCCATCTCTGATGCTGCTTCTGTAAGCCTTAATTTCTCACATAAATATCAAGATAAACAAGATCAAGATATTTGAACTAGTTTTGTCCATTTTTTAAACTCTATCTAAATGTGACATGAGAATCAAAACTAAGCCTTTATTTTGTTACATAGGACACCTGTTTACAACTATAGGTTTGTTAAATATTCTACTCTTATATGTTTTCCTATTGAGTAAGACTTTTATTTGTGTGCCATAAACTTATTCTAATTGTGGTAGTTTGAATATATGTCCCCCAATATATTCAGTATTTTATTAGTTATAATTTACATCTGCAATCACCTTGCTAGAGGGGCTGGTCTTAAGGTGTTGGTGGAGGGTTTGAGATTCCATTGTAAAGATATGAAAAGTGTGCCTAGCAGGAGTTCCTGAAGTTTGCTATGTGACTTTTTGGCTGTAGTTTTGCTCTGTGTGCTGTGTGGCTGGTTGGCTTTGCTCTCTTGCCTTGTCCTGTGAAGAAAGGCCAGCTTCTTCTGCCATTATGGAACTTCCTCTGGATCTGTAAGCCTCAATAAATATCCCTTCCTCCATAACTGTGCCTGGTCTGGAAGTTCATCTCAGTGAACCTGAAGCTGTCTGCTACATGAATAAATAAAACTGGGACTAATTATATAAATATATATATTTCATTGTATTATATAACCAATATAATTCTATAAAACACAATTTCATTGTTTATAAAATAAACAACTGATAATAACAAATTATCGAGATTAATCAAAGTTTTAGCCTTTCAGTCTAACATATTTTCATTAGTTCTCTTAAGAATAAGACTTTTTGATCTTTGGACAAAGTAAGTAAAGACCATAAACCTTCCATATTAAAGACTTAACACAAAAATTAATGTTTAAACCTAAATTTCAAAATTAATTACTTTATTTTTATTTTTTTTGAAATATATTTTATTTATTTAAGAGAAAAAGGTAGAGAGAGAGGGGAGGGAGAGAATGGAAACTCCAGGGCATCTAGCTACTTCAAACAAACTCCAGATGCATGCAACCCCTTGTGCGTCTGGCTCATGTGGGTCCTGGAGAATCGAATTGGGATCCTTTGGCTTTGCAGGCATATGCCTCAACCGCTAAGCCATCTCTCCAGCACTTAATTACTTTCTTAATCTCTAGCATATCTAAATTTAAAATAATTTGAGATATTTCAAACCAAATCTTTATATTTCCACAAATTCCAAGTTAACAACTCCCTCTTTACTGAGCTCCTATATTGTTATTATTTTTCTACCTTAAATATAATTTTCATGTCACCTGTAAATGTCATGTCACATGCAAGAAAACTCATACATAGATAATAACCAGCTCATAATGGCTAATAGATTTGACATGATCTAGGTGTTTCTTTCCTAATGGCTCTGATAACTATCACTCTCCTGAAGAGCTGCCTCCTTGCCTGTTCATAAGATTGACTTGGAATGATTATCTTTATGTACACAAACTGCAAGATAAATTTTGGCAAATAAAAACTAAAAACTGCCAAAATCCACACCTATATGACTAAGATTTCAATAATGGACTATAATGATTGTGGAGAGGTAAATGTTACCAGTCCACAGCCAATAATATTTCGGGTTGTATTAACCTTTTTAATGGCCAATATTATTTCTCTACATGTGATCTGATATCTCTCTGTGACCTGTTAAGATACCTATTGCTGTAAGTTAAGAAATCTCACAGCTCTACTCTCTTCAAGTTAAACCTATCCTGTCTCTGACATGTACCATATTCCACTGATTATGATAATGTTCACCCTCTTTTTTTTGGTCCTTGCATAATCAGATCTCTCACGGAACTCCTCCAAAACAGAATACATGCCTTCACTTCATGAAGAGTCACTGAGTTTCTCATGGGCACTGAATATCAGCCCCTGAGCCTCCATCCTCCACTGGACCGCATGGGACACCTTGAGAGATCTACTCCCCTCCCCAGCTTGAAGTAGGTGGAGATGAGTTTTCTTCCCCAGTCCTAGCCCATGCAGTCCTCCCCAAAATGCCCCCCTTACCCCAGTTCTCCCCAATTTCTTTTATCCTTCCAGAGTCTGGACTGAAAGGTTAATAGCCTTCCTTGAAAACTAAAAGGAACTAAAGAGTTAATAACTATCCCTAAGACCAACAAGCCATAAAGATTCAGAAGCATGGCCTTGACAGGCCTGTCTACTCCTGAATGATAAACTAAACTTCCCTTAGCTCAGAAAACCTTGAGGGAACAGAAACTGTCTGGTGGGTTATCCTCCCTAGACAATTTGGCTAAAAAAGCTTGTTGTGAGCGAGGATACAAAGAACTACAGTTCCTGATCTACTTCCCTTGGACCTGCAGTTGGTACAGCCTGTTTGTCTTAGGCTCCCTCTTATAAGCTTGCACCCCAGACTGGACAAATACTTTGCCCTTCATCCTGCAGGAAAGCTGAAGTCCCTCACTGCTTTCTCTTAATAAACAGTCTTGTCTGTAGAGATCAAATTCCAGTGTTCTCTTTTGCTTTCTCTTACACTTTCCTTACAGATCTCAGAGCCAGCCCACCTGGGCTAGCCCATCAAGGAAGCCTGCTAGACTGTGAACAGCAGGAGATAACTGTAGATAAGTCTCCGTCATGCATGAATTCCATTTCTGCCAAGAGTTTTGTTCTTATGTCAGGGCAAAGTGGCATTTGGGGTGGTATCTCCTGATTCTCTTTAGGCCTAAATCTCTAATTCAAACTGCCTTAAAAAACTATATCTCACCTATCCTCCTTCATAAGCAATATCTGTAAGAAAATGCCATCAGTAAACCTCTTAATTTGTAAGCTAATTTAAATAAAATATGATAAAGGACACAATGTTAAAATAAGAACATATGTACTTTAATTTAAACATATTTAGTTTGTTATAATTTTAATACATTTAAATACCAAAATGTAATAATTTTATGGATACAGGATATCATTTCTAGTTTTGAAATTGTTTATTTACTTATCTGAAAGTGAGAGACAGAGAGGGAGAGACAGAGAGACAGAGAGAGAGAGAGAGAGAGAGAGAGAGAGAATGGACATGCCAGGGCCTCTTGCCACTGCAAATGAACTCTAGATGCATGTGCCACCCTGTGCATCTGGCTTTATATGGGTACTAGGGAATCAAACCTGGGTCCTTTGGCTTTTCAGGCATGTGTCTTATCCCCTAAGTCATCTCTTCAGCTCTGAAATTTTGTTTTTACATTAAGAATAATGCATAGTGTAAACTGTGCATGCAGGTCGTGTTTGTTGACAAAATATGCCAAATTATAGAGAATGATCCAAATTATAGAGAATAAGTCATAAAATAAAAATTTCTGAAAGAGATTTTAAAATAAACTCAGAACTCAAAAACTCTTATAAATAATTGATACGAACTGTAGCAATTTGAATTTCTGCCACAAAAAGTATCTGTCAACTTGAGAAGCTGTTTTGAATTCAGAGCTTTAGAACATGAAGTGAAATATACTGTAAAGGCAGAGATTGGGATGCCTTAGTTATAGAAATTGATTATCATTTAAATAAAGCTCTTCTATTGGCTGTTTTTCATATATGCACACGTGTTTGACCACTTAACATCCTGCTTGGATATTCTCTTTTCATATTGCTGCTTCTCCACTCCAGTGTCTTTGAGCGTTGTTAGAGTCCCCTGAAGGAACCCACTATGTCTGATAAGAACTTAAATGAAGTGAATCAATAAGATGTCTTTCCAGGGTAATAGATATTTTGAGTTTTCATGAGAAGAACTTGAACAGTCTGAATGGAGGCATTTGCCATTGTTGCTACACCTGAGCTGAAAGAGGATCTAGCAGTAGCCAGTTTAAAGAGACTTTGTAAAATCTCACCATGTCCTCAGACAATGGAGAAAATGGAGCAATAAGCCAGTGGAAGATATCTCTGTGTAGAATGTACTCATATTTGTCATTTTAGTTTCCTATGTATTTCCTGAAGTGATTAGGAAGTAAAACAACCTGTAAACTAAGTATCACTTTGATACAGGAATTTTAAGTTAATCTCAAAGTGAAGGCGAGGGGGGGCGGAGCTTAAGGCTAGAACATAAGAGAAGGACAACGCAAAGTGGAGCTCTTGTCCAGGGAGGCAAGAGAGGGTATGAGTAGCCCAGAAAGTAAGATATAAGTTTTGTATTTATTTGCAAAGAGAGGGTGTGGGGAGGGAGGAAGAATGGGTGTGCCAGGGCCTCTAGCCACTGCAGACAAACTCCAGATGTATGCACCACTTTTTGCATCTGGCTTTACATGAGTAATGGGGAATCAAACTTAGGTAGTTATACATTGCAAGCAAGCACCTTAATGGCTAAGCCATCCCTCCAGCCCTTAACTATGTTTTTTGTTTGTTTGCTTGTTTGTTTGTTTGTTTGTTTATGGAAAGTGACTGTGAAGAAGACCAACTTGGCAGGTTACTATAAACAAAGACCAGATTTTACAGCTTTTGCAGTAATCTTAGGTAAGGATAAGAGTTTCTGTCCTCTAGGAAGGGTGCAAACTTAATCTAGAAATTATTTACCGAGTTTTCTGAAAGTGTTTTGACATTTCCTGCTTTTATTATTATTATTTATTTTTAAAATATTTTTAAAAATATTACTTATTGATTTATTTATTTGATAGAAACATATATATATATATATATATATATATATATATATATGATGTATGGAGAGAGAGAGAGAGAAAGCATGGGCACACCAAGGCCTTCACCTTGTGCACCTGGCTTACATGCATTGGCTTACATGCATCCTCGGGAATCAAACCTGGTTCCTTTGGCTTTGAAGGCAAATGCCTTTACCTCTAAGCCAGTTCTTCAACCCACATTTCCTGCTTTTAGTCAAGGAATTATAAACATTCATTTTTGGAGTTCTGTTACACTGACTAGCCAATTTATGCCTCCTATCAGCTTCTCATATTGAATAAATTAGTTATAAGGAGCAAAGTGCTCATGTTTCACACCAAGGTTCTCTAAGTATAATACTGGGAAAGTCATCTAGGAAGTCACTACAGTCCATGTGTTCCGTTGTGTGCTTCATACCCTCCTGTTTAATAGATGTTACTTACAGAAGTGCATAATGCAATGTCATTAAAACAATGCATGCCCTGTCATCAAACATTGAAATCCACATTATTTTTAACAAAACGAGTAATAGTGTAACCTTATTAATGTTTCATACAGACATATAATCTATGTTCCAGGAAGTGTCTACAAATGATAAAGGTCATTTGTTACTATATCTATGGATTTTAAGAAAAGAACTGCATGTTATTATTAAAATATCCCAAGTTTCTTATAGCAAATTATATCTTCATTCCCAAGAGTAACATGTAATTATACCATGCAAGATTATTCTGTTCATAATTTTCTTGCAGTGGTGAAAATGTTAATTTCAGTAGTACCAAATGACCAAGTAATTATCACATGCATTTGAATTCATTTGTTAACTACTGTGGAAAATTTAGTCAAAGAAAAAAAAACTAAATTATAGACATTCATGTACATTTTTCTTATAAAAATGTTTTTTGAGTCATGGTAAATTGTCCTCTATGTTTTTAATTTTTTTTGGAGAGAGACACAGAGAGAGACAGAGAGGGAGGGGGAGACAGAGATAGGTGTGCCAGCAGTGTCTCAGCTGCTAAGAACGAAATCCAGATGCGTGCACCCCCTGGTGGTCAAGGGCATTGCATCCTTAGGTCACTTTTCATCTGGCTAAACGTGGGAGCTGGAGATTGGAACCGCTGCAGATTGGAACCAGCATTCTTAGGCTTAGTAGGCAGGCGCCTTAACCCCTAAGCCATCTCTCCAGCACTAAATTGTCCTCTTTAATCCAAGGCAAAAGTAAAATTGTAAGTCATTACCAGTACCTTTAGAGGTAATATGTTATGGGTAGAATTCTAAGTGTCCCTGAAATGGAATGCTTTGGTCCAAAACCTGAGGCTCCATTTACAGGTGTTATATCCTTTCAGAGGTGAGATGTAGAAGAATGATGTTAGGTTATCAAGCACTCGCTCTTGACGTAGATATTAGGACCCCAGCTGCTGCTTCTCCAATTTTGCTTAACAGCCACAGTGCTATGAATACTCCTATGCCATGAGCTTCCTTATGTGGTGCTCTGCTTTGTCACATGCCCAGAATGAAATGAGCCAAGACTATGGACTTAAGCCTCTGAAATCAGAAGCTCAAATCAACATTTCCTCCTTTAAAGCTGCCTACCTCAAATATTTTGTCCCAGGAACTAACTTAACATTACTAATATCAAGCTGGTCTCATTATATGAAAAAAAAAAAAAAAAAAAAAAAAAAAAAAAAAACTTTATTTGGAGTGATGAACAAATATTTTCATTGTTAACCCTGCTAATTGCAAATAATTAATAATCTAATCTAAGTTGCTAAAATTTCAGAAAGACTCTAGTGTCACTTTATATGCCATATTTCATACAGAAAATATTTTTATCTTTTCTTTAGCTTTCTAGTATATGAAAACTTTAAATGTTAAATGCCATAGGAGTTGAATTTGCACACATGCACACACACACACACACACACACACACACACACATAGAGAAAGAGAAAATGTGAACACTTTCCAAATAACTTGTAACTATTGAATTATTATACAAAAATTAAATACTTTTTTGTTTGTATTACATGAGCAAGGTGATTAGGATTGCTGATTGTTGTACAATGCCACACCACTATAAAATTACACGTTTAAATAGTTTTTAAAATGTGCACTAACTGTAATTGATGCCTTTCAATCGACTTTCTGTTAGTCAATGCATACAGTCTTATTTTCAGAAAACTTGATGCAACTCATTCTTTCAGTAGCCTCTGGATATTTGATATGTACAATGCACATAAAATGACTTTATGAATATTGAATTTATGCATATGATAAAAATAAAATATGTTCTGTGTACTGAATTACAGAATATGATAATGTGGTATAGGATGAACTTGGAAAGATAGATAAAATATATTGTGATGGGTATATTCCTGTAGTAAGTTACTTAGTAAGGTTCTCTCCAATGGCTATATAATTTCTCAAGACAGTGCAATATTCCACTCTCCTGTTAATATTTCTAAATATATAAATAATATCAACCAGTAGTGACAGGATATTAACAGGTGAGACTATTAGACCATTAAAATACATGTTTATTTTCCTTTCTTTAAATTAAAATTCAAAAATGTTTGCAGATTATATAAGTAGTTATTTAACTTGATTTATTATTCAAAGGCCAGAATAGCAAGGAGGAAGGATGGTGACAATGTAATTCAACATGCAAATTTTTTTTTAAAGATTTGCCATATTTCTCAAGTTTCTGTGTTTATTTTTTCTTCTTAACAAACAATTTTAAAAAAATGGGAGCAATAAAATGAACATGATATGGAAAATATTTTTAGAATGCATGTTGGTTTGAATTGGGTGTCCCACATAAACTCATGTCTTCTGAATACTAGTTCCCCATCTGGTGGCAATTTGGGAATTGGGCCTTTGTTGGAAGAGGTGTTTGGTTGGGGATAGGCTTATGGGTGTTATAGCCAGTTTCTTCTTGGCAGTGCTTGGCACTCTCTCTTCCTGTTATTGTTCACATGATGTTGGAAAGGATATGATGCCCACCCTCTGTTCATATCCTGCTTTCTCCTGCCATCATGGATCTTCCTCTAAAGTCTACAAGCCAAAATAAGACCTTCCCTCCTATAGGCTGCTATTGGTTGGGTGCTTTATGCCAAAAAAGGAGAAGGTAATTTTAAAAGCATATGTATTAAGTGAGTGATTTTTTTTTTTTTTCCATGATGTAAACTATAGAATATTATCTCTGTTGCCATGACATTTCTGTAAATCTTCATCATTTACTGTAATAGTCACTTGCCAATTACAGATTGTGAACATTTCAAATGTGAGCAATAAAATCCAGAAACTGACTTTTCAGTTTTACTTTTTATTTAATTTAAATTTGTAAAACCACCTATGATCTTAGCCTTTATAGTTAGGTTGCCACTGTATTAGGTAGTCTCCTTCAGTCCATCCTCCCCATTCATAGAAGCCATGTAACTCAAAATGGCTGTCTCTTGACATTAAGCAGGGAATTCCTCGTCATATTCCTGGACCTATTACCTTGGGAGTTGTTGCAGTCAGCTTCTCCATGCTTGAAAAACACTAGACTAGAAACAGATTCTTGGAGGAAAAAAAAGTTTACTTAAGGCTTACAGAATCCAGGGAGAGCACCATCAATTGAAGAAGAAGCTGACTCTTTGCCGTAACCTAACTACAGAGACACATCAAGCAGCCAGTAAACAAGAAAAAGCATGAACAGCCATAATTCCAAACTGCTCTCCACACACCTTAGGGCAGGACTCAGATCCACCCCCAGTGGCATGCTCCTGTAGCAGGGATCTTCCTGCTAGGGGCCCAAGTTGCAAGCTCAATTTTAATAAAACACCTGAGTCTATGGGGACATACATTCCAACTACCACACTTATTTTTCTGGCTTTATGGCCTTCAAATATGTGTTCATAACAAGCACACTGACTGTGTGTGTGTGTTGGTGTGTGTGTGTTTGTGTGTGTGTGAAACAAAATCTAAACAAAACTCATACTCAAAATTAGTAGAATAAAAACTAGAAAAATGAAGACACATCTACCTACTGCTTCCGTTTGTGGCACAAGGATATTAATGGGCTATATGGGAAGCAGTGTGAAGATGATACTGTTTGTGGTTTAGCAAGTGTGGTAGTTTGTAAGTAAAGTGTCCCCAATAAATTCATGAACACTTGGTCCTCAACTGGGGGGTCTGTTTGAAATGGTTTAGAGTTTAGAAAATGTAATTTTCTGATCTGTGAATTGTCACAATAAAACTCAGAAAGCAGTTGCCAATGTACATGTGAGGCAAGTATGACTTTTACATGTTTAATGCTCTGTGTTAAAGCTGGATCACAGTCAGGAGACAGAAATCAGAAGAAGCCATCTGCTCTTCAGAGATCTGTTTGGATCCCAGGCACTGTGGTGGATGCTGTTCTGACTTCATCTCCTCCAGAGAATGCATGCTAACTCCCAGTGTTAATGCTCCACATCCCAGAACTGCCCTGTCCAAAGTACATGCATTATGCCAAATCTAGCTGTCCTCACTTGAAAATATTCTTTAACATGAGGCAAGTTCATGGCTCCTTCAACATTTATACACTCTCTCACCATTCTCTACCTGTTCCTTCTTGAATCCCAAATGACATTTTATTAAAGTCCGAGCCAAGTAAATATAATTTAAGATATTAATGTTCTGAAAATTATTAATTTATCATTCTTTTACAATTTTGCTGTATTTTGGATGACTTTTTCACATTTAGCAGTTAACTCTCAGAGCCATACAGAGAATGTTGTTCACCAGATTGAAGAGAGAAAGTGTTAACAGCCTTCCTGTACTTTATAGGGATGGATAGACTTGGGTCCTTCTTCTTTGAATTTTGTGAATATTTCCCCAGATTCTTCCAGAACTCTGCACCTGCCACAACTTTAGAGTGAAGCAGTATATGTTGTCTTCATGTTACTCAACAGAGTCACCTGTAATCTTTTCCATTTCCCTATTTTTGGAGGGGGGAGTGTTTCAAGATAGGGTCTCATTCTAGCCCAGGCTGACCTGGAATTCACCATGTAGTCTCAGGCTGGCCTCACCCTCACAGAGACCCTCCTACTACTGCCCCCTAAGTGCTAGGATTAAAGTCATACACCACCATGCCCAGCCCTAACTTTTTATTACAGTAGACAATACTGCAGAATACTTACTTGGTTATTAGTTCTTGTTCATCAGAATATTGTCTAGTTCACATTCATCATATCTCAAGGTCCTAATTAGTACCCTGTTCAGAATAAGTATTCTGTGGAACAAAAGAAGATTCACCATCAAGAAGTAATTCATGTGGATGTTATTTTTAAAAAAAGTATTCTATTTTATTTCCTTAAAGCTAAGTTAAATTTCACCTTATCTAAATACATAACACTTTTCCTTTCATTAAAAGCCCTCTCCTTGTCTTTTTAAAATATTTATTATGTGGAAATATTGATGGAATACAATTTATTCACATTGAAAGAACAAATACTATTATAATGATAATATAAGTATTTCTACACTTGCATTGCTTTCAAAGATTATTTAATGAAATAAAGATATGATGTTGAAATTTTTGTTATAGTTTATTGACAACTGTTTAATGCATTTACTTGTGTGTGTGTGGGGGGGGTGTACTCATCGTAGCATCCTTATGGATTCCAGAACATGACATTCTACAGTCCATCTTTGGAGACAACTTCTGAGGCACAGTTTCTTACTCTGGATATCACTCTGGTATTGTCTTTGTTGTGTTCCCTCTGTATTTTCAAGTAATTATTCAGTCTCCACCTCCCATCTCACCTTCAGTGTTGTAGGAATAGAGCAGCCTATTGTGGATTCTGGCTTTTTGCTTGAGTTCTGTTAAAATCTCAAACTCAGGTGATCAGGCTTGCATGACAAATCCACTGAACCATCTTCCATCCCAGTATTTTATTTTGAATATTACATCATTAGTTTATATTATCTGCATACTTCTTGAAAAAAATTTATGTGAAAGTCTCACTATGTTCTTCACAATTTAATTATTTTATTTTCATTAAGGCATAGTAATGATAATGCACTATTATAATGTCATGTAGTTCATTATTTCTCACTAGTACTATTTCTCCTTCTTTTTTTCCTGATTTTTAATTTCAAGATGATAAGTGGTCTGTATGCATTCAATCTTGGTTCATACATATCCCTACTGGAATGATAACTGCTGCTTGAGTATGTGAATAATTATGACCTCACACATAATGAAGAGGAACTAAAAAAAAAAAAAAAAAGCACTGGTTTTCCTAGGGATCTGTCTATATAATTAGGTGCTTAACTCTTAATTTACATTTCTCACTGTTGCTAATTTTTATTGTTCTTTAATGTTTTATCTAAACCTGGACTTTACCTTCTGTATTAGTCAGGATTCTCTAGAGGAACAGAACTAATAGAATGAATTGTATTAAAAGGGAATTTATTGGATTAGCTTACAACCATCCAGCAATAGCAGGTTGCAGGCCTGAGAGTAAAGGAAACCGGTAACTGTTCAGTCCACGAGGCTGGAGGCTTCAGCAGTCCCGATCCAGCACTGAAGGACTGGAGGTGTCCTGGAGAGACGCTGCTCTTCAGTCCATGCTGGTCTTCAGTCCACACTGGAAAGCAGCATACACCAAGCACCAAGCAGCAAGCAGAGAGCAGCAAGCAGCATGGGCAGCCAGGTGGGAAGAGAGGATACTTCTCTTCCCAGAGCTTCTTTTGATAAACCAGCCCCCTTCTCCAAGAAGGGCTGCCTACTCTGGGGGAAAGGCTCATTCTGGGGGAGGACTCTTCCTTTAGCTAATCCTTCCTAGAGGCAACCTCAGAGAACCACTTATGAGGAATGTCTGTGGATTCCTAAACAGATCAAGTTGATACAAACTTGACCATCACAAGTCCACCCCTTGTCAACTTGACACCAAACCATATCTCCTGATATCATTTCCTTACATAATTTCCAAATGAAGACAAGGTCCTAATTCCACCTAACATGATATAACTATCTCTCATACAACTGGAAATGCACACCACCTCCCCATAAAACAAGCAGAGTTCCTTGAGGAATGTTTAGTCTCTAATATAATAAGTCAAATATAAATTCAACAGTGGTTAACTAGTGATATGATATTAATCAGTATTAATAACCTAATAGAGAAATAGAGGAAGAGCAAAAGCTTCTTAATGTTGGTATAGATATGTACAAACACTCTTAACAAGGTAAGACAGAAACACTCATGGCAATTACAGTCCACGTTTTTGTAACTGGTCACATGGCCTTAGCTGGTATTTGTCACTGTCTTCTAGTACCCATTCTGTATTCCCTCTACCTTCAGCAAGCACCTCAGCAGGTCTTGATTCTTTACCTGGAGGTATTACACATACCTTCATTCCTGAAGGATCTGGGCCATTTATCACACTGACTTGATTGGGTGGTTGCAGTTGTCCATTGACTTTGATAACAGGGCATGGTAACACCAAGAGATGCCCTAAAGGATCTCTTGTACTCCAGACATACTATTCCTTATCTCCATTGTGGAGGAGCAGTCCTATTTCCCCCTGGTAGTCTGGATCAATCTCAGCTTGCGAACTCAAGGGCATCAGGATCCCAAAGTGGCCAGGGGAAAGTCTTAGCTTCCTTTTCAATGGAATGTTCTTTGTGCCTCCTGGTGAAATCACTCCCCCTCTGGAACTAAAACCTCTTGGCCAGCATAGTGTAAGGTTGTGGGTACAGGAAGCAAAAATTTTGCTAATGGGTCTCTCGGAGTGATTTCCACCCCTTGATTCCTGGACTCATGAATCCGGGCTGTAGGGGAAACAGCACCATATATAGGACACTGATTTAGATCATATACAGCCTGCTGCCTGCTGGAGGACACTCCCCCAGCCTCCCAAGCTATTGCCACCTAGTTGGCTCAGTAGCTATTTCTTTAAAAGGCCATTCCATGGCTCTATCAAGCCAGCTGCTTCAGGGGGTGGGGCACATGGTAAGACCAGTGAATTCCATGATCATGAGCCTACTCCTGTACTTCCTTGGCTGTGAAGTGAGTTCCTTGGTCAGAAGCAATGCTGTGTGGAATTCCATGATGGTGGATAAGGCATTCTGTAAGCCCAGGGATGGTAGTTTTGACAGAAGCATTATGTGAAGGAAATGCAAATGCATATCCCGAATAAGTGTCTATTCCATTAAGGACAAAACGCTGCCCTTTCCATGATGGAAGAGGTCCAGTATAGTCAACTTGCCATCAAGTTGCTGCCTGGTCACCCCGAGGAATGCCACCATATCGGGGGCTTAGAGTTGGTCTCTGCTACTTGCAGATTTGGCACTCAGCAGCAGCCATAGCCAGGTCAGCCTTAGTTAGTAGAAGTCCATGTTGTTGGGCCCATGCATAACCTGCATCCCTGCCACCATGGCCACTTTGTTCATGGGCCCATTGGACAATGACAGGGTCAACTTATCTACTTGATTAATCATGAGCATTAACATTGGATACAAGTATCTTTATATCTTTTGCCCATCCAGAGACCTCTATCCACATACACCTTCCCAAAATCTCCTTCTCACAAATTTTCCAATTGTGCTACTTCCATGTCCCAGACCATCCTGCCATACCATTGGCCACATTCCATGAATCAGTGTATAACTGCACATCTGGCCATTTTTCATTCCAAGCAAAATGCACAAACCGTGTGTGCCCATACTGCCCATTGTGAAAACTTCCCTTCACCACAGTCCTTCAAAGATGTCCCAGAAAGGGACTGTAATGCTGCAGCTGTCCACTTCTGGGACGTGCCTGCATAGAGTGCTGAACCATCTCCTCTCCTCTTCAGTCAATTGATCATAGGGCACACCCCATGATGCCATAAGTGCATGCTTGGGGACAGAAGGCATTGTAACAGGAGTAGCATCCATAAGCATTTGGGCAACCTCCTCATGTAACTTACTTGTGATTCACCTATGGCGGCCTTCCAAAGGCTCCAAACAGTATCCATATCTGCCACTGACACCTCAAGTATCATTGGATCTTCTGGATCATATGGTCCAAGTGGCAGAGCAGCCTGCACAGCAGCCTGGACCTGTTGAAGAGCCTTCTCTTGTTCTGGGCCCCACTGAAAACTAGTAGCCTTCCGAGTCACTTGGTATATGGAACGGAGTAACACACCCAAGTGAGGAATGTGCTGCCTCCAATTTCCAAATAGGCCCATTAGACATTGTGCTTCCTTCTTAGTGGTAGGAGGGGCAAGGTGCAACAACGTATCCTTCACCTTAGAAGGAATATCTCTGCATGCCCCACACCACTAAGCTCATAGAAATTTCACAGAGGTGGAAGGTCCTTGAATTTTGGATGATTTATTTCCCATCCCCTCATGCACATTTGCTGTATCAGCAACTCCAGAGTGGCTGCCACCTCCTGCTCATTTGATCCAATCAGCATAATGCCATCAATATAATGGACCAACGTGACACCTTGTGGAAGGCACAGGTGATCAAGATCCCTGCAAACTAAACTATATAAACTATAACAACTCGCTCAAGAGGTCTTGATTCTCTGTTGCTATAATTCAAAGTGGCCTTTTGGTCATTTGCTCTGGAACTTTTCTGCTTATACAGATCAAGCAGGAACTTGGTAGGCTTTTTTTTTTTTTTTTTTTTTTTTTTTTTTTTTTTTTCTATTTCACTTCTAGGAACACCATGATTAATCAGCCAGTACCAAAGGTCTACTCGAGTCATAGTGTTGAGAGCATTGTTTTGCCTACACTGTCCATTAGGGTAAACATGCTCACTTGCCTTTGGTGATTCAGTGCTGATACTTAGCCCTTGTTACCCCAAGATCCAGTTAAATCCATTGCATCTAAATCACTAATACAGCAACTTTGGATTTCACTGTGTTGTCTTCTTTACATATTATGGCAACTACTGGCAACTTAAAGTTAATTCTTAAGCTTGGAAATTTTCTTTGTGAGCTTTTGCTTTTCTCCCAACAGTTTATCTAGAGATGCCAGAAGAAACCATCCAGCATCATCATTCATCTTACTTTTCCACAAATATTCAAAAGTTCTAGATACCGAGTCACTAAATTCCTTGCTCTTCACAAGATATGACTCAGGATCACCAAATACATCTATCTCATGCAGTTCGTTAAACAATGCACACCATGGATTATTGGTGCACTCCTTATTACCAGTTAAAGTGCTCTCCTTATTACCAGCAGAGCCTTTAGTGGCACTGAAGCTGGAGAATCAACTCCATAGAGCACCAAGCCCACTAGAGAAATCCATCCTTACAATTCTGTTTCTCTAGAACCACTCCTGGTACCAAAATCTGTATTAGTCAGGGTTCTCTAGAGGAAGAGAACTGATAGAATGAATTGTTTTTAAAGGGAAATTATTGGATTGTCTTATAACAGTCCAGCAATAGCAGGTTGCAGGTCCGAGAGTCAAGGAACCTGGTAGTTGCTCAGTCCACGAGGCTGGATGCCTCAGCAGTCCCAATCTGGCACTGAGGGCCTGGAGGCATCCTGGAGAGATGCTGCTCTTCAGTCCATGCTGGAAATCAGCAAGCACCAGGCAGCAACCAGAGAGCAGTGGTCAGCACCAGAAGCCAGGTGAGAGGAGGGGATAATTCTCTTCCCAGAGCTTCTTTTGATAAACAGCCCCCTCCTCCAAGAGGGGCCACCCACTCAGGGGGAAGGGCTCACCCTGGGGGAAGGATTCTTTCTTTAGTTAATCCTTCCTAGAAGCAACCTCAGAGACCCACTTATGAAGATTGTCTGTGGATTCCTAAACAAATCAAGTTGACACAAACCTAACCATCACACCTTCTATTGCAGTTGTGTTCACATTGCTAGCAGAAAACATCATAAGAAGAGCAACTTGTGGGAAAAAAAGGGTTTATTTTGTCTTACAGACTGAGGAGGCACTCCATGATGGCAGGGGGAAATGATGGCAGGAGCAGTGGGTGGATATCACCTCTTGGCCAAAATCAGATGGACAACAGCAACAGGAGAGTGTGCCAAACACTAGCAAGGAGAAATTGGCTATAATACCCATAAGCCCCCCCCTCAACAATACATTGCCTACAGAAGGCATTAATTCCCACATCTCCATCAACTGGGACCTTAGCATTCAGAACACATTAGTTTAAAGGAACCATCTGAATCAAACCACCATACCTTCTTAACTAGTTTTTTTTTTTTTTTTTTTTTAATTAAACCATTTTAACACTACCTTATTTAAACTTACTCTATGACCCATGAGAAACTTACTGTTACATTTTAAATTAATGGAGTTTTATTTGTTTATAAATATGCAACAAAGGTAATAATTAAAAGAGATTGAGGTAGTTGTTTACAAATAGAGAAATTCATTAGACAATATTCAGTATATAAAATTAGAATTAGAACAGTAAATTAAAACACTTCTAAGATATACTAAAGATTAGATAAGCTAAATGATTAATTTGAACTTGTGTGTATATGCATATAAACAATAAGAATATAAACTTTTGTTAATTATACTGGCATAAAATAAAATTACATTTTCTCTGTCTAAAGTACACTTGATTAAATGGATTAATAAATAAATTTCTATTATGATAAGAAACTGAATACTATGTAGCAATTTAAAATTATACTTCACATGGCCTTTTCTTCTACATCATGATTAGATGTGTCTCAGGTTGAAAATTTCCATTTAAACAGAATCAAAATCATGCTTTTTATCTTAATTAAATGCATTTAGCTCATGAGAATATATTGTTTTACTTTAGATATGGAAATCTGTCTTCTCCTGAGATATTTCTTAAGTGAATTACTTTGAGCTTTACACATCATTTTATGGCCTTGTTTCTTCTGTTGAATCAAGTTTCACAGTATTTAAGTATATTCATAATACTCATTCTTTTTTTTTTGTTTCCCTGATTTCTAACTACCTAATCAGTTGCTTAAAACAATGTTTTTATTTTCAAGTCTGCTATTTTAATGGTATATAGTAATATGTTGTATAAAGAATTTTGGTGAACTATTTCAAATACTCCATTTCTCTACATCTTAAAATCCTTATCTTAAACAGCAAATTATATATTTAATCTACAAAATCAAACTCATAAATATTATAATTTTACTTAAATGTAATAGAGTACATACTGTAAAAACTATGTCTGTGTTATAATTAATTTCAAACATTTGCATTTTCATTATCTATGTATTATCATTAAGTAACAGTATTTCCTAAGGCCTTTGGAAGGTACATATTTTTATACACATTAACATATAACTTTCTAGCTATAATTCCTATCAAATGTGTAGTGCATAGTATATGATAATTGCATAAAAGTATCAAAAACATAGAACAAGCATACTATTAAACAGGAGTGTTCAATGGAAACAAAATTAACAATATCAACTGATAAGTATTGTATAGCAATATGTAACCCAATGTCTGGTCTTATGTATTTAGTAGCAAGTAATAACATATTGCATTTTGTGGTCTAAAATCAGTTTAACAGTGTAATAATATTCTCTCTTTGCCAGTTTTACTTTTAACTTTGACCAAACTGTTTATTAATAGAACCAATCCACCATTGCACTCCAAAGCCTAGTATGGGAAGTATTGAAGATATCAATATCTTACCACAGAATCATTCAGTTTATATGTTACTGATCAGTTTTACATAAACCAGACTGAATAGTACAACTTGAAAAATTGCCAATGACAATGTAGGTTGATCTAAATATGGTTTAAACAATGACTCAACAAGTTCAAAAAAAGCATTGCATTTCTTTTTTCCAATTTTCAGTTTTGTTATTTTAGGCTTTTGTCTTTATTTTAGTCAATTTTCATCTAGTTTCAAGATGCCCTTATCTGCTATAAGCATCATGTCAGGGGTACTTCTATAAGCCAGGATTAAAAGTTGGAGAGTTTACACTTACACTTGTAATTTTTTTTAAGAAGACCACTTTTCTCTTAATTTCTTTATGTTCTCTTTTCAAGTCATATTTACCATAAGCAAAACATACCAAAAAAATCAGAGGCATGAGTTACTGGGAAAAAAATTCCCCTTGTTTTATAAAATTGATAATACATATGTGTCCTGCTCCTGTGCAATTTGAGTGGAGTGAATAGCATTATGTTAAAGCAGTAAAAATGTTATTTTGAAAATTCAGCCTAAGGATGAAGAGTTGGCTCTGCAGTTAAAGGCAACTTTCTTGCAAAGCCTAGCAACCTAGGTTCAAATACCCAGTGCCCAAGGGAAACCAAGTGCACAAAGTGGCACATGCACCTGAAGTTCATTTGTAGTAGCAAGAGACCTGGACATGCATGCCCATTTTCAATCTCATTCTCATTCTTTCTCTTTTTTCTTTTTCTCTTTCCCTTTCTTTTCTTGTCTATCTGTCCCTCTCCTTGCAAATAAGTTAAAACAAGTTTTTAATTTACCCTAGTAGTGAAAGTTAGATACACACATTTATTTGAGCATGAGTAATATTTTTGTCATGCAATTCAAATGTAAATCATGGTGTTTAGTATATGTATATTCTTCTTTTTTTGTCAAGGCATGGTCTCAATTCTAGCCCAGTATGACCTGGAACTCATTCTATAGTCCCAAGCTGGCCAAAGCGTCACACAGACTCTCTTACTTCTGCCTCCAAAATGCTGGGATTAAAGGCATATACCACCATGCCTGGCAAATATATATACATTTTATAACATAAATATATACTCTGCAATAACATCTTGTGAGAGGAAATATATATATATATATATATATATATATATATATATATATATATTTAATGAAAATAATATTAATAAAGTTTTGACATAAAGTAAACCCTAATATCAGCTGACTTTAGTAATGCAATATAATTTTGATGATTTGACTTTTAATGAGGTACCTACAAACTGGAAATATTGTGTGTAATATTTCCTCAGTTTTGTCTTTCATTGAATAGATTTAGGATTTTTAGAAGTTTATATTTGAAAATAATTGGATCATGTGGCAGTATTTCCTAAATATTCTTTCTCTGTGAACATTCTAAAATGTGCCATTTCACAGTGATTCAATGACTTCCACATTAGGTAGACATAACATATATATAAAACCAGAGTCTCAAAATACCTGATCCCAAAACTGATAAATTTCAGGGAGAACAGACAAAACCAAAATTGGACATTTTATATTTTTAAATCATTTTGCCAATTTTTAAAGAAAAATAATTCTAGAATCAGTGGTGACATAGGTGACATAAGCCACATTTATTATTATTTTGACTTAATGGACAGTTATAGCAAACTCCATACCACAACAGAAAATGAAAACTTTTGCAGTACTTATAGATATGCTATATGGTGTGATAACTATCACAAGTGTTTGCTGTTATCTCTGAATCATATGTATTATGCAGACTTTCCATATTGGATTTCTTGATTCATTCATTCATTCAAGGGAGTGTTATTATATCATTTTGTGGCTTTGTGACAGAATACCACTTTATCAGTGAATAGGATTTCACTGTATAGGATTAAAATAGTTTGTTTATCCTTTAAATTACTAGAGAATATCTTCATTTTTTTTTTTTTTTTCATTTGTAGAAGGTGCTTATCTGCGCTCTCAATTCTATTGTATCACTGTTCGGTCATTGGTAAGGATTTTTTTTAAAAATGCTTATATGGGTATACAGCCCAATAATAAACAAACAAAATGTTAATTAATGCATACAATGACACAGATGTGTCTGAAAATATTTATGTTAAATTAATACACAAATTAAATTAATATATATTATGAGTGCATGTGCATCTTGATTCCAACATCTAAAGATGAAAACTATCCACACTCTGTGAAAGTAGTTCAACTGTTTCCTATGGGGTACTGGGGAAGCTCACTATGAAAAAGGAATTTCCAAGGACTACAAAAAAAGTTTATTTAGTTGTTGATTAATTTCAGTATTTTAATAGTGGTAATGGTTTGGTGGATAAATCCACTTCAGAAATATCCCACAATGTCTTCATTACAAACACACCATTCGATGTACCTTTCTTTAATTCAATGAAAATGATACTAAGTTTGAAATATACAGGTGTGCTCTCATATGTGAAATGTTTCCAGGAACAATATATTTGAAATGAAGTGGTCATCCTCTTGTCTAATGTATTTATCACAAGGGGTTTTGCTACATGAACTAAAATGCAAGTAGCTTTAGTGGATAAATATGTAGAACTCATTAGGAAATATCAATATGTGGAGCATACCATTTATTTTAAAATAAGAAATGAATTAAGTTTAGCTATAGAAAAGTGTGGAGAGCAAAGATGAAGATAATCTGAACACTGAGTCAAAGAACAGGGTAACAAAGTTATTTTCAGATAATTATCTCTAATTCTTAAAGCTGCAATGTGTTTAAGTTATGGTAAAGTCAGGGAAATACCCTCTTCAGAATTTGTAGGAAAGTGATTCTTTTTTTGGAGAGATACACAGAGAGAGACAGAGAGAAAGGGAGAGGAAGACAGATAGAGATGGGCGCCTCAGCTGCTGCGAACAAAATCCATATGTGTGTGCCCCCTTGTGGTCAAGTGTGGCATTGTGCCCTTGCGTCACTTTGCATCTGGCTAAACATGGGACCTGGAGATTGGAACCACTGGAGATTGAAACCAGCGTTCTTAGGTTTAGGAGGCAGAAGCCTTAACTGCTAAGCCATCTCTCCAGCCCAGGAAAGTGATTCTTAAATGCAGGACATGATTGAGTGTTCAGAATTACATTGTGGGGGCTTGATGCTTCTCCCAGAAAGCCTAGGATTTTATAGGGATACCCCAGGGTGAGAGACAGAATATCATACAGTTGGGTTTTGGTCAGGAAAGCTCCCAAAACAAAACAGACTATTACCACTGACTGTTCTCTCTGGTTGCATGCCAGAACTATATGATGAAGCTCCATCATTTTCTTTTTTGAAAGACATGAAAAATCAAGATGGGACTGAGATGAAAACTTCTTCCTGTCTGGCTAGTTTTCCTAGGAGCAAAGGTAATATGTAGGTAGCAGGAGGAGAAATGTTATAATCAGTCATACTCTGCTGTGGAATCTATGTGCTACACAGCTAAGCAGCAATGCCAGATGTGCTCACTGGTGCAATAGTGGCATGACTATTATGGTGGTAACCAATTGCTTTCTGACCAGATTTGAACTGTGTGTTTCATGAGAGGGAATTCTCCCTGGAAACCATTTTAAGATCCTGTTGCTGGGAGATCACAGGAACAGGGAGGGAAGGTACTATTGTTTGACTAAATTGATCTGCTGTGGATTCCAAATTGCCCTTTAAATATGTATGCTTATGCCCATAGATTGGTGCTGCTCTTAGCTCTAGTCAGAGAAGTGTCATTCTGCAGTTGGCATTAAGTACTTGGAAGATTAAAACTTGTCAAATTGCTGATAATAAAAGACTATTGAGCATTCAGTGCTAAATGAGACACCTACAATACCCCATCCAAAGCTCAGTTAATAATGAGAAAGATGAGGAGGAAAGAATATAAGAAAAAGAGAAAGAGGAGGTGTGCCTTGGAACACTGACTTCTAGACAGGACATGACCTTTGCATTTATGAACTCCCAGTAGCTTTGATTTCCTGCATAAGACCTACAACAAACTGAACCCAGTGTCACTACATCATGGATGATGGAGAATGTCACTCTCCAACCATTCCCTGTAGATCTATTGGCAGTTGTTAATGGTTACCAAATGAGTGAGAACCATTTTCTTCAGGTGCTCTGCTTTATTATTTTTAGAAGATATTTAAAAAATAAATGAATTATATTCCCTTAGTTTCACAATAATCAAATATTAATAGGTGCAATGTTTAGATAATTGATGACTTTAATGATATATTGCCATACTACTATTGGTACTACTATTGGTACTAAGAATGAAAATATGAGGACTGATATTAAATAGTTGACACCTCATAGTCTTCAACTAAAACTGTGCTAGAGGCAAGGAAATAGCAATGACGAGCAAAACGAAAACCAGAACATTTAGTCCTTCTCTAGTTTAAGTGGTTATCATTGCAATACCCTGCTACTTGTCTGACAGTACACTAATTTAAGGCTGTTAACAGAAGGGCATCTGAAAACCAACAGAACGTCATTAACATTTTACGCTATCAAGCTAAATTAAGCCATAGGAATCCTATTCAAAGGGAAGAAAAAGAAATAATTTTTAAAAGTTTTTTTGTTAATGTATGATTATGTTATATTGAAATAAAATAGTTTTCACCTTATAAAGATATGGATATGACTATATGATAATTCATACTAAGAGCCAACATAGCTCATCTTTTTCTCTGCAGGCAGTTACTAGTTCACAAAACACACCAAAGTGCCTCATTATCCACTTTTCTATTTATATGGATGCATCATTTATCACACCATTTCTTTTCTAAATACACTTCTTTAGTACAGTATAAAATTTCCATAATTGAGAAACTCATTTTATTCTAATCTTTTTAATTGGAATTATGTGAACTATAAAATAGCAAAATGGAATGTATCTTCATGAGATTCTGTTTTATCCTTCTGTGCATAAAAAGCACTCAAACAGCCCAATTAGTAATTGTGCTAATAGTCTTACAAGTATATTAAAGCAATACAATTTCACTAGAAGTTACAAATAGTAGCTGCTATTTTATAAATATGTAAATAAATACTTTGATCAGTATGTGATGCTAGTGTGTAAATCTAGATGAAAGGATTAATAGCTGCTCTATCTATATTAAAGATGTTTAGAATGTCATTACAGTAATTGTTCATACTATGTAACAGGTCTACTAACTATATATTATTTTTAGAGACAGCAAGAATGAGATGGAGAGAGAGTGGAAGAGAACTCGCATGTCAGGGCCTCAGCCACTGCAATCGAACTCGAGATGGTTGTGCTACTTAGTGTGGGCATGTGTGAACTTGCACTCTCCTCACCTTTGTGCATCTGGCTTATGTGGGATCTGGAGAGTAGAACATGTTTCCTTAGGATTTGCAGGTAAGCGCCTTAACTACTAAGCCATCTCTCCAGCCCAAGTATATTTTTTTATATACAAAGATTATTGTATTTTATGATTCATTAAGCATTTAAAACACACAGCTTTTATAAATTGAAACATTTAAAAAGCCTACTCTTATTCATGAATTCATGAACAAAATCAATTTTTAAAAAATTCAAAAACCTACTCTAAAGGCAATGTAAGTCCTGCCTTTCCCTTGGGTTACATTTCCCATTAGTCTAGCTATCTTCTTGCTTTTTCCACCCAATTTCATTGCCCTTTTTATGTAGAATTACATAAAGCATTTCTGTGACTTGGATCTTTTCAGTAGCTCTCAGGCCTGTTCACTAGCTTGTCTTTATGAATGTATCCCAAGATAAAAATGCATCTCTCTTTGCCGGGCATTGTGGTACACGCCTTTAATCCCAGCATTTGGGAGACAGAGGTTGAGTATCACCATGAGTTCGAGGCCACTCTGAGACTACCTAGTGAATTCTAGGTCAGCCTGAGCTAGAATGAGACCCTACCTCAAAAAATAAATCAAATAAACCAAAAATAGAGCTCTCTCACACTAAATGAAAATTTCTTAATAAATTCAAAATAAAAGCATACAGATTTTAGCCCAAAATGTCCAAACTTGGTTTCCATGCTGGTTTTTAATAATTCTCATTATTTTATAGAATGTAAAATTATATATTATTCATCTTCCTTGATTATCTGTTCATCTTATTGTGGTCTAAGTACATCAAGAAAAGACTACTTTAACAGAAATGTACCAGATTCCAAACAATTGTTGCATATAGGTGACTATCAATCAACTGTCAGGTAAAAATTGACTAACAACAAAAATTAACAAAGGAAAACAAGTAACAGTTTAAATAAAATAGTAAATATTATAAAAGCTATTACAGCCTTCATCTTTCTTATATTAAAGACTTTGTATTATTTTAAATTCCAAGTTCATTGATGTATAGGAGGAACCAAAACTAAATGTATTTCTAGAATTAAATTATTCACTTATTTTAATGTACACTCATTTTTTGGTAGCATTGCTATTTAACACAACATCTAATTTTGTAAACCTGAAACAAGGAGCAAGACTTTAATTTCTTTGTATTGGGAGGTATAAGCTGAAGAATGAAATAATCCTCTGAACAGAAAAGTCCAGTGTTTTCATTGTGGATCTATAGGTATTTATTTTTCATGATTTGAGAATATTCCATATTAAGTTATACATGTCCAAAATTAGTGCAGTTGTGAATGTAGTATAATTGGTGACAAGTCAGCCATGTTATATGGATATGGACAAAAATTTTCATATATGATAAGAGGTATATGGAAGTGGACTATAAGTTGGTGAAGTTGTCTAATTGTTGTCAAGGAACTGTGTACACTCCAATAGAGTTATATCAAATAGTGAGTATGAAGAGTAAACTGGAAAACCAAAATATAAGATAAATTAATGCCAAGTTGTCCTTGTATTAATACAGGAAGACTGGGGTCCTTGTGTGCCAATGCACCAGTAATTTGATCTGTTCCTGGATCTTTGTCCTATAATGGCAAAGAATAAAATAGGTTCAGAAAGATTGTACTATAGTTTAAAACTTTAGGTGGACCAAGAGAAGAAGGCTTAAACCTAGATCATCAAAGAAAGAAGCAAGGTGGAGCTCTTGCCCAGGGAATCAAGAGGGGATTTGAGAAGCCCCATGAGGAAAGGGGGCAGAGCGCTTGCTCAGAGAGACAAGAGGGTGTTTCAGGAGCCCACCTCAAGACTAAGGTCTGGGTTTTTAATTGGGAGTGGTTATGTGAAGAAGACCAGGTTGGCAGGTTACTGTGGACAAAGACCAGATATTATAGCTTCGCCAGTAATCTTAATTAAGAATCAGTGTTTCTGTCCTCTAGGAAGGGTGCAAGCTTCATCTAAAAATCTTTCCTGGAGACTGTAACATGCAGATTTCTCGTTCTGTTACTCTAACTGTCTAGCAGTTTCTGTCTCCAATGAGTATTATATTCATCTGGGATGATTTAAGCATAAAATGAAAACAAAATCCAAAAAAAAAATTACCACATAATATATTTTGTCAAATATTTCATAGTTAAACTTTGATATTTTGTATAAAAAGTTTTAGGTGTGCATGTGTACTATGTTCTCATATGCAATTTATAATTAAAATTAAAAAGTAAGGTACATTTTAAAACAGAGTTAAATAAATTACATTTCTAAATAAATAAATAATTTTAAAATTATAAAAAATAATTGATAGTAACTGTGAGGAGACTCATAATTGATCAAATAGCAAATAGGAGACTGTTGTGAGCTTAATACAAAGTCAGTTTTTATAATGTCCTCCAATTCTCAGGGAACAGTTCAGAAGAAGGAGTGGAAGGAATGTAAGAGCCTCTGGGTAGGGAGACATACTGTGAAGCATTATGCTCCCCACAGGAACTAAATGGTACATTCAAGGCCGCATAGGACTTACCCCTCAAGACCTGCACTGTTCTGAACACATCAGCATTTTGACATGGAAGACAGAGAAGGAAAAATGGAATGAGACAATAAAACAGAGAAAAGACTACCTAGAAAAATGATTAGAATTAGAATGAAGGCAGTAGGGAGTAGAATGAGGGAAAAGAGATCATAATGGGATAGGAACAAGATCAATTTACAGTATGTTCATATACTTAAATTTTCAATGATAAAACAGAGGAAGGACCCCATTGACAAAGAAGGGCTGTCATTGGAATGATGTTGGGAGAGGAAAAGAACAAAAAAAGATAACCTGATGGATAATGACATTAGTTCATATATTAAATTTCTCAATAAAGATTAAAAAGAAAAAATATTTTAAATTGAAAAATAAAGCAACATTAATGTAAATTTAAAATAATAAAATGTTGGCCAGGGATTGTTTGGATGTAATTGAGCAGGGAATTATGTTATATTGTTACTAAGTTTAATGTATTGTCATATGCCAGATGAAAACTTCTATAAAATTCAGTGTTTCACATTCCTTCTGAGTTCCAATTTCCATTAATAAACCATGGCTAAGGTGTATAATAGGGACTATGAGGATGTTGTTTTAGCCCTAGAATATGCTTAAAATGAAAAAATCAAACAAACATAAGATCAGAACACATAAAAGATTTTATATGTTATTAATGTTATTAATGTTATTAATATCATGTTATTAATCTGAAGAAAGAATGAAAATATTTTATGTCTATAAATATCCACAGAGGGTATAATGAAAAGGGATCTCCTCTTCAATCAAGAAGGACTAATTAGCCAGCTCTAATTGGAATTTTAGATACTTGAACAAAATAAGTATGTTGACTTAAATATCAAAAACAAACATCCAGGGCTGGAGAGATGGCTTAGTACTTAAGGTGCTTTCCTGCGAAGCCTTAGGACACATCTTGGATTCTTCAGGTACCAAGTAAGCCAGAAGCACAAGGTGATGCAAGTGTGCAAGGTCTCATATGCACACGAGGTGGTACACATTTCTGGAGTTCCATGGCAGCAGCTGGAGGCCCTGGCTTGCCAATTATCTTTCTCTCTCTCTCTCTCTCTACCTCATTAAAAAAATTATCAGTGAAGGACAGAAGTAATGAATAGAAGTAGTGAATATTTTTCTAGTAAACAACATACATGATTCAATTAGTCTAAGTAGTAACCAATAAGATACAATTTAATACTAATGGAAAGTGAGTCTATGACAAATTTCCAGCACTATAAAGATTAAAAGTAATGGTATTTTACATCTGTAGCTGACAGTAAGAAAATATTTTGGGAAAAAGATTAGTAGTACATGTAGTCCAATCTTCATCCAAATTTCCCAATTCTAGGCATGTATTTATGAAAATATTCAGCTGTACAATAAGGAGTTTGGGAATATGATGTTCAGTTCAGCTCTGATGAATCTGATGAGTATGACAAGATCTTGTGAGAAGGTAATGTAAATGCTAATCAGCAGAAATGTCAAATAATTCTGTTGCATTACAAAATGTCACCTAGTCATTATACAGATATTCATCCATAGAATGAAGTACTCATTGCCAGTTAAGAAGCTAAACTAAGTCTTCAGAAAGGACAAAAGCAAATGGATCATCAATGTATCACTCTGTGAAGGAGAATATCCTAGAAGTTTATACACTATGCTTCTTTATTAGTCATTAAAACACTAAATATTGCCTAGGCAAAATCCATATGAAGAAATTGTAATTGCTCTTAATATATGCAAAATTGTATTAACTAACATGCATATCATATTAAGGTAGAGGATAAATAGTTGGGAGAAACAAGCAGTTCTTTGGCAAAATTTTATTTATTCTATGGGGTGAGAAGTTCATGTTAATAGTTCTAGTGCTTATTATTTTGTCTATCATAAAATACACCTATATGTGCATAAGTATATAATATAAAAGAATGTCATGTTTATTAAATGCTGATTAATGAATTCTTGTCATTATTGTGATAAATGTTTATGGTATGTTTGTTCCCCTCTTGCTTCCTCTCTCTGTCTTTAAGTACTTACTTGCCCTTCAGTCTTGTTAGGAGAAAAAGAGGCTTGGACTTCTATTTTATTTCCCTAAGTCAGTTTCTCACTGAACTTAGAGATCCCCATTTTGGGTGGGAATGGCTGACCAGGGAGCCCTACCTATCCTCCTTTCTCTTGACTCTTCTGTGCTGGGGTTACAGGCATTTACAAAGATGCCAGTCTTTCCATGTGGGTGCTGGGAATCAAACTCAGATCCTCATGCTTGCATAGCAAGTGTTGCTGTCTCCAAATCATCTTTCCAGGTGTATCTCTGTTTTTTAATGAATACTTAGAGAGTAAAATAAGCAAGAAATACTAAATGAGGGCATTTTAAAAAAATCAAGTCTTAGATTTCTACAGGTATGCAAAATATTCTTTTATTTCATAGTTCCATTGATATTTGGATATATACACATCACAAGGCATTTTAGTTTTGTTCTAGTGATCTATACATTTCACCATTCAACAAAAATTTACCAGGCATTTTACAAGGTAAGATAAAGGATAATAAGGTAAACATTCTGTTGTAATGCACATTTTGAAACTGTCAAGGTCAAAACAATATAACCATCAATAATATGTCATGCCTTCTGTTGTAGTCAGCTCCACATTGCTGTGATGAGTTTCCAAGCCAGGCACATTGTAAAGCAGGAAGGGTTTATTTCAGCTTAAAGATCCAAGGGAACATTGCATCAATGGCAGAAGAAGGTAGCTCCCTTTTACATATGTGAGCAGAGAGACACAACCACACAGCCAGTACCACAAACAAGCAAGCAGGAACTAAGAGCAACATGACCAGAGCTCTCACTTCCCTTCATACTTTGGGCTGGGATTAGATCCACCCTCAGTGACACTTATCCAGCCAGGTGGCTGGAAATCCAAGTTACAAGCTTTAACAAAACATCTGATTCTATTGGGAAGCATACATTCAAACAACAACATATTACAAGTGAAAAATTTAATAATATATAACAACAGATGGGAAAATTTATAAAGATGTTATTTCTTCTAATAAGGAATGAAAAGGAAAGGCTATATATAAAACCATAGTAATTGAAATAAATGTTTTCAATGTCTCATCAGTATCCTAAGAGACTAAAGTCTTGAAGATAGGTTAATATAAGAAGCTTCCAAACTTATAATGGAAGGAAGAAAATAAATGTAAAATATTCACAGACTGCCCGGGGACTATAGAAAAACTGTGTAATAATTTATAAAATATTAGCATAAATGTAATGGATAGGAGAATAGGAAAATAAAGGAAGAAAGATAATGCAGTAAAATTTTGGCAATGAATGACCAAAGTTTCCAAAAACATTATAGTGACATTGATCATAGTTCTAAGAATCTTAGAAGATATCAAACACAAATACCATATTTAATCAGACACACACATATGCCCCCCTTTCTCTCTCTCTCTCTCTCTCTCTCTCTCTCTCTGTTCTTAAATAGCAAGGGCAAATAAAATACCATCTTTATTGAGTAATAAAGTAACAAATTATAGCCAACTTACCCTTAGCCAGGCACACTTAGGTGAGAGAAATTATTAGTGCAAAGATAAGAAACATCAACCTAGAATTTCATATTTTGAAAATTATTATTTGTAACTGAAAGGATTAAAACAGTAAATATGAATTGGAATAATATTAAAATAATTTTTACAGGTAAAACAAAGAAAAGTTTGGAGTTGGGCAAAAGAGAAAGATTGATGAATGAATATGAAAACATATTGTTCTCTTATTTATCTAACAGAAAATGCTGTAATATGAGACCAGTTGTGAATTTTGCAGCTATATTATATGAATAAGTAAAAATATAATATAATTAATACAACACTGTTGCAAGATGTCTGCATTTTTAGCTGGTAGTGCATAACATTTGAGTTAGATATAATACAACATGCTATAGGGCTGTAACTAAAATGAAAATTTTATATATATCTAGATGATCTCAGAGGAAAAGAAACATGTGTTCATATAAGATAACCAACTAAAGCAGGTAGTGTAGAAACAAAATAAGATTAAAAACAAAAGAAAGTGTTCCACACACACACACAAAAAAAAATAATAATAAAAGACAGTTTCTGACTGGCATGGTAGGTCTTAACACAAAAGTCAACAATACCAATATTCAGTTTAAATATGAATGAATCAAAAACACAATTAAAAAACTGAGACTATCAGACCTGAGAGAAGAAAACTGTATCTAATCATAGACCATATATATATATATATATGAAGACTCAGGGGTAAATTAAGTACAATGGGGAAGATATTATATACAAGCACCAAAGAAACCTAAGATATCTAGATTTCCACCTTTCCAAGTGGGCTTGGATGAGGGGTATTTTCAGAGATAGGGAGTATGCCTGCCTAATGAAGAACCTAACTTTCAAACAAGATGTGACCTCAATAAAAACATGCCCAAATTTGTGAAAAACAACAATGGATTTATTAGGAGAAATAAACAAAAACTAATAGTTCTAAGAGGAGGTATAAACACATACTCGGTTTCAGTGAGGGCTTTCACTCCTCTCACTGTAACTGATAGAACCATCAGACAGAAAATCAATAAGGATACAGTTGAAGTGAAAAGCACCATGAATCCCCAGGATCGAATTGACATTTATAAACAGCTTCCTCTCGCAGCAGTAGCAGGTACATTCTTCTCCACCTCACATGATACACTTACCAAAACAAACCACATTCCAGAAGAGTACATACTCTTTTTCAAGTTTGTTTGAAATATTTAGAATCATAGTTCAAAATCCGGGGTAAAATCAGTTTCAATAAATTTAAAAGGATTTTGATTACATATAAGTTCTCTGAACCAATTAAGTGAAATTTAAAATAAATAAATATAGAAATCTGAATACTTTCCAACTATCTAAAAACCAATTAACATACATTGATTGAAAGAAAAATTAGAGACATTCAATGTTTATTGCCAACTGGAATTACCTGGAATTGATGACATCTTAAAGCTGTCCCTCAGAAGAACTTTCTTAGTCATCTCTTTTTGTTCACTTATGAATTCTATGATAAGGAAATAATAATTATAAATTCATTGCAACTGATTGAAAAATGAAAGGGTCATTAACAAATAATTGTAACATATCTGAAACTGAGCTTATTGGAAACCTTTGTGGAAAGTATTCTTTTTTAATGAAAATAAAGTCTTAGCAATGATAATCTTCTACTTAAGTAAAGCAAAATTAAAAAAATAAATAAATAAATAAAACTATTTAAGCAGAAAAAGAAGATATTGTGGTTCCCCCTAAGGCCAGCCCAGGAGGGAAGGTAGGGTCTCTGCCAATTTGGGGTGAGCAGAATCACGACACAGACTCCAAGAGTTGGGTGAAAGTGGAAAGCGAGCTGCCACAAACTCGTTTATTGAGGAAGTGCACATGGATTTTAAGGGGCTTGGCTGGCTAATCATTGTATGGGGTGGTACCCTTTTTGTGACCAATGACAGCCTGTCTCTGGACAGGACATCTCGTATCAGGTTTCTCGTGAGCATGGGACTGTAGCTGTTGTCACACCAGGCCTGCGCAGAACACCATGTTCACAGAAGCCACATCCTGGTTTCTTTTGCCATGTGGTCTGGCTAGGACCAGGCCTGTATTGTGCCATACATATCCTCCTTTTTGTTTTTATTATTGGCAACCCTGAGAGGTATGGTTTTTTGCAAGCCATTGTTGAACCCAAGCCCCAAGGGATCATCATACGTGACGGTGCCTGTCTTAGGTTGTCCCATCTCATGGAGTTTTACCCGTCATAGGCTACTCGCCAACTTGGTGAGAAAACCCGAGAGTTATGGCTTGGTATGGTTTTTAGCATGAGGTCTGGCTAGGGCCAGACATACATTGTGCCATACAAGAAATGGAAAAGAAAATTTTGAAATGATTGCATTAAGAAAAAATATAATTAACTCAAATGCTTTTAAAAAAAAATAGCAATGAGTTAGCCGGGCGTAGTGGTGCACACCTTTAATCCCAGAACTCGGGAGGCAGAGGTAGGAGGATCGCCATGAGTTCAAGGCCACCCTCAGACTACATAGTGAATTCCAGGTCAGCCTGGGCCAGAGTGAGACCCTACCTCGAAAAATCGAAAAACCAAAAAAAAAAAAAAAAAAAAAAATAGCAATGAAATAGTGAGAGCTATAAACAACTGAATTTTTAAGAAAACATAATTACTTTTCACATGCATGGAAGAATCTCAGTCTTGTAGGTTGTTATATACACTATAGGTTTAAAATCATAGTGCAGTTCAGAGCAGGGGACTATGCCTGTAGTGCCAGCCACTCCACAGACAAGAGGCAGGAGGATTTTCTAAGTCCAAAATTCAAACATAGACTGGTGAGGCCCTTCCTCAAAGAAGAGAGGAGAGAAAATAATCAGAGATAGGAGAGAGGGAAACAGAGAGTAGAAAAGAAAAGAAAATCAGTAAACAAAGTGAGGGTTCATTTTGAACATGTTCATGTTAACTAGTCATGTGATTCAGATGATGTGCTCAGTATCCTTGACAAGCACACACACCATAGAATCAGTTCATTTAATGTTTCCTATGAACTGGAATTGCCTGGAATTGATGACATTTTATTAGTATTTTAAAGCTGTCCCTCAGAGGAATCTTATTGATCATCTATTGTTCTTCTCTTATGAATTCTATGAAAAAGTCAAAGAATATATATGGAAATTTATATATAAACTTATATGTAAATATGTGAGTTCATATATGAATATACATGGAAATTTATACATATATCACATATATAAAATTTATGTGATATATATTTACATATATGACATGTATAAAATAAAATTACATGTATTATAGATTATTATATGTTATTTATACTACATAATATATACATATACAACTATATATAATTATATGTAGATATGTAAATTTATATTTATATATATATAATAATAGGATTAGGTTTAAGGCCATATGTAAATTTATATCCATAAACACACACACACACACACACACACACACACACACACACACACATATATATATATATATATATATATATATATATATATATATATATATACATAATTTTGGAGGGGGTGCCAGGTAGGGACTGGCTGTAGCCCCGGCTGACACAGAATTCACTGTGGCATCTCAGGCTGGACTTGAACTCACAGCCAAGACCCTTCTAACATGTACTTATTCACAATTAGTTTCCAGGAAAAGTGAGAATAACTTCTAAGAAGTATCATCCTCAGAATTAAATCCTTCTAATGTCCTAACATACATAGTAAATGCCAGCAAGCATTCTCTGGATCTCAGTTGAAGGGAGGCTTCTATGATGTTGACTTTTCACGTGATGACATCAGGTGACACTGGCCTTGTGTCTGTGGAATTTTCTTTCCCAGGAGATCTTCTGGAAAGTTTCTGAAACCAACTCTGAATTTTCTCTATCATGACAAAGGCCTGCATAGCCATCTGTGTGTCTCCTGCAGAGATAGAGCACATAGGGTTGTTCTGTCATTTTCAAAGATTATCCAGTCCTCTCCTTAGCAGGACCTAATAGAGGTTTGCCAAATGTGTTGTATGTAATTGCTTCACTTACAACTATTCCTGGCATTTAGTCTATGTAAAGTCAAAGCTTCAGCCTATTTCGATCGCAATTTATTTGGTTTATTGTATATTTTAGTTTTTCTTTCTTTCTCTGTTGCTTGCTTGCTTGCCTCTTTGCTTTCTGTCTTTCTTTCTTCCCTTCCTTCCTTCCTTCCTTCCTTCCTTCCTTCCTTCCTTCCTTTCTTTCTGTTATTTTGGCTTTGCAATGTTTTGCAAGTGTGACTGAGTGAAGAAATGGCATATTGGCGATTTTTCCATACCTTGCCCTTGTTGTGGTCCATCACCACACCTGCATCCACTGTGTTGTCAGGAAGGTTCTCAAGCGCCTCCTTGTGGGTCTCCGTGCCTCAAGGTACACTTTTCAAGTCTGAGGTTCTGAATTCCTTCTGCCCACTCTTCAGCTCATAAGGCTTATAATGAAAAGAAATTTCTGGGCTGGAGAGATGGTTTAGGGGATACGGTGCCTGCCTCCTAACCCTAAGAATACTGGTTCCAATCTCCAGGACCCACGTTTAGCCAGAGGCAAAGTGACACTAGGGCGCAATGCTGCACTTGGCCACAAGGGGGCGCACACATCTGGATTTCATTCGCATCAGCTGAGACACTGCTCGCGCACCCATCTCTGTCTCCCTCCCTCCTCTCTCTCTCTCTTTCTCTCTGTCTCTCTCCAAAAAAATAAGATAAAGTAAAAAGTTTTAAAAAAGGATTTTCTGTAGATGCATATGGGTTTAAGATACCCCAATTTTTTTTTTTTTCCTTTGGGGACTTAGGACTCTCCACCAGGTCTGCTGGGTTACCAGAAGTGTGAGCATCAGGCAGAAAGGGTGCTCAAAACTCCTACCGAATATTTCAAACCTCTGTCAGTTCTGGAGGTCCCAGACAGATATGAGCAGATGACTCAGGTGCTTGTCGGGAGCCCCGTTTTTCTACCACGCAGAGAGTCCCTGGAATACCCAGGCCTTCTCCTGGCCCGTCCGGCTCCAGATTCTCTAACCTCGGGTGACCGCAACATGTTCACCCGTTCACCCAAGGTTAGAGAATCTGCTCGTTCCAAAAAAACGCTCAAAATGGCCGCCTGAGTTTGGCCTGCTGAGCCAGGGGACAGGCGGTGAGCGGAAGGTTCTTTTTGGAAATGGAGCGATATCTTAGATTTCATGCCATCACTCATAGTTACGAGCCTACCGGAAGAGGGATGTGTGAAAAATGAACAAACAGGTCACAGAGGGTGTGTTTTCCTAGGAATGGCCCAGCCTAACTAAGGAGATTGTGGAGGGCTGAAGGGCAAGGGCCTCGAGGAGTTAGAAGCCGGCCGCTAGAGAGTGAGGCGCTACTGCAGATACTAAGGTAGAGAGATTTAAAAATCTTCCCAGGGCTTTGAGTCCAATTACTTGAACCACTGACTCACCTGTCATTGTTGTTGATGACGAGAGGGACTCAGCTTTTCTGAAGTGCGCTCGGTTGTCGGTGCAGGACCCTGGAAGGAGAGTGAGAACTCCGTGAGGTGCGAGGAGCAGTGTTCTTTTACTGCCCGCTCACCCAGGCCAGTAGGAACCTGATTCCTAGGCTGAAGGCCAGTCGCATTGTCATTCTCGCTTCTTTAGTTGCTTATTTTTATGACTCTTTTACCCTTTTCATTTCAGAGGAACCCCTTGGAAGTGCCCACCATACGTTGGTACCATCATGCCCATCTTCACCCCGGCCAGGCGATGGAGGACGCGTCGCTGTGGGATGGTGAGCATTCCCCATGTTGCTCTGCTTCCCAACTTTTGGCAGCAGCAGTCCACCAGTGGTGGGATTCAGTGCCTGTCCATGTTGCCCCACGCCCTCTGGATTCTGCACACTCTCTTCTGCACAATCTCCTGAACATTGGTGGCTCTGTTTGATTTTTGCTGGTGCGTGTTTGCTTTCTAGTTATATACCCACTCAGTGAGTGTGTAAACAGCACGTGTGGGTTCCATGCTCACCCTCATCCCCGCCCCTCCCCCAAGGGACCCTGCTCCCTGGGGATGCCAGTTACATTTCCATGGCTATTGTGGGTCGTGCATTTGGGGTAGCCGTCAATTATCGGGGTGAGGCCATGTCTCTGTCCCGCCTTGTGGCTCTCACAGTCTTTCATGAATCTCTATGAGCCAGCCTGGTTGAGTGTTATGGCTACTTCGCTGATGAGGTCTGGGAGCCTCTGTGTCTCTGGATCTCTGTGACTCTGGACTCTGTGGTAGTCAAGTGTTCTCTGTGCCTATCTCCTTCACGTTTGTGCTGATTGGAGTCTATTCTAATACTCAGAGTTTAGCAGCCTCTAGAACTCTGCTCCATCGTACATTTTGTTTTTCCTCCCCATCACACCGGTGTAGGTTTTCAAAATCTGCCCTCAACCAGCCGTGTGGCTCTTCTCATCAAGATCTCTGTGCAGTGTCTGGGGTGTTGTTTCAGCTGGCAAGCTCAATTTCTCTTTTTATAGGGGTTCAGGTATCTTTTCATGAATTTTGTCCAATTTGTCCTTGGATCTCATCCTTGGATCTCATTGCCTCTGTGCAAGAAAAAAAACAAACAAACAAACAAACAAAAAAAAAAAAAAAAACAGGCAGTTAGCCTCAGTCTGCATTGGCAAATCGGTTTCTATGCCACAGAAGGCAATGGGATTTTATAGGAGAGCCACTGTTGTGGTTGCTGTACCATCCGGCCCCCTTTTCTCTCACCTGGAAAGCTTCTGAAACCAACTCTGAGTTTTCTTGATCATGACAAAGGCCTGCATAACATTCTGGGTCTCTCCTGCAGAGATAGAGCTCATAGAGTTTTTCTCTAATTTTCAAAGAATATCGAGTCCTTTGCTTAGTGGGACCTAATAGACCTTGGCCAAATGTGTTTCTGAATCACCTGTCGATTCTACTCAATGATTGATTGTTTGATTGATAGATTGATTGATTGATTTCTGAGAGACAGAAGAAGACAGAGAGGGAGAGAGAATGGACGTGCCACGGCCCTCAGGCAATACAAATGAACTCCAGATGCATGCGCTACCATATGCATCTGGCTAAGGTGGGAGGTGGGGAATCGAACCTGGTTCTTTTGGCTTCGCAAGCAAATGCCTTAACCACTAAGCCTTCGCTCCAGCCCTTCTATATTTTATTTATTTATGTTGTGGTTTTTAGAGGTAGGGTCTCACTGTAGCTCAGGCTGACCTGGAAGTCACATTCTCTCTCTCTCTCTGTCTCTGTCTGACACCTTCTATCTCTCCTATAAATAAAAAATAATAATAAAATGCAGTAATAATAACTCCAGATGCATGAACCACTTTGTGCATCTGGCTTTATGTGGATACTGGGAATCAAACTCACATTCTTGGGCTTTGCAGGCAAACATTCTCTATGCCTCAAATATATATAAGCATTTTATTTTCCTTTTTTTTTTTTTTTTTTAGATTTTCGAGGTATGTTCCCAGGCTGACCTGGAATTAACTATGTAGTCTCAGGGTGGCCTCAAACTCCCAGTGATCCTCCTACTCTGCCTCCTGAGTGCTGGGATTAAAGCTGTGCACCGTCTTTTGTATCTTTATTATCAATATGGATGTTAACATCTGCAAATAGTAGATGTATTGGAATACTCTGTGTGGATGGAGAACGTTATACTTTCATAGTACCTAAATCTATTTTTATGGTCATTACTTAGAACATGGCATAGCATTAGGGCATTCAGATCTTTAATTTATAATTAAATGTAGTAGCTATTGGTCAGAGTTACTTACTTCCACATATTTTCATGCGGACATGCCAAAACAGTCTAAAATTCCATCAATTTTAATAATGACTATAGAATCCTGAGTTTTATATATAATTTTTGAGCAAGTATATTACATTATAGTCATATATGTTAGATCCAAAGACCTGAAAACTACTCATTTTGTAAGATTGATGATTCCTTAGCTTATTTTTTAAATAATGGCTTGGAATCATCACTGATTTATTTCTTCATTTATTTCTTTATTTTTGGCATCCTGATATTGAAGACATGGAGAATGAAAGGTTATTCTCATATATATTTTCCCACTCCAAATCTTGGTTTCTAACATGGCAGAGAGGGATCAGGTTAGCAGAAAGGATTATATGCAAGTAGAGATACAGGAAATGTATTCATATTATGTCATTCAGATGCTCCAGGACAAATCTGACTTGTGGTGTTTGCATATATCTAGGGAAAATGTGCCTAACTGGAAATTGTTAAGAATGTTTCAATTAAAAAAAAATAAAAAATAGAATGTTTCAATTTAAGATGTGATGATGTGATTCTGAACTCAGAAAGATGGAACTTTTTCACATTGAAACAACATATATCAGGCACAATACATGCATTTTGTGTGTGTGTGTGTGTGTGTGTGTGTGTGTGTGTGCAAATGAAGGTGTAGTTCAGGTATCTTAGGTGTGATGGTTTGATTCAGGTATCCCCCATAAACTTAGGTGTTCTGAATGAATGCTAGGTTCTCACCTGATGGAGATTTGGGAATTAACACCTCCTCCAGGCAGTGTATTGTTGGGGGCAGGCTTATGGGTATTATAGCCAGATTCCTCTTGCCAGTGTTTGGCACACTATCCTATTACTGTTGTCCATCTAATGTTGGCCCTCTGCTCATGCCATTGTTTTCTCTACCATCATGGATCTTCCTCTCAAGTCTGTAAGCCAAAATAAACCTTTTTTTGTTTTGTTTTGTTTTTTTTTTTTTTTTCCTCACAAGTTGCTCAAGGTCAGGCAATTTCTTCCAGCAACGCAAACCTGACTGCAACAGTACAATTGTTACTGAGTGTGGTACCACTGCTGCTTGAAACCTGACTGTGTGGCTTTGACTTTTGGAGATGATTGTCAAGAGGAACGTGGATGAATTTGAAACTTTGGCCTAAAAAAATGCCTTGCAGTGCAGTAAGTACAGCTTGATGGATTATTCTGATCAGAGTTGACAGACCTGAATGCAGTAACAACTATGAACTGTGAAATTTAGCTTCTGAGGGTGAGAATGAGCTTTGCCTGGACTGGGCTAGAAGAAGTCTGAGAGGCTTGGAGTTGTGCCTGTATCTTGAGAATTTATGCAGGGTTGCATTGCATAAAAATGGACTGGTGTGAACAGAGGGATATGGCACAGAAATTAAATCTTTGGGCCTATATTTTTGCCTGTTCAGCTACAATTGTATGAGAGATTACAACCATTGTGATTGGGCCAGCAGATCTGCATTGGGACAACAGAAAGAAAGCAGTATTTTGGGTGTTGGGGGACTTAATTCTGACTGAGTGTCCTGTTCTTCAAATTCTGCTTCATTCCCCCCCGCCCCCGGATTAACAAATTGGCAACCCACCTGGTATTATGGAGTATAACAAATGCAGGAAAGAGAGGATCATTGAATTTGCAATGCTGTCTTGTGTTTTGGAAATGGCCATGGGCAGTGTGAAGCCGGTTTTCTGGATGTCTGCATGGAGATCCAATGGAGCCATGAGGATGAACCATGGATTACATTGGAGACCCAGTGGAGATTCTGGGACCATGAGATGGCTGCTCAGGAAAGCTGCTGGCCCCAGACGAAGTTTTCCAAGAATGTGAGTCTCCTAGCTGGAGGGGTGGTATTGGAACTCCAGAGACTTCTTGCTGGTTATAATTATAAGACTTGGAGACTTGTCACCAGCTAGAGGTGTTAGACTTGGAGCTACAGAGTGTGATAATTGCCCTAGTTGTTTTAAATCTTGTATTGAATATTTCTTTGCTCTGCCCAATGTCATCTTTTACAGTGTGAGTGTTTATTCTGTGCCATTATGTTTGCTTGTTTTTTGTGCTTTTTTTTTCTTTCTTTCCTTCTTTCTGTCTTTTTTTTTTTGTATTATAACTTAATTAAAAGATCTCAGATTATGAGGAGGTTTGAACATCATTGGGATTGGTAAAATCTATGGGGACTTTTAAAGTTGGAATGAATGCATTGCATATCATTCATAGTTACCAGTTTATGGGGGCCAAGGGTGAAATGGGGTGGTTTGATTCAGGTGTCCCCTGTAAACTTAGGTATTCTGAATGATAGGTTCCCAACTAATGGAGATTTGAGAACCAACCTCTCCTGCAGGCAGTGTATTGTGGGGGCAGGCTTATGGGTGTTATAACCATCTTCCTTTTGCCAGTGTTTGGCACATTCTCCTGTTGCTGTTGTCCATGTGATGTTGGCCAGGAAGTGATGTCCATCCTTGCTCATGCCATTGTTTTCCCTGCCATCATGGAGCTTCCCCTTGATTCTGTAAACCAAAACAAAACATTTCTGCCAGTAATGCAACACTAGGATATATTTGCAATATTGGAACAGCAAGAGAGTTGGATATAATATATCTGGCTTTTCGAAGTCTACTGTTTCTTTTTAAAATTTATTTGCAAGGACAGAGAAAAGGCGACAGGAAGTGACAGAATATGAATGAGAGAGGAAATTGGCATGCTAAGGTCTCCTGCCACTGAGAAGAACTCCAGATACATATGTCTCTTTGTACATCTGGCTTTATATAGGTACTGGGAATTGAACCCAGGCCACCAGGCTTTTCTAGCAAGCACCTTTACCTGCTGAGCCAATTCTCCAGTCCCTATTGTTTATGTTTGGATGTATACATTAAGTATGCCAGGGAGGAAGTCCAAAACAGTTTTCAATCATTTAAGTCTCTGTAAGGAGGGTATTCTATGAATCTATAATAACCAATGGCTTGAAGGTGTTGATTTTAGAGAAAATTCTTCAGATAGTTATCAGTTAACTTGACATTTGATCTCAAGCTTATCTGATAGCGTGGAACAAACATACTCAGAGCAGCGTTTTCAAAAACTCCTGAGGTGAAAACAAGCTGAGCATGTTTGAGGAGCAGAAATGAGCCCCCTGTGGTAGCTGAGAGATAAAGGAAGAGTCTGGCAAATGAGACTGGATGAACAGAGTAGGTTATAGACAGTTCAGTCAAGTATGACTCAATTAGAACTTCAGTGCCAAAGGCTGCAGTATATTAGATTGTAACATTTACCTGTATAGGAATCATTTTAGGGAGACACTTGAGAAATGTAGGAGGATATATATACTTGGAAGTGGGAAAGAAAGCAAAGTAACATAGGAACATTTGCTCTCTGCAACATTTGTAACACTAATTCTGAAATTATGAGGGTGAAACACAGCTATGGTTGTCTTTAGGATTTGATGAGCAAACAAAAGATAATTTTTGCATATCAGATTAAATTTAAGGCTCTTCCAATTGTTTAAGAAAAATAGGGCTTTTCTCCCTCATATGACAGAAGATCTCCATACATAAACATTAAATATCAATGACCAGCATTATCCTCAGAAATGAGATGGTAAGTATATTTCCTCACAATTTTCTTTTTTTAGCAAATTGTCTTATAAGTATTTTTTTCTAACCTTTCAAACAAAAACATGAACAAAATAAGAATGAAGAAATTCTGGTGCCTGTATTCTATCTGATATAGAGCAAGAAGTTCATTCATCATGGTGGAGAAAGCCTGGCAAGAGCAAGAAGTGGGTGTCACATCACATCAGCAAGGACGAAGTACATGAAAAGAACTGCAAGGCATGGCTAGACTATCAAACCTCATTTTCCACCCCCTTGATACAAATCCTCTGGCAAGTCTTCTCTTCCTAAAGGTTATAGTACCTCTCAGAACAGCACCAGCAGATTAGATGAAGAATTTAGCCCATGAGTCCGTTGGGACATTTTCCATTCAAACAACGACTGAGATATCTTTTCACCCCTTAGTTTTTCTTTAAAGGGATTAAGATCAAATGATTTATGCATTGCTGGAAATAATTTACAATGTGACAACACAGCTATAGCAGATTCAATTTCTATGTTTATCATATAAGAGAATGTGTATAAAATTACAATCATCAATGTCCAATTTGTTTTTATCTTGTCTAGACTAAGGGCAGATATGGTGCATGTACAGAATCATGCAATATTTTATATTTATATGTGTTTTGAAGTTTATCAACAGGCTCTATCCCTTTATGTTTGTTTCAAATTCAAGGTCCTCGTCCAGTGCTGGATTACAGGTGTGTGTCACTAGAAGGTGATCTTTGCCATCTCACTGCTATCTAGAATATTTTACACTTCCTCATTTCTAGTTCACCTTTTTCTAGGAAGAGTGGCATCAGTGGCCTCGATGAAGAGTACATCATATAGCCATCCATATTCTGATATTCTGATTTCTAATTATTGGCTTTCTTTCCACAATCATTACTGTTTTTAATGTTAATATGATTGAGAGAGTATTTTATACATTTTATTTTTTTTAATTCATAATGTCTTTTGATATATGTATGCTCTTTGTGCATATGTGTATGTGTGCTGGCATTCATTTGGGTTCATGTATGTGAGCGCATGTGCTTATAGATGTGGATACAAATGTACACATGTGTGTGACGGGACCAGAGTTGATAGTAGATGTCTTCCTTAATTGCTATCTACTGTATTTATTGATATAGGGTTCAACTGACATTTGAATGTAGATTGAAGTTTAACTAGATTGCCCCAGGTACTCTATCTCCTCTGAGTATTAGTCATGGAGCCATCTCCCAAGCGCCCATAGTTTCTAAATTTTAGTTATAGATTATCCAAAAATTATATATTTTCTTTCAAAATTATATAATGTTAACAGTGGTTTTCAGGAGAGAATCCTTTCCTTCATCATGAAGTTCATAGTCTGTCTGAAATTTTCCAAAACCTATTCATAAAAAATACGGGCATGTTTCACAATATCAATTAGGGATTGTTATAATGCAATAACCAACACAGTGTGTACCCAAGGTTAATTGTGTTGCATAGAGTTTGGCAGAAATTTGTATATAAACACTTATTTTATAGAGCATACATTATTGTACAATAGATTTCAAATATATTTGATAGTTAACACAAAACTAAACTGATTTATTCAGCTCCTTATAAGAATATTTTAGAAATGCAACATATAAATAATGTAATTGATAACTATTAAATGGATATTTGAAAAAGTAAGCTTGAGAATACTTAGGTACAAAATTACTTTTAGTATTAACAATAAAAAGCTATTTTATTTTTTTGCCCATAACAACCTGTAATATTCTTTAGCCTGCATTGAAAGCAGTATATCCTGGGATAGTGGCATTGTGCATTGTTATATTAGGCATGAGGTATGATGGTTCCAAAAGATATCTCAAATATGCTTTTATAAGCAGTAAGGGAATATATATATATATATATATATATATATATATATATATATATATATATTAAACTAAAAGGATTAAAATATCTTTGGGGGAATTGGATTATCCATGAATTATCAAAGTACATTCATCTATTCATTGATATGAATGCATTTCTTTTCTCAGACGCTAAAGAAAAAAAATGTCGCTGTTTTTGTTGTTGTTGCTTTTTACCCCTGGACTCCTTCTATGACAAACTTCCAAGAAATAGTTTAAATAAAAACTGAGAATACAATTTCTTGAAAGCAAATTAAGTATTCCCCATGGGTGGTTTGCTCAGGAGTACAACCATGGAATTATTGGCAAACAGTCTTGGGTTTTTGTAGCAAAATTTAAGAAGTTTCTGTTAAGTGTATGTCTTTGGTCTTGAATATCTATCAGTGGATACCCAAATATACATTTATTTTAAAAAGATGCTATTCTTACTTTATTATTTTATTTTTCTTTTTTGCACAATAAGAGTTTAGAATGTCTGGTATGATGGTAGGATAGTGTTAATCTAGGTTTATTTTCTCTTATAAACCTTTTTGTAATAATGGGAAAAATACATATTGGAAAATTGTACTCTGTAAGGTGGGATTATATTCAATAATCAAAGCATCTAATAATGAGGAACAAATTAAAAGTAAAACACACTGAGTAGGTAATTTGAAATGCAGTATCAGAAATACTATGTGAGCTAAGTTTATATGAATGGCAGATAACAAATGATGAAGGCTAACCTTGTGGTAATTTGTAGGCTGTACTAGAGTGTTGAAAGTAAAAGAAAACACGATATTTAAAAAAGATCAGTCAGACTATGCCATAAAATTTCTCCAGGAAAACGGGGAAAGAAAATATGTCACCAGTAGTGTTTAAGGGTATGGGTATGAAGTACAGAAGAACAATAAAAAACACAAATAACAAATATAGGACTGGAGAGATGGCTTACAGGGTAAGGCACTTGCCTGTGGTGCCTAAGCACCCAGGTTTGACTCCCCAGAATGCACTTAAGTCAGATGTTCAAAGTGATGCATGCATCTGGAATTCATTTGCAGTGGCTAGAGGCCCCGGCATGCCCATAGTAGATCTCTCTCTCTCTCTCTCTCTCTCTCTCTCTCTCTCTCTCTTCCTCTCTGTCTCTGTTTCTCTTGCTTGCAAATTAATAAAATATTAAAGGACACAAAAATAAAATTAACAATAGGAACATGAGAAAGTGAATAGCAACTGCTAAGTAAGTGTCCAATCATACACAAGAGTGAAGTGGAGAACAAACCATGTGTCTTAGAATCATCATTAGTTTTAGAAGAAAGTAGAGATCTTAAAATAATTCACCATTATTCTTCTTGTAGAATGTTGTAAAAGATATGTCCCTGCCAGTAATATAAGACGACTATTAAAAATGTAGCCTACATGTCAAAAATATAATAAATGATATAATGCTTTTTAGCATGAGCAACTTCATCAATGTATTACAGAATGGTCTTTTTATATAAGTGAATTCCATGCTGAAGGTTAGCCATACAGAAGAATGTTATATAGATATGACTGATATGACATAAATTACTTTGATAGAGAAATGTCTTGGCATTTAGAGGAGAAGAAATTAACTGTCTATAAGTGAGGAACATACATTTTAGAGAACAGTGTGGAAGATAATGCCAGAGTACTCAAATCTAAAATTCAGAACATAAATGCATTTTATCAAACTCTGCTTTAAGCCCATCAACAAATATTTGAAAACATTTTACTCTCTTTATTAAAATCAAGATCATGCCTCACAGCTACTGGGGTGGTGGTGCAGCTGTTAAATGTGCTTGCTTGTAAAGTCTGTCAGCCCCACTTTGCGTCCCCTGTACCCACATAAAACCTGACACAAAAAGTGGGACATTTATCTGGCATTTGTTTGTGCCAGTAAGAGGCCCTGGCACACCCATGTGTACACACACACACACACACACACACACACACACACACAAATATATAAATACAAACATTTTTTTAAATCAGGAAACCCTATCCAAGATGGACAACCAAGTATGAGAAAAAATGACTATACACTTTACAGAATATATAGAACTTCACAGGCTTTGATATTTATAATGTTTATCTGCAGGTAGTCAGTAGATTGTGGCTTGAGATCCTTTTGTACAATATATAAAGCAGTAAAACACACCATAGCTAATACTGCTGCACACAGTCATCACAACAAGTTATAAAAAAGTTATTGTTTATTTGAATTTAAATTTGTTTCACTTTTATTTACTAATGAGAAATTTTAAATGAGAAATTTAAAAAATATATAAATGTGTCTTATTTGCATACTGTCCCTGAAGATTTTTGATGTTGCTGGGTGTGTAGGATTAATGATACTTACACACCATTTTGCATAGAAGGTGCTTTGAAATTTCTGGAATATAAGAAAATTGTATGCAATTCCTAAAGATTTAGATCACATAATCCATATTTACTAAATATTGTGAACAAGCAGAAGTTGGAAACATAATTTTGAGAGCTTTTTTTACATATTTTGCTACCCTTCAAAAATATCATTTAAAATAGAATTGAAATTTTACTCCAACTTTCAATTCTTCATTACAATGATATACTGATTTACACAACAATTCTGATATACTGCTTTGAAATAAAACCTTTTTCTTTACAGCTTCCATAATTATCAACAATATACTATGATCACCCTCCCACCATATGCCCTTTGCTCCCTCCCATCACCCCTTCCACTAAACGTTTTTTTTCCAATTCATTTCTCTTCTATTTTGATGTCATCATTTTTCCCCTCAAGTATGCAGGACTCATGAAGGTAGCGTCAGCCACTATGAGGTAAATCAATATCAAGGCCAATTTGTGTCTGGAAAACAGTAAAACAATATTGTCAGCACTCCACCACCTCTTCCGTGTTGGTCCCTGAGCCATGAAGGGTGTGATAGAGATGTCTTGCTTAGTGCTGAATATACCACTGTCATTTCTTCCAAGCACATTGCTGAATTGGGAGTCTCCTAACTGGTCACCACTATCTGAAAAGAGAAGCTTCTCTAACCAAAAGTGAGAGTAGCATTTATGTGGGTATAAATAAACTTATTTAGAAGGTAGTTTGAGGGGCATAATACATTCATTTAGCCAAACCACAATAGTAGTTTCCCCGCTAGGGATTATGACCTCCCAAGCCAGAGAGTTTTTATTAGATTTTCAGTAGCACATAGGAATTCCCTCCAATGGAGCAGGCCTCCAATCCAAAAACAAGCAGTTGGTTGTGCCCATAAAATACATGCCACCATTGCACCTGATGTTACTTTTAGCCTGGTTGTCAGTCCATAAAGCTTGCAAGATCCACTGCTTGTTTAGAACATTGATGACTTTTCTCCCTCAACTGGCTGCACAATACCTAACAGCATCCTGACAGCTAGGTATGGAGGTAATGTTTTGGGGGCATCAGGGACCTCCTTGGCTTATAAATGCTGGAAGTTATCCCACTCCTGGCGCTCAGAGTATTCTAATAACCATCTATGGCCTCTGGGTACAACATTATTTTCTTCCACAGGATATTTCTGCCCAAACAATCTCTCTTTTTTAACACACACACACACACACACACACACACACACACACACACACACACACAATGAAAAAATAGATTTCCAAAGGGCTCATTCATACATTCATAACATCTTAAACTTTGATTAGCCCTGTCTGTCACCTTTATCTTCTCCACCCCCTCCTGTGATCCTATTTCACCTATAATGCTTTTATTAGTCCAAATACCTATCAAGAAGCTTTACTAGACATAGTGTATAGGGATGTGGACTTTTGGAACCTTCTCCTTCACATTTCTTCTTTTGCTTTCATTACATAGAGCTGTTTTAAAGAAATTATGCTCTCAAACACTTAGAGAGGTAAACTGATTAAATTATACATCACTGCAAAATAAAGAACAGATCAATGTTAGGGGAATGACTCACACATCCATTCTTATTTTTGTTTCAAAATCTACTAAAACAGTATCATCAAATTTTGTTAGGCTAGGAACATATATGCTAAGTAAGGAACATTTTTTTTCATTATTTGGTATAGAATCCTTGTCATGACATCATAGTGTTATGAAAAATATTTCTATAGAATATACTAAGTTATTCATTATATTACTAAATAATCTTTCTAACTAAACTTTTATTACAGGATATTTACAATTATACTTTAGAAAGGAAGTAGAAAATATTTTGTTTCCTGTAAACATTTGAACAGGGAATATGGCCATGTGCATTTATAATAATAGGATGAACATTATTTAACAAATCGCATGAGCAAAACAAATATAAAAACTATATATATATATATATATATATATATACTTTCTACTCTGTATAAAACATATCAGAGGAAAATATTTTTTCTGTTTTTTGATACGAGTTTAAAATTCTCAGCCTAGATTACAAAGGGGATCTCTCAAAGAAAATTACTGTTAAAAAATCAATCTAAAATCAATCATTTTTACATGAACAAGCAAAGCAATCAGCCACTAAAGAACCCCTAAAATGACATTGAAAAGATAATTTTGAAAATGTAAAGAAAGAAAAACATTATTTGTAAGTAGTTTAATATTGTTGCCCAAAAGTTTGAAAGCTTATTTCTACTATAATTCATGGTAAATTTAGAAGTAAAATTACACAACAATTTGTATACATTACTGTGAATGAGATCTATTATACAAAGTTATTTGACTGCTAAAAAGATGTGTTGATATTGTTTCTATGAAAAGCAAAACAAATCTATCACCACAGGTATAAATGATTGTAATTGTATTATTATTCTTTTTTACATTCATATTATAACAGCTAAAGCAGAGTAGTTAAATTTGGATAATGTGTTAACTCTAGCACAAAATGTTTTGTAAAATACATTTTATACTCTAGTTTACTGGAGACATCGTAGAGAACACTAACAAAAACCTAACTTTTAGCTAGAATGATAGTTGTCAACTCATCTGTTTTTGAAGATGTGATGGAATCTCCATCTCTCTCTCTCTCTCTTTCTCCACACACACACACACACACACACAGACACATGCAGACACACACACCACATCTCCATTCACTGATTCTGTATGTGTAGAACACACACATCCTGGAGTTCTGTTTCAGAGGGGGAATAAATAAATTAGTGGTAGTCAAAAAAAAGTTAAAATATTTAGCAGGGTGATAAGGTCCTTTTATGATGGCTTGTCATATATGTATCATACATATTAATAATGATTATGTTATATGGCATATGTATATACATATCATGCATATACAGCATACATGCACACAAATATATACATGTTAATTTGTAAAAAAATGATGTAATTACTCTTCCAATAGTATATTCACACTTAATATCTGCACAGGTTTTTAGTTACTCTTTTCAACGACAGTTTTGGTAGGAAACTTTTTTCCAATTATTAAGGTTCAATTGCTGTATTTTAGTGATTATATATTCATTGTTACACCTGAGCACTATAACACTATTTTTAAATATTTTTAAACATATTTTATTTATTTATATTGATTTGAGAAATGCACAATAAACCTCATACACTGTTGTACACGATGAGATTTAGTACAGTTACGAAATTATATGATGATACTTAAAGTTTAGTTTAAAATAGAATTACTATATGATCTAACAATTAAACTAGTGGGTATATATCCCAAGGAAAACAAATCAATATTGTAAAGAGTAATCTACACTTCTATATTTGTTGCATGGCTATTTGCATTATCAAAACATATTTAAAAATATCTTTGTGTCTAAAATGGATGAAAAATATATTCCTTATGTACAGAATAGTGTATTAATTGGACCATATATATCACATATTTGAGTGAAAAATTCTCATTCTAAGGTGATAAAAAAGAAATATAGATGCAGAAAGGAACAGATATTCCCTTACAAAATCAAACTAAAGAAAATAGTACTACATATATTCCATAAATATTTATGACTTTTACCTTTTAAACGACATTAAATGCTTTATTATACATTTAAATCAGATACCTTTTATTGTAAATGTTTAATTCATGCATATAATGATGCAATGTGAGTTATGGGTATATTTCTTAATTCTAATCAGTCAAGAAAAGTGTTTATAGCCTTTTATTACCTAAAGTTTAGAGCTATATGTAAGAATGAAAAACGAACAGAGCACATGATAAATATTTGTGTCCATTAATTGTATGAATATTACTTAGGTAATGGTAAAAATTTCAAGCTCAAACACTATGAGGAAATAAGTCTACAGCTAAAATTTATGTATAGATTTTTAGTCCAGGAATTGCTTATAGCATATCAAATATTGTTATCATTAATACATGACTATGGTAAATTAACTTTTCTATTCCAGAATGTCTCAGTAATAATAATGTTTTATGGTCAGCAAGATCCTCTCACACAAACTGGGTGGATGTAAGTATATATAAATACAGTGTAACCAAATTGTCACAGTTGGTTATGAGCAGTTTTATTGGTGCTTGTCCTGAGAACCTTGTAATTTTGTAAATAACTGTGGTTTCACTGTTAAAAGGCAATATTTTACCTACTGAATTGGATGATCACCTTATGTAACGAATTTTACAAATCTATAGGAAAATGATATGAATTCATTGAAATCACTGCTAGATTTTTACTTCTTTCTGTCTACCCTTTGGAAATCCTTGCATACAAGCATGAAGGCAAGATTAATAATATTTTATAAACATCCTTTACAACACCTCAAACTCAAGTCAGAGAAAGTAAAATTTGTAGCTCACAGTTTCTATTTATTTCAAAATAAATTTGGCTAAAATTTCTGCTTCCCTCCTGATATTAAACATGGAGCTCATGATCCACTTCTAAGCCATAGCAGAGGATGGGAAGAGGATAAAGGAAGGGCTTATTCTATTAATGGTGTCAATTGTCTTGTCACAACTCAGGGCTGGAATGCAATTTAACAAGGCCAATAACAAGGCCAAAATTTCCTAAAGAATTGTTGTAAGAAATTTATACTTGTACAAATGCTGATTATATATGACCATCTTCTATTATTTATTTATTTACTTATGTGGGTATATATGTGTATAAGTATATGATCTATGTCTTGTATGTGGGTGTATGCCACTGTGCACATGGGAGGTGAGAGGACAACCTCCTGCTGTGTGTCCTTCTCCTTTTTTTGTTTTTTTTTCATTTTTTGAGACACTATCTCTCTATCTTGCTTTGCCACTTGTCTTGTGATACTCTCCTTCAGGGAGACATGAACACAGGTCTATTCACGCACAATAGGGCACAAAGGACAGACCAAAGCTGGGTAGCACCTAAATCCAATTGTGGTACCAATGAGTTTATTGGGTTTACTTACCAAACATGGATGAAGGGCTATTTATAGGTGCATGAGTCACCAAAAAGTACACCCAGGATAGTAGGCGGCCCTTGGGAGCTACATTTCTACTCCACTTGCAGACAGCTCCTATGGTTAGAGAGTGTGGGCCCTCCAGCAGAAGTTGGTTACTCACTCTACAAACTTGGGGAGGGGCTTTGGGGTCTTTAAACTTTCAGCTTTTTCAGACTTGTTTACCTTCTAAATAGCATGAGCCCCTCACCCCCATCCTGGAGGGAAGGCTTCAATTTTGAAGAAACTAATACACAATCCTACGACTGCATGTGACTTCTAGTTTGTCCTGCCTTTACCTCCCATTGCAAACAAACTATTGGATCACAGACTCCTGCATCTCTGAGTCCTGAGTCCAGGTTCATGTCTAGCTTTACATGGGGTTGGAGAAGGTTTGAACTCAAGTTGACTGCCTTGCAAACAAGCACCTTTAACCACTAAGCCACTCCCCCAGACCTATGACTTGTCATTTTCTATCTACATTGTAGATACAGAAGACATGGAGTCAGTCACAGCTTGCATTACATTACAGTCCTGACATTAACTTGAGGATAAACCGAATTAAAGAACATAACTAAGATATTTGATAATTTGATCATTTTGCTGATTTATGCATTCTAAGAAAAATACACAATCCATGTATTTTTACATGTGATATATATTTATTTTTTACTTAAACTACATTCAAAAGGTCAGAGCTGATTCAAGTGTCCATCTGTATATAATGAGAAAATAAATTGTGGCCATTATTTAAAGTATACAGTATGATATGTGGATGTTATTTTATCATGAAAAGATAAAATACTGTGATTATAATACACATGGATAAACTTACATGTGCCAAATACATGGATTACAGATGCTTACAAACACTTAAATGCATGTTGAAATAATTTTATATATGCATACAGACATTTAATATTCATGTGATATTATAGAGAAAGTTTTGAAGAAATATATATTAAATGGAAAACAGCAATTATATTTATGAAGGGTAGGGAAGGCTACCTAGGATGTAAGCTTATTCAAAGTTTCTTCTATATTAAAAAAATAAAATACCGGGCCTGAAGAGATGGCTTAGCTGTTAAACACTTGCCTGTGAAGCCTAAGGACCCTGGTTCGAGGCTTGATTCCCCAGGACCCACGTAAGCCAGATGCACAAGTTGGTGCATGTGTCTGGAGCTCATTTGCAGTGTCTAGAGGCCCTGCTGTGCCCATTCTCTCTTTCTCTCTCTCTCTGCCTCTTTCTCTCTCTGTCTGTCGCTCTCAAAAAAATTTTTAAAAAATTAAAATATTTAAAAAATAAAATAAATAAATATTAGTTGCATATACTTTGCATTGTTCCCTATAAAATTTGGACATTGAACCCACTAATTTATAAATTATGTAATTACTATAATTACAAAAAGTGAAGAAAATATGTTAGATAAAAAGAAAAAAGTTAACTATGAGAACTCATCTAGATCATCACATTGTAGGAAATTTATTCATAGTACATTGTACACTAGAGAAGGCTTCAGGCAGAGAATAAGGTATTAGGAGAGTCTACTGCATGTGACAATGAAGCAAGGGTTTCCTAATCTCGTTCATAGAAATTTTACAACCCCTGTCTTAGTGATCAGGAAAGGTGATATCTGCCTGATCCCTAGGGTTCTATCAATCTCTGCCAATCATTACCTCCTTGCTGGAAACTCTAGGAATATAATATTAAGTACCTCAGGCTATATTTATCTTTAATAGTGGAAAAGTTCTGGGTTAACATAAGAGATAAGTTTGTACTGTAATGATTTAGACACCATTTAATGCACTAAAGCAATAATCTTCAAAATGACACCCAAGAGGCCTCAAATATTAATACATTTTCTAGAAGTGTTAAATTAATCCCAAGGTGTAGTTAATAAAGTGTGAGGTACTATCTCATTGTTTCTGTACATTGTGGGAAATTTAATTTTTGCTAACGATCTCAGTGGAAAGAACCTTTGTTAAATATTTCTTTGAGTTGCACTTTTTAACATTTATTGCTAATGTTTTGTTAAGACTTCATTTGAATGAACATTTTTCAAGCTCATAATTTGTTAATGCTATTCAAATTGAGGATGGAAATTAATCATTACTAGCTTCATGCACATGACGTAATCTTACAACTTAAATCCCTATAGTTCAGTTAATAAGCCTGGTTTAAATTTGCCTAATGGAGTATAAATTCTCACATAACTTCTCTAGGAACTAAATGTAGATTGAAACATGGTGATTGTTAGTGTTTTTTTTTTTTTTTTGTTGTTGTTGTTTTTTTTAACTTGTGTTAATCATTATGGAAAATCCTAGTCTTACAAAAATGAAAGGCTGGAGAGATGGATTAGCCATTAAGAAGCATGCCTGCAAAGCCTAAGGAACCAGGTTCTAAGTAAGCCAGATGCACATGGTAGCACATTCATCTGTAGTTTGTTTGAAGTGGCTGGAGACCCTGGCATGCCCATTCTAACACACACACACACACACACACACACACACACACTTTTTCTCTTCCTCTCTCTCTGTCTCTATTAATGGCACAAAATAAATCTTTAAAAAAATAAAATGAAATAAATATAACAATTTTAAAATGCATTATTAATAGAGTGTACAATCACAGAATCCAAATTAGAAAATCTTAAAATGTGATATATTTTTTCATGTACATGGTGACATATATATGCTGTTTTGATTATATTGACTTTGCAATTTTATGTTCATCATAACTGAAATTAATTTTAGTATTGTTACAATACAAGGGGATTGCAATGTTCATTCATAGAGGAGTTTTATTTTTGTGGATTTTTTGGTAAACAAGTCAGTAAGGTAAATTCACTTTTTTCTCTGTAATATATTGTCCACAGTATGGGTAATGACTGTCAATTGCTGTGGCCTACCTTAAGAATTTAGGACTTGGTGGGCTGGAGAGATGGCTTAGCGGTTAAACGCTTGCCTATGAAGTCTAAGGACCCCGGTTCGAGGCTTGATTCTCCAGAAAGCCAGATGCACAGGGGGTGCATGCATCTGGGGTTTGTTTGCAGTGGCTGGAGGCCCTGGCGCACCCATTCCCTCTCTCTCTCTAACTGCCTATTTCTGTATCTCTCTCTCTCTCAAATAAATAAATAAATAATAAAATATTTAAAAAAAGAATTTAGGGCTTGGATGATATGTAAAAATTAATATATAATATTTCTGTCTGTCTCTTGTTTATACCCTCCATCTGTTCCTCTCCTATGTATATACACACATACTATATATGTGTATGTGCATGTGTGTGTGTGTGTGTGTGTGTGTGTAGTATATGTATACATTATATCTACCTGTGTATATCTCTTTTTTATAATCTATTATGTGTTAATTTATTGTTGATTCATTTTGTTTAGATTTTTGTCATTAATCTATGCTTGAAAAAAATGAAGAAACATTATTTATTACAAACTTTACAGAAGCTTACCCATGTGAAAAGAAGCCAGTCATTTGCTTCAATTTTACATACATAAATGGTAGATTCTCAAGATATTTTAGCCAAATTTATTTTGTCAATGAACACATCACTATATGTTACAAAAGGAGGCACTGTACAAATTTGTAGAAGAGTCATACATATTTTTCTTGTTTTGTAATAAACAGGAAATTCTTGCTAAATTTCATCTTTTTTAATTAAAATGTATTTATTTCAGAGGGAAAAAGAGCAGGATAGAGCAAGAGAGACAGAGAATGGGCACATCAGTGCCTCCAACCATTGCAACCGAATTCCATTTGCATGTGACACCCTGTGTATCTGGCTTTATGTGAGTACTGGTGAGTTGAACCCTGGTCCTAGGCTTTGTAGGCAAGGACCTTAATTGTTGAGCCATCTCTCCAGCCCAAATTTCATCTTTTTATATAGCTGTATATGTCCATATTATAGTCACCATGGTGGTTTGATTCATGTGTCCCCCATAAACTTAGGTGTTCTGAATGCTAGGTTCCCAGGTGATGGAGATTTGAGAATTAATGCCTCTTGGAGTCAGTGTATTGTTGTGGGCAGGCTTATGGGTATTACAGCCAATTTCCCCATGCCAGTGTTTGGCACACTCTCCTGTTGCTGTTGTTAACCCAATGTTGGCCAGGAGGTAATGTCCACCCTCTGCTCATGCCATCGTTTCCCCCTCGAGTCTGTAAGCAAAAATAAACCTGCTCTTGGTCAGGTGATTTTTGCCAGTGATGTGAACCTGAATGTAACAGTCACAATATTTTATTTAATTTCTATGTGGCACCACTTGCCTAACTAATGTCAACTCCGTTCATTTTGTCATTATGCATTTAGCACATATTCTGTGTCAAGTACTATTTTAAGTGATGAAAGTAGAACAATAAATTGCAAACAATTATTCTTGTTCCCTTACAATTTGAGATACATTACACACGAAAGCCAAAGAGGCAATAAGTTTCATAGAAAAATATTTAATCCACATGAAATTAACTAAGAAAAATTAGCTTTAGGATATGGATATGTTATTAAGGTGTTTGTAATGACATGTGATTGCAACTTAGAACTACATTAGAATTAAAAAATATATATAACATGATAAGGATGTAATGTATCATAGATGCAAGGAAAATACCCAAGGGCTTTCAAGATGGGAACATACACAGAACAGCAAGTAAGTTATAAGACTGGAGAATGGAAAATGTGTATGTTAAAAGTAGTGAATGGTATCAGAATACTTGGAATCAAGTCAAGTAGAGCCTTGTTTACAAGGAAAATTCTTTGAATAGGTCTTATTAGGACAATGAAAACATCACTGGAGTTTTGTGTACATATGGGTTACATGACCTGACATAGACAGATAGATGATAGATAGATAGATAGATAGATAGATAGATAGATAGATAGATAGATGATAGATAACTCTTGCAAAAAGTGAGACTTTAAGGCAGTGTATATAGATTGTTAGAGTCAAGAATATTTATGAAGTAGGGACTAGAGAGATGATTCACAGTTACAGGGGCTTGCTTGCCAAGCCTGACATCCTGGGTTTAATTCTCCAGTTCCCACATAAAGCCAGATGCACAAAGTCACACAAAGTCTGGAGTTTGTTTACTGTGGAGACTTTGACACACCCATACACTCTCTCACTTTGTCTCTCAGATAAATAAATAAATGTTTAAAAAGAATATTTATCAAGCAGTTTTAGTAAAGCAATGGAAAGGTGATATATTTGTAAAGCAAGTGTGTAGCAGAGATAAAGTGCAGAAATCCTGAATTTATACAGCATTTTAACCTTTACCCTATAGCCAGTATGCAGAACATATCAACCAATAAAGGAAATTCCATGGTCAAAGTACATTTAAATCACATAAAACAAATCTCATTTCTATTTATCTTTAATAAACTATTTAGAGAGTACTGAAATTGTTTACCATAAATAAACAGTTGCACCGTATTAAGTAAGTTACTCTGCTAATACCAACAAGTTAAGTTGTTGGGCTGGAATTTCTTCCAAAATTCAAAACCGTGGTACCCTCTTGACCAACTACATCTGAGGAAATGATTTAAAAGCCACAGATTATGAAGTAGGCACAAAGATATACAACATCACCCATTTTGCAGGTGATTGGGGAACAGAAAACTCTTTTCAGGCTCCTCTCATCTGAGCCATGTAGTATTTCATTTCCATTTCTACTCTTGTTGGCCTGCTGTCTGATGCTATAGGATTACCAGGTAGGCTTTTCATTTTCAAATGTCAAGGAGGCCACTAAAAATGCATAGTAGCCTTCAAGTTTCAAATTTCAATCTCAAAATGAACAACATATCACCACCAATACTGCAGGAAATGGAATTTATCAGATACAGGGGAATGGTATTAGTTTCTAGAAAGTTGGCTGTTGAGTGAGAGAAATAACGTGCCATTCCATAATTCATACTCTTTTCCCAACTTTAGAGTCCACATGACAATGCAAATGTGGGCCTCTCAATCCACCACCCAGGGATAGATGAAGCACAATTTTCTCATATCAATGCTTTATCCCCCCATTCATTGACATAAGCATGACCTAGAACTTTCTGAAGCTTCCCCTGCGCTAAGTAAGCCTGAAGCATCCATGTAGCTACTTATAGTCAGGCTTGCCTATAGCTTCTCTAATTGTATTTCCATGCAGAGCTACATACATGCACATGAATGTATACATGTACACACACACATACATTCTTTTTTTAAGAATGAGTCTTCTCTCACTTTTTCAAGATGTATAATAAGCTTTTCATTTAGGAATAGTTTTTAACTAATAAAAGTTAAGGCATAGAGATATAGGAGAAATGAACAATAGTGCTGCTTTATTGGTAAAGCTGGTACCAGCACAAGGGTGAAGGAGATAGACACAAAGAACACTCAACCCCTACCAAATCAGATATCCAGAGACACAGAGACTCCAGCAACCTCACCACGGAAATAAATCTAACATGAACCCAACATGGCTCAAGGAAATCCTCAGAAGAGGGGGCGGAAAGATTGTTAGAGCCATGAGTTGGGTCTTTATATACAGAGTCGCCTCTCCTGCATAACTGATGGCTACCCCCATAAGACAAGACCCATATTACCCACAGCGGGGAGGACAGGGAGAAGGCTAATGATGGTACCATCATGGCTACCTATACACTATATGCATACCTAATTAAAAAAAAAAAGTTAAGGGTAGAGAAACAGCACATATTTCAATCTGTTTTCTCCAATGTGTTACACTTTTCAAATTATATCTTTCTAACAACAACAACAACAACAAAAAAAAACTCTGAAACTTTATATTGAGTTGCTTTGATGCTTTTACATTGGCTGCCTCTAAGCCTCAACACAAAATCAAATTTGTTAACACATTGTAAAAGGTTTTCATGATTTCTTACCACTTTAGATTAAGGTTTACCCAGCCTCAACCTTACCTACTATGCTTATAGCCCTTGAAATTGAAATGCTTTCTTTCATCTACAACTGCAGTAATTTACTGTTTTCCTATGGTTCATATTTTTCCATCTTTAGGCTATGGCATAATGTCAGCCTGGCCAGTCTCTTAAACTAATTAAATACTTTCTCTGAGCATTCTTAATTCATCAGGCATATCTTGGGCATATATCACTTCAAATCTTGATATTATATTATAAGTTTTCACAAAAATGTATTGCTCCTATGATATTATCTTCTTAAAAACATGGTTCTTGGGCTGGAGGGATGGCTTAGTGGTTAAAAGCTTTCCTGTGAAGCTTAAGGACCCTGATTTGAGGCTCAATTCCCAAGGACCCATGTAAGCCAGATGCACAAGGTGGCACATTCATCTGGAGTTCATTTGCAGTTGGTGAAGGCCCTGGTGAACTCATTCCCTCCCTCCGTCTCGTGCTCTCTCTCTCTTGTCTGTTGCTCTTAAATAAATAAGAATAAACAAAAAAATTAAAAAGAAAAGAAAACATGGTTCTTCATTCCTTATCACTCTATCTAAGTCTATAGCTCAAGGACCTATATTTGAAAACATTTCTGAATAATGCAATAAACCCTAATATGGTCATGAATTATACACATTTTATAACATCAACAAGGGGGATGCAAACACAATTGATAATCATAATCATTTTGTCAAATAAAAATTAATCACACACAATTCTCTTAATGACTTTCTCCACTTTGATCTTATTTGCAGTGACAGAAATATTTTTTTGTGGGGGCAAGTATATGTGAGTGTCACGCATGTTTGCAGGTGTGTTGCTTTGCATAAGGTATTCCCCTTATGCATATGTGTTGTGAATGCTTGGTCCCCATCTGATGGTAATTAGGGAAGGGAAGACTGTGTTGCTGATGGAAGGTTTACGGGTGGTATAGCCAGCTGTGCCTTGCCAGAGATCAACCCACTCTCTTGCTGTTGTTTTCTACCTGTATGTCACAGGGGATGTCAACCCACTGCATACAACATGCTTTCCTCTGCCACCATGAAGCTTCCCTTCAAGATTATTATCTAAAAAATAAATCTTTTCTCTTAACAGCTGCTTTATACCAGCGATGAGAAGGTAATTATAACAAGAAAACTGGTACCAGAAGAATGGGCCTTGCAGCGCAGCTAGCAAGCTGACTGGGTTGCTTTTGGTCTTTTATAACTGATTTGAAAGAGGAACGAGGAAGAATTCGCAACCTTGGCCTGGGAGATGTCTTGTAGTAGTATAAGCAGTTACAGTTAAAAGACTTCAATGCAGAATGAACTGTGCACTGTACAGGTTTGGTTGCCAAGGGGAATAAACAGCTTTGTTTGGACTGGGTAGAGGCAGTTTGTGAGAGAGGCTAGCTATGTTCTGCCCATGTCTGAAAACTTGTGCAGAGTTGAATTTAAAAGGAATGAAGTGGTATGAGTAGGTGAACAAGGCATAATAAGAAAGGAAAATTTGGGGCAGGAGAAAGCAAGCAGCCTGCTTCAGCTGCAATTGTTTGAGAGATTCCTATTGCTGTGACTACTAGGTCAAGTATTTTGCTCCGAAAGAGTAGGAAAAACCGCTGATTCTTTTGAAAGTAGGAGGCCAGACTTGTGAAGGAGTATGTTTGTTCTTCAAAGTCAGCTTTATTCCCTCCTAGATTAACCAATTTGTTACCTAGTACTATGGGAGTGGAACAAAAGCAGGAAAGAAAGGTCGATTTGCAACTTTGTCTGTTTTGGGGATATGGCCACTGGGTCATTTGAGGAAGGGTTGTTGGAGTCCCAGTGTAAGGCTGGATGGAGCCATGAAGAAGAACTATGGATTATAGTGGAAACCCCAGGTTTTGGAGAAGTTCTAGGAATACAGAATGGTTGTCAAGGAGCACTGCTGGCTGTGTATGGAGTTTTCCCTGAGCTTTAGCAGCTGCACTGGAAGGGAAGAACTGGAACTCCAAAGACTTCATCTCAAGTCCAGCTGTGAGAGTGATGAGAAGATACAGGATTTGATGTTTGCTCAGATTGATTTAGATCTTGTTTTGCCTCAGTCTCTCCTTCCTCTTACCAATGCCATTTTTGTACTGTGAAGGTTTCCTTTATGCCATTATGTGTTGTTGTTTTTAAAGGCTCACAGTTAAGACATGTTGGACTATGGATATGTTTGATAGACTACTGCGAGAAACTTTAAACTTGGACTAAATGCATTTTTACATTCTGACATGGCTTTTAGTGTATGGGGAAAGCAGCGGCATATTGAAATGTTCTGAATCAGATGCACCCTCGCAATAAACTCATATGCCCTGGAAACTTGGTCCCCTGCTTGTGGTAATCTGGCAGGTGGAGACTTCTGAAGCACTTGTGCTGTTGTTAATAAGTTTAGAAGTGTTATAGCCAGAGCCCTCTTGCCAGAGTGCAGCTGTTATTCTCTTCATGAAGCATCCCTCCAGTTGTGGCAGAGATAATGTCCAGCCTCTGCTTTTGTATGCACATGCCATCATGAAGCACCCCCCTTAAGACATTAAGCTAAAATATAAATTTTCCTCCCACCAACTGCTTTTGGTTGGGTGTTTTGTCCCAGTACAAGAAGGTAACTACAACAGTGTATGTAGCCATACTTGTCTATAAAAGTGTGCATGTGATTGTAGATACCAGAAGTTGATGTCATGTGTCTTCTGGCATCCCCCTCCACCTTATTTACTAAGATATAATTTCTTGCGTGAACCTGAGAACAATGACTTTGGCTAATCTAGCAAGCCAGATCATCCTGGAGATGTTTGCTTTTGCCTCCAAAATTCTGGGATCACAGGTGGACACCACACACCTTTGGCTTTTAGTTCAGATCTGGGCATCTAAATTCAAGTCCACAAGCTTCCCAGACAATCACTTCAACCCCTCACTAAGCTATCTCTCAGGAATAATGTAGCTTTTTATTGTACTTAAAGAGTACAGTTTAGTCACTCTGAGGAGCTCAAATGACTCATCTATCTTTAATCTTTGTGTCCAAATATTGTCTACATTTATGCCCCTTGTAGTGGAATTATTTAGTTTTCATGCCCACATTTAAAATATTATCCAATATAAATTACTTTTCATTATTAAATATGAAAGTTCATCTTTTTAAATTATTTTATATATGATTTTTAAATAAAATCCATTTTAAATAAGTTTATATGGAATCTGTTTTCATATTTACTATTTTGAATTTATTTTTCAAATTAAATACATGCCAAAAATATCTATTATGTATATTCATTACTTTAAATTAATATTTTATAAAATATTTTGCTTTTATTTATATGAAAGGGAGTGAAGGGATAGAGACAGAGAGAGAGAAAATGGGCACAGAAGGGCAGCTCCAGATGCTTGTACCACCTTGTGCATCTGGGTTACATAGGTGCTGGGGAACTGAACCTGGGTCCTTTGGCTTTGCAGGTAAGCATATTAACCATCAAATCAATATTTTAAAAGCTAAGGCTTTTTTTTTTTTTTTAACTAACTACCAATGGTTTGGAAGGTAAGAAAGAAAACTGGCCATATACAGTTAAAATTTCTCCAGTTAGCCTAAATTGATGTTTTATTGAAATTATTCCCTACCCTGGATCTATAAAGGAAGTCAAATACCAACACCACTAAAGTAAAATAAGCAACTTCATTGATAGTTTCTTGTTTTCGGTTTTCACGTCAGTATTGGTTTGAATCAGATCGGCCCTGTTATCTCATATACTCCATGCTTGGTCTCCAGCTGATGGCAACTTGGGAGGTGAAGGCTTGCTGAAGGAAGTGTGTCTCTTTGGATGGAACATGAGGTTTATTGGCTACTAGGTTGTTAATGTTAGTTCACTCCCCTGCTGTGACAGTGGTGATTTCCACTTTATGGTCATATTATGCTTTTCACTGCCATTATGAAGCTTCCCATCAAGAATGCCACAATATTGAGTATTTGTATGTTCAAATGTATCTAAGCACACAGTATGAGTAGAGAAAAATGACCAAGCTATAATGTTTCAGTTCTATTATGGTTGTGGGGTTCCACCATCATACATGTGGTTCATCATTCACCAAAATACCTGCATGCAACACATGACTCAAAGTATAAAATAAAAAAGCATACCATATAAATGAATTTTATCTGAAGTTGATAAGTTTTCTTTTCCTAAATAGAAATGCCACATAAATACCAGTATCACTCTGACCTTTATGGCTAACAGATATGAAAGATTTCATGGTTAATAATTTGTTCAACTTAAGACAAACAATTCCTTCATTTACCATGGCAAATAGTGATTCTTTTTTCTCAGAAGAAAATAATAAAACCATAAGCTAAAATCACTGAATGATTCAAGGAAATGTTTTTTTTTTTTTTTTTTTTTTTTTTTTTTTTTTATGTACAGCTCTTAATAATTTTATCAAAATACATGAAAATTATTCTGTTGAGTTACTGTCTTCCATCAAAAGCAATGTCTCTCAAACTGAGGTACAAGATAGTATAATCAGAAAAAGCAGCCATATAAGTAAAAAAAATGCCAATGTGTTTGTACATAGGCGCAAGCTGAATGTTTATAAATATCTATGGCTATATAGCTATATCTGATTTAAGGTGTCTCTATCTGATTAGTGAAAATTAATCTTTTCTTTTTTTAAAAAATATTTTATTTTTATTTATTTATTTGACAGAGAAAGGGGGGATGAGAAAGAGAAAGAGAATATAGGCTTCCAGCCACTGCAAACAAACTCCAGACGCACATGCCCCCTTGTGCATCTGGTTTACGTGGGGCCTGGGGACTCGAACCTGCATCCTCTGGCATCACAGGCAAGTACCTTAACCGCTAAGCCATCTCCCCAGCCCCATTTCTTAAATTTTATTAATGTGTGGTGAAAAGTGAAAAAAGGTTTGCTGATATTAAATACTGCATCATAATTTCCAGAATATCTCATTTTATAAATGTCTTTATTAAACAAAATATTAAAACAATAGTTTCAACATTTTGATCACTTAGAATAATTATTTTTTAATTTTTTAGTTTTTTTAATTTTTATTTATTTGCAAGCAGAGAGAGAGAGAGAGAAGAGAGGCAGACAGAGAGAGAATGGGCATACCAGGGCTGCTAGCCATAGCAAACGAACTCCAGATGCATGTGCCCCTTGTGTATCTGGCTTATGTGGGTCCTGGAGAATCGAACCAGGATCCTTTGGCTTCACAGGCAAATGCTTTAACCGCTAAGCCATTTCTCCAGCCAAGAATAATAATTTTTATATGGAGGTTTTTGGGAAACAAATAGAAAAATCAAAATATAAATATGATAATGTAACATTCTACAAGAGATAACCACCAATAAAGGAAGGGAGAACAGTCTGGATACAAGATAGAAAAAAGTTTAACCTGAAAACCTGGGCTCTGGTTGGTAAATCCCAGGCCAAGAATTGAGTTACCACCCACAGTGAGCTGTTGCACAGGAAGACCCATAGGGTCCCCCAAATAAGGTAGGCCATTACCAAAACAATTGATTACCTGCTATAGCTCAAAATTAAGGCCCTCTTGCTGAAGATACCATAAGCTACAGTCACACAACATCAGAATACCATACTGGAAACAAAGGGAAACTGCTTCTCTCTTGGCTAAGCCTTCATAGTGCTGTAAAGCCATATGGGAGCTGTTGGAGGACAATAGTCAACAACAACATGAATAAGCAGGGGTCCTTGAAGACTAAGAAATCAACCAGCCAGACAAGAGCTATATATGTGTGGATAACCAACTGTTTTCTCATTGGACGTGAGACCTCTTCAGTGGGAGAGAACTCATATCTGGTACTGAAAAGCAAGTCAGAATCCCATGGTCAGGAAACACATAGACTGCAGAAAGAAGCCCCCACTGTCTCTGGAAAAGGAGGGTGGGCTTGCATCCTAAAACGTCTCTCCGATAGCTTTGCACATCTCCTCTAACCCAAGATGCTCTCACTCTTGGTTGGAGAATCTGTTTTAGTTTACAGATGGCAGATTAAAACAGAGTAGAACCAAGATCAGTTGATAAGACAAAATGATAGTCAACTGCTGACCATAAGATACGCCACCTCTACCTCATCTGATGGGTCAAGGAGAAATACAGAGGAACCTGTAACATGAATTCTGTTCTTACTGCTACCCTGACAAGCAGTCCTAGGGTGATGCTGACAGGTGTGGTGATTAATGAAAACCCATCAAAGCAGAAATACAGTGGCTACAGAGAACTTAACACTAAAATCAAACTTTCTGGCTTATCATGGCTTAGAAAACATTGCGGACAAGGGGCACAAAGATTGTAAGAGCCACAGAGTGGCTATAAATGCCCTGAGGCATGGTCCCAGGCTATCCCACCAGAACTGACTGAGGCCTTTATGATCCCACAGTGAGTACCATAATCCCATGAGGCCTTTATGATCCCACAGTGAGTACCATAATCCCCTGAGGAGGGCCCCTAGAGGAACTAGAGCAAGGATGAGGGGATAAAAGAGTATAGCTTGCATATACATATATATGAAAAGAAAAAAAAGTATTATAGTTTTTGTTTCGTGGCAATTAAAAAAAATAAATTTAAATTTTAGCATGCATGTATATGGTATGGTGTGGTATGTGTCTTGTATACACATGTATGCACCATGTGAGGAGGACAGAGGAAATTGTCAGATATACTCCTTTATCATTCCTTGTTATGTTTTTTTGAGAAATCTCCCAGTGGGTGTGGAGCTGCCCCTTTTCTTGTTCCTATTGTAAGTGTCTTGTCTCTGCCCTGGAATTGCATGTGTGGATGATAATGTTCAGCTGTTTACATGCTTTCTGGGCATTAAATTCAAGCTCTTCACGATCTTATGTTTGTGTGACAAGCAATCTTCCTAATAGGCCATCTCCCTATTTATGATTATTGTTAATCTTATTTTCCAAATGTAATTTTTTTATTTGTGAATAACAAAGCATAAAATAAACTCCATATATTTATTTAAATAATTGTGAATAAGATGAATATTATCTATATTTCAATAGTTACTGAATTTTTATTGTCTTTAAATGTCAGAGAGCATATATGTGTGACTTTTTTATTCAAATGCATTTCTAATTGAGAAAGTTTAACATTATATTAAATGTCCTTTTAGATGAAAAACTTTATTTATGTTTTTGGTCACAGTATTTTAAATGACTATGTAATGGTCATTCTTGTTTGGGAGATAATTCAACAATGTTGACTATACCACTTTGATAACATTCAAATCAACAGCTAGTTCTTTTATAAGGTAATAGAGGGAAGAACACACTTACTTTAATACTTTTCTGTCACTACAGTTCACTTCTACAACACACACACACACACACATCTAAATCTCCTTATCTCCTTAATATTTGATTTACTTTCAATGATTCATACATTATCACTAACTTATTCTTATTAATAGGGTTTCACTCTTATCCAGGCTGACCTGGAATTAACTATTAGTCTCAGGGTTTTTTAAAACCTGCCTCCCAAGTGCTGGGATTCAATGAGACAGCAGCGGCTTGAATGGGTAATTTTTTTACAAATCCACTATATGAATATATAAAACTATCTATATATAATCAAAAGTTTCAATAAGTTCAAAAATTTCTGTGAACAGAACATGAGGGATCTGTGGGATACCTTAAATGACCTAACATTTGGATCATGGGAATACAACACATTATAAACAAAGGTGACCCCATCAGAATTACTTCAGACTTTGCAATGGAAACCCTGAAAGCCAGAAGGGCCTGGAGTGGAACACTGAAAAGTCTAAGAACATATGGCTTCCAGCCCAAACTTCTCTATCCAGCAAAAGTATCCCTCATAATAAATAGATGGTGAAAGAAAAACTTTCCACAATAAAACTCAGCTTTAAAACTCAGGGAAGTAAAACTGAGGAAGAAGTAAAAGAGCTCAACAAAACCATAGATCAATTAGAACTAAAGGACATTTAAATAACATTCTACCCCAAATCCACAGATTACTCATTCTTCTCAGCAGCCCATGCAATCGTCTCTAAAATAGATCATATACTATTTGTTTTTCAGGGTTAATATGGATTATTTTCTTTTTCGATATCCCTTTCTCCTCTTTAGTAACAACTCCATGCACCCAGGGCTTTAGGCGCCAGTGTCCCTCTGCAGTGTTGCAGAGAAGCTGTAGGTGACCTCCTTCACCCTTGTGCAGGTAGCAGCACATAGCACATAGGACTCTTGCTTATTTCCCCTATAACTCAATGGCTTCATCTGGTGCCCTGTTGACATGGGATGGGCTGATTCTCTCCTCAGGATATGTTTCCGTCTGAAAGAGAGAAGCAGATTCTCCAAAGGAGAGTGAGGTCAGTGCAAGATACATGGATAACCACTATTATTTTAGAGGGAATTTAATAGGTGTTGGCCCTCTTGTATCCCACTATTGGTGGGAGCTTGATATTGGAGAGCGGGATCGTTTTTGGATATGGTTCTGACTTCTTTCCCATTTCCAGGTATGGGTTCCATTCCACTGAGCGGATCCATTAGCCAAATCTAGAGCAGTTGGTAACCCACCATGGCTGTGTGCCACTACTGCACTTGTGTGAGCATCACGTCAGGTTGTTTGCCGACCATGAGTTGCTTAGAGAGATGTTGGTTAATTTCCCCCAGTTACTTATGAACTTAATGGAAATATTAAGATCCCAAATAGTCATCATCACACATACTCTGAGTGGCAGCTTGAGAGTAATATACCCCACATTGTCTTTTGTGTTTTGAAAACATTGTAACGAGGTGGTGGCAATTTGAGAAAGTTATGGAACCTTTGGGAAATGTAGACTTGCTGGAGGTGGTGTGTTGCTTGTCATGGTCCTTGATAGTATTAACTAGAACACTCAGATGACTTCCTTCCAGCTGTTGTGAAAAGATATGATGCCCCAGCCACCTGCTCTACCATACTTTCCACTATGTTGAATCTTCCTCTGGAAGTTATGTTTGTATAACTATGGTGAATATATAATATATATATTAGATAGATGATAGATAAAGAGAAAAAGAAATGTGTAAAATATTTTTCTAATAGTGACAGTTCCATAAGATTTTAATAAATCACTCACCATACCTCAAATGATAATGTGCCCACATATATAGGTAGCATTTAGTATATATTTAGTATATATATATATATATATATATATATATATATATAGTATATATAATAGTATATATTTAGTATATATTTATAGCATACTCTGTAGCATATGAACAAAGTTGGTGTAAATTTTTTGGGCTTTTCATTTTCAGAAAGTGACATTATAACTTTATTTTCAGCCCTATATTCTAATGTCATGGATTAATTAAATTTATGGTTCTAATATTAATAGTGGTGGAAAAAAGTACACAACCTTACAAGCTAAAGCTCTTTTCACTCAAGAAAGACATATTAAACAAAAACTAGATTATTGAATTGTTTCTCATCATAAATCTTAAGAAGCACAAAGGATGATTTTGAAAAAAAAATGTCTAAAATTTGTTTTTCTCCTAGTTGTAAATGCTCTTTATGAAAGGTCCAGAAATACTTCAGAGAAACAGAACTACCTGATTTTACTGAATAAAGTGCTATGTAAGTCATATTTTAAAAAGCTTGATATTTTAAATATATTTATTTAATTTTCTAATTGTAATATTTTATACTATGTATCATATGTTGTTATGGTGTGTCAAAAACACTAGCTGCAAATTGTACATTTTAACAAACCTGTTCGTTTTTTTCCCAGTGGTATTTATTAATATTTCAAAAGTCATTATTCAGTAACTAAAATTTTATTCCTCTTAAGAACACTAAAATTTTTCTTATAGAAAATGTCTGATAAATTAATAGATAAGATGGGTGTACCTTAAAATCCTGGTTTATATTATCTACAGACAAATATAGCACACAGGTAAATGTGTGTATATTCATTTTAAAAAGTAGAACTTACTGAGTTTTCACAATGTCATTAACATTTAAAAGATCCTTTGTTACATTTCCAAAAGGATCCATATGTAGTTTGGCTGGTAGAATAGGTAAAGGGACATCATGGGACTGGAGCTTTCACTGTGACCGCAGAAGAAATGGACAGGCAGGCCAGTCAAGGTAAAAAGAGATTAATGGTCTAGATTTAAATAACTGCGTTGTGATCTAGGTCATAAAACCTATCTTAACTTCTCTGATACTGGACCCTGAAGTTCATTATAGCAAGTTTGTGGCCCAACCTAAGATCCGGAGTAGGAAATAGTGAATCAGGATGGCTCTTTACCATAACTGATGGCTACCCACACAATGCACAACCCACAATCCCCACTGGGAGAAACCAGCATCCCCAACAAGGAGGGTCCCTTTGGAGGGAGGCAGGGATGTGTTGTGCAGTTTACATACTGAATATGTCTATAACTAATAAAAAAAAAAAAAAGACAGGATCTAGATTTGTTGGTTGACACATAAAAGTTGTGCTTCTCTGGGCATCATTTGCTATTTCTGGAAAATAGTTTTTCCTGACAAAGTTTTTCCAGAGTCAGCAAAACCCTAAATATTAAAGCATCATTATATATGGATAAATGTGATTAATACATTATTGGATTTATGTAGTCTATCGTATTCATATTCATACAAATGTACATATGTACATAAAATGATTTTGTGTTATTGGAAAAAGGCAGAAGCTTGGCAAAAATAATCAGAATCAATATCTGTTGAGAGACTTATGTGTTTGTTTAAAAGGAATTTTAAGTTTTCATCACATAAAAATCCTCTTGAGAAGAGCCTAGATCTTATTATGAACATGTATAGTTTTGGCTGTCTTAGCTCGACTGATTTTTCCCTCAATGGTCCAAACTTTAGAAATAATATTTACTTTCATTGCAGGTAATCATAACTTTGGCCAAGGGAGGCCAAGAGAATGGATGATCTTGATTTGGTTAGGAAGTTTCACCAAAAAAGTGGAGAGATTTCGGCATAATTAAAAAGGCATGAGAGCCGGGTGTGGTGGCGCACGCCTTTAATCCCAGCACTCTGGAGGCAGAGGTAGGAGGATCGCTGTGACTTCGAAGCCACCCTGAGACTACATAGTGAATTCCAGGTCAGCCTGAGCTACAGTGAGACCCTACCTCAAAAAAACAAACAAACAAAAACAAAACAAAATAAATAAATAAATAAATAAATAAATAAATAAATAAATAAAAAGGCATGAGAGAGAAGTAATTCCTGCTAGTTACAACTGAGAGGCATGAAGAAGAGTCTGCTCATGGGTTTTGCCAGAGATGTCTGTCACAGTCAACTGTTTGGGAAGAGAGCTACCCAGAGCAAGAGATTAAGACTGCTCTTGTGCCTCTAGTGGCTAGGAAATATCAGGTCTCACTCCATTGTTAGAATCACCTGGGGCTCCTAGAAGATGATGGAGCTGTGGGAGCCAGAGAGAAACCCTCGGGCCATTTTAGTCCACACAGACCATTTGTGGGGTGGCCTCTAGCCCCAGACTGCTCTACCTTTGGGGACAGCTGGCCCTCTAGTGGTCTCTTTAGCAAAGAGGACAGGGTCAAGGTGGAGGTTGCATCTAGGCACAGTTTTGTTGTTGTTGTTGTTGTTATTGTTTTCTTTTATATATATTTTTTAAATATCCTGGCTGTCCATACTGGTCCCACCAGCCCTCCTTCCAGGTTGCTTTTCTTGTAAAGCAGTTATTAGAGCCAGAGACTGGTCAGCCTTTAGATCCTTATAACAAAAGACTGTGATGGCTGTCTCAGACTATCTAGAATGTTTTTATGTTTGATCACTTTTTTTTTTTTTTTTTTTTTTTTTATATCTGGGGCAACTGAGCTGAAAATTGGCTTTTAATCATTAGTCTAGTTCTAGTTGGAAAAATTGGATATAAAAGGTTGATTATATTTATATATATTTTTTTTTTTGGGGTTAGAACAGTTTGTAACCATTTACCAAATTCAGTGGGTGATTTATGTGGCGCTTATATGATTAATGACAGGTTGGAATATTCAAGGGGTGTGGAGTGGGGTTTGTGAAGCCCTTTTTCACTCATAGCTATAAATAGGACACAATCTAGTTTGCAGATCTGTCAGTTTTGAATTTTCCCTAAATAAAAAGAAAATTTGTGTATAAGCAATCTCTGACCATTTGTTATTTTTATAACAGTACTGATATAATGCTAAAATAGTGTTGTAATTAATGATTCCCTCAGGAGGACATTACCCCACCCCTTTAAGAATGTAGATGGGCCAGAGAGTATGCCAGAGGAGTTTTGGTGTTTTTTTAGTTTTTTTTTTTTTAACCTTTTTTTTTTTTTTTTTTTAATGTCTATGGATCAAAGAAATCCTAGTTTTTCAGGACACATTCTATTTTGTTGTTGTTGTTGTTTGTTTGTTTGTTTGTTTGTTTGTTTGTTTTTCAAGGTAGGGTCTCACTCTGGCCCAGGCTGACCTGGAATTCACTTGGTAGTCTCAGGGTGTCCTCAAAATCATGGCAGTCCTCCTACATCTGCCTCCCGAGTGCTGGGATTAAAGGCATGCACCACCACACTTGGCTTCAGGACACATTCTAATGGCATGTTTGTTGCTGATGATTTATTACCCACACTGTAAAGAAAAGGAAGGGCCAGGTTGGAGAGATGGCTTAGCAGTTAAGGCATTTGCCTGCAAAGCCAAGGATCCTGGTTCTATTCTCCAGGACACACATAAGCCAGATGCACAAAGAGGCACATGCCTCTGGAGTTTGTTTGCAATAGCTGGAGGGCCTAGTGTGCCCATTCTTTCTCTCTCTCTCTCATAAATAAATAAATAAATAAATAAATAAATTAATTAAATAAAGGAAGGGCCAGAAGAAATGACATTATTAAATCAATCTTGATTTTAGTTACCCAGGGCTGGCTGGAAGCACAATGGATCCAGGAAACAGTAGGGCTTGAGATTATTATTTTTTTCAGATGGGGCCACTGTTTGCACATGAGGCTCTATCTTTTTTTTTTTTTTTCAAAGATTATTATATATTTATTTATTTAATTGAGAAAGAGAAAGAGGCAGATTGAGAGAGAGAGAAAGAAAGAGAGAGAGAGAGGGAGGGAGGTAGAGAAAAGGAGAATGGGCACACCAGGGCCTTCAGGCACTGCAAATGAACTCTAGATGCATGCGTCCCCTTATGCATCTTGCTTATGTGTGTCCTGGAGAATCAAACAGGGATCCTTTGGCTTAGCAGGCAAATGCCTTAACCCATAAGCCATCTCTCCAGCCCCATGAGGCTGTATCTTTGAGCAGGAAATATGACTTAAGAATAATAGGGTGTTGCAGTCAGGTTCTCATTGCTGGCAGAAATCACCTGACCAGGAGTAGTTTCTGGGAACAAGGTTTATTTTGGATTAAAGACTCGAGGAGAAGCCCCATGATGGCAGGGAAAAACGATGACATGAGCAGAGCTTCGACATCACCTGCTCATCAACATCAGCTGGACAGCAAGAACAGGAGAGTGTGCCAAACACTGACAAGGGGCAACTGGCTATAATATCTATGACTCTGCCCCCAACACTATCTCTGGGAGGTGGCAATTCCCAAATATCCATCAGCTGGGAACCTAGCATTCAGAACAACTAAGTTTGTGGGGGATACCTGAATCAAATCACCACATTCCTCCCTGACCCCCATAAACTGATAACCATACATGATATACGTTTCAATGCATTCTTCCAACCTCAAAAGTCCTTATAGATTTTATCAATCCTAATTATGTCCAATCGTCTCCATAGTCCAAAGTCTTTTATTTATTTATTTTGATTTCTTGAGATAGGGTTTCACTCTAGTCCAGGCTGACCTGGAATTCACTATGTAATCTCAGGGTTGCCTGGAAAACATGGTGATCCTCCTACCTCTGCCTCCTGAGTGCTGGGATTAAAGGCTTGCACCATTACACCCAGCTTATAGTCCAAAGTCTTTTAAGTAAGCCATAATACCAAAAATAAACAAAAAACCATAATAAACATTCACACTGCAAAAGATTACATTGGGAATAGAAAAAAAAAAAAAATCAATCAATACAAGATTTAAAACAACCAAGGAAAACATCAAACTCTGTACCTCCAAGTCCAACAACTCTAGTCAGTGTAAAATCTCCAAGTCCAATAATTCTAACCAACAACACATCTCTGGAGTTCCAATTCCACTCCTCTAGCTAGGTTACTCATTATCCTGGAAAATTTCATCCAAGGCTAGCAGATCTCTTTAGCAGCCATCTCATGGTCCCAGCATCTCCACTCGGTCTTCACAGCAACCCATGGTCCATCCTCATGGATCCATCAAGGCTCCATGCAGGCATCCAGTAAACCTGCTTTACACTGTTCATGGCTATTTCCAAAACACAAGACAATGTTGCAAATTCAATAACCCTCTCTTTCCTGCATGTCATATACTCTATAATACCAGTTAGGTTGCCAATTTGTTAATCTAGGGGGGAATGAAGCAGACTTTGAAGAACAAGACACTGCTTCAGCATTCAGGCCCCTGCAAAACACTGCAGTATTTCTGTTGTTGCAATGCAGGTCAGCTGGCCCAATCTCAATAGTTTTAATTAATCATACAATTACAGCTGAACAGACAGAAGTTTCAGCCCAAAGATTTCATATCGCTCTGCTCACATCAGTCTGTTTCTGCACAAAGAAACCCTGCAGAAGTTCTCAGGACATGGCCATAACAGCAAGTCTCTCACACCAATGGCTTCTAGCTTAGTTTAGGCAAAGCTCTTTCTTGCCCTCACAAGCCAACTTCACGGTCCATAGTTGTTTCTGCATTCAGGTCTTTCAACTCAGACCAGAATATTCCATCAAACTGCACTTACAGCACTGCAAGGCATCTGTTAGGCCAAGGTTTCAAATCCTTCCACATTCCTCTTGAGAATTAACTCCCAAAGGCCAAAGCCATACAGTCAGGTGCCTAGCAGCAATCCCACTCCTCCGGTTCCAACTTTACTGTTGCAGTCAGGTTTGCATTGTTGGAAGAATTCCCCTGACTGTCCAACAGCAGCTGGTGGAAAAAAAAAGGTTATTTTGGCGATAACCATACATGATATACGTTTCAATGCATTCTTCCAACCTCAAAAGTCCTTATAGATTTTATCAATCCTAATTATGTCCAATCGTCTCCATAGTCCAAAGTCTTTTATTTATTTATTTTGATTTCTTGAGATAGGGTTTCACTCTAGTCCAGGCTGACCTGGAATTCACTATGTAATCTCAGGGTTGCCTGGAAAACATGGTGATCCTCCTACCTCTGCCTCCTGAGTGCTGGGATTAAAGGCTTGCACCATTACACCCAGCTTATAGTCCAAAGTCTTTTAAGTAAGCCATAATACCAAAAATAAACAAAAAACCATAATAAACATTCACACTGCAAAAGATTACATTGGGAATAGAAAAAAAAAAAATCAATCAATACAAGATTTAAAACAACCAAGGAAAACATCAAACTCTGTACCTCCAAGTCCAACAACTCTAGTCAGTGTAAAATCTCCAAGTCCAATAATTCTAACCAACAACACATCTCTGGAGTTCCAATTCCACTCCTCTAGCTAGGTTACTCATTATCCTGGAAAATTTCATCCAAGGCTAGCAGATCTCTTTAGCAGCCATCTCATGATCCCAGCATCTCCACTCGGTCTTCACAGCAACCCATGGTCCATCCTCATGGATCCATCAAGGCTCCATGCAGGCATCCAGTAAACCTGCTTTACACTGTTCATGGCTACTTCCAAAACACAGGACAATGTTGCAAATTCAATAACCCTCTCTTTCCTACATGTCATATACTCTATAATACCAGTTAGGTTGCCAATTTGTTAATCTAGCGGGGAATGAAGCAGACTTTGAAGAACAAGACACTGCTTCAGCATTCAGGCCCCTGCAAAACACTGCAGTATTTCTGTTGTTGCAATGCAGGTCAGCTGGCCCAATCTCAATAGTTTTAATTAATCATACAATTACAGCTGAACAGACAGAAGTTTCAGCCCAAAGATTTCATATCGCTCTGCTCACATCAGTCTGTTTCTGCACAAAGAAACCCTGCAGAAGTTCTCAGGACATGGCCATAACAGCAAGTCTCTCACACCAATAGCTTCTAGCCAAGTTTAGGCAAAGCTCTTTCTCGCCCTCACAAGCCAACTTCACGGTCCATAGTTGTTTCTGCATTCAGGTCTTTCAACTCAGACCAGAATATTCCATCAAACTGCACTTACAGCACTGCAAGGCATCTGTTAGGCCAAGGTTTCAAATCCTTCCACATTCCTCTTGAGAATTAACTCCCAAAGGCCAAAGCCATACAGTCAGGTGCCTAGCAGCAATCCCACTCCTCCGGTTCCAACTTTACTGTTGCAGTCAGGTTTGCATTGTTGGAAGAATTCCCCTGACTGTCCAACAGCAGCTGGTGGAAAAAAAAGGTTATTTTGGCTTACAGACTCAAGGGGAAGCTCCACAATGGCAGGGGAAAACAACAGCATGAGCAGAGGGTGGACATCACCCCGTGGCTGACATCAGGTGGACAACAGAAACAGGAGAGTGTGCCAAACACTGACAAGGGGAAACTGGCGATAACACCCATAAGCCTGCCCCCAACAATATACTGCCTCCAGGAGGTGTTAATTCCCAAGTCTCCATCAGCTGGGAACCTAGCCTTCAGAACACCTAAGTTTATGCGGGATACCTGAATCAAGCTACCACATATGGCATGATCTAAAGCTCATATTTAAGGATGGAATATTAACATGAAAGGTTTTTTTGCAAGCCATTGTAAAACCATAAAAACAGTCTAAAAACCAACAATATATAAATGAGTATTTAAGTCTTAGATATCTAGAGAAAGGAGAAGGTAGTAATTGAGACCTATTTTTATAGTAGAGACACACCAGTTGTCAATTTAGAAAGGAACAAAGTTGGAGCTTAGTGAAAGGATAAACATAAAGTGATCAGGTTTTTTGTTTGTTTGTTTGCTTGTCTGTTTGTTTTTTAAGGACCAAGCACCTAGCAGCTAGCAGGTAAGTTACCATATGAATTGGTACCCAGCTATGGGTTATTTTTTTTCCTGCTTCTTACCTGTTAACTAGCATTTTAAAGGCAGGAAACTTTATCCTATTTTTAAAATTTAATTTAATTTTATATATTTATTTATGAAAGAGAGAGGCAGAGAGAGAAAGAAGAGAGAGAGAATGGACACACCAGGTCCTCCAGCTACTGCAAATGATCTCCAGATACAAGTCCCACCTTGTGTATCTGGCTTATGTGGTGAATTGAACTGAGATCCTTTGACTTTGCAGGCAAGTGCCTTACCTTCTAAGCCATCTCTCCAGCCCCCTATTTTTTTTTTTTTCTTTACAGTTCCACTGAGCAAAGGGAGCAAATAAGTTTTTTTTTTTTTTTTTTCCTTTTTATATAGTCCCATCTGGGTCACCAAGTGAAGCAGGATTTGGAGGTTTTAGGAGAAGTTCACAGAATTTATAAACCCCAAATTTTTGTTTTTGTCCTACCTTTAATAAAGAAATAATAAAGATGGGCCCAAAAGGATAAATTATAAATCATTAAGTTTATTTGGGGTAAATCACAAATTGAAGGTGTTAGATCTGAGACAAGATCAGAACTAACTGGAGCAATGTGAATGCGGAAGGAAACCAGTCTTTAATGACTATAGACTCCTTTATTGGGGTCAAGCAGTGAAGTGACTCCAAACCTCTTTTCGAGCTGCAGTGGCATATTTATAGCTGAACAAACATTTATACAAAACAAAGGGTGAGAGAACATAAGTAAGGATGGGATTCAGGGAAAACAAGACAGGAACAAGGTCATTTCTCTTGCTGATGAGACGGTTACAGGATTTAGAATTAAACCTCACTGTCTTCAGGATATGAATATGTTATTTTATAGGACAGTGGCTTTTCGTTGAACAGATGTTTCTTTTTCAGGTTAAGTTCTGGGAAAATGTTATTACCAAGGAATTTGACCTTCATTCCCAAGCCTTTGTTTTAGCACCAGGTTTTCTTAGAAACTTTAGAAATTTATCAAGCCTTCGAGAAACTTCATAGCTTCAATAACCCTTCATTCCAGACTCCTGAGGACAAATAAAACGATGTGGAATGCAGATTCCAATCTCTGCTTCTTCCTGCTGGCATGGGGGTGATGCGAGGAGTTGAAGGTCTGTCCTCAGAGTCTTGAATGTGTAGGAACCCAATTGATTGAAGTCTTCAGGGTTATGGAGTAGCCTTGTATGTTTTCTTTTTTTTTTTTTCTTTTAGCATGACTTTTTCCTGTAATAAGGATAGGGCTATGAAATTAGAGGTTAATTTTTAAACATTTGATTGTGGATGGTTGTTTGGTAATATAGAAAATTGAATTCTTAAGTAAATTATTTTGAGTGTATTAATTTGACATTTAATAAATTTTAACAGCCAATTGCTTAGGTAGGTCCCAACTAATAGTCTAAGAAGTAAAAGGATTAAGGGACCCATTAGACCAGTAAATAAGGCTATTTGCTAGACATTGCAGTCAACTAACCTATACAACCAGAAATTGTTAGCCTCTCATATCCTCTGGTGATTTTCTAGGGTTTCCTTTACCTATATTAAGGTGTTAATAATGACGCCTGACTTATTGGCATACTATTTTTACCAGGGAGTCTTCCTTACTGTTGAGTACGGTAATAGAATCCTTTAGGTGTCCCAAATCCATGTCAATTTTGGGGGTATTTTTGATATGCCCAGTTCATCACTAGCCAATGCTGTTGTTTCAAGAGCCACTGATTCCACTACACTAAGTCCCACCAGGATGGGCACCAGTAATGGAATAGCTCTCTTGTGATGTGTTTCAAGATGCCAGGGGTAACATATGGTGTTTGCCCCCATTCCCATTCTAAGTGTAGACTTAGAAGTACATGGACAGTGACACATAATGCAGGGGCACCATTTAGGTTCTGGAGGGTGATACATTTAGTTAAGCCGGAAGTATAAGCTAGCCATGTTCTGTAGGGTGCAAAGAAGGTCTCAGATTTATTCATGACAGTAATCAAGGCATTGTTGTAATTTTTGGAAAAAGGGGTAGTGGGAGAGAGTGTAGATAGAAGTTATTAGGCAAAAGCTCTATCAGCTCTAGTGGGATCCCAAAGGGCAGAGGAGGAGAGGGTGAGGAGTCAGGTACTCATGGGAAAGGAGCAGGTACATGACAGAGAGGGTCTCCCAGGGGTGCTATCAGGCCAATCTGTTTGAACTCCTTTCTTCTTAGATAGCCAGCCATTTGGCAGGGGACAGTCTCCATTCTGAGGTGGGGAATATTTCTTAAGAGTTAATTAACTTATGACAAATGAACTTGAAATACCAGAAATGAGATAGTTATTTAACTATTTGATGGTACATAAACGAGCAGAATGCGGTCACTGTTGAACTAAACAGATGTGCCTTTGAAAAATCTGTTTTGAAATAGAAAACAATTTTTAGTTCAACCTTGGCTAGCAATTAAATTGATGTATAGAGAAATTTTATGCTTTACCCACAACTTAAAATTGATAAAGTTTAGGCTAGTTACCTTAACATATTTTACCTAACAGGAGGATAAAAGTTACAATGACTGGGCTGGAGAAATAGCTTAGTGGTTAAGGTGTTTGCCTGCAAAGCCAAAGGATCCTGGTTTGATTCTCCAGGACCCACATAAGCTAGATGCACAAGGGGGCACATGCAATGGGTAGATGCCCTGGCATGCCCATTCTCTCTCTGTCTTCCTCTCTTCTATCTCTCTCTCTCTACTTGCAAATAAATAAATAAACATTTTTTAAAAAGTTACAATGACTGAAATTAAATCATTAACTAAAATTAAATGATGAACCAAATTACAACTATTTGATAGAATTAGCATAAACAAATAGGAACTAGTTTTAAAACTCCAATGATTTTAGTATGAAAACCTTATCTTCAGGTCCCTATTGACAGCCACTTAGCTGAGTATAGTAAGCACAGAGCACGTTGAGCTCTCCATGAGATTCGTTATGAAAAGGGCGGGGAGGAGAGTTGGAGGGCAGCTTACTGGTGGACTACTCTGAAGATTGCTGCTGGGGCATAGCTGAACTCTACCAGGGATCTTGAATGCCCGCTAGGGAGTAGCCCTAGTCAGAGCTAGGTCAGTCTCCACAAGAGAGCAGCCAGCCCGGGGCAATGCAGTGGGCTGAGGGGAGAGAAAAGTCATCCCACTGGTAGAGCAGGGGCTCAGGGGCCTCAAAGACCTTCCCTGGCTATTTGGCACCACTGGTTAGATCTGAGTTGGGATCAGAACTAACAAGGCCAGCATGATTGTGAAAGGAAACCAGACCTCAACGACTATAGACGGCTTTACTGCGGTCAATCAGTGAAGTGACTCCAAACCTCTTTTCGGGCTAGAGGAAGCAGTGCCATATTTACAGCTGAACTGACATTTATACAAAATGAGGGGCGAGAAGAGCACAAGCAAGGATGGGAGTTAGGGAACAAGATAGAAACAAGGCCTTTTCCCTGCTGACTAGACAGTAACAACCTTTAAGATTAAACCTTACTGTCTTCAGGATACAAACATGTCATTGTCTAATACAGTAGCTTTTCATTGAACAGGTATTTCTTTCTCAGTCCCCCCCTTCCCCCCCAGTCTGAGAAAATGTCATTACCAAGGAATTTGACCTTCATTCTCAAGCCTCCGTTTTAGGGCCAGCTTGTCTCAGAAACTTTAGAACTTTATTAATCCTTCCAGCAACTTGAAGGCTTCTTTAACCCTTCAGTTGGGTTTATTTAAGGGAAACTGTGATTTAAGAGAAACTAAGGCCTTAAAAGAGAGATTAGAGTAAAACTGAAAACATGTGGAAAGCTTACTTGAGAGAAACTGAGGCCTGTAAAGACATACTAGAGTAAACATGGCTGCATGTGGAAGCCGAGGCCTGTAGAGAGAGGTTAGGGGAAAACTGCAAGCATGTCGAGGATGGAATGTAGAAGTTTTGTTTAAGGAGATTTAGAAGGAACACTCATAGCATCCACTCTGGGTTTCCCCATGCAAGGAAGTTCATGGGCAAATGGTGGTGAATGAAGAATAGCAGAGAGAAAATACTCAGATGAGAAAAGAGTGATATACTCATGGATACCCCAAGTTCACAGAAATTACACAGGTAGCAAGCCTGGATTTGGTGAGAGCACCCACGTGGTGGACCTGGAGTGTGAGGAATGTACACACATGGTAGATTTGGAGGCCAGGGGAAAATCATCAGGTAATCAAAGTGGGAAATTTTTTCAAACTATCAAACACAGGCAAGCAGAAAAGTTCAGATCAAGAAACAATATCATGGTCTTCCACCCCCAGCCAGCTAGGCAATGTGAGTGCAGAGGCCAGACTCATGTGTTTCTCAGCAGAGAAGAGAGGAAGTACAAAGAGACCCTACCCAGGCACCCCCACACACATCAACAGAGAGGGAGGCCTTTATAACATCAGACTCAGGGATGCAAGGGGAAGCTCTGATTGTTGGGCAGTTGGAAGGTGGGCGGGGGCTGCAGGACCAGCTGGTCTGGGCTGTTTAGTTTAGATAGTTTGCTAGACTGAGGGCAACAGGGAGTTGCTGTAGATAGATCTATCTCAATCAGACACAAATTTCACTCCTACCAAGAGGTCCATTCTTATGCCAGGGTGAGGTGGTATCTACTGGTTCTCTTTGGGCCTCTATAAGTGAAACTGCCTAAGCTATCTTTCTCCTGTACTCCTTCAATACATTATGGAATAAGAAGACCTTACTAAATAATGTGAATCCCATTTTCTTTTGTGGTGGAAGGATAATCATGTAAACACATAGCTGTTTATCAAATTTAGCCTATTTTAATACTACAGAATTATTATTCAGCATTGTAATATATCAGGAATAACTAATGTGCACTTGGGCATAAATAGATTGTTCCTGTGTATTAATGTGGTTAGTATGAGGAAATATTTATGAAATGAGAATTGTTTGTATCACATTACAAGACAGGTACACATTTTTTTTTTTTTACCTTACTATTATATTTTTTTTCTTTAGCAAGCATTAAGAAGTTGTGAAAAATTCTAAAACCTGGGAGTCTTAGTAAACATAAGACTTATGAAAGCTCAAGAAGTCAGGAAACTATTTTGTTGTTAAACTTTAATTAGAGTTTTGGATACAGATTTAGTTTTTATTACAAACCTGATGGCTCTTGGCTTCTGTTATTAAATCAGCACAGAGAAGTAAGCTTCTTCACTAACTAAAGCTGAAATAATATCAGAGTTATACCTGAATTCCCATTTTTAATTATATTCTTATACATAAAATGCTGTAGTATCCTTCTTTCTAGAACAGTAGAAGACTCAGTGTTCTAAAGAGAATGACAGTGTTTTAGTGACTAAAAAAAATAAAAATAAAAAAATACCGCCTTTAATCCCAGCACTCGGGAGGCAGAGGTAGGAGGATCACTGTGAGTTTGAGGCCACCTTGAGACTACTTAGTGGGTTCCAGGTCAGCCTGAGCTGGAGTAAGACCTTGCTTCGAAAAAAAAAAAAAAAAAAGACGTTTGAAAAAATTGTTCAAAAATATGTTTTACTTTATTTTTTATCTGTTATTATGAGTAAAATAATCATGAGATGTTAGGACAGGCATGTTATATTGATTTTAAGTAAATGGAGGACAAAAATCTCAAATAGAATAGCTGTCACAAGAAAATAATCATTATTCAAAAACACACAAAAATTCTCTCCAATAGATTTAGTTTAAAGTACTCCTCACACAATCATGCTTTCAGTTGTTACATATAGTGTGATCATCAAGTGTATGAAATGCCTGTAAGAATTAAAAGAGATGATGCCTTAAAGGCAAGAATTGAACTTAGACTGAAATAAACTCAAAAATTAACTGAAAGTGATAAAAGTGCAATGTGTATCTATCTATCTATCTATCTATCTATCTATCTATCTATCTATCATCTATATCTATATCTATATATCTATATCTAGATAGATATATATATGAATAAGTTTAAATCAATTTGTTTATAAATAATTTTTAATTGAAAAATTCAAAAACAATTTTAAGTGTGGTAAGAAAGTATAATGCTATCTCAAATACTAAGCCTTATAATTACTCATATAGGATAAGATTAGGACATTTTAAAAGAGACCTCAATGACAGTTTATTGATATTCTCTACTAAACATGCTGCCTTTAAAGAATTTTTAGTTCTTTCTGACCCAGGGACAAGTGTTCTTCAACCTCCAGAAATTCACCAATACCACTTCAGGCTTTCTTACCCTGGACTTAGTTCCTCCCTGCACTGGAGGTTTACTGTAAATAAGTAAGAGGTGAAAATGGAGGAGGACCCAATCCTTAACTGAATCCCTAAACACTTTTGTGATGGTTTCTTTAAATACCTCTCTTCGTTACAGAGAATAGAGAAAACTTCCTTGCAGCTCTGGGAAAGGGAAGGAAAATGAGCCATTCTGAAATAAACAATAACATCGTATTCTTAATTGCAGGTTTGGTCTTCTGTCAACAGAGGACACACCCCCAAATATATATAATTTGACCATTTGGCTCATCCCAACCTGATGTTTAATGTGTATTATGGACAGTACCAAACCATATTTTCTCCAGGTATAAATGACTCTGGTCCAGACTACTCCTCAAAAGACCCTTGTTCTGGGAGCATTTCCCTTTCTGCTGCTGTCCTGTCTTGTCATTCCTTGTGATTATGTGTCACTCAAAACAAGGGACCCAGGAAACCAGTAGCCAACATAAGCTATCTAAAGGGAGGAAACAATATAGATAGGAAACTCAGATTGACACACAAAATGTAATTACAGAAGGAATAAATGAAGGAAAAACAATGTATTTTCTTAATTATTTACCTATATAAATAGCATAGATGCTCAAAATAATAACAGCTGTGTACTCAGTTTTGTGTATGCTTGTGCATTTGTGCATGATCGTGTATAAATGATACAAATAATTACAATGCTACAAGGGATAGAAGGAAAAACAGGAAAACTGCTGTTATTAAGTACATGTATTACATATAAACCAGAACAAGCTAATTAACATTTGAGCTTAGTTATTCTTGAATGTATGTATATTTCAGATTTTAGGACATCCCAGAAACAATAAAAGAAGTAAAATTGATCATCTAAGAATGAAAATTGAGTCAAATAAAATTTTTACTCACTTTAACAATTAGTAAAAGCTAAACAAAAATTAGGAAAAAAATAATTTGAAAATAGGAAAAATATGATTTATTATTTAGCCATGTCAATAATCTATTTGAATCTCAATGTTCCAAAAGATCCAACTAAAAAATCAGATTTTTCAGTTATAAAAATAAAACAATCTATTTTTACCAGAAATCTCATTAAATACTAGATAGAAATAGATCAAATGTAAATGAAAAGATATATTTATAATTATGGAAGTATTCAAAATAAAGTGGATGTAGTTCTGTTTCTTTCAGACAGAACAGACTTGGAACAAGGTAAGTTATCAGGTATTAATGAGGACATTATGCAATGATAAAGTGGGAAACAAAAGAAAAGCAAATATCTAAGTAGGTATTAACATGTTTAGCTAACAACTGGCCAGAAATACCTGAAGCAAAATGGGCAGAACTACATGCAGAAAATTATTTATGATAATTATAGGCCAAAACTTACCACGATCACAAGTGGAATGATATAATAATCAGAAATTCTAGAAAAATATATTTGAATTCCACAATGCTAACAGTAATATATATATATATATATATATATATATATATATATATATATATATATATATATTTCTTAGGGATGTCAACTTGACTGAAGTACTAATAACAGTAAAATAGTGAGAAAATTTCTCAAATGTTTGATGATTGTATAACATGCCTTGGAATCAAGTAAAAAGTAAATATAAGGGCTGGAGAGATGGCTCAGGATTTAAAGCACTTGCTTACAATGGTGATTTGAGTGTAAAGTCCTATAGCTTTTGATATTTTTGATTAAATATTATACTTAGACTTCAGCAGGTGGAGACCTGCTGTAGGAAGTGTGTCACTGGGGACAGGTCATGAGTCCAGCCCTACTGAGTGTGTCAGTCAGCTCATGTTGGCTGGTGCTGTCTCTGTCTCTCTTTCTTTCTCTGCTATGCATGTATACTGAAGGGAGTCAGCTTCCTCCGCCATTATGGAGCTTCCCCTAGAATCAGTAAGCTTGAAACAAACCCTTTCCGTCCTTAGATCTGGTGTTGGTCCTAGCAATGAAAATGTGATAGGAACATTTGCACACCCTTCTGAGCTGGGTTCAATTCTCCAGTACCCACATACAGTCAGATGCACAATGTGGAACATCTATCTATATGGAGTTCATTTGCAGTGGCAAAAGGCTCTGGCATGCCAATGCACACAAACTGTCTTTCTCTTGGAAATAAATAAAAATATTTTAAAATTAATATCAAAACATTTTCTAAATTAAAGAGTATCACAATTAACTAAAATTGGTAGTCCTTAAGTGAATGCAACATTGAGAAAATAATTTATAGTAATGCATACATATATTATAATGGAGAACTATAACATATCAATATTCTAAATTTAAAATTTAAGAAAAAAGAAGGAAATTTAACACAAACAAACAAAAATAAAAATAAGATTTTAAGTTGAAATTAAAGAAATATAAAACAGGAAATGCATAGGAAGAATGACAAAAATAATCAATGGCTCTTTACATAAATCAAGAAAATCAGAGCCAGAGACATGGCTTAGCAGTTAAGGTGCTTGCCGGCAAAGGCAAAGGAACCAGATTCAGTTCCCCAGGACCCGCATAAAGACAGATGCACAAGGTGGTGCATGCATCTGGAGTTCATTTGCAGTGATTAGAGGCCCTAGTGTTCCCATTCCCTCTATCTCTCTGTCTGTCTGTCTGTCTGTCTGTCTGTCTGTCTGTCTGTCTCTCTCTCTCTCTCTCTCTCTCTCATGCTCAAATAAATAAAGAAATCAAATATTTAAAAAAATCATTCAACCTTTAACCAGAATCTTTAAATCTTGGAACGCAAATTGCTGTTGCAGAAATGAGGAAGGGGACATCATCACAGTATTCGTGGGCAATGAAAGAACAATAAAGGAAAATCATGGACAACTTTAATCCCACAATTTTGATAACCTATATGGAATGAACCGTTTTCTATTTAGAGGCAGTCTTCCCAAACTGACACAATAAGAAATTGCAAACCTGCACATGTTTGTGCACAGAAGCGTGGAGGCTTCATAATAAATCATGATTCTAATATTGCTAGAATTAAAAAAGCTGATAATTTGCTAGTATAGATGACTACAAACTAAATAATTGATGTTAATTAAGTCCAACAACATGCAAAAAAAAAAAATTATTGCAATGACCAGCAGAGATTTATCACATAGTACTGTCTCATTTGAACATTTGATAATAATTAATAAAACATCTTATAAAGAGGGTAAATTTATAAATAATCACATGTAAAATAGATGCAGAATTTTAAAAACAAGAATCCATTCATGATAATAACAACAATAATAAAGCAACTAGCAAGTAATAAGAAATCCCTTAGCTTTATAAAAAGACATCTGCAAAATGCCCACGTTTAATATACTTAATAATGAGAAAGGGGCTACTTTCCCACTAAGTTAAAGAAAAAGAGTAAATATCCACTTTCACATCTCCTCTTAAAGAATTGCCTTGGGAATCCTTACTGAATAATGGTAGACAGTCTTCAAAGACAATAAAAATATAGAACTGGAAAGGGAAAAATTAAAATTTCTTAAGAGATGATTATATAGATACATAGATAGATACATCAAAACCCAGTTAATTAATCACAACATGAGCAGCTGTATTCTTGGAATTCATATGTACTTTATAGCAAGCTTTTATGACTTAGGATTAATATAAAAAGTCAATGGTTTTTCACTATACCACCAATGAATAATATTAGATACTTAAAACACAAAGAACTTATATTTGTTTCCCTCCTAGTAAACTGTTGAGAGAAACCTCAGAAAATATATACAGTATGTATATGGAGAAATGAAAAAGTTCAAATGGGAGTTATCATATATCTAAATATGTAAGAAACTACCTGATGGTCATGAATGAAAATATGCATCATTACTATAATGTCAATTTTTCAAACATAATCAGCTAATGAGTAGATTAAATGCAAGAATAATCAAAAAACACAAGGAAGGTCTTAATAAATATCAGACTCATTCCATACATTGTAAGAAGAAGCTAAGGGATCTGAATAGGCACTACAATGGTGGACAAACCCGTGAGATGAATACAACTTGGCTTTAAAGACTTAGTATAAAGCTAATGTGGGGTTGCAGATGGAACCTGTAGAATAGCTACAGGGTCAGAGAGACAGACACACCCCAGTTTATTTGATTTCTATTCCAAACAATATGCCATCTTGTTATAAGCATCTGTCTCACTTAGAACCAGCAGGCCACAACAGTGTTCCTTTTGAGCCTAGTGGGCTCGTATTAACTGACATTGGAGGTTGCACACTTGAACAGGACCTTTGAGCCACTCCAACCTTGGGCATTCAGTTGAGATCCAGACAGAATGCCAGTGTTCAGGTAACTATGGATGAAGAACTGGGACCCACTGTTGTTTCAGAGAGAGGCTTGTGGCATGGGCTATTCACTTAACAAACACCCTCCTGATTCTAAACAAGCTGGATATGAGAAGACATCTGGCCAAGGACTGCCATCTAGTGCTGAAACTTGAAAACAAACCAATAGAATACATGACAAGCCTGGACAGAGGCCACCATCCACTGCTGAAAGAACTGAAGTAAAGACAGGTTCTGAGGAAAACTAATAAGGAAACAAAGCAATATGCTTCAAATTTATGAAAAGATAAACATAAATATATATTTATAAGTGTTAGAAAAACTCCCAATGTTTCCATGAACAGATGATATCATGGAACAAAGATCAAATATTTTCAGAATACTATGAACTTAGTGTTCAAATAAGGTACATGAAGGTGGACAGATAGGAATCAGTAGAATAGTTTTATTGGATAGAGAATGTAAACTGACACTGGAAGGAAATCAGTGAGTTAAAACAACGGAATTGACTAAGTTTTCTAACAGACTCAACAGCAACATGGAAGCAATTTTTAAAAGTCAAACATTAATTCTTCAGCTAAAAGCATGGGATGAATTCAAAATAAAATTACATACATTAATATCATTATAAACAAACAGAAAAATCTGTCAGCTTTTCACAGGGCCAAGGCAGGAGAAAGACAAAGCCAACCAGCCAGCCAGCCACCACAGAGCAAAACTACAGCCAAAAAGTCACACAGCAGACTTCAGGAACTCCTGCTAGACACAAATGGAATCTCTAAGACCAGCCCCCAGTGACCTTGCCTCTAGCAAGGTGATTGCAGATGCAAACTATAAAGTAAAACACTGAATATATTGGGGACATATATTCAAACTACCACATTCCGCCCCTGGCCCCAATATATTTAGCTCCTGGCCCCAATAGATTAATAACTATCACACATTGTAAATTGTACTCAGTCCAATTTCAAAAAATAAAATCAAACAAGTTAAATACTTTCAACATGTAAAGGCACAGAGTAAACATTTTTAACTGGTAAAAAGCAAAGAGAGACTAGAATAATGCAAACTCAACTATCATCAGCCGTCATCAAACTTCTGCAGTTCAAGTTCAATATAACCAGAAATGTTTACCAATTCCGCCCCTCCAGCTGGGCAAAACTTTCATCCCATGCCAACACTGCAAAATAATGCAAACCACAGATTCCTCAGCCTTCATGCTGCAACTCAAAACCGTGTGCAACTCATGACCACTCCATGCATTTTTCAATTTCCAAAACTAATACCAGGTGTGCAGGACACAGCCATATTCTAAATCCAGGGACAAAATTAGCCTTGAAAAGCAGGTTCCTTCTCCAGTCAACTCTTTCCAAAGAGTTTGCATTTCTAACAGTCTTTCCTCAGGCATCCTCTCCATTGTTTTAACCTTCCTGCACCCCTTTAAGATCCAATGTGTTTGTAAATCAAGTCGGGCCACCTTCCTCCCACCTTCCTTCCACCTTCCTTAAGATTGCTAATGTGTTTGACAATAGCAGCTAAACCAGTCTCAGTGCCTCTACTTTTGACAGGTTTTCGAACTTAAATCTTAAAATCTCAGTCCGATATCTTCAGCCAAGCATTTCATCCTTTACAAATTTAACCTTGATCAAACTTTCTGTCCCTGGATATGCCAGTAGCCCAGTTCCAACAAAGTCCTCTGAGTCTTTCCTTCCCCTTAGAAGGCTCATAAGCCAAGAGTTCAATACAGTCTGCACTTAAATTCTCAAACTCTCATCAGAATAGTCCATAAAACTTGGCTTACCACTCCAGAAGACATCTTCAGTTGCAAGCACCAAGTCCATGCCCATTCCTCCAAAACAAAGGTTCAAGACATCCACAAGGTTCAGACCCCACATGTACCACTTTACTGTAGCAGACAGCTTCAGGTTCGCTGAGATGAACTTCCAGACCAGGTACAGTTATGGAGGAAGGGACCTAAATCCAGGGAAGTTCCATAAAGGCAGGAGAAGCAGCCTGTTTTCAGGGCCAAGGAGAGAAAGACAAACAACCAGCCAGCCAGCCACCACAGACTACAGCCAAAAAGTCACACAGCAGACTTAGTGCTAGACACATTTGCATATCTTTACAATGGAATTCAAACCCTCACCACACCTTGATGGTGACTTCTCTAGCAAGGTGATTGCAGAAATAAAACACTGAATATATTGGGGACATATGACTAAAAGAACATCCAATGAGGAAAAAAAGTAAAAATAATGAAGAGGAGTAAAGAAAACTTAAGGGAATTTGTAGCAGCAGTCAAAGAGCAAGTATTGAGACATCTTGACAAAATACAAAGATTCTTTTCAACATGGGTACGTGGGCTTGTGAAGATCAAGATCTCCAATCAAATTAAAGAGTGAAGACCTAAAAGGTGAAAATAAGGAGCTTTTTCAAAAAGACAAGAGAAAAGATGAGCAAGTGAAAATAAGGACTTTTCAAAAGTATGCTGATTTCTACCAAAGGTGACATAAAAATTTCACAGTACTGAGACAAAATAGTTTCAACAAAGTCTTTAAGAAACTAAAAGGCTAAAAATTTCAAACAAGGAAAAGATGAAAACAATTGAGAAAAAATTTCAAACCAAAAACAATTGAGCATTAATGAGTGAAGAGAAAAGAAAAAGGTAAATTTTAATCTGTATGAATAATTATGTAGAATAATACCGAGATGGTGTATAAACTATATATCCAATATGAAACAACATAAATAATTATTATAACCAATAACTATCTATTAATTATAATGAATAGCTATATGTTAGTTATAACTAATAACTATTAATTTCAACTAATAGCCATATGGGTACTATAAAAAGATGGAACATTGCTATCAATCTATCAATAACTGAAAATGTGGGAAGGGATAGTGTGTAAGCACAGAACACAGGATTTTTTTTTTTTTTTTTTTTTTTTTGGTTTTTCCAAGGTAGGGTCTCACTGTAGCTCAGGCTGACCTGGAATTCACTGTGGAGTCTCAGGATGGCCCCAAACTCACAGTGAGCCTCCTACCTCTGCCTTCTGAGTACTTAGATTAAAGGTGTGCACCACCACATTCGGCAGCACAGGATTTAAAAAATATATTTATTTATTTATTTGAGAGAGAGAAAGAGAGAGAGAGGGAGGGAGAGAATGGGTGTGCCAGGGCCTCCAGCTACTGCAAATGAATTCCAAATTCATGTGCCCCCTTGTGCATTTGGCCTACATGGGTCCAAGAGAATAGAACCAGAATCCTTTGGCTTTGCAGGCAAATACCTTAACTGCTAAGCCATCTCTCCAGCACCATGATTTTTAAAGCATATATCCTTTCAGTTTTGTTGGCTTCTTTTCCTTATCTGTACATTCATATGAATTAGCCAAACTAAATAATTACTCTACATACTTATTAATACAAAGTTGTCACAATTAAAATCTGTTTTGTCAGCTTGGTAATCACAAAGCTGAAGTCTACAGTATGTAGTTAAAAAATTAAAGGAACTAAAATACAATAGACTAAATCATTTTATCACAAAAAAGACAATAGGAGAGAGGGGAGGGGAGCAGAAACTATAATCAACTTGAATTACTGAGTACAACATGACTGTACAAAGATCTTACCTTTGATAAGTACCTTGAGTGTAAATGAAGTAGGTTCTTCATTTAAAATATATGGAGAAAGGCAATGGGTAAAATAACAAGACCAAACTATATGCTCATTCCTATTATCTCCAGGGCTTTGATCCTGAGTTGATTCAAAGGCTGTTCTGCATCTACTGAGATGGTCATGTGATTTCTGTCCTTAAGTCCATGTAAATGATGCATTTATCACTATGCATGGGTAGAACCATCACAGCCTATTTGGAATAAAGACAACTTTATCATGGAGTTTGATCTCTCTTTATTTTTTTAAACAGGTTTTTAAGCAGTATTCAGTTTCACGTATTTCATTGAGAATAGTATCTATGTTCATCACAGAGATTGCTTTAACTTTTTCTTGTGGTATCTTTATCTGGTACTTAGAATTTAAATAATACTGGATTCATATAAGACTTTAGAATTATTCCCTCTTTTGTTTTTTGGAATAATTTGAGAAGCATTGGTGTTAGTTCTTCAAAGATTTGGTAGAATTTTCAGTAAATTTACTTGGACTTGGGCTTTTTTTTTTTTTTTTTTTTTGAGAGAGACACAGAGAGAGAGACAAAGAGAGGAAGACAGACAGCTGCTGTGAACGAAATCCAGGTGTGTGCCCCCTTGTGGTTAAGTGAGGCATTGCGCCCTTGTGTCACTTTGCATCTGGCTAAACATGGGACCTGGAGTTTGGAACCGCTGGAGATTGGAACCAGCGTTCTTAGGCTTAGGAGGCAGGCACCTTAACCGCTAAGCCATCTCTCCAGCCCAGGACTTGGGCTTTTAAAAAGCATTTTATTATTACTTATTTATTTTCTGAGGAATTGAACTGAGGTCCTTAGGCTTTGCAGGCAAGCACCTAAACCACTAAGATATCTTTCCAGCCCCCAGACTTGGGTTTTTTTAAGTCAAATTTTTATTATTGATTTGATGTTATTTCTGGTTATAGGCCTGTTGAATTATTGATCTCAGCATGGCTTAACTTTGGTAGATCCATTGCATCTAGAAATTTATCATTATGTTTAAAATATTTTTAGATTTTGAAAAGTTCACATGAAATGTAACCATGAAATGTGAAACTATGAAACTCCTAAAAAAGTTATGAGAAAAATCTAAATGATCTAGTGTATGATGAACATCTTAAGACTGGTGATGATCTATGAGATAGACTATTAAAGCATGATCCATTCCAGAAACAATTTAGTAAGGATTATTAAAATTAGCAACTTCTCCTTGCTCAAAACACTAATTACATATGTCATGTACAGGGGCAGAATATATATATATATATATATATATATATATATATATATATATATATATATATAGTATATAATAAGATATATGTGTGTGTACATATGTACATACATACAAAATGTATTTTTTCTAAATATGGTCTCAATATTTCATCCCGGTGCCCTAGAACTCACACAGAAGACTGGTGTATTCAAACCTGTTCTGATCCTCCAGCCTTTGCTTCCTAATTCTTGGGATTACATGCTTATGCCATAGTATTTGTCTATCAAAATTATGTTATAAAGCACTATCATCAATATAAATAGAGAATGCCTAATGAGAAATACATGGGACAAAGACCATAGCAGGCATCCTCACAAAACAAGTATATACATATCCAGTATACACAGGAGAAGTTCAGTATCTCGCCAAAACAAATGAGAACATTGGGACAATATACTATATTCCTGTCCACAGCTCCCAAGTCAAGCAGGGCCTAGGTGATGGTTAGACACTACGTGTATTGAGCCTTTTAAACCTATTAATGTTGTTAACTTTGTTACTCAATACCTTGATATGAATATATATATATATATATATATATATATATATATATATATATATACCATTGTATTCCTGAATTAATCCTTTAATCATTAATAGCAATGTTTATCTTACTTAAACAATTTTGTGTTAAAGTCTATACATTTTAGAGATAATAAATGCCATTCCTCCTTATTTTTATCTTCCAGCTACCTGGAATGTCTTTTTCTAAATGTGCACTTCCATTCTCAGTGTTTTAACTGATAAAATGAGTTTCTTGTGGGCTTTATATAACGGAGGCTTGTTATTATTATTTACTTTAGGTTTTAACCCATTCATCTAGTTGCTATTTTTTATTGGGTAACTTAATTTATTTGTATTAATAAGTGAGAACTTATCGTTATTTTGTTACATTTCTCTTCTTTTTTTTTAAGTATAACTTTATTGACCTTCCAGTCAACCATACTGTTTGATGGTATTGGTGATTAATCTCCATTGTCAGTGGGCATGCAGAATCAACCAAGAGACAAATCTCTGAACATATTTCTGAGGTGCTTCCTGGATTGGGGAAATCCTACCTATTTGAGGGTGGTTCCAAGCCATTGGGAGGAATCCTGCATTAAATAAAATGCAAAAGAAAAAATAAACAATCACATTCATGTTTTTTTGTTTGTTTTCTAAAAGCACATGCATTGTGACATTCATAACCTGTCATCATGATTTCCCATTAAGATTGAATTTATCCCACTGAGTGGGACTTAACTGATTTGCAAGTGTAGTTTCTATAAATATCTGCTTGTTTCCTATTTTGATGGTTTGATTATAAAATAAACTAGCAAGTGCATGTTCTAGTAATGTCATTTTACTGTTCTATAATCCTTCTGTGCCTAGATGGCTACATCTTTCCAAAATTTATGGAAGAATTGAGGTATTATTACATTTTTCCAATATTTTTTCCATCACAAATTTTCTGAGTAGGGAAACACTTTGTTGTATTTAAACAAAATGTAATTATTAATTTATTAATTTTTATTTTTTATTTATGTATGCAATTTATTTACCTAATTATTTCCCTACAGCTTCTATGTTAATTCCAAAGACCTGATTTTCCTCCATCCCCATTCCATGATTTACTATCCAATCTCCTCATCTCCATTCCATTAGTCTTTTTTAATTTGATGTCATCATCTTTTTCTTCTATTTTGATGGTCTTGTGAAGGTATTGCTAGGCACTGTAAGGTCATGGATATCAAGGCCAATTTCTTTCTGGGAAGTTGCATTGTAAGAAGTCATACCCTTCCTTTGGCTCTTCCATGAATCCACCCCTCTTCTGCAATGGTCCCTGAGCCTTGGAGGGTGTGATGGAGGTGTTTCAGTGCTAGGCACTCCTCCATCACTTCTTCTCAGCACTATGTTGCCGTTTGGGTCATCCCAGTGGTCATTGCCATCTGAAAGATGAACTTCTCTAACCAAAAGTGAGTAAGCAGTTAATATGTGAATATGAACATTAAAGATAGTACTTTCAAGGGCAGCTTGGTGGGAATAATATATACATTTAGTAGTCAGACAAGAGTAGAATACCCTTAAGGCTCATGACCTCACCTACCATAGACTTTTGCTTAGGTTTTGCAGTACCAGGTATGTATTCCCTGCCATAGAGAGCCTTCAATATTTTTTAAAGAACTCAGACCCAATTCACAATCTTTCATCTTGTTTTCCTCTTCTTTTTCTGTTTTCCTGGCTTTATTTTTGGTTTCTAATTTTCTATTTTTCTTAGGATATTTCAAAGAACCAGTCTTCAAGTTCAGATTTGTTTCTTATTATTTTGCTCTATTTCTGGAGGCTTTCAACTGTTTTTTTTTTTTTTTTTAATCTGCATTCCTTAGTTGTTTATTCCAACAAATTCTGGTCATTTTAAAATCTCTTGTTTGTCATTCTAGGTGCAGATCACAGTCAGAAATTAATCAACTGGTACTGGGAGTGAAATTAACCACATGGAAGACTGGATAGTTACTTTAAAGAGAATAATGGAAGAAAGAGGGAAAGAAGAGAGAGGTAAGACAGGGAGAAGAATAAGGTTAATCTTCATCTACCCAAACTTCTATACTTACATACAAAAAAAAACCATGATATTTCCCTCCCCTCTCCCCATTCCCCTTCAGAACTCCATTCTCCATCATATCCCCTCCCTCTCTCCATTAGTCTCTTTTTTAATTTGATGTCATCATCTTTTTCTTCTATTTTGATGGTCTTGTGAAGGTATTGCTAGGCACTGTAAGGTCATGGATATCAAGGCCAATTTCTTTCTGGGAAGTTGCATTGTAAGAAGTCATACCCTTCCTTTGGCTCTTCCATTCTATCCACCCCCTCTTCTGCAATGGTCCCTGAGCCTTGGAGGGTGTGACGGAGGTGTTTCAGTGCTAGGCACTCCTCCATCACTTCTTCTCAGCACTATGTTGCCGTTTGGGTCATCCCAGTGGTCATTGCCATCTGAAAAGAGAAGCTTCTCTAACCAAAAGTGAGAGTAGCGTTAATATGTGAATATGAACATTAAGTGTAGTACTTTCAGGGCAGCTTGGTGGGAATAATATATACATTTAGTCAGACAAGAGTAGGCTTTATACCCTTAAGGCTCATGACCTCACCTACCATAGACTTTTGCTTAGGTTTTGCAGTACCAGGTATGTATTCCCTGCCATAGAGAGAGCCTTCAATAATTTTTAAAGAACTCAGACCCAATTCACAATCTTTCATCTTGTTTTCCTCTTCTTTTTCTGTTTTCCTGGCTTTATTTTTTGGTTTCTAATTTTCTATTTTTCTTAGGATATTTCAAAGAACCGGTCTTCAAGTTCAGATTTGTTTCTTATTATTTTGCTCTATTTCTGAGGCTTTCAACTGTTTTTTTTTTTTTTTTTAATCTGCATTCCTTAGTTGTTTATTCCAACAAATTCTGGTCATTTTTAAAATCTCTTGTTTGTCATTCTTGCAGATGTAGGTCTCTGTGATCAACAGCTCATTGCAGAAATTAACCACATGCTGGTACTGGGAGTGACAGGCCAGTGCCAAGGAAAAAGAAGGAAGAAAGAGATAGGTAATATTAAAGAGAATAATGAGAGAAGAGAGAGAGAGAGAGAGAGAGAGAGAGAGAGAGACAGGAGAAGATTAAGGTTAGTCTTCATCATACCCTCTCCAGGGCCCTGTGATTCAGGTGTTCCCTCTAAGGACCTGATGAAGGTTCAACCTTTTATTCTGTCTTTTAGGATATAGGATTTCATGGTATCATTTCCATTTGGGTCCTGTTTGTGTCCCCTCCCTTATCCTCCCCTCCCATCCCACTCTCCCTATTGTCCAGTCCTCAAGATGCTAATTAGGTATGAAAGTATTTCCTAGGTATTATATTGCCATTTTTTTTAAATAGAGTACATGGGTGGGGGGAGGAGGAGTTCTTGCTTGATATTTATTTTACTGTTCTAAATATATAATATTAATTTTGTCATATTATATATGATATATTATTATATTCTTTTTAAATTTTTTATTGAAAACTTCTATACTTACAAACAATAAACCATGATATTTCCCTCCCCTCCCCCCATTCCCCTTCAATACTCCATTCTCAGTCGTATCCCCTCCCTCTCTCCATTAGTCTCTCTTTTAATTTGATGTCATCATCTTTATGTTAAGATATTTGTATCAGATGGATCAGGTTTGTTACAATTTTCACAAGGTGGCTTTCATAGTAAAGTGCATTCTTTTTAAATTTAATTTAATTATATATCTTCTTCCCTATTCACTATTTCCTGAGGGCCCTCCTCAAGAGGGTTATTGGTATTTACTGTAGGGTAGTGAATGCTTCAATCAGTCTCTGTGCGGTGGGAAGACTGTACCTCAGGATCTTCCTTCCCATCTAGGGTTCTTATCATCTTTCCATTCTCTCTTCTGTAATGATCCCTGAGCTTTGGAAGTCCTGTTAGCAGTATGATTTAGTTTTGAGTTCCCTGTAGCTTCTGGATTTCTGCTGTGAAGTATTTGAATTAATCATAGTGTCTGTCACCCTCTCCCTGGAGCTTGCTGACAAACTAGCAGTGAAAGCAGTACTCATGTTGCAGTTTCCTCTGTAATTTCTCCTGGGCCCTTGAAGATGTGCTACAGAGTCAGCTACCATTTCTTGATGTATTGTTGGATCTTTGATTTCCCCAATATTCCGTTCTATCTGCAAAATAAAGTTTATATGACTTTGCATGTCAATTTTCTATGCATTATTTTCTTTGGTTTTTGTGGAACATCATAATCAAGTTTTCATATAGTTTCTGTGGCTATAATCAATCAATTTTCGTTCAGTGTGTGCCGAGAAAGGGGCAGAGAGAACCTCTATCTCAGTAGTTTAACAGTGGTCCCATGACAGTAACCTGAAGAAGCTCCCCTCAGTCTAGATAGGCTGCTGCTTATGACGAGTGGCAATGATATCAATCTTGGAACCCATCACTGTGTCCTTTCTAGTTACAATGGCACTGGGGATGTGACAGTGGAGAAATGTGGCATCTGGTCCAAAGCATATGTGTTTCAATGGTTACCCTCAGTCCCAAGAATTATATGGATCCACATATACTACATTCTAGTAGAGGTACAAAGACACATTCAGCTAGCCACCCTCTAGGTTGCTGAAGGCAAGATCTTTGTTCTTCTAAATGTTTGTTGTTGGACCTTCCATCCCCCACTGTGATGATTCATGTATCACCCATATAATGTTTGGATGCTAGGGTCATCGTTGCCCTGATGTGGCAGGCTAGTTTTGTCAAACTACAGCCTTTTATGCTAGGATGGAAATAATTATTTGTAATTTCTTAGGAATGAGGAAATTCGGGGAAATTTGCCCCAACAGGGCAGTATGAACTTGGATAAGTGTTAAATTCTCAAATTATCCACTAGTTATAGTGTCCTGTGTACTAAAGGTTTGCTGGGAGATAATATCAGCTTCTTCTTCAAAGCAAATCAATTCCATAAACTCAAGGATGCTTTCAGAAGTGAGCTGTAATCATGTTGAGATTGTAAAACTGTCCAGTGGTTCTGGTGTGTAGAATCTATCCTGATGGAGTCTATAGTGACTCTTTTCCCCCTGTTGTTCCCCAGAGCCATAAATTCTATTTAATATTAATATTCAGATAAGTAATCAGATTCTCCAAGGACTTTGCTATGCATACAGCATGTTCTTCTGTTCCATACCTTCCCATAGAATGCAATGTACTCAAAAAGTGATCAAGGAAGAAAGACATGATGAGAGGGAGCTTCTTAAATATAACCATAGTCAATTTATAAATTAATATATGCACTATATTTGTTATCCTCTTCTTTTGGTTTGTTTTCAGACAGTGTGTTGCAACATAATCTAGCCTAGCCTAATCTGTCAATTCTCCGACTCCTCTAGTCACCCAAAATACATAAGTAATTTGATCAAGTATATGACCACATTGCAATAGGTGCTAGGGCTCTAAAATAACAATATCTGAAACATAGTTACATTAAAATGGGGGAAATATCACATCAATTATAGGAAAGTATTCTGCTTTTGAAGTAGGCTTTGCATTAGAAAGTTCAGGCCAGAGTATAGTAGAAACACAAATTGTGTCTCTCATGCTGTGTTTTTCTGACCTGGTTAAAGACATCTGTCATGTGTGGGCTGGCCAAAAGATATCAACATATGCCATTTTCAAGCTGGGGATAGTCTGCCAGGATTGGTACAGGCTGCTTACTTTGCCAACATTCTGTGAAACACTTCTTTCTCTTTAGAATTGCCAGTCTTCAGCCCACTGTGTGCCAGTCCAGGAAGATTCCTGCTGGAAGGCTCCACTGCCTGGCTGCACATCATACATAAGGTATTCTATTATTGCCATCTCTGTTGGCAGCACAGTAAGAGGTAAAATGAGTAGCCCTGGCTATACTGAGTGTTTTTTATAGTTTCATTATTTTAAAACAATGGTATTCTGTATGGAATAACAGTTTCAACACATAAAATTTAAATGATAGGAAAACCATTTTTTTTCTATAGGTCCTTTTGTAAGGTGGCTCAGTAAACATCAGTCTTATTTTTTAAACTTCAGGTTGTCCTGATAAAATATATAAGAAAACCTTTGGAAAACAGGTATTTTCAACTGAAAAGAAAGAATAAAAAAAAAAAAAAAAGAACTCAAGTCATAAAAGAAATTTCTGACCATTTCTCCAGACAGGCAACACAAATGTTCCCTAGTGTCTGGATACTCACATCCAACTTGTTTAACCATCAGAATTATAGGATAAGAGTCTATTGCTAAAGATATTACATACTTTGGTTGCAGGTCACTGAGAAATCAAGAGAGAACTAAGCTCAAAACTTCCTTCCTGCTGGTTATCTGACTTGGTGCTGAAAAGAGCTATGTATCCTTATAGGAGAGAAAATTCACTAACAATCCTAACCAGCAGTTTATCCACCATGCTTTCTACACAACTGACCAGCAAAGTAAGATGTACCCACTGGTCCAATAGTGTACCCACTGGTGCATACTTAATAGGATAACCAATTGTACTCTCATTGGATTTGAGGCCTGCCTCACAGAAGGGAATTCATGCCAGACACTGAAAACCTAATTAAAATCCTACTTTTGAGACCCTAGTGTATGAGGAAACTACTGCTTTGATCAGCTGAACAGATAAGTTGTGTCCATCAAATCTTCCTCTACATATTTATGCTTATTAACCAAATTGGGAAGATTCCTTGTGTAGAGAACAGTGACTAAAGGGGAGACTCCATATTAGCCAATATTAGTTTTGAGAATATGTGCTCTCACATGCTTAGTTCTAAAGTAAACATCTTCATCACACCATCCAAGGCTTAGGGACCATAGCCAAAGAGAGGTCAGAAAGAATGTAGGAGCATGTGGACAGGAGTGATTTGGAATACTACCTTCTGGACTTTTAGAAGTGGACATTATATTTATGATCCCTCAATACTTGTGTTTACCTGCATAAGACATATACAATTTTAGATCTTTCAACATTTCAACATGGACAAATTGATGATGTAGGTGGAACAAAAAAGTCATCAGAATAGAAGAAGGCCTAATTAGAAAGGAGTTAAGCAAAAAGGGATGGAAATAGACAAGAGATGATAATGAAAGGTAGTTATAATAAAATCTTCACATGTTTGAAAAGTGTCAGTAAAATAGGAAAATAATCCTTTTAACTTATTCATAAATCTTTTATTCAATTTAAGAATTTAAGTAATTTTGTTTTCTTTTGAAATTTGTATATACATTATTTTTTCCAGTAGAAGAAAAGATAAATTTTTGAAATAGTGCTGGAATGCACTATAAATTTGTATAGACTTTCTATCATTATTTTTAGAACTCTAATTAATTTTGAGATTGTTACTCTTACTCTGTTGGGAAATACTTTCATGACCTAGAATAAAATAACCTCCTGCTAGGATAAAAGCAAATGCAGTGCAAATGAAGAGTTTCATTTGATGCTAAAAGCATATGGTTATTTCAATAAATAAAGAATTAATTCATATGATCAATGACCCTTTTGCATTGTCTGAATACAGCTGCAGCTCTTTGGATCTGCCTCATATCAGTATTCAAATAATAAATTATGTAATTAATATTTTGAAGAAATAAATATTACTCTGTAATTCATAGGAAATTAAATGGCAAAATATTAAGAAATGGTAAAATTATTTTATAGGTATGTCTATGAAATCATAAAATAAATAAGGAATAATAAAGGATAACATGGAAAAAATACAACTCCTGTTGCGCTTACTTTCTTGCAGAAAAAAAGACCCCATCTGAAGCAGCTACTAAAATAAAAGGATTTATTTCAGGCTTACAGATTCAAGGGGAAGCTTCATGGCTGAAAAAGCTGGCTCATTTATCCATACATCTATAACAGACAGAGAGAAAGAGAACAGCCATGGTTGGAGCTGCCTCAGAATACACCTTAAGGCTGAACTCCAACCAATGTCTCCTCCTGTTGCCATACTTCCTCCAGCAGGGCTCCACCTCCCAAATGCACCATTTAATCAAGAACACTTTACCCTATGGAGGCATTACATTCAACCACCATAACACCCCATCCTGTTCTATTTCTGGGCTTGTTTGCAAAACCAGACCAAATCAAGCAGACTCTCTGAGAAAGAACTTACAGTGAAACCGAAATAGGAATGTGTTCTGTGTGCATATTTTTCTGGGAAGAAGGCAAGAAGCACTTGCCTTCTACAGTTAGGGCACTCCTGACAGTCTAAAGTCCAATTCCCTCAGAGTTCATCCTGGTGAAGCATGAGTTTATCGGTCTTCTATACAGAGCATGGGTGAATAGTTTACGATAGAAACAAGGAGACCCAAAGTCAACCATTGCTTACAAAAGTCTCATCCAAGCTTGGATGGCAACCGCCCCACATGCTCAGATGCAGGTTCCCATCCTTGATATTTTATCATCTCTATGCTTGTTCTTCACCTGAGACAAGAAGACCCCATGCAATGTTGCATATAGCTGGCACAATGGTACCTGAGATCTCAGGTGAGGGTCTGATTACTCTTCCAGAGGAAAATCTTGAAACCCAATCTGTAAAGTCTCGTGATTATAGCCATAGCTTCTTATGATAAAGATGGCAGTAGATGTTTCTCAGAGGAAAAAAGAGTAGATAAATACTTTTCTTCCCAATTTGACCATTTAAAAAAAAAAATATTGGGATTATACCTAACATCTAAAATGCTAACATGTTTATCATCTTGTACAATTAATATTAGAGAGCAATACACACACACACACACACACACACACACACACACACACACACATATATATATATATATATATATATATATATATATATATATATATATATGAATTTTACATTTATTACTGTAAATTTCAGACTTGTTTTGAAGTGATTTCTTTGATCTTTCAGTATATTGCTAGAATACGTGGTAATAATTTAGTCATATATGAATACATTTCCAATGTCCAACCATTTTTCAAAGAAGAGTACAAAAAATTCTTATTTATAGGGTAGGTGTAAATTCTGGAAATGAATTTGCCTTGTCATTTCACGTGGCTTCTCTCAATCCATCTCTTTGAATGTAAGGGATGGAATCACGCATAAATTCTCAGACCATGAAAATCCCTTTTTAATGAATGAAAAGCAATGGAGTGCATACATATCATGAGATCAATAGTTTCTTTATTTATCACCTGCCAGCTACTTCTGTGAAGCAGCTATGAAGTGATCCTTCAAAAGTGCAGGAGAACTATTATGTTGATGCATATACAATTTGTAAAAGGAGACCATTGAATATATTAAAACAAGTCGTGTTGCAGCTGCTTCCTTCCCAATGACTATAATATCTGAGTACGGGTATCAAAAGGCAGATTTATGACCATCCTCTCTGTCTTTCCTATTACCCCTTTGGGGGAATTGGACATTCTCATCTGTAATATAGCATAGGGATTTTGCTTCTTCTTCCCACATTTTAAACCTAAAGGGAGTAGTGACTTAATCTCAAAAAAAAAAAAAAAAAATAGGAAGTATTCCAAACAGAAAAGTTTCTTACCAATAGTCTTTTATCATTAGAAAGGTACAAGCTTCTATTAAGAAAAATCAGTGTAGTTATTGTATCATAAAGGATTTATTGGAATTATACCTTTTCAAAGGAGGGTTCCCTTCACTGATGAATAGCAAATAGAGTATTGATCTTGCTCTTACAGAAGTCCATGAATTATTTGATGGAGTAGGGATTATAGAATGAGTCCTGTGCATTCAAAGTTCACTAATCATAACACAGAAAGACACTGATATAATGAGACCTGATAAGAGAAGAAAAACTACCAAATAGTCTACATGGACGACAGCAAAGAATATACCATTCTTGACTTGCTCACCCTCCTGAATTCATGAAGCTGAAGGGAAATGAGAATTCTATAATTTTTCATCAATTTACTACAGAGAATTATTATACATATCTGTATATCATTGAAAAGTTTATTGTAATTATAAAATGATTTATATATTCTTAACTGATTTATCATAGAAATTGGATATGAGGTCAGGGCATAAATGGTAACAAAAATCAAACCTTTCTAAAAAGAATGACAATTTCCATTATAATACAGCCAATGATAGCAAATTCTTTGGGCATTACATATAATAAGCCTATTCTGATATAAATTATTGAATTGGACTATTCATATATCTGAATAAGCAGATGCTATTTACACTTTCAATACATTCTTTTCTCAAAGATGATAGTCTGTTTATATTGTCATTTACTGTTGAAAATTATATATATATCTTAGTTGGTATCATTTTAATTGTCTCTGGTAAAAGTTATTTGCATATTTTATTATTTAAAATATTATGTATATATGTATTTGAGAGATAGAGACAGAAAGAAGCAGAGAGAGAGAGAAAGAGAGAGAGAAAGAGAGAGAGAATGGTATGGGCCTCTAGCCACTGCAAAAAACCTTGAAACACATGTGCCACTTTGTGCATGTGGCTTTACATGAGTACTAGAGAATCAAACCTTAGCTTTCATGCTTTGCAAAGAAGTGTCTGTAACTTCTGTGCCATCTCTCTAGCCCAGTTTTTATTTTTAATAATTGAGGAACTAGATTATGAAAATTATACATACATATTATCAAAACCTATACTAAGTTCACCTCTTTAAAATAAATCTTTTTTGCTGTATTTTTATTTCTTTGTGAGATAGAGATAGAAAAAAAAAAAAACAAATTAGTGAATGAATGAATAAAGACATGCTAAATTCTCTTTCCATTGTAAACAAACTCCAGATGCATGTACCACTTTGTGCACCTAGCTTTACACAGGTACAGGGAAATTTAACTCAGGTCGGCCTCCATTGCAAACAAGTTTCTTTAACTTTTGAGACATGTCCCCAGCCCTGCTGTTTTTTCAATAGTGTACTGATATTTTTTGAGCCTATTGTATTGATACTAATAAATCAATAGGAAAATTGATAAAATAGAGTATGTTTCCTCATCAAATAAATTCAGTCATAATATGGTAAAAGGTACTTTTGTAAATAAAATGAAGTAAATATTATTTTTTTTTTTTATTGATCTAGTGTTTTCCGTGTTTGGATACCTCTGCTTCACAAGTCATTTTATTCAAAATCAAAGTACCTATATATTAAGTCCTTAAAATGGACTGAAATTTGTAGGGTAAGTTTATGATCAAAAATACATTTAGGGCCGGGTGTGGTGGCGCACGCCTTTAATCCCAGCACTTGGGAGGCAGAGGTAGGAGGATCGCCATGAGTTCAAGGCCACCCTGAGACTACATAGTTAATTCCAGGTCAGCCTGGGCCAGAGTGAGACTACCTCGAAAAACCAGAAAAAAAAAAATACATTTAATGATTAGGGAGATGTTTCAGTGGTTAAAGACACAGGTTCAATCCCCCAGTGCCCATGTAAAAATGGATGCTTAAAGTGATACATATATCTGGAATTTATTTTCAGTGTCAAGAGCACAGCCATACACATACACTCACTCTCTTTTTCTGTGATTGAAAATAAATAAAACAATTTTTAAATGAAATTCATTTAAGGAAAACATTGTTTCAGTATAATAAAACAAATATCAATGAAGTGTAGGAACAAGAAAGTAATTATTCACTTATGAATTTCTAATATTTCACGTAAGGAAAAGAAAAAAATCAGGAATTTTTTTTTTATTTTGCCCTAGTATTTAATTTTATTGTATATTTTAATAACACAGCACTTCTGACATGACAATGAAATTTTTCATTCACTGAGTCTACAAACAGGGTAGACCTCATCAATGAACCCTAACTCCTCCACCCCAGAATAACGTGCTATTTCTGTTACTTACACTGCTAGAAATAGGAATTATCGAGGATTTCATTATTATTTGAACTTCAAGGTGTTTGATTTTATGCTTTATTTATAACTACTGATTGGTTCCTACTTTATTCAGATTGAATTAGTATTAGCCATGAACTCTATTAGATAAAGCCACAGCTGGCATAAGTGCAGTTTTCAAAAGCAAAGATAGACAAGAATCATTACTAATATAAAGTGTTTATAAACCACATGTAATTTTTCCCAATTGATTCAAAAGTTTTAATTGTATATTGTAAAGGCTTAGGGCTTCAATTCATGAATACACTGTATAGCAGTTTCTATGGCAGAAGCACAATGCTTGATGGACTGCTTATATTACCTCATTTGCTGCTGAACTGAAGCTAAGAAAAAAATATCTGTACAGTACAAAGTGACAAGACTCAAATATTTCAAAAATAGAAAGAAGATGGATGATTCAACCTATCATAGCCCAACACTGGATTACAATATAATTATCTTAATGGGTGTTGGTGAAAATGAGGCTTAAATGTGCCCATTGAATTAAATTAATACTAGGCACTTATGAGCAAGCAGAGGAAACGTTAACCCTAACATATGACAACACCTGCAACTCTGATTATACAAATTTATTCATTTAAAACATCAGCTAAAAGAATCTCATGTTCTAGGAAAGAAGTAACAGAAAATTGTCATCGGCATATGCATGGACTAGCATTTTATAGGCTTTCCTTCACTACAGTATTCCTTTTTTATCTCCCCATGTAATGATATTAAAGTGTTGTATGTAATTAATTTTTTTCAAACAATGTAAGGGTGAGATTATAATATGTTTATATTATTTACCCAATATAAATAACTGTAGTTTGTGTTTTCAAAAGTGTGTTTTCTGTATTCTTTCTTTTTGTCAAGCTAATTGCTATTTTATACCGTTAACTTTGAGAAAGTTTCTCATATAGAGTAAAATTTTAATTAAATAGAAATGATTATTTTTAAAACATATTTTATTTATTTATTTATTTAAGAGAGAGAGAGAGAAAGAGGCGGGGAGAGAATTGGTGCACCAGGGCCTACAGCCACTACAAGCAAACCCAGATGCATGTGCCTCCTTGTGCATCTGGCTTGATGTGGGTCCTGGAGAACTGAACTAAGGTCCTTTGGCTTTGTAATCATGCCTTAACCACTAAGGTATCCCTGCAGCCCAGGAATGATTATTTTTAAGTTAAACTTCTTAAAGTTTATTTTGAAAGAGAGGCAGAGAGATAAAGAGATAGAGCAAGAAAGAGATAAAGGGTGCACCAGGGCGTTCAGCCTCTGCAAACGATCTTCAAACATGTGCACTCCCTTGTGCATGTGTACGACATTGACACACTTGCATCACTATGCATCTGGCTATGTGGTCCTTGGAGATTCAAACATGACTCCTTAGGCTTCACAGGCAAGTGCCTTAACCACTAAGCAATCTCTTGAATCTGTACAAATGTTTCTTATTTACTCTTCATAAAAATCCTCCAAAGGTTAACATTCCCTAAGAACTTTTCCTTTCCTACAAACAAGAACAGACTTACAAAACAATTGCAAAAACCAACCAATTGACACTGTGCAATTCCATTATATAATCCGTAGACATTTTCAGACCTCATCAACTGTTCAGTGTTGTTCTTTAATATGTTTTCAATTCTTATCCATATTCATATCTAGTGAAGCACATTTCTTTTAGCTTCTACCTCTACATTTCTCTAATTTGAACTATTCTCTCATTTTCTTAGTGTTTCTGAATTAAGGCAACTTTGAAAATTACATTCCAGTTGTTTTATAAAACTGAAGTCCATTTACCTGTGCAATGTAGCTCATTTTGGCTCTGTTTGAGGTTCCTCATGGTGAGATTCAGGATGTTCAGTTTTGTCAGAAATATCACAAAGTGACTTTGTGCTGTTCTCCAAGTGTCATAACAGTAGATGATGTGTCGGCAACTTCTATGACTAAAGATTAAAGATAATCGTTGCTATTATTTTATTATAATACCATTCTTTTCAAGATTGCTAGTAAGCAATCATTATTATTATTATCTATTATTACTTATTTGCTTATTAAGATATCAATATTTTATTCTGAGAGAAATAACTGATTTATTTTACATTTTAACACTTTGCCTTTTATTGCTACAAATGGTAATGAAAAGCAACTCATGCTAACCTTTTTTGATTTTATCAGTGCTGAAATTAGTAACATAAATTCCTGCTGTTCTAATTACCAGCACATTTTAATATAACCACAATGGTATTATTTAAAAAAAGAAAGAAGAGAGGCTTCCATATGGCTACCTGAAGAGTATCACTTTTCTTCCATCCCTTCTCCCATGTGTCTTCTACATGTAATTTGCCTTCATAAAGGTCAATTCACTAAAAGAAGTTTTAAAATCCTTACTTAGTAGCCAAGAGTTTAGAAAAAAAATGTAGAATGCATAAAATCATTATGAAATCTCAGGACAAATCTCAGATAATCCAAAGCTTCAAGAAATGTGATTTTCCCTGAATCTATTCCAAAGAAATGTGATTTCCCTTGCCTGGGTAAGGGGTAATATATTGTGCCTCAATGACTTATTTTATCAGAGGGTAGTAGAGCATCTCATTAAGTAATCCTACAAATCACTAATTTGATCAAAGTAACCTTATTTCCAGAAATTCATTTCTCTGTTATCTATAACAAAATCCTGTAGCAGCCCTCAGGCAATGTAAGCTGGCATTTGCTGTTACCCCCCCAACAACAGTATTTTAATAAGTTTGTGTAGCTTCAGGCCATGCATGACTACAGAACTGGAGGACACACACTTCTAACTTACTTGAGTGTAGAAGTAATTGGTGAAATACTATCTTCAGATTTAAGAAAGCTACTATGACTTCTCCTTAAATCATTTAATTTCCCCGAGGACAAATGAATAGCAATAAATATTAATAATTCTAGTTGATTTTCCCACAAAATCACTTCAATGCACACTCAATATAAAAGACCAAATTTTAGCTCGAGAGTTTTGCATGTGTGTGAGTGCTGTGCATGCACGAATGTGTATACATGCATATGAAGACCAGAGGTTCATGTTGTGTGACTTCTTTAATCACTTTTCACATGATCTGTTGACACTATAATTTACTCTGAACCTCAAGTGAACTGATTCAGCTGAACTCTTGGGATTGTCTTGTCTCTGCTTCCCGTCACTGGTATTACAGACATGCACATGGGTGCTCGTGATCCAACCTTACTCCCTGTTTGTACTGCAAACACTTTTCCACTAAACTATTTTCCAGAGAAGGATAGTGGGATCTCAAAAAATAAAACATGGTGAAGAATAGTGGCATTGCTATTATGATGTGATTTTAATAACACAGCACTTCTGACATGACAATGAAATTTTTCATTCACTGAGTCTACAAACAGGGTAGACCTCATCAATGAACCCTAACTCCTCCACCCCAGAATAACGTGCTATTTCTGTTACTTACACTGCTAGAAATAGGAATTATCGAGGATTTCATTATTATTTGAACTTCAAGGTGTTTGATTTTATGCTTTATTTATAACTACTGATTGGTTCCTACTTTATTCAGATTGAATTAGTATTAGCCATGAACTCTATTAGATAAAGCCACAGCTGGCATAAGTGCAGTTTTCAAAAGCAAAGATAGACAAGAATCATTACTAATATAAAGTGTTTATAAACCACATGTAATTTTTCCCAATTGATTCAAAAGTTTTAATTGTATATTGTAAAGGCTTAGGGCTTCAATTCATGAATACACTGTATAGCAGTTTCTATGGCAGAAGCACAATGCTTGATGGACTGCTTATATTACCTCATTTGCTGCTGAACTGAAGCTAAGAAAAAAATATCTGTACAGTACAAAGTGACAAGACTCAAATATTTCAAAAATAGAAAGAAGATGGATGATTCAACCTATCATAGCCCAACACTGGATTACAATATAATTATCTTAATGGGTGTTGGTGAAAATGAGGCTTAAATGTGCCCATTGAATTAAATTAATACTAGGCACTTATGAGCAAGCAGAGGAAACGTTAACCCTAACATATGACAACACCTGCAACTCTGATTATACAAATTTATTCATTTAAAACATCAGCTAAAAGAATCTCATGTTCTAGGAAAGAAGTAACAGAAAATTGTCATCGGCATATGCATGGACTAGCATTTTATAGGCTTTCCTTCACTACAGTATTCCTTTTTTTATCTCCCCATGTAATGATATTAAAGTGTTGTATGTAATTAATTTTTTCAAACAATGTAAGGGTGAGATTATAATATGTTTATATTATTTACCCAATATAAATAACTGTAGTTTGTGTTTTCAAAAGTGTGTTTTCTGTATTCTTTCTTTTTGTCAAGCTAATTGCTATTTTATACCGTTAACTTTGAGAAAGTTTCTCATATAGAGTAAAATTTTAATTAAATAGAAATGATTATTTTTAAAACATATTTTATTTATTTATTTATTTAAGAGAGAGAGAGAGAAAGAGGCGGGGGGAGAGAATTGGTGCACCAGGGCCTACAGCCACTACAAGCAAACTCCAGATGCATGTACCTCCTTGTGCATCTGGCTTGATGTGGGTCCTGGAGAACTGAACTAAGGTCCTTTGGCTTTGTAATCAAGTGCCTTAACCACTAAGGTATCCCTGCAGCCCAGGAATGATTATTTTAAGTTAAACTTCTTAAAGTTTATTTTGAAAGAGAGGCAGAGAGATAAAGAGATAGAGCAAGAAAGAGATAAAGGGTGCACCAGGGCGTTCAGCCTCTGCAAACGATCTTCAAACATGTGCACTCCCTTGTGCATGTGTACGACATTGCACACTTGCATCACTATGCATCTGGCTATGTGGTCCTTGGAGATTCAAACATGACTCCTTAGGCTTCACAGGCAAGTGCCTTAACCACTAAGCAATCTCTTGAATCTGTACAAATGTTTCTTATTTACTCTTCATAAAAATCCTCCAAAGGTTAACATTCCCCTAAGAACTTTTCCTTTCCTACAAACAAGAACAGACTTACAAAAACAATTACCAAAAACCAACCAATTGACACTGTGCAATTCCATTATATAATCCGTAGACATTTTCAGACCTCATCAACTGTTCAGTGTTGTTCTTTAATATGTTTTCAATTCTTATCCATATTCATATCTAGTGAAGCACATTTCTTTTAGCTTCTACCTCTACATTTCTCTAATTTGAACTATTCCTCTCATTTTCTTAGTGTTTCTGAATTAAGGCAACTTTGAAAATTACATTCCAGTTGTTTTATAAAACTGAAGTCCATTTACCTGTGCAATGTAGCTCATTTTGGCTCTGTTTGAGGTTCCTCATGGTGAGATTCAGGATGTTCAGTTTTGTCAGAAATATCACAAAGTGACTTTGTGCTGTTCTCCAAGTGTCATAACAGTAGATGATGTGTCGGCAACTTCTATGACTAAAGATTAAAGATAATCGTTGCTATTATTTTATTATAATACCATTCTTTTCAAGATTGCTAGTAAGCAATCATTATTATTATTATCTATTATTACTTATTTGCTTATTAAGATATCAATATTTTACTCTGAGAGAAATAACTGATTTATTTTACATTTTAACACTTTGCCTTTTATTGCTACAAATGGTAATGAAAAGCAACTCATGCTAACCTTTTTTGATTTTATCAGTGCTGAAATTAGTAACATAAATTCCTGCTGTTCTAATTACCAGCACATTTTAATATAACCACAATGGTATTATTTAAAAAAGAAAGAAGAGAGGCTTCCATATGGCTACCTGAAGAGTATCACTTTTCTTCCATCCCTTCTCCCATGTGTCTTCTACATGTAATTTGCCTTCATAAAGGTCAATTCACTAAAAGAAGTTTTAAAATCCTTACTTAGTAGCCAAGAGTTTAGAAAAAAAATGTAGAATGCATAAAATCATTATGAAATCTCAGGACAAATCTCAGATAATCCAAAGCTTCAAGAAATGTGATTTTCCCTGAATCTATTCCAAAGAAATGTGATTTCCCTTGCCTGGGTAAGGGGTAATATATTGTGCCTCAATGACTTATTTTATCAGAGGGTAGTAGAGCATCTCATTAAGTAATCCTACAAATCACTAATTTGATCAAAGTAACCTTATTTCCAGAAATTCATTTCTCTGTTATCTATAACAAAATCCTGTAGCAGCCCTCAGGCAATGTAAGCTGGCATTTGCTGTTACTCCCCGCAACAACAGTATTTTAATAAGTTTGTGTAGCTTCAGGCCATGCATGACTACAGAACTGGAGGACACACACTTCTAACTTACTTGAGTGTAGAAGTAATTGGTGAAATACTATCTTCAGATTTAAGAAAGCTACTATGACTTCTCCTTAAATCATTTAATTTCCCCGAGGACAAATGAATAGCAATAAATATTAATAATTCTAGTTGATTTTCCCACAAAATCACTTCAATGCACACTCAATATAAAAGACCAAATTTTAGCTCGAGAGTTTTGCATGTGTGTGAGTTCTGTGCATGCACGAATGTGTATACATGCATATGAAGACCAGAGGTTCATGTTGTGTGACTTCTTTAATCACTTTTCACATGATCTGTTGACACTATAATTTACTCTGAACCTCAAGTGAACTGATTCAGCTGAACTCTTGGGATTGTCTTGTCTCTGCTTCCCCGTCACTGGTATTACAGACATGCACATGGGTGCTCGTGATCCAACCTTACTCCTGTTTGTACTGCAAACACTTTTCCACTAAACTATTTTCCAGAGAAGGATAGTGGGATCTCAAAAATAAAACATGGTGAAGAATAGTGGCATTGCTATTATGATGTGTCTGTAATTGCTATCTACCCTCCTATCCAAACATAATCTCACTTTTACTGCAATGTTTATGGGTTTGAAAATCAATCACTTTTATATCATCCTTTTGTTTATGTAAATGTCATTGATCTACAATATAGTAAAAGAGAAAAGTAGCTTACTGACTCTCTTTTTATTAACATTACATGGTGAATTTGTTCTTTCCAGATCTTTCTAGCTGGTATATCTATATTCTAGCTGTGATGAGGCTGGAGATAAGCAGACACACTTCATGTTTGCCCCCTCTTCTCCAGAAAATCTTCATCTACCTCACTAGAAGTCATTTGTTCAGCCCTTGTTTTAATAGCAGACTTTACCTATTCAAAGTAATTCCATGTACAGTAGTATTCACTTTTTGGTATATTTTCAATATTAGTACAGACCAAAAGTGACATGACATTGTTTTTTTTTTTTTTTTTTTTTTTTTTACTTTTATCCTGTTGTATATTCTTTATCTTTTATCCTTCTTAACAAATTTGAAAAGAAAGCTTATGAAATTATACATAAAGGAAACCTGACTTAAGATTTTGCCTTAAAGTAGTTATCTTAGGAATGTGTCACTATGGCTGTGATTTTCCACAGTGAGGATATAATCACTGATCTAAGTGTGATATTGACAATTATGTATGTAATTAAAAAGGCTTCAACTTGGATAGATTCAAAAAGAATACCTTAAAAAAGAGTATATACTAGCAATATGATGTCTCGGGTGTTTCGAATAAACAAGAGTGGCCATAATTATATGAATAACAAAATTTTATTGTTGTTGGTATGTGCTAATATTTATCTAATCTGAAACAATGGTGGATATATATATAGAATTGTTTGCAAATATTGCAAATAGAATTGTTTTAGGGAAATCAGAATAATTCCTTGTTCTTGCCATTTCTTGAAGTTTGTTGATTAAATCAGTTGTATATCAGACTCAAATGCCCATTCTCTGGAAAGAATTCAATGAGTATAATGTAATGCAACAGATCTTGTTTGATGCAAGATTCCTTAATGGGTCATACCTACTTAAAGATCTCCTGCTGGTACTCCAAGACATTATCATTTTTTTAAGTTTTTATTTTTTTATTGACAACTTCTTTAATTGTAGACAATATACCATGGTACTTCCCTCCCTCCCCCCACTTTCCCCTCTGAAACTTCACTCTCCATCATATCCCCTCCCCCTCTCAGTCTCTCTTTTCAGTCTGATGTCATGATCTTTTCCTCCTATTATGATGGTCTTGTGTAGGTAGTGTCAGGCAGTGTGAGGTCATGGATATCCAGGCTATTTTGTGTCTGGAGGAGCACGTTGTAAGGAATCCTACTCTTCCTTTGGCTCTTACATTTTTCCTGCCCCATCTTCTGCAATGGACCCTGAGCCTTGGAAGGTGTGTTAGAGATGTTTCAGTGCTGAGCACTCCTCTGTCCCTTCTTCTCAGCACCATGGTGCCTTCTGAGTCATTCCAAGGTTGTCACCATCTGAAAAGAGAAGCTTTTATAAACAAAAGTGAGAGTAGCATTAGTATATGGGTGTGAACATTAAGAGAAGTGCTTACTGGGCAGTTTGCTGAGGCTAGTATATACATTTAGCCAGACACCAGCACCTATGGCTCATGACTACCCCTGTTGTACGTTTTCAGTATCAGGGATGTATTACCTCCCATGGAGCAAGCCTCCAGTCCAATTAGAGAGCAGTTACTTTCCCCCATAACATACAGGCTACTATTGCACCCATTGGCTCATTTGGCCTGGCTGACCAAATTTAAAGCTTGCAGTTTTCACTGTTGAGTACCTTCACTGGTGTTTTCTCTCTCTATTGAACTGCATGCAGCGTAGCTTTTTCCAACTTTCTGTCAGCTGGTCTACATGGAGGAGGCTTTCAGTGCAGCTCCAGCAAGATTTCTCAGTGAACTTGCTGCCCAAGTATGTGGAGTCTATAGCAATAGGGTCTTACCATCTATTCCTGGTGGGAAACCAATGGCCTCTGCAATGGCCTGTAATGTTTAGGGGGTATCTGTGACCTCCCTGGCCAACAACTCACTGGAAGGTATCCTATCCCTGGCACTGAAAATTTTCTAGTAATAATCTTTGGCTTCTGAATGTTCATTGTCCAGAAAAGTAGGTTTCCATATGACTTATTTACATCCTCTTAGATTTTGATTAGCCCTCCCTCTACCATTCCTTTATGCATTCTCTTCCCCTGACCTCATTTAGGCCTTTTCACCCCCATTAATCTATTCTTCTACTTACATATATACAATACCATCCTGTTGGTACTCCAAGATATCATCATCATTAATTGGAATTTTGAGGCTCTTCATGCCTACCCTGTCTATCCTTTTTCTCCCATCAATGATCAGAGCTTCCATTTTAATCAGAATATTAATATTTATGTATGCCTAAATCTCACCTATTAATTGATTTTATAGTTCAAAATGAAATTAGTTTATCCTTGATTAAGACAGTCAGCACAGCTGGGAAGCAAATTCAATATCTCCTTATAAGAATCACACAGTCCATGAGATACTTGATCAAGGAGGCTGTGTTATGACAATAATGGGGACATCATTAGGGAAAATTCTGGTGATAAAACACAAGATGAAAGTATCAGGATGGATTCCTTACAATTTGTTCTCCAAACATTCTTATAAATCCTCAAAAGTTATAGAGCTGGTTAACTACTCTTGAGTAATAGCTAGACTTCTTCTGAAAGCAAATTATTACAAAGGCCGTCTATCTTCCCTAGACAATAGGAGACCTTTACTCAATTTAATATATTTCATACTTCTGTCATGTTGAGATCTTAAATATTTTCACAAAAGAATGGGCTTTGTGAAGTTGGAAAAGATAAGAGTGGGTAATAGAGAGTGAATATAATGAAATAACATTATAAACATGTAAAACTCTATATAGTATATAATACACACACATATAATTTAAAAGAAATAACAAAAGTGCAGCATCTCTAGAGACATAACAGATGGTGGCTAAATAACATGTTAATTACTGCCTACAGTCAGAAAACAAGATGAAGGCGCAGGTGTCATCGTAATATAATTGAATCTTTGCTCTCAGTTCCCCCACCCAAGGCAGTTAGCGGTCTAGTATTTACTATGGTGATCCCCTGTATTTTCCAAATGACTCAAAACTGTGCCCTTGAGTAACTAATGCTAGAAAGCATTATTAGCTACAGCACATCTGAAGGAAGGCTATTGGTTGACATTGATACCTGAAGACATTAAATATTTCTAAATGCTTTATACCCAGGAAGATAATCAGTTGCATACTATGAAAACAAATGTATGGGTCAAAAAGAAATGAATAATGGAATGTATGTTGCAAAAGAAATAATCCATGGTGCAACATAAGAGACCATGCATATCAAGTTCTAAAAATTATTGTACTGTGACAAAATTGGAAAAAATAAATTGTTTCTAAATTAAATGATTATACATCAATTCAATCAGCAGTCAATGATGGAATTACTCAGTAAATAATAAGAGGAAGAAATTAAAAACACAAATATTATGCAGGAGTTACTAAATCCATTAGAGCCAAAGAGAAATAGGCAAAAACCTAACTGAATATGAAATTTGTGACTTTCAGGACAATGGAAAAATCATTCAAACTAAAAAGGAGAAGAGCAACACTAAAAAATATTTAAAAGAGGCAAATATGAAACACATGAAGTAAAAATTGATACAAAAATTTTATGCCTTTATATTAATAATAGTTGAATCAATTTTATTGCATTGTATTATATTTATTTATTATAGAGAAGGAGACACACCCCCCCGGGGGGGGAGGGGAAGGTACTAGAGAATCAAACTCAGGTCCTTAGGCTCTGAAGGCAAATACCTTAAGAGCTAAGCCATCTCTCCAGCCATTAATGCACTTTTTTTTGAGGCAAGCCCAACAGGCTGGCCATTTTTTCATGTGAGAAAGTGAGAGAGTGAGAGAGAATTGGAACACCAGGGCCTCCAGCCACTGCAATTATACTCCAGATGTGAGCACCCCCTTGTGCACATGTGCACTCTTTCATGCTTACATCACTTTGTGCATCTGGCTTACTAGTACCTGGAGAGTCAAGCACGAGTCCTTAAGCTTTGCAGGCAAGCACTGTAATCACTACATAGTATCTCCAGCCCCCTTAGTGTACTTTTATTTCTGGCTACATTTGAACTATGAGCAGATTAGGAGATTACTTTTTATATTGCTTTATTTATTTACTTGTTTATTTTTTTGTTTTGATTTAGTCAAAGTATGATGATATGGTGAAGAGTTCAAAACCAGAGGAAGAATCAGCCTATATTTGAAGGCTTTTACTCTAATGGCTCCTATTTCCTTCTCACTGATAACTCCTGTTTCTAAAAGACATGTTTAAAAATCAATATTTACAATTTTCTAGTAAAATTCCATGTGTTATGGTGATGAAAGGGAATACCCAGGCATCATAAAATGTTCTGCTCAAGAATGAGTTTGACTAGTATATAATTTGGTCATGGAAAAGGTTTTGAATTAAAACATCACTAATTCATGCATTATTATATAAAATTTGATTAAGTTATGATTAACCTACTGGGGCTATCATAGATATTATGATGTAGAAAGCATAAGACATGTAACTGGCAAATAGGTCAATATATGTCATCTCTCTTTATATATTTTATCTTTATGGTGTCTATATGATATATAAGTTGCAATTTATTATCTTCCATGTGAATGTATTTACAATAATAGATCCATCTTCATAATTCTCCGAGTTTTTTATTAAATTTTACCCCATTAAACTTAAGCTACAGCATAGTAATCTATATTTTCAAAATGTAATGCTTATCTTCTCATATTAAAATATGTCTCAAGAAATTTTACTTTTTATACCTGGGAAAAGTATTTAAATGTCAGAGTAACAAGTAGGTAGTTGGAATTGTTCGCAAAAAAGATCTGGCCATGAAGGAGGACTGATGTTTTTCATGTCTTTGCTTCCCCTTGAAATATTTATTAAACAAAATTTAAAGAGGAATAAATTATGTTTTTATTTGTGTAAAAATATAGTAACTAGCCAGGCATGGTGGTACACAGCTTTAATCCCAGCTTCAAGAGGCAGAGGTAGGAGGATCATCATGAGTTCAAGGCCACCCTGACACTACAGAGTGAGTTCCACATCAGCCTGTGCTAGAGTGAGACCCTATCTTGAAAAACCAAAAATAAATAAATTAATTAATTAAAAATAAAATAAATAAATATATATAGTAACTACAAATTATTTTGCTCCTTCTTTTTACTATTAATTAAAGATAATTAAAAATATGGAATATATTTTCATCCCTAACTTAGAAAATTAGAATTAGTAGGAACATATGTGACTTATCATGTAATTACAAAATATAAAAATGGCTGAATTTTAGCTGGGCGTGGTGGTGCATGCCTTTAATCCCAGTACTCGGGAGGCAAAGGTAGGAGGATCGCCGAGAGTTCGAGGCCACCCTGAGACTACATAGTTAATTCCAGGTCAGCCTGGCATACCAGAGTGAGACCCTACCTCACAAAACCAAAGGAAAAAAAAAAAAAGACTGAATTTTAAAATACTGAATTATTCAGAAAAATCTTACCACATATTATATGTAGGTTATGCTTTTGATTCTAAATTACCATTTAAATTAAATTAAATTAATTTTATTTTATTTATTATTTATCCTACTATTGAAAATTTTCCATTATTCCATAATGCAGTATTCAATTTATTAAAAATAAAATTAATTGTTATCTAAAAATGTATTTTCCATTTATTTAAAAACATATTTATTCTTGTAAGAAGAAACAAAAGTACATTGTGAAAATAAGATTCAGCAATTTTATGGACAACTCTATACACTATTTTAAAAAAAAATATGATGAATATAAAGATTTATTACTTATAACTCACTTAGTCTTCTTTGAAGATTAAGAAGCAGAGAAGTCTCAAGGTAAGATAGAATCCCATTAACACATTAATGTCACCTGAGCTTTTATGATATCTTGTTTACATCCCAGTCAAGGCAAATTCAGGTGAAAACATATAGCTAGGATAAATTAACAGCTCTATTTAGATTTTCAAGCATATATGTAATGGACTATCATGAGACATAAAAACTAACCCACGAGAACTTACTCAGCAAAGTAATAACTAGTATAGCCCAGAAATGTTCTCAGTAATGTGGTAAATATTTAGTATCATTTATTTAATAATAAGAAATTAGAAATGTCAGGACTTAATTGGTATTTTATAAATACTACTATGAAAGTACTTAATGCTTTCATTCATTATAAAATATAAAGCTATTCTAGGGAAATTTCTGTTTCCTTTTAAAACATAACATGATTTCTGGCTGTAAGTAGGCTTTGTGCTCCCACTCTAAACTCCCTTCCTATGGATTTATAATTTTCATTGTTTCTATGTTGTGGCATCATTGTGTAATAAAATGTGACAGAAATCAGTAAGGCAGCATCTTCTTTCAAAACTTTTTATGAGATATTCAATGTCTGCTTGCAGTGGGAATAGAAACTTTTCCTTCATTTTTTCTGTACCAGGAAATCCACATGTAATATTATTATTTTTTAAATTTTTCTTAGCAGCGTCTGGGATGTTGATGCTGATGTTTTAAAGGTGATCAGCATGCCATGTTTTAATATAGTTTATTAATTCTGTAATGCATTCTCCCATTGAACTGTTCCCCTTAGTGTCAGCAGTTAGCTACTTAACTTGGATAATGTGCTGCGTTTTCTTGAACAATTTGGTAGAGGTCATTGAGGGATAATCAAAACTAGACTAAAGGTGATCCTTTATTGGTTCCCATTACATGCTTTGTTGTATAAATATTATTTTGTAATTCCATATGTAGACCATGCATCTTGCTTCTGTAAATGAACTCCAGATGCAAACTCAGCTCAGCAGGATTTGTAAGCAAGCATCTGTGGCTACTGAGCAATCTACCCAGCTTCAATCACTATTTTTAATGTGTCTTCTTTTATATGATTGTTAATTTTCCTGAATAAAAAAGGTAGATCACCGATATGTAATCCACTGCCTCTTTTGCAACTCTTGAGGAAAATTACCCTAACAGTCATAAAGAATATTCCTTTGAGGAACAAGGATATCTGTTTTACTTACAATTTTTTTTCCTATGGGTATTTTATAAAGAGTATTAAAAGTTATTGATGGAACTGGAGAAGTGGCTTGGTGGTGAACACACCTGTTCGCACAGTCTTCTGGCTGGGTTCAGTTCTTATAATCCATGAAGTTAATTTGCCATGGCAAGAGAGCCTGGCATATTGGTACACTCTCTTTCTCTATATATATCCCTCTTTTTCTTTCATATAAATAAATAAAACATTTTAAAAGTCACCTATATATTCTTATTTAAATAAAGTAGGGATAATAATTACATAAAGGAAAAGGTCAAAAAATGAAATTTAAAAAACAACCAATTGTACATAATTATGTTATTTTTTTGGCAAGAACACCCAATAATTACAGAATTTAAGAGTGGAGCAATGGGTTAGTGGTTAAAGACATATACTTGCAAAGCATAATTTTCCAGGTTTGATTCCCCACTACCCACAGAATTTGGGATAATTATTTTTGAAAAAGTTGTCAATTTTCATGCTGTCACCCTCATCTAAATGATACTGAAAGTACTTTTTCCTTTCTTTTCTTGATACTGAAAGTACTTTTTCCTTTCTTTTCTTTTTTGGTTGTTTAAGGTAGTGTCTCATTCTAGCCCAGGCTGACTTTGGAATTTACCATGTAGTCTCAGGCTGGCCTCAAACCCACAGAGATCCTCCTACGTCTGCCTCCTACGTGATGGGATTAAAGGCATCTACAGGTGGAAATTCTTTTTTAAACATAACTCAGTTCATTTATTAATTATTACTTCATTAGGCATGAGATCAAAGTAGATGTTCATAATATTTTAAAACATAGAAATATAAAATTAATACTATATGATAATAGCACAATTATGAAATGAAACAAGATGCTAGAAAAATCTATGATGTTATGAGAATAGTTTTGAGTATAAACACAGCACTTTATTTTAGAAACATAAGAATATATTTAAGATAAAAGAAAAATACAAAAAAAATTTAAAAATACTCATATAGAATTTTACAATAACATATTAGTTATCGACTTGAAATTTGAGTAGAGAAAAAACATGCTGTAATTTGTGCTAATTTGTATTAAGATCAACCAATTTTAATTCATAAAATATTAATCAAAAGTGGCAAATGTGATGCAGAGCAATAAACTTATTTGTACTGAACAAGCCAAGGATGTTAGAAAAACAATAAAATAATATTCAAATTAATCAAATATAAGATAACTAATAAAATAAAATAATCATCAGATTAACAAAATCTGAGAAGATGATTTGATTTAGAAGACAAACCTCGCAATAAATAAATAAATTTTTCACCTCAAAAATAAGGTGTGGGGAAGTGTCTCGGGCAGAAAGAGTATTTGCCTGAGAGTACATGAGTGAGATTGCACTGGACCCAAGTGAACAGCAAAGTGTGGCTTTGGGGGGTATAACCTCAGTCTGGTGTGCAACACAGACAGGAGAATCCTGAGAATCTGGAGAAAACAGCAGATTCCCTTTAAGAGAAGAGACTACATTTCAAGGAAACACATGGATCAGCAATAGAGGAAGGACATCCAACATCCTCTTCTGTCCTCAGAGTGACTGCCAGTGCATCTGCACCTGCCTGTATATTCACCACACATATATATCAAGGACATCACCACCACAACTGACACCATGACCACCATCACCACCACCACCATTGCTGCCAAACAGTACACATGCTAAAAAAATCTCAATTACATATAATGACCCTTAAATCCTCAACAAATATGACAAAATTACAAAGTAGAACATCTTCAAAAAGACTTCATTAAATATAAAAAAAAACACATTTTATCCTGGCTTTAAAAGTTTAATTTAGGTATAAGTTGATATGTTTACAAAACTATGCAATAGATGAATAGAAAAATAGATTGATATAAAATCACATACAGAATTTTCTAAAAGGATGTCTAGAAAATAGCGAGGGGCAAAGAAGAAAACTTTCAATAGAATGACACAGAACTGAAACAAATACTGTTACTATGGAAATGAAGATGCTGTGGAATCACTCCACCAAGAAGACTGTAAACAAGGGACACGTGAAGAGAGATGTACTATGAGCAAAGCACTGGGAAAACTTTACCTGGATTATTAAAAACTCCCATTTGTGCAAAATTGCTGCAGAAGGGAGTCGGACAATGGCAATAAAAATGCTACTAGTCAATGAAAGATTCTAAGAGCATCATGGGAATCTGTTCACAGTAAGTGCTGAAAAATATATAGGGCCAGAATGACCCACACGATTATGAGTGTATAGAGACTTTTTAAAAGGCTATCAAAGGTGTCTTCCACTCTGTGATAGAATGTGTATTTAGCACATTAGAAATGCATTGCTATTGAAGGAATGTTAGGCATTATCTTGTTCCCATATTTAAATTTTATGTTTCACAATAAAAGTAATGGATTCAGGGTTATTCAGTGGCAATAGAATCTGTCATTAACTCTTAAATGTATAAAGGTAAATGGATATAATTATATGTGGGGCCTTAAGTACATATTTAACATGCTTTAAAAGACTTTTTTGTTATTTTGTGAATGGCCTGAAAAGTCATTATTCTACACTTTATCTATTAATGTAATTCATAACTACAAATTCATGATCTAAGTACCTGCTGAGTTAAGTTGGAAAGTGCTTGGGAAAGTTAGAACAAAAGTTAAACTAGTTATACTTCAGAGAAACCATATGGGAGAGGGCATATGGCTACAAAATTTGCATTATTAGCTAGCGAAAGACAGCACCTAATAGAATTTCTTCAAAACAGCATGGTTTGCAAAGCAAAATACGCATTCCTATATAGGAGATGGAGAGAAAATTCTACTAGGAAAGGGTCTTCAGCTTGTCTTTACAATAGAGGGAGATTAACAAATGAAACCAGAAACTCAAAGTGCACAGAGGCATCTCAGAGACACTGGAAGTGTGCGACATTTTGTACTATGCTAATTATGTCATTTAGATGTGGACTAGTAGCTGTGAAGTTGAGGAATAAGGCAAGCAGCTTCAGTGTCTTTGAATATTTTGGCTTTATGCATCAGTTTATGTGTTTTTATATGTGCTATTTGGGAAATAGATAATTTTGTTATTTTATCCCATACATTATCCTGTATCTATAATATTAGTATATATACATCATGCATAGTGTGAATGCAGATTTAGTGTATTGTATATTTCCATGTCTACAACACAAGATAATGGATATTAACTCCATTTATTGAATTCACTTTATGTCCTATCAGTTAAAATATGAGTTAGCTTTCTGATTGAATGGCACCTGGGTCCCCAATTCTTGGATCCTGTGCTCCAGAGGGTATGTGGGTAGAGTGAGTAGGCCAAAGCTCCCAGTTCCTACCAACCATCCAGTTCCCTGGGCCCGTTCCCCTGTTGCTGGCATGGGGCTGCCTGGACTCCTTGAGCTTGCTTCATTCTAGGGATGCAGGGATGGTTCAACATATGTAAATCACTCAACATAATGCACCAAATAAATGAGCTTAATCATAAAAACCACATGATCATCTCAATAGATGCAGAGATGGTCTTTAACAAAATACAACACTACCTAATGATCAAAACACTGGAGAGAATAGCAATGGAGAGTTTATATCTCGATGCAATAAAGGCTATCTATAAAGCATCTAAAGCCCAAATAATACTTAATGGGGAAAGATTCAAGAAGTTCCCATTGAGATTGGGAACAATACAGGAGGGCCTACTGTCACCACTGCTCTTCAACATAGTACTAGAAGTCTTAGCCCAGGCAATAAGCCAGGAGAAAATTAAACAAATACAAATTAGAAAAGAAGAAGTCAATTTAGTCCTATTTGCAGAGGACATGGTCCTATACACAAGTGGCCTGAAAGACTCCATCTCAAAAACTTCTAATGGTGATTAATTCCTTCAGTAAAGCAGAAGGATACAAAATCAACACACAAAAATCAGAATCCTTTCTATATGCAAATAACAAAGACACAGAGGAAGAAATCAGTGAACATTTCCCATTTTCAATAGCAACAAAAATATTAAAAAAGGTTTGAATAACATTAACCAAGGGTGTGAAATACCTATATAATTAAAACATAAGAAAACTCAAGAAAGAAACTGAGGAGAAGTTGAGAAGATGGAAAGACCTCCCATGCTTCTGAATAGATAGAATTATATTGTGAAAATGGCAATTCTATTAAAAAATATGCAGATTTAATATGAAATCAATATAAATTCCAGCATAATTCTTCATAGAAAAAGTTATTTCAAAATTCATATGGAATGGCATCTGGCCTTGGATATACAAACATATCCTCAGCTAAAGAAGCACCTCTGGAGGTATAACCATACCTGATCGAAAGCTACAGTTCACCACCCTGAGACTACATAGTTAATTCCAGGTCAGCCTGGACTAGAGTGAGACCCTACCTCGAAAAACCAAAAAAAAAAAAAAAAAAAAAAAAAAAGCTACATTTCAAAACCATAGTAACAAAACAAACAACAACAACAACAACAAAAAAAAAAAACCTTAAAATGGCATAAAAACAGAAACTTAGACGAACAGGACAGAACTTAAGACCCTGACCTTAGATCAAATAACTACAGCTACTTAATGTTTGACAAAGCTGTTAAAATAATACATTTGAGAAAAGACAGCATCTTCAACAAATGGTGCTAAACAATTTGGATAAACATATGTAGAAAAATGAAATTAAGCCCACCCATCTCACCATCCACAAAAATCAAGTCCAGATGGATTAAAGACCTCAATATAAGACCTGAAATTGTTCTCTTACTGGAAGAAATAATAGGAGAAAATTTCCATGATATAAGAGTGAGGAAAGACTTCCTGAACAAAAACCAAATAGATCAGAAAATAAAACAATCACTCAACTAATGGGATCTCATGGAGCTAAAAATGCTTTTACACAGACAAACATACCATAAGCAGAGCCAATAGATTACACACTGAATGGGAGAAAATTTTTTGTCAGATAAACCATAGACAGAAGCCTAATATCTGTAATCTACAAATAACTCAGAAACTAAACAAAAAAAAAAAAAATCAAGCAATCCACTGGAAAAAAAAAATGGGATAGAGCAAATGCAGCCAGGTTCACATTTCTGGCAGAAATAACCCGACCAACAGCAGCTTTTGGGGAAAAAAAAAATGTTTATTTTGGCTTACAGGCTCAAGAGGAAACTCCACAATGGCAGGGAAACTGATGACATGAGCAAATGGTGGACATCACCACTTGTTCCACATAAGGTGGAAAATAGGACCAGAAGAATGTGCTAAACACTGGAAAGGGAACACTGGCTATAATACCCATAAGCCCACCCCCCAAAATAGATTGCCTCCAGGTAGTGTTAATTCCCCAATCTCCACCAGCTGGAAACCTAGCATTCAGAATCAAGCCACCATATTCTGTTCCTGGCCTCCATAAACTGATAACCATACATGATATAAAATATAATGCATTCAGTCCAACTTTAAAAGTTCCCATATTTTTTATCAGTCCTAGTGATGTTCAAATATCCCCATAATCGAAGATCTTTTAAATGAGCCATAATACCATCCCCCAAGAAAATCCCATAAGGGCACAGAATAAACATTCACACTGCAAAAGATGGCATTGGGCATAGCAAAGAAATATTCAGCCAATACAAGATTTAAGACAACCAGGGCAAACATCCTACTCTTTAGCTTCAAGTCCAACAACTCTAGCCAGTAACAAATCTCCAAGTCCCATAATTCTAACCAGCAAAAATTCTATGGAGTTCCAATTCTGCCACTCCAGCTAGGCTATTCATAGTCCCGGAAAACATCATCTGGGGCTGGCAGCTTTCCTTAGCAGCCATCTAGTGGAACTAGAATCTCTACTGGGTCTCGATTGCAACCCATGGTTTATCTTCACAGCTCCATCTGGTCTCCATGCAGGCATTCAGAAAACCTGCTTCACACTACCTATAGCCATTTCCAAACCACAAAACTGCATTGCAGACTCAATAACCCTCTCTTTCCCTCATTTCTTATAATCCATAATACCAGATGGGGTGCCAATTTGTTAATCCAGAAGGGAATAAAGCAGACTTTGAAGAACAGGACCCTCCTTGAGCACTCATGCCTCTTCAAAAGAGTCTACATTCTTCATTTTGCCCCAGTGCAGGTTAGCTGGCCCAATCTCAAAGGTTGTAATCTCTGTTACAATTGCAGATGAAGGGGAAGAAGTTTTAGTTGAAATATTTAATTTCTATGCCATATCCCTCTGTTCACACCAGTCTATTTCTTTGCAATGCAACCCTGCACAACTTCTCAGGACATGGCTATAGCAGCAAGCCTCTCACACAAACTGCTTCTAGCCCAGTCCAGACAAAGCTCCTTTTCACCCCTCAAGTCAAACCTCACAGTCCACACTTCTTACTGCATTCAGGTCTTTCAACTTTGACCAGAATAATCCATCAAGCTGTACTTACAGCACTGCAAGATGTCTCTTAGGCCAAGGTTTCAAATCATTCCATATTCCTCTTGAAAATTAGCTCCAAAAGGCCAAAGCCACACAGTCAGGTGTCTAGAAGCAATGCCACTCTCAGTAGCAACATTACTGTTGCAGTCAGGTTCACACTGCTGGCAGAAAAAACCTGATCAAGAGCAGCGTTTCAGGGGGAAAAAATGTTTATTTTGGCTTACAGACTCAAGGGGAAGGTCCATGATGGCAAAGAAAATGACAACATGAATAAAGGGTGGCCATCACTCCCTGGCCCACATAAGGTGGACAACAGGTACAGGAGTGTGTGCCAAACACTGGAAAGATCACACTGGCTAAAATACCAAACAATATGCCACCTCAACCTGGTGTTAATTCCCAAATCTCCATCACCTGGGAACCTAGCATTCAGAATACCTAAGTTTATGGGGGCACCTGAATCAAACCACCACAAGAACTAAATAGGGAGTTCTCAGAGAAAGAAATACAAATGGTTAACACACACTTAAGACAATGTTCAACATTTCTAACCATTAGGGAATGCAAATTAAAGCAACCATGAAATTCTTACTCTAATAAGGATGGCAGTAATTAAAATATACAACAAAAACAAACGTTAGTGAGAATGTAGAGAAAGAGGAATCCTCATCCATTATTTGTGGGAATGGAAACTTGTAAAACCATTACAGAAATCAATATGGAGATTCCTGAAAAGGATGAAAGTTGAACTACCAAGAGACCCAGCTATTTACTTAGTGGGCATTTATCCTAAATGGCCATGCATCACTACAGAGATATTTGCTCAATCATGTTTGTTGTTGCTCAATATACTATAGCTAAGAAGTGGAATCAACCCAGGTTTCCATCACTGGATAAATGGATAGTGAAGTTGTGGTATATTTACACAATGGAACTCTACTCAGTAATGTCAAAAAACGATACAGTAAAATTTTTAGAAAAATGGACAGACTTGGAGCAGACCATACTCAGCAAACTCACACAATCACAAAAAGACAAATGTTGCATGGTCTCACTTATCTGTGGTTCCTAACCTGGACCAGCTTAACTTGCTTATATATCTTATAGGCAATTAAAGGCCCAGACAATAGGGATGGAAGGGTTTGGGGGCAGGGGAAGGGGACATGGGGAAAAACAAACACAAAACTAAATCCAAAATGAATAGGTGCCTTTATCCTTGGAGATAGACTAAAAATACAACCCTCAAAAGGAGTCAGGGGGTGCACCTGAAAAGAAGGACCCTGGATAGGGTGTAATACGCCTAAGCTTAAAAATTATTGTTTTCATTTGGTCTCCTGCCTGTAACTTCCAGTATCAGAAATCATTTGCTACCCACATTTAGCTGTTGACCTGAGAGATCTACAAGTTCCCCAAATCAAGACATGTTTCTGGACTTCTAAGTAAGGTGGCGGCATAGGAGCCACACCAAACTAGCCCAGGGAAAGATTTAAGCAAAACTAGAGCAAAATACACTCTTCTGAAAAGGGCAGGATTATAGGTTTTTCTTAGACATAGTGGAGAAGCAGGAGAGACCAAGATCCACCAGAAAGGGGAAAATGGCCAGAATCCCACTGAGGAGCTTGAGGACCAGATCCACATCATCTTCACGCCCAGAACCCCCCACCAGGCATGTGGAGTAGCAGCAGCAAAGATCAAACAAGGGACTTTCAAACCTCATCAGCCTCCTTGCAGAAATCTAAAGAAAAGTTATCCAGAAGCTATGGATTGTTACTAGAAAATTTTCAGTGCCTGGTATGGGATACCTTCCACTGAGTTGTTGGCCAGGGAGGTCCCTGTAGCCTCCAAACCACTACAGGCTATTGCCAAGGCCCTTGGTTTCCCTTGAGGAACAGATGGTAAGACCCTATTGCTGAAGACCTCACTTCCCTGCATGGCAAAGTCACTGAGAAAGCAAGCTGGTGCTAAGCAGAAAACTTTCTCCCTGTAGACGAGCCAACTGAAAGCTGGAAAAAGCTGCAATTCATGCAGCTGTATGGGAGACAGAAGCCATCCGCAGTGAAAACAGTGGACACTGGAAAACTCAAGTTTGGCCAAACAGGTCCAATGACTGAACGGGTGCAAAAGTGGCATGTCTGTTTTGGGGGAGACCAACTGCTCCCTAACTGGCCTGAAGGCCTGCTCTATGGGAGGGAATACATGCCTAATACTGAAAAACCTAATCAAAGACTATAGCAGGGAGGTCATGAGCCTTAGGGGTATAAAGCCTGCTCTTGTCTGGCTAAATGTATATATTATTCTCACCAGACTTCCCTGAAAGCACTACACTTAATGTTCATATTCACATATTAATACTACTCTCACTGTGGTTAGAGAAGTTTCTCTTTTCAGATGGAGATGACCACTGGGATGACCCAAAAGGCAACATAGTGCTGAGAAGAAGGGTCAGAGAAGTGTCCAGCACTGAAACATCTCTGTCACACCCTCAAAGGCTCAGGGTCCATTGTGAAAGAGGGGGCAGATAGAATGGAAGTGCCAAAGGAAGGATATGACTCCTCACAATGCAACTGACCAGAAAGAAATTGGCGTCAATATCCATGACCTTGCAGTGCCTAGCAATACCTTCACAAGACCCTCATAATAGGAGAAAAAGATGATGACATCAAATTAAAAGAGAGACTAATGAGAGAGGGAGGGAATATGATAAAGATTGTACTTCTGAAGGGAATGGGGAGAAGGGAGGGAAATATCATGGTTTATTGTCTGTAAATATATAAGCTGTCAATAAAAAGAAAAAAAAAAAGAAATGAAAAGAAAAAAGAAAAGAAAAGAAAAGAAAAGAAAAGAAAAGAAAAGAAAAAAAGAAAAGAAAAGATATGTTTACGTCAAATCACTTGATTACCTGATTGTGGCAAAAGGTAAGATCCTTTTGCTGACGACACCATATGCTGCCTACATAGAGCATGGAGAGACCTGGCTAGAATTCAGAAGAGAGCAAGTCCCCAGACAGCTAACCTATCTAAGGCTGGAAGCACTACAAGAGCTACTGGGTGAAAGTGGCCAACAAAGTTCTGAGCAACCAGAGATTTAAGCTACTCAGATGGAAACATTCTGACAGGATACACATGCCAGTGCAACTGTGGCACACAGCCTTGTTGAGTAACCAATAGCCTTTAGATTGGCTCAGATTTCTGCTTAGTGTAAAGGAATCCATATCTGGAATTGGGAACCAGATAAGAATCCTATGGAGACAAAGATTATGCTCTCATTAGTCTTTGACTAAAAAGGGCGTTACATCCATCAAATTCTCCCTAAATTAATAATGCTTATCACATTTAAATTATGCTTACTTCACTTTCCTTTGGAGAATCTGTTATTCTTTTTCAGGTAGTAAGACTTGAGGAGATAAATCAACCCTTGCATTTCAACCAAGCCACAGCTGAAACCACAGAGGAATTGGGGAGACAAGCAAGAGTGCTGCTTCCATGCCGAACCTGATAATTAAGGTGAAGGAAACAGACCCTAAGGATACTCAACACCTACCATAGAAGTGATCCAGAGGCTCCTAAGAGCTCATCCCTGAAGTAGACTTAATACTCAGCCACCATGGCTCATAGAATTTTGCAGAAGGGGGGAAGAAAGTCTGCAAGAGCCACATGTAAAGACATCATGCCTAGAGCCATTCCCTTCCCATAATAATAACTGTCTGCTGCTCTCACAATGCATAACCCACAACCCCATAAGGAATACCTGCAACTCCACTGAGTCCCCAGTGGAATGGGGGCAGGGACAAGGGAAAAGTGGTTACCAACACATGATGGATCCATATGAAATATATTGTTAATAATAATGATATTTAAAAAAACTTAAAAATGAGTCAGAGTTTAATCATGTTTTCCACACAACCAACAACAAAAAAAATTTCTCCATGTATTTTGAGTCTGGGTACCATGCCTCCACACATGAACTTTTCACATCTAAACCATAAGAATGATCCTTATATTGTTTATACATGTTTTGACTGAAATTAGAATACTGAGGAACAAGACAGAAAGCACTGTTAGATACAGATGGCCTGAGTGGAGGCATGGCTAAAGAAGGAATGTTGCCTTATGTTGTTTGAAGGTATTTTGAGAAATAAACTTCTCAAACCTAAAGCCCAGAAGCTTGGCATTGCTACACAATTTTACTTTGAGAAACTAGATCAAAACAATCATATTCTCAGGCTTATACCTGTTTAAAAATAGGCTCTCATGCTCAGCAGAAAGCTCTTTCTCTTCAAGAATATATGAACTACATTTCTTTTGAGTTAACAATGAATGATAGCATGTGGATTACTACTTGATTAAAAACAAATGATGTCTCACTTGTGTTTATAATGAATGAACAGATTTGAGAGGGGAAATCAATGATTTAGCCATGTGCTAATCCCAGCACTAAGGAGGCTCAGATTGGAGGATATCTGTGACTAGCCTGAGACTACATAGTGAATTCCAGGTCAGCCTGGGCTAAAGAGAGACCCTTCCTTATAAAACAAACAAACAAAAAAGAAAAGAAACAAAAAAGTTAAAATATGCACTTTAAAACAATTATAATAGTAGTGTTAAATAATAAAGATAAAGGAAAATATGAGAATAAACAATCACCTTTAATAATGAAGGACAGGAACAAGATCATACAGGAGGCAGACTTTACGCTGGGTTTCCAATCATGATGATAAAATTTTGAACAGCAAATGAAACCAGAAACGATTATGCACATTAAGGTTTTTGTTTTTGTTTTTGTTGTTGTTGTTTAACTTAGGGACTATGGCATCTGCAAATACTGAGTCTGGTAGTGTGTAGTTTGGAAAAACGTTAATGTGGAAATGTGCAGATGCCATCATTTTACAGTAGACAGTAGCTATCACAGTAATGGATAAAGGAACCATATGGTGATGCTGGAGCAGGTGTTAGAAAACTGTGAAAACATGGACTATATTTGATCTGCTGCCAAATTGTAAATAAAGTCTTATTGGAGAATAACCATGTCCATTTATTTACAAGTAGCATAAGCTGAGAATTCACTCTACAGGTTTTTCTAAATATAATCTGTTTAGACTACAGAATGAGAGGAAATCTTTCCTAGTTATATATATGACAGAGGAGTAACACCTAGAACAAAAAGGACTGAAAACCTAAAAGACAGAATAAAAAAAAAAAAAAACATTAACAAGTGGGCTCATCAAATGAGTAGATAACCCTCAAATGTTGAATTGCATGAGGCCAATAAACAAATAAAATAAACTCAACATTACTGTCAGGGAAATGCAAATAAAAATTACTTTGAAATTGCCTCTCAACTCAGGGAGAATGGCAGTCATCACTAAAGCAAATGACAGCAAATACTGACAGGGCTTAAAACAAAAGGAAAGTTTATGAACTCCTGAAGGGAATGTGAACTAGTCCATTAAGTGTAGCACTCATTATGGAGGTTTTCACAAGAGCTAAACATTGTCCTTCCCTATGATGCAGCAATACTCCTCCTGGGTATTTATCTAAAGGACTGCATGTTAATGCATCTCAGAGATATTGGCACACCAATGCTTATTGCAGCATTACTAACAATAACTTAGTTATGGAACCAACCTAGGTTTCATCAACAGTGAAATGGAAAAATATGATGTTGGTCAGGAGGTGAGGTCCTCCATCTACCCATCCCATCATTTCCCCTGCCATCATGGAGCTTCCCCTCTAGTCGGTAAGCCAAAATAAACACTTTCCTTCCACAATCTGCTCTTAGTAGGGTGTATTCTGCCAGTAACTTAAGCTGACTGCAACAGTCATATTCCTGAAAATAGATGCACTTGGAAATAAACCATATCAAGAAAATTCAGTATCCTGAAGACTAATAGCACATAATTTATCTCAGTTGTAAGTTCAAGACTTTATAGGTACATAAAATCATTGATGACAAAATGTCACAAAAGTAGAAGTAAAACTCTCCAGGAAACACAGAGAACTGACTGAAATAGGATGGGGTGACAAAGAGGTAGGGCATGGGGATTTAGTATGTGCTCAAGGTACATTACACCCTTGTATGAAAATGGTCTTGTGTATTCCTGCATAATAAGATAAAAAGACATACACTAAGATGTGTCTGCCACAAATATGGAGGGATTTCAGAAAGGTAAGCTTGTATTAAAATAGGACATATCAATGTTGAAGGTCAATAAAGAATGTGTTGGAATGAACAGACACACACAGGAAAGTATAGGAAAGACATTTCAGGGAACTTATCAGAAAACACAGAGGCAAAGAAAAATATTTGATTATTTCTTTTTTTTTTTAAATATTTTATTATTTATTTATTTATTTATTTGAGAGAGAGAGAGATACAGAAATAGGCAGGCAGAGAGAGAGAGAGAATGGGTGCGCCAGGGCCTCCAGCCACTGCAAATAAACTCCAGATACATGCACCCCTTGTGCATTATTTCACGTGGGTCCTGGAGAATCGAGCCTACGGGGTCCTTAGGCTTCATAAGCGTTTCATAAGCCATCTCTCCAGCCCATTGATTATTTCTTAGGATACCTAATCATACATTTTTGTTTGTCAATTTGGTATTGAGAAGAAAAAGTGAAGTTTTCAAATTTTTAATTCCTAAGTAATGTTAGATTTTGTATTTGATGTTCCATGGACAACAGATAGCAAAACACTTTGGCTCACAAAAAAAGTGTTTGATTTTTTTTTAATTATTATAAAAATTATTGGGTTTAATTTTGCTGTTTTTGACTATATGATATCAACATAACCTGAGATGGAATTTTGTGGTAGAAAAAAAAAAGACTTAATTCACTGAAGAAAAAATAAGAGTAAATAAATACTTTTAAAAGAAATTGTATCATAACAAGGAGAAAATATGATGAATATTTGGATAAAGTAGGTGGGATTATATTATTTTAAATCATTTGATAGAGAATAATATAACTTTGCAAATGTAATGCAATAAGATATTGGAAAATAAAATAATGAGAGTAATAGAAAGGAAGGGAACAAATCACAGGTAATTACAATGAAGAAAGCAGATATGTTTCACGTACCTCCGGGAGAGCAGGAATCCAGCAGACAGTGTGCTTTAAGTCTACTTTAGCATCGAGCTCTCAGCAACTTCTGCATTTAAACTTTGACACGTTTTTGACTGTCCTCATTGTCTCTTAAAGCTGCATCATCTGCTTGGATGGCCTTGTGGAAGCCATAACCAATTCCCAGGGTTACAAAATTGTACTTAGATTGAAACATCTAAATCAGCAGTTCAACTTATCTTAGATAAGTAAAGAAATTCCTCAACTTTTCTGCAATAATAGAATGGAGTTTAAAAAATGAATAAGGGCTGGAGAGATTGCTTCGTGGTTAGGGCACTTGCCTGCAAAGCCAAAAGACCCAGGTTCAATTCCCCAGGCTTACGTGGGTAAGCCATATGCACAAGGGGGCACATGTATCTGGTGTCTGTTTGCAGTGGCTAAAAACACAGGCCTGCCCATTCTCTCTCTCTCTCTATCTGCCTATTTCCCTCCCTTTCTCTTTCTCAAGTAAATAAGATAAAAAAAAAAAAAAAAGAAAAAGAAAAAGAAATGAATGAGACTGTTACAGGTAAATTTCAAATTTGCATATATACAATAAGAAGGTGGCAATATACACATGAATTATTTTTTCATTTATATTCTTTTTGTCTTTTCTTTCTTTCTTTTTTATGAAATGTAAACTTTGTATGAATAATTCATGTGTTGGTATCAGTATTCTCCTCCCTGCCCCTATTCCACAGAGACCCTCCTCAGTGGTATTGCTGGTATTCACCATACAGTTGTGGGTAATGAGTTGGGAGAGCAGCCGTCTATCTTTGTTGGGGGAAGGGTTGCAAAACCTGTGGATATTCCCTCCCAATCTGTGGCTCTTACATTCTTTCCATACCCTCTTCTGCAAACTTCCCTGAGCCTTGGCAAGTGTGCTTTAAGTCTACTTTAGCATTGAGCTCTCAGCAACTTCTGCATTTAAACTTTGACACGTTTTTGACTGTCCTCATTGTCTCTTAAAGCTGCATCATCTGCTTGGATGGCCTTGTGGAAGCCATAACCAATTCCCAGGGTTACAAAATTGTACTTAGATTGAAACATCTAAATCAGCAGTTCAACGAATCTGCACATGAGAACACACATTCCGTAATTTGAAAATGGATTTTTTTTCTGGATGGGGTTAAAACAGGGGTTGTTATGGAAATTACCATTAGCTAAGCAGAGAGATTCCATGTAAGATGCTATCTATCTGAGGATACAGAAGTGGCTAATATGTAAAACAAATGATGTTATATAGTAGCTACTAATGCTTCCAGTCCTTCATCCCGTGTCCATATGGTAAGGAGAAATTCATGACACTATTGTATTGAATTTCAAATTTATATATGTATGTGTGTGTGTGTGTGTGTGTGTGTGTGTGTGTGTGTGTGTGTGTGTGTGTGTGTGTGTGTAGTCTCACTCTACCCACACTTACCTGGAATAGTACACTATGTATTCTCAGGGTGCCCTTTAAATCACTGCAATCCTCCTACCTCTGCCTCCAGAGTGCTGGGATTAAAGACATGCACCCCCATGCTATGCTAAAAAAAAAAAAAAAAAATATATATATATATATATATATATATATATGGTCTCAATTTGTGAATAATTTTGATCCAGGGGTTTTATATTTTGCCTAAAATTTGTCACAATTAGTTTATAGATAATTATGCAAAGGTGAAAGCTTTTGGAGTATTGATGCATTTATGTATTTCTAGAATTTAAATTGAAGTTCCTACGGTTTGTGGCTATACCTAAAAATATTTCCACTAAGTAAGACAAAATAAATGAAGTAAATGGTTTGAGAAAAAAACTAATTAACACTTACTATCTTCTTTTCTTATATGTCCATAAAAATTCATTTTATAATATTATTAACTTTATTCATGAAAATGTTTATAATAGGATTGCAACAATTTTTTTGGGACATACAGACTCTTAGGTTTAAATTCATGTTACATTTATCTCTCTGGGAAAATTTAAACAATTAAAGTTAAGCAAGGAAATTTGACATGTGTGATAAGCTACATCCCCTTATAACTTAAGTGTCCAGAACATTTCATGTTTTCCTGACTCCACTGAGGCAGCTGTGAAACATTTACATGCCCAGCAAGTATAGTGATGCCCACAGAGCCCAGATCTTGGTACAGACAATGCTTAATTGAGAACAGTGTGAGATTATATGCCTGGCTGTGTCAGGCTTCCTCTTGTGGAAACACTTTGGGCCAAATATTATTTTGAATGATTTCACATGCAACTCTATGCCTATCAATTAATTATCTCTCAATCAATCCTTAAGTATGTTAAATAATGAGATATCTTCATTTTCACTTAATGAAAACTTTAAATTATCTGTTGTAATATGGAACTCTTTTAAAAAGTTTCAGAAACAAAATTTAATTGTACAAAATAATGATTTTTCACAGTGGCATGTACATAATGAATGTAATATCAGAAAACATAAAATTTGAACAAAGTAAGCATTAGGTTACGTTTGAGCTGTAGATCATCAATGTAACTGTATACAGAACATTTTTACTTGAAAATGTTTAGGTATTTGATTAGTATTTACTTGGACACTAAATTATTCAAGCACATATCAGCTGATTATTATCTAATCCATTAATAGCTACAATTCTGACTTTAATCCTTAAAACGACTTGAAGCCTCTACCCATATTTCTATATTTCTTAATCCAAAACTATCCCCTATGCTTTTCTATCCTATGATCTCAATGATACTTGTATATTTTTTTGGAATATCCTAAAGATTCATTAAACTTGCCTGTGGTATTGTAAACATTAACTTATATGTAAAAATAATTCATAGTATTACTTTCATGCATAAGTATATACATGTCAACTGTTACCTGCAGTAATAATTATTGTGTTTATCTTGCCAAAAATTTGTTTTGGGCCCCTTTGTAAACTATGTACTTCCTTCCTTTTCTTTATCCAATTCTCAAACATATTGTACTAGAAAAGATAAGTCTACAAATGCAAACAAAAAGATAATATGATGTTATAATATTAATGGTATAGACCTAAAGTGGTGCCAATCGTTTCAAAGTATATTAAAATCCTAGTTATATTATTATTGTTAGGCATCATGATTAATCAGAGGTATGATTGATAATTAAAATATTATAAATTTAAAAATTGGTAGGTTTGTAACTGTTTATACTCTTTTATGGAATCCTATCCAATTAAACTCCTCGATAAATATCTACACATATGTCACTATATATGTATATCAACATATGTATCACTACATGTTTAAATATATGTATATATTATTAAGTTAGTTTCATATGAAAATATTTATATTATGTGTAAAAATAAACATACATATTTACATCCTTATGCATGTTCTCCTCAAGTATAAGTTCACATGTCATGTCCAGAAAAGGACAGGAGGAATCATTGTAATTGCAATGCTCCAATCATTTTAAAGATTATTAATTGTAATAGTCTCTTAAACATTAAGATTAAACAAAACATCTTATATTTTATATTTTCATTTTTTTATGAATAAGCAATTTTTTTTTTTTTTTCTTTTTCAAGGTAGGGTCTCACTCTAGCCCAGGCTGACCTGAAATTCACTATGTAGTCTCAGGGTGGCCTTGAGCTCTCGGAGATCCTCCCGCCTCTGCCTCCCAAGTACTGGGATTAAAGACGTGTGCCACCATGTATGGCTCATGAATAAGCATTTTTTATAACAAAAGAAAAATACAAACAAAACAAATTATCATTCTTTCAGATATGAATATGAAATTTAGCTAGTGAGGAAAGACGTTATCTACAAACCAGTGCCAAAATGTAATTTTTTGGGATTACCAATTATGGCAAAGCAAAAATCCTATGAATAAGAGACATATGACTGCTCAGATATGTGTACATTCAAGAATGTGGCTAATACCAAGAGTGGTACTAAAGAAAGTGCAGGACAGTCCAGGAAGGTTTATTTTCAAAAGAATGCAAATATTTTAGAGCACAAACCAAGTTTAAAGTTTTTTTTTTATATATATATATATTTCAAATGCAATTTCTCCATCACAGATGCATACTTCCATGGTTGTAGAGATTGGATAATTAAATACAAATCCACTCAGTTGTGCAATCTTTGATGTAGAAACTCAGGATGATTGAGTTTACTTTCTTAAATGACTTTTCTCTGCAAATGAGCAATATGTCCACCTAAGATGACCAGCAATGCTTGGGACAAAACCTAAGAATAAAATCAATATTTTCAAGAAAGACTGAAATAGTAATTATAAAATAACAAACAAAAAAAAATCCCATAGGGACAAACAGTTCAATCATTTTAAAAATGTTTTAGTTTTATTGAAATATTTTATATATATATATATATATATATATATATATATATATATATATGTGTGTGTGTGTGTGTGTGTGTGTGTGTGTGTGTGTGTATGAAAAAAAGAATTCTTATATTTGGAAGGCAAGCATAAAAACATTTGCATTTTTTCCAGTACCTGAACCCAAGTATTTAAAGCTCCATCATCATAAATTTAAAACTTCATGCCAAAAATTATAGTCCCTGCTTGGGCAATAGATAGATCAGGGATGAACAGCTAGTGTTTGCAAGCATTTGCACTAGCTTAATCTTATAATCAGAATAACTTTAATACAGGTGAAATCACTTTATATTGCATTCATGGAACTACTTTAAGAATGTGGATAATATTCTGAGAGCATGTATTTTCAAATATATCTCATTAAGAAATATTGTGGAGAGCCGGGCGTGGTGGCAGAGATAGGAAGCAGAGATAGGAGGATCACCGTGGGTTCGAGGCCACCCTGAGAATACAGAGTGAACTCCAGATCAGCCTGAACTAGAATGAGACCCTACCTTGAAAAACCAAATATATATATATATATATAGTGGAAACTTAGAATGTCATAAAATGTCCTATTCTAAGCCAATGTCTTTGTCAGATCTATTCACTGTCTTACAAAAACAATTCTCGTACACATTAAATGAGGCTCAATCAGCATCACTCAGGTGAGTCCTGTGGCCTGATAACTGATCGATCACCTCTTCAATCATCTGGCTCTATTTAACATTTCAAATACACAGTGAAAATACACAGGGGACTGAATTGCTTGTGATCTTTTCTGATTCTACACTTTGAAAATTATATTATGCAATACTAAATCAAAGCAAGGCCAATGTGAATATAATATATGTGATATCTGAATGGGAAGCAATAAAATAGAATAAAAGAAATGTTATAATGTCTCTCAGTATGAAATCTTATGAATTTTCTACAAAGATAACATAAATAGAGAGTTAAAGTATAGTGTGTAATTGGAGAGTATCAGGTCAAAAATAAAAGCTGGGCATATAAATTTGGGGATTGTGTATCCCTGTCTTACACAATCTGCCCCCAAACCCAATATGATTTTTAAACTGCAATTCAGATCATTGGTTTGGTCAGTAAGAAAAACCACAGCTTTCAGTTGACATCCAGTTTTGCTGTGGTCTAGCTTGGGATGTACACTCAAGGAGAATGACATAAACTGTGCAGTATGGAGCCCAAGTTCAAGTCGAGAATCATAACCTAGATAAGCTCTGTGGTGACATTATGACACTCAGACCAGAAGGTGTACTAGAGTTCAGTATTTTGATATGCAAATCCCTCACATTGCTGGAAATCCAATTACAAAAATACAAAACAAACTGAGAATGGTGCTTTGGAGGACTGCTGTCAGTTTGAAGCCACCCTGAAACTACAGTGAGTTCCAGGCCAGCCTGGGCTAGAATGGGACCCTACCTCAAAAAAATGTAAAAAATACCAGTAACATAAAACTATGAACATAAAAATACTGTGAATACTTCACATTAGCTAAATTTAAGGTATTTCGTAATTATCCATTAAAATGCCTCTTTGTTATATTTAGATAAATTTATCAATTTTATTTCCAAAAACTCTTGGGCCTTTTTGAGTAAATTTTAGAGTTTTCAAGAACTTAATTTTTCAATCATTTAATCTTTTCTTTTTTTTTTTTTTTTTTGTGTACGTGTATGTACTTCATGTAATGGTTGTATGCTTGTAGGTGCGTGAGTACACCTTTGTATACCTTCTTATGGAGGGCAAAGTTTTCTGGCTGTCTTCCTCAATCATTAGCCATCTTATTTATTGTCTTCTTTCTTTTGTTCCTTCCTTCTTTTTTTATCACTTTTATGATTGCATTTATTTGAGAGAGAGAAAAAGAGAGGGACAGAAAAAGAGGCAGATAGAGAGAATGGGTACTCCAGGGCCTTCAGCTGCTATAAATGAACTCCAAATGCCTGTGCCATGGTGTGCATCTGCCTTATGTGGGTCCTGAGGAATTGAACCTGGGTCCTTTGTCTTCACAGGCAAACACCATAACTGCTAAGCCATTCCTCCAGCCCTCATTCTTTCTTGAGACAGAATGTCACATGGAACCTGGACATCACAGTTTGCGATAACCTAGCTGGCAGCCAGTCCCAGGGGTCCATGTTTTCTATCTCTGTGCTGGCACATGGGGCCCTGCCTGATTTTCCAGTGAGTACTGAGCCCAGCTCTGGTCCTCATGGTTGGCAAGCACTTTATTCACTGAGTCATCACCTGAGATCTATTGATCATTTTATGTATATATAAATAAAACCCACCTAACTCAAGATTTTCATCTCATTTTTATTACTCAAAAAGAATAAGTTTACAATTGATAAGTTTATAGTTATTAAATGTTTTAAAATTAAATACATAAGAAAACATTGAGATTAAAAAACCTGTAATGTCAAGTAGCCTTTGTGAGTTACCTTTGTTATGAGCAAATCCAAATTTATTTTAATCCCATGTCATTTGAAAAACCTCATAAAATAGTGGGAGCCCTGCTTCCCCAGTCAGCATGCCACAGGTACAGAAATGTGTCACCTTTCTCTATAACATCTCCCCCAGAAATTCATCCAAGTCCACAGCTTCAGAAAGCCAGTGGTCTCTTTAGTCAGTCTACTTCTCTGGTTCCTGGTTTTCTTTCAAGGGAGGGAAGTCAAAGTATTTCAAACAGGGAACAAAACCTCAGTGGAACTTTCAGTTTGGGTTCTTAGAAGATGGAGGGAAGGAAAACCCCACTGACTCCAGATAAAAGGACAGTTGACATCATCACAACTTTGTGAAAATGGAGAAGGATCCTGCAGAACAAAACTTACTCAAAGGCATATATCTGAAGAACTCTTCTCACTACCTTAGAGATACTTGCACAACCATGTTTATTGCTACTCTATTCACAATAGCTAGGAAATGGAACCAGCCTAGATGTCCCTCCACAGATGAATGGATAATAAAGATGTGATACATTTACACAATGGAGTTCTATTCAGTGGTAAAGAAAACTGAAGTTATGATTTTTTTCTGGGAAATGGAGGGAACTGGAAAGGATTATACAAAGTGACGTAACCCAGGCTCAGAAAGCCAAATGTCACATTTTCTCTCTCATATGTGGATCCTTCTTACTACTGTATAGACTTGTGTGTGAGCTGGAACTGAAAATTGGTAGGAGAGGCCAGTAAGATAGAAAAAGTTTATAAGGGAGGGAGGAGAGGGAAGGACTTAAGGGGATGGTATTGTATATATGAAACAGAAGAACAGATTATAGGCAGGGGAAAGGCCTAAGCAAAGCCAGGGGAAGAGAATGTGTAAAGGTAGGGTGGGGAAAGGGCCAATCAAAATTCAAGATATTCTGAATAAGACTTATGTAAACCTACTTGTATGAAAATCCAAAAGCTATAGATTGTTATTAGAAAATTTTCAGTGCCTGGGATGGGAAACCTGCCACTGAGTTGTTGGCCAAGGAGGTCCCTGTAGCCCCTCAAAACATAACAAGCTATTGCCAAGGCCCTTGGTTTCCCTTGAGAAAGAGATGGTAAGACCCTGTTGCTGAAGACCTCACTTGCCTGAGTGGCAAAGTCACTGAGAAATCAAGCTGGTGCTGAGCAGAAACCCTTCTCCCTGTAGACCAGCCAACTGAAGGCTGGAAAAAGCTGCACTGCATGCAGATGTATGGGAGACAGAAGCCATCAACAGTGAAAACAGTGGAGGTTATAAGCCTTAGGGATATAAAGCCTGCTCTTCTGTGGCTAAATGTATATATTATTCTCACCAGACTGCACTGAAAGCACTACACTGAATGTTCATATTTACATATTAATGCTACTCTCACTCTGGTTAGGAAGCTTCTCTTTTCAGAAGGAGATGACCACTGGGATGACCCAAAAGGCAACATAGTGCTGAGAAGAAGGGATGGAGGAGTGCCCAGCACTGAAACATCTCTGTCACAGCCTCCAAGGCTCAGGGTCCATTACAGAAGAGGGGGAGATAAAAATATAAGAGCCAAAGGAAGGGTATCTCTCCTTATAATGCAACTGTCCAGATAGAAGCTGACCTGGATACCTAGGACCTCGCTGTGCCTAACAATGCCTTCACAAGACCCTAATAATAGGAGAGAAAGAAAATGACATCAAATTAAAAGAGAGAATAGCCGAGCCTGGTGATGCAAGCCTTTAATCCCAGCACTTGGGAGGCAGAGGTAGGAGGATTGCTGTGAGTTCGAGACCACCCTGAAACTAAATAGTTAATTCCAGGTCAGTCTGGGCCAAAGTGAGACCCCTACCTGAAAAAAAAAAAAAAAAAAAAAAAAAAAAAAAAAAGAGAGAGAGAGAGTAATGGAGAGAGGGAGGGGATATGAATATGATGGAGAATGGAGTTCTGAAGGGGAATGGGGGGAAGGGAGGGAAAATGGTTATTGTCTGTAAGTATAGAAGTTGTCAATAAAAAAATAAAATTAAAAAAAAAGTTTGTAAAAAAGGGTTACAATTGAGGATCCACTTGATAGATGAGAAGAGTCATCTTTATAAATGGAAACTTCAGATCCTACAGATGGGAATCTGCCGCAAGTGAATAAAAATCATCTGAAGAACAGTTCTTAATTTTGAGGGCAGATTAAATACTTGGGAACAATATGGGGAACACACAAAAAGTAGAAGGCCCCGGAAGGATGAGAAAATGCTGATATTAGACTGGTATAAAGATTTCAGCTGACGTTTTTGGTGGTGGTGGCTGCTGTAGCCTCCTCCCTATTCTGTTGTAGGGCCACAAACTTTGACCAAGCAGAGTAGTAGAAAAGGGTAGAAAGAGGGGCATAAAGATGATATACTCCTGATTTTATTATTCAATTTATTTGTCTCTAAAGCAGTCTTCAGTAGCAGGGAAGCCGGGCCTCCCAAGAACAGAGCCAGTTGGAACTGGTTTTTGTTGGAAGAGGGTGGTTTTGGAGACTGGTAGGAGGACAGAGACACCCCGCTCTGCTAGTGGTCTTGGGTGGAGAAGACGGCCTGCCCTCCACTGAGCCCAGGGTGTGGTGTGAAGGGGATGAGGCAGGAATGGCAAGCTGGGGATATGGAACCCACCCCAGTACCCAGATTCATTCTCTTCTAATTCTCCACACTGATGGTATTTTCTACAATCTTGAAGACCTTCTTTTTTCTTCTTTTTCTGGGTTTTCTGACTTGCAGAACTCTGGAGAAGGGCCTTTAGTTCTTTATCCTGGACCTCCATCTCAGACTTGTAGCAGTCAGGTTCAAAAAGAACCACTAGTTATCTACATGGGATCATTGGACATGAGTAGAACTGTAAATTTAAACTGGGGAACAACAAATTCACCCTCCTTCTTATAGAGACATTAAATGGTTGTAGCAACTCATATTTGGCACACTCTGCCACACCCATCCTAGCCTTCTTCTCGTCTTTAAAAATGCTCTTGGGCTGGAGAGATGGCTTAGCGGTTAAGGCGCCTGCCTCCTAAGCCTAAGAAGCTGGTTCCAATCTCCAGCTGTTCCAATCTCCAGGTCCCACGTTTAGCCAGATGCAAAGTGACGCAAGGGTGCAATGTCACACTTGACCACAAGGGGGCACACGCATCTGGATTTTGTTCTCAGCAGCTGAGAGGCTGCAGGCACGCCCATCTCTATCTGTCCCTCTCTCTCTGTCTCTCTCAGTCTCTCTCCAAAAAAAATAAATAAATAAAATAAAATGCTCTTCAAGTAAATGACATGGAATCAAAACACCTTTCCACCTCACTGAAAAAGGCACATGAAGTTTTCATTTTCAGGCCATATTGTTTAGAGGGCTTTCCTTTGTAAATGGTGGTTTTCTGTCCTGCATCCTTGGCCTTGCCTTCACCTTAGCTGATGAGGAAATCCACAGCATACACTTCGTGTACCTCAGACTCAACCTGTGCATGGTCCTTCTTCTGTTGGTCTGTGGGATTCTAGATAATGGTTTTCTCTCCACCGATGACATGCTACTTCAACTGGTGTGACAGCATACCTTCTATTGGCGTGCAGCTGCGTGAGTGGGCAACTTTGTTCCAGGCTTCTGTCACGTGTGTGTTCTGGTTTCCGGGCTTGACCTGGCCTAAGGCAGTTTCTGCACAAAGGTGAGCTGCCTTAATGACATCTGCTTCGCGACCTGCTACTTGGGTACCCTGAGCTACACCAACCACAAAAATGTGAGCCACGTTAGCCATGAAGCCATCCACATGGCCCCAAGATCAGATTTACCAAGTCACCTTCCTTGAGAATATAGACCTGGTCACTCACTCTTCAAAGGAGAGAAGTGTTATACACAGTTATTACCGAAATGCTGGTAGGAAAGGCTATACCTTTCTTCCTTTCTTTTTCTTTCTTGAAGATTTTCCCTGTTTCTTCCATAATCATGGCATCCCCTGTCTCCCAAAGACTCAATACTGACTCACGCTAGCGGCATACTTCCACCAAAGATCCAAATACCTGGCTGGCCACGTCGCCCCCATCTTTGGTCCTGTTGCTCATCCTCGCCAACATCTTCCTACCGCCACCACTGTAGCTTCTCTTCCCCTGGCTGCCGCCTCTTCTTTCCCTGCCAAAAGCTGTGGCCAGTTTCCTCCAACCCGAGGAAAGCGCGAGCAAGGGAGAGGCTGGGAGGGCCTGGTTTACTTTTTTGATCCATTGATTATTTAAGAATATCTGTGAGACTTCATTGTTTTTTTTTTTTTTTTTTTTTCATTAAATCCCATGGTTATGTCTTCTTGTTATAGTCCTTACTGAGGATGAGACATTAAAATCTGAAGACATTACGGTAACTTTGCCTTCCTCAGGCCTGTCAGTCTGTTTAAACATACTTTGATGGCCATAATTAGTTGCAGGAATTATTATCCTTTTGTACATGCCTGTTGTTTGAGAAGTTTTATCACCGCATGTTGGATCCTGCCTCTTAAAATGTACTTTGGGCTGGAGAGTTGGTTTAGTGTTAAGGTGCTTGCCTGAGAAGTCTAAGGACCAAGGTGCAGTTCCCCAGTATTCAGATTCACAAGGTGGCAAATGCATCTGGAGATTGTTTGCAGTGGATATAGGCCCTGGCATGCCCATTCTCTCTCTCTCTCTCTCTCTCTCTCTCTTTCTCTTTCTCTGCCATTCTATCTCCTTCTTAAGTTGCAGGCGAGCAACTTAACGCTGAGCCATCTCTCCAGCCCAAAATTTTATAACTTTTAAGAGGAAAAATTTCTTTTCTTAAATAACAATTAAAATATTTAAATTTAAAAAGAATATCACAAGCTTTGAGTTTGAATTGGCCGTATCATTTTAAAAACTACATAAACTGATTTAAACAGAAGCCACTTAGATTTTCTTTTCTCATCAGATAAGCTGATGTGACCATGAGCAACATTATATTGTCATTTTAAGTGACAGTGATTATTTTCATATTATATATACAGCCAGCTATCCATTGAGAATTTTTCTCTACGGAAGCAGTCTTCCCAATTCATATTAATTCGGTATGGAACTTTGACAGAAAAATTGCCAATAATGGCATTTAAGTTTTGAGAATTAATGATGTCTGCTAATAGGATGTTAGAGTGTAGGACAGTCTGACAACTTTCAAATTGTTTCCAGGTCTGGAAGGATTTGTATGTCCATTAGTAGGCTGGTGATATGTTAAATCCAACCCAGTCATTCATTTCAAGAAATTGTATTAGGTAGAGAAAGGAAAACATCTCTGTACAGATACTATGACATTCAAGGTCATCTGCATGTGACTAACCTATAGTGTTATAAATCACTTGCCAGACAACTGGATTAACAAGTGGCTTAAAACTTGAAAGATGTGAATTTCTTTTCCAACATTTAGGTATCTTTATGAAAGTGATGTCTAACTTTTAAGAAAATTTTAAATAAATAAAGATAATAAATTTGCTTCCATCATCTTTCCAAACAACTAGAAATCAATGGAAGCTATGCTCTAAATATGTTAAATCAATCAGTAATCAAAATAAACCATGTGTTTATTTATTTAAAATAGGAAACTTAGAAATAGAAAATTAATTTGGATGAGAGAAGCACTGGTCTGTATCACACTCAGCAAATGTTTTCACACAGTAACTTTTATCATATGCTTGTTTTTTCATACCTGTAGAAAAAAATCTGTTTTAAGACAGGTGTTATATGCTTTATATATCTATCACAGTTTCCAGTAATAATGGACTTCAGTAAATACACATGTTTTTGAATGTTATAATGAGTGAGTTAAACAGATAACAGCTTATTACTAAAATTAATATTAATGTGAATACACAAATATCATGCAATATACAATAAAACCTAACACAGTTTCTAAGAAAAACAAACAGAAAAACATAAAAACACTAAGTGGAGGCAGAGTATGGTATGTGACTGTGCATGATTTTTTAAATCAATATTTTAGGGTTAAATTCCAGTGATAATTATTGAAAATATCGTCAAAACCTTTTAAGAGGAAAGTCAGGGATAAGTTATTTGCCCTCTATAATAATTCAAGTAATAAGCCGGGCGTGGTGGTGCACGCCTTTAATCCCAGCACTTGGGAGGCAGAGGTAGGAGGATCGCTGTGAGTTCGAGGCCACCTTGAGACTACATAGTTAATTCCAGGTCAGCCTGGGCCAGAGTAAGACCCTACCTCGAAAAACCAAAATAATATAATAATAATAATAATAATAATAATAATTCTAGCAATAATACTCCGAAGACTCATGATAAAATTAGATGCATTTGTTTGGGAGTTTTCTTCCTGACTACACAAACAAGGTGCTATATAAAGAAAATTGTTTCAACTAATTCTATGCTTTAAAAAAAATGAGCTGAAGCTAGCATACAAATAGAAATATAAATCTGCAACTTTTAGCTAAAAAGTCTTCCTTCAATCCATTCTTGACTTCCAGTTGACAGACCAATGCGAGGTGACTAAAAAGATGGCGCTGGGTTCCGAAAGTGCTTCCTGGATAAACAAGTCCTTATTTGGCTTGGGCGTGATTATTATGTGGACCTATCTGCATTTGGCACACCAGGGTTGGCTGTTCAAAGGTAAGCTTTGGGCGGGCTTGTCCTGGCGCGTTCAGTCAGTGGGTCAGTGAGTGAGTGAGAGAGTTGAGTGAATTCAGTCAGTCAGTCAGTCAGAAGATTGTTGTCAGAAGATTGTTCAAAAATGCTGAAAGAAGAGTCCAATCATTGCGTCTTCCTTTGCTGGTCGAACAAATTTGACGGGGAACTCAGAACTTAGGGCAAGCTGGTAAGTTTTAGTGGATAAGGCAAGTTTCCAGCGATAAGGTCCCATAGCAGAATGGGCAATACATCTTCCAGTATTAGGTTAAAAGGCACCACAATAAGGTTTCCTTAGAGGGAAACGCAGTGAGAAGATTTCTTAAGAATGATCGGCCAATTAATGTATATTTGTTCATGTGTCTTATTAGTGTATAAAAGTTGGTTAACCTCATGTGGTGTATTTGTGTTGTAGTGTGTCTAGTCATATTACATCAAGCAATGATTGAGTTTTTAAAAAAAAAATTTTTGAGGTGAGAATATCTAAAACATCTAAAAGAAAAGTAAGGTTCCTGAATAAACTGTTGAAAGAAGAGTCCGAAAAGGGACTCAGAACTTTCTGCAGTCAGGGCAGTGCACTTTTCCCAGGTTTAATCGCGACAAAGCGGGATTTTTTCCTTCTCAGGAAAGTTTTTGTTCCCAGGTAAGGTGGGATTAAAAATGTTCTGAGGAACAGCTGTCGGAAAGTAAAAGTTTTAAAAGAATTTTTTTGCAAGTGTAGCAGGTCATGACCCAATTTTTGGCTCTCAATGGCTGCTTTTTTAAAGATAAAGGGAGTACCCTTTTGAGGAATGTGATGCCATAGCCCCTTGGTTTGCGTGCTCTGGAAGTCTTACAATCCCTTCATGGGAAAATTTGGGCGAAGATCTTGATTTTGCAGCAGACCAACAATCGATCTGGAGGTTAGTGAGGAACTGCCTCGAGGAAGAAAGGTCGGAACAGGCAAACAGTGAAAAAGAGGCAAAAACAAAGAACAACTTAAGATTAGTAATTCTAAAGAAGGGCTAGGCTCTTAAAACAAATGAAAAGATCAAAAAAAAAAAGAAATAAATGTGATGGGGAATCCGGGAAAAAAGCCGGTGTGGTGGCTCAGGCCATCCCAGCACATGGGAGGCAGAGCAGGACTGCCACAAGTTCAAAGCCAGCCTGGTCTACATAGTGAGAGTTCCAGGGCAGCCAGGAAAAGCAGAGGCACTGAGACTGGTTTTAGGTTAAAGCTGATTGTCAACGTGCAATCTTAAGGAAGGTGGAAGGAAGGTGTCCTTTTTTAATTAAAACAATGGAGAGGATGCCTGAGGAATTTTTAAAAAATGCAAATTCTTGGAAAGAGACTGACTGGAGAAGGAACCTGCTTTTCAAGGCTATATTGAACTTGAACTGCAGAAGTTTGATGACTGCTGATGGTGGTTGAGTTTGCATTGTTTTAGTTTCTCCTTGCTAATGTTTTTAAAGACCTTGGATTATGGGGAAATATGAACATCATTGGAATTGATAAAAACTATGGGGACCTTTAAATTTGCATGAATGCATTACATTTTACATCATAACAGTTATCAGTTTTTCACGGGGGCTAGGGACAGAATGTGGTGGTTTGATTCAGGTGTCCCCATAAACTTCAAGTGTTCTGAATGCTAGATTCCCAGCTGATGGCAATTTTTAACAAGGCAGTATTGTTGGGGCGGGCTTAATAACCAGTTTCCATTGCCAGTGTTTTGACCAATTTTGGCTCAGTTAATCAAAATATATAAATTATACTAGGGCTGCAAATTTATCCAGATTTTTGTTTAGTTTTCTTTCAGAATGCAGGTGAATTTGAAGATACCTTAAAGAGAACTGAGACTGGCAGTAGTTAATGAATTCTACCTGCATGGACCTCTTTTGCCTCTGGATTGTCATCTTGGCTGATCCGCCTGAATCATCTGAAGGAATGGGCGGGTTTGGGTGCGCTGCAGGCCTTCTGTTACTGGTCTCCTTAGTTTGCGTGTGGTGTCTATGTAAGATCAGACGGAATGCAGTCATGATCGTCCATGGCTATTGAGGCAGGTCAATCTCCCCAGGCATGGTTAGCCACCATAAAAATTAAACACCAGGCACAGGCTGCGAGGCAAAGCACTGCAGGAGAGTTAGCTGTGAAAGACTTCTGAAGGGCAAGTCTGATTGCATGGGTTGGCATCCATGGTCCCACCTCCAGGGAAAAGATGCAAGAGTAATTTAAGAGTTACTGGAGATCAGACCTCTACCCTTGCCTGTTTGCGTGTTTTAAACAAAAAGGGGAACTGTAGAGAGCTGCGAGGTCTGACTAAAGATGGCGCTGGTAAGTGCCTTCGATGGCAAGTGCTCTCCTGGATAAACAAGTCCTTATTTGGCTTGGGCGTGATCTAGGCTTGCCTCGCATATGTGGAATCTATTAACGTGGCACACCAGGGTTGGCTGTTCAAATTTCTAAGCTTTGGGCGGGCTTGTCCTGGCGCGTTCAGTCAGTGGGTCAGTGAGTGAGTGAGAGAGTGAGTGAGTGAGTGAGTGAGTCAGTCAGTCAGTCAGTCAGAAGATTGTTGTCAGAAGATTGTTCAAGGTTCCTGAATAAACCGCTGAAAGAAGAGTCCAAGCATTGCGTCTTCCTTGCTGGTCGAGGCGGACGCGACAACAGACCAATTGACTTGGGGTGAAATTTTGTATCTAGATTATTATAACTTTTGCTGTCTTCCTTTACACTGATAAGTTGAAATTCAACCTCCAAATATGCTAAAAATCATCCAATTACTTAAAAATTTTGATGAATAAATAGTTTTATGATAATATTCCAGCTCCTTAATTGAGCCTTTCACAATCTCCAGGTCCTTATGATCTCACCAATAGTAATCCTATTACATTAGTCTCTCAAGCAATATTGATAAATCTTGTCCTGGCATATCTTACCCAAAGCATACTCATGAAAAATTGCATTTGTATTTTTCTTTAATCACCATACTTTTCCTTCTCTTTTTGTTCTCCATCAGTTGGATTAAAATGTTCTGATGAACAGCTGTCTTTGGAGTCAGGTCATGTGCCTCAATGGCTTTTTTTTATTGTTTTTGAAATCTGCGATTCTCTATACTTCACTTTTACAATCTGCAAAATGATGATACAATATTTTATAATTTTAATCTTTAAAGAAATAAATGTGATGTTCTATTCTAAATCCGTACAAGAAACCCCTTAATAGAAAATCCAAAGTGATGGTGTTTTAATTTTTTTTAATTTATTATTTTTTAGCAGAGAGAGATAGAAGAAGAGAGATTGAGAGAAGTGAGTGAATGTACAATTTTATGTTTTTACATATTATTTGAAATATAAACTTAATGAAAAAAGGAAGCAAGGCAAAACAGATTTTTCAGAAGAAAATAAATCAAGCTGAAGTGATCTTTTTAAAAAACAATTTTTCCATTAAATGTCCATTTTTGCTTTATAAACAAGACATAGTAGACAATTTTCTTTTCTTTCCATGCAGGTGTTTTCACATTATGAAAATATGTTTTTGTTTGTTGTAACCATCTGCCTGTCCTTCTGCACGATGACAATCTAAATTAAACACACATTCCTCATTTCTCAGTACTTCCATTACCATGTTTACACATGTTTATGAGTAATCTGTTATGAAATCAGCTCTTTTTCTGTAGCCTATGTCATGGTCTGACTGATGTAAGTGTTCAGCAAGTGCATTTTAATGAAAGACATTGAATGCGTCCTACAGATATTAACTATTAAGAATTTTTTATTTCTATTAGCAATTTTTATAGTTGAAGGCAATTTATATAAATTATGTTTTATTTAGAGACAGTATTTCTCTCTGAATATTATGTATGACTGAATTTATTCTGATCATATCTTATGGCAAATATGATCAATGGAATTGTAGAAGAAAATACAGAATCAGGAAACAGAACTATCCTCTTTTATAAAATATATTACAAAATATTTTATACAATATATTAACCCATTTATTACTTCTAACTTGTATTTTGGTGATTATAAGCTGCTTTTTATACTCAAGGTCATAGTCTCTGTAAATAACACATTGACCTGTAATTTTTACAGAATTTTGCTTCCCTTTTCTGCCTTTAGTATCACTTATCTAGTAGAAATTGTGCCAACACAAATTTTAAACTGAAAACTGGACACTTTAATATTATGCAGGAATTTTAAAAAGAGTGTTTGGGAAGCTACTTGAAATACAAAGCTGTTGTTTGCCAAAGTACATGAAAGATTTGTAATCGTAGCTCATTAAATTTATCCTAGGAGTACTGCATTAGTATCTAACTCCTGACAATGACTACTGAACTCATCTGCGAGTCCAGATTATAGAGTCAGAGGACAGAGGAAATCACACCTTTCAATAGAATGGGATATAGATCTGAATTGTGAAATAATTGTTTCTTAAAGACTGGGATTATGTATTATAGCTACACCACCTCACTTCTAAATGTATCATTCTCGATGTTTGTCATACTAATGATAAAACTATTCATCTGAAATTCCTTTGAGCACATTTGTGGTACTAACCATGAGTGAATTCTCTCCACATTTTTTTCCCAAGACTTTTCCTGCAGTCAACTATAGAGTTTTGTCCTGGGCTCATTTCTGATTTACAATTACCCCTGAAAATGTACCTTTGTGCTGTTGATTAATGGACACTGCATTACTGTTCCATTGCCCACCTTAAGCAGCTGAACCATTTGTTATTAGGATAAATAATTGTAAAGCTTCACTCAAATATGAAACACAACTATGCTTATGCAGGCTTCCAATAAATAAAGGATGCTGTAGCACATGATCTTCTTGTTTAGAATATAATTAATTTGTTTTCACACAGCTTTCACCTATCATAAGCCTTATATTTTGGTCTTCTATTTACTTCTTTAATCACTATGCCATGGGTCAGGGAATGTTGCAGAAGAGGGTGAGGAAAGATTGGAAGAGCCACAGAGAGGGTGGGAATACCCTGAGGCACAGAATCCCCACTATCCCATTGGGACTGACTGAGGCCTTCATGATACCACAGTAAATCCCATATCCCCACTCAGGAGGGACCCAAGGAAACAGGAACAGAGAGAGGTGATAAAAGGCAATATAATCTGTTAAAAAATAATTAAAAAAAACAAGATTGTCAGAATGACTACCAATTGAGGAAGGATATCCTAGAGAGGAGAACACACTATTATAAGGGAAGCCCTGCAGTAGAAATTCCCTTTAGGCAATTGGCTGACAACAAATGCAGTAGCTTAGGAGAATGAGAAAAATGTATTAAAAATACATAAATGAACAAAAAGATGCTTGGATATAATATTGCTTGTGGTAAATCAAAGTGATAAACACATTATACTATGTTTTGTGTAAAAGGTGATATTTTCTGAATATTTGGATGCTGTCTGTGTTGAACTAAATTACATATCTCAGCAGCTTGCCAGCTGTGGGGAAGAAAAGAACAGCACCTAGCTCTTCAGGGCCACTGTCAGCATCCGCTTTAAGTCATTAACCTCCCAGTGTGGGGAACAGGAGTATCATTGCTTAGACAAATGTGACCTGATTCAACACACAGTGCTGTGTGATAAAGCTTTTGGATTTGCTATTTTTGAGACTCATTTATAACTGGGCTTCTTTAATGTTTTCTACTTCTTCCTCTTGTTGCACAAGAAAATTTCATGTGACCATGTAGGTACACAAATTAACATTTCCTGGTAATAATAAAGATATATATATGGTTTTACCTTTTATTTAAGATGAAAGAAAACTTGCATACTAATTAGATGGTAGTGTTTTTAATATGTTAATCTTTCAATAGCCACATCTTCTGTTTATAACTTTAAACATTCTATTGGTTCAAATTAGTTCTACTTTCCCACTCTGTTCTTTGCTCTCCTGGGCTTCAGTATAAAACTGGTTTAAAACATCCAGTAATACACATTCCAATGATTGGAATCTGAGCTGCCTTTCCATATCCTCTTCCAGATCATCTATAAAGTTTCAGTACAAGACCAATTTTAGACAAATTCTTTGACAGATTGTAAGACAAATTTACTCCATCCTGCTTAGACTGCAGTGAGTCTTCATCCCACTGGAAACACCATGGACCAAGTGTTTCATCTCAACATTCTCATCATCATGCTGATCTGACCTCATAACAGAATTGCCCGTGACAGCGTTCTAAGCTTTTACTCCCTGGCTGCTCTCAAGTTTCATAAAATCCTCCCACAATCCAGGTCCAAATGTTTCTACCATATGGTCACATATACCCACACAAACAGCCCACGTCTCAGTATCCATTTTCTGTGATGGTTATAGTTGTTTTGACAAAACTGAGAAATTTAGATAAAGGAGGAAAGATTTATTTGTGCTGGGAATGGCAGTGTTTTTAGGTTTTTTTGGCAGCTCTCTGCACTTGCTAGGGAGCTAGCTGAGGGACATGAAAGAGGACCATAGTCAGTTACCAGAGTAACCCAGAAGATACCAGAAGCAGATGGCAAAACACACCGCTCATTGTTGTGCCCCCAGTGTCCCATTTCCTCCCATCAGGCAGCACTTTCCAGATTTCTTGCTATCCCATCCAAATAGTGCATTTATTTGTAAGGACGTCAACAAATCAATCCATTGATATGGTCATTGCCTTCATGAGCTTATCACAGCACCAGTCTTCCTTCTGAATACTGTAATGGATACCAATGCCAGAACACAATTGTTTTGGTGACACATATCCCATCCAACCCACAATACCAATGTTATATTTATTTAAAAATAAGATAAGTGTAAAGAATATTTAAATTTTAATTATTGATATTTTAGAATTTGTTTTCTTTATAAAATATTTTAATTTGTATTTATTTATTAGAGACAGAGACATGAAAAGAGAGAAAAAGAGAAAGAGTGAATGGGTGCAGCAGGGTCTCTAGCCACTATAAACTAACTCTAGATTGCATGCAACATCATTTGCATCTGGATTACATGGGTACTGGGGAATCAAACCTGGGTCCTGCGGCTTCACAGGCAAACACCTTAACTGCTAAGCCATACCTTCAAGGCTAGAAATTGCTTTCTATCATTTTCCTGTACATTGATATGTTTATTCTTACTAATAGCTATACTAATCTTTTATAAATAATAATTAAGATTCATTTCCTCCTACGGTGGATGTGGACCCCAGGTGGACAGCCCCTGGATGAGGAGCTGGAAGATGAGGTGCAGGCAATGCTTAGCCTGGATGAAGCTGAGAGCCTGGGGAAGAGAGATGGGCTCCCAGACAGAGGGGGGGGGGAGACTTTAAGGGGGTTGGTGGGGAAGCAGACAGGAGATCACCTGAAATAAAGTGCTTTACAGATTATTTTAGTTTGTGTAGAGTGACTCAGAAGATCATCCCCAATGAACATGTCAGTGTTGACTTTACAAGAACATAAATTTGAAAAAGAAGTTTCAACAAGGATGAAGCCATCCAATGGATGCTGGAAAACTGGCAGAAATCTTCCCTGTTACCTGTGCTGTATGCTGCCTTCATATCTGGTGGTTGGCACCTAATGAACAAAAGAGCAAAGTTTGAGCTACAGAAGCCTTTAGTGCTCTGGTCACTGACCCTTGCCGTCTTCAGTAAGTTCGGGGCAACTGGCGCTTACATAGCGTCCATTTTCATGGCCAAAGGCCTGCAGCAGTCGGTTTGTGACCAGGGTGTTTACAATGGATCTGTCAGCAAATTCTGGGCTTAGGCATTTGTGCTAAGCAAAGCCCCTGAACTAGGAGATACAACGTTGGTCATTCTGAGGAAGCAGAAGCTGATCTTTCTGCACTGGTACCATCACATCACTGTGCTTCTGTACTCCTGGTACCCATGGTGGCTGCGGGTGGTTGCGTCATGACTATGAACTGTGGCATGCACACTATGATGCACTCTTACTAGGCCTCGTGGGTCTCGGGGGAGTTGGCCATGTTCATCATCCTGTCCCCATCCCTCAGGTGCTGACAGGCTGCGTCATGAACTATCTGGTCTTCCACTGGATGCAGCTTGACCTTGACCATGACCAGTGACGCCCCCACTTTCCAAACATCTTATGGACCTCCTCGCTCGTGTACCTCAGCTACCTTGTGCTCTTCTGCCTTATCTTCTTCGAAGCCTACATTGGCAAAATGAGGAAAGCAATAAAGGCTGAATAGTGTCCAAACTGAGGAGGAAGCCATAGCTCAGGGTCATCAAGAAAAATAACAGACAAAAGAAAACGGCACCAGGAATCATATCCGGTGTGGCTAAAAACACACGAGCAGGCATGAAACCCGAGGCTGCATAGGGACGATCGTTAGGTTGACTTAACCCAGTAAGTTTATGATCCTTTTTTTGTGAGGACTCACTGAGCGCATCCCAGGCACGCACTGCTACTGGGGGTGGAGGTGGGGGCCCTTCCCTCTTATCTTCAACTCTAGGACAAACACAAACAGAAGGGAGCCAGAGACAGAAACCAATGGAAAGACAGTATAAGTTCTTAACACTATATGAAAAAGAAAATATCTTTACTAAGTGTTGTATTTCTCTAAAGTTGGAGAATTAATTTCACTTTAAAAAATTGTGCAAGCCCATAGACTTAGACAAAATATTTTCTAATCTTTTTTGACATGAAATTTGAGTCAATGGAAGTGATCAAAATGGAAGGGACAACAGGGTTTATGTCTAGAATAAGAGTGCTTTTACAGAAATCAAAGTCTTTTAAAGAAATGTTGCTGTTGCAGCCCCATAAAGAAAAGATGTGTTAATGAGTTTTTTTTTTTTTTTTGCTTTGCTTTGTTTTTTGTTCTTTAAAAGAAGGTTATTTGTCCCTTTACTGCATATCATCAGGCTACAGAGTCTATTACAACTAATCAGGGGTCAATACTTTTCCAAGGTTATTTCTGGGAGATGGAATCAGAGCAGCTCAAGTCCTGAAATGGTGGTTAACTGTTGAGTTGCTGAGAGTTGATGGGTTAAGTCCTGCCCTGGCATGGGACAGGAAGCATTATCCTTTGCTCAGATGCCTTCGTCTTTTGAAGAGTACCTTAGAATTGGAAAAAACAAATCTCAACCAGCAAAATCCAGAGACACAGAGGCTCCCAAAACCTCACCACTGAAGTAGAACTAAAATGATCCCAACGTGGCTCGGGAAATTCGTGGAAGAGGGGGTGGAAAGAATGTTAGAGCCACAAGCTGGGGCATTATGCACAGAGATTTGGCCTATCCCCCATAACTCTTGACTACCCCCACAATGCATGACCCACATTCCCCATTGATGAGCGTCCCTTTGGAGGAGGGAAGACAGGGAGGAGGATAATGGAGTCACCATTACAAATGTAAAATTAGAATAATATAAATTTTAAAAATAATAAAAAGATCTCAACCAGTAATGTGAAGACTGGAGTCCTATACTATCTGTACAAAATGTAACAGCACATGGCCACTGGAACAGGGAATGGGAGACAGTAAGGGACCAGCTGGCAGACAACATATATGTCCCTTCCCCTTTCACTTCACACATACTCCTGACTTTCCAAAGGAAGCCCTGTGGGACAGTCCATGTTTTCTGTATTTTTGTGACTCTGACCGATTTGGGGTGAACACTGTGTTTCTGCCTCATCCAAGTTTGCCCCTGAGCAATGCAGAAGCGTGTAAAGTGCCCTCTGCTAGCCAAGTGGAGATCCTTCAACAAACACATTTCAATACGGGCTTGGCTGAAAACAGTTTACAACAAAGGGCCTCCTGCCCCCACAGATTAATCCTTAAGTTATATTAAATATCCATCATATATTTGGCCAAATCAGATCACATCCATTCTGCTTCAAGTCAGCTTCAGAATTTTTTTAAAGTGACTTTCGCTCTGAAACTCAGAAAAATCAATTAAGAGCCATATTTTTTTAGTGTCTTTTCTTTTTTTTTATTTATATTATTCTAATTTTACATTCATAATGGAGACTCCATTATCTTCCTCCCTGTCCTCCCTCTTCCAAAGGGACCCTCATCAATAGGGAATGTGGGTCATGCATTGTGGGGGTAGTCAAGAGTTCTCCGGGGTAGGCCCCAGTCTCTGTGCATAATGCCCCAACTAGTAGCTCTAACATTCTTTCTGCCCCCTCTTCCACAAATTTCCCTGAGCCACATTGGGGTCATTTTAGTTCTACTTCAGTGATGAGGTTTGGGGAGCTTCTGTGTCTTTGGATATCTGGCTTAGTTGGAATTGGATGTTCTCTGTGTTTATCTCCTTCAGCCTTTTACTGGTGTTGTGATCCGCAAGAACAGTGTATTCTTGCCCTTCCCCTGCATTACTCTATGGTTTCAGCTGGGGCCCTGGTGAGGTGTGATTGGCTGGTCCTCCCTTCAGGTTTGTTGTCCATCTGAAAAAGATAAGCAAATTCTCCAATGGAGAGAGAAGTTAGTACTAGATAGATGGGATAGCCATGGATATCTTGGAGGGAATTTTATATGCATAGGCCCTCTTCTAGCCCACATTTGGTGGTATCTTGATTGGAGACTGTGTTCATTTTTGTACTTGGTTTTGACTTGTTTCCTAGTTCCAGCAATGATTTCCAATCCACTGAGTGGATCTATTAGCCAAATCAAGAGCAGTTGGTTGCCCACCATGGCTGTGTGCCCCTACGACACTTGTTTGAGCATTATGTCTGACTGTTTCCTGCTGGGTATCTTAGAATGGAAGTTGTTTGGACCGATGTCGGCGATTTTCCCCCAGTTGCTCGGGTAGCATCCTCTGGCACTAGACTAGCTAACTGTCTGGGGACTGACCCTCTTCCAGATTCTGGCCAGGTCTCTCTGTGTTTGGTCTCATTATGTGTATCCTGTCTTCAACAGTAGGGTCTTACCATTAATCTTTGGTGGGTCATCAAGAACTCTGACAGAAATCTGTCTCTTTTGGGAAACCTTGTAGGTCTCTTGGATCAATAGTTCATTGTGAAAGTTAACCCTGTGCTGGTACTGGGAGTTATAAGTCAGTGCCTAGGAAGGTGTGAGGAGAAAAAGATAGATAATATAAAAGAGAAAGTGAGTATAGAGAGGGAATGGAGAGAAAGGGAGAGAGAGGGAGAGAGAATAGAAAGGAAAGCAGGAAAAAATTAAGGTTGGTCTTCATGATGTTCTCTCCAGTTTCCTGTGGTTCAGGTATTCCCTCTGCTGGCCTGCTGAAGGATCAATGTTTTTGCCTGTTGTTAGAATAAAGGGTTTTATAGTATCATTTCCTTTTGGGTCCCTGTTTGATTTCCCCCACCCTTGTCCTCCCTCCCACCCTTTTACTCCCTCCCACCATTACCCTCCCTCCATCCCACCCTCACAATTGTTTGGTCCTCAGAGTGCTTATTAGGCTTGGTAGCATCTCACATGGGTTCAGGTTAGGAGCAACAGATAAAAGAGACCATGTGATGATTATCTTTTTGTGATTGGGTGAACTCACTGAGGATGATCTGTTCCATGTTTGACCATTTTGTACGTGGGTCATGTGATGATTTATAGTTTAGGCTTTGGAGTTCTTTGTAGATTCAAGAATTTAGTCCTCTATCAGTTGTATAGCTGGTGAAAATTTTCTCCCTTTCTGTGAGTAATCTGCTGGCTTTGGTTATAGTATATTAGTCAGTGAAAAAGCTTTTCACCTTCATAAGATCCCAATGGTTGAGTGATTGTTTAATTTCCTGAGGCACTGGGGTTTTGTTCAGGAAGTCTTTTCCCACTCCTATGTCATGGAAGTTCCTCCTATTTTTTTTTATGTTAAGGTCTTTGATCCATCTGGAGTTAAAAAAAAAGCTAGCTATTATTATCTCTGCTATTTCACTCTTCTACAAGTCAAATAAATGTGTTAATGTTCCTAGTATTTCAAAGAAGCAATTATTTAAAATTGTTCAGTGTGATACAGTAGTAGTCTAATTGGTTAAGTAGCTTAATGATTAGGAAACTAGATGAAAAGATTAATGACGTCTACTCTGCATAGATTCTACACACATAACCACACACATGCACACAGGTATGGGTACACTGAACTGCAAAGCTCAAAAGAATAGGAATACAATTTCTGCCTAGCAGAAATAATTGTTTATCTTCTTGCTTTATTTGAGATTGTACAGTAAAAAAGAACCCTCAAATTATTTTATATAATTTTAACTTTAACTGTTCTGTCATTCATGAAACAGAGCTGCCCTGCTTCTCAGTGAGAGATGGCAAGGGTGTTTTCAGCATCTTGTTTATATGTGGAATTTCAGAAGAATAAAGTTTTATTCCATTCTACGTGAATGGCTTGAAAAATTTACCAATCAGGTCATGACTGAAAGAGCCCTGGAGATAGTATGCTGGGAATGGAAGCTGTTAACATCCATGTTAAATGAACATCTGTTGGTGTCTTGATGTTGGTTGATAGATGAAACATGATTGATGGAGGAATGTATTGTTATTAGGGCAAAAGTTGACATGAGCTGAGCTGTGAGTTTCTTAGAATCTTATGTTCTTTGGAGCTCTGCAAACACACAACACTGCACAGTAAGCCTTCCCCCCTGGCCTACAGTAGACAGTAAACAGAATAATTAAAATGAGGAAAAGACCACATGTTAGTTGACTTGAATTCAATCATAAGACGAATGTGAGGATCACTGGTTGATTTAAGTTGAATTCAGCAATTGATCATAGAACACGAGTTATAGTATGCAAAAAGAGAAACACAACATAAGCAATGTTTCCAACACACTTTAACCTTGATGTTAGCTTCATGCTGTGTTCACTTGTAAAGTAACTGAGAATTTTTGTTTGCAGGTTGAATATCTACTAAATAGTTTTTAAACTAGATAAATATATCTAAAGGCATTTCCAAATGTTAAATCACAGGAGGAAAAAAAAAAAGCCACACATTTTAAAAACAAATCTGGTATTTCAGGTTCAGTACACTATTTTTAAGATCTCAGCTTAACTGTTTTCATTATATCAAGATATGGGCTATACCCCAGCCCAGAACACATCTTAAGTCCACTAGAGAATTGTCTGCCACATAAGTAATACTGCTGTTAGTTCACATTCTAGAACAACTTGGGCAGGCAAGTTTTTGTAGCTGCCCCACTATGCTGCAATAGATTACCTTCCTATTAAATATTTCCACTGCATTCCAATCCCAGCATGGTGAAAACAGAATTCCTGGATTGAATAAAAATAAATCCTTCATTTCATATATATGTTTGTAATTTTATACAGTAGGTCTGAGTGTCAACTCAAACATACACGTTCACAATGACATTCTAGTGAGAAATACTCCTCCATTCATATAGTGAGAGATTTTATGTTGGTCTTCTAGTGTTGCTAATAAGAAGAGAAAAAAAAAACTATCATTTATTTTTTTTTGTATTTATAGCCAATTCCAGGCCAAAGTACTGAATTAAAATCATAGATTATGATTATTAGTCTAAGTAATTTATTCCACATTTTCTAATCATACTGCACTACAAAAATTAAAGACTATAAAGGGAAATTACATATTTATTGTTTGAGAAGAAAGCAAGTTAGTTATGTACCCATTACATCTCCAGACGTAATTAAAGAGACTGGTCAATCCAGTAACTAACATCTTGACTATGAATCTTTGTGCAAGCAGATTTTAGTATAACTGAATGAAAAGCTACAGGAAACTAGAACACTTTTAGGAAGGGGACACACAGGGTTGTTTTTTTTTTTTTTTAATCAGATGTATTTTCATGATAAGATATAAAGCCTGTGACATCAGAGTGACAAACCATTCAGAGTCAATTACACTGGAGTGGAATGTTCCAGAAGCCTGGACATATTCCCAAATTGCTCAGTTAACCTGGGAAAGTCAGGATGCTCGAGTTACTATCTTTTCCTTGTTCTGATAGGACAGGTATTTAGAGATTCCACACCTGAGTCAGCTCCAGTACTTTCTGAGGGCTTCTCTCAGTTTACATACAATATTTCTTTAAATGTTGATTTGAGAGAGCCACTGGGGCAATGGAGACAACTAACTAAACTTCTTCTCTCAGAGTTCAGAGCTTTGAGTTGTACATGCATCGTCCATCTCCTTCTCTCAGACACATTTCCCTGAAAAGATTCCAGTCCTTACAGGTAACATTGTGTGTGGATGTCAGGATAGAAAGCCCAGTGCTTTTCTTTTTTTTTTTTTTCTCTAATTACACGTGTCTTTTTTCTCATATTTTTGATTCAATCATAAATATTTTGCTATGTCTTTGGGACAATAGCAGAACCTGTTTTCATGCCATGAGTCATAGTGTTCCATATTTTTCTGTTGCTGTTTTTATATACAACTCTCAATCATTGTGCCTCAAAGATCTTGCCATTAAAAAGGGATGTTAGTAAGAATTCACAGCATTTGATCTTGCCGTGTGTGCACATTAAAATGACAGCAGAGTAAGCAACAATGCCCTATTTTGGTAGTCAGTATGAATCACTAGGTCTCAGTTGGCCAGTGAGCCAGCATCCCCTGATAGTGTGCAACTAAAAGTGTGAGTAAAGTTGTCCTCAATGCCTTTGACAGGCTGAAATTAGAAACATGTGTGTGCCATATAGCAGAACCCATAGCCAAAAGGCCAGTTCAGCATTCCTACACAGGACATTGGAGAACACTCAGAAGCCAGTTGATCATTAGTCACTTTTCAGATCCTCAGACTCATTGAAACTTCACGATGCACAGATGGGATACCTCCAAAGGTCTCTTCCTCCCACATAAGTTTTGAAGAAAGTGACACAGTTTGCTCTGGCAGGACAGAAAGAAGGAGAGCAGGAGCACATTTGAGGGGTGTTTGGGAAAGTCTTTGTAACACAGTACCTTGAATGCAAAAGTCATTCACTGGGCATCCACTCTTACCCACCACTCATTGTCATTGAGTCCTATGGAAGTAATGGGCTGACAAAGTGACTGGCCGTGTAAACCAGGGTCAAACCACATCTATAACCCATTTAGGTACAATTGAAAGAGTCCGATTCATGTTGGCATCTACATCTGTTATTTTGTCAATACTTAGTGGCACTTGGGACTTTTTCTCCTAGTGGACAAAAAAACCAAGAAATAGCCAGATAGTGCTTCCCAGTCACGTGGTTATGTTGTTTCAGACAAGCACCAATCTGGGGATCGTCATGCAGGAGGCTGCTCGCTGCTACTTGAAAGAAAACTGGAACATTCAACTTCTTTGACATCCTGGAGCCTACGTTCAGGGGAGACAAACTAATCCAAACTCACAGAGCAAATCATGATAGTGTTGGAATTGTTATTTTCAAGTGCTTATTTCACAACATTAAAACTATAGTTTGGTGTATTAAGATTAAAAATAAAGTCATCATATCTTTTGATTTAAAAATAATGATAAAATTAAAATTTTAAAGTGAAATATGAAATGACAATTTATGGAAAAAATCTATAAAACAATTAGTATCAAACATGTGATTCCTGAGAAAAGGGATACAAACAGAGCCAAAAGATACTTTGGCTAAATACTGTTGACGTTGTTTCTAGGACAAAGAGAAAGAGGGTAAATCCCTTGCAGAGGCGGCTTGGGCATCTTATATTGTCAAATAAAGCTCTAGGTTCAAAGTAATCAATGCATTGTTGCACATAGAAAGACCTCTAGAGACTTACATAACACATTATGGAGGGTTTAATACAGAGAGCTCAGAATAAACCTGAGAAGGAAAAAGAACACCTTTGGCTCAGTATGGAAACACCCAAATGGATTGCTAGTATTTCTGCCCACTGCTATACAGAATTCGGAATAGTGCTTGCTCCTGTGAGCCCAACTGAAAGCTGCAAGATTCAAGGGATCCTGGCTTAGCAGTAAGCAGAAATAAACCCTAATCTGAGCACGGATTTTTAACATATAAAGTAATCAAACAAACTTGATCCAAAAAAAAGATCAACATTCAAGTGTGAAGTTTCAAAAAATAGAAATCCACATATTAATTGTAATATGCACTATTCAGTGATTGTCTTTTAAACATTCTCTCCATTTATAAGTTAGATAGAGGTAAACTAGAACAGCGTTTAAGCTGTCCTGAAATCTGAACATAGACTTGTCCCTAGTTCCATAAACTGCTTATTTTAGCCATTTATTCTTGTCCTTTATTCCTTAGTCTCTTTATTCATGTCATTCATTGTTGTGAAAATTTAAAGATGTTACAACCATGATTTTATGTGTTTTGTCTTCTGTATTTCTTTGCCTGGTCTTATGAGAGCAAGTGCACAATTATGTTTGAAAAATTTAAGCAATTTTTGTAGACAGCCTTAACATAGATTTTGTTAAATTTTATGTACTATTTATCAAGTTAAAAATCATATGATTTATTTATTTTATTTCTGTAATAGAATATATTTCACAAAATATATATATATATATATATATATATATATATATATATATATTTATGCTCATAGGTTGATGAAAAATTATCTTACAGAAATTACAGTACAATAAAAACAGACTATAAGCTATCATATGTTTACATTTTGCCTAATTAAATTTAGAGCAAATTATTTTATCCATAGTAATTTGTATAAATTGAATTATAGCAAATACCTAATTAATGGAAGTAATATATATATTCAAATACACACAAAAATGTGTGTGTGTGTGTGCATGTATATGTGTGACAGCAACATTTGAAGCTTCAATTTCACTCAATTTGATGTTTAATTTACTCTAACTTGATGAAGTGAACAGTATTGAATTACATTTAAAATGTCTAATACATCCTCTAATCCATGATTGCAGGAGCTTGCTGCAAATGAAGTATCCTTCAGTGATTTTCATCAGCTGTCTAAATCTCAAGTGCTTTCATTAATTCTAAAGGCTGTGTTTTCTGAAAATGATGATCAAGACAATGCAGAATTAAAAGAAGCCCACTTAACTCAAACTAATTCTGAATAATAATAAAAAAAAACCATCCACATGCTTTATACATAGGAGAATGCCATCTTTCCTATTATGACAATTGAATATCATTTTAATTATGTTTCAGTAACAAAAGCTCTTCTTTTTCAACTATTTCATTTTATTCATTTCTTTAATTTATTTATTTGCTTTTGGGTAGCATGGTAGTGGTGGTACAGGATCTCAGGCCATAACCAAAATTGTTATGTAGCCAACTCCTTTTGTTTTTCTATGTCCACTGCCACTCCCCTAGTGTTTTAAGTTTCTGACACTAATCCTAGCTTGTTTATTAATTTCTTTATGAACACATACTTTAAAACTGCAAGTATTTTACTAAAATAGCATTGTGAAAAAACACTTAAAGATAAGGCAAAAGTTGGTATTATATTTCAAAAGTAGTATGTAAATATCTGTAGCAGATTTAAATCAATGTTAATTTGGCAGGAGGAGATAATAAATAGGTGCATAATCTGATATACACACATGGGTTATTATATTCATATAACCCTTTGACTTGTATGTTACATGTGTCCAAATTTTATTTATAGCATATTACAGGCATTAATGTAAAGTAGTTCTACCCACATGAAAATATTCAGTACTCTGTAGGAATTCAAAGCAGATTCCAAATTTGTGGAAGATCACCACAAGATTGTGGAGCTTTTGTTTCTTCTGTGTGAGGACAAAGAGGAGCAGTTCATGACTAAATTTCATGCTCCTGTGAACCTCAAAATAATTTATAAAGTTTTCAGGGAATTCATTTGATTTTTTTTTTTCTGGCAGTTATAGTAGGTATTTCAAATAAGAGAAAATATTTTATCCTTAAACCTAGATAATCTATACATTTAAGGATGACCTTATGACAAACATTACTTTAAAATTTACATGTCAGTGTACTATGTATGTCATGTCACTGATTTAAAATATAATATCTACTGATTTCAATTCAAATATGAACTGGGGTTTAATATTATATTTTATGTTATTTGTTGTATTTTATTTTGAATTTTGGGATTGATCATCATTTATAGCTCCAATTTGATCTAAATACTTGTGTAGTCAGTCAAAATGTACAAACTTAAATATGAGGGAAATCCTATAATATGTCCTGTCAGCACATTTCTGAATTGGTGTTCCTCTCCCTCTACATGCTTTTCTTGAAGTTGAGCATTTTCTGAAAGAGTAGATAATTACTTATAATTTTATGTACAATATTGTCATCTAAAAGACACTGAAATTATCAGAAAAGAGGCCATGAGACATGGGACTATGAAATGAAGGGAGGATTGTGATAGCAACTTACAAGATTTTGTTGGGTTTAAATCCATACTGTGCTTAGAATAGTCCATTCTTATGAGTAGAATAGTGAATAGAATTACACTTTCTAAATAGATTTATTGAATAATGCAGAAGAAAAGAACATGACATAAAAAACCCTAAAGGAATAAAATGAATTCTCACTGACAAACTTAAACCTTAATGTCCTTAATACGCAGTTAAAACCTAAGATCCAGCTGAAGAGAGGACTCAGTGGTTAAGTGAGATTCCTGTGCAAGTATGAGGGCCATAGAGCTCTGGACCCACCATAGTTTGAATCTCCAGATCACAGCTAAACAGCTCTCTGCCCATGGCCACACACATCTGTAATGTCCCTTTAGCAAAAGAGATCATAGATATCAGGGAATCTCCCAGGCTTGCAAAAATAAATAAATAAATAAATACAATTTCAAATATCATTAAAAGGTTTCTAACTTAAATAATAATGGACTGAAAAGCATAAAAAGGAACACTAGATGTTCAACTCGATCCACACAAGAGTACATAGATATGCTTACACCACACATACCACAGTACACACACACACACACACACACACACACACACATGTTTTATATAATATATTATAACAAGAAAGACCTGCAGTTTAGCCACTCTCCTAATTTCATGTACTAATGGGCATCTGAAATCTCAGCGAATGTAATGATTTGTACATAATCCTTATATTGTTTTTGCTCCTGTAACCTGGTATTTGGTATCATTCTAGGTTTCCAGTCCAAAGATCCATAAGTTTTTGACATACAGCTCTGCCAGTTAAATGGGGATTTGATTTTCAGCCCTTACTTTATCTACAATGGGGACTTCACACTGGCCTATCAATTATTAGTACTTAGTCTGATATGGCTCAGTGTTATTTCCACACCTAATTGTACCCATCCATGAAGTACATATTTCCAAGTATCCCAAGCAATAGAAACATACTTATGAAAAGAATAATGCTTACAGAAAGTAGCTCTCAACACTTTAGAATAAGATGTCCATCAATAGAATATCGATAAGACAATAGTTTGCAACCACGTGTAGAACTATATATAATCTGTTTGTGATTGTCCTCAATATGCTAGCAATTCTTGGATATAAGCAGCATTTAACTCAATTTAAACTTTTTAAAAGCCAGTCATAAGTACAGATTCATTCATTCATTCTAACGTACAAATCATATATCTATCCACCTAACTGCCTATTCCTTCAAACATATAGTCAGTTTTGCTCTTTTAAAAATATTTTATTTGTTTATTTATTTATTTGTTTATTTTGTTTTATTTATGAAAGAGGATGAAAGAAAGAAAGAGAGAGAGGGAGGGAGGGAGGAGGGAGGAGGGAGGGAGGGAGGGAGGGGAGGAAGGGAAGGAAGGAAGGAAGGAAGGAAGGAAGGAAGGAAGGAAGGAAGGAAGGAGGAAGGAAGGGGAAGGAAGCAAGAGCACAAGGGCACAACAGGGCCTCCTGCCACTGTAAATGACTTCCAGATGCATGTGCCACCATATGGATGTGGCTTATGTGGGTCCTGGGGAGTCAAACCTAGGTCCTTAGGCTTCACAGACAAGTGCCTTAACTGCTAAGCTATCTCTCTAGCCCCAATTTTGTTCTTTTTATTTATATTAATGCATGATGTATTGTTGCTCAAAAATTTATGCAGAAAGTTTTATGAAATGCACTTGAACACTATTTTTTAAAAGGAAAACATCAAAATGACTAAGGGCACAGGGAAAATGAATAGCTCAATTCTAGAGAGAGTCAGGTTTATACAGGTGAAGATGAAAAATGAATACCTACTTACCTGGGTTATGCATACCAGAACAAACTTGAGAAGAATTCAATTACAATAAAACAAGTAGAGGGTGTGTGCATGTCCATTAGTATGTGGATATCCTAGATGTCCCCAAACATAAAGAAGTAACATTCAAGACTTAAATATATATATAGATATAGATATATATATATATATATATATATATATATATATATATATATATATGTACCAGATAAGCCTCCTGACAAAGCATATAGGGTACAGGGTTATGCCAGGAGCAAAGAAGTCACAGAGGATATGCGGCTTCCTCAGTGATCCTAACCTCATTCTTCTGCAAAATGAGAGGTATACCCTTTAGTGGGAAGGAAAAGAGTGATTTCAGGCTGACCCAGAAATGTTATCATTGCTTCAGGAAGAACAGTAAAAAAGTAACATTCCTGGAGAGAGAAAGAAATAATTCTTTTATTTTATTTTATATTTTATTTTATTATTTATTTTATATTTTATATTTTATTTTATTCTTTTATAATTTTAGCCTAAAACTACTGCTGAGAAAATAGACAGTTTTCACAAGGATCCATTCATAAGATCTAGAAATACAGTGTTGAAGTAAGACAGTCTCCAAGGAAAAAGTGCTCCCACTCCCAAACCCACTGCTTTAGGTGAGCAGGCACCGGATACCAAGTAGGACTGGAATTCTAGGGATGGGAAGAGAGCTGACGAGTTAAAGCTGCTTGCTTGCACAGTTTGCCAGCCTGGGTTCAATTTCACAGCCATCCATATAAAGACAGACTTTTCTTTGCAGTGGCAAAAGATACTGGAACTAACCCCCCCCGCCACACACACACATAACTTAAATGTAAATGTGTAAAAGAAAGACCTAGGCCTGAGTGTGGAATACATACTGAGAAAAGGTCTCTGTCAAATCATCTTCACCATCCATATAAAATCATTTTAGAATTTCAGGATGTTTTAAAGATTTTTAATTCATAGAAATACATTGTACATGGTACTGAGCTGTGTACGATTTTTATACACATATATATTTTGAGTATATCCCCCTTATCCCTCTAACTTGCTCTTCCTTGACCCTCCTGTCATCCTTACTTGCCTAGATAATTTTGTTTCTTCTTTCATGTCATCTATACTTAAATGATTTTTTAATTCACTTCTTTTATTTATTTTTTTAGAGAGAGATAATTGGCACACCAGGGCCTCAGCCACTAAAATTGAACTTCAGACTTTTGCACCACTTAGTGGGCATGTGCAGCCTTGCACTTGCCTCACCTTTGTGCATCTGTCTCAGTTGGGATCTGGAGAGTTGAACTTGAGTCCTTAGGCTTCCCAGGCTACATAAACCAGGTGCACAAAGTGGCCCATGTGTCTGATGTTCATTTGCAATATCTGGAGGCCCTGTGTGCCCATTCACTTTCTGTCTATCTGTGTCTTTCTCTCTCTCACACACACACATGCACAAATAAACAGAAAAGGAAAGTATTTTTAAAAGTTTAGTTTTCACTTAACAACTATGCTAGTAAATGAAGGTGAATGAACATGGCATACCAAATGTGTCATTAACTCAAGCATGAGGATTAATAAAGGAGACTTTAAATCATACAATTAGAAAAGGAGATAGTTTCTGGTGCTTCTCAATGTCTTTGCTGTAAATATGGCTTTTATTATACACAAGTATAATAAATGTAGCTATATCTGAAACTGTGTTTTTGTACAGTTATAATAATAATAATTATTTTTTAGTTTTAAACATGATAGACATCCAAACCTTCTGGAGATAGAGTAGCAAAAATATTGTCTGTCTAGTGCTTCCCAATGACTGTAATAATGCTGCCGAAGGAACCCTACAAAGAATACTTAGGTCAGGGACTAAAAAGTAATTGCAGCAAACCAAGAAAAGTGTTGACGAATCAAAGAGTAAATAATTATTGGCACATTTTCTGTCCAGTTTTTAAAATTTATTTTTTTTTTGGTTTTTTTGTTTCCTTTTTAAAAACATCCTTCACCTTACCACGTGTAGAGAGATGTATCATCGAGACAACAATACAAAAGTAACTCTGTGTTGCAAAGTTGTGGTATTGCATGCCATTTTAATCCCTGTTTTTGTGGGAGGCTCTTCTTAGGAGGACTCTCTTCCCCTTCCCTACCTTTTTTCTTCTCCACTGCCTCCATCCCTCTTCCCTCTCTCCATGCAAGTCGTACTAAGACAAATCTGTACTAGCCTAGACCAGTAGTGATGACCATGGCTTCCAGAAACCATAAAATAAATAAATAAAAAAATAAATAAATAAAATAAATTTTTTTATGGTTAAAATAAAATAAAATATATTTTCTGGAACTAGTAAGGAGAACTTTGAGAAAAGAGTGTAAAATAAATTGTTGTGAGCAGAAATAAGCACAGTAAAAACGGAAAAGAACTATATAGTAGGACAAATGGATTATTTTCTACCTAAAAATGGGAATAAATCAAAGATCTTTCTTCTCCCCAGCACTTTTCAGTATTATCTTGGGGTTCTCCATGCACAGTGAGATAAGACAAATATGTACTATAGTAACTGGGAAATGATGAACATTTTTTTAATTTACAGATAGCATGGTAGACTGTGGAAAGCTATAAGAATCTAATAATTGAGAAAAGTATAAAAAAGTACAAGCCAAATTTTTTTTTAGCAAATGCAAGCAAGGCCACAAGCTAACTTTAATTCATTTTAGGGAAGAGAACTAGTAAGAACTTTGAAGAAAAGAGTGATTTTTAAAATAAATTATTTATTTTTGAGACACAGAAATGACAGAGACAGTGAAGACAGAGAAAGAACTCAGCTATAATAGGACAAATGGATTATGCGCCACCTTGTGGTCAAGTGTGGGTAATAAATCAAAGATCTTTCTTCGTGGGACCTGCACTTTTCAGAATTATCTTGGGGCTTAGGAAGCAGTCACAGTGAGATAAGTGCAAGAAGCCACATATAGTGGTTAAAAAAAACAAAAGAACATTTTTTTACTAAAATTTATTCAAAACCAGGATGTTGAGAGTTGGTAAAATTCTTAAGATTGAAAACACAACCTTCCTGGATCTAATATTTGATGGTTGGAGTATTAAAAAAGTACACTAGCCAAAACAGAGAACACTTTCAATAGCAAATGCAAGCAAGGCCACAAGCTAACAGGGGCACTCATTCACTGTTAGGGGAAGAGAATATAAGAGTTGGTACTGCTACTTAGGAAGAAAGAGTAGTGTTTTTTTTTTTTTTTTTTTTTTTGGTGTTTTTTTTTTAATTATTTTATTTATTTTTTGGAGAGAGACACAAAGAGAGAGAGACAGAGAGGGAGAGTGAGACAGATCGAGATGGGTGCGCCAGCAGTCTCTCAGCCGCTGTGAACGAAATCCAGATGCGTGTGCCCCCTTGTGGTCAAGTGCGGCATTGTGCCCTTGTGTCACTGCATCTGGCTAAACGTGGGACCTGGAGATTGGAACCCGATTCTTAGGCTTAGCAAGCAGGCGCCTTAACCACTAAGCCATCTCTCCAGCCCTAGTAGTGGTTTAAAAAAAAAAAAAAAACATAAAGGAAACTAAAATCTATTCAGAACCAGGATGTTGACTCAGTTGGTAAAATTCTTACCATTGAAAATTGAGGCCTGCTGTTCAGTTCCTAGCACACACATAATGGTAATGAATGTGGAAGCCCATCTGTAATGCCAGCAGAGGGTGGAGAGAGACAAGGAATCTCCAAGGCAACTTGGCTAGACAGACTAGCCAGCCAAGTAGTAGTACATTCAAGTGAGAGAACCTGTCTGTATAAATAAATGTACAGTGGTATAGGAAGAGACTGAACATCAACTTTTTAAAATTAGTTATCTATATAATGTGCATATAGCCATGATGGTACCATCATTAGCCTTCTCCCTGCCCTCCCCCCCATGGGATTGTGGGTCTTGCATTGTGGGGGTAACCATCAGTTATGGGGGTGAGGCAATGTCTCGGTGCGTAATGACCCAACTTATGGCTCTAACAATCTTTCAGCCCCCTCTTCCACGAATTTCCCTAAGCCATGCTGGCTTTATTGTCAACACACATGCACATACACAAAAGAGACATATGTGCCCATCTGCAAACGAACATGCATGAACACCACATACACATAAGAAAAGTGAAAGTAAATGATCCATAATTCTGGGGGAAGCTGAATTTGTGTGAAGGCATGAGATAAATTGGGAATCTCTGAGCTTCCTTTCAATTTTGTCATTGACCAACAATGACTTTAAAAATTAAAATTACTAAAACCAGGAAGAATAAGGATTATATTACATGGCAAGAATAGGGGATAAAACTGGCTTTTGATTGATACAAATGTGGGATAGCCCAAAATCTAACTGTAAATTTTCTTAGTGTTTAGTGAGTGGAAAGTAAGGGTTCCCAACAGAAGGATCATTTAATAAATGTAAAAGAAAGACATAACTGAAAGAAGAAGCCTGAATTGGGCTTTGATGTTTGTTTATAACTTTAATGTCTAGAAGACAGGGACAGGACCATGACAATAAGGCATCAACCCATTCAATTCAATCAGAACTTGCCATGTCTTCAGTTGCTTAAATCTCTCTCAACCTGATGTAAGTTAGACTGTAGAAATTTTGGTTGACACCAAAAGAAAATTATTTTGTTTCTTCTGGTTGATGGGCCACTAAATTAAACTGCATTACTTAACAGTAGTGGACAGTTCTTTCTCTCACATCCCAGGGTCACTCTCCTCTCAAATCAAAGCATGGTCACTTTAAAGGAAATGTCGAGCATCCTCTGGGACTTCGTGAAATAGATTCAAACACATTTGTTTGGAGATATTTTAGGCATGTATGGCAAAATCATCCTATCCTAAGCAGAAGGAGAGGAAGATAGGTCTACGTTTGGCTGAAATGCTAGATTTGGGGGCATAAAACAATACTATTAAAAAGAAGTGAAGAAAGACATTCTATTTTATAGAAATTATAAGCATCTGTACTCCCATTGAACTGTCACTTTATGGAATAAAAAAAGAACATCCAACATACAGCTGAAACACATTTCACAGCTGAGAAAGGAAAGGAGTGACTATGATCTGTAGGTTGCACTGTTTTGACCCACTTCATGTGAAACTCCTCCATGTAAGTGCACTGTAGGATTACGTGTCATCTGTTGACACTTCCATCCCAGCTCTCCCAAAAGAGAAAATTCAGATCACAGAGAAACTGTAAATAAAGAAATGTTCCTTTAGACACTCACTCGGCACTTACCATTAGGGGATGGGGAAGAATACACTTGGATTACCTGTTTCTGTCCATAAATCAATGACTATTGTCAAATCAGAAAACTCATTTGTGTTAACTTCCTTCCTTCCTTCTATGCATTGTTTCCTTCCTTTGTTTCTCCCCCCTTCCTTTTCCTTCCTGTCTGTTGTTGGGAGGGAACAAAGATATGAATTATAATCTATTATTCCAGCTTCTCCAACACTTTAGTAAAATAGTGATTCTCAAAGCTTCTCTAAATCACATGATTAAACTGTCTGGTGGGATTCCTGGCAGCCAGGCAAAGACATTCTATGTGACTTGTCATATTCAAGGACTGGAGAGCACTGTTTAGAATCCAAGGCCAGGGCTGGGGAAATGGTTTAGTGGTTAAGGCATTTGTCTGCAAAACCTAAGGACTATGTTCAATTTGCCAGGACCCACATAAGCCGAATGTACAAAGGGGCACATGCATCTGGAGTTCGTTTGCAGTGGCTGGAAGGCCTGGCGAGCCCATTTGCTCTTTCTCTCTGCCTCTTTCTCTGTAATAAATAAAATAAAGGTGTGCACCACCACAAAAAAAGAAGCCAAGGGCAAAGGCCAGACATCAGGAGAACCTAATTAATTTTTTATTGCACAGAGGGTCATAGGAAGTATGCATGCATACATCATACATACATACATACACACATACTTCTGTGAATTTATTATTAAAAACTCAAAATTGCTTCCTAATTGTTCCTGAACTTCATGAAAGAGGTGTTTTTTTTTTTTTTTAATTCCTATATATTGATGGAAACCAGCCACACTAATAGGTAGACCCTAATAGCAGCTCAGAAAGAAGGAGTATGGGACGGGGGAATCAAACAATTTCAAGTACATTTCATAAAGATACTTCCATCTCACCTATAACTGATGCTTCCAAAGGATTAATGCATGAGGAAGGGTTGGATATTGTTTAAAGGTTTAAACTACAGCTATCACAACAAGACCAGAAGAATTTGAGAGCTTACATGGAGAAAATTGTTCTGACTACTGGTTTGGGAACATGTTGGGCCTGAGAAGTTAAGAAGGAGGAAAAGAGAACAATCTTTGTCATGCACAGTCACTGATGGATATAGCATCTACTTGAGGAGATAAGCCTTGTAAAAGCTCCTTTCTGAATTACCATGTATTGTTTGACATTGTACTTTAGATGTATACGGCAGCAATTAACTTTACTCTTCTAAATAAATGGTTAATTGGCCCTAAGGTCATAAGGAACCTTCATATATTGAAACAAACACTAACTCATCCCTTGAAAGCATAAGATTAGACACATTTACTCCACAGGACATAACAGTGGCAGGAATAGCCTAAGTTTTAAGAGGCCTGGTGCAGTCCACAGATACTCTCATGCTATGGACAACAACGAAGAATCACTCTCACATTTCCGTACAAAAAGTTAAAGTGAAGCCTTACAAGGGAAGTCAGTGATAGTATATGATAATAGCTGAGAACACAAGAGAACCACCAGGCTCCCTTTAGTCATATTACTGACAAACACTGACATCAGACCATATTTAAAGAGATTTTTGTGAGAAGCTAAGATTGTATAGAAAATGTATTGGCATTGTCGGGAGACAATATTACACCATCTTTAAAGTTACTGTATGAATTATATTAGTTTTTTTTTTTGTTTTTTTTTTTGTTTTGCCAGAATAACTTTCTATGGATGTTTGTATAATTCAAAAGGTAAAAGAAAAAGTTGAAATCTTAAACTTTTTCTCCTCTAGGACAAAAATTGGACAGGTTTGCTTGCTGGGGCCTTTCTAAGTATATTACAAGCTCTAGTTTCCTTATCTGTGGAACCAATTTTCTGTCCATTCGACATCTATGTGGGCCTGACTCTGATATACCAATGTGGCATTTTGGGGATAAGATAAATAAATGAAAATAAAAGCTTACTCTGACCACCATGCTGTGAGGAACAAAGTCCTCTGTTTCAAATATTTATAACTTATGCATAGGAAATGAAACTGGGTGGATTGAAAATTTCACAAGCATGGAAAAATTCAGATCATTAAATATTTGGAAAAAGTGAACAAAACAGGAAGATTCATATTATCTAATTTCATTTCTTTTTTTTTGGGGGGGGGGAATGAGGTTTATTTAGGCTTACAGGCTTGAGGAGGAAGCTCCATGATGGCAGGGAAAACGATAGCATGAGCAGAGGGTGGACATCACCCCCTGGCCAACATAAGGTGGACAATAGGAACAGAAGAGTGTGCCAAACACTGGCAAGGGGAAACTGGCTATAATACCCATAAGCCCACCCCACCAATACACTGCCTCCAGGAGGTGTTAATTCTCAAATCTCCATCAGCTGGGGACCTAGTATTCAGAACACCTAAGTTTATGGAGGACACCTCAACACTGAAACCTTGGATCCAGGGATGGCATGTGAAATACTTTTTTTTTTCACCATGTGAAATACTTTTGGTGCAAATTCACAGCACCCATAGTCTTTACCAGTCCCTGCATGGTTCAAAATTCAAAGTTTCATATGACAATCAAGACAGTCCCTTAACTGTGAGCCTACCAAAATCAAAACACAACTCATATGTTTCTAGCATACAGTGATATAAATTTTATATTCCAATATCAAAAGGAAGGAATAGGGACCCCCTCCAATTATGGTTGTCTGTAGCCAATTCCCTGGAAACGATCAACTTTGAGCCCACAGTATTACTTGGCAGACATGCCATTAGTGGTTCCAACATTAATATCCTGGAGTCCACTTAAGGTTTATCTTAACAGCTACACACCATGTCCTCTCACAGCATCCATCCTGGGACTTCAATCCTGCCTCAATTTGATTATCATCAGTGGCTCTCTGGAAAATGATACAGTGATTCACGCCACCCTAAATGATGCATATTTCTTCTTCTAAAACAAGAACTGGGTGGGTGATGCTCCTTAATTTTTCTGTTATATAAGAATAAAGCATGACATCAATGGAACACAGCTAAAGATGCATCTGTAGCTGACCCTGGGGGTAGAGACCTCTTTAATCATTCTTCTTTCAGGCTTTTATCTTTTAAAAAAATTACATTCTTTCTATATTGAACCTTCAATGGGTTGGGTCCTGCTTCCAGAGTATCTTTCTTATGGCCCTAGTACAGAGCTATAGATTTCTCTTTAAAGGTGGCAACCTATTTAATAAATATAGCCGAAGTGATTTTAAACGTGGTCATATTTCTTTTCTTTCTACACATCACCATTTTCAACTGCCTGATCTCGTTTTTGTTCTCTTTCATTGAAGATCTGAATGCCATTAGCTAAAGAGTAGCCAGTCCACAGTCCACAGACTTAATGATCTTCTGCCTTGACATTTCCACCACTAAACACATTAGTCCATGTGGTGGTTTGAATGTAAATGTATAGCCCCATAGACTCAGTTTTCTTGTGTTTTTTTTTTTTTTTTTTTTTGAGAGAGAGAGACAGAGAGAGAGGGAGAGGAAGACAGAGAATGGGTGCACTAGCAGCCTCTCAGCCTCTGGGAACAAAATCCAGATGCATGCTCCCCCTTGTGGGCAAGTGCAGCATTGTGTGCTTGCATCACTTTGCATCTGGCTAAACGTGGGGCCTAGAGATTGGAACTGACGTTCTTAGGCTTAGCAGGCAGGCGCCTTAACTGCTAAGCCATCTCTCCAGCCCAACTCAAGTTTTTTGTTTGTTTGTTTGTTTGTTTGTTTGTTTGTTTTTGGTTTTTCGAGGTAGGGTTTCACTCTAGCTCAGGCTGACCTGGAATTCACTATGTAGTCTCAGGGTGGCCTTGAATTTTAGGTGATCCTCCTACCTCTGCCTCCCAAGTGCTGGAATTAAAGGTGTGTGCCACCATGCCCAGCTTCAGGTATTTTTTTTTATAAACCTTCCTACTTAGTGTTCAGAAGGTGGAGCCCTGTGAAGCATGCATGTCCGTGGAGCAGATTTGAGTGTAGCAGTAAGGTGTGTTCAGAGCCACTTTGAGTACTGTTCCCACTGCCAGGTGTTGGCTGTGGTCTCTCTGCTATGGATACATGAAGTGAGCCAACTTCTTCTGCTTCCAGGAGCTTCTCCTGGAATCTGTATACCTGAAATATTTTCTTCCCATAAGCTGCTTCTGGATGTATGTTTATCAGGACATACAGAGCATAACTGCAACAGCCCATTTATTTTAAATTTAGCCTTTGTTTTCAAGTTCTGAGGATATGGGCAAAATGCATCTAGTTTGTGTACCGGAGTATCACATGAATTGCCTCTATCACAGTTCCTGATAGAGTCTTTGTTCCCCTCTGAAATATCCTCAAGAGTCCAGTCACCACATGCTGCATTTCTCTCTGCCTTGTAGGCTTGAAAATGTCCATCAGAATTGTCCATTAAACTGTGATTATAGCATTGTAAATATTTTCTAGTCTATAGTTCCAAAGTTTTCCAAATTCCTCCTCCAAATCAATCCCCAAAGACTACAAACCACAACATCATGTTTATCAATACAATGACACCACTTCTTGCCACAAACTTGCTCATTGGTGGGACAAAATGACTATCCAGAAGCAGTTTATGGAAGAAAAAGGATTTATTTTGGCATATAATTCCAAAAGACTGAGTCTATCACGGCAAGGAAAGGCTGATAAGTTGGGAAGGTAAATCTGCAGACAGAAACAATGAGAGAAAATAGTATATGAGAGGCACTGTAAACCCTAAAATGCCCTCCTCCCTCGTGACACATTTATTCTAACATGTTTCCACATTCCAAAGTTTCCACAACCTTCATGACTGCACTACCAGCAGGGGACCAAGTATTCAAACACATGGGCATATGGGGAGCATTGCACATTCAAAGTACAATTGGGGGAATATTTTCAAAGAGCAATGTATACTGGCATGAAAATGACCTTATGTAACATAATACCATGTATAATGAACAAATATAATGAAAAATTTAAAAACATGACAAGATACTTGTAAAACTGTAGAATAATAAGAGTATATCATACTGAACTGAAATACTAATTTTTAGGTATTATAGGTAGATAAGATAGATAGTTGATGAATAACAGATGATTTGATTGATTGATACAATAACATAATAATGGAGAACAGTAAACATTCATTATTGCAGGACAAGTATTGGTTCATATTAGGGTCTAGTTTAAGTTAAATGCTCATTTTTTTAGAATGAACATGTAGTTATATATATATATATATAGCTGCATACTATTCAATGGTAACCACTGATAAAAATAGATACTTACTTTTATCATGTCCATTCTGAGCTCAGCCATTCATATATCCATGTAAAAAGTAATATATATATAATTAGAATGTGTATAAGTACCCTTTTCTTTAAAAAAAAAAAAACAGTGTAGGAGAACTTTATCCTTGCCATTGTATTCTTAAATTTTATTTTATTTATTTATTTTTCATTTATTTTTGGAGAGAGACATAGGACAGAGAGGGAGAAGGAGACAGATAGAGAATGGGCGTGCCAGCAGTCTCTCAGCAGCTGTGAACGAAATATAGATGTGTGAGCCCCCTTGTGAGTAAGTGCGGCATTGCGCCCTTGTGTCACTGCATCTGGCTAAATGTGGGACCTGGAGATTGGAACAGCTGGAGATTGGAACCAGCGTTCTTAGGCTTAGCAGGCAGGTGCCTTAACTGCTAAGCCATCTCTCCAGCCCTCCATTGTATTCTTAACAGAACATCTAGATAGTACATTGAAAATATGATCAGAGCCTTGTCTTCCCTTTACTTCCATCATAGTGAGAGGTTCTCTTTCCATGAAGGGGAAGTATATTTCATATATGGGGAGTCATTAAAAGAGCATTTTACATGTTCAACCATCATTTTATTTAACTATTGGCAGCATGGAATTCAAACATAGATCAAGTTTTCAATACTATTTTTATACTGTGATGTGCCATCCCTTTGCTTATCAATGGCTACTTGACTTTTTGAAGTAACATACATGTCTTAAATGTTTTATAAGGATCTTCATATCTTGGCTATTAAATTTCCTTGCTATTTTGTTCCTGTCTCAAGCTGAGGCTATATCCATCATCACTGAGTGTGTCAAACATAATAAACAGTTATTTCTCACTCAGAGATATTGCAATGTCTTTTCCAGAAGCTGAATCATTTTCTGAATTAAATTCTTACTAAATTTAATGTATCAGAAAAGTCTCAATTGTAATGTGAACATTGCTACCCATAAAAGCAGGGATGTTTCCATCTTTCTCACAACTGAATTTCTTTGAGAGCAGAGGCTCCGTCTGCCTTGTTTGCTGATGGAGGCTTATCCCTGAGAAAGCCTTTGCATTTTTGTTCAGTAAATGATATACTGTAATTGGACACACAGGAATAAAATCGTAAAACTTACTCCCCCGGATGCTTTCTTTATGTTAAATTAACACATTTGAATACACATTTTATGAAATTCTCAGTAAAATAACACCTCAACTAGTATCTTGTGACTGGAGAGTTTCCTCTAAATTAAAACACCAAGGAAAACCTTAAATTGCTATTTCGGGTATAGGCTCATGAAATCTCCAGAAAAATTGTTGATCTTAAGACCACATTGGCCTCTGGAAAAATATATATATATATAGCCAAAGGATATCAAAATTTTGATCTATGATCGAATTCCATGTTGCCAATAATTTAACAAAATGTCAATTGATCATTTTAAATGCTCTTTCAACAATTCTAAATATATAAAATTCACTTTTTCTTATGGATAGAGAAACACTCACTTTTGGATTTTGAGTTTCGAAGGATCCAAAAGGTTAACTGAGTAAATTGCAAGGTAAATCCTTTCCCGGGTGCAGTAACAGCCAAACTGGAGTAAAGAGGCTTATGGGCAATTCTTTTGAAAAGGGTCATCTACTGAAGCAACACGATCTCAAGGAAAGAAATACTCTTTTGATATTTAGAGTGAAAAAGAAAACAGCTCTGGACTGCATTGTAATATGACCCCAAAGATGAGAGAAGATATCTTGATAATAATCCTCACTTAGAGACAGCTATCTCAGAAACTTCATTCAGCAAAATCATTTAGATTCGAGAATGCAATTATTTCCCTCTCATCTGCTAGTTTGACTGACGATGAAAAAAATAATCATTGAAACTTTTAAATAGTAATTGTTAATAACAATATGCACTTTTAGAAGTATTGTAACATAATAGGATTTTGTGGAAATTGCACTTAAGTCAGACAATTTTAGATTTTGAATATAATGACAACCAAATACAATATTCACATAGGAGAGTAGATGCATGTAAGCCATGGAAGAGGTTCACTTAATGTTTATGGGTTAAACTTTAATAGATATTTTAAGAGTATACAATTTTTACAAGGCTTTTGTTATCCAAATTCATTATTTTTAAATTAAGCAAATCCTATGATGTACTGATTTACTGTTTGAGTATATTGTGTGTTAGATCATGTACATGTGTGTATCTACATATATTAAATTTATTGTTATTTTATAATTGTAATAACTGTCATTATTTACCACAATATAAACAGGAATATTACATAGGATAAGAAAAGAAGTTCTTAGTATATCAAATGCAGGTGAGAGAAAAGTAATGAACATTAATATTTTCAGTCCTCAAGTAATTTTTATTTCATGGTTTCATAGCACTTACAGGATAGTCAAGCGATTCATATAGAAGAAATTAGTCTTTAAAGAAAATAGTCATTATTCCTGCTAGGTTGCTCATGGGATAGTGATTTGGGAGAGTGAAGCTGAGCTATATTTGTTTGTAAAAAATTCATGTTGTCTTTTGTAGAAATCCCATGGCTAAATACAAACATAAAAATAAACTTCTTAGAGATATTTACCTTATATATCACAAACACTGACATGAATGGAAGACGTGTTAATTAGATCTGTTATCCACACTGTACATATCTTTAAATGGGCCCAATATTTGTCATATTTGATTTGAGCTTTGCTTTATACTCTCACCATAACTCCACTATTCTGCAGAATGAATTTTTGATCATTCTTATGTTTGTTAGGTAGCTGGATACTACCATATATTTATACATGATGATGACATTATATGACTATTAAAATAAGTAGATATGCATATTTTATAACACTTCTCTACTGAAAAGAGTAAATTGAAAGCAAAACTCTGGGAGTACTCGCTTCCTCTTTTGTTGATATTCAATGGCCCTGGGACTTCGGAGTTTAAAAAATATATATTTATTTATTATTTATTTATCTATTTATTTGCAGACAGAGAGATGGGAGACAGATGAGAAAGTGTGGGTGCAACAGTGGGCGTCTATTACCTGAGCTGTCAGGCTTTGCAAGCAAACAGCTTTAACCACCGAACCATCTGCAAGGACTGGGACTTCTGAATTTTCTCATAGTCAAAATATATTGTGTATAGATATTTCATTTAGGAAGATATCCCAAGAAGCATGCTGATGAAGATGGTGTTAATGGGCAGTTGGAAAGAGAAAACAAGTTAAGGAAGTGGGAGTTGCTGACACAGAATTTCCTGCGATCTCTAAAGACATTTTCCCAGCTTCATCATTCGTCCATGACTGAAACAAGAACATTATTTCATCAGTTGTTATTCTCAGAATATTGTATTGCATTGGATCCTCTCAACTCCTGTACTTTCAACTTGGTTTTTATTGGATCTAAAAATAAAAGTTAGAATTGGTCATATCATTACATTGAGACAATTTCTTGTCTAATTCATTGCTGATCTTATTTGTTTTGTAAACAAATGCAGATTGTGAAAAATTTAATAGCAGGTGTCCATACATGTAAATTTGTTGGTACTACAACTGGACCCCCAAACCATCTAATAATCTTCTATATGCATCTAGAGAATTTAGAGAGTATTAGATACACACAATGTATGAGAAAGCTTTATAAATTTTATACTTAGCAAGTTGACAGTAATAAATGATAGCAATACATATTGTTTATATTTCTACTCAAATTATTAAAATGATTAAGCTTTAGAATTTGTATGATGCCATGAGTAAGATGTATCTGAGTTCATCGTAATATAATACAATAATTATGTGCATTTTTATTTTTTAAATATGCATTTAGAAGATGGAGTAGGTATGGGCATGTTGTACAGTACACCTAAAATACATGAGGCACTCAGTTTGATTCACAAAACCACGAAGATATGAGCAACAAAATAAAATAAATTCCCTAGTGTCCACATAAATCCAGATGCACAAAGTGGTACTTGCATCTAGAGGTCATTTGCAGTGGCAAGAGGCCCAGCATTTCTAATCTCCTCACCTAGCCTAGCCTCTTCTCTCCAACCAGTCCTTCCCTTTGACCTTTCCTCTTCTCTCTCTGTTTCTGTTTTTATCTCCTCACAAATAAACAAATAAAATATAAAAACACAAAAGTAAAGCATTTCATATACTAAATGAAGTTTTTATTTTCCCTTATATGGGTTTCAATCTGCACATTACTTATGTGAAGAATACCTAAATGGATAACAGAAACAGATATCAGTTCCTTCCTTACAATATAGCAGAAAAGAGCATGTCTGACTCAATAGTGTTTTTTCCTCAAGTTTTCATTGGTAGGAATATAATATTATTTTTCCATTAAATATACTCCATATATTTTTTTATTTTTATTTATTTATTTATTTGACAGAGAAAGAGGGAGAGAGAGAGAGAATGGGCATGCCAGGGCCTCAAGCACTGCAAACACACTCCAGACATGTGCCCCATGTGCATCTGGCTAACTTAGGGTCATGGGAAATTGAATCTGGGTCCTTTGACTTTACAGGCAAATGCCTTAACCACTAAGCCATCCCTCCAGCCCCCATATATTAATTTTTATACAGGAATAATTTTGGCTTTCCATGTATTCAAAGGGAATAACTGAATAAAGAGACATTTTTATTCTTACAAGATCAGCTGCTTCCACAGTGATTACTAATCATTTGTTTCTTTGGTGTTCTCTGCATATCTCAAGGAGATAGGATTAAGGAAAGTAGCATTTTTCTTCTACATATGAGTTGCTACTAAAACTTCTACTACTTATGTCATGCTAGATATGAGGAGATGTTACTAGAAATAATTCTACATGTTTACAGGACTATGCTCATGCTTACTTCCCACTATGAGTGCTGTTATCTTAAACATTGTATGCTTTGTATCTATTCTATCATCTACAACATATGAAATTTCATAATAAAACAGTATTATGTCACTAAATCTATATTTTTATTACGTATATATAACCCCAGTTATTAGGATACTAGTAGGGACATGGTAGGAGATTTTTATTTCACTTTGTAAATGGAACTATATGTAAAAAATAATCCAGCAAAACTATCATAATATCATATAGTGTGTAAGGGCACAATCTAATCCCAAATACTACAGAGAAGAAAAGTCATACATAGAAAGGAAACAGAGTACTTTATATGAGCATACTCCTGGAAAACAAAAATAATAGGATCTTCCATGCCCTCTATATCTTTACCCCATCTTGGAATGAGAACTGCCTGGCATGAGAGCTGGGAAATTCCTATTGTTTATTAGGTGTGCAAGAAAAAGATGGAGGAAAGAGTTGCTACCTGTCCATGTTAATAATGGTCCTTCTTAGGGAGTTAGTTCATTATATGAGATGTATCTATGTTAATTTCTTAAATATATATTCAGATAAATTGTGATCCCCGTAAAGATCCCCTTCAGAACACCATCCAGATTGACAATGACCAATTATAACAGCCTTACAGCTAACTAAGTTGACTTAAATAATTATCCCAGTTTCCATAAAGAGATGATGCATATAAGTTACTTAGCACATGATCTGCAGAAAGTTTTCAAGATTATAATATTTGTGGGCTGCTAGAAATATTTTAAATTAAGAATTATGAACTACAAGCAATGATAGAAAGCAATAGAACAAGTACTTGTTAGCATTAAGAATTCAAATTAATGTGATTAACTTGAAAATATTTATCATAAAACTTACTGAAAAATAAGATTTGACATACATATATTTCCAGCTTGTAAAAATAAAATGCAAAAATGCAAATGTCATTATGTTTTATGAAGTGAATCATTGTGATAGTTCTTGTATATTTTCAAGAACATATTTTATTAAAGTAATATATACTGATGATCTCATGAAATATAGAAAAAGCAATAAGAAGATTATTTTTATTATTTTTGAATAAGAGGCCTATACAATTGTTACTCATCATCAAAAATATAAATGCATTGTTTGAAACAAACTGTTATTTATTATGGACATAAAACTGATCAGCACATATTACATACATTTATGTAAACACTCTACCATGATGTAATGTGATATCTACCACATTCTTTAATGAAATATCAAGGTTAGCTGTTTTAATGGACTAACCCAATTCCTACTTGCTGGTTGCACAGTATTTACCTTGACAGATGTCAGCTTCATGATGCTCGGAGGAAGTTTGTGGCTTTCATTCCCTAGATTTACAGTAGTGTAGAATGCAGACTGAAATTGAACTAGGAGCCATGACAATGGCAAAATAAACTATGCCAGAAGGACAATTTTGTCAAACATAGAAAGCTCAAGAAAAGCTTAGTGGACTCAAGGAAAATCATAGAAAGGGAAGAGCTTACAGACAAATGAAAAAGAATAAATGAAAAAAGCAATGGACAAGTCTCCTGATGTGTGTTTTCACATGTCATGTACATGCGGACAGACAATGGTGCTCGTGTCCTATGAGCAGAAAAAAAGATTAAAAAGATTATAAAGAAAAAAAGTGTAAAGTACATTCATATTAATTAAAGAGTTTCAGTACATATGTGTCTACATTTTATACTCATGCTTATTAAATGATTTATTTTTGCTTGACATATGTTGCTACTGTTCTGATTAAAGAACTACATACCATGTACCTTGAATAATTCTTACAAAAGAAAATAATTGAATTTACTTCAGTGATTCTTTGAACCTTGTAAATTTAGAGAAAGATGATTGTCATCATATCCATGTGAAGTTCACAAACATAAAGGTGGAGTTAGGGAGATGATTCAGTCTGCATGTACTATACATACAAGCATGCGGTCTTTGAGTTTTAGTAGTTAGCATCCATGTAAAAGCAAGGTACACAAGCTTGTTATTCCAGCACTGGGGACACAGAGAAAAACAATGTCCTTAATACTTGCATGCAGTGTGTCACTTTGCACATCTGAATTAATTGGCCACTGAGGAACTCAACCTGGACTATATTTGAGGCTTTTCATGAAAGTGCTTTTAACCACTGAGCCAATCCCCCAGTCCACTAATGCTTGCTGGCCAGCTAGTCTGGCATAATTGATGAGTTTCAGGTTCAGTGAGAGAACCTGCATCACAAATAATAATAATAATAATAATAATAATAATAATAATAATAATAAATATTAATAATAATAAGGTGGGTGCTGGAGAGATGTCTTAGTGGTTAAGGCACTTGCCCACAAAGACTAAGTAAGGATCCAGGTCTGATTCACCAGTACTCACGTAAGCTAGATGCACATTGTGGCACAAGATTCTGGAGTTAGTTTGCAGTAACTAGCAGCCCTAGCATGCTCATTCTGTTTCTCTCTTTTCCTCTCTCTTTCATGAATAAATAAAAATAAAACATAAAATATAAGGTGGAAGCTGTTACCAGTGGTCTCTGTCAGGGTGTTTAAAGGGTCTTGCTATGTTACTCAAAGAACTGAAGACATATATAAGTAGAAAACGCAGCAAGAAACTATATTTATTTTTTAACTTTATTTATTTATTTGTTTATTTATTTGCAAGCAGAGAGAGGAAGAGATAGAGACAGGAGAGACAGACAGATAGAGAATGGGCAGCCACTGCAAACGAACCCCAGGTGCAAGTGCTCCTTTTACATCTGGCTTACATGGGTCCTGGGGAATTGATCCTGTGTCATTTGACATTACAGGCAAATGCCTTAACAACTAAGCCATCTCTTCAGCCCAAGAAAATATATTTAGATCAGGGTTGCAGTAAAGGATTGAATATTCTCCCAAAGGGGAAGTGGATAATACTCAAGGCTCCCAGCCTGGGCTTCTTTTTATAGGAATTTTAGGGGAGGATGAACCTACTGCTACCAACAAAGTTTGGATGCTCTTCTTGGATGATTGACAGGTTTGGTTTCATATATATATATATATATATATATATATATATATATATATATATATATATGATTTTAATAATTTGTATCCATGCTCATTTGTGCACAGAAACAAGAAGACACAGTATAGGCCCCCAAACTAGCTCAGATATGCTCCCCTGCTCTTCTGATCCCAGATCCATCTCAGAATATATTTGAATAAATATTGATCAGAAGAATTATTACTAAGCAAAAGAGAAAACAAGTTCATTGTTTAGAGTGGAGTGAAGGTGTAGATTGGTACAAATAAATAATGTTGGGGAAAAGGTGTGTAGCCTGCTTAGCACAGTGGTTGGGGTAATAGCTCAGCAATTGAGTCCTTGTCTCACATCCATGTGTGCTTGTGTTCCACCTCTATCACCTGAAACAATAACAAAAGCAGAGTAATGGTGAGTAATGGAGGAAAATACCTGTGAGTTTCCATACACAGTGAATCTACAACCCACACACCAATGCAGCCACATCCATACCAGCATGTCTGCACACATACATGTAAACCATACACACATACATACACACAAATAAGACACACAAAAATAGTCTTTAAATTAGAGAGGAAGAAGTAAAAAATGTGGAGTCTATGTTTCTCATACACATTCTCAGAGAAAGGAAAAGATTTTCCCATTGACTTTCATTTTATTGGGTCTTTAGAACCAAATTAAATCTGATATTTTATTGTCTTTCCCAATACAGACTAACAAACACACTTTTTGAAACTTACTAATATATTAGATGTTTCACGTTTATTAAGAGACAGCAATGAAACAGAACCTAAGAATTTATATATGTGTGTATGTGTGTGTGTACATATACACTAGCATCATATCTATGCAAATGAAAACAAGAATGTAAAAAGATACAACATGATAGTATACAATATCTGAATTATACATTTTTCACTTAAATTGGTGATTAAAACTGTATGCAAATAAAATAACTAAAATCTTATAAATTTTTATTTTGGGGGAAATTTTAAAATACATACAAAATATAAGAAAAATGATGCACATGAACAAGGGAAATAAGTCTCTGCATTAGGAAACTCCAGGAAAACAGAAATGATGGGGCCTTCCTCTTTCCTTTCTTCCTGCTCTTTGTGTTAAAGAAGGCTGGTGTGAAACTAGCAAATTCTACCTGCACAGTAGGCCTGTGATACAGAAATCTAGGGAAGAAGTGATAGATTTTTTTTTATATTCTCCCTTAACCAACCAATTGATTGACTGCCATCGATCCATATTACTGATAGATATGCGTACTCGAAAGTATTCATTTAAATGTAGACCCAGCTGAAAAGCCTTCAGAATGACATGAAGGCTAGTATTTTACCAAATATAGGTCCTATCGCTGGCAAATTTAATAAACATAATTATTACAACTTCATTTTTGTTCTTTTGTTCTTTGTTCTTAGCAGTTTTAAAAACTAGTCCATAAGAGACATTGTAAGTAAATGTAAATGGCATATAGCTTTGAACTACAACTATTATTTCATCTTAGTTTACTAAATAAAAAGCAAAAAAAAACTTACTTTAAAAAGTATATGTTAATGAATAATGCACTTCTAGATATAACTAAGCAAGCCAGGGGCACAGTGATAATTTTCACCAATGTTCATAAGATGAAAATTAAACAATTATTGTGAATCTGGGAGCATAACGATGATGAGAATATTTTCAGTAACCTGCTAGTTTCAGTTTTTCCAGCAATGACACTATATCATAAAATCTAATTATATTACCATTATATTACAATACTATCAAAAAGCTTATTTTCTCTATTGGAAATACCTATTAATTACAAAGGATATTTTCATAGGTTCATGCATACTAAAAGTGTTCTGTTCAATGACTATAACAACTTATCAATTTTATCTATGTAATTTACTTGAAATATTTAGGAGCATTCATATCTGATTAAGATGGGGCAAGTGTTAGCAGCTATCCTCCCCTCTCATAGATAACTCTATAACAATTATTTTTTTTTCAATATTACATCAAGCAAGGTCATACTGCTACCTAGACGTGAAGAAAATAAAACATCAGAGGACTCAATAAGTGCAGCTTTCCTTCTAGACACGCATTCTAGAATACAGTTAAGTTCATAGAGAACAGGAAATTACAGTGAGAGGTGTGAGATCAATATTTTTATATTAAAGCAGTAGATTTATGAGAAAAATAACTGGAGAAAGGAATTATGCAGTGAAGGACCTTCTGACAGGCACATGGCCTGTCCCGACTGTGGAGCTGAATATGAAAAGGAGCAGCGATAAAAGAGTTTGTTCAAGGTCAATGATGGGGAGACAAGTAAAGGAAAAACTATCAGAAAACAAGCTCATTAGAGGGCTCTGGGGCTCAGGACAGAGCCTCTGCTGATCACATCCAGAACACTCCGAATAAAAAGACAGTCTTTTCTATCCAGCACATACAGTGAAACTCCAGGAAAACATCAGAGTAGGAACATATTTTTCAATTCTAAAGGAAAATAGCTCGGGAACCTATCTCAGGAAGGGATAAATGGAAATCCCAATCAAACTCACTTGCAAGCTAATTTGATTGCCAGAGTAAAATTATGCTTTTTATTAGATCAAGAAAACCCAAACATTAAAAGACCAGACATTAGCAAGATGCTGTATAAACCAGGAAATTATTCAATATAAAAGAGGAGATATAGCTTACTAGAGGAATATTTACATCACCATGTTCATTGCTGCTTTATTCACAGTAGCTAGGAGCTAGAATTTGTATACATGTCTATCAAATGGTGACTATATATTGAAAATATAGGACAAATGCATATTGGAAACACTCATCTGTGAATAAGATTTAAATTTTCAGAATAATGGATGAATCTAGAATGTATTATACAGAGTACAGTAACACAGACTCAGAATAACAAAAAGTACATACTTTTGCTCACGTGTGGATCATACAATCAGATTCCTTGATGACTAAGGAGAAACACTAGACCAGATAAATACTAAGAAATAATGAACAAAAGTTTCAAACTTTGTAAAAGTTATACAAGTCCTTTAAACAGTCTGAAAAGAAAACAAAGAAAAGAAAGCAATGCAACAAGATGAAATCAAAATACTTAGAACAACAGGAATAAGGGCTTAGCAGTTAAGACTTGCCTTTAAAGCCAAAGGATCCAGGATCAATTCCCCAGGACCTATGTTAGCCAGATGCATATGCCTGGAGTTCATTTGCAGTGGCTGGAAATCCTGGCATGCCCATTCTCTCTCTCTCTCTCTTTCTGCCTTTTCATGTCTCTCTAAAATAAATAAAATAGTAAAAGAAAGTGATGATAGAAAATTACAAAAAGGGGCCTGGAGAGATGGCTTAGTGGTTAAGCACATGCCTATGAAGCCTAAGGACCCTGGTTCAAGGCTTGATTGCCCAGGACCCACATAAGCCAGATGCACAAGGTGGCACATGTATCTGGAGGCCCTGGTGTGCCCATTCTCTCTCTCTCTCTCTCTCTCTCTCTCTTGCTTTAAAATAAATAAACAATAATAAATTTAAAAAAAAGAAAATTTCAAAAAGGCTACTGAAAAAATACTGGGGAAAAATACCAAAAAACACTCTTATACATAAAAGTAATGTGAGCAGGAAAACTGAGGAATAACACTATTGAAATGGTGAAAGATTATTAAATTATGTTTCCTGCCAGTCGTGGTAGTGCATGCCTTTAATCCCAGCACTTGGAAGGTAGGAGGATTGCTGTGAATTTGAGGCCACCCTGAGACTACATAGTTAATTCCAGGTCAGCCTGGGCCAGAGTGAGAACCTACCTCGAAAAACAAAACAGAACAAAAAATTATGTTTTCTCATATACCATATGTTCTTGAGAAATTAAACAATCTTAAAGGTATTTAAAATGGCAAGAATTTTTTTTAATGTGTATTGAAACTTTTAATGTATGAATATCTTGTGAATTGGTCATATTTTCATCAGGTTATACTCTTACGTTTCTTGCTCCCCACCCTCATCCACTGAGGACCCTTCTCAATGTAGTAATTAGTAATCACACACAGGTCATCAATCAGTGTCTGTGGGAGGACAATGCCTCAGTGTACACCTTGCACGCTGGGGCTGCTACATTTGTTCTTCCCCCTTTCCTCAAAGCTCCCTGAGCCTTGTGAAGCATATTTTTAAGTCTCCTTAAATGTTGAGCTCTTAGCAGCCTCTAGTTTTCTGCTCTGATGACTTTTGAGTCCTTGGTATATATAGTCATCTCCCTGAAGGAGGTTTTCAGGCTAGCAATGAGAGCAGCACTCCGCATATTTAATCCTCCAGTTATTCAGTAATATTTCCTGGGACCTGGAAGATGGGTTAGAGATGATTCATCATGTGCTAGGGACTCTGCTTTCCTTTCTTGTCATTCTAATGGGTCTTGGGTCTCGCTGGTATTCACTGTCATCTGCAAAAAGCAGAATCTCTAGTTAAGAATAAGAGGAGCAAAGATGAAAGGGATAAACAAAGACATCCAGAACACTTTTTGAAGGGGATAAACCTATGTTTTAGCCAAAGAACAGTGGACGAATCCCTCTAGGATCTATGACCTTCCAACCCATAGGCTTCTGACTTGGTTCTCAACACCAGGTATGAATTTCCACGCATTGAGTGGGTCTCTTATCAAAGTGGAGAGCAGTTAATTTCCCTCATAACTTAGTGACTCTATTGCTTTGGTAGGTACATTGTGCCTGGTGAGTTGATTTTGTAGCTTACAGGATCCATTGCTTGTTCTCATTGTTGGTGACTTTTATCCCCAACACATTGCACAGCACTTTCTAGCACCATGAGAGCTAGCTAATAGGGAAATGCCTTCCATCTCAGTTCCAGCTTGATTTCTCAATGTACTAAAACACACCCTGTGCTGTGTTCAACAATAGGGTCGTGCCATTTAGTTCTGGTGAGTAAACAAGTGCTTTGTAAGTGGAATTTGCTTTAGGGGCTTCAGGAACCTCTTTTTTAAAAAAAAATGTCTTTGCTTTTATTAGAAACGGAGAGGAAGGGATGGAGGGGGAGGGAAGGAAAAGATGAACACACAGGGCCTGGTGCTATAGCAAATGAATTCACGAGTTATGTGTGTCTGGTTTATGTGAGTACTAAGGAATTAAACCCAAGATGGCAGGCTTGGCAAGCAAGAGCCTTTAACCATTGACTCATCTCCCCGGTCATTAAAGGCAAATTTTTAAATCATAGAATGTATAAGTAGGAGATATGGATTACAAGACCTATTATGTAGATAACCTATTATTTAGAATGAAGTATATATATATATATATTTGCAGTCAGGTTCACATTGCTGGCAGAAATCACCCGACTAAGAGCATCTTGTGGGAAAAAAGAGGTTTTTTTTTGGCTTACAGGCTCAAGGGGGAAGCTCCATGATGGCAGGAAAAATGATGGTATGAGCATATGAGCAGAGGGTGGACATCACCCTCTAGTCAACATAAGCAACAGGAGAGTGTGCCAAACACTGGCAAGGGGAAGCTGGCTGTAATACCCATAAGCCTGCCCCAACAGTACATCGCCTCCAGGAGGCTTTAATTTCTAAATTGCCATCAGCTGGAGAGACCAGCATTCAGAACACTTAAGTTTATGGGGGACACCTGAATATATATATATCTTGGCCTGGATGGATTGGGATTTCTTAGTTGTTTAGGTAGTTGCCTGTAAGCACAAAGGACTCAGGTTTGATTCCCCAGGATCTACATGAACAAGGGGGCGCATGTGTCTAGTGTTCATTTATAGCTGGCAGATGCCCTGGCATGCCCATTCTCTCTCTCTCGCAAATAAATAAAAGTAAAATATTTTGACAAAATTTAAAAAGAAAAATATTTAAACTTATTTAATACCTTTTTAAAGAAATAATATATTTGACACACATATATATATTTATATAAATTTCATAAAAACCAATAAAGAGAAGAGAATACAAATAGGTTTTTAATTTTCTCTTGAACCATGAAATGATACAATAATTGACTTTACTCACTAATTGAAATGATACAATAATTGACTTTACTCACTAATTTAAATGATACAATAATTGACTTTACTCACTAATTGGCAAATTATGTTGACAATCTATACTTCCTAGACTTGTAATCAAAGGAAGAGAACCCCAAAAGGTGGTAAAAACAGCATAGGCCATACAGAGTAATTCAAATAAATTCAATTAATCTTAAAGGAAGTGTAAATAAACAAAGAAACATAAAATGATATAAATTTCAAATAAAGAGGGTAGAATTTTTCATAATAATGTGAACAAGACTTTGAAACTTAATTGAAATTTCATATTTCAAAAACGTGCAGAAATTCTGTTTTTGATTCAAAAAGAAAGTCTGACATAATGTTTCTAACTAATACTTGCAATTTTAAAAGCTAGGGATTAAGTAAATGAATCACAAAGCATAAACAGACATAAATAAAAAAAATAAGGATTATAGACTGTATTAGTATTAGGAAAGCACAAAACTTTGTGTAGATAGCAGAATTAACATAGATTCAGAGGAATTCTCTAATGAGAAAAGAGTAATTTCATACAGACTAGGCAATCTTAAAGAGCCTAATTCACAACTTAAGAATACATAAGGAAAACTGAAAAATTACATTTGAAATAGAGTTATAATTGGTGGTTTTCACGTGCAGTCTATTAATAATTATTAGAAAAATAATATTAAATGTAATAATCATATATTATATGCAAACAACATTTAACCATAGATATTCTTATTTATAATTACTCAAAAACCATCACTATGCCTTGTAAACAAAGCATCCACTATAGATGGAGGGTAAAATGGTTCAATTCCCTAGTACCCACATATGTATACATCAATGCAAGATGGTAGGATACAGTAAGAAACAGAATTGTAAATTGTATGTTTTATACAAAATTCCAGGTTAACTAAATGTAGAAAAGTCATTTGTAGTAAGGTAAATGATTGCTCATTTCTGTGAAAAAAAAAATGGACCATAGTTCCTTCAGAATAATATCACACAAGATTTTGAATAATCTCAAAAGAATTATAATGACCAAAAGTCATGTTTAAATTGCTCATCAAAATTAGCCATACAGCAAACTCATTTTGCACATACAGATTCCCACTGAGACAGAATTGTGCCACCCCTACAGTGAGATGTTGCGCATGGAGATACATGCCATCCCTAAAACAAGGCAGGCCATTGCCAAAACACTTGTTTATTTGCCAGAGTTAAAAGGTGCATCCTATTCCTGAAGACAGCATAGCGACGACATCAAGTGAAGACACTGGAACTGAGAGGGAAACCAGTTCCCTCCTGGCTAGTTGGGAGCTACAGAGCGTTAATGTTCACTCATGGAGTGAATAAACAGGAAATCCTACAAGCTACAAAATAAATGAGGCTGGTCAAAAGTACACACCTGTGAAATAGTGGCATACATCCTATGTGGGTAACCAACTATTTTCAGATTAGACAAAAGACCTGCTGAGTGGGAGAGAACTCATATCCGATACTAGGATGCAAGAAAGAATCCCATAGGTAGGAAACTCATAGGACCCACTTAGAACCTCCATGGCTGTTTGTCTAAGAAGAGTGAGTATACCCATCAAAAGTGTCTCAAGTAACTATGCTTATCCCCTTGAATACAAGCTGCTTTCACTTTTGGTAGTAGAATCTATTTTATCTTACAGATGGCAGAGAATACTGGAGAGATCCAGGATCCATCGATATGACAAGAAAAGAAAGCCAACTACCTCTGTCAGAGCTGTTACCTCTACAGCATCTATAGGGTCCCAGGAGACATAGCAGAGAAGGTGGATGCACAGGTACTGCTCTCACTGCTGGCTTGAAAAGAAGTTCCAGGGATATGGTGATAAACTGTGGTCACTCAAATGCATCAAAGAAAAATCTAGAGCTTAAAGAGAACTCAACATGGAATCTGGCTTCCAACATGCCCACTAAGGCTCAGGGAACACTGAGGAAGAAGGGGTGGAAAGACTGTAGGAGCCAGAGGGGATACAGTATGAGTCCAGCAGATGCCCACCCCAGAGCAGACCCTCAGAACCCCAAACTGACTACCAACAACCCATTGAGGAACTTCTTCAGTAGAATGAGGGCAGGAGGGAGAGAATAAAAATAGAATAGCTTCTTAAAAATATTTTTATTTATTTATTTGACAGAGAGAGAGAGAGAGTGAGAAAGAGAGAGAGAGAATAGGCACTCCTGGGCCTCTAGCCACTGCAAATGAACTCAAGATGCCCAGGTGCCTCCTTGTGCATCTGGCTAATGTGGGTACTGGGGAATCAAACCTGGGTCCATTGACTTTGCAGGCAAATGCCTTAACCACTAAGCTATCTCTTCAGTCCTAAAATAACTTTTTTAAAGTTTTGTCAACAGATTCCATAAGAAAGTTACAATATGATGTAGTTGTCTTTCTACTTTGTTTTTTTAAGTGCAGTGCTTTCAAAAACCATTCATGTTATTGTATATTTCAGATTTTCTTCCTGTTTAAACAACAGCATCCAAATTCCCACATGTACAATTTTTAATTGATTAACCTACATTGGTGTACTATCTGTATGTTACTACCTTAACTAATATACCGTGTTGTAAATAAGTGATAATTCAGATCGCTCTGACAAACTTAGTTCAAGTCTTCTTTTATTTTCCTTATTTATTTGAGAGAGAGAAAGAATGAGTGTGCCAGGGCCTCCAGCCACTACAAAGTAATTCCAGATACATGTGACACCATGCACATCTGTCTTATGTGGGTACTGCAAAATCAAACCTGGGGCCTTAGCCTTTGCAAGCAAGTGCCATAACTGCTAAGCCATCTCTCCAGCCCGAGTTCAATTCTTTCAAGCAATACCATAAAAGGGCTATTGTATCTTTTCTAATATTAACCTTTTGAAGAACCTCTCTAGGACCCACAGAGGCAGAAAGCAGGTTGATTGTCAGTACAGATTGCCAGAGGTCAAAGGAATGCTGGGTAGTGGTGAAAATCACATAGTACAAATTCTGAGATACTAGGAACAAGATTGAATCTGTGAGCTAGTTCATTCTGCTCATGTGTTTTGAGTCCTCTAGCATGTCCAGATGGACTTTGCTGATGATGGTACTGGGGCCTTCAATGCTCCTAGGAGTGCAGATCTTCAGTCTTCATACCACAGAAGATGTGTTTGAGCTGATGAATGGGAGCCCATACTGTGATCGTGTGAATGTACCCCAGTAGACTCAGGTGGGGTTTCTTTGTTTATTTGTTTTGCTTTTCAAGGTAGGGTCTCACTCTAGCCCATGCTGACCTGGAATTCACTCTGTAGTCTTAGGGTGACCTCAAACTCAAGGTAATCCTTTTACCTCAGTCTCCCGAGTGCTGGCTAGGCAATTTTTAGTATTTTTTTTTTTAAATTTAAGTGAGAGAGAGAGAGGCAGAGAGAGATTGGGCATGCCAATGCCTCTAGCCACTGCAAACAAACTCCAGACACATGTGCCATCTTGTGTATCTTGCTTGACTTGGGCACTGGGGAATTGAACCTGGGTCCTTCATCTTTGTGGGCAAGCACCTTAACCACTAACTCATCTCCCCAATCTAACTTAGGTACCTTATTAAAAATTCTATCTCCAGCTGATTGGCTGGTGGAGGTGTCACTGGGGTGGATCTGATTTCTAGCCCAAGGTATGTAGAGCACTTGAGCTTTGCCTGGGTTCTCTGCTGTTTGGCTGCTGGTGTAAGTACTTGCTTGCTTGCTTGTGGTGCCGGTGGTGGTGTTTGTCTTTCAGGTGTTATGGAACTTCCTCTGGATCTGTAAATGTGAAATAAGTCTCTGTCTCCCATAAAAGTGTGCGGTTTGGAAATTCATTCTCAGCACTGTGGAGCTGATAAAAACACATACTTTATGCTATTTTTTTAAATTTTATTTTATTTTATTATTTGTGGATGTGTGTTTCCTAGGTTCTATCCACTGTTTATTGAGACCAGGTCTCTTATGGGCTAATATCTTGCTAAGCAGACTAGACAGGCTGGCCGTGTAGTCATTGGAAACCTCTTATTTTCACAACCCCGATTCTGGGATTACAGCTGTACAACATGCCTGGTATTTTAACATGGGTACTGGGTGTCAAATTCAGGTCCTCATGGCTGAGAGACAAGCACTTTTCCTACTGAGATCCATCACATGTTTTATTAAAATGAGAAAATCAGGGCTAGAGGGATGGCTTAGAGGTTAAGGCACTTGCCTGCAAAGCCAAAGGACCCAGGTTCGAATCCCCAGGACCCACATTAGCCAGATGCACACTGGGGCACTTGCATGTGGAGTTCATTTGCAGTGGCTGGAGGCACTGGTGCACCCATTTTCTCTCTCTCTTTCTCAAATAAATAAACAAAAATATTTTTTAATGGGAAATTCACTTTGTACCACATAAAGATGAACAGTTATGATATGTATAGTTTTCATACTTTACTGCTGTCCAATCAAGCTTGACCTATTGTACCAAGCAGACCCATTTTCTATCATCTTTTTGTAGCTTGGTGACTTATAACTGGGTAAATATTCCAGATCCTCTTTCTCCTGTCAAAACCACTTTTAGTATCTCTACAATCCCTAGAAGATGCATCTAAGATATCCCATGAAAAGATTAATCTAATACATTTGTAAAAAGGTTTCTTAAATTACATTACAATAGCTGTTCAGTTTTGGGTCACTGGTATAAGCAAACCACGAAAAAGTGAATATTCCATGTTTCTGCTTATTCATATCCCAGCTAACAGAAAAATATTCTAACTGTGATAGATTACAATTAAAATATAAAGGAATAGAACTGAATGAAAACTTCTGGGATGGTAAGAACTCCTTGTGATTCCTCACATCTTTCGTTTTATGTAATCCTTTTTTTTTTTTTCCTCTTGTTTCATTTAGGGACACTTCTATATGGATGTAGTTGGTAGAAAAAGCAGATGCATCATCCATGGCAAGAGTCTTAGGTCAACTTTATCATTTTGTTATGTGGTACAAAGTGATTTTCATTTTAAGTTACACATTAATGAACAAGATACCCTGCCCCAAACAAGTACAAACTGATGACCAACATGCAAGTTTATACTCTGAACCTTCTCACACTTGCCATGGCATGAGTGTGCCCACATTCACACATAGGAACACAGATACACCAACACAAACAACATAATACACACAGGCATAAAGAAGAAATTAATATTATAAAGAAGGGCTTGCTTATTACATCACATTTTCTTGAGTAAAGTAACATTATTATGTTGCTCTAAACACGTTTTCTGAAACTAATATGCCATTTTAAATTAAATGTTTGCTCTGTTTACAACAAAGACAAATATATCTTATATGACAGGATTTTATTAGATATTTTTTGAGGCAAGATCAATATACTGTCCCTTTTTATGAGAAGGAGTGAGAGAGCAAGGGGGGGGGGAGAATTAGCATGTCAGGACCTCCACACACTGTAATTGAACTCCAGATGCATGTGCCACATTGTGCACATGTGCAACCTTGCACGTTTGTGTCACTTTGTGCATCTGGCTTATGTGGGACCTGGAAAGTATGACAAGGTTACACAGGCTTCACAGGCAAGTGCCTTAATGAATAAGCCATCTCTCCATCCCTAGGTATTTTTTTTTATGTTGAGAATAAATCAAGTAGATAAGAGGGGAAAAAGATGATTAGATATTTTTTGATAGAAATCTGTCAAGAAAGTGGACATGTATATTAAAAGGACTAATGATTTATATTGTTCTTAGATTACAAGTTCAATTAGAATTCTCTAGTCAAATTGTAGACTACTTGATACAACAATGAACCAATAATAAGAAAAAGAAAAGAAAATTCAAGTGTATAGTCTGTTTTTATTTTGATTAAAATGATCTTTCTCTCATCTCACAATGTGCTATCAATAATTGAATACTTATGCAAAATTCTTGGCTAAACAAATGAGACACTTGTGGTGCATCAAACATATATACAAAATAAATTTCATATGTATATTTAACTTCTTCTACTAAATGTTCAACAATAAAATTTTATAGTATTCTCTAATTAGTAAGAGAAAATTACAATTAGAAGATTTATTACTTTAAATCTACCAACTACAGGTATAACTTCTCTAAGCAGGGCTTATAATTAAAATAATACAACAGATGTCCTTGAGCTTTTATGTTGTGGTACTTGAGTCTATAAGCACATGAAATAAGGAATAATTAATTCTGTGAAATGATCCCTGAATGCCATAGTGCAATGTACAATCATTAAGTATCCTGGAGGTAAATAATTATGAAGACAAAGATAATGATACTAATGATAGCTGGGAGACAGAAGAGAAGGAAAGACAGAGATAGAAGTAGAGGAAATTAAAGCAAGCAGAGGAAATAGCTGAGAATATATGGGAATAAATAGATGGGAGTTATGAAAGGGGCAGGTGAGAGATGGACAGTGGAAACAGACTGTGAAAATTTGATAGAATATTTTAACTATTAACTTATTGGTCATCAACATTTAATATTATGTATTCAATTTCACTTGGTGATGTTTTGTACTTCACAAAAATATGAGTTGTTTTATTTAGTAATATTTAAAATTGTAATCAATATATATGACCTAAATACCTTGAATATCATTGTGAATAGTCTTTGCCTAAGTGACTAATGAGAATTCTATGAAACTTACTTTGTGTTTTTTTTTATTTCCCTTCTTGTTACATTGTTACATTCTATTTCATTAAAATATATTACATTTATAAAGTTAATAGCTTTCATTGTGAATGTCCATGCATGCTTCTAATGTGCTTTGACTATGTACATTCCTTCTTTCTATCTTAGCCTGCTCCCTCACATTGGTGCCTTTCCCCCTATACTTATATATGCATTTAAAAAAAAAAAAAAACTGTTTAAAATTTATTTGAAAGAAGAAAAAGGGAAAGTATATGGTGTGCCATGGCCTTCTGGCTCTGCAAACAAAGCTACCAAGGCTGCAAAAGCATTTGATGATCTTGCAGTGCCTAGCAATACCTTTGCAAGATCCTCAAAACAGAAGAGAAAGATGATGTCATCAAATTAGGAGAGAGACTAATGGAGAAAGGGAGGGGATATGATGGAGACCGGAGTTCTAAAGTGGAATGGGGGAGGGGAGGGAAATATCAGGTGGGGTTTTTTGGTATGTAAGATTAAAAGCCAATAAAAAAAAAGTGAAAAAAAAAGAAGAGATTGTCTTCTCTGAAAATTAAATAAATAAAAGAGAAAGAGGTGACAAAAAAAAAAGCATTTGAGATGCTTTAAGATTTCAGAAAATTTGAAATTTGTAAATGTTGGGCAAATAAATGAAAACTTTATATTAGTAATTTTTAAAACCTATAATCAAGCAAGTCAGAATCTAGAAATATGGATATAACTCTTAAAAATTAGTTATGAGAGACTTCTGGTCAATATGGCATCCACCTAACCACACCTCACCTTTCAGGGAAGGAAAAGCAAGACATTTAGTATTAAGTGGGGTTATTAATGGTTGAAGATCCTGGGAGACCTCCACTGGGAGGTTGCAGAGGAGCAAAGTAGGGAATCCACTGATTCCCATGCTCTCAGGTAGCCCACCAGTCCCCCAGTCACCTCAAGTACACTCTGCACTCCCAGCCGCAGGCTGTTCCTGCACTAACCACAGGCTAAGTGGACTGAGGCCAGGACCATTCGCCCCTCACCACCACCTAGGATTTCCTGTCCCCATAGAGCTCCACATCTAAACCCTGTCCCACTCACCACCACCACTGTGCCCCCCCATTCACCCCTCCAGGGCTAATGATTGTATGAGTGCTGTTCTCACTAGATTAAACATAATAGAAAAGAACCAGGAAGGGCTCCAAAGATAGTTAAATAATCTGAAGGAGAGTGGTAAAAGAGAGTGCCTCAATAACCAGCTAGCTAATCTCAATGAAGACATAAATAAATGCAAGGATGAATTCCAGGAATCATTAAGAAAATCAGAAAATGGCATGAAAAGGGAACTCAACAAAGGGATGGAAATTATACACAAAAAGCAGTAGAAAATATGAACCAAATTGAACAAGCCCAAAGCTCTATAGAAGCTCTCAGGAATAGAGTTACCCATGTGGAGGACAGAAACTCAGAACTGGAAGACAAAACAGAAGAAACAGTTCATGAATCCAAAACTTTGAATAATTTCAAAGATTTTTGTGAACAGCACATGAGGAAACTGTGGAATACCCTTAAATGTCCCAACACTTGGTTCATGGGGATACCAGAAGGGGAAGAAATTCAGACCAAAGTTATGGAGAACTTATTCAACAAAATTATAGAAGAAAACTTTCCTACACTGTCAAAAAAAAGTCCCATCAAGTTACAAGAAGCTAATGGAACTCCAAACAAACTGGACCAAAGGAAAAAGTCTCCAAAATTATCAAGACTCTAAACATTGAAAACAAAGAGAAAGTCCTAAAAGCAGCTAGGGAAAAACAACATGTTACATATAAAGGTAACCCCACAAGAATTACTTTAGATTTCTCAGTGGAAGCCCTGAAAGCCAGAAGGAATGAACTTATGGTTTATAACCCAAACTACTCTACCCAGCAAAAGTATCCCTCATAATAGATGGTGAAAGAAACTCACCACAATAAAACTCAGCTTTACAAATATATGAACACAAAGCCATATCTACAGAGAGTACTTCAGGGAATTCTCCACACAGAAGAATCAAACAAACAACCTCAAGTGCCTATAAGAAGCAGATCACAATACCAAACTCAGAGACGGCACAAAAAAAAAAAACAAAAAAAACAAAAAAAACAAACAAACAAACAAACAAACAAAAAAAAACTACAATTCCAAGAAAACACCATACCACAGAAACCACCACAACATGGCAGGAATTAAATAAAACCTCACAGTTAGTACCCTGAACATCAGTGAAGTGAGCCTTAATTCACCCAGTCAAGTCACAGACAGTGAGTGGGCAGTGAGTCTGTGGGTCAGTGAGGCAGTGTGTGAGTGAGTGAGTGAGTGAGTGAGTCAGTGAGTGAGTCTCAGTCAGGGTGAAAGGGTGGAAAATGATATTCCAAGCAAATGAAAATAAGAAACAAGCAGGTGTTGCTATATGAATAAAGACAAAGAAGACCCCTTCTTAGTTACCAAAGGAATGATCCAACAAGAGGCTATCACAATCATCAATTTTTATGCACAAAACACTGGTGCACCATAATTCATAAAACAAAACCTACTTGACAATAAAACAGAAATAACCACCAACACCATCATAGTTTGGGGATTTCAATACTCCACCATCAACAATACATAGATCATCCAAACAGAAAATTAATGGGGAAGTAAGAGAGCTCAACAAAACCATAGATCAACCATGCTTATAGCTGCTCAATTCATAATAGCTAATAACTGGAAACAATCCAGTTGTCCATCATTAGATGAATAGATAACCAAGATGTGGTATATCTACATGATAGAATTCTACACAGCAGTAAGGAAAAATAATACAATTAAATTTGAAGAAAAATGTTCAAACTTTGAACAGATCATTCTCAGTGAATTCACCCAATCACAGAAAGATAATCGTCACATGGTCTCACTCATCTGTGGCTCCTAACCTGATCTGCCTGAGATGCTGACATACCTAATAAGCATCTCAAGGACTGGACAATAGGGAGGGTGGGGTGGGAGGAGAGTGTAAAGGTGGGAGGTGGGCACAAAATTTGTCCCAAATGGAAATGGTACCATAAAATCCTATATCCTGAAAAGACTGACTACAAGTTTGAACCTTCATCAAGTCCTTAGAGAGAACACCTGCTTCACAGGGTCCTGGAGAGGGTATGATGAAAACTAACCTTAATCTTCTCCTGCTTCTCACTCTTTCTCTATCTTTTCTCTCTCTTCTCTAATTCTCTTTTATATTACATATATTTTTCTCCCATCGTTTCCCCTGGTACTGGCCTGTAACTCCCAGTACCATCATGTGGTTAACATCCACAATGAGTTGTTGATAAGAGAGAATGACAAGGTTTCCCAAAAGAAGACAGATTTCTGTCAGAGTACTTGATGACCCAACAAAGGTTAATGGTAAGAATATATTGCCAAAGACACCATATGCTATTGGTATGGAACACAGAGAGACCTGGATGGAATCTGAAAGAGAGTCAGTCCCCAGACAGTTAGCTTGCCTAGTGCTAGAAGGTGCTACATGAGTGAATGGGGGAAAGTGGCCAACAACTGTCTAAGCAATGCATGATCTAAGCTTCTCAGCAGTAAACAACCTGATGTCATGCTCACATGCTCACACAAGGGCAATAGTGGCACACAGCCATGGTGGGTAACCAACTACTCTTGATTTGGCTATCAGATCCACTCTCCAAAATCAAGCTCCCACCAATTGTTTGCTGCAATAACATCTACACCTATGAAATTCTCTCTAAAATAATAATGGTTATCATATTTATCTGGTGCTGACTTCTCTCTCCATTGGAGAATTTGGTTCTGTTTTTCAGATGGACGCTGAACCCTAGGAGAGAATCAGCCCATAGTAACTCACCAACTGGTCCCAGCTGAAACCATAGAGTAATGGGGGGAAATGAGCAAGAGTGCAGCTTTCTTGCAGAACCTGGTACCAACACAAGGTGAAAGGGATAGGCACAGAGAACACTCCACTCCTGCCAAACCAGATATCCAGAAGCACAGAGATTCCCAAGACCTCATCATTGAAGTAGACCTAAAATGAACACAACATAGCTCATGGAAATTCATGGAACAGTGGCTGGAAAGATTGTTGGAGCCACAGGTTTGGGACATTATGCACAGACACATTGCCTCTTTCCCATAAGTGATGGCTACCTCCACAATGCACAACCCACATTCCCCAATGAGGAAGGTCCCTACAGACAGGGGAGGAAAGGGAGGAGGCTAATGATGGTACCAGCATGACTATATACACACTATCTATATAACTAATTAAAATCTGTTTATGAGGCCTGGAGAGATGGCTTAGTGGTTAAGGTGCTTGCATGCAATGTCACAGGACCGAGGTTCAATTCCCCAACACCCACATAAAGCCAGATGCACAGGGTGATACATGTATCTGGAGTTCATTTGCAGTGGCTAGAGACCCTGGTGCACCCATTATCTCTATCTGTCTCCTCTGTGTGTGTGTGTGTCTCTTTATCTCTCTAAAATAAATAAATAAATAAAACTAGTTGTGATTCATATATTTTGTGAGTCTACTGTTCAAATATTTGAAATTATTTGTGCTATTTTTTTTTCTATTCAATTGCTTTGAAAGTCCCAAGTATTTATAATTGAAGACAAAATATGTTGCCCAGGAAAAGGTGAACTCTAGCTGTACTTTGTTTTAGTAATAAAATATCCAGAAAAATTACATTATTTTACATGTAAGAAAACTGTGACTGGTAGCAAAATTCATAGGCATATGTGAATAGTTAAAATTTAAACAGAGTTTTGTGGTGGCTACAGAGTTATAGAAATCCTTTAAGGCCCAAGGTAAATAATCATAAATTTCCTAATAACTGAGGAAGTGAGATCTGTAGCATGCTTTATGGAAATACACAAAATACAGTACTTCTAATTTACTTGATCAATCCCATTTCTGAGGGAATATTACAAAATTTATGTAAATAAAATTTTAATCATAAATATACAGATTCTTGATACAGATAGAAACATAACAGCAAGCAAATGAAAGTTTGAATTTTAAAATATTTGCTGAAAATAAGAAAAATTAAGAGTTTTTAATTTTATGGACACCTCCACAGACAGCACACTTTTCACTTTTCTATTAGAAACATTATTTTACTTTTATGAAATACAAATATTTTTTCACTTGTTCTGTACAGGTGCCATCCAATACATTGACTTAAAGAATTTTATGGAACATTTTCCACATTTTATGAGACATGTGGCTCCAAACAAAAGAATATATTCAATAAGGAAATGGTTATTAAACAGGTGGCAATGTGATTTCATGCAGACAGACCATCTGGCTGACAGACTAAAACTTCACTTTTCATGATTAAACATGCATTGTCCATAGTTGTATTTTAGAGCATGATTGTAGGGTCTTTTTTAAGAAATGACAAGAATCTGCCATATGCAAATGATGGGAGGAACATATATCACAATAAGTACACAACAGGTACTTACTGAAAATTTGCATAATCACTGCTATAGAATGTAGACATGCCAGGATTGACTCTGTTATTTGTGTGTTTACTGTGACCCACACAATATGCTACTCAGTATGTTAAATCCACATTTATCCAATTCTCACTATCCAATCATTAATTTTCCCAATTTTGTAACATGTTTGCAACATGAAAAAGTTGTTTATTTGGTCAATTTAGAAGCTTATTGTGAAGATGCTATTTTATTTTATTTTATTTTCTACTCTATATGTTAAGTTGAAAGTCTAAAGAAAATAGTCCACTATCATATTTATACTTAACATATACTTGTTAAAATTTAAATATGTCAAACATATATGAGGTTCCATATAAACTGAATAAAATGAACCTGCAAATAATGATTATTTTATAAATCACAAGTTTAGATACTTTCAGAAATTTATAGAAAGTTCAAGAGAACTTTTCTTTGCTGAGGCAGGTGTTGTGTTCATTCTTTTTGCTTTTGGTTAACATTATATGTTCTCAATATAAATCAATCCAGAATACATCTTTGTTTTAAACAAATGATCTTGAAGTTCTCTTAATATAAACTTGGTTTCCTTTTATTTGATAATAGCATATAAGCATTGAAGAAATAATATCTTGCAAATATTTTATCCAAAATTATATGCATGACAAAGTGTAGCTATTTTATGTTGTGAGATTACAGTGTTTATTTTAGGGAAAATAAATTATTGCTTAGTTGTTGTGTATTTTAATAGAATTGTTTCAGTCCAAAAGCAATTTAAGTCAGCAACATATTGAACTATAATTAAAGATTTATGATTCCATTAAAAGGTGATGGTGTAGATAATTCCTAATAATAAAACACTTCATAAAAGTTCAGTGTCTACATGATGCAGAATGCAAATATCAAGTTCTCCTGAAAATTTATCAGATTTGTGATTTAATAGCAAGTACTAGCCTTGAGGTTTCAGGATACCTGTTAGATTAGAGATATTACAGATGTACAACTTTAGATCTTCACATATACTTACTTACAGAATAGTAAATGATGCTTGAATGTTGGGAAAATGCTCTTTTGCTTTAGTTATTTTCAATTGATTCTAGTAACAAAATTGATGAACTTCTGGTTATGAGGAATGAGATTATTCACATTGTAATTTCAAAGAGAAATAGTGGTGATTTTAAAAACATAGCCATATTGAAAAGAAATAGGGAAAAAGTAGACCACATTAAAAACCATGGGCCTTTGACCCATGTAAAATGTTCTGATGAAAGACTTAAAATTGGCATATGCATCATTTTCAGGTAGCTAAAATAAAGAAATAATAAAGAATAATAAATAAAGAAAATGCATATTTTGCACATAGTCTAACCTAATCTGTAGGTTATCCCTTTACCTTCTTTCCCCGCATTTTGGGTAACAATTTCAACTTTGATGTTCTTCCATTTGTCTCACTTTTTTTGTCCTTTCACTGTTTTTGCCTACATTTTAAGAGCCAAATTCAAATGACATTGCCTCAATAACTGCTACAGATTTCCCATATGCATTCTTCTAGTAGCTTTACAGTTTCTGATTTTATATTTAATTGTTCAATCCATTTTTATTTTACTTTTGAATACAGTATAAAATAAAGGCCTATTTAGTTCTTATACAAGTTGTTATCCAGCATTCCCATAATGGTTTATTGATGAGATTGTCATTTGATGCATTTTTTTTCATGAATGCTTAGTCAAAACTCAATTAACTGATCATGTATCGTTCGATTATGTGATCTCTATTCTGTTCCATTGGTCAAAGCATTCATTTTCCTTTTTTTATTTACTTGAGAAAGAGAGGGAGGGAGAGAGACAGAAAAAGCCGACAGAGACAGAAAGAGAGAGAGAATGGATACATCAGGACCTTCAGCCACTGCAAACAAATTCCAGACTCATCTTCTGCCATGTGCATCTGGTTTATGTGGGTTCTGGCGAGTTTAAACTGGTTCATTTGTCTTTGCAGAAAAGAGCCTTAAGGACTTAGCCATCTCTCCAGCCCTGAACCATTCATTTTCTTTGTCAGTCTTTGTGATGGAAGTTGGTGTCAAATACTTAATGTCCTCAGGCTTTGTTGCTTTTGCCTACAAATGCTTTTGCTTATTGAGTTAAGTAGAACTTTAAAAAAAAAAAAAAAAACACTGTATTTTATAATTTTAATCTAAAATGTTTGTTACCTATGATAAATATTTTGTTTTTTACAGTACATTAATTTTGCATAATTAAAAATTTGACTTGACAAATTATGATAGACATCTTCCTTCTAGGAAAAAGGTCTCACACTCAGGGATTTTACAACCCCAAAAAAAAAAAAACAACTTTATTTGTAATATTGTATGACCAGCATTTGCTACAACATAAAGTGAAGTGTGCTGGACATGTAGGCCAGGGTTGAAACATTTTTCTACTATGTTGCAATGCTCTGTCAAAATCCTGGTACCAATAAAAATCTCCTACTTGGAAAGTAAAAAAATAAATAAATAAAAAAAAATAAAAAATAAAAATGTTCACTTATGCCTGCAATGACAGCACTCTGGAAGCTAAATCAAGTGTGATGCCAGCCTATAGATTGACACCATGTATCAACAAAAGGATTGAAGATAACAAAAATATTTCAAAGGTAATACAAATAAAACAAGTCCACATAAGAACACTATAAGGTGGTAATAATTGCAAACCTTAAACTTCTTAAATAAAGTATTCTGGAGAACTTTAAAATATCCATTCTTCATTAATTATACATATTTAGAAAAAAAATCTCCAAATCATGAAATGGATATGTGATAGAATTATAGTAAACCCAACTAAAGTAGAAAACAAATTTTACTTTACTAGAAATGTGAAAATAGTTTCAACTTATAGTTCTCTTCTAGTATAAAACATACAAATTATATCATTATATATCTATACACCAATATAAATCTCTTATTGTTTCATTGCTTTTGCTCCTTCAATTGAAATTTGGTGAAGCTAATCTATCTATGAGTATTGTACTCATTTTTCTGAATATGTAGGTCTAATAAATTGGCCTTTATATATCTATATAAAGTCTTAATCTTTCAAAAAAAATCTTTAGATAAATGATCAAGCATTTATTTAGCTCTTATAACTTTAATTATTTTATTGGGTCTGTCATAAATATTAAGATATAATGAATTGAATATGTTAGACAAAATGATTGACTTTGTTAATATCAGATATGTGGTATGAGAAAGTATTCAGGATTTTCCCTTGTCTATATTTAATTTCTGATATTTTGTCATGCTATATGTAGGGTATACATGATTGATACATTCAGTGTTTCCATAAACGTTTGAAGACAGAACTAGATGCAAGAAATAGCACCCTTTCTTGGCTCCTTGCTGGTGCTGTGTAAATGTCTTCATAAGGCATGCCATTAACATTCCAAATGGCTCTAAAATTAGAATCATTATTTACTATCCTTTAGAGGATTAAGATTGAGAATTGTGTCAGAGCAGCTGTTCAAAGATGCCACATTAGTAGTGAGGGTTATTATTGCCAGTCTCAGCGCTAAGATTACAGTACTGTGAGTGGATTGTGATTTATAAAATGGGAAATACTCTATCTAGGCAGAGAGGAATGAACTGCTGTTTATTTTGGAATAACGCAGTTCTACCATATGTTACGTTGGAATAGATGCAGGGATATTTTAATAGTTATTGGAATCTAGGTAAAGGGCCACACTTAGGAAAATTGAAAGAGATCAAGTTTGTTCTATATCTATTTCATATTTGAATCATGATTTATTGTCAAAGATAATATGTTACCACTATTCAGCAGATATTGTTAACTGTATCTCTTTTAAGTAAAACACTGCAGTGTCACTTAACTTATCCTGCAGATATAGGAGAAAGAGTATGCCAAGTTTTACTGTGATTCTTCTAATTTTATTTTAAATCTACTGAATAATAAAGAATATGAACTAATATAGCTAAAATTATTTTGAATTTCTAATGGTGACCTTTTTGTTGTTGTTGTTTTGTTTTTTCAAGGTCTTGCTGTAGCCCACAGTGACCTGGAATGCATTTTGTAGTCTCAGGCTGGCCTTGAATTCACAGCAATTCTCTTACCCTGACCTCCTGAGTGCTGGGATTAAAGGTGTTTGTCACCATGCCTGGCATCTAATGGTCACTTTTAATGAAAATAACTACTTCAATGTAATGATATATAGATCTAGACTATAATCATATTATGATTTGAAGATTTTACAGAAATATCTAAAAATATGATTAATAAAATACCATTGCTAAATTTAGAGATTATTTCTACTCAGTAAATGATATGTTTAAAATGATATGCAAATGAAACTCTATAACATTTTACAATATTTTTATTTATTTACAAGCAAAGAGAGAGTACAGTCATGCCAAGGCCTCTTGCCACTGCAAATGAACTCCAGATCCATCTACTTCCAGATGAATCTGGTTTTAAATGTGTATTGAATCCTAGGTCTGAAGGCTTTGCAAGCAAGTGCCTTTAATCAGAGTTATCCCCAGCATTTTTATAATTCTATAACACTTTTGATATGTAATAAAATGCTGCTAAACAGGTGACCACTGAACAGTACTTCTTATGTTTTGCCTTTAAGTATGTGGATCAATTTGTGATCCATGAATTCACCAAGGAGTGCAATTTAGTGCCTCACTGAGAGTATATTAAATGGAATATATTCACTAAAGTAATTTCTAGCAAAGATGAGACAAGGTACTTACTACATCATCGGAAAGGCTGAAAAGTTAACCTTCCAAAGTGGACAACAGATTTTAAGGTCAATATATGAGTGTGTGTATGCACAGTCACATGGTTACACGTGCAGGTGTAGTTTCACCTGCATATGTGGGGATGGCAAAAGTCAGCATCTGTTGTCTGCCTCAGTAGCTTTCCACCTTATTCTTTGAGACAGGGTCTCTGACTGAACCAAGAACTCAACAACTCAGCTAGAAACCAGCAGCCCCAAACCTCCTGTCTCTGCTTCTCTAGTGGTAGGAGTTTGGACATGAGTGACATGCCTGGCATTTTTTCATGGGTTCCAGTCAATCAAACTCAGGTCTACATGCCTGATTGACAAGCCCTTTACCCACTGAGCCATATCCTTATCCCCTCATAAAACTGACTTTTTTTTCTGCTTCAAATTAAGAACTGACTTCAACAGCCATATCACACCTTCAAAGCTTCAATACAGCCAAAGGGTACAACATGGATTCAGGAATATTTTTCATAGAATCCATCAGCATCAAAAAGAAAACTTCTATCTCTTCCTCCTCACACCTCTCTTCTGAATATTAGAGGGAATAACCAAACCTTATTTGAAACCAAATTGCATAAGAATGTATAATGGTACTTAGCAGTGTTCATATGCCCATTATTCAGAGACTACAAAGGGGATGTGTGGTCAAAGAAACGTGAACACTTGAGAAAATAACAATAAAAGCTATAATAGTTCTCTCTAGCTGTAAGGGTATTCAAACTAACCCAGAAACATTAGTTTATACCTTTGCTGAAGAGGTATCTATGAATTTACTAGGTAGAAAGCTAGAAAATGTCAATGTAAGCAGGGAACAAATGATCAGCAAAGAAAGGAGAAATAATAGTAGCTACAAGGAAATTTTGTACAATTGTCTGAAAGTTGTATATGAACTTACAAAGGAAGATTAACTTTATGATGATTGAAGCCTTTAAAGAGGGAGGTAGAGAGAATCTGTTTCTGCACTGAAAAGAGTGACAGAGCTAGAAAGTGGAACATACAAAACCAACTTCTCTATCCCATTTTAAAAACATTTCCCATGTTTGCAGAACTTATGGCAAAGAAGTTTGTGTAGGGAGTCATTGTATTTTATTGTGGATTTCCATTTGCAGAGGTTCTTTTCTTCATCTCCCAGTTGATTTCATTTATCAATAATCTTCTTTATTTGTGTACAGTATCTGTGTGTAGGTGTGCATCTGGGTGCACATGCACATGGAGGTCAAAGTACACCTCTGATGTCATCCTTAATAATGCCAACTATCTTCGTTAAGACAGGTGTTTTTATTGGCCTGGAAGTCATCAATTCGTCTAGGCTGCTTGACAACAAGTCCCAGGGACCCACCTTTACCCACCTCCTCAATGATGGGGATTACAGATATGTACTTTAGATTTTAGATTTATAGCTTAGATTTAGATTATAGATATATAGTTATAGATTATAGATATAGATATGTAGATTATACATATGTACATTATACATATGTAGATTATAGATATGCCACATCCAGAATTTTAACATGGATTCTGAGGATTGAACTTAGGGTTTCATGCATGCATAACAAGCATTTACTAATCAATTTTTCTCCTCAACCCAAAAATCCCCCTTTTTGATTTAGAAAATATATTTGGGGGTTGGGCAGATGTCAGAAGTTGAAGGCACTTGCTTCCAAAGCCTATCAGCCTAGGCAAAATTCCCTAGTACCCACGTATTGCTAAATACAAAATGCAGGCATGCATGTGGCATTCATTTTCAGCAGCAAGAAACCATGGCATACATACACATGGACACACACATGTACACAATAAATAAATAAAAATATTTTACATAAAAGAAAACAGATTTGAAAAGAAATCTTAGGGCTGGACTGATGGCTTGGAAGTTAAGGCACCTGTCTACCAAGACTAAGAAGTCTGGTTCCTTTCTCCAGGACCCACATTTAGTCAGACTCAAAACAGTGATGCAAGGGCACAATACCACACTTGCCCACAAGTCTGGAGTTCATTCACAGCAGCAGAGAGTCTGCTGGTACATCCATTCTCTCTCTCTCTCTACACACACACACATATATATATATCTTTTTCTCTATATATCTCTCTATCTCGCTCTCTATCTCTCTCAAATAAATAAAAAAATCTTAATGTTGTCTATTTTCTCCCTTACTCAGCACAACTAGCATAGTAAAATTGTCAAAGTGAGAGCAGTGAGTAAATAACAAAGAAATAAGATAATTTCATTTTTTTGATAAAGTTTTTACCTCATTTATTTCCTACTCCAAGACCCAAATATTACATCATGATTTAACCAAGAATGAAATTTATGCAGGATAGAGAAATAAGAAATACTTCATTCAACTAGTGGTGTATTTTTGGCTTTCTATCATAGTGCTTCATACTTTGTACGTGGGGAAGGAAAGGTAAATTCTGTCATATCTACAGAGAGGTCATTAACCTTCAAGCCACAACTATAGCTGAGTCTGGTAGCACCAAGATCTAGTCTACACGACATGGGACGCTTAGATGGAAGGATCTCAATTCCAATGCCATCCTTGCCTACAGAGCGAGGGCAATGACGTCTAGTCCTGATAACTTAATGAGACCTCAGTGAAACCCAGTCTAAAAAAAAAAATTTTAAATATATAAAAATAGCCAGGCATGGTGGCTCATGCCTCTAACCCCAGCACTTGGGAGGCAGAGGTAGGAAGATCACTGTGAGTTTGAGGCCACCCTAAGACTACATAGTGAATTTCAGGTCATCCTGAGCTAGAGTGAGAACATACCTCAGAAAAGGATATATATATATATATATATATATATATATATATATATATATTTCAAAGTTTGAAGATTTGCTTAATATGTGGAAGTCTCAAAGTTCAATTCACAGTATATATAAAGAGACATAATTATAGCACTTATTATAGCTCTCAAGACTGATAAGTTATTTCAGTTATATACCATATGGTGTATGGGATATTCTAAAATAAAATATAACAGAAATAATATAAAGATTTTCATAGATTGGGGACTGGAGAAATGGCTCCATGGTTAAAAGCACTTGCTTGTAAAGCTTGATGGCACAGGGTTTATTCACCAGTATCCACAGAAAGCCAGAACCACTAAGTGGTGCATGCAGCTGTAGTTCATTTGCAGAGGCCTGAAGCTCTGGCATGCCCATACTCTCTGATAGCTTCTTTCTTCCTCACTCTCTCTATCCCTCTCCTCTCTCTCTCAAATAAATAAATAAATAACTTTTTTAAAAAAGAATTCTATAGTTTGGAAAAGTATATGCAAAATCCAGATCTGAAAATTATAAGGAAGTCAAAGAGCACAAAGAATAGTGAAAAACATTAGGGCATCACTAAACTAAGAATGCATAAAAGGCACTTAATGTCTGTCCTGTGTCAAGTAATATGCTCAGCTGTTTAAATACAATATTTTTATTTATTTATTGGAGACAGTGAGAGACAAAAAAGCAGACAGAGTGAGAGAGAATGAATGCACTGGAGCCTCCTGCCACTGTATATGAACTTTAAATGCATGTGCCACTTTGTGTATTTGGCTTTATGTGAGCACTGGGGAAATGAACTTGGGTCTTCAGGGTTTGCAAGCCAACACCTTTTCCACTAATATGCTCGGTTTTTAAACAAACTTTGTAGAATTGGTGAATTCCATTGTTAATGTTTTTTTTTTTATTTCTAATTTATAAAAATCTGATGAATATAGTTGAATTAGTATCTCTTGAAAGTCTGCAGCATTGGGGCTGGAGAGATGGCTTAGTGATTAAGGCATTTGCCAGCAAAATCTAAGGACTTACGTTTAATTCTCCAGTATCCACGTAAGCCAGCTGCACAAGTTGGTGCTTGCAACTGGAGTGGCTAAAAGCTAGGGTGCACTCATTTATCTCTCTCTATCTGCCAATTTCTCTCTTTCTTTCTCTATCATAAATAAATAAATAAATAAATAAATAAATAAACAAATCTGCAGTATGTCAGAACAAAATGAGACCATGTATAACTCCACAATATAATTCTTGTCATTTATGTGTTACTTTTACTTTGGTCAGAATTATAGAGTTTATAGAAAGCTAAAGGAACTCATAAACATTGAGAAGGAATTCATAAATTCAGATCCAAGGCTAGGAGGCAATTGTCATTAGGAGCTCCATCCATCAATATCTCCCTAAATTAACACTGCTTATCCAACTTATCCTGTGTTGATTTCATTGTTCATTGGAAAATCTGTTTTTCTTTTTCAGAACCACCCCTCATACTTTAGCCAAACCACAGCTGAAACCACGTAGGAATTGTGGAGATGAGCAAGAGTGCTGCTTTGGTGGCTAGCCTAAAAATCAGTGGTAGGGTGAAGGAAACAGACACTAAGGATACTCAACACACACCACAGCAGAAATCCAGAGGGTCCTGAGAGCTATTCACTGAAGTAGATTTAAAACACACCCATCACAGCTCAGGGAATTTTTCGGAAGAGGGGAACAAAAGATTGTAAGAGACACTGGTTGGGACATCATACCCAGAGGCACTGCCCCCTCTCCCAATAACTGACTGCTGCTCTCACAACACATAACCCACAGCCCCATGGGCAATACTAGCAATCCCTCTGATAAGGGTCCTCAGTGGAATGGGGGCAGGGAGGAAGGGAAAGATGGTACCAGTACATGATGTATACATACAAAATATGTTCTTAATAAAAATAATAACATTAAACAAAATTAAATATTAAATAAAAGGCCAAAAATAATACATATTGGTTTGGTGTGGCTATGTATCATGGGCTAGATAATCACATAATAGTGAATAGAAACGTGCAAAAATACAGAAATGTTTCAGATTAATGATTAGGAAAGGTCCAAAATAAGAAATATAATAAAATAATAAAAAGAATGAATACAAAAGCTATCAAAACCAGGAGTTGGGAAAAATAAATGGAAAATATTAAGTAATGACTCTCTAGAGAAAGGAAGCTTACTAAAGCAATTTATAGAGATAGGAGTTATATGGATGTGGAAAAGGAAGAGAATAAAATTGAGAGTGAGGTATGAACATTTAAAATGAAAAACAATGCAGTTTATTATGAGGAAAGCAGATAATTTCATATGAATAGACTATTAGTGAAAGAATGTAAAGATTCTTTCAAGGGTTTAGCATTTCTATGTAACTTGAGAGGATGGACTGATGATAGGGTGTGTAATATCCTTTTGAGGTGAATGACCTTATTCTAGTGATAATGAGTAGGAAGCTGCTACTGTAATTAAAAATATATTCAGAAACATTGTAATAAAATGAATTCTTTCTGAAATTTCATAAGTCTGCCAATCAGTCTGCTTTGCTTTCAAATGATATCACTTACCTACAATTTCATATCATATCTACATTTTTATGCATTTATCATTTATCTTTCATCCTGTTCTCAATGACTCTGAAGTTGCATGCTCCATGAGAAGGTTAGAATTGATCAGCTATATCTATGTGCATGTAATTATCCTTTTAAAATAACATGTGCCATCTTCTTCGATTTAAAAATAAAAAAAAAGTTAAAAATTCCTTAATTTAGAAAATGTACCCATTGCAAGGAAATCCCCAATTAAGGTTCAGAGAGCCAAAGCACTTAAAATACATGAATCTTCAGATAATTGTTCTTGGGCACTTCAGTCTCTATCAAAGAAGTGTCATGTTATCTTGTGCTGGTCACCTTATAGCTAAATCACTTCTCTATACTCAGGATGCTCAATTACGGTAAATATTACAGGCTCATTGCTTCTTAAATACCTTCACTAGTTTCCTGTAAGCAACAGCAATCCCTCAGACATTAGTAAGGATAGTGTTTAGCACTAAATGAGATATCTCTATTAGTCCCTGCAATGGCTCAGAAACCATAGTAAGAAAGGTAGCAGAAAGAACACAAGAGCCAAATGATAATGACTTGTGCTTTGGAATGTTGTCTTCATGATGCACAGTAACTACTGCATTCACGACTTGATAGTGGCTGTACTGACCTGAACAAGACTTCCATAATGTTGGGCCCTTCAATAGATTGCTATGGATGATGGAGAGAGGGAAAATAACATCAAAATAGAAGAAAGAACAACAGGAGAGAAGAGAGTTTTTAGTGGAGGCGTAATGGGGAGAAGTTTTACTTAAAAAATTAAAAGAAACATTATAGCCATAGAAAAAATGCTTTACTCAATACACCAACATGAATGTGTTCACATTATGTGCCTAACTAATAAAAAAAAAAGAAAGAAAGAAAAGGAAAGGAAAGAAAAGAAAAGTAAAGAAAACAGGGGGAAAATCTTACTGTTTGGGTTTGGCAAAAATTTCTTAATTAGAATTTAAAAAGAGAAAAATTCATAGAACCATTACATTTATGGCTACTTGAATTAAATGAGTATTTAAAAACTTGCTCACATGAGCTCTTCCAGATTTGTCTTGACTGTTACTTTATAAAAGCCAGATGAATCCTCCCAGAGCAAACAAACTGTGCTCTATACCTGAGTAGAAATCTTATCACCCAAAGGTGTATTCCTCAAAAATTCAGACAATTATATTTAGTATTCTTGAATCAACTTTTAAATGAGATTCTTCCCCATGCTTCCCCATGATTTCATTAATCTGTCTTACTCATCAATGCCTGGGTCATATTTTCCTCTTCAGTATAGTTCTAAAAATGCTGCATTCAACCTTTTCTCAGAATTAAAGGAGTGAATAATGTTTCACCATTCTCAACTATATGGCTCTTCCTGGTGTGGATTTTTTTGTGTGCTTATTGGTTTGGTCTTAAAACAAGACCTCAAGGCTGGAGAGATGGCTTACCGGTTAAGGCGCCTGCCTGCTAAGCTTAAGAATGCTGGTTCCAATCTCCAGATCCCATGTTTAGCCAGATGCAAAGTGACGCAAGGGCGCAATGCTGCACTTGCCCACAAGGGGGCGCACACATCTGGAGGTCATTCACAGTAGCTGAGAAGCTGCTGGCACACCCATGCTCTATCTGTCTCCTCCCCTGCCCTCAGTAGGTAGCCCAAGCTATCTGTGAAAACACTATTTACCTGACTCATCCTTCAGAGTGTTCAATCACAAGCCTGTGCCCCCCATACTGGCATCTTGTGTAAGTACCCTTTCCTCCCCAGGTAGAAAAGAAAGAAAGTAGCCAGCATGACATAATCTCTTATCCACCCCCACCCATTTTATGCCTTCATCTGTTTGTGACACATAGGTATGCGCAAGGATGAAGGCATGGCAAGTGTCTGCTGGCCTGCTGTAAGAAATTGGACCATGACTGGGCATGGTGGTACACGCCTTTAATACCAGCACTCGGGAGGCAGAGGTAGGAGAATCACTCTGAGTTTTAAGCCACCCTGAGACTACATAGTGAATTCCAGGTCAGCCTGGACTAAAGAGTGAGACTCTATCTCGAAAAACCAAAAAAATAAATTGGACCATTTTATGTTCCCATTAGAACAGGTGATAAATGGTGTGTTATTTTTAGAAATGCTTGATGTTTTACCTTTATTTTAGATATTCTATTAGATATTTGGTAGTACATCAGATTGTTTGAATGTATAATTACCTAAGGAGTAATTATTTTTGGCAACTTCCCATGTGGCAGTTGGTTATATTTGGTTCAGAATTTTGACTCGTGTTTCATAGGCTGCTCAGCTTACTGCTGAGCTATTTACTGTTATGTCTATACTTTGCTCTGACACTCCCAAGAAAATATTTTTATTAACATATGTTTTCATTTGTTTTAAATAAATCCCTAGGCTTGCACTTGAAATCATAGGGTAGGTTACTGTTTACAAGAAACTGACAGCAATAGTTTGGAAGGTATATTTCATGATAATTCTTCGTAGTTTTCTGTTATTTCTCAATTTCTTTCCAGCAAAGGTACTTATAGTCTTTTAGCAGAAGTTTTGGCATATGTATGGTAGGCAACATTGGAACATGGGTATCTTGTCTCTTTTCTGATGTGTTTACTAAACAATATGAAAGCTGCATATTTTCATGGACCACACAGGCGTCTTATTTTTAAAAGACAATGTTCTCAAGGTCTGTGATTTTTTACTGTGATATGGATGGTTCACAGTGCCCAGCACTCTCTACAACTCTGCAGGGCTTTCTTGGAGCAAGGAAAATGACGCAAGGATGAACACTTATGCTAAATGCTGAGTTAAGAATAATCAAATTTAAACATGACCCAGGATTCTGATGTTTCTGTTAACCAGGAAACAGAAAAGACTAATTCACGCCTGTAATTTGTCAAAATCTTACATTATTTACTGTTCTTGATAACTTACAGTAATCATTGCTTACTAAACTCACATGGTTTGACAGGATAAATTATTCCATATTTCTCCCCAAATCCAATATTTATTTGTTGACATTATTGCCACACAAAATTCTAAAATGAAAATTCATTTTCACTAGGAATTCTATTCATGTCTTCCTTTTTATTATGATTTTCCCCTGTTCTTGACAAGAAACCCAGGCATTCCATCCTTGTTCGATAACACAGCAGTGTGTATGCTACAGTCCAGTAATGGGACTGGTCTTCCATCCTTCCTTTCCTCTTTTGCTTTCTTCTTCCCTTTCTTTGTTCTTTTGTTTAAAAGACTTTTGATGTGGTTTTGATCAGAAATCCTTATATTTTAATTTAAATTCTTACATTAGTAATATTTTTCATCTTCTTAACTGTGTGCCTAAAATAAATTCAATGATCTGGTTTAGGAGTAGGCTAACTGCATTATTAAAATGTATCACTGTGGGCTGGAGAGATGGCTTAGCGATTAAGGCGCCTGCCTCCTAAGCCTCAGAATGCAGGTTCCAATCTCCAGCGGTTCCAATCCTCAGGTCCCACGTTTAGCCAGATGCACAGTGACACAAGGATGCAATGCCACACTTGACCACAAGGGGCGTACTCATCTAGATTTCGTTGGCAGCAGCTGAGACGCTGCTGGCATGCCCAGCTCTTTCTCTCTTCCTCTCCCTTTCTCTCTCTCTCATTCTGTCTCTCTCCAAAACAACAACAACAAAAAAAGAGATATAAAATGTATCACTACAAAACTTTGAATATCAAGAATAACTATGCCAATTCCTTATAAGGTCTAATCTACATTTGCCTTAAAATTTTTGGGATATTACTTCTCTCTGCACCTGCCATTTCATTATATCAATAAAAACTTTAATGTTCAGACAACATATTATAAGATGACCTGACCACAATTTCTGATCACCATGCTCTGAAGTCATAAAGACTAGTCTGTTTTCACTGGGTTTTATACTTGCATTAGAGACTGGGAAATGGCTCAGCATGTGAGCCAGGGAAAATGCGGGTCATTCACCATTTTCCCTTCCCTTAGAACTATGGCCCTGCTTCCAAAGGTCAATGCTTTGAAAGTATTTATTTTATGTTCCTCCAAAATTTATAGTAGTTTATGACAGCAGGGAAACCACAGTGCTACTTATTTAAGAGGATGGACGCAACGGTTACGAACATTTGTATTTAAGTAGAAAATCAAAAGAAACAGTACAAAACAACCAAACCAACAAATACCTACATATACAATTCCATTATCTAGAATTTAAAACTTTCCACAGTAAAATAAAAATACCAAACATTATTAAATGCAAAAGGCTATTTATAAATATATCTTAAGGGCTGGAGAAATGGCTTAGCGGTTAAGAGGCTTGCCTGCAAAGGCAAAGGACAGAGGTTTAATTGCCTAGGACCCATATAAACCACAAGCACAAGGTGGCACATGTGTCTGGAGTTCATTTTCAGGGCTGGAGGCACTAGTACTCCCATTCCCTCTCTTCCTCTCTCTCTCTCTTTCTTTCCCTTCCTCTCTCTCTCTCTCCATAAATATATCATATATATATATATATATATATATATATATATATATATATATATTATACATAAATAGATAAATAGATATAGATAGATAGTTAAATTAAATACATAAATAAATAAATATTTAAAAGTAAATATATCTTAAGAATTCATCCTTTGAGAAAATTATTCATATTTATCACTTCTTACATGAAATTCTTTTTATATCTTTTCTTTAATATTTCTTAGCTCCCAAAATGAATAAAGAAAGGAAATGCTAAATAAATGCCTAATGACATTTGTTATGGCACTTCTCCCATGGGATATGGAAATGTTGAAGGAAGGATGAATAACTCTCAATTGTTTTGTTAGTCAAATTAAATGGTATACTTAATCAATTTTCCATGTCTAAGAAGATTATGATGGAGATAATTAAAGAGAAAACATTATGCAAAATGAGGTAGAGCATGAGTAATTCTGAAAAGCTAAATCTATTTAAGTATGCTTGTTAGGTAGTGAGTGAATACAGACTATTAGATATCCCATCATTAAAAAGTTCTCTATGTATCATTTGAAATAAATGTACAACAAATACTGGAGAATGAAATGAACTTATATTTATATTCTTAGATTTTTAAATATTTGCTTTGAAACATCTCACTGCTAACCACAAATGAGCAACATAAATCGTGAAATGTATCATAAGTTTTTTTTATATCTCTTCTCTTCAGCATGTGTTCCAGAATGCTGCTAAGTATTTAATGAATGAGAAATTAACACATGAATAAACATATGAATGACTAGTCCATGGCTAATGGAATATTGCAATATGTAAATACAACTATTAAAAATAATCATGAGACATACAATAAAATGATCTTGTAGGAACTGTCATTTATAGTTTAAATATAAATTAACTCTGGAGTACTATTTAAGAACTTGAAATCAACAAATTTATTAGATGCAGGAATGATCAGTAGAATTGCACTAATCCCATCCAACTAGAACTCAAAATCGTCCACACATCAGAGGCAATTTGCGAAATAATACTGACAGTTGGGAAAGTGGTGAAGAATGAAGCAGGATGGAGTTAAATTTTGAGAAATGTGTGAACATGCTCAGTGAAGATTAAGTACATTCTCTTAGCTACTAAGTTGATCCTGTTGGATTCAGACAATCTTTAAAAACAATCCCACACATTCTCACTCACATTACCAGTAATTAATCTTGGACAGCTGCTGGGAAATAGTCAAAGCAGATATCACACATACACACGTGTCCATCCCCCTGGAGCAGTATGAAAGGAAAAGTTGACAAAGATGAACCTGCAGATATCTTCCCTGAAGGAAGATAAATATCAAGCATTGTCTTTACACTCAAGATGTTCCCTTGAAAAGCTCAGTAGAAATGCTTCCAAGAAACCAATTGTTTCCTAGAAGAAAATAGAAAAGACAGACTGGGGAGGGAGAAATGAAAAGAAAGAAATAAATAATAAATAAATAAATAATATTTTGCAACCTATGGCGTGATTCATACTGTAAAATGAAGCTTGACTGCTGTAGTCACTACTTCCTTAATTTTAAAACAATTGCATGGAAGGTATTTTAAGATGCTCACTTTGATTTACAGGACATATGAAGACACAGGACTTGTGGTAGTTATTTGCTATGGAATTAGGAGAACTTGGACACATCACACAGTTGTTCAAGCATCTTCAGACTTCCCTTTCCAGAAGGGCCTATGAGAATTTTCAAAGCTATTTTCTCCTTTTCTTTGTGTTGTAGTTAACTTCTGGTTGCTGTGACAAAACACCTGAGCAAAAGAAGCTGATGGGATGAAAGAGTTCATTTTGGCTTACAGTTCCTTTTGGCAGAAACCTGGAATAAATAGAGGGTGGACATCACTGCTGCCACAGCAGGTAGAAAACAGCATCAATGAGCCAATGTTCACACCTGGCAACAACGTACCTCCTCCAAGAAGGCTCCAGCTCAGAAGCTGCCATCAGCTGTGGACAAGCATTGAGAGCACATGAGTTTATCAGGGACAACTGACGCAAATGAGCACACATAGTTTCATTGGCTTTGGAACCCAGGGTTTTGCTTTTATGATCCTTGCACTCTACCCAGGATGTATCTCCAGTCTAAGTGGTTTCTTTCACTGTCAAACAAATACCAACCAATCACTCTTGCTAACCCCAGTTAAATCTGGCCTTTCATCAAACAGTCTTGCCCCTCCCGCATAACTGATGGCTACCCCCACAATCCCCATGGGGGTAGGACAGGGAGAAGGCTAAGGATGGTACCATGATGGCTGTATACACACTATATACAAAACTGATTAAAAAAAAAAAAAAAAAAAAAAAAGGTCTGCATTTATAAGCCTCCTTAGGGCTAACACATCTTATATTATCCAATGGCTCTAATCACAAAATTTAACATCAGGAAAATACAAAAGAAATGACGCCTGACCATGCTTTCTTGTTCCTCCTTTGTAGATCATTGTCACTTCACAAACACATACACTATTGTATTCCATTCATAAAACATTCCTTAGTCTGAAAACATTTTCTAGATGCTTTGGTCTTGGCAGCTTGCTTAAATATGAATGTCACTTTGAGTTGTTCTCCTTCTCTAAATCTTAACATAATATATACCACTGGAAGCTATGAACCAAACATCTCTGTACACTGAAAGTCATAAAGAGAAAAGGGTGTTCTTGGTAGGGACATTATCTTTACCTTGCTCTTAAGCACTACTATTTTCTGCATAATTAACCCTACAAGATCCAGAGGTCAGTGGAATATTTAAACAATACTTAAACTGGTGCTTAGTGCTTTTGTGGTTCAGAACAGCTCAATATAAGATGTTCTTAAAAGGAATTAAAGAAACATAAACTAACCACAAGCACCCCAAGGAATAAACACACACACACACACACACACACACACACACACACAAATCTGTATATCTTGTTTTTCTCTGATTTTCTCCTCTACTTTGACCTAAGAACTACAGGTGCTTTCGTATCACAACTAACCTTAACTTTTATATCTCACCATTTTAGGTAGTTTTATTAAGCAACATTTAATTTTTTTAATTTTTTTAATTTATGTTTCAAAAATATCTCAATATGGGTACTGGAAAGATGACTTACAGCTTAAGGTGTTTGCCTGTGAAACCAAAGGACCCAGGTTCAATTCCCCAGGACCCACGTAAGCCAGATACACAGGTGACACATGAATCTGGAGTTTGTTTGCAGTAGTGGGAGGCCCTGGCATGCCCATTCTCTCCCTCTCTCCCCCTCCCTCTTTCTCAAATAAAATAAAATACATTAAATTAAATATCTCAATGTTTTAATTCATTCCATTTCAATGTTTTTGAAGAAAATGTTAAAAAAATGAAATGCTTAAATTCATTTCTAGCTTACATTTAAGACATCATATATCAAATGAGTTATTCTATTAAAAAAAAAAAAAACAGTGTTTAAAAACATGCAATTACCTACTGAAGCAAGAAAAGTTCATGTAAAATATTTGTTACCTTGTCATGTGAAACACTATAAAAGGTATTTTCTGCCAAATTTATCTGTTACCCATACTTATAATTGTTTGTTGAGCATACCTTAAGTCACTTCTGAATGCAGCATATTGTGCAAAACATAATTATTTTCTCAGGGAAAAAGAGTACAGTTACAACTATATTGAATATTTTATTTTCATTATTCCCTTTCACAATAATATATAAAATATACACATATATAATACATATTTTGATTATGTAGACTCTTTTACTCTAATTATCCCTCTCCCACCCCCACCCCCCACTGAATCCCTTCTGATTTCCACTACTTACCAATAGTGGATATACCACAAAATGAATGACTCCTCTTCTTCCCACAAGGTCCTCCGGGAGGGTAGGGTCTCATAAGCCCCACCTCTATGCATAAGGGGATGTTGGCAAGCCCAATCTTATGCATGTCTTGCACAGATAAACAAAGCTGATATGAGTTCATGAGTGCCATGGCTATGTCCTAGCAAAGACAACTCAAAATTTTAATCATTTATTATGTCTTTTAAAACATTACACTCAAAGTCTTATCTTTTATCATCTAAACGTTACATTCACCCACTCATTTTCAATGCCGTTTCTTTAAAAAAAAAAAAAAAAATCTACCAAATCTTTCTCTCCCAAATACTTGTAGAGTGGCATCTTAAGCATTTAAGTCCTTGGCTTCCTTTTCAACTTCCAAATCCAAACTCTGCTGTCCAAAACCAGGTGTTGAAGCGTCTTGTGAACACGTTGCTGTCCTCCGTCTTGCGCACAATTGAATGTAACTATGGAATCCCTTTGGTCTCCTCACTATAAAAATCTGTCTGTGGACCCACACAGCCTGCCTGAATCAGTTGCTAGAGTATCCATACCAAGCTAGCTCTGGAAATTCCCTGATTTTGGTCCCTCAGCAATGTGGCTCAGCTGTGCTCATCTTGTGGGTGCCAGGGATAAAAACCAGGTCCTCAGCAGGGCATGGTGGCGCACGCCTTTAATCCCAGCACTCGGGAGGCAGAGGTAGGAGGATCGCCATGAGTAGAGGCCACCCTGAGACTACATAGTTAATTCCAGGTCAGCCTGGACCAGAGTGAGACCCTACCTGGAAAAACCAATAATAATAATAATAATAATAATAATAATAATAATAATAAAACAGGTCCTCATGCTAATTCACCACATGCTCCTACCCTATCCACTGAACAACCTCCTTACCCCCCAAATTTCCATTTCTTATGAGGACATCAGTCATACTGCATTAGGAACCCCCCATAGGAATTCGTGTAACTGTGAGTTAGCTTTTTTATGAGTATTGCTTCAAATACAGTCACTGGATTCTGTGTTACTTGAGAAGTAGGCACTATGGAAGGAACAATTCAGTCTATAACACCATCTGGTACAATTATACATTTTTATATTAGAAAATGAATTATACAGAAAATCATACAATCCATATATTTGTTATAAGAAGCAAGCAAAAATCTCAGAAAACCAAAACTAAAATTAAATTTATGTCTGCCATTTTCTAAACCAATGCAATTTATCAGACATTATTAACTTTTTTCATGTCATATATAAAGTTGAAGAGCTTTTTTTAATCCCTTAAGAAATTTCTTTCTTTAACCATACTTATATACACCAATAATATACTCATGCAAATGATATTGACCATTTTCCTCAAGAACCAGTTTAAAAATTAAAGTAAAATATAGAAAAGGTTACTGGATACTTTTAGTCATTATGGTAACTGTGAATTATATTGCTACCAGTATTGCATCATTAACTTATCCTGTGATCTTTTCCTAAAGAAAAAGGATATTTTGTATTTCCTAACACTATATTCATTATATAAATTTAAACATAGTTTTATAAAGGTATATTAAAATATTTATTTCTTATATTATCCCCAACATACTTGACAAAATTTGTAGTATTTAACACTTATATGAAGAGAAGACAGCTTGGTTTGAACACTGAATAACAATGTCATTTGCAAAAACATGTCACATTTATTAAAAATAAAGGAATTAAGAAAATCTTTGCCATTTCTTGCATGTTTTTTTTCTTTTCTTTTTCTTTTGTTTTCTTTTTTTTTTTTTCTTTTTTTTTGTAATGTTACAAGAAATTTATTCAAGAACATTCTGGAAAAAAAGTGCCTGTCTTTGAAAAGTCTTTATTTTCTCTTCTTGTAAAACAAGACAGCATTATGTCAAATGGAGATATTTAGATGAAACATACACTAGAAAATGAGCCAAATTTTGCTTAGTAAGCAAATCTCATATTTGTCAATAGAATAGTTGTTGCAGACAATCCCACAATGCTGGGATGAACATACAACAGAACAGTTTTATGGGAGGAAGGGAGTTATTTCAAGTGTATGGATACAAGGGAAGTTCCATTAGTGGTGGAGAAAACTGGCCCCCATTCATAATCCAATCAGCCAGTAAACGCCTAAATGCAAAAAAACACTAGGACCGGAAGCAAGCAGGATCCCCAGGGCTCCAATCTCTCTTCAAACCTTTGATCTGGAATTCAGATCCACCCAAGACACTCTTTTGGCTGGACCCCAGGATCAGCCCTCCAGGGACACCTGTTCCTGCCAGGTGGCTGAAGACCTAGGTTACAAGCTTTATTAAACATTTGAGACTATGGGGAACATATGTTCAAACCACCAAAACAATTTTGTCAAATTTTCATATATGCAGAGACTGTCATGAGAGATATATTTGAATCTAGAAAAAGGAAACACATTCTTGTTTGATCATCATTAAACCTATTATAAATTAACACTATAGTTCATTTCTTAAAACTATATTAAAATAAAGTAGGACATAATCTCTACCTGAATTCTACATGCAAGGATTTTTTTCTATGTAATAAAAGCCAATAAATTCAATTACGTGAAGCAGAGGTGGGATTATCATTTCATCACAAAGACCTGAATGCTTTTGGTCAGGAATGCTGCACATGGCATACTCAGCTCACACTTTTCCCCTGGTTACTTGCACTGATTACTCCAGCATAGGCACAGGCAAACTATACACATAACATATAGAGTTACGTTAGACATTCTTCTGAGGAAAAAAAGATCTAGAGTTCAGCTATTAAAAATGAAGAAAGAGATTTAAAGTAATGTAGTGATATAAAAAGATACAGAAAACCAGGTGTGGTGGTGCATGGCTTTAATCCCAGCACTTTGTAGGAGAATTGTCATGAGTTTGAGGCCACTCTGAGACTACATAGTAAATTCCAGATCAGCCTGGACTACAGTGAGACCCTAACTCAAAAAATAAATAAATAAATAAATAAATAAATAAATAAATAAATAAATAAATAATAAATAAATGAAATAAAGATGTAAGAATTTTTTGGCATAGAAAGTTCATACCTATATGAACACTTTCAATGAAAATATAAATTATTCTAAATTATATAAATTTACACATTTATATATCTATATAATCAGATTATATATAGAATTATATAGATATATAGAAATTAATATTTTTTCCTTAAACTATTCCTTCAGAAACTTTGATGGCATGATATACATGCATCTGATAATGCTCCACTGATCTCTGTGGAATAAATTCTGACCAGATTCAGACGTTGGTGTAGGGCTCCGAGTTATCTATTCTATATGAAGAGTACTTGTTTACCTAGCACTCCTTTCCTCTTTATTGACAAGAAATTAAATTAACAGTTTAATATATGCCTGGAAAATATTTTATGATATTTTTGCTTTTTATTTCATTTTTCCATTTTGTTTGGTATTTTTTAATATATATGTATTATTTATATTATTCTGATTTTACATTCAGAGTATTGGTTCCATTGTCCTCTTCCCTGTCCTCCCTCTTCCAAAGAGACCCTCATCAATGGGCAATGTGGGTCATGCATTGTGGGGGTAGTCAAGAGTTCTGGGGGGTAGGCCCCAGTCTCTGTGCATAATGCCTCAATTTGTGACTCTAACAATCTTTCCGCCCCCTCTTCTGCGAATTTCCCTGAGCCACATTGGGATCATTTTAGTTCTGCTTCAGTGATGAGGTTTTGGGAGCCTCTGTGTCTCTGGATATCTGGCTTAGTTGGAGTTGGATGTTCTCTGTGTTTATCTCCTTCAGCCTTTTTCTGGTATCATGATCACCATGAACGCTGTATTCTTGCCCTTCCCCAGCGTTGTTCTATGGTTTCAGCTGGGGCCCTGGTGAGGTGTGATTAGCTGATCCTCCCTTCAGGTTCATTGTCCATCTGAAAAAAGATAAGCAAATTCTCCAACAGAGAGAGAAGTTAGTACTAGATAGAAGGGGTGACCATAGATGTTTCGGAGGGAATTTTATATGCGTTGGCTCTCTTCTAGCCCACATTTGGTGGTATCTTGATTGGAGATTGAACTCATTTTTTGTACATGGTTTTGACTTATTTCCCAGTTCCAGCAATGAGTTCCATTCCACTGAGTGGATCTATTAGCCAAATCAAGAGCAGTTGGTTACGCACAATGGCTGTTTGCCACTACTGCACTTGTATGAGCATTACGTCAAGTTGTTTCCTGCTGGGTATCTTATACTGAAAGTTGTTTGGACCTATGTTGGACCTTTTCCCCCAGTTGCTCGTGTAGCACCCTCTGGTACTAGACTAGCTAACTGTCTGGGGATTGACCCTCTTCCAGATTCTGGCCAGGACTCTCCGTGTTTGGTCTCACTGTCTTCGACAGTAGGGTCTTACCATTAACCTTTGGTGGGTCATCAAGAACTCTGACAGAAGTCTGTCTTTTCTGGGAAACCTTGTAGGTGTCTCGGATCAACAGCTCACTGTGGAAGTTAACCCTGTGCTGACACTGGGAGTTATAAGTCTGCACCTAGGAAGGTGAGGGAGGAAAAAGATAGATAATATAAAAGAGAAAGTGAGTATAAAAGAGAGAGAGAGAGAGAGAGAGAGAGAGAGAGAAGAGAAAGACAAGCAGGACAAGATTAAGGTTGTTTGGTATTTTTATTAAGTTGGCAAAAATTCTTTGGTAGGGGAAATTTTTTATGAAATAAAGATGCCCCAAGTTGTATTGTATTTTTTCCCTTAAAATCCACTGAATTTGCATTCACAACATTGTCACAATTCATTTTTTTCCTACCCTGGAATTATTCTTTTGCCCCACCTATGCAGTTTGCACTAGTCAGGGCTCACAAAGCTCTCATCCAATTTCTTCATGACTCTTTAAATCAGTGCTTCTGGGGGAGTAAGTGTTCTTTCTCCTTCATCAATTGAACGAATAACTCAGACAGCTTCCTGCAATGTTCTGAAATGACTTGAAAATCAAATGACATGCATGAATTCAAACCAAGTTGATGTACATTGACATATTTCCGGTTAGAAAAAAGAACATATTACTAATTTACATTTCAAAAGGAGCTATGGTAAATTACAAGCCCTCTTGTTAACAACGTTTGCAATGTTAGATTACCATACTTTAAAAAGAACGTCTTATAAATAAAAGAAAACAAACATGAAATAAAATAAAGACCAATTGACACAAAACCTCAGTGAGTATAGGGATTAGGAAAGTCAAGCCAAGAACTGAAGACAACCACATATTTGACATAATGTGTCATCAGACTCTAGTTGATGTTAAGTGACAGGAGTAAATTATAGCTCAGAAGAGGCCTGAGAGATACATTTTTTATATCTTAATTTGAAGAATTATATTTTATAACTGTTTTGTCCCAAGTCTTTTTGTATATTTTCTATATAATCAGTTTACCACTTAGCCTGTTTGAAACATTGTCAGTATTAATACCCTAAGATTATGAGTTTGTCAATACATTGTATGGCTTTAATAATTAAATTCTATTTATTTTTCATCAATAAAAAAGTTTTAGTCATTATAAAGCAATTTTGTTCATGGGCCTAATGAACATGTAATACACATTATATGACTGGTTACAGATATCATAAAAAGTAAATTCTTTGAATTTATAATTCTACATTTTCATTTTTGATTTTATGTTCCTTAGTAATACTCTTTCATATTATAATCTCAGTTGTCTTAGCTAATTGGGCAAATAAAACAAACTCGTTTTTATTTTATTTATTTATTTATTTATTTATTTATTTATTTATTTATTTTGCAAGGGGAGAGAAGGTGGGAGAACAAGAGAGAGGAAATGGGCACTCTAGGGCTTCTTGCTATTGCAAACAAACTTCAGATGTATGTGTCACATCGTGTCTCTGCCTTTATGTGGGTTCTGGGGAATCCAAATTGGGCCATCAGGCTTTGATAGCAAAGAACCTTCAAATGCTGAGCCATCTCTCAGACCCAAAACTGAACTTATGATCTTATCCATCAGGCAAACAATAAGAATGGCCCGAGAACTCAACAAAAATGGACATTCTGTTATTAAGTGCTGAAGGTTACTTTCTTAGTAATGTAGTTGCTGCAACTTGTTTTTGACAGTATATAGTGTGGTAAATGTAGACTGAAGATAATATAAATGAAAACGTGTATTGAATCCCATTCTAGTTTGAAAGCATACAGACAAAAGATCCTCATAAGATTACTTGGAAATAGACATCAGACCTTGCACATTTGTCCTGAAAATTTATTTCCCACATGACAGAATGTCATACTATGGGTATACCATGACTGACTTTACCTATATTTGCTATTAAAATCAGTTGCAAAATTCTGAAGCGACTTTTTTCTTCTCTTTGGTTACTCATTCTGTGTAGATGAATGACTTTATGTCTGTTCCCTGTTCAAGTGGTACATTTGACCTACTGAAACAGATCTTGTTATATCTCCAAATCAAACTTAGCTACTTCTCTTGTTAAATTCCAAAATGTTGGGGTCTTTTTGTTCTTTTAGCAACAATAATCATTTTCTGTCCCCACTGTGTCAAATGTATTCTTGCTGATGTTTTATATGAAATGTATTTACTTACACTTTTGTGTTAGCTTCTCTCCTTGTCGTTTTGACAGAATACTCAATGAAACAATGTAGTAGAGGGCAGATTTATTTTGGTTCACATTTGAAAGTTCTGCCAGTACATAATGCTGGGCAAGACATATCACAGAATGGCTCTGGTCGTGGGCTCTGGGACCTTACAAGTATACCTTCTATGACACCGGAATGAGCGAGTACAAAGGGAGAACACATGGGAAGCTAAGCTGTAACCTTCAAAGGCCAGCTCCACTGACGACGTATGCCAGTATGTTCCACCTCTGAAATTATTTGAAAGCTTACAAAATAGCATCACCAACTGTGGGTTACTTGCAGACAAAAAAAAAAAAAAAAAAAAAAAAGGTTGTAGGGGTTTCACATTCAAACATAACAATTTGTAACTCATTCATAGACTCAGAGTAATTATGAATAATACGTGCATATAATAAACTTTGTTTCTGGATTCATGACACTTTCTGAAAGAAATACTCCTCTTTTTGATAAGAATGCATTGTATATGTAGTAACTACTTGTTATTGAATTTGATTTGAAACATATCAATAGAAACAAGACCAGCGTGTCTGTGGGGCAGAGGTGGTAGAGCAAAGGAAACCTTACTCAGTTTGAACTGATAGCATCATGAAGTGTTCTGTCTTGCCCATGGTTTTCACAGCTTAATAAACTAAAATCTCGGGCTGGAGAAATGGCTTAGGGGTTAAGGTGCCTGCCTCCTAAACCTAAGAATGCTGGTTCCAATCTCCAGCAGTTCCAATCTCCAGGTCCCACATTTAGCCAGATGCAGTGACTCAGTGACTGACCATAAAAGTGGGCTGCAATGCCTCACTTGACCATAAGACAGTGCACACATCTGATTTCGTCTCTCTCTCTCTCTGAGACTCTCTCTCTCGCACTCCATCTCTGTCTTCCCCTCTCTCTCTCTTTCTCTGTCTCTCTCCAAAAAATAAAAATAAATTATTAAAACTAAAACCTCAAAACTATTTTGAGAGTTTCCTCTTTACCTCTTTTAATCTCTCAAGATGCTTCATGAGCCATTGGCTTCACCACAAAAGCTTGCTTCCATGACGATGGTCAGGTCCAGGGCTGTGATATCATCAATCATTGTGTCTAATCAGCTTTATCTATTTTCATTTTTTGTTGTAAAGTCCTTCAGAAGTATATCTCAACCCTAGACCTACCACAGCTACTAAGAAAATCTATTGGCTGCCTTTTATAGAGCCAAAGAGAGAAAACACCAGACACCAAAATCCGACAGCAATAAGCATGAACCACCAGAGCCCAAAATACTCCCAGCACAACTTGGGGCTGAAATAAAGATCCCCTCACAAACAGAGCTTAGTGCTGGATTCCCAGGTCCCCCACAGTGACATGCCCCTCTGTAGTGCTGTAGTGGGGGTCTGCCTGCTATGGATTCACCTTGGAAGCTCTTTTTTTTTTTTTTTTTTTTTTTTTTTTTTCTGGAGAGAGTCAGATTGAAAGAGAGAGAAGGATAGAAAGAGAGAGAGAATGGGTGCTCCAGCGGCCCCTGAGCCTCTGAGAATGAACTCCAAACTTGTGCACTCCCTTGCTTGCAAGTGCGGCATTGCACCCTTGTGTCACCTTTTTACTTCTGGCTAAACGTGGGACCTGGAGAACTAAATGGGGGTTCTTAGGCTTAGCAGGCAGTCACCTTAACTGCTAAGCTATCTCTCCAGCCCTGGAAGCTCAATTTTAATGAAACACCTGAGTTTATGGGGCCAGACATTCAAGCTATTGCATTCAAACTATCACACAGACTTTAAACATATAAATATGGTCAGATTTCAAAAGGCTAGTTTTATTCTGATTTTGCATCACTGTTTATCTCATAGATGCAAACAATGTGTTGGTTTAAATTTGACCTTGTTTTATACATTTCAATTTATTTTCTTGTATAGAAGTTGTAACTTAAATGTTCATTAAAATATATTCAACATACTGAAAGTATCTCAAATTGTTGTATGGTTTACATAACTATGCTGCTATTACAGCATCATGATTTTACTTTTCAAGAAAACGTCAATCAGATTACTTAGACCTATTCTTTTTATTTGTTATTACAGCAACATGAAAATATGGATTACATTTGTGGAGTTTTTTTTTTTTTTTTTTTTTTTTTTTTTTTTTTAGTTTACCATATTTTTTTAATGTAGCAAATTATCTTGAAAGTGTTAACATTTCAAGTATGAATCCATTTCCATAAGTGTTGTGTTAGGGTCTTTTTCTTGTATTAGACATTTACAATTACACATACTTTAATCAGCTTAATATAGGTAATACAATTCAAAACTCTGTTTTAGATGAATCACACAAACATTTTAACAAAAGAACATCCTCCTCCAAGCTCACTGATGAAATGAAGAAAAAAATGACCTTTCTGGATGGTGGCCAAGTGAATTCTGCCTGCAGACACTGAAGATGGCTTTTGATTGTGTTTTGATGTTTTCACCAGCCTATTACTGCATTGACTTGATGGCAGCCAAAACATACATTTGTGATCTCATTTTTCTCCAGTAGTTTTTTCCACTCAATCAGACATGTACACAAATATCCACAGGACAGAAAAATGCTTTTAACAGAGGCACATCTCTTAGGAATAGTGTCATGCAAGAACCTCTTTTTGAGAGACTATAGCATAATATGTATGCCAAATATTTTCCCCTTTGGTGAAATAACTATGAAAGTCATGACAGGAAAAATAGGTGTATTATCAACATGTGATTTACATATGCCATTTGTGTAAGTGGTGCTAGAAATGAATTGTAATGGGACATTCCTGAATTAAAAGTAAAATATCTTTTTAATTTTGATTTAATTTTTTAAATATTTTTATTTATTTATTTGACAGAGAAAGAGGGAGAGAGAGAGAGAATGGACCTGTTGTGGTCTCTAGCCACTGCAAATGAACTCCTGATACATTCAGCGCCTTGTGCATCTGGCTAACATGGGTTCTGGGGAATTGAACCTGGGTCCTTTGGCTTTGTGGGCAAATGCCTTAACCACTAAGTCATTCCCCCCAGCCCTTGATTTAATTTTTTGAATAAAAAATAATGTGAGGGCTGGAGAGATGGCTTAGCGGTTAAGGCGCCTGCCTGCTAAGGCTAAGAACCTGGTTCCAATCTCCAGGTCCTACGTTGAGCCAGATGCAAATTTGACGCAAGGGCGCAATGCCACACTGGCCCAGAAGGGGGCACACACATCTGGATTTCGTTCACAGCAGCTGAGAGACTGCTGGCTCACCCATTCTCTATTTGTCTCCCTCTATCTCTCTCTCTCTCTCTGTCTCTCTCTGTGTCTCTCTCCAAAAATAAATAAAATTTAAAAACTTAAAAAAAAAAAAATCTCTTTTCCTACTATGCACTGATTTTGCAGCCAGAGAGCAGGAAATTAAAAGGTCTCTGTGGTTTTTGAGCTGTCTTACCAAAGTGATCTTCCAATGTATTTCTTATTTCACTGCTTTCTTTCTCTTATGTCCCTGTTTCTGTGACTTTTAGTTGCTGAAAATCCGAGATCTAGTAGGACCCAGAGCCAGTAGCTGTCCTTCGTAAGGGATTTTTCTTCATGTAAGTAAAGCAAGTACTGTAGCCACAAGTGGCACTTTTACCTAGTTATTCCTAGAGGTGTCAAATTTATGGCCTCAAAGAGAGGACATGTGGTCCCATGGAAACCAAAACTGCTAAGGAAGCATAGCATGTTAAGCAAGGACAGCCTACACATACACTGCTTTTAAGATCTTACTTGGAAGCCTAGGGTCTACAGTAAGGTTTTAAATCCATACCGAAGGGACCCTAAATTAGTTCTAATGGTTTTATATTTTTTTTTTAAACTTTTTTTTTTTTTATTTTATTTTTTTTTTTGGAGAGAGACACACAGAGAGAGAGAGAGAGGGAGGGAGGAAGACAGAGATGGGTGCGCCAGCAGTGTCTCAGCTGCTGCGAACGAAATCCAGGTGTGTGCGCCCCCTTGAGGTCAAGTGCAGCATTGCGCCCTTGCATCACTTTGCATCTGTCTAAACGTGGCACCTGGAGATTAGAACCGCTGGAGATTGGAACCAGTGTTCTTAGGCTTAGGAGGCAGTCTCCTTAACCCCTAAGCCATCTCTCCAGCCCTGGTTTTATATTCTTGCCAGTGGAATCAAAAATAAAGTCTATGGATTTAGACCTTTACCAAAGGGCTACTAAACAGAGCCTACAGATTTAGAACCTTACCTATGGGACTCTACTGAACCCCTCTTTCTACATGTTCCTCCTTCATTTTAACATGTTAGGTTTTCCTTACTCCATCATTCATAACAAAATGTCAAATACAAATTACAAATTTCAATGACATCAAATAGGATAATCCTTACATTGGGACATTTTGAAGTATTCCATGTCAGAATGTTTTGTTTCCTGGAGTAGTTTTATATTCTTTTTTCAAAAATGCTTTATTTCTGGATTGTTACTAATTTCTTCCATCCAGGTCCTAACCAGGCCTGACAATGCTTAGCTTCCAAAATCAGATTTTTAACTATTTTCCAACCATTATTTCCTTGTAACTTTTGCTAAAATAAATCAATCTAAATAAACAGTTCATGGGTGTTCCTGATATCATATACTAATATGTAAGTAATGAAAAGTCAACATTCATGTTTTAAGATATTTTCAACCATTTTAATACATAATGAACTATATTAAGTTAATAGGAAATTTTTACAGTACAAAATGAGTATCTTTATATATATTTACTTACCCATTTGATATTTTACAATGAATGCTTTTTACCTTTTTATTTGTCCCAAGGTAGGGTCTCACTCTAGCCTAAACTGACCAGGAACTCACTCTTTATTCCCAAGACTGCCTCAAACTCATAGTGATTATCCTACCCCTGCAGCCCTAGTGCTGAATTAAAGGTGTGCACCACCATGCCCAGTAAAAAAAAAGTCTATTTTTTACATATGCTTCAGTGATAAAACATATATATAATACTAAAAAGTGAATGTAGTGCACAAAATCCTGTGCACGGTCAACTTTTAAAAGTCACATATCAGTGAGACTCTCCAGTTGAACTGCCCAAAATTGCTTCAGTGTGCTGAAGAATCTCCAACCAGCCGAAATACCTTCAGGTTGCACAGTGAGCTCCAGAAACACAGCTGTGTGAATCATCACCTGTGCTGGATTGGACTTGGCAGATTTAGCTGCCTTTGAGCCATCTATTACTCCTATAAGCAACCACTCACCCAGCTCTGTATATAACCCCAACAAACTCATTGGTTTACCAAAAAAAAAAAAAAAAAATTACATATCAGTACTATTTATATTTTATGAAACTGTAAATCCATCAAAATTTGATAATATTTCACCAAAATAAGATAGTATCTATCAAAACTCATTCTACAAAATCATCAAAAGTCATTTGACTTCCATTTTATAGGAATTTCATATTTGTGAAGACATCTACTTGATCTCTAAATGCAAACACCAGTTTAATTTTCCTTTTACTTGCTTATCTGTTCACAAATAGGAAATTGGGATTTGAAAAATCATCAATTAATTTTTTTTTTTTTTTTTTTTTGGAGAGAGACACAGAGAGAGGGAGAAGAAGACAGATAGAGATGGGCACGCCAGCAGCCTCTCAGCTGCTGTGAATGAAATCCAGATGTGTGCTCCCCCTTGTGGCCAAGTGCGGCATTGTGCCCTTGCATAACTTTGCATCTGGCTAAACGTGGGACCTGGAGATTGGAACCGGAGTTCTTAGGTTTAGGAGGCAGGTGCCTTGACCGCTAAGCCATCTCTCCAGCCCATCAATTAATCTTTGAAAGTGTTCAATTCAGGTACTTCAAATGTTTTCTTCTAACAGTCATACAATAGCTATTTGTGTGTACACATATATAATGCATATACATATATATGTACATATATATCTTTATGAAATTATAAATGTATTGTTGATTAAATATTATTAACAGTAAGGTAACAGAATATTCCCATTAATTGAGATGGTACATTACATCCAAAACATGTGAGGTAAATAAGTTTGAAAAAAGTACACATTTTCATCACACTTATGTTCACACAAAAGTCTGTGCAATAAACAAAGTTTTTGTATATTATCCAGTAGAAGGCTGTGATCTGAGTATGGATATTCTCTTGGGAGAAACAAAGAAATAAGATCGTCTTTGAGGCTGAACTTTCAGTGTATCACTGGGATGTCCATTACTCATTGCAGAAAAAGTGAAGACAAATAGCATGATGTGCAATATTGACCAAGCTATAGACAGCATATTTAACAAACAGCTGCCAGTACTACAGGTGGTTACAATATTGGATACAAAACTTCAAAATTTTATCCATTTGTCACCTTTTCTTTGTCACACCTCTGATCTATTGTAATCAACATTTACTGTACTTTCCCCATTCTGCACTACAACTCTCTTTCATAACCACACTTACTCCTCCACGAACTGCTAAGTGATGGGCTTAAGCCGAACACAGAATGTGACAATGCTTCCATTAACTGTGACTAGAGTAAGGCTAGCTCCTTCCTTTGTTCAGGTGTTATTATCAAGATGTCCTAGTATGAATATTATCATTATACATATTTTTTGAGTTTATCCTCAACCAAACCTGTTGTCTTTTATTTATTTTCCCTTGCCCCTCTTCTAACTTTTTATAAAACTAGCTCTGATCAATTTCAGAATATTTTTATACTTAATTTGAATTCCTTGCTACTCACTTTCAAGTTGTATTTCTCGTGACTTTTTTTAATGGTAATTTTGATACATAAATCTGCTGTAACTTGGGAATATCCCCTTCCCTCTACCCTCTTTTGATCTACCTACCCCTCCTCTATTCCACTGAGCACACTTCAAGCGGCCCTTATGTTTGATAGATTATTCCTTTTGTCCTTCTCCTTCTTCTGTGTCAAAATGTTGGTGGGCACCAGACTGTGCAGGTATTTAGAAGGTAACAAGATCCACTGTGAGGTCATAAATGCACCAGTCGGATCCTGTCCAAAAGACAAGGCCCCAAAGTAATCCTTCTCATCCTGTTTTTACATTCTTTCTGTCCCTTCTTTCACAATGTATCCTGAGCCTTTGAAGGTATGATAGAGATATCTATTTAGTATTGAGCTCTGAATTTATATCTGGTACTAAGCACTGAGTTAAAACTCTATGTCTTCAAAGGGCCATAGGTCCTAAAGGGAAGTTTGTGGGTCAATGGAAATACTGAGCCTATTAGGTTTTATAACTTGATTATCTATGGTAACATACATGACAAGGTTGCCTGATATTTAGTTATGGTTGTACATATTAAAAATGCTTGTCTATCACACACCTTAAATCCCAGCACTCAGGAGGCAGAGGTAGAAGGAATGCCATGAGTTCAAGGCCACTCTGAGACTACATAGTGAATTCCTGGTCAGCCTGGGCTAAAGCAAGATCCTAACTTGAAAAACTAACTAACTAACTAACTAACTAACTAACTAACTAAATAAATAAATAAATAAATAAATAAAAACACACACACAACAAAAACCATTGTCTGGTCTGGAGAGGTGGCTTAGCAGTTAAGGCGCCTGCCTGCTAAGCCTAAGAACGCCGGTTCCAATCTCCAGGTCCCACGTTTAGCTAGATGCAAAGTGATGCAAGGGTGCAATGCCACCCTTGACCACAAGGGAGCACATGCATGTGGATTTCATTCGCAGCAGCTGAGAGACTGCTAGCGCGCCCACCTCTATTTGTCTTCCTCTCCCTCTCTCTCTGTCTCTCTCTACAAAAAAAAAAAAAAAAAAAAAAAAAAAAAAAAAAAACTTGTCTAGGCCTTAAAATAATAATTAAAGATAACAATCACAGACTTCAATAGAGAATTATTTCAGATCCTTAGGTCCAGAGAATTAATTCAGATCCTCAATAACCATAAACTAAACTGAATTCTAAATAGTTACTGTGAGTTCCATAAACATTGAGGATAGATTTACCAATATGTATTTTTTCTGTTGAATTGTTCTCAGATACTAATGCTATGAATTTATGAGAAAGTAACAAGTCTGTGAAGTTGTGAATTATAAATCACTCTCTACTTACTACGTTGAAAGTACAGTTATTTTATTATTTTACAGGAAATTTAAATAAATATAAAGCAGGTACACTACTATTTATAAAAAACTGATTTCTGCACCACTTATACTTTTGAGAAACATTTGAATATGTATTTCTTTTTTCCTTGAAATAATTTTTACACTCACTTTTTTATTTGATTGGTAAAAAAAAAAATTAAAAATTATTAGAGGGCTGGAGAGACTGCTCAGTGGTTAAGACATTTGTTTGCAAAGCCAAAAGATTCCAGTTTGACTTTCCAGGACCTATGTAACAGGGTGCATGCATCTGGAGTTTGTCTGCAGGGGATGGAGGTCCTGGCACACCCATTCTCTGTCTCTGTCTTTGTCTCTATCTGTCTCTGCCTCTTTATCTCTCTCTCAAATAAATAAATAAATAATAAAATATATAAAAATTATTAGAGACAATCACTCCATTCTTGTATGTTTTGAATTTTTTCAAACTACAAAGATCTGTTTTTTTCCCTCTCAAATTATTGTCATTACAGTACATTCAATCACTCCGTGAATAAGTTTGTTTGTTCAAATGCAGTTCTTAGTGGCAAACTTATTTTTAAGCACAATATTTTTCTGTATACACAAAATTATTATTATTATTATTATTATTATTATTATTATTTTTTTGGTTTTCTGAAGTAGGGTCTCGCTCTAGCTCAGGCTGACCTGGAATTCACTATGTAGTCTCAGGGTGGCCTTGAACTCTCAGCAGTCCTCCTACCTCTGCCTCCCAATTGCTGGGATTAAAAGCGTGCACCACCATGCCCAGCAACACAAAATTATTTTAACTTAATGTTTGAAAATTCCTCTTAATACCTTTTAGTGAATCTTTCAAAATGTGCTTGATCACTGTCTTCTGAATTGAAATATTTTATAGATACAATTCTTATTTCAGATGATAATAAGAAAGTATTTTAGCTCTCATTTTGCCAAATTTTTAATAATACCCTTTGTCAGGCAAATGCCTCACTGCTTCCCACTGCTGTAAACAAAGGTATATACTAAGTTAAATTCAGAAAAGATTTTGAAAAGAATAACAGAAATCTGATCTTGCAATTGATCAGCTTGAGAAATTGGTTGAAAACTATTGAATTATATAATGCATATTATAAATTATATATTCTGTATTGTTAATTTAAAATAAAAACATAATACATCAATAGTAAACAACCTGGTTCATTTGTGTTGATTTTTAAGAGACAATCACTTATTTCTTACTCTAAGAATCTGTGTGCATCTAGTTATAAGTTAAAATGTTTCTTTATTGTGCCAATATAGTTATTTATCAATTTGCTTCCTTAAGAAAAATAACCATTGTAGTTTTCTTTCAGACACTCAGATGTAGTGGTATTCATTTTCTTATTTCATAAAAATTTAATGCACCTATAGATGACTGAGTTTTTGTTTGTAAGTGATTAGGATATAACAGAGAAAAAGATCAAACATTTCTTAATTGCATTAGTGATATCCAACTAAATGAAGACTAGAAGCAAAAAAAAAAAAAAAAAAACTATTTAGATTGTATAGGGCTAAATTTCTTAACTCCAGTTTTTTTTTTTTTTTTTTTTTCTTACTTTTACTTTAGTATGAGAAGGGGTCATGTCACCAAATGAAATCAAAGTAGTAAAATAGTTTTTTTTCCCCATGAAATATAAAATAACCTATTAAATTCAATTAATGCCATATAAGGTAAAAAAAAAAAAAAGTAAAACCATGATTTGATAAGCTGATCTTTCTTTGGAAAATTTGATTTAGATCATGCGTTTAGTCTGAACCACTTTATGTCCATGTCTCCTTAATGAAATCTTTCTGTAAGAATTTTTTACTAAAATTAGCATATAATCACTATTCTTTTATCCACGTGGAAGAAATATGTTATCCACTTATTCTATCACTGTTGGCTGCAGCCTGTGGCTTCTAGGACTGACAGCTCCAACAATACCATATGCCTTCACCATCTGACTATGGGTTCACTGCCCATAGAGTGTGGCGCATTCTTCTTAAGAACTTCAAATCTGAAACTTACAAACTTTATGAAGTAGTTATCACCAGTTCTAGTCAAATTTACTGAGACATTGCTGGAAAGAACTATATGGTGTTCCTTATTGCCAATTACTACATAATAATAAAATAATAAATGTAGAAAGCATGATTTTCAGTCCTGTATTTAACAAATGGCACGTTAGAATTTTAGGTTGTAAAAGCCCCAATTGTGGTTCATTGATTCTATTTGTTTGAAAATTTTTAAATATCACAGAAGATTTCTAGGTTTTGATGAAACTGCTAAAGTTCTTAATTTTTTCATCATACTTAATGCAAAATTTCACAATCAAATTATCAATATATTTTCAACATTTAACCTTCACAGCCTGATTTTCACTAGTGCTTTGTCATAGTGTGTTATTAGAAATTAATTTACATTGAACTAATGAATTATATAAACAACACATACTGACCTGACCTGAAAACTATTTTCTTATGCTTTTACTTGCAAACATCTAGGTATCACTACTGTAAGAACAACATTGAAATAATGGAAATAAATATTTTACTCAAAAGCATGGAACTTGTCACATAATAGAAACATTTCCAGTCAAATCTATCAATTTGTGTCTCCTGAAGTCAAAGAACTGTTATTGCTGCAGTTACTGCAAGCCTTCTTATGAACTTGATCGATTCAAAGATACTAGCTATTAAAGAAATTTGGTGGAAACAGGATGGAAACAAAGGGGAAAAAAAAAAAAGAAAGAAAACTTCATCAAAGTGACTCAGATTTTAACTAAGTCCCCAAAGGAAAACACTCAGGTAAGACAAATCATCTGGTGCCAGGTGCGGTGATTCACGGCTTTCATCCCAGCGCTAGGGAGGTTGAGAGAAGCGGCTTACCATGAGTTCAAGGTCAGCCTGAGTTACAGAGTAAGTTCCAGGTCAACTTGGGCAAGGATGAGACCTTGCTTTAAACAAACCAGAAAATAAAAATAAATAAACAGCAAATAAAGAAAAGACTACTTGGTTTCAACTCAAAATTGAGCATTTTGTTATAAATTGCAAAGAAAATGAGTCAAAGCACAAAAATAATAGAGAAGTTATGGCATGGAATGAATTTTGAAGTAATTGAATTGAACTTTATCTTAATGTTTTTAACTATGTGGTATGACATGAAATCAAGTAATTCTAAAATGAGTTGGAGATAGTATATACAGAAAAAATGCAATATTAAGAAAAACAAAGGTAACAGTTACAGTGGTGCTGGACATCTTAGGGTATTTTATAAAGTTAACCTCTCCTGTCCCCATACCTGTTCTGTGATGGTTGGTTAATTTTACATTTTCTTTCTTCAAATATGTTGTTAATTTCAACATATGTGTGTACCTCTTTCCACCAGATCATTGCTAATACAATATGAAATGTTGACCACAAGGAAGCCTGGCAGCAACTGGGTGTCATGAAGCCTCCTGTAATGACAGAATCATAATAAAAATGAGCATCAAGGGCAAAAAGCTTGCCATGAAGCCAGGCTCGATTCTCCAGGACCCACGTAAGCCAGATGCACAAGGGGGTACATGCATCTGGAGTTTGTTTGCAGTGGCTGGAGGCCCTGGCGCACCCATTCTCTCTCTCTCTGCCTGCCTATTTCTGTATCTCTCTCTCTCAAATAAATAAATAATAAAATATTAAAAAAAAAAAATGAGCATCAAAAATGCCATGCCAATTTTGTAACGTGCACTGTGCTCATGATTTTCTACTCTTAGAAGGTAAAGTAATTATGTATAATGTGAGAGATGTGACTTAGTCTCATTTTAATTTCATTCTTTTATTTCTATCCTATCTTTATAAGTTGATAAACTGTCAGACTACTGCTGAACCACCACAGAATCACATTACTGCTTATGGTCAAATTATAGAATCACATGCATTAGAATGGTTCGTTGTATGTAAGGTCAGTGTACTTTTTATGGTCTCGCATAAAATAACAATGTGAGCAAATGTAGCAAACATAAAGCTTTCTCCATCCCTCTGATATGTGCCTCACATTATCATTGTGTTTTTGTTTACTGTGAAATGTCATTTGAAAGGTTAATAGAAATTTAAATCATTATCATGAGTTTTATCAAAGCTATACTGTACAATTTCAACTTTAAAATCCCTGAGGATATACAATGCATGTTTTGTGGCTCACAAATGCATAGTCCCTTTGCGTTAACAGTGTGGATACTCCAGAAACCTAACCCAATGCTTATCTCTTACTTCTGATTGTGTGTACATTCTGCCAATGTGCTCCACCGTCTATATGGTGGAAGAAGAATGAGAGGAAAATAAAACTATGGTCACCTTCTTTTCCTCTTCTATATCTTCCCTTTCAGCATAAATGGTGTGGTTATACATGGAAAAAACAAAGCTCAAGTCTGAAGGAAAGGTTAATTCCCTCATATTATTTCTGTTTGTTGGGATGCCCAGGACTTCTTCATTTTTCTAAAGCTCTGCTCTGAGGTGTAGCCCTCAGAGCTCTTATCAAACCTAAAAACTTTCATGGATGCAACCTACTTACTTTGGAATTGTCTTGAGTCTGTCTCAATGAACTTCACTGCATGTGGAATTTTCTGGAATCCTGTTTTCAAGTACATTGTGAGCTCTATGTGACAAGGATAAAAAGGTGACAAGGCTGCATATTTAAGGTATCACCTCTGTTCATATGAGTGATCCACTTCCACTGTCTTTACTCACAGAACACAAGGTTTAAGATACAACCCCTAGTGCTTTCAATGAGTTCATAGTAAAGCACTGATGTAAAGGCATCGTCTTTCTGATAACAGCCCTCATAGTCAAATAGGTAAGTCTTCCTCAAAATCCTGCCATGTACACTTCCGCAATATTGATGTGAAGTGTCTCCCTATGGAGAGTGGGTACATATCCTACATATAACCTGCCTGAGTTCCAGAAAATTCAGTTGCTATTTGCTGCTTAGCTTTCGTGGGATGTTTCCTTATCATGGTGAATAGCCTAATGCCTAAGGAAAGAATTCATAGCCACGTGACCCTCCTCACTACCCCACAGAAACTTGTCTATACTAGCATCTATCATAATGGTGCTTATGTCAATGGTGCCCATGTTAACCACTCTCTAGGAAAGATAGTGAGAAGAGTTAGGATCTTAGACATTGGTCATGTGGCACACAGAAGATACAGAACAGCAAATCTGATGAAATAGCACAAGCATTTTATTCATTTTATTCCTTATGGATGTTGAGAGAAGAGAGAAAGGATCTCATAGAGTCTTTGGGAAAGAAGAGGACTTCCAGGGCAATGTAGTGCAAGTTGAGGCTAAGACGCAAAAGAAAATCTGTACAAATATGTGTTCATTGGGGTGTAAGACATTCTATTATCCAAGCAGGTTCTAGAGGCGACACATGATTGATTGATCATAGATGAGGCAGCCATGAGTCCTGTACAATCACTCTGTAATTGAAAGGAGGTGACAATGGTTTCACAGCATAGTATGTGTGAGGAATTGGGGCCACAGGTATGAATAAGAACATTTTAGTTTGCTCCCTTATGAGGAGGTGGCCCCAAGGAGGTATTGGTACAAGCACATGTCTGGGTTTTTGATCTTTAGAAAGTGTAGGCGGTCAAGAAGTAGGAACTGTAACCATGGGGAGTAAAGATGCTTCAGGTGTGTTCATTTCCAATCTCTACTCACATTGGTTATCAGGACTTGTTAAATTTGTAAATAAATAAATAAATATGGGTTGTAGAAATGGCTTAGCAATTAAGGCCCTTCCCTCAAAACCAAAGGACCCAGGTTTGATTCCCCCTGGAACCACATAAGCCAGATGCACAATGTGGTATATGCATCTGGAGTTCATTTGCAGTGGCTAGAGGCCCTAGGGTACCCGTTCTCTTTCTCTCTCTCTCTCTCTCTCTCTCTCTCTCTCTCATAATAAATAAATAAAAACATTCTTTAAAATGGAAAAAAAAATTACTATATCACAAAAGACTTGCTCCTTGTTCTGGATTCAGAATTTTTTTTGCGGTGTCAGTGGGCTGAGGGGTGAGGGTAGGGGGGTGGGGAAGAAAGAAAGAAAATGGGTGTGCCAGGGCCTTTCAGAGGCTGTGACTTGAACTCCAGACAAATACAAATGTGCCCCCTTGTGGACATGAGCAGTATTACATGCTTGTGTCACTTGATTCTGGCTGTACATGGGATCTGGAGGATTCAAACAAGAATTCTTAGGCTTCACAGGCAAGTACCTTAAGCGCTAAGCCCTCTCTCCAGGTCAGAGTATTAACCTTAATGTTTGTATTATTATAAACTATCAAAGTAAGAATAATTCAGTACATGTGGACCCTGTAAAAGTACTGTACAAACTTCTGAAATCTCATCACTAGGAGGTTATGCAGGAAGATTGCTAGTTTGGGACCAGCTTGGAATAAATACTGAGACCTTGCCTCAAAACTCTTAAATAGAGCTGGAGGGATGGTTTAGCAGTTAAGGCATTTGCCTGCAAAGCAAAGGACCCAGGTTTGATTCACCAGGACCCACTTAAGCCAGATGCACAAGGGGGCGCACATGTCTAGTGTTCGTTTGCAGTAGCTGGAGGCCCTAGAGCACCTATTCTCTCTCTTCTCTCTCTCTCCTCTCTCTTTATCAAATAAATAAATAAATAAATACTCTTAAATAATAAATAAATTAAATAAATAAATGAACAAGTAATGTATAACACACTGATTTGGTTTGTTTCATAGAAGTAACATATCCCATTTATCATTATATATATATATATTTTTTTATTTTTATATTATTTTTATTGACAACTTCTATAATTACATAAAGTAAACCATATTTCCTTCCCCTCCCCCATTTCCCTTCAGAACTACATTCTCCATCATATTCCCTTCCTCTCTCTATGAGTCTCTCTTTTAATTTGATGTCATCATCTTTTTCTCCTGTTATGAGGGTCTTTTATATTTTTAATTGCCAATACTTTTCATTTTGTATTTGTTTATTTTCTTAATTTATTGAGTATTTATTTTGTTTTGTGCATATTCAGCTCTATATCCTCAACTGTCCCTTTTCTTACCCCTTCCCATGCCATGATGTCCCTTTCTTATCCTAGATGGTATTACTTCTACTTACACATCTCATACGCATACACTGTTTTGCTTTGAAATGAACAACATGTAAAATATTCTCTATTGTTTCCACAACTGACTCAAAACACATATGCATAGTTTAACAGTAATTTATTAATGATGCCTTGCTACAACAATACTGTCTCAAGATAACCTCAAATCAGTGAGTTCCTATAAGTACTTTAGTTGTCTTTAACTCTATGTGACAGTACATTCAGATAGACAAGCTGGAACTGACCGGAAATTGTGTGAAGCAGATTAGTTCTGTTGTCTTTCTCCAGTCTCCTTGTATTGAGAATGGCAGCAGTAAAGGAGACTACAAAACCTTGTAGGAGGAATCTCTTCATATTCTTCTTTTAAAATTTATTGATTAAAGTAAATTACATACCACAGCCCAAGGTGAGTGGTGAAGTACTTCACATACCAGGGCAAGTGGTGGGGAAAAAAAACCTGAAAAAATATCTAATATATCACATTTAACAAATTACAAATACATCTTTTCATTTATTGACATAAAAAGTGAGAATTTAATGTTTACAAGTTTCAAATCTCACAGATATGAGTGATGATTAAATATAATTGTTAAAATGTCTAATATTGATTTTCCAAATTATCAAGTTAACTTATAAAAACAAAAACCTAAAGTCATAAATTTAATTGGCATCATCATATGAAACTAAAATGTATTTTATATATAGGAATGAATTATAGTATGCAGGTCTGCATATGGATATACATATACATAGACATATTCTCTCAGATACAAATTCAAATTATTTAAAGTGAACATTGCCACCTAAAATGTAAAATATGGTTGGAACTTAAAAATTGAAACCAAAAAGGTAAAAACGGAAAACACAGTATTTGATAAAGAAATAAATATAAGGATATAAATTCATTTAAATCAAACAAGCATAGCAAACACCAACAACTTACCTCCACAATTGTTCTCTTAAATGCAGGGATACCTGAGACATTACTTTATATCATTATAGAAAGAAGAAAGAGAGTAAATTGTTCCTCTAGGATTAGGCAAATGATGACTATGCAAATGCTGATGCAGGTCAACAAACAAGTAATGCAGATGTTATCCAAGTTGTCTACAGAACCAGGAACAGATGGGTTGGATGTGCAGTCTCTCAGAATAGATTCCACTTATCAAAGCTAATATACAAAAGGTCAAAAATTATTTTACAAAAAGAAAAAAATGACAAGGCTGTTCAGATCTGATCACAAAAGCAAAAACAAACTGGTGCACTTATATAAAAATAATAGCAATGGAAAAATAAAGACATATCAAAGGATTGCATATGAAATCAATATTTACAAAATATTGAATATTGTGTTTAACTCATTGGACTCACAAATATCCTGGTATAAAAAGGTTACATGAAAATACCAAAATTCCTGTTTATTTTTTATATAATTCAAGCTACAGGATGTCTTAAAACAAATATGTGCTCAAATCATAACTACACAAATTTTAGTAGCATTATACCTTCTCTACATATCCAAAGAAAAATTAGACAAGGATACACACATACACAGAGATACACACATCCAAAAATATTTCTGTATCTAAAATAAACATTCTAGTAACTGTTTAAATTATTGTGCCAATCATTTTTTAGCATTTGTACACATGAAACTACACATAAATGAGTAATAAAAAAAAAAAAAAAGCATGTATTTCCTTTAGGTACAATTTAAAGGATCCCTACTTTGGGGAGAATTCAAGAACCATGTGAAGGTGTAATTAAGATTTGTAAAGTTAATTTTACAGTGAAAAAATGTCTATCATCCTCCCAACTTTTTCTGAAAAGTAGGTTAGGCAAGCGAAGTCTGAAGTCAATCAATACTTTTGTACCCACCTGGAATCTACCTGTGAGTATATAACTATAAATGTGAAACACTCATGAATGCACACATTCACACAAACACATTTGCAAAATGACTTAATAAAAACATTAATTAGAGAATAAGGGTTTGTTGTAAACTTTCAATCAATTCATAGCATAGGTATTTGATATTTGCTGTACTTAATATCTTCATATTAAGGTTTTCATTCTCCTCAGAATTGTTGATCGATATATTCACTCAGAGGATTCTCAATAGCATTCACACCAAAGATTTTAATGTCCATTGTGGTAGTTTGAGTGGATATCCCCAATGGATTCTGGAGTTTTATTCAAACTTGTAACTTGGCTGGAGGACCTCCTGTTATTAGGGTCAGATGTGAATACCAGTCTAAAGACAGGCAAAGTGCTGGAGTTCTGCCTGGGGTTCCTGAAGTGTGCTTGCTTGCTCTGGTGGTGGTTACTTTTCTCTCTGAATGGACCTGTGAAAGGAGGCCAGCTTTTTCCACTATTATGCAGCTTCCCCTGGTTCCATAAGCTTCAAATAAATTCCTTCCTTCCATAACTTAAGCCTACTTTGGAAGTTCAGCAGAGCAACAAAAGCTGACTGTGACATCCAACATATAAAATTATTGTCTGCAATATGGAAATATGGAAAATATGGAAAAAAGTAGGAAAATGGAGATAAATGACAAAGAAAAGAAGGTGGGCTAAAGAAAGAGTGTGAAGAGAACTGGATAAAAGTATATATGTTAGGATAGATAACCCATATTTTTAGTTTTTAATTTAATTAATTAATTAATTTCCCAGTAGAGAGTGGGGGTTGGGCTCCAAATGCATGTACCACTTCATGCGTTTGGCTTTATATGGGTAATGGAAATTAAGCCTGGGCCATCAGGCTTTGTAAGCAAATGCCTTTAATCACTGAGCCATTTCTCCAGGCTCCTATTCTGTTTATGTTTTATTTATCTAATCCTTTTTTAATATTTTATTTTTATTTATTTATTAGAGAAAGAGAGAGGGAAAGAGAGAGAGAGAATGAGAATGGGTGTGGCTGGGCCTGTAGCCACTACAAACGAACTCCAGATGTATGATACCCTTGTGCATCTGGCTTATGTGGGACCTGGTGAATCAAACTGGGGTCCTTAGGCTTCACAGGCATGTGCCTTAACCCCTAAGCCATCTCTCCAGCCCTCTAATTATTTTTTATTTAATTATTTGCAAGGGAGAGAGAGAGAGAGACAGAGAGAGAGAGAGAGAGAGAGAGAGAGTGAGCCAGGGCATACAGCCATTACAAATGAATTTCAGAAACATGTGCTACGTTAAATATCTAGCTTTATGTCATGGGTACTGGGCAATCAAAACCAGGTCATTAAGCTTTGCAGACAAATGCCTTAACTGCTGAGCCATCTCTTTAACTTCAGCCTTCTATTTTTAAAAACAATGTTCCTCGGGCTGGAGAGATGGCTTACCCATTAAGGCGCCTGCCTCCTAAGCCTAAGAATGCTGGCTCCAACCTCCAGCGGTTCCAATCTCCAGGTCCCAAGTTTAGCCAGATGCAAAGTGATGCAAGGTCACAATGCCGCACTTGACCACAAGGGGGCGCACACATCAGGATTTCGTTCGCAGCAGCTGAGAGGCTGCTGGCACGCCCATCTCTATCTGTCTTCCTCTCCCTCTCTCTCTCTGTTTCTCTCTGTCTCTCTGTCTCAAAAAAATAAAAACAATGTTCCTTTGAGCTGAAATGATTCTTTTTAGGCAATGTTTGTCTACATACAGATAATATACTACATGTTTTTTTAAAAAGTATACTTGCCTCTCTGTATATTCTAAAGGAAAAGTTATAGAAGATAAACATCAAAGGTGAGAAACAGAGATGAAACCTAAGAATCACATTCAAGTAGCAAGCCAGTTAAGCCTCATTTGTTTCTTTTGATTTCACAATTAATTTGAATGGTTGGAAAGCAAGCAATTCTTTCTGTCAGCCAGAATTGATCTGGAGAAAGATTATACAGTCTTCTTGCCCTGTGAAACAGTATTAAATTTGGTTCCCTAAGGTTTTCAATGAGTTGACACACGTTAAGCCAGTTGAATACAATTTAGATGACAGTTGAAAGTGCAAGTTGCACACAGCATGTTGCCTAAATAAATCAGTCAACTTATAATCAGGCCCTACTTGCACTCTTCCAAGGCCAAATATCATTACCTCACAATTGGTATGATTTTCCTCTCCAGTAAAATGTGTGATTTTTTTTTCAAGTGCAGATTGTAAGAGCACTTAGAAAGACAATGCTCGGGACTGTTTTCACCATATAATCTTCTTGATTGTGGGTTACCTTTAGATCTTTCTAGCTCTTCATCTGGAAAGATTTAGTCATTAGCAAGGTGCTGAAAACCTTTTAGAATTTAATTCATTGAGATAAAGAACTGATGATTTTTCATCAGACAGTGACCACCTTATTTTTTTAATGACATAAAATCCACCTTAATAGAAACAATTTGAGTTTTTATGGGTGTTATTAATCAGTTGGTTCAAATCACTCCATCTCTCTCTCTCTCTTTCTCTGTAGAATACAGTTCTATATAAGGTGCAACATGATTATTTTTGACAGTAATTTTTTGATGTTTTTTTCATATGATATTTTATATAATCCCAAGATTTTGATAAGTGTCTTTACTCATTTTGCACCCCCAGGCTCAATTGGGAGATTTTAGAGTTTAAACCCATATTCTAAGCTGAAATGTATCATGACAAAATAAAAAGGGGTCTTTTGAGCATTTTTTTTTTCTAATTGAAGTAAACTATGTATTCATATGTTAGAAATATATTTCTAGAACTAAATTATTCAATTAATAAGATTGAAATGAAATATACAAAATGCTTTAGATAAAACATAACAAATGAGTGTTTAATGCTGTGTCTTTTTAATTTACTATATAATCACAAAAGCAAAATATTTGTTATGTGATATTAAACAAGCCACTTGGATTTCAACATTATCTGAAACCCCAAAAAATTTTACTAATTTGTTTATTTCATGTATAATTTGATATATTCCCAATTTATCATTTCAATTATTAATGCTAGATAAACGACTACAAACAATGTTGATGAATTAAGCAAGTGTGTTTGGTAGAAATCTATAAGTAAATGTCACTATAAGGATAAAACAATCATTGTTAGAAGTAATGGGTTAACAAAGGTTAATATTTACTGTTCTTATAAAGAACTAACAAAATAAAATTATGGTGATTATATCTTTCATATTATACTACTACCAAACATCTATTGAAGAATTGACAAATGCATGCTGGTTTTACTAATTATTTTATAACAATGCTATATCTGGGAAAATCAAATGTGAATGCTGCATAATAAAATGAAATGTAAATACTATATACCATTAGTCAATAAATCAAAAATACAAAAATACAATCGCTATTGACTTACTCTAGATACATATACAATAATTTTACAATAATGTAGAGATAATAAACTAAAAATCCATCTTGATAACTGATGTATACCTGAATGAAAAGAATGTTCCTCTTTACATTGCTCTTCAAAGCTGTGTTGTGCTATTATGCTAAAATATTGGTTAAAGACTCAGGAGAACTCCTAAAGTGATGGAAAATAAACAGTGACAAGTCTTTATTCTTATGAACAATACTTTATAATAAGCAAAATATAATACATTGAACACAAGAAACATGTGGCACTAGAGATAACTCAATTGCACCAATGACTACAATTTTGCAATTTATTTATAAATGCAGATTATGCTTTTCTAAATCACTACTGATCCAGGAAAATAAGGCCATTTAATTGAAACATGGAAAGAATTACTATCATTAATATAAAAGCATAGTTCTAATGCTGAGAGTGTGCACACTTGGTAGGAATCTAATTGTAAATTTTTGGTAGTCATTCATTTAAAAAATTCTTTATATCTATCTAAAATATTTTTTTAAAAAAACTGAATATTTCAAAAAGTATTGGAATGATATTTTCAATTTCAAATTTGTTATTCTTAAGCAATTTGGCTTGATATATATCCTAATTTAACAGTTTGAGAAGATACTATACCATCTCTTGACCCAACTAATGGAAGAGGGGTTCATAAGAGTCAAAGGGACACCCTGAGACTACATAGTGAATTCCAAGTCAGCCTGAGCTAGAATGAAACCCTACCTCAGAAAACCAAACAAACAAACAAAAAGAGTCAAAGGACTCTTTTCAAGAGAAATGTGCCTACTGTCTCAAGTGACAGACCATAACACATACAGAAAGAAAAGAATCACAACAAAAGTATTGTCTGGTTCTTTAAAATGTGGTTATAAACTCTGGAATTCCCTTTTCATAAAAGTCTGAATTCTCACATTCCAAACACTACCTTTGTGACTGCTTTGATCAGCTGAATTTAAGTTAAGGAGTAGAGGAAATTCAAAGGTATTGGTAATGTTTTATTTTCAAATCGGGTTGCATATATGAGTTTTTACTAATATTTACTTTTATATTTTATAGTCATGTATTCTTCATAAAATGAGTCAGAGTACAAGTTTTTAAACATGAAAAAATAATGAGTTTACAACCCAGAGAGACAAGGAAGAGGTGCTAGCTTGCTTGGGGCCTATGCACTGTACTGGGTGAGGTGCCAGCATTTTGGGAGCCTGGAGAAGTAGAGGTTTGTTGGGGGCCTGAGTGCTTAAACAAGGTAAGGGCTGGCATGATTGGGGCCTGTGCACTTGGACCAGGTGAGGAGCCAGGCATGTTTGTTGCCTGAGGATGAGACCTGGTGAGGAATCAGCTTGTTTTGAGCCTGTAAAATCATGGCCAGAGAGATGAAGGCATGTTTGGGCCTGTGTACTAAGACCAGCTTGCTTGGGGCTTGTATGCACCAGGCAGGTGATGTGCAGGGGTGTTTGGGGCCTATGCAATAGGGCTGAGTGAAGTGCCAGCTTGATAGGGGCCTGTGAACACAGACTGGTGGAGGATTGCCAGAGTGTTTGGAGCCTGGCTCAGGGTGGGTGAGGAATTGTTGCTTACAGGCATGTCTGGAACTAAATACTGGGAGGTCCCAACATTTTCCTCACACCTCCTGCACGCAGGGAACCAACCCACTGAAGGAGCCAGGGGACACCCTTCTACTCCACCTCAAACCATAGTCCCCACACCTCCCTGTCATCCTCAGCATAACCTTATGGCCTGGGATGCTTCCACTGATTCATAGCTGCCTCCACAAACCAACACCCCCACAATGGCTAAGTCCACACTCCAGGGTCCAATCTGGTCCTTGCAGCCCTGCCAACAACCCTCCTACTAGCAGCTACTACTTGGGACATTGCTTCTGCCCCAGATGGAAGCACAGGAATATCTGGCAACCACTTGCCAGGAGAAAACAGTGAGTCCTCCACAGCCTGTTCAACTAGGTATAGTGGGGGAGCAGAGGTAAGTGCTACTGCCCCTTAGCCCACAGGTAAGGCTTAGCTGTGATCTGGGATGGAAGATATTCTGGATCTCCAGTGACAGCTTTTCTATCAGCCACCAGCCCAGACAGGCTGTCACACTTTCAAGCTCCACAACCCATACATCCATGGATACAGCACCATTCCACTTCAGTCAGGGTCAAACCCAAAATAGAATACACACTTAAGATCCTTCAAGGGTAAACGCTTGCTTCCTCCATAATAATATAAGAATTTTACCCCAAGATGGGTAGACCCTAAACACAAAAAATATCAAAAGACAACAAATTGAGAGATCTCAACCAAGGTTGCCTAGTTCAGCAATGAAAGTCTCCAATAACAACATAGAGGAAGGCAGGAATGTTGGTGCATTCCTTTAATCCCAGGAAGAAGAGGTAGGTGGTCTGCCATGAGTTCGAGGCCAGCCTCAGACTACATAATGAATTCCAGGTCAGCCAGGGCGAGAGAGCAAGACCCTACCTCAAAAAACAAAACAAAACAAAACAAAAACAACAAAAAAACAAAACCAAAAAAAAAGGGTACAACAGAATACAATGCCAACATGAATGCCCACCTCAGTGCAATTGCTGGTGTTCCCCAGGGGTTTGTGATTTACACATTTTGAGAGCAGCAGTCAGCCATTGGGCGGAGGTTGCCTCTGGGTATGCCCTCCCGATCTGTGGCTCTTACAATCAGCTCCCTCTTCTGCAAAATTTTCTGAGCCCTGGTGGGTGTGTTTTATGTCTACTTCAGTGTTAAGCTCTTGGGAGCTTCTGGGTTTCTGCTATGAATTCATTTTAACTCTGGTATTCTGTTGGCCTGTTAACCATAATGATCTTTGAACTGCCAATTTTGCATCATAATCAATATCAAATTTATCTGTTCTTATGTTATAATTCCAATCATTTAATGAAGTTTACATTCCCTCTTAGCATACAAATTATTGCTTGATTACAGAATATTATGATCATTTATATTTCTTTAGAAAGTAAAATACAGTTTATATGCATTAGCATGAATCACATTTTTAAAAAAATGCCACCAATACAATTCTGTAATCAGTTTAATTAAGTTATAATTTAAAACCCCATTGCCACAGAAATAATTTAAAACTGAACTTTTTCATCATAGAAAGATTTACAATGGCCAAATATTTATATGAAATATATACAGAAAATATACAAAATGTTCATGTTATTTAAAATAAAATATAGTGATTTATATATATATATATAATATATATATATATATATATATATAGTGGAGTCACGACACACATATCCTCCTTGTTTATTTTTGTTTTAGGGGTTTTGAACAATTGGTCCCTTTCTTGTGACAAATGACAGAGACCCTGGGAGGCATGGTTGTCACACAGGCCTGTGCAGAAGCCATTGTTGACCCCAGGCCCAAGGGATCATCACATGTCATGGTACCTGCTTAGATTGCCCCATCTCATGGGGTCTTACCTGTTATTGATTGCCCACCATCCTAGTGTGAAAACCCAAGGGGTGTGGCCTGGTTTCTTTTAGCATGCAGTCTGGCTAGGGTCTGACCTGCATTGTGCTATACTTAGCAGTATGAAAAACATTAAAATATTTTAAATATTATTTAGCAGGCAAAACATGCAATACAGAAGCTAGATTAAGGTAATATACTACTAAGAAGACTTCATTATTACAGTGCTCATAGTTAAAATAGTTGGACCTGAAAATACTATTCTCTCTTTTTTTTTATACTTAGTGTATATTTTGCTATTTCTTAGTATATTGTGGGTCATGGCTCATAGTTTCATGATTTGCACTGCTATTGCTTTCATTCCTGTGTATATTCACCTATGAATAAATCCACACAGTCATTTGTGCTTGTAAATGAAATACACATTGTCATATGTATTTCCCAACAAATATAATTTCTAGTCTTATAATTAACAAGCAAATAAATTAGTACTATGTATTCATTCTTTTCAAGGGGAAAGCTACATTCACCCTAATGCAGAAGGTTTTATCTTTACATTACTTTTTTATTTTTTATTTTTATTTTATGTTTTTATTACTTATTTTATTGTTATTTTTATTTTTGTTTTGTTTATTTTTACATTACATCTGTACAATGTAAAAACATTGGCTTCCAGGCTGGAGAGATGACTTAGTGGTTAAGGCGCCTGCCTGCTAAGCCTAAGAACGCTGGTTCCAATCTCCAGCGGTTCCAATCTCCAGGTCCCACGTTTAGCCAGATGCAAGGGTGCAATGCTGCACTTGCCCACAAGGGGGCACACACATCTGGATTTCGTTCACAGCAGCTGAGAGACTGCTGGCGCGCCCATCTCTCTCCCTCTCCCTCTCTATCTTCCTCTCTCTGTCTCTCTACAAAAATTAAAAAAAAAAAAAAAAATGGCTTCCTATTCTCTTGTCATTTACTTTATTCTATTTATTGCCAATAAATCCTAATGAAACACTTAGCTACTGCTTTGTTTTGTATACTAGAGACAAGTAGAAAGAAACAACCTATTTATCTAATAAACTAAAGCTTACCTTCTGCCTCATACCATATGCATCATATATGACTGATGTGTTTTACAGCCCATCTTTTTTTGTTTGCTTGTTTTGATTTTTCAAGGTAGGGTCTCACTCTGGCCCAGACTGTCTTGGAATTCACTATAGAGTCACAGGCTGGCCTCAAACTCACAGTGATCCTCCTACCTCTGCCTCCCGAGTGCTGGGATTTCAGGCATGTGCCTCCATACCCAGCTTAAAACAATCTTTGAAAGTTTGCAAAAAAAATGAGAATAAAGCTCTGTATTTCATTGAACATGATATTTTTATAAAACTGATCTGTTACATAAAAAGAGCACCTAGCTAATCCTTTGGATTCTCCAAGTCTAGCATATCTGGTAAAGGGATGGGCCATCTTTGATCAAAAACTATGAATGTTGGGCTGGAGAGATGGCTTAGCCATTAAGGCGCCTGCCTGCTAAGCCTAAGAATGCTGGGTCATCTTTGCGGTTCCAAATTCCAACGTTTAGCCAGATGCAAAGTGACGCAAGGGCGCAATGCCACACTTCACACATCTGATTTTTCACAGCAGCTGAGACTGCTGGCGCACCCATCTCTGTCTCCCTCTCCCTCTCTGTCTATCTCTCTCTCTGTGTCTCTCTCCAAAAATAAATAAAATAATAAAAAAATTAAAAAAAAAACTATGAATGTCACTCCTGACTTTGTAGATTCATAATCTGCCAACATATTTCCTTATTCAGATGCTGACCTTTTCCATTAACACAGACTTGATCCAATCTTTGGATGAGTTTGTAATACTCAGTTCTCCAAAAATAATTCATCATACAATTTCACACTGGCAGGGTGTATTATTGGTTTTTTTAGGCAAGATTTACTGTGTGTACTTCCCTGGGTATTGGATAACTTTTTTATCAATTAAAACATTTCTTCTTGAAGAATATAGAAAAGCTTCTATGACTAATAAGGCTGATGAAAATTAGGAGGTTCAGGACATTCGGGACAGCATTAAGAGTTGTAAGTCCTTCCCCAAACCATTTCTGGGAGAGAGAGGCATCTTAGCAGGGAACTGCCTATAAGCTCTACAGGGAGCTTTAGTGATGCAGCTTTCAGAATCATTACACATGCTGCACTGGGACTTTTGGCAAGATAGATGCTTTAGCTTTCTTATGATTCTGCATGTAATCCCTCATCCAGGTTCTTATAGATAATCAAAATACATTGATTCACCAGGCTATATTTGGGTGGAATTATTGTCTGGTCTGTTCTTTGAGTTCTATTTAGATTTAGTAGTAAGATTGTTCACCAATTACAGGGACTTTTCAGTAGCCATGTTTGGCCACTGGGGAATGTAAGAGTCTGAGACAAGTGCAGAGGATTTTGTAGCTGATTCCTGTGGACTGAAACACTTGACTGCCATGAGAAAGGACTCCTGCGACTCAGGATGCTCATGTCATTTACAAGACACAGGAAGCTCAGAGAATGATACAAAGTCTACAAGGTCCACCCCACCATCGTGTAGAGAGTAAAAAAATATCGGTAAGATGAGCTGCCTCAAGATAAGAAGAGGCCAAGCATTTGGGACTGTTCACACTTCCTGGGGTTGTCTTTTGGTGACGTCACCCTCTTCTCAATGGATGATCCTTCCTCTGAGCTCTTGTACATAACACAAATAAACCCATTAGTTTAGCAAAGTAGACTTGAGCAAAATTGTTCCTGCTTTACAATTATTACTGCCTATCTGAGGTGAATGGACATTGGTTCATGTCTCCCCAGGAAAAGTCACACAAAACTCACATTTGGTTCTAATTAACTTCACCCTCATAAAATTGAAACAGACTTGTCATGACTGAAACCAGTAAAGTACAAGAAGAGGAGTTTTCTTTAAGGATGGTTTTTACAGGCATTGACACCAGTTTCCAGCACATGGAATAATGTCAGGAATTCAATTTACTTTAAAAAGGAGGGAAAAGGTCAGAGTAGTACTGAGTAAAAACCTGGAACTTCTAGCTTGTAGAGTTATAAACTAGAAATCTCAGATTCTCTCAGCTCAAAGACCAGATTCATGCCACAGATAGAAAAGGGCATTGATAGACTCATAGTTATAAACATAAGAATAGTGTAGATGTAAGACTTATGAGTCTTGAAAAATATATTTTATATAACTTTGAATTAGTTTTCATTATATTGGAGCATTCTTGACAAGAGATCAGACATCTCTGAGACTTCAACTAGAAGAGTCAGAAGAGGTGTGATTGCTCCATTTGACTAACAGTTAGCTGTTACTGAGTCAAGCCTGATTCTTTAACAGTAACTATTTTATCTTCCCATCATAGTTGTACATCCAAATATTTTATCATCATGACAATCACAGAAAAATTGAGTTATGAATTTTATACTTTCTGAATTTTATACTTTCTAAATATTCATTAACATGATAACTTGTTTTTAATGCTTAATTAGAGACATTTATAAAATCATTTTAGCTCCACCCCCACATCTCAGATCAATAAATCACATACCATGTAATGTCTTTGGTAGCTATGATCAATTCATTGAAATTGTCAATATTCTAAATTTGTTTCAAAATTATTGCATTAGTTCTCTAAAATTAGGATTCTACTAACATTTATTTTATTGCATTTTACTGAATATTTACAACGTATTAACTCTTGGTATTTTTTAATTTAAAATAGTCAAATAATAAGTAAAAGAAGTATCAAGCAACTGACTGAATGCTATTATAATGAGATTTTCTGCTCATGACCTAGAGCATTATTTAACAATGTCTAGAGTTTTAATATATTTGATGTGAATGTAAAATTAATTTTGTCTACTTTAGCTTAAATTGTTGATATTTATAGAATATATATGTGGAGATTTAAATCTTAACTCTTTATATTAAAATGATATTGATTCTCAACTTGTAATTTTATATATGTCAGTACAGTATACTTTCATAGTGAGAAGAAGCAATAGGCAGAATTTCTTTGAAAAATATATTGATTTTTGTGGTTATAAAATCATTTAACCTAACATATAAAAATAGAAGTTTCACAATTACTCTATCTTTAAATTATAGTGATCAAAAATTCCAGTGCCTATGCTCTACTTTTGGAACTAGGTATGAGGAAAACCTGTAAAATTTGCTTAAATCCTGGATATTAGTTAGAAAAATAAACATTTATATGTCTAATTTTCTTAGTCACCATTTTTTCATATTATCTTAAGACAATATTATTTTACAGCAGTTAAATCCCACAGAAGTACATGTCATATCTGATGAACTTATATATATATATATACACACATATATGCAATTTATATATATATATATGATTATGCTTCATTATAGCCAATAATAAATATTGCATTCTTCATTCATAACATTTGTAATGTATTAATTTGTAAAAACATGGCTATGTCTGAAAAGCTCAAATAAAGCAATATTTGCTCTTAGGTGAATTGCCTGAATTTGCATCGATTTTCCATAACTTTCATCAGCCCATATGTGCTGATACCTCTTACAAAAAATGTAAGCATCTCTCAGTAGCATTAGAACAACATGACATAGTCAAGGAAATGCTAATAAATGTTAATATATAACATTGACATAAAAATTCAAATTAAGTATAAATGAATAGTTCATAGTGAAAAATAGAGCTTAACTTTGTATCATATAATTCTATGTTGAACTAAGGAATTTCAAGTATTTTAATATTGTTCTAATAGATACACATATTTCATTTCAGTGCATTTCATTTTTGTCTATAGTTGGAATGCATTGTCTTCAGATGTTTGTGCTTTATGCTCATCTATCTTAGTTATCAATGCCTAAAATGTTTTTTACTGATATAAAATTGTGATTTTCTTTGTTTCAAATTATTGAAAAATGTTGTAAGTTTTGTCATAGCATGAATGACAAGCAGATATTCAAACAGGTATGTCAGCACAAAAATGAAACTAACTGTACATAAAACTATATTTTCCAGCCCATACTATCATTTTTAAAAGTTACTCCTTATTTCAATTTCACTAATTATTAGAATATTTTTGCATTTTCCCATAATTTTATTAATAATCTAAGTCATTTGTGTCACTATACAAGCTTCTGCCATTAAAAATTAAATAATCAATTAAATTGATCAGCACATCTTCATAAACTAATTATAAGTTTCTGTACTTCAAACATAATCAAGCTGGCATCACATACTGAAATAAAACACAGGCAGACTGTATCCAGATGTGCGGGCATCAAGATGCAAGATGGTTTGTCTGCAGGAAGATATGCAATTTACTTTCTTTGATGGAGGAAGCTTTAGACTGGTAAGAATTAGATCAAGAGAACAAGGAAAATTATCAATATAAACCCAACACTGAGTTTTTTCACAGCCAGTACTCAGAACATGCCGTGGGTAGGAGAGCAATCAAAAAACCAATAGATCTGTCCTTAATGGTTTTGCACTCCTACCCCACTAATGAAAATTGACCAAAAGACAGAGAGTAGGCAAAGAGGGCATAAAGGTTTGAAATCTAAATTGGACAAATTAGCAGAGAAAGTTAATAATCTGGAAACAGCAATCGATGCCCAAAGGAACAAACGACTGGCATTGACGGAGTCATTTAGTGAAACTCAAAGGAAATGATACACTCTAAAAATCTTACCCCACTGCGATGAAAGGGAAGGTAAAGTTTTGTGATTTTTAAGTAGAAACCAGTGAGTACTGTGCATGTCCTGTAAACAACTTCACCTCAGTGGATAAAAACCTACCAGCTACTGAAAAGTGATGAGTCCAGCATCTTTAAAGGGAAGCAAGCTACAGGGCACTGCACTGTTTGGTTTCCTGTCTGCTCCTCAGGAGACAAGTAAGGTTTTGTTTGTTTGTTTGTTTGTTTTGTTTTTTGGTTAACAATGGTGCAATAACCTGAAAGAATTCAATTTAACCTTCCAGAAATATTAGCACAATCATTTTCTCTATGTTATGACTTTTATACAATACAAAACTTCAGGAGTATAAGTGACTATATGGACAAAGGTACAAATTTAAAATGAACCAACCTTGTAAAAATACTGATTTTGTTTTCACTTTGCAGCTCATGCAGGCCTAGTACTGGTGGTTATCATGTTTTCACCTCCAGAGTATACAATCCCTAATGTGTGCTACCAGGTCTATAGTTTTGGTTTGATTGTCATGATGTAGAATGAATATTTGGCATAAACCTTTGAACCATGGCCTGCAGACATTGCAAGCAAGTGCCTTCAACCTCTGAGCCATCTCCCCAGACACCATGCTGGATTGTAAAAAGAATTATAGGAAATATTCTTCTTGTCATGGCACAAGATCTTACAACTTAGAAAAACTAAATTTTTCATTATAGTAATTTTAATGCATCAATATTATACTTGTGAATGTTCAAGAAATTTTAAGAAATGTGTTCATATGTAAGAAACTAAGGAAATCCATAATTTCCCAAATTACTGTAGACTATATATTAGCCAGAAAAATAATGAATTTGTACAATGTATGCAAAAATATTCATGCAATTTCAGCTATAATTTACATTCATACTCTCATTTTTATATTTTAATCTTCAATCAGTCAATTAGTTTGGAGAATAAGTATGAAATCACATTGGTTCCCACATACATATGAACATTCATACACACATGTACACCAAGCACATATGCAGAACAAAAAAAATGTAACCAAAATGCTAGTCAATTGAAGACATGGAGAATTTGTATACATAAGAAAACTAAACTTCCTCATAAGTCTTACCATGTAAACTATATGTGATTTTTATAGGAAGTTAAATTATATAATTACATTGATATAAGGTATATTTTCAATTTAAAAAGACATGTTTTTAGAGGAAAAAAAAGACACATGGTATATTAAAAAAAAAAAAAAAAAAACATGTTATTTAAGCAAAAAGAAGGCGAAATAAGGGCTAAGGCCAAAGTCACCCATGACCAAACCACATGCTACTAACATTACTTTCAATATTTTTAACGTTCAAAAAGGGGTTGGACCAGGCTCAGAAAGTCAAACGTTGTATGTTCTCTCTCATATGTGGATCCTAGTTACAAATGTATAGATTTGTGTGTGAGTTGGAACCAAAAATTGGTAGGAGAGGCCAGTAAGCTAGTAAAAGCTTATAAGGGAGGGAGGAGAGAGAAGGACTTAAGGGGATGATATTGTATATATGAAATAGAAGAACAGATTATACACAGGGGAAAGGCCTAAGTGAGGCCAGGGGAAGATAATGTGTAAAAGAAGGGCAGGGCGGAAGGTCAATCAAAATTCAAGATATTCTGAATAAGACTTTTGTAAACCTACTTTTTTGAATAATGACACATCCATAAGCTATAGATTGTTTGTTACTAGAAAATTTTCAGTGCCTGGGATGGGATACCTTCCAGTGAGTTGTTCACCAGGGAGGTCACTGTTGCCTCCAAAACATTACAGTCTATTACCAAGACCCTTGGTTTCCCTTGAGAAACAGATGGTAAGACACTATTGCTGAAGACCTCACTTGCCTGAGAAACAAGGTCACTGAAAAATAAAGCTAGTACATTAATATTTTAAGTACCCTAAGTTTTGTATGCAATTAATGATAAACAAGAAATTTATGATGAATCAGATTTTACATATAAGTGAGAAATATAAATTATTTAGAAATTATACAGCCTGAAGAAGTATGGAATAGTTTAAGTACATAAGCAGAACAATCTTATAGGCATTCATTTTACAGCAATTTCAGCATGCTTAAATGCTGGGTTATTAAAACAATTCTAATTATGGTGTTATTGTACTTAAAATGAGAATGGCATGTTAATTTATTTCTAATTAAGTTGTTGGAGAAAAAAAAAATGTGCCAGAGAATGTAACCTTATGTAAGAGACTTAAATCATATGGCCTCCAGAAATTACCCTTTTGTAAACACAGGAAGCAAATCTCCCTAGAGAATGTGTGATCTTTTAGACTCAAGCAAGAAGGAGCATGTCTTAAACAGACAGTGATTTCTCTATGGAGTAAACTAATATGGGGTCAAATTAAATATGCAAGCATACTTCTTCTACAGGGAAGACAATGACTGGAAAAATAATGAAATGTGAATCAGAAGTCTTTACAATGTGTTTTCATTAACTTCTGGTGAGCATTTACATGGGACACAAATAGCTTTATAACCTTTTACCTATTTGAAGAAATCTAGCCACCTGACTCACTCCCCAAATACCTATCAGATAGATTTTCCAATTTTGCTCCTTTCAAGTCCCCAAGCACCCAGCCAAGCCATTGTCCACGGATCAGCATATAACCACAGGTCATGCCATTTTTCCAACTGAGCAAAATGTGCAATCGTGCCCATTGTGAAGATTTCCCTTGCTACTGTCCTTCAGAATTGTACCATAAAGAATATTTAATGCTGAATCTGTCCACTTCTGCGAGGATCCCAGATAGCATAAACATCTATCAAGGCTTTCTACTCCTTTCAATTAATCATAGGGACCACCGGACAATACCACAGGTTTGCGATGAAGACATCATATAAGCAGTCGGAACCATAGGCATGAGGGTTATTTTTCTCATGTAACTTAGTTTTGGCTTCAGGTCCTGGAATCTCTCTCTCTCTCTCTCTCTCTCTCTCTCTCTCTCTATATATATATATATATATATATATATATATATATATATATATACATATACATACATATGTACATGTAGCTACTAAAAGGGATGGCATCTATGGGGAAATTCTTCTCCCCTCAATTAACCCCCTTGGAATTTCCCCCATAGACCTATCCAAGGCTGTTTACATGATCCTTGACCACTTTAAAACTGAAAATAACCTTGAAACTGAAGTTTAAATCCTTAAGATAATATGTGAGAGGGTACTTTAATCTTTATTCTCCATGTCATGATGCATCTTACTGTGGGGTCCAAAGTGAAGTGGAGATGACATGGAAGAAAAATGATATATACATATTGAAATAGCCATGTGTAGCATTCAAGTAGATAACAAAAATGAATTTTTATTTGGATAAAGTTGAAAAGCTTTCATTTTAAGTAAATCTTTAATCATTCTGTCAAAGCTGCTTACAAAATATGTGTTAAACTAATTTAAAGTTGTTGTAGCATTAATTATATAGGAAGTCATATTAAGGATTTGAAAAAGATGTCATCAAAACAAAATCATAAGGAAGTTTCTAAACCATCCTATAACTTATAATTGCACTTTATTGTTATAAGCAGTAGAATGTTACTGCAGGAAGTATATATAGTTCCTTGCTGAGAATTATTGTGTATTTTGTTGACCTTGGAACTAAAAATAAGCTTTTCACTTAATTTTAGTGTGTAATTAGTTTTAATAATACACAGTGTAATTTCAAAAATTGAGAAAGTTAGATTTAGAGGACATGTCTATAAACTACCAAGACATAAACCACCCTAAAAATATGTCATTAATATTATTTTATCTTACCTGATGGCATCCATTATTTATCTTGATTTCTGTAAAATGGAAAGGAAATTGCCTGTGCATATCAATAAAGGAAAATCACCAAAGGGAAAGATAAATAAATGATAAGCTATTTCCCCATGAAAACGTGAATGAGAACATGCCATATGGTGTGTTCATGAATTTTTAATTATAAAAAGTTAAATTATTTTGCAAGAAAAATGTATAAGAAATTATGTATAAAACCAGTTATTTATTTTTACTAGGACATGACTCATAAAGCATAAATCTTTTAGTGTTTTTAATGTAGTAATCAGTTAAGATAATTGAACATAAAAGAGTTTCTATCCCTTTGTTTTTCAGTTTTTAACATAACAATGGAAAGAAATAAACAAGAATCTATACATTTGTTCAGTTTCCAAATGCTGCATGCTATTGGTCTTTTTTTCAAATTTTAACTTTCATGAAGGAAAAATATCATCATTTTCAAAAGCCTATCCTGTACATGTAAACATAATTTAGGATTGTGTGAGAAAGAAAACACAGCCATTTTACTTTTGTAAAAATTGTTTTAATAAGTTGAAATGTTGTAAAGACACATAAAGAGTTGGTGCCATCATTCTCTGCTTCCTTGTCCTCAATCCCCTTAGTGGGATTGCTGCTATTCACCATGGAGTTGTGGTTTATGAGTTGTGAGAGCAGCAGTCAGTCATTATGGCGGGGGAGGGGAATGCTTCTGGATGTTCCCTCCCACCCTATGCACTTATATTCTTTCTATCCCTTCTTCCACAAAGTCCCCTGAGCCTTGGTGGGTGTGCTTTAAGTCTACTTTAGTGTTGAGCTCTCAGCAGCTTCTGGATTTCTGCTTTGGTGCATTTTGAGTATCCTCAGTGTTTGTCTCTGTCACGCTGGTTCAGGTTATTAGGCTCACCATGGAAGCAGCACTCTTGCTCAGCTCACCAATTCCTTTGTGTTTTCACTTGGGCCCTAGCTGTTGTGCTAGGGGTAGTTCACCTGCCGACATGGAGTCAGCTATTTTGGTTGACCTCAGTTCTTCCTTCATTCTGAAAAAAAAAAAAAAAAAAAAAAAAAAACAGATTTTCCAACAGAGAGTGAGGAGAGGATAAGTTAAAGGGTATAAGCATTGTTCATTTATAGTAATTTTGATGGGTGTAACCTTACTTTTCACAAAAGACATGTGGAAGATTCTATTTAGAGTCCATTACCTTGGTCTCCGTAGGACTCTAAGTTTCCAGTTCCAGCTATGGTTTCCTTTCCACCGAGCAGACCTTTTAGCAAATCAGAGCCCATAAGAGTGAGCCTTTATAGAAATGATAGAGATTAAGATTGATACATTTTTTAATATTTTTTTTTTTTGAGAGACAGGGGGAGAGAGAGAATGGGTGTGCCAGGGCATCTAGCCATTGCAAACAAACTCCAGAGACATGCACCACCTTGTACATCTGGCTTATGTGGGTACTGTGGAATCAAACCTAGGTCCTTAGGCTTCACAGGCAAATACCTTTACTGCTAAGCCATTTGTACAGCCCTAGAGGTTGATCCACTCTTTAAGATCCAAGCATAGGTAAAAATGGATGCAGGCAATATAACATCTGTGTCCCTTTCTTGGTTTCCTAACTTAGGATGTGAGTAATCCATGAAACTTTTATGCTACAGGAAGAACTCTCTGTATTATTTTGTCCAGATATATCCTCCAATATATAAAAACATGGTATCACTTTTCTCAGTTTGAACAAGAGATTTATCAAAGCTACAAAATTCATGTCATTTAATATATTATTTTGTTTTATATAATCATACAAACATATTTCAAGTGCACAGTATTCAAGTGTTATTAATTCAAACTTTCAGAAGCAATGAATATGGCCTTACTATTTCTATAAAGACAACTTTTGATGGGCTTTGCTTGGCCATAGCCTTCTAACTCTTCTTTTCTAATTTTTATTTATGTATTTACTTTGTTCATTTGAAAATGAGATAGAGAGATAGAGGAGATAGGGGGAGAGAATAGACACACCAGGGCCTCCAGCCACTGCAAATTAAATCCATGTTCAAGGGCCATGTTGTCCATCTAGCTGACTTGTGTCCTGGAAAAGCGAATTTGTGTCCTTTGACTTTTCAGGCAAGTGCCTTAACCACTAAGCAATCTCTCCAGCCCTAACTCATCTTTATGAAACATTTATGAGAAAATTTACATTGTACACTCATTCGCTCTTTTGTAGAGGTACACTCCTGTCATTCTCAAGGACTTAGAAGTAATTTCTTGAAAACATGTAGCTGTGAAGGAAGACACAGCCTCTACTCTCAGCTTCAGTACAGTTAGGAGGCTAATGCAATGGGTCCCAGTTAGCAAGCACAAATGGCTTCATCACAGATGAAATAGCTGTAAGCTCAGAATTAAAACTGTGTTTTCAGAATACGTCCCATTGACCAAACTGACGAGTGCAAGTAGGCAAAGATAATTATCCAACACCAAGGCTAATATGAGACTTCTGAGTGAATAAAAAAGCAGGCAAGGTTATACAAAGACAAAGCCTTCATCAGGCAATGTTTTGCGAAAGACGGAACAAGGGTAATGGGGCATCTTGAAGCCAATATTCAGCTTTCCTTAGTGGCTGACCCATAGTTCTAGTATCTACAACTGCCTTGGTCTCCTCTGCCATACAATGTTCATGTTCACAGTTCCATAAAACAGCCTTATGGAACCTTTCTTGCAGAGACCTCGACTCTGTCCCTTGATGCTAAGCCTAAACTGTTCAGAGAAACATGGCTGGACTCAATGGCTCCACAATCTCTGTACTTGTCTTACTTCCAAAACCCGTACCAAGTGGTCTATGCCAGCAAACTTGTTAATCCAAAGGCTAACTTTAAAGAATAGAAAACTCTAGCATACTTCCTTCAGAATTCTTCCTTTAGAAAAGTATCAGTAATATTGTCCCAATTTAGCACAGCTGGTCTCTTTTCAATGATGGTCACCTCTTAAATAATTGTAGCTAAGCAGAGAAAAGCCAACTCACCACTGTGCCAAACTTTTGTGTGAATGTTTACATCTTTCATATCCTTCTGCCTTTCATTTTCCTTTTCCAAAATACCAGTGCCTTTTTCTTAAACTCAAACCTATTCAAGTTCTCAGAACATATGCAGATCACAGCCATCCTGTCCACACTCAGAAGAACCAACAGGCACAAGAGGGGAGAAAAAGAAACAATAAGGTGTTGTGATCACCTTGAGCGCTGTATTCTTGCCCTTCCCCTGCATTGTTCTATGGTTTCAGCTGGTGAGGTGTGGTTAGCTGATCCTCCCTTCAGGTTCGTTGTCCACCTGAAAAGAGATAAGCAAATTCTCCAATGGAGAGAGAAGTTAGTACTAGATAGAAGGGATAACCATATATGTTTTGGAGGGAACTTTATATGCATTGGCTCTCTTCTAGCCCACATTTGGTGGCCTCTAGATCTTGGAGACTGAGCTCATTTTTTGTACATCCAACTCCAACTAAGCCAGATATCCAGAGACACAGAGGCTCCCAAAACCTCATCAAGGAAGCAGAACTAAAATGACCCCAATGTGGCTCAGGGAAACTCGCGGAAGAGGGGGCGGAAAGATTGTTAGAGTCACAAGTTGGGGCATTATGCACAGAAACTGGGGCCTATCCACCAGAACTCTTGAGCAAACTCACAATGCACGATCCACATTCCTCATTGATGAAGGCCCCTTTGAGAGTGGGAGGATGGGGAGGAGGGCAATGGAACCAATACTATGAATGTAAAATCAGAATAATATAAATAATATATATATATTTATTTATTTATTAAAAATAAAAGAAAGAAAGAAACAATCAGAACTAGATTGGTCATGAAAGCATGCAAAGACCAAGTCAACATCAAACTCTACAAAACCATCAACAGGACAGGGATTAACTCACATATCACACTTGTAACTATAAACATAAATGGCCTCAATTCCTCAATTAAATGACACTGGTTAACAGCCTGGATTAGAAAACTGGATTCATTCACTTGCTATCTACAAGAAACCCACCTTAAAATTAAGGTAAAGCAACTCCTTAGTATGAAAGGATGAAAAAAAAATTATTAAAGCAAATGGAATCACAACACAAGCCAGAGTAGCTGTACTTATTACAACCAAAATTGACTTTAAATGAAAAATAATCATAAAAGATAAAGAAAGGCTGGAGGGATGGCTTGGTGGTCAAGGCATTTGCCTGCAAAGTCAAAGGACTCAAGTTTGATTTCTCAGGAACCCACATAAGCCAGATGCGTAAGGGGTACATGGTTCTGGAGTTCATTTGCAGTGGCTGGAGGCCATGGAGTGCCATTCATTCCTCTCTCTCTTTCTCTCTGCCAAATAACTAAAATATAAATAAATAAATAAAAATATTTAAAGAAAGATAAATAAGGCCCTTCATACTCATTAAAAGAAAAATTCAACAAGAACCTATTATAATCATAAACTTTTCTGCAACATACACAGGGGCAGCTAACATTATTAAACAGACTTTGCTAGACAATAAAACAGATATAAATCTCAATACAATAAGAATAGGAGACTATAATATCTCACTATTATCAATAGGCAGATACTCAAAGCAGAAAATAAACAGAAAAACAATGGAGCTAAATAATACCATAGATTGATATAACAGACATCTATAGAATGTTCTATTCTACATTCTATTCCACATTCCATTCTACAGAAAATGCATTCTGCTCAGCAGTTCATGAAACCTTCTCCAAAATAGACTATATATTAGTGTACACAAATTCCACAAATTCAGAAAAACTGACATACTTCTTTGCATTATATTCTACCATCATGCATTAAAACTATAAATTAACATCAGTAACAACAGAAAATACACCAACTCCTGGAAACTGACCTACTCAGTATGAAATAATGAACATGTTTTGAATGAAGATATCAGAAAGGAAATTCATAAATTTATCAAACAGAATGACAATGAGAACACAACATACCAAAACTTATGGGACACAAGGAAGGGGATTTTAAGAAGAAAGTTCATAGCACTAAATATCTACATTACAAAAAAAGATCTCAAATAAACAAGTTCAATATGCATTTGAAGGTGCTTGAAAGGCACAAAGAACAGAACAGTCCAAGCCCAAAAATACCATTCAGAAAGAAAATATCAAGATCAAAGCAGAAATTAATAAACTGTAAATAAAGAAAATAATTTAAAAGATCAACGAAACAAAGAGCTGGTTCTTTGAAAAAAAAAAAAGCAAGATTTAAAAAAATGGCGGCCAATCTGATCAAAAGAGAATACTCAAATTAGCAAGATTAGAAATGAAAATGGAGATGTCACAATTGATACCAATGAAATTGGAAGAATCATCAGGACACATTTCAAAAACCTGTATTCCACAAAAGTGGAAAATGTGGTACAAATGAATAAATTCCTTAACTCTCATCACCATCCAAAACTAAATACAGAACACATAGACTTCGTAAACAAACCATTTTTTCCTAATGAAATTGAAAAAGTAAAAATCTGCCACACACACACACACAAAAAAAAAAGGTCCTAATAAATGCACCACTGAATTCTACTAAACTTTCATTCTAGAACTAAAACCACTTCTCCTCAAACTATATCACACAATTGAATATGAGGTAATGCTTCCAAACTTCTATGAAGTCAGCATTAATATATAAACCAGACAGAGACACAACAAAAATAGAAAATCCTGGCAAAGAAAATTCAAGGACACATCAAAAGCATCTCCTCAGCACCGAAAAAAAAAAAAAAAAAAAAAAAAAAAAAAAAAAAAAAAAAAGAAGACAGAAGAAGCATCACCTACCTCAGTCAGGTAGGTTTCATCCCAGGGATGCAGTGGTATTTCAACATATGGAAACTGATTAATATAATTCACCACATAAGTAAATTAAACACAATAATCACATGGTTATTTCAATAGATGCAGAAAAAGGTCTTTGACAAAATTCAACACCATTCAGGATCACTGGAGAGACTTGGTATGGAGGGATGATATCTCAGGCTATTTATAAGGCACCTAAAGCCCAAATCACACTAAGTGGGAAAGAAAAAAAGAACATGAAACATTCCAATTAAGATCTGGAATAAGACAGGGGTGCTCATTCTCACCATTGCTTTTCAACATACTACTTCAAGTTATAGTGCAAGAACTATGACAAGAGAAACAAATAAAAGGGATACAAGTTTGTAAGGAAGAACCCAAACTAGCCCTATTTGCAGATGTGATGATGTTATATATAAGTAACCAAAAAATCCTCAAAAAAAATTTTGTAAGTGATCAATTCTTTAAGTAAAGTTGCAGGATGTGAAATCAATACAACAAATTGGTAGTCTTCATATATGTCAAAGATAAACACATGGAGAAAGAGATAAGCAACACTATCCTATTTTCAATAGCCATAAAAAAAATTCAATACCATGGAATATCACTAACCAAGGAAGTGAAAGACCTGTACAATGAAAGCCTAGAATTACAAAGGAAAGAAATTGGGAGGATAAAAGGAGATGTAAAGGTCTCCCTTTCTCATGGACTGGAAGAATTAATACTGTGAAAATGCCCATCATACTCACAGTCCCCATGGGGAGGACCTGCATTCCCAATCAGGAGGGTCACTTTGGAAAAGGGGCAGGGATGAGGGAAAGGATGGAACCAACATCTGCTGTATACATACTAAGAATGTCCATAACTAATAAAAATAAAATATAAAAAAGTCTCAAAATTCATATGGGAGAACAAAAGGGCTTGGGTAGCCAAAAATATCCACAACAACAACAAAATAATATGTCTAGGAATCCCCATACCTTATTTCAAGATATACTACAAGGTCACAGTAACGAAAACAGCATGGTACTGACATAAAAGCAGATCAATGGAATAGAATAGAAGACCCATCTCTAAATCCAAACAAATAAAGCTACCTTATCTTTGACAAAGAGGCCAAAAATATACACTGGAGAAAAGAAAGCTAATGATGTTGGAGCAATAGGATAACTACAATACAAGAATAAAATAAGACCAGTTGGTCTCACCTTACATATTAAATAACTGTGAATGGATTAAGGACCTCTATATAAGACATGAAGATAGGAGAAAATCTTCCTCAGCTATTCCTCGGACAAAGATATAATATTTAAAATTTACAAAGAATGCCAAAACACTAAGTAATAAAGAAATTAAATAATCCACTCAAAAAAGGGATTGAGATTTAACCAGAGAATTCTCAAAGGAAAAAATACAAATCATCATTACACGCTACAGGAGATATTCAACATCTCTAATCATCAGATTAAAATCTAAACAAGTCTTAGATTCCACCTTGCTCCAGTCAGGATGTCATTCATCAAAAAGTTGGATGACAGGGCCTGGAGAGATGACTTAGCAGTTAAGCACTTGCCTGTGAAGCCTAAGCCCAGTTCAAGGCTCGATTCCGCAGGACCCATGTAAGCCAGATGCACAAGGTGGTGCATGCGTCTGGAGTTGTTTGCAGTGGCTGGAGGCTCTGGCGCACCCATTACCACTCTATCTATCTGCCTCTTTGTCTCTCTGTCTGTTGCTGTCAAATAAATAAATAAAAATAAATAATAAATATTTTTTTACAAAAAAAGTTGGATGACAATAAATGCTGGTGCAGCTGTGAGGGGAAAGAAAAACCCTTACCCACTGCTGGTGGGAGTGCAAACTTGTACAACCACTATGGAAATCAGTATGAAAACTCCTGAAAAAATTGAAAATAGAATTAGCATTTGATCTAGCAATATTACTTCTGTGCATATACCCCCAAATCTCTCCTCTTTTCTCAAGAAAGACTTTCTAAGCCATGTTTGTGGCTTCTCTATTCACAATAATTAATAGCTGGAATCAGCCCAGATGCTCATCAATTGAGGAATGGATAATGAAGAGGTGACACACATACACAATGGAATTCTACTCAGAGTAAAAGATAAATGAAATGCTAAAATTTATAGGTAAATAGAAGGAGTTTGGAAAAAAATTAATTATGTGAGGTCATACAAGCACAGAAAGAAACACCACATGTATTCTTTCACCTGCAGTTCCTAAATGGGATCAATTAGAGATGAATGATAATGTTAATCAGCACCAGTAGTATGGGCCTAAATTAAGATTAGACCAGTAAAGAGAACTGTTTAGGGAGGAGGAGTTAACTAACAAGTTAAGAGAGAACAGAATATTGAGGGTAGGAGGGTCTTGGAGGGATAGGGGTTAGGGTTGGGTGAAAATTACACAAAAGTTAAGACAGTATGAATCAGTTCCATAGACATCTTAATTATGACTAACATTCCACAAGATATAACCACCAACAAAGGGTGAAAAGGACTATATGGAGAGAAAGGGGGAAAAACACTTAACCTTCTTAAAAACACGGACTCTGACCCATGAATCCCAGGCCCAGATTTGGGTTGCCACACCACAGTTAGCTGTTGCCCAAAGAGACCCATGAGATACCCAAAACCATGTAGGCCATTGCAAAAATACTTGATTACCTGCAAGAACTAAAAAGTTACAAGTATATATACATATATATGAGAGAGAGGGAGTGAGAGAGAGAGAGAAAGTACAATCAAGACTAACACAATAAGGCTAGCAGTAGGTACACCCATGAAGGAAACATATCAGCTGTCCTTGTCATTTATAGCAAAATTAAGTAGGTAAGAAAGCCAGAGGGGAGCTGGAGAGATGGCTTAGTGGTTAAGGTGCCTGCCTCCTAAACCTAAGAACGCTGGTTCCAATCTCCAGCAGTTCCAGTCTCCAGGTCCCACGTTTAGCCAGATGCAGTGATGCAAGGGCCCAATGCCACACTTGCCCACAAGGGGGCGCACACATCTGGATTTCATTCACAGCAGCTGAGAGACAGCTGGTGTGCCTATTCTCTGTCTCCCTCTCCCTGTCTCTCTGTCTCTCTCTGTGTCTCCAAAAATAAATAAAATAATAAAAAAAAATTGTAAAAAAAAAAAAAAAAAAAAAAAGAAAGCCAGAGAGGTATAAGATAAATATATTAGAGAAACAAAGTTTTCAGGAACTAAAGTGTTAGCAATATAAACATCAATACTTTCCATTTTTCCATCAATGGAAATGCATAAAGGGCTATTTCACAAAGTATGATTTGCAAAATTACCAAAATTATAAATATGTCAAAATATTATAAAGTAAACGTAAAATTGAAGTACTTAAGAGAATACATTCCAAAGAACTTCAGTGTTCTATCTTTATTGAATAGGAAACAAGAGGTTGTTGAGGAGTTACTTACGAACCTATTCTGGAAAAACATATAAATACATATGAGGAAATGTATAGATAGAACAAAGAAATTTATTCACACAAATTCAGGCACTCAATAGGAGTAAAAGAGGATTACATGGAGAAATAACAGTCTTTCTAAACCACCATGGATGTAGCAGGTGATACAGACGTGGAGTGAAGTGCATACTACAATGAAGGATAACATGCATTGGATTTTTAGCCCAAGAAAATAAATTATATGCAAATAAACAATTGGTTGTTCACATGCACAGAAAGAGAGTGTCATTATGTTTTACATAAACATATCTGAAATGGATAAAAGACCATGTAAACTCCAAAAATCTTAATCTTTGAATAGAATATAGGGGAATTATCTGATTTGGGGTATGTTTCTATGTAAAATAAGAAACAGCGTGCCTTATGCAAATGTCTTGAGGGATGGAGAGGTGGCTTAGCTGTTAAGTCGCTTTCCTGGGAAGCCTAAGAACCTATGCTGGACTTTCCAAATCCCATAAGCCAGATGCACATGGTGATGTAAGTGCAAGGTTACTGATGCACACCAGGTGGCACATGTGTCTGGAGTTGGATTGCAGTGGCTAGAGTCCCTAAGGCAATTCTCTCTCTCTTCTCTCTCTATGTCTCTGTTGGTCTCATTAAAAAATAAAAGTAAATGATTTCAGTTAATATTAAAGCACTTGCTCTAGGGCTAGGAAGAAATACTTTTTCTAAGTAAGAAAACTTGCTGTGCCTACTTATATAATCTTCTCTGAGGAAAGCGGATACAGCCAGATGACTGGGGCTCACAGATTAGCTAGTATATAAGAAAAACAGAGAGGTCCATGGACAGTGAAACCCTCTGATGCATGGAAATATGGCAAAAGAACAACAGAGGGCACACAATATCCTCTTCTGGTCTATAATGTTTGTGCACAGGGCATTGCACATACAAGTACATACACACCCCTAACACAAACACAGAAACATACATCCCTAAAAAGGATATGTTGTACAAATGCTTAGCATACTGTTAAAAATAGTTACAAGTTCTTGCATGGGAGAATATATACCTATGTGTCTGGTAAATAAAAAAGAACTATACAAAGAACTCTACAAAGTTAACAAGAAAACCCACAAAATAGATATTGCATTTGAATATATCTCACTCTATAGAAGAAATGTGGCAATAAAACTTATAAAAATATCCTCACTTTTATCTGTCATTACTGATATGCAAAGTGAAAGAACAAGATGACACTTTTGTAAAAACAAATAAGTGAAAAAATTGAATACTGATGAGAAGATGAAACAGAACTACTTCTGTCATTGATGGTATCAACATTAGATAGTAAATCTTTTTATGAAAGTAGTTTTTCAGTATCTTGCTGAACTAAATATGAGCTTAACATAAATTCCAGCAATTACATTTAACTGAAAATTCATGGCCACTCAAAAATCTACATGAAAATTTACTCCCACCACTAAAATTGTGTTTACATATGAGGGAATGATATTAGTAATTTCAAACCATGAACTAGTAAGTCACAATAGTTAAGGATGAAATATAAATGAATATTTTTGGGAAGCCATTCTGATATCATTATATCATATATATTTCCTTCCCTATGGCATCCTTTAACAGAAAGATATAAATAGTAAAACATCAGTACTTTCCAGGGACTGGGTGACAGGAAGGTTGAAGGTATCAGGCACATATGATTTTTTTTGGAGTGATGAAACTTCTAATATTGTAATGTAGATGTATAACATTATGCACTTGTCAAAATCCATAGAACTTTATAACACAAGTGTGAACTTACTGAATGTAAATTAGAAATAAATTACTTCTGGAACAAGGAAGGTACAGGATATGACAAAACAATATGACTGGTACAAATGTGTGAAGCAACCCTATTGAAGAGAACTGGGAAAATATTTCTTAGGATATTAGTAGAGTCTGTAAAAAAAAACTAGTGAATACACAAATAAGAAAAAATCTTACACAGAGAAATGAATTGAAGTTCTGAAGCAGTGCTATATAAAGAGATTAATAATATCATGAGGCTGAATAATGGAGTTTGCCAGTACTGGAGCTATTGGTGGAGCTTGAGAATCCATAGATAGGGATAAGACAGAAGTGTGATAAATGCAAGAGGGGACTGGAATTTGAGAAATCAGGATGAGCTAATGTTTAGGCAAATCAAGCCACAGATGAATAAATAGTGAAATTCTCAAATACATTGTGCACATTTCCCAGGCTTATTGTCTGAAATGTCTCAGAAGCTACAAGCAATGAGAGCAGATAGCCCTATAATTTATTTTCTAAGTAATTAGAATGGAGCTGAGATGTCTTGGAGAAATGGCTTATTGCATCATTAACAAAGTACATAAAAACAGAGATGGAAGCATTTTAAACTACCGGAAGTTAAGAAAGTAACAAGTCTACACTAGACAAAGAGACAGAAGAGGAGAACTATGCAAAGTAGCACTGAAACAAAGAACTCCTGATGGTGAAGGCTGAATTATTTTAGTATCCAAATAAATAATAGGGCATTGTATATCATTAGTATCATAAATCTATACTCTTACAAATCTTGACCATGAATAATTTAAAATATATTTGTGTCAGAAAGATCCTTATTATGGTTGGCACAACATTCCATGTTTTATGTAGGGGGTCTTTCATAACTGCTTCCTTACAAAAGTTAAAATACGAAAATGGAGATAAGCAGTACAAAACATCACATTAGATAAATCTTTACTACACTGTTTCAGCCAGCCAGCCTGAACTGATATAACATGACATATTATATGTAAATGTAATTCTTTCCACAAAATATATATTTCTAATTTAATTATAACAAAGCATGAGGAAATTTTCAGATAAGGCAGATACTACAAAGTAACAGAGTTACACCTGTCAAATAGCTCACTAGAGTGATCTTTCTGAAGATGGCCATCACACACATCCACTGTTATCCATTATATATTATTAATTAATTTATTTATTTTATTATTTATGCTCATAATGTGAATATATTCATGTTGGTGCCATAGATAGCTTCCTCCCTGTCCTCCCCCCTCCAAAGGTACCCTCCTCATTTGGCAATGTGGGTCGTGCATTATGGGGGTAGTCAAGAGTTATGTGGAAGAGGCAATGTCTCTGTGCATAATGACCCAACTTGTGGCTCTAACAATCTTTCCTCCCCTTCTTTGATGAATTTCCCTGAGCCATGTTGGGATCATTTTAGGTCTACTTCAGGGATAAGGTCTTGGGAGCCTCTGTGTCTCTGGATATCTGGTTTAGTAGGAGTTGAGTGTTCTCTGTGTCTATCTCCTTCAGCCTTGTGTTGGTGTCAGGTTCACCAAGAAAGCTGCACTCTTGCCCATTTCTCCAATTACTCTATGGTTTCAGTTGGGACCCTGGTGAGGTGCGATAGGCTGATCCTCCCCTCAGGTTGGGGGTCCATCTGGAAAAGAGAAGCAAATTCTCCAACAGAGAGAAAAGTCAGCACTGGTTAAATGGGATAACCATCATTATTTTAGAGAGAATTTTATAGGTGTAGGCCCTTTTGTACCCAAGTTTGGTTGGAGCTTGATATTGGCAAGCAGACTCATTTTTTGGAGATGGTTCTGACTTGTTTCCCAGTTCTACCTATGAGTTTCATTCCACTGAGCAGATCTGTTAGCCAAATCAAGAGCAGTTGGTTAACGACTATTGCTGTGTGCCACTATTGCCCTTGTGTGAGCATCACATCAGGTTCTTTGCTCCTGAGTAACTTACACTATGAGTTTCTTGCACAGATGTTGTCCGTTTCCCCCCAGTTGCTCATGTAGCACCTTGTGGCACTAGAAAGCTAACTGTCTGGGGACTAAATCTCTTCCACCAGATTCCATCCAGGTCATTCCATGTTATGTACCAATAGCATATGGTGTTTTTGGCAGTAGGATCTTACCATTAACCTTTGGTGGGTCATCAAGTACTCTGACAAAAATCTGTCTTCTTTTGGGAACCCTTGTAGGTCTCTCTGATCAACAGCTCATTATGGAAGTTAACCGCATGCTGGTACTGGGAGTTACAGGCCAGCACCATACCTTCCTTGCCATGATGAACTCTACTTTCTGGACTTTCAAGTTGAATTAAACACTTTTCCTTCCAAGAGCTGATTTTGGTTAGATATTTTGTTCCAGCAGTAAGAAAGTAACTGATAGAGATTGTCACTGAAAAGGATACAATAATTTAAGAGATATTATAAACAAAATATTAGAAATTAAGTAGGTAAAACTATAGAAATCTAATTTTATGAATGTGAAGATGTGCATAAAGTTTATTAAAAGAATCTTAAATTTCAAATCATAGGGAAAATACTGATACTCTTCTAAATGACAATTGTTAATATTTCTCAATAGAAAAACAAGAAAATGACTCCTATGCTAAAAGTAATAGGGATTAGTATGTTAAATATCAGAATGCATGCACAATCATAGACATGCACCTCTCCCCTCACACCTCATGTCAAAAAATAATTTGCAATCAATTTTTCTGTAAATTCAAACTAATTGAACTGAATTTAAAATAGAAATATACATGTTGCTATAATCATGTCCTGATACGTTGTTTCTAAGGTAAGTGACTCAACTCATTTTCCTGACAGTTACTATTTACTTTCTAATCTAAACCCACACACAAATGACATCTAATCCACACAGAAAGCAGCTCAGCATACTTTCAGAGAAGAGAGGGGCTGGGAAGACTGTTGAGTGAAAAGTGAATAAAGAGCATGTTACGTGAATTCCTGAGTTCAGATCCCCAGATTCTACAGAAATAGTACACCAACACAAGATGAGAGGCCCAGGCAGGGAAACCCCAGCAGCTCATTTGCCAGGTAGCTGTAAAAAAAATGCAGTGGAATACAAGTGACCTGGCCTCAAACAAGGTGAAAGGCAAGATTGAGAACCAGAGTTTGTCCTCTGACCAACACATATGTAACATTATGTTTGTCTACCTACTCTCAAAGACATAAAGATACATACACACACACACACACAATATATTACAAACTCCAATGTGGTCACCTTTAGAAACAATAATTTTAAAATTCATTAATGAAAGTCACAAAACCACAGAGATCCTATTAGTTCTTATCAACTGCAATTGATCACATATATTTAAAAACATTTTTAAATTTTTTATTTATTTATTTGACAGAGAGAAAGAGAGAGGGAGAGAGAGGGAGAGAATGAGTACGTCAGGGCCTCCAGCCACTGCAAGTGAATTCTAGACTCATATGCCACCTTGTGTATCTGACTAACATGGATCCTGGGGAATTGAACCTGTGTCCTTTGGCTTTGCAGGCAAATGCATTAACCACTAAACCATGTCCCAGCCCTTAAAAACATTTTGAAATAAGTCAATGTTTCTATATTTTAATATTCATTTTCCTTTGTAGATACAATCATATATGAAGTATTCAGGAAAAATAATTAATGTGAGTAGAATTGTTCTATGTTATTGGAAGATCAACCCCTTCAAACCCCCAAAGAAATAAAGCAATACACAAGAAGATAAGATGGAAGCACAAAATCAGAAATGGTATCTATGTTGGGGAATAGTTAATGTGAGATGAAATAATCTAAGATATGAATAAAATAGTTGAACTTACATATAAGCAGTTTTGTACATGAAAATCCTCAGAATTTTTTTTTTTTAAGATTTATACAAGTCTTCTTTACATGGAAAGTACTCCACAATTGCTGGGTAAAATGAGGGAAATCAGAGAAAATAACTCAAAGTATTTTCCTAAGTCTCCAACTCAGCTCAGTATATAGGATGTGAGTAGGTGAAGAGGGCAAAGCGCAGTATATGAATTTTAGCAATTCAGGGACTCACTTTATATCCAAGCATTCACTTTCAGTAATTTCCAACAGATCAGTAACAAGAAATATAAAAAATAACAGGGATGAAAGATGTTTTGGAAAATAAGTATAAATTGGAGAATGTATGCATTGGAAGATGAGACAGAGAAGTAAAAAATTTTAATTCCAAATATAGTCCTGAATCAAATGATAAGTAATAAAATAATATTACCATTAAATCAAAAAAAAATATAAGCAGTGAGATTTCTTTGAGGAGCCAATCATTCTTTTATGTCAAGATGATTCTCAGATAACATTTTTATACGAGGTGAAGTAACAAAATTTCAGAGCCTAAACAAGTGGAAAACCTGTTAAGAAAATGATTCAGGGTATAGAGACCAAACCTTAGCAAGGAAAATGGGAGGGTATTAGAGCAAGACACAAATGAGTAACATTTCTACAGGAGGCAGAGGTAGGAGGATCACCATGAGTTCAAGACCACCCTGACACTACATAGTGAATTCAGGTCAGCCTGAGCTAGAGTGAGATCCTTCCTCAGAAAGTCGAAAAACAAAAGAAAAAAATCCCCCAGTAAATTCAGGATTTTATTAAAGTTTGTGATTTAGATCTGCAGCCACCTGCCTTGAGAAGGTGTCACTGGTCAGATCTTAGGGTCCAACCGTTAGGTGTGGTGGTGGATTTGGAATTCCAATCTAAAGACATGCTGGAGTTCTCCTGAAGTTCCTGAAATGTGCTTGTTTGCATTGCAGTTGGTGTGGGTTTTGGGGTTGGGATTGTGGCATTTCTTTCTCTGCTTGGGCATGTGCACGTGGGGCAGGTTCTGCCATTTTGAAACTTCCTCTCCTTCTTCAACAAATCTCTTCCTCCATAACTGTGCTTGGTCTGGACCTAAGTTGTCTACTACAGCAAGTAAATAAAGATGGAAAACAAATACATACATGTATCAATAGTTAAATTAGAGAATACCTAAGTATGTTATATCCTACCTGAGGAAATTAAGAATGCTCATGGACCACGGCATTCTATTACAAACATGAACATATCTGGTGCCCAGATTTTTTTTGTTTAATTATAGTCTCCATGTAAATGAATATATAAAAGTTCCAGAATTTCAAAAACCCCCACCAAAATTAATGTAATGGCAGATGAGATAATTATCATCATGTTATAAATCAAGACATGCTAAAAAAATGGCCATGGTATAAAGTATATATGCCATTTGAAGGGACTTCTGTTCAATTTTTAGTCCATTTGAGAATAAAAATAAATACTAATGGATTACAAGTCTGGGAATAAAACAGAAATCATAGAGTCTATGCTTAAACAAAAGCATAAAGAGATGTACAAATGGACCGAAGTAACAGGATTTCCTAAGCAGAATGCTTTCAAAGAACTATGTAAGATATGGATTAGAAAATCATAATTCAGCAACTGTCCTTATAATACTTAATTCTTCCATTAAAATTAAGTGTGTAAAATTGATAAAAGGATACTTTTACACTAACTTAAAAATAACAAAATGATAGGAATTTTACAACTATTGAAGTACTCTCTTCAGAGACTACATCTTATATGATTTCCTGTATATACAATGTTTAAGAGAGTAATAGGAATAGTGGAGGCAGAGGAAACATGGTTTCCTTACCCTGGATGAAAACAAAAATTGCTCACAAAAGTGTGGTGATTTAAATAAACTAAAATAAATGATGCTAGTTGACTATGATGGCTTAATACCATTTAATTTATTTTAAAAACTCACTTAATTCTACATTTAAATAGATCTTATGACCTTCATGAAAATAGTTTTTAAATAATGAAAAGAAGGGTATGTTTACAATAATGAAATTTGTGACTCATCACTTTAATTACATGATTAAAGTTAACATAAATAGTGGAACATATCAAAATCAGGTACCACCCAGCCAGAAGCAATATGAAGAACATTGGCACCTCTTTCACATTTTGGGTGAAAAAATAAGCTAAATATAACAAAATATTTAATGGGCCCAAATCAAAGCCATTCTGTATAACAATTAGTCTGACACGTTCAGAAGTGTCAGTCATGACCATAGACTATGACTAATTGATGTAACATACTGAAAGAAAAAAAAAAAGAAGCCAAGTAAGATGCATATGAGACTCTGAACTGCCACTTACAGGTGTGATGAGGTCATCACAACTGTATAAGCTTGAATATTCTCTGAAGATAATGTGACAGACCTATGTCACTCTTATTTCCTAATTTTGATAATTGCACTATGAATACAGGCAAAGATATAAGAAATTCATAGAAAAATATGTGGGAGATTATCATTATGAGAAACCACCTCCAATCATTAAAGAAAAAAAGCAATGGTGTTGTAATCATTGGAAATTTCAAATGATTTTGAAATATTAGTATTTATGTGCCTTCATCAGGAAAAAAAATATTGAGGAGAAATTAATATTTCTACTTATAATGGGAATGCATACCAGAGAGCTGATATTTTCTTTCAAGAGTCTCAATCATGGGGTGAATATTAAGGTCAGAGGTAATAAGCATCCACTGAGCACCAAAAGAAGCATTTTGAGAACAATTTTCAGAAAGCTTTAAATATAGGCAAAAGGAGAATGCCCCTTTATAAAATCTTTATATTTTAGATTACCTATTGATATCTACCCATGATATTTGAAAACAATATATGCTTTCATATTGTTCAATATATATATAGCTATTATATGATTTTATAGATAGGTTCAGCAAAAGAAAGAGCGCTTGATACACAATTAACATGGGAAAATGTTTACAAAACCTTACATTCAGACAAACTAATCAGCAATTTCAAGAATGAGAAAAGTTATACCTAGAATCATTTACAAATAACGGAGATTAGCAATTACTATGCTAGTATTCTGTACCTATGCTCAGAGTTTGTGTCAAATTTTGAGACCTTTAGTTAGATTTCTTGACAAATAGTTGTGTTTACATTTCCTACATTATAGTATGTAACTGTTTGAACTGTAAGCAGGCAAGCACTACCGCCACGTTTACTGTTTATAAGTAATATCAAATGTATAGTATGCATTTAATATCTAGTCATAAATAAATAATTCATTGACAATGGAACTTTTATAAATTTATGACTATCACAAACTTCTTTTGATATTAAAATTATTGTGATTGTTGGTTTAAAATTTACAAAATAAAGAACTTTACTAGTGAAATAAAGTCAGATAAGTCTTTGTGATGCTAAATGCATGGCATTTTGACATTATAACATAATGGGCATTATGCTTTAGTAATTTGTGAGTCTTCAGAAGAGTTTGTAGCACCTTGTTTTAGCTTCTTTATGAAAAATAGAGCCATTTTGGGCTAGAGAGATGGCTTACCAGTTAGGGCGCTTCCCTGAAAAGCCTAAGGACCCATGTTCAACTCTCCAGGTCCCACATAAGCAAGATGTAAATGCAAAAGGTTGCACATGTGCACAAGATGGCACACATGTCTGGAGTTCAAATGCATTGGCTGGAGGCTCTGGTGTGTCAATTTTCTCTCTCTCTCCCTCTCTCTCTCTCTCACTCTCTTGCATAAAATGTGATCAGTCTGTTGGGCTTTCCTTAAAAAAAATAGAGTCATTTTATTTTCATCATAGATAGAATTGGAAACCAATAATTTCAATCACATGTTTCAATTAAAAGTGATAGTCCTGCAAGGTGTGGTGTCACACACCTTTAATCCCAGAACTCAGGAGACAGAGGTAGGAGGATCACCATGAATTCGTGGCCAACCTGAGACTACATAGTAAATTCCTGGTCAGCCTAGGCTAGAGTGAGACCCAACCTCGAAAACAAAACAAAACAAACAAGACAAAAAAATTAAAAAGTGATAGTCATTATAGGATGGGTCACTAGGACTAAGTAATACAAAACTCACTGTTTTATTTCCTTAAGCCTGGTTTATAAAATCATTCTGTAACTTTTTAATATGGACAGTATGCAAAAATGCCCTTTCAATTACGATCTTCCTCCAGTGTGTGCATTCTCTGACAAGTTTTCATGTATCTGAGTCATGTTTGTTTCTATTTGAGCTATGGTGGTGCATACACAATCCAATCTGAGATGTTCACTCCCACTGAAAACACTGGAAGTAGATTTTTAAAGTCTTCTTCTTCTAAGGAATCTACATTAATTTACATGTACTATCACTGAAAAATATGTAACTGTGTAAAAAATAAATCAACTATACTCATTAATATTTTAAATGAAATACTAAGCCTTATGCTTTACTGAGTTTACAATAATATCTTTCAGAAGTACTAATTTATCAGTTTGTAAAGTTTTATTTACTTACCATAAATATTAAATTATATATTGTTTTTAACAACAGAGCATAATATTCTGATATTAAAATACAGAATAGAAAATAATTTTGTAATATCTCAGACAAGATTTGAAATGACATCTGAGTGAAATACAGAAAGTACAACAGGACATGCCTCAGGAAGAAAACGAACTTAAGAAGCAAATGTTCATGGCACCATTGGTGTTGTTTGTATGTGACCTTGGGGAAGATGTATCACCACATGTGCTTTTAGCCAGCAATTCCCTACAATAAGGGTTTTAATATGCCCTCTAAAATACCTTTATCTCTGTGTGTGCATACACACAGAGATACACACACATACACAATATATATTGTCTTATCACACCAACACATTATGAAAAATAAATAAATGTAAAATTTCCTTTTGTCTAGTATGTTACTTCTAAGATATTTCAAATTAATTTTAAAGCACAGTAGTAACAGTCCCTGGGTAGAAGATTATGAATTCCAAATTTTTTAGACAATAATAAATGAACACCGGTACATAAAGAAGGTATTTTTCTTATAGAGTACACCCTTTTCCCAGTATGTGTAGCAAGACAAAATTTCTCTCAAGGTTGAACTCATATGATAGGTGTGAAGTGATTATTATTTAATCTAGACACAGTTCATCAATTGCATCTCTAGGAAATAATTGTGCTAAATGAAAATTCCTACAGAGACTACAGACTGTTCTTGAGAAAAAGGGACACTTAATGTTCAATAATGGAAATGCCATGCAGATTGGTTGGTAGTATCTAATGTACCTTGAAATGTGCCCTGAAGTAACTCGATTAGAAAAGCTAGGGATTTGAAAGAAAATAGATCTTAGTTTTAAGTAAATTTGAAATCTCATACCACTTCAGTTCATTAGTGAAAAGAAACATATGTATATTCTTAAGGTGGATAATACATAGATTCCCAGGGTGAAGCAAAAATATACCTTAATAGCTCAAGGTTAGTGGCAGAGGTAGGACTTGCTTATGCACAGGATCATTGTCAGGTATGGAATAAGCGAAACAAAATAAAACTTTCAATTACCAAAATATTTAATAGTCAAACCGATGCTCTTACCACTATAAAAATGTTAAAACAGATGCAACCTTATTTTAAGAGGACTGCAAAATCTCAAAATCAAGAAATGTGGTAAACATGGAAAGCCGAGCTCACAGCGATGTAAATGAACAATACATAGAAGTTTTGTCATCAAAGTTGTCAGTTGTCATGTTGTCATGTTGGAAACTAGCTTTCCAAATCACTCACCTTTCAGTGATTATTTAGCAGAGATGAAAGCCTGTGAAACTTACCACCACTAAATTCTGTATTGCCTCTAGCTCTGAGATTGCTCTGGTATCCAAGCTCTTCTGGGACCACTGCCCCTGTTGTGTTGCAAGCTGTTAGCCTTTCTCATGTAAATAAATGCGCTGCATCCTAAAGTTTCTCCTCGAAATTTGTCTTCATGCTTTCCACTCAGTGTCCCTGGACTCAATATAGATGCCAGAGTTACTCTTATATTTTTAGTTGATGAGACAATGAAGCCGTGTGTTTCTCTACCATACAACGTGTAAAGAATAAAAATTCTTTATTTTATTTCATGTTATTATTATTTTTTAATTATGGTTACTATCATCATGTACCATATAGCATACAATAGGGTATTGTTATGGTTGATGCATACTGGTTGTCATTTGTCCCTCTTTGTTAGAAAGGGATGTTTTCAATGTTGTGGGATAAACGGGCTCTCACAGAAACAGTCCTCATTTGGTTGCTTTCACAGATTCCGTGGTGTAAGGAACAAGGCTTATATCAAGTTACCAACATCAAAAGCTCTAATGTAGGCACCAAACATCTTAAATATTTAACCAAGGGTTCTATTAAAATAAAATTTGGGGCTGGAGAGATGGCTTAGTGGCTAAGGCGCCTGCCTCCTAAGCCTAAGAACGCTGGTTCCAGTGTCCAGCGGTTCCAATCTCCAGGTCCCACGTTTAGCCAGATGCAAAGTGAGGCAAGGGCGCAATGCCGCACTTGCCCACAAGGGGGCGCGCATATCTGGATTTCGTTCACAGCAGCTGAGAGACTGCTGGAGCGCCCATCTCTGTCTCCCTCTCCCTCTCTATCTCTCTCTGTCTCTCTCTCCAAAAATAAAAAAAATAATAATAAAATAAATAAAATAAAATAAAATAAAATTTGTCAACTCTAGCATTCGGTTTATTATCTGTACTGTGTTCCTTTGATATATCCTAAGGAAATGTAAAAAACAGCCTAGTATTAACTGGAGGTCAATAGCGTCAATAAATTAGAGGTCACGTTAATGAAGTTCTTTCTCTATGTCATTATTTTTATAGCATCTCCCTAATCAGAAAGCCTATTAATTTTAATATAAAATGCATGTTATTGATCAAGTGTAAGGTCAAGTGATTATAATCATAAGTAGCAAATTTGAACATATTCAAATAGTCGTTAGTCACATTTGGTCTTACTTTAAAAGTATTTCAAGACTATATAACCTAAGACAGGAACAGAAACAATAACGAAAGCAGGTATACGTCTTAGGGCATCTTTCTTATATGAATTATATATCCATTATGTTCTACTTCTAAAACAGATTTGTGAGCTATGTAATATATCTGTGTCCTGTAAATTATATAAATTTAACTGTGCTTATCATATACAAACAAAAGCATAAGGAAGCCTGTAACAATTCCCAAAATTAACTTATGTTTGTTGGCAAAGAATGAGTAGTTATACAATTAGCCACATCAACACATGAAGAAGATTGGCAGAACATTTAACAACTATCCTTTCCTAAGAGACCCATTCATTACAAATACATTATATCTTTAGGATAACCAGTGTTGTAGTCAGCGTCACATTTCTGGAATGAACTTCCAAACCGATAAATTTTATGATAGAAATGAAGTTAATTTCAGGCTTACAGATCCAAGGATAGTTCCATAATGGTAGTAGAGAATGACTCCTTTCACAGATCAAAGCAGAAAAAAACAAACAAAAAAAAAAAAAAACAAAAAAAAAAAAACACCATCAGCCAGCACACACGAAAAGCAAGCACACATGGGCAACAAAGTGCAGGGACCCAGGAAAACTTCAGACACTTTTGCATATCTTTGGCCTAGACAACTGGCCTGCCCTAGTGCTGCGAACCAGGAACCACCACCAGTGACATCTTCCTCCAGCCATACAGCTTGAGGCAAGTTTTAGCAAGACATCTGAGTCTACTGGGGTAGGGGGACATACATTCAAACTGCCACATTCAGCCCCTGACCCCCAACAACTCATGACCATTTCACATTATAAATTATATCCAGTCCAATTTCAAATGTACTCATAGTCTTTACCAACTTAAGATTGTTCTAAAGTCCCAAGTCTCATCTGATATTCAAAGCTTTCTATTGGTAGGACTTTTCAGTAGTTAAGATGTTTGCCTACAATGTCCAAGGACGATAGTTTGATTCCACATTACCCACTTAAAGCCAAATGCACAAGGTAGCACAAAAGTCTGGAGTTCATTTGCAATGGTTTAGGTGCCCTGGCATGTCTATTCTCTCTCTCTCTGTCTCTCTTTCTCTCTCTCCTTTTCTCTTACCTCTACCTCTTTTGTTCTCTCTTAAATAAATAAATAATAAAATATTTAAAAATAGAATATTTCTGAACTGTGAGTCCTGTAAAATCAAACAATTTGCATATGATTGCTATAAAGCATAAAAAGAAAAGATTGGACCAAGGAAAAAAATCAACAATCATTAGGGACACATCACACATCTGCAGTCCAACTGTGATATCCATAGCCAGAGATCAGTGAAAAGTCCTTGGATTTTTCAATGCCACCCCTCCAGCTGGGCTGAATAGCCAGGGCAAACAACATTACAAGGCAATAGTATTCCATGGTAGCTCTTGAATAGTCCTGGTATATCCAAAACACCTTCAGATCTCAATTGCAAACCACAATCCATCTTCCAATGACTTCAGTGGCCACACTGCTTCATCTCATATGCTTCATCTCAGCAGTGGCTCCTGGAACAGTACAATTTTTTTTTTTTTTCAATTTTTCAAGGTAGGGTCTCACTTTAGCTCAGGCTGACCTGGAATTCACTACGTAGTCTCAGGGTGGCCTTGAACTCACAGCGATCCTCCTACCTCTGCCTCCCGAGTGCTGGAACAGTACAATTTATGACCATTTCCACACATTTTTCTGCTTCCAAAATCACTACCAGGTGTGTAGGACTCAGCCACATTGTTAATCCACAGACAAATAAATTGTGACCTTGAAGAGTAGGTTCCTTCCTTTCAGTCACCTCCTTTTAAATGAGTTTGAATTTCTTTCTGGGATAGAATCACCTTAATGTAAAGCAGCTGAGCCCTTCTTAATCATGATTAATATCTCCTTAACTATAACAGCTCAGTAATCTAAAACCTGTCTCTGTTCCTGTAACTTTAACTTGTTTACGTTTTTTTCTAATTTTAAATCTTATGTCTCTCAGGTCTTTATCTTCCACAAAGCACATCGAATTACATTCAGATTTAACATTGATTAAACATTCTGGGCATAGTCAGGAGAGCACAGCCAGCCTTTATGCCAGTAGCACAGTTCCAAAAATGTTCCTTCAGCTTCTCCTTCTCCTGAGAAAGTTCCTAACAAAAGCATCCAAATACAGCTCTCTCTTTCTTCATTTAGGATGTTAAAACTCTCACCAGTATAATCTATAAAACTGGGCTTAATTCTCTGGAAGGCCACTTTAGTTGCAAATACCAAGTTCTGATCCATTCCTCCAGCCAAATTCCCCAAAGACCAAAATCCACATGGGCCGATTTATCACATGGAGTCAGCTCCATGTTACTGCAAAGAACTTCCAAACAGACACATTTGAGTTTGTCGTGAGGCATATATTCAAAGTACTGAAGGAGGGTGGAGAAAGCTAGTTTCTTTTAGGCAGTTTCAGTTAGAAATTGAGGCCCAGAGAGAACCAGAAAATGCCACCCCACATGCCACTTCACCTTGGCAAATGAACTTATGTCTGACTGCGTTTGATTTTTTTACCTCTTGCTGCCCACAGTTTAGTGTACTAGCTGGATGGGCTGGCTCAGGAAGGTTGGCCAAGGTCGGCTGGCTCATGTGGGCCGCATCTGGGATCCACCTTCTATGTCTACAAACCAACTGTGTCTTCCCTTGCCTATAAAGGCTGCTGTACTTTTCCTGTTGTTAGCTCCACCCTGCTGAACTCCACTGTTTTTCTGGCTCTGATTCTTAGTTTTGCCTCTCTTCTGGGTCCACAGGGACACTTGTGAGTCTAGCTTCCCCTCAACGAGCTGGGCTGGGTGGGGGAGATAGCATAAAACTGTTCCTTGGCCCCGGGGAAAATCTTCTGCTTGTTTCTGCTTTATAGTTTGAGTTGACTTCTCACTTGGATTACAAGCAGGATTTTCCTCCGGTTTCCTAATCTATTATGTGCATATTTCCCTTCCACTCCAGATCTTCAAAGTGGGTGCTTTCACTAACTCACCATGTGTTTGCTTTCACTAACTTTTGGTCTGCTACTTGTGTAATTTCTTTAAACATGTGGTAACTATGAGTCTAACTTTCTTCATTAGTCAGTTCTCCTCTGGATTTCTTGGTCTCTGCTTTGATATTTTTCCTCTTATTTTTTCTTGAGCCTAATCATTTTCACTCTTATCTTCCCCCAACAGCAAGCCATATAGCAGATGCTGCATGTATTCCTTCTAAGTCTCTCTACATATATACCTAAGGTACATCTCACACACGCTTGTGACCCTACCTTGGTCTTTCCTTGAAGTCCACAGTTTAACTCCCCTTGTCATGTTTGTGGCTGTATTCCAGTTTTGTTTTTTTTTCCCCAACGCCTGTATTTCTCTTAAATATACCTAATAAGCTATGCAGTGTTTCTACATGAGACCACTTTTTCTGCTTCCCACATGTTTATGGCTCTGTTCTACCTCCCAATTTCCCTTAAATAAATTACACAATTTATGATTTCTCCCTTAAATAAACCCTACAATGTGTGATTTCTCCCTAAACTTAATAATTCATAATTTATACTTCTTGAGTCCATCTTTATTAAGTCTTTATTAAAGGTAAGACAGAACCTGAAACCTGAAGTTTATAAATTCTGGGAGAACCCTCCTGAAATTCAAAATCCTGTATCATTATCACAACTAAAGAATTCACATCTATCAGTTAACTATCAGATAGAGTTGTTGAGGGTTAGGGTGAAAACTAGGCCATATTTGATATTTCTGTGTTTTTTTCCATGTGAGTATGTGTGTGGGGAGGGGAGCCTGATTGTGTGAGTACACACATTCCTGTGCTGTGGTACATATGTGGGAGTCAGGTGGAAATATTTAGGAGACAGTCCTTGCCCTTCACATTGTTTGAGTAAGGTCTCCCTAGTTTTACTGCTGTGTACATCAGGATATCTGATCTGTGAGCATTTTATCTCTTGTAGGCACACTGAAATTACAGACACCTGTTATAGTATATGGTTTTATATAGGTTCTTGGGATCCAAATTCAGAAACTTCCTGCATAGCAAAATTATCAACATAGCCATCTTCCAAGCCCTGGATTTTCTAATTTGACATTTGAACATGTCTTTACATTTCTTAAGATCATATACAATTCTCTTGAAATTTAATGGTATTTAAGAAGCTGAGATATATGCATGCCTCACATTAACTCTACCTTCCTAAATATTATGGGTTTTTTATAATATTAAATTTTATATTTGTACATGTTTGTGCTAGTGTACATGTATATGTGTGCATGTACATACGGAAACCAGAGGACAGCCTCGTGTGTTCAAGATCACTGTTCACCCTTTGTGCAACAGTCTCTCATTAGCCTGTAGCTTAGCAATTAGGCTAGACTAACTTGGCAGTGAGTCCTAGGGCATTACAACCTCATGCCACCATGCAATGAATTTTTTACATGGGTTGTGGGAATCAACTCAAATAATCCCCATGCATGTCAGATAGCCACTTTAACAGAGACATAAATTGGGATTTCATTAACAAGTGACAAGCAATGTTCAGTTTTCTTTAAAGTTTTGTTACTCATAGTGTAATGAATACATTCCTGATGTTGTCTGGTTGTAGCAAACTAATGTTGTAATATACTGTTTTGAGTTTTTAATTGTTTTATTGTCTATCTTAATAAGTTTCTACTTCTTTCTCAATATTTGTAGAGGTGTTACAATCCATAAAATATTTTTAATTTACAAAAGATTTATCTTTCAATTTTTATTTATTTATTTGCAAACAGAGAGAGGGAGATAGAGAAGCAGACAGAGAATGGGCACACCAGGGCCTCTAGCCACTGCAAATGAACTCCAGATGTATGTGCCCCTCCTGCATCTGGCTTACGTGGGTCCTAGAGAATCAAAAGGGGATCCTTTGGGTTGACAGAAAAATGCCTTAACTGCTAAGCGATTTCTCCAGCCCCCCCCCAAAATATACTTTAATAAAATTTGTTAAAGAAATATGAATTCTGCAATATTTGGATTTTGCATGATAATAAAAATGCTGATTTTGAATATTTTTCAGCAAAATTTTGAAAACATTATATTTGAATTCAGAATATTACAAAGTTACAGAGAACAAAATACAAATTATAATTTTAAACAGAAAGCATTACTATAATAATAATGAGGTTAAATAAAAATTTAAAACATAAAACAATAAATGAGAAAGCCTTGAAATATTCTATGTCCATAGATTTTGATAACATAGAAAATACTGGTAAAACTGCAGTTTCCTTGACAAATACAACACAAGACACAAGACATAAAAAGTAGTAGAAAATGTGAATTGTTCCATATTTGCTAAATGTTTTTTGTCATAAATTAGTTTACATGTTAACCTAAGACATTTCATCTTGAATGGCTTAATCTATAAATTCTTTAATGACTTTATATATAAGGTCTTTAAAAACAATATTACACAATTTACATAAACTTTGTCCATGAATAAGTATCAGATAACATTTATAAACTTAGAATCCAAAATAACAAAACTTAAGAATTTTGTTAATGAAGAAAATTGGAGACTTCTAAACCCAAGGAAATATAGATGCAAAACACTAAAATAATATCAGCATACCCAATACAACCATTCTCAACATTAGTTTGATATTTACATATGTTAAAATGCAATATCCCATATTAGTAAAATAAATGAAAAATAAACAATTCCATCAATTGATGAAAATCAATAAAAGCCTAAAATTAATGATAAAAATACAGAAATATAATTAGAGCAATCATTTTTATTAGTATTTATTTATTTACTTTGGTATTTTTCAAGGCATTGTCTCACACCAGCCCAAGCTGACCTGGTACTCACTCTGTAGTCACAGACTGGCTTCAAAGTCATGCTGATCCACCTACCTGTGCCTCCAAAGTGCTGGGATTAAAGGTGTGTACCACCACACCCAAAAATTCCTTATTGTGATTATGCTCAAAATTGCAAAATATTTTTAATTAGTATACTAATTAATTATAAGTTAAATTTATGTCATGTGTTCAAGAGTAATAAAGAAAATAGTCTATTTATTTACCAGAATAATGATGTAAAATAAAAGTAATATTGTAATCTTATCTATAGTAACACATTAAAAAGTGAGGATCACTATGGAAGAAGGAGGACACGGAGGAGGATAATGGAGTCACCACTATGAATGTAAAATTAGAATATTAATTAATTAATTAATTAAAATTAAAAAAATAAAAAATAAATTTAAAAAGTGTACTAGTGTAGGATTAAATAGAGAAGAATATAGTTTGGGGAATAGGAATTATATTTTCTGCCATAGTCTTGCTTTTCTTTTGATTTTATACTTCTTATACAATGTCTACTAAGTGTTAAAATATAAATTTACTTTCAAATAGTCTTTGGAATTTCAATATTACTGTGATTCAGAATTAATAAAAATATCAATTTTTAGTTTATCAATAATTAACACGAGAAAGATTAAACAGTGATTGAGAGAGCCAATGAAAATGTTATATATTTTGCTATCTTTCTATTATTTTAATTTTTTAAATTAGACTAACACTGTTGTGTGCTATTTCCATATTATCTTTAAACCTCATGCAACCTCATTTTTATGGAGAACATGTGCAAAAATTATACTGAAATATGCTTTAACTATAGCAGTAAACATTGAAATCTTGTATTTTTACTACTCAATGTAAGAGAAGAAAGTTTAGTCTTTCCAGAATCCTTTTCATGTCCATTGCAGCTGTTCATTAACCTCCCCTCCTTACTGTCTGCCATTTCTTCCACAGTACCACAATTTCAGGTTATGTTACTATTTCATTGTTTTTCCCTTGGATTTACAACAAAATTATTTATGGTTAAAACATGTATTTTCATACAATGATCGGTGAATTTTTCATAAATAAGAAGTAATTTTATTTCTATATTTATTAAGTATTTTTTCATGTCAGTACACAAGTTTCCAGTTTGCTAATGTTTACTGCTGCATTGGTTTTGATTGACAGAGTTTAAGATAGCATTTCTTAACCCATTTACCTGTAATTGGACATTAATTACCTCCACCCCATCATAATTTGTTATTAAAATACTTCTCTTTGGAGCATTCCCAGATACACTAATCTCTCAGGAAATGTTTTCCAACATTGATGCTGTGACCAATTTTTGAATTATTAAAGGAATGTTATGTTCATAAATGTATTTTAAAGAATGAAATGGTTGAAGGAAAGAAAATATAAGAAAATATGATAATGAAAGGTCTGTAGTCATTACTCAATTTCCATTAACTTTTTTGTAGTTGTGGGCATATATCCATGTTGTATGTTTGTTAACTGATGGGTACACATCTCCCATCAGTAAGTTGTTAGCTATTTCAATGTCACTGCTAAAAGAAAAACATAGGTGTAGTGATGGGGAGACTTGGTAACAGATTAAAAGCCTCTTCAGTTCTACCATAACTTGTACTATGCACAAAACTTATAGTCTTACTGAAGTATATAAAAATTGTATCACTTATTTTCTTTACCCCATAGTGAGTATTCTTGCTATACAGTATACATGCTAAACAGGTAAGTTTAAACACTACTTTTCAGGTTTCCCATTAATAAACTTCTTTACTAAAAACAAAAAGTATATTTATGTCTATTGTTGCTGTTGAACTGAAACTTGATTTTTTTTTTTTTTTATGAAGTTAGGTCTCACTCTAACCCATGCCAACCTAGAACTCATTCTGTATTCCCATGCTAGCCTTGAACTCACAGCAAAACATCTATTTCTGCCTGGGAGCAAAGTGCTAGAATTAAAGCTATGTTCCATCACACATTGCTAATATTTACTTATTTTTAATTTTATTGTATTATTTAGATTTTCTCTTAGCATTTTCCAGTTTTATTTGTAAGTCATTTAAATACTTAAAATTATAAATTTTAATCCATTTGATGAATTATAAATATATATTTCCAGTATCTTATTTGTCATTGAGTTTCTTCATAATGAACCACATGAAAGAATGCCATAGATATCACAATAGCATAGTTATCACAACTGTCTAGTGAAAGCTGTGTTGCTAAGTTATAAAGTTTTACACCAAAGAAACAGCCAGACAAGCAACTCATTTATGTATTCATAGTCTGGTGATATATCAGGTATCCATTAAACAATAACCTAGGAAATATATGGGAATGGTGTGATACATGTACCTTGTCCAGATCATCAATCATGCTATATATAATACAAGTGAAAGCACAGAAATATATTATCACTCTTTCTAACATAATATAGAGTATTCATCATCTCACATCTTCCTTATCGTTGAAGATGACTTACAGAGCCAACATTTTATCCCTACAATCAATATTTAGCCAAGCATTTAACATACAGTCAGACTCAATATGCCATTATTGTTACTAATTCAAATTTAATACTAATGTTGCCATAGAGTCATTATAATTTCTAATTTATTTTTCACTGATAAACATTTGAGCTCTTTAAATTCTACCTTTCCTTTTGTTTTCATTTTTATATGTTGTTTCTTTGTGTGTTTGTGAGGTTATCCTTACATATTCTTGAGGAATTGCCCCCACATGAGTATCAAAATTCATTGGTGCTCAAGCTCTGTTTATAAAGTGGAATTCTATTTGCATATAACTTATATACATCTTCCCATATACTTCAAATCATATCTAAATTATTCATAATGCCAAGTTAAGTGTGAATACAATATTAATAATGATTAGATTTTATTGTTTAGGAAATATTGACATGGAAATAATTTATACATGTTCAATACAACATTATTGCAGAGCTAACTGCATGGTGTATGGGCAAGACACAAGATGATCAATACTGATACAGATGTGAATGACTGCGGATTTGTGAGATGGAGGGGAGGTTCATCCGTCACTTTATTTGTATGGGTTCAACACAGTATTTGGCAGAGAAAACTCAAGTTTCTCTTCCTTAGATCGTTCCAAATTAAAAGAAAATCATTTTAATCTGCTTTTGTCTGAATCCCTTGATGAGGAAATATGGACACTGAAGGCAAGTGTATAACCAAGATGACTAGGAACATTCTTAAAAAGATGGATTGTAAGAATTTCTCTAAGATACCTTCCTTGATGTTTTGTTGAGTCAAACTTTGGTAAGTCTTTTGAAAATTCCCCTACGTACATTTGTATTGTTTAGTATAGTATTCAGCTTTAGCAGAGGATCCTGCTGATTTGTCTAATGAGTAGACCTCATTATACACAATGGCTATTTATTGTTCTCATCCTCCACCTTCCCTGAGTTGATAGCTCCAACCCAACCCACCCCTTGTTTGTCTTCAGAAAGAATTCTCCTACGTATATTAGCCAAAATCTCTTCTACCCTTGCATCTACTGATATCAACTCAATATTGTCTGCATATTCCAACTTTTTAATGTTATATTGACTTGAACCCATTCACTTTCCTAATAGTAAGATCTTTTGGCAGTTACCCCTATACCCATCACACTACCATTGAATAAAAGTTTCCATAAGCATCATTGAAGATTTAAAAAAAAACAGTTTAGATACAAAGTGATAGTATTTAGTTATATGTATATATTCAATTTTGAAGTGATGCTAAATTGTTTTCAGAAATTACTTTTCCATAAGTTGTAATTATAAAAATATATTAAAGGTATCTGTCTCCCCTGTTTTAGCTAAACAAGGCATTGCAAAAGTGTAAAATGCTGTTAAGTCAGTGAATTTAGATTGCTACTCTAAGGAAGTTTTGGTTTGTATCACTGCAGTTATTAATGCATTTGAAAATTTACCTGTTATAATTCTTAGTTTTATTGTTTTGGTTAAATATTTATTAAAGTGCTTGTCACAAATCTTCAGTTAATTTTGTATTATAAATTATTTTTACACTTTCTTAAATTCTCAGGTTATAGCACTGAAAATGGATTTATTTGAAGTAATTTCTCCTATGTTTGTATTTTGTTTTATTTTGTTTTGCTTCTCATTATTCTCTTTGATATCCTTTAAAGGAGAAAATTTTCTTTTATCATTACTTTTCCTATGTTTCTTAAGAAAAAGTTACCTGACTTCATGGTCATAAAGATGCATTTATTATCAAAGTTTTTGATTTTGATTTTTTACTTTTGTTTGATGTACTTTAGATTCTGTCACCTCTCTCCATGTCTTTTGACTTCTCTTTGGAATGTTCTATCTCTTTATCTCACTATGATACTTTGAAAGTGTCTGATTCTTTCATTATTAGTTTTAATCTTATTTTAAGCATATACAAGTATAATATTTCTTTTGATTATTATTCATTTATTATTGTATTATGTTTATAATAAGATCATCCTTTTGTAGCCAAAGTGCTAGATTGACTGATCCTTGTTCAAGCTAACATGAAATCTAACACTGAATTATAATCTCAATCCCACTTCTGTTTTTGTTTCATATTATTTTATTTGTGAGGAAAGCTGCCCTATAACTGACATTCCTCCTGCCTCAGGTACCCCAATCCTGGGATTATATTCATGTTCTAACATTCTCAGTTATCAATACTTTCCTTATGCTTATTCAATCATAGTGAGTACATTAATATTAATTTAAAACTTAAATATATAAATTTTAACCTACATATTTCTTTATTTTTATCACTGACTCATAATTGCTCCTTTACATTCTTTTATTTTTATAGAAAACTTTAATATATGAACTTATTGCAAGTTGATCATCAATCACATTGGGTTTTATTCTTATATTTCCTCTGTCCTGCTTACATTACACTAAAGACTTCAGTGGGGTTATTGTAGTCATTGTAGGGTCATGAAAGCAAAGCACTAGTCTACCTCTGTGGGGGTGGCAATGCCTCAGAGTACAACTCTCAACCCTGTGAATCTTACATTCTTTAAGCCCACTCTTCCACAATGTGTCATCCAGCTTGGAGGGCATGATATAAGACTGTTTTAGTTTTGAGCCATTGCTAGCCTCTAATTTTATGCTTTGATCAGTTTTGTGTTTCCTCAATGTCTACCAGTATCTCCCTGGCAGAGGTTCTCAGGCTGTCCATGAGAACAGAACTCATGCATTCTTCCACTTCCTCTGTAGTACTTGCTGATCTCCAGTGATTATGTTACAGCTGATTCCTTCCATGCTTGGTGGTTGGCTTTCTTTTCTTACCATTCTGATGGGACGTGGGTCCCCCTGGTATTGACTGCCATCTGTAAATACAGACTCTCTACTCAAGAGTGAGATAGCATGGATCAAAGGGGACAAACAGACATGTAGAAGACTATTGATGGGTATGATCTCTCCTTTTAGCAAAGAACAGTGGAAGCATCCTTTCCAATGAGTGAGCCTCATATACAGAGAATAGTTGATTACCATATAATGTATTGCAATAAAGGGTACATTTTGCATGGCCAGTTGTGTGTAACACATGATGAAATATTTCAATTGAAAATATATATATATATATATATATATATATATATATATATATATATATAATAGATAGATAGATAGATAATAGATACATTACATTCATTCATTCATTCATTCATTTACAGTTGTGTGGAATACATTCACACATGCACATCTTGACATCTAGGTTTAAATGGGTAAAGGAGTTTGAACCCAAGTCAACAGACTTCACAACAAATGCCTTTAACCACTAAGACATCTCCCCAGTCCTATATTATATCATTATGTCTAAAACATAAGAGTACAAACCTTTGGAAGAGGGAGGACAGGGAGGAGGATAATGGAGTCAACACTATGAATATAAAATCAGAATAATATAAATAAAAAACATATTATTAAAAAGTACAAAAAGCCTGATTATCTTTAAAAACACAAGATATTTCTATACTCCAGTTAATTTTGATTTAGCTGACAACTATTTATGAACATACATTGCATATTTACTAAATTATTGATGCATTTTGAAATGATAAATCAGTTTACTTGAGACTGACCACACTATCTAGAATTAGAAAAAAAAATCACTAGCCAAAGAAACCTCAAATAAACATTATGATTTCACATCTCTAACTACAATTCAAACATTTCAAAGATATTGTTGAGTATATATAATTTATTTTCTTGGAAAAGGTAGCGCAGTATTTTACCTGTTAAAAAAAAAGGCAAGATCTGTAATGGGAAGGAAAAGAGAGCATAAAAGAATTGCTATAACAACAGCCACTGCTTTGCTATTCTCTGCTGATTTCTCATACTGTGTTCTTTTAGTTTGCTGAACAAATAGCCAATTGTTAGTGAAGTGAGTAGAGCTATTTGACTGTGCCAGCTCATACCACCTGCTGCAACTAATTAGGTGTGATTATCAGGTAGTGAAGAGGGGGCAATATTGTCATAGCGACCTGAAAATTTTACTTTGAGAGAATGCCCAGAATTCCAGCACATTCACACAACAAAGACAAATTATTCAGTTGTTACACAAGCTCTCTGAAGCCATTTATTTAGATCATTGCTTTTTTAGCTACCTATAGAATCATGTCAAATAGCAAATTAAGTGTACTTAATCTAATAGCAGATTAAAAAGTCAACATGGAAGACCAATAAAGTAAAAAATGTTGCTTTTTTTCTATTAATGTTTTTGGAAAAGTTTAAAAATATCATATTTCATGTAGAAATTAGTTTTCCAGAAACATTTGTATAGGATATTTTTAATCAAAATATTTCATTTTTCAAAAGTTCTAATAAGGACAGTTACCAGTTGATCTGCTTTTTTAAGAAAAAAATTGCTACTTCATATGAATGTAACATAGAAGTCCCATAAACCAATGGAGACTATTAATGAATATTATCTAATTTGACCCATAGGCAGTAGGAAATAGGGTCCTCAAAGAAGCAAAAATTAGAAATGTGTCGCAAGTGTCACGTTTGGTTTGTAGTCTTCAAAACTCTTTCTATTTTTGCATAGGCTCTAATTAATACTTCCAGTGTCTTATTTGAGAATTGCCAATGCAGCATTTGACATTTTAAATATATAAAAACACAAAAGGACTAAGATAATTTTAAATGAATTTGCCTTTAAAAACTCCCTTTTTATTAAGAAACTTTAAAAAGTAGGAACAAAGTTATTTTAAACTTGAATTATCCTTGTAAATTCCATGAATTTTTATTAGTTATGTAGATAGTGTGTATACAGTCACACTGGTACCATCATTAGCCTCCTCCCTGTTCTCCCCCCTCTGAAGGGACCCTCCTCATTGGGGAATACTGGTCATGCATTGTGGAGGTAGCCTTAACTTATGGGGAAGAGGCAATGTCTCTGTGCATAATGTCCCAACTTGTGGCTCTAACAATCATTCCACCCCCTCTTCCATGAATTTCCCTGAGTCATGTTGGGTTCATTTTAGGTCTACTTCAGTGATGAGGCTTTGGGAATCTCTGTGTCTCTGGACATATGGTTCGGTACGAGTTGAGTGTTCTCTGTGTCTATCTCCTTCACCCTTGTATTGGTGTCAGGTTCACCAAGAAAGCAGCACTCTTGCTCATTTTTCCCATTACTCTATGGTTTCAGCTAGGGCTTGGTGAGGTGTGAAGGGCTGATTCTCTCGACAGGTTCTGCTTCCATCTGAAAAAGAGAAGCAAATTCTCCAATAGAAAGAGAAATCAGAACCAGATAAATGTGATAACCATTATTATTTTAGAGAGAAATTCATAGGTGTAGGCTCACTTGTCATAACCCACGATTGGTGGAAGCATGATATTGGAGAGAGCAGGCTCATTTTTTTGGATATGGTTCTGACTTGTTTCCCAGTTCCAGATATGGGTTCCATTTCACTGAGAGGATCTGTTAGCCAAATCAAGAGTAGTTGGTTACCCACCATGGCTGTGTGCCACTTTTGCCCTTGTATGAGTATCACATCAGGATGTTTGCTGCTAAGTAGCTTAGATCATGCATTACTTCCACAGTTGTTGGTCACTTTCCCCCAGACCCTCATGTAGCACCTTCTGGCACTAAAAAAGCTAATTGTTTGGGAACTGACTCTCTGCCAGATTCCAGCCAGGTCACTCCATGTTCCATACCAACATCACATGGGATCTTCAGCAGTAGGGTCTTACCATTAACCTTTGGTGAGTCATCAAGTACTCTGACAGAAATCTGTCATCTTTTGGGAAACCTTGTAGGTCTCTCTGATCAATAGTTCATTGTGGATGTTTTTCTCATGCTGCTACTGGGAGTTACAGGCCAAGGAAAAAGGAGCAAAAAAAAAAAAAAAGTAGGTAATATAAAAGACAATGAGAGAAGAGTGAATATATATATGGAGATAGAGAGAGAGAGAGAAGCAGAAGAAGCCTAAGGTTAGTCTTCATCATACCCTCTCCAGGGCCCTGTGATTCAGGTGTTCCCTCTCAGCACCTGATGAAGGTTCAAACTTTTAGTCTGTCTTTCATGGTATAGGATTTTATAGTACCATTTCCATTTGGGTCTAGTTTTGTGTTCCCTCCACCACCCTTACCTTCCCCTCCTGCCCTACCCTCTCTATTGTCTGGTCCTAGAGATGCTTATTAGCTATGTCAGCATCTCAGGCAAATTAAGGTTAGGAGCCACAGATGAGTGAGACAATGTAATGATTATCTTTCTGTGATTAGGTGAATTCAATGAGAATGATCTGTTCCAAATTTGACCTTTTTTTTTTTTTTTTCAAATATCATTGGGTGATTTTTCCTTACTGCTGTGTAGAATTCCATTGCGTAGATATACCACATCCTGGTTATCCATTCATCTAATGATGGATATCTGGGTTGATTCCAGTTCTCAGCTATTATGAATTGAGCAGCTATAAACATGGTTGAGCAAATCTCTCTGAACTAAGGCATGGAGCTTTTAGGGTAAATGCCCAGTAAGGGAATAACTGGGTCTGTTGATAACTCTATAGTCACCCTTTATAGGAGTCTCCATATTGTTTTCCATTGTGTTTTTACCATCTTACATTCTCACTAATACTGAATAAGAGTTCCTATTTCTCTACAACCTTGACAGCATTTGTTTGCATTAGATTTTAATGTTTGCCACCCTTACAAGGGTAATGTGGAATCTCATAGTTGTTTTAATTTGCACTTCCCTGATGATGGAGGATGTTGAACATTTTCTCATGTGTGTTTTTATCATTTCTATTTCTTTTCTGAGAACTCCCTGTATAGTTCTCTGCCCCATTTTGTGAGTGGGCTATTTGACTTTTTATTGTTTCGGTTTTTTGAGTTGTTTGTACATTCTAGAAATTAGGCCTCTGTCAGTTGTACAGCTGGCAAAATTTTTCTCCCATTCTGTGAGTAATCTATTGACTCTGCTTATTGTATGTTTGTCTGTAAAAAAAAAAAAAAAAAAAAAAAAAAAAAAAAAAAAAAAACTGTTCTGCTTCCTGAGATCCCAATGGCTGAGTCATTGTTTAATTTCCTGAGCTACTGTCATTTTGTTCAGGAAGTCTTTTCCCAGTCCTATATCATGGAAAGTTTCTCCTACTTTTTCTTCCAGTAGTTGCAGAATTTCCAGTATTATGTTGAGGTCTTTGATCCATTTGGATTTCATGTTTGTGCATGGCGAGATGTGTAGATTGAGTTTCCTGCATATGGTTATCCAGTTTGCCAGCACCATTTGTTGAAGATGTTACCTATTTTCCAGTCTATATTGTTAGTGCCTTTGTCAAATATCAATTAGCTGTAGTTACTTAACCCAAATTCCCGGTCTTCGATTCTGTTCCATTGGTTGATAATCCAGTTTTTATGCCAGTACCATGTTGTTTTTATTACTATGGCTTTGTAATATAGCTTTAGATCAGGTATGGTGATGCCTCTAGAGATGCTTCTTTTGCTGAGGATATGCTTGGATATCAGAGGCCTTCTGCCATTCCAGGTAAATAGGAGAGCATTTGCCCCACCACACCCAAACTGGGCTTTCTTGCCACTGCAGATGTGAACACCTTCAGTTCCACTCACTGCCCATGCCGTGTGCAGACCCTGACAAGGCTAAACTACACCTCCCCCCTAAATTTAATGAGTCCCTTCAGTGTGATTGGCAGACCAGAGTGGAAAAGGAATAACATGAAAAATCAAATGCAAGTAAATCCAACCAGATTGCCCAGTCCCACAACGGATGTCTCTAATCAAAACACAGAAGAGACAATAGGATCATAACCCCAAAATGAAGACACAAGCAATTCAAGCCTGGCCAAAAACATAGCAGAACTGCTATTGGTCCTTTGTTGATTTTCTGCCAGTTCTGCTATTTTCTTGACCAGGGTTGCATTGCTTGTGTCTTCATTTTGGGGTTGTGATTCTATTGTCTCTTCTATGTTTTGATTAGAGAATGAGTGGAACTGAAGGTGTTCACATGTGGAGCTATGCCCTTGCAAGAAAGCCTAGGTGGGGTGGGGGCGAACACTATCCTGTTGACCTGGGTCCCAGCAGGGGTGGTATGGGGGCAATGGCAGCAAGTGAGACTGAGGGCATTCACATGTGTATCTCTGCAGGGCCAGGCGAGCCTAGGTTGGGGTGGGGTTTGGCGAGCACTAGCCTAATGAGCCAGGTCCACACATGGGGGCTGTGCTGGCAGCGAGTGGGACAGTGTTCACGTGTGGAGTTCTGCGGGGTCAGGAAAGCCTAGGTCGGGGTGGGCAGGGGCAAATGCTGGCCTACTGGCCTGGGTCCACTAAACCTGTGGTTAGTGCAGGAGGAAGCTGTGGCTGAGATTCTGGCGGCTGCTTGAGGGGATGAACTTTGCCAAACGTCATTAATTTATAAGTTCGCATATAGTGAAACGGTTGTTGAAAATTTCCTTCATATATTTATATTGATCATTATAAATTAATGAATGTTTGGTAAAGTTAATCTCTGTGATTTTCCAAATATACTTTAAAAATTAGAAAAAATAGAAGTAAACAAGAGGATGGCAGAGAAACATTTGTGTTAGATATATCTTATATTGCTAATTATAAGGAAAAGATAATGCAAGGAAAGTAAATGGGTGAGAGGGAAGGATATCAAATGAGAAAGAGAAGTGGGGAAACAGAAGGCTATAAAGAACAGAAAGAATTAAGGTTCATTTCCTTTAGGAGAACTTCAATTATCAAAACTGAGATAACGGCTAGATTTTTGATGAAATGGAATGAAAATGGAGACTACTCACCCATATAACTAGTAAAATTCAAAACTATTTCTTTTAGAAAATGATTGAGATTCAGAGAAAGTTTCAGGCACATTCTTCTCCTAAGTGATTTTCTGTGAGATATTCTCCCAAGAGATCAGGGACGTCATTTAAGAATGTGTCTAAAACATGTTAAGATACACTCAGACTGGTGTGATTTGATGGCAGGATGGAATTTACCAGGCATGACAAGATGTAATTGAATTTCATATGCTGCCGTCTAAGTAATTGAACAGAAATGCACTTCTGCAGTTAATTTTCCTTTAATGTTTAGTTATTTTTATTTAGTAATTGTAAGCTTTCTCAATTATAACAATAAAATTTGGAAGTTCCATGCATATGAAAATTATATATAAATAAAAAGCAGAAAATGACAAAAATTCTAACTACACAATCATAAGTTGACCTCTCATTTTTCCTCTCTTCACTCCTCACACACAAGCACATATACTTCTATGTGGACATATGGATTAAATTTGGATTATATTTGAATTCCACAATTACAAATTGATACTCTTGTATAGTTTCTTAGACTATTGTTTTCCCAAAGTATCAAATTATTGTATTAGTCACTATATCATATTTTCTGATCAGATGTCTATCTGCATATTTACTTATTGTTGGATATGTATAATCTTTTGTGAGATACGGTTTCATTATGATTCAGGTTAACATTTGAATTTATACTATTTCCCAAGTCAAGCTCAAGTCACAGCAATCTTTCCACCCTCAGCTTCCTATAAACTGATATTCCAAGCAAGAGCTAACATGCTGGTTTATCATTTATATTTTACAGTCTTTCAATTAAAAATAACACATTCACCCATACCTGCATTAACTGCATATAGGAAGTTAACCACAAAAGTGATAGTAACAAACATTTGTTAAGGTTGGGCTTGTTTCCTTTAAAATATTTTATTTATTTATGAAAGGAGAGAAAGGGAGAGAGAGAGAGAGAGAGAGAGAGAGAGAGGGCTAGAGAGATGGCTTAGCAGTTAAAGAGTTTGCCTGCAAAGCCAAAGGATCCCAGTTCGACTCTCCAGGCCCTGCGTAAACCAGATGAACAGAAGGGCACATGCATCTGGAGTTCGTTTGCAGTCACTGAAGGCCCTAGCGTGTTCATTCTTTTCTCTCTCTCTCTCTCTCTCTCTCTTTCTCTCAAATAAATAAAATATATTTTAATAAAAACAAGAAAGAGAGACAGAGATTGGGCATCATGAACTTGAGAAGCATGTGCCTCCTTGTTCAGCTGGCTTACGTGGATACTGGGGGATCAAATCTGGGTCCTTAGGTTTCACAGCAATCACCTCTACCACTAAACCATTTCTACAGTCCAGGCTCATTGTTTTTTTTTTTTTTTTTTTTTTTTTTTTTTATGGAAACATCTCCAGGTCTTAGAGGAGGTAATACATTAATAGCTTCTGATGCCCAAGAAACTGAATATTTGCAAGCCTGCAAAGAAGTCTTTTTGCTCTTGTGCAAAAGCAAGCCACAGGAATGTATTGAAAGGTCCCAGCCAATAACATGACCTAAAGGATAATTTTTATGTTGCTAGTGACAATATTGACAGGTTAAAAAATAAGCCTATGAGCAGCAAAACCATAATGAGAACAGTTGTTGGAAATCCATGTGTGTGTGTATGTGTGTGTCCTCCACCTTATATTTTTTCTTCCTCTGTTATTTGGCATATGAGACAAGGCTAATTTTTGTCTGTCTTATTTAAAAGTAAAGAAGATGCACATAACATTTTGGAACTTAAAAGAGCTCTTTATGTACTTGGAGAATCAAAGGTTGTATTTCCCTTTACCAGAAATCATTCAAGTGGTTAGCATCAGGGGGTGGCAGAGCTCTCTGTGGTCCTGATGGCTTCCTAGCCTGTTATGCCTGAAATACTTTGGGGGAAGTATTAGAATTAAAGTCTTTTAGTCCATATACATTATAGAATGTATATTATGTTCCAGAAAAATGTTTTATTTAATTACAATGGGCAACAAAAATACTAATTTATCTTGTAAATGTAAAATATAAGCAAGAACAAAGTACAGCTTTGGTGTTTGGGGTATTCTGCTGGATACAGAACCCAAATGAAAACTGTTCTTCATATACTCAGAAGAGTTCCCCTGGCTAGATGAAATTTATCTCAGCAGCTTTAGACATACATAAAATAACAAATATTTTAAGAAATCTATAATACTGCCCATTATTGAATTTTATAAATAGAATTTTATAGTGAAATGTTTTGAAACTCCATTATTGATATATGATATGATAGTCATCCATGTTTTTGCATCTAACAACCAATAATACTACTCTGTCATATTGTTTTATGATACCATATTACATTTAAATATTCAACAGAGAATGTTTCTGGGATAATTATTCTAAAGGTAGTATAATTTACTATCTGACTTAGTTTTCAAGAATAGGCTAAAGAAATAAATTAGTTTATGGATGGCACAAATTGGTCTTCTTGGAGTCTTTGACACGGAAATCCAAGATTGGTATGTAAGTACTTTGGCTTCTCCTGAGAACTCTGTTCATTGTAAGGAGACACTTTCTTCTATGTGCCAAAGGTCACTGACCTTGAACTTGCTCATAGAGGCATCTCTAATAACACTCCTCATTTAAGGTTACTAGGAATACTGCATTGGGATTTCACTGCTAATGCTTTTACTAGCCGTTAGTTCTCTTGCAAAGACATATTTCTAAATACATTATTTAAGCATAGGATTTCACTATATTCATTGTGAGTGGAAGTCATAATTCAGTACAAAGAGCTTAATTTTTATTTTCTAAAGCATTTTAGAAATGACCTATAATATGTATTCCTTCTTTCCTAACTTATTTTACTCAGCATAATTATTTTAAAATTTTGTTCAATGATGCACTTTATTAATAAACTGTATTGATTGTTAGCATTCTTTTGTATGAACATACCATAGTTGATCACACTTTATTGGATAATTTGGTCATGTCAAGTTTCAGCTCCTATAAAAATAGATGATATAAAGGCATATCTACAATTCTTTGAAACTGTATTCTTTCATTTATATAATGAAAATATGCAGGGGCGGAAACATTTGAATTGCACAAAACATAATTTCTAATATTTTCAAAATATGTGTAGACATTTTCCTTAGAAATTCTGATATCTTATATTCCTAAAGAAACAAACAATAATTTTAGATTTTATACTTGCTTCTCAATGGTTACTATGGTCAGAATATTAAAAAAAAAAAAAAACATTTCTAATAACAATGTGCCAGTGTCTCAGTATGGTATGAATTTGAGTATTCCTGGTAATATAGTTGCATTGAGAACTAAATTATACAAATATTTGTCATACATAGATCTTCTTTGTGAATTATCTTTAAATGTTCTACATTTTCAAAAAATTATTTTGACTTTCTTGTAAATTCCAGTTTAAAGTCTTTAAGAAGATGTGTGTGTTATATTTAAATGTTCTTTTTTTCTCTTTTTATTACAATTATAGTGCATTTTGGCAAACATATGGTCGTCATATTGATAAAATCTAAATTGCTGGTTCATGAGCCAACTCTTCCAAGCCATATATAAGAAATATTTGCAAAAAAAAAAATAACAGTCATAAATTACTTCCAGAAACATTACCATTTTAATTTATTTATATCAATTATGCAGTTTGAGTTAATTTTATGTAGACATGAAGTATATCAAAGTTCAATTTGTACAAACTAAATCTTTTCAGCATCATCTGGTAAAAAGGCTTTACAATTTTTCTCAGCTTCCTTCACTTTTCTGTCACAGGTTACATTTCTCCATTTCTCCAGGTGTACATCTGGAGCCATTTATAATTAGTTCCATATGCTAGATTTAAGAGCTTTAGAACACGCTTTAAATGAAGATAGTAAATTTTCCAATTTTGTTCTTACCCCTAAAGTAGTTTTGACTATTACAGTTTTGTTGGCTTTACAAATATTGCAAAAATGCTTGTATTTTCACAGAATTCTGTGAGAGTTAGAATTGGGGAAGAGATGTAAAGGAAATAAAAATCAAGCTTAGTATGATGCAAAGGCTTTTATGTTTTGTTGCTATAGTTGCTGCTTGCTGTCTTTATTTTTATATTTATTTTAGTTATACAGAACAACAGGTTTCATTGTGGCATTTCATATGTAATTTAGAAAAGTACCTCAAGGGACGGAATGAAATCAACTCCTGTGGTTAGTAAAGGCATGGATGTAGATTTTACCATTCAGTCTTCAGATGGACTAGAACCCAGATAAATAGTGATGTCTACCCTGTAGGTCTCATTTCAGATGCATGACCCCCATAAATACTAGAATATATATAAAATTTTGTACTCCACTAAATTTCAGTATTTTTATAGTATCAGTGGAAATTATTGCAAATATAATGAGCACATTGCATCTATTCTTTTGTTCAGTTTTGAGCATTTTGGCCAATTCTCCTTCTGACTGTTATGAATAATGCTTCTAAGAACATCCAGATATAAATGTTTCTGTAGCTATGTCTTTATTTCTGTGATATATTAAGTGTAAATGATGTAGCATTGTAGCATTGTATGACAGTATAGATTCTTTTGCGGTAGGGTCTCGCTCTAGCCCAGGCTGACCTGGAATTCACTGTGTAGTCTCAGGGTGGCCTTGAACTCACACAATCCTCCTTCCTCTGCCTCCCAAGTACTGGGATTAAAGGCATGTACCACCACGCACAGCTATAGATTCTTTTTTGTTAGAGTACTGTGTGCTCTATGATTAGTATAGCTCAGTGCAAATATCTTCACATAACCAGCATTCCATACCATTGTGATTATAGCCATTCTGCTCATAAGACCTCTTTGTGGTTTTAATTGGTACTTTTATTATGATGAATCTATTTGAGCATATTATATTCTGTATGCTCAGTTTTATATTTTGTATAATTTTTTGAGGTGGAGTGTCAATGTAGCCCAAGCTGGCCTTGAACTCACAATGATCTTCCTACCTCTGCCTCCTAATTGCTGGGATTAAAGATGTATGCCACCATGCCCAGCAAGTTTTGTATTTTAAAGTAGTGTGTCTTTCCATCCTTTGCCTTCTTTTAAATTTGGAAATTTGCCTTTTTGTTATAGATTTGTCAGTTATGTGTATTTTACATAACAGTTTTTCACCATTCATGTGATATAAAATTATTTTCTTCCATTTTATGATGACTACTCATCATTAATAAAAAACCTGCATTTAACAAAGAAACAACATGTAACATGTGTTAGGGAAAACATTAGAAATAAAATATCTCTCCTCATAAATATGGTTAAATTGTTTATAGAAATTAACATGGGATTCTTACAAAGTAAGGACAATTGAATTAGACAAGATGAAAAGTGGCCTCCTATGCAATGTGAGGTCACAAACAAAAAATGTCATTGCTGATTTAATTCTTCCTCTTTTCCAGGTTAGCTGCTGTGCTTTTGTATCTCACCCCTGTTTTGTAATTATGCTTACAGACAGAAAAAACCTAAGACCCTAATTGATGATAGATATTTTTGTCAAGTTATCTACAAGAATACTGATGTTTGAAAAATTAAAGTTAAAATTTGTGCACTCTGGGCTGGAGAGATGGCTTAGCGGTTAAGGTGCCTGCCCGCTAAACCTAAGAACCTGGTTCCAATCTCCAGGTCCCACGTTTAGCCAGATGCAAAGTGTCACAAGGGCGCAATGCCACATTTGCCCACAGGGGGCACAAACATCTGGATTTCGTTCACAGCCACTGAGAGGCTGCTGGAGTGCCCATTCTCTCTCTGTGTCTTTCTCTCCCTCTCTAACTCTCTCTTTCTGTCTCTCTCCTCTCTATCTCTATCTCTCTTTCTGTCTCTCTCCAAAAAAAAAAAAATGTGCACTCTGTTAAAATTATTTTTATATGATCTGACATTGCACAGTAAATGAAATTCTTTTGAGTGAAAAAATTAATTACACATTTTCTACATCTTTCTTGTCAAATATCTTCCAATTCTTATGCATATATTAGATATTTTAAATTCATTTTGTAAGACTTTTCTGAAATTTAGTACTTCTTGTTTTTTTTTCCAATTAAGATTGATTTTTATAATATAGGTCAGGCAGTCATAAAACTTGAGATCATATCCTTTATTCTGTCTCTGGAATGCTGACATTACATGGATGTTGCCAGTCACCAATAGTTCTGATAATATAAATTCTGGATTACCATGTTTAATTCACAACCTCTTAAAGTCTCCAACTTTGGCTCCTCTAGGTTACCTTATGTTCTCATTGAAAGCAACAACTGGATATAATAGAAACATATTCTTAGAGATATCTAAAAATTTCTGGGAATAGGAATTTGTAGTTTATGTTGCTGAGGGGACAAGAGTTGCTCATGGTGATGAACCTAAACGTTATATGTACAAGTATATTTCTTTTCCAAGGTAATTTGACAAGTCTTGAGTGGAATGTGTCACAAAATTTTGAATCTGTGCTTGGAAGCAAGCTAGAATTTTAGAAAACAGGACTTTCTGTCAGGTTGATAGCTGCTGTATTGCCAATATCTGAAATGCACAATGCCAAGCACAAAGCATTTGTTACATATATCCTTTCAAACTAACTACTATGAAGCAGGTAATTATGCTTGAATTAGCCTACTTGAATTTTCTGAAATAAGGAAAGATTGGGCATATTTAGAATTGTATGGCCATAGACCTACTTTCTTTTTCTAAAAATAAATCTAGATATAGCAGGAAAAATCTGCTGCCATTTAAATGACTCTTTATGGAATACTCCATAGGTTTCCATATGGTGCTTATGACAGATAGATAATGCTGACAATTATGCCAAGCTAAAGAAAATGATTTTCCCCACATAAAGAGCACTGATCACATTTTCACATCACATTCTCCAATATATACATAACTTCAGACAGATACACTTCATTGAAGAATAGAATCAGACAAACAGAGCAAAAAAAAAAAAAAAAAAAAAAAAAAAAACCAAAGAAGCAACAAGTCATTTTAAATGGACTGTTCCTTAGTACACTTTGCAGCAGCTCAGAGGTGCTTAGAGAATATCCCCTTAAGACATACTGAAGTCTATTGGGAAATCACAGGTACAATTAATTACAAGACATTAGTAGAATTTAAAAAATAAACTTAAGTTAACCATTACAGAGTGAAGACTACAGATGTGATTCTAGAACATGTATGCATAGATTTTAATTAGATAATTTAAAATAAAAGAATGGTGAAATATTTGACTATATAATGTTTGCTGGGAAAGAAAACAAATCTACTATAGAATATCATCCAGGGACCCTGTTCCAGAGGGTGCATGCATGGAGTAAGTCAGAGCTCCTAGTTCATTCACCATCTCCCAGTTACCTGGACTATACTACATCTGCTGCTGTCTTTGGACAGCTTGGACCCTACATATGTGCTGTGGAAGCAGGCCTTTTGCTCCTGCTTCCTGATTGACTGGCCCCTCAGTTGCCAACTACTTGTTCTTCTGAGCCTGGGGATGCAGGGGCCATTGTGGGAGCTGACATCTTGCTCCTGACTCCCCATATTCCTAGCTCCTGGTTCCCCAACCTCAGATTCTCCTGTGCTGAAGAGTATGCATAAGTGGAGTGAATAGGCCTAAGCTCCTAGTCCCCCACCTCCCAGTTCACCAAGTACCCTTGATGCACTTTCAACCTCCTCAATCTGCACATCTGCAGTTATAACCCTATGCTACTACAGTCCAGTTCACATTGAAACAGAATACTCACTGACGATGCCAGAAGAAAAGGTACTTTCATACTCCTCAATAAAGAATTTTACCCCAAAATGGGTAGACCACAACACATAAGTATCCGACCAAAATCACAAAACTGTGAGATCTCCACCAAGGATGTCTAGTCCCACAATGTAAAATAACAAAAATTAAACCCCAAAATGAAATCACAACAAGTTATGTGACCCTGATGAAAAGAATTGCTAAACTGAAAACAAATCATCAAACAAGTCAACAATCACATACATGAAATTGAGCAGAATGATCTCTTAGAGCACACAGATTTTGTCTTAGGCTTAACTTAATTGAAGAGAAGTAGAATAGCCTCAGAGAAACACAAATTAAATCAAAGTGAGTCAGCAAGTAGAGAATCTCCATAACCCGCTGATTAAGGTTAATGAAGACATGATCAAATGTAAAAATGAATTCCAAGAAGCATCAAGAAAATCAGACCTTGAACTGAAGTACTTCAAGAAAAAGAAGGGGTCTGGAGAGATGGCTTAGCTGTTAAGACACTTGCCTGCAAAATCAAAGGACCCATGTTTGATTCCCCAGGACACATGTAAGGCAGATACACAAGGTTGACCATGTGCCTAGAGTTTGTTTTCAGTGGCTAGAGGCCCTAGCACACTCATTCTCTCTCTCTCCCTCTCATATATATATATATATATATATATATATATATATATATATATATATATATATATATATATAGAGAGAGAGGCTTTTGGCAGGGCCTCCAGCCACTGCAAACAAACTCCATAAGCATTCACCCTCTTGTGCATCAGGTTTATGTGGGTCCTGGAGAGTCAAACTGGGGATGTTTGGCTTTGCAGGCAAATGCCATAACCACTAAGCCATCTCTACAGCCCCCCAAATAAAATACTTTAAAAAAATAGATGGACATGATGTGAAATAACACAACAACAACAAAAAATCAAACAGAGCTTTAAAAAAATCTCTAGAATCTCTCACTAACAGAGTCAATCATATGGAAGACAGCATCTCTGAGCTGGCAGACAAAACAGAATAAATTAATGAGGAGTCCAAAAATCCATGCAAATAGAATACAAGGGATACCCTAAAATGATCAAATATTCAGATCATGGGCATACCAGAATAGGGAGAAATCCAAGCCAGAGGCATAGAGATCATTTTTAACAAAAGTATTGATGACAATTTTCCCAATCTCACAAAAGAGAAACCCATCCTGTAACAAGAAACTCACAGAACACCAAATAGTCAGAATCAAAGAAGAAACTCTCCAAGGCACATCACAGTTAAATATCTTAAAAATGAAAACAAAGAGAGAGTGCTAAAAGCAGGAAGAGAGTAGCAAATTACTATACACAAAGGCAATTCCACCAGAATTACCTCAGATTTCTTAATAGAAACCCTGAAAGCCAGAAGGACCTAGAATGGAACAATCCAATGTCTAAAAAATCTATGGCGTCCAACCTACACGTGAGTACTCAGTGAAAGTATCCTTCTTAATAGATGGTGAAAGTAATTCTTGCTATGAAAATTTCAGTTCTGTGATTATATGAACACAAAGCCAAACCTACAGAGAATACTTCAGGGGATACTCTACACAGAGGTATAAAACAACCAATCTCAAGAGCCTACAAGAAGATCACAATAAGCAAAACTAGGGCATGTTCAAGAAAGTACGAAGACCAAGACAGAACCAAACCCCACAAAGCACCTTATCATGGCAGGGATTAAATCAAACCTTGAAGTTATAACCTTAAATATTAACAGTCTTAACTCACCTACCAAAAGACACAGTCAACAGGATGAACCAGGAACACAGCATTGTGAACTCTGACAAAACTTGCATGTTTTATCTACTCTCCACGTCATGTTTGCTTTTCTTCTAACTTAAATGCCCTCATCTGTTGACTATAATCATGGGGTTTGGATATATAAAAAGAGGTAGTGACAGTGTCTCTCTCATCTAACAGTATGCTATAAATATGTTATATAAGACACTGTCTTCAGTGATTTTTTCTTCAGAAAATCAAAACATCTAATCACTAATATTGTCATATAGGAAGTATTTTAATTTTTTGAAAATAAAATTAATTATTAAAAATTTCAGGCAACAAAATGACAATAAAAAGAATACAAAATCATTTTTCAATTTGAAGAATCTTAAAATGGTAAAGATATGCAAATGTTTTCATACTTTTAGTTTTTCTGTGTGTTTGAATCTTGTGAGAGCAGGTAAAATAATGTACATCTTTAATACTTTATATTATAAAATTGAAGTACTGCCTGAGAAAATTTTAAAGGAAGGTGAATATTCAAGGGGCCACAAAGATAGCTCAGTAAGTGAGTGACTTGACACACAAGCATGAGAAGCTCAGTTTTGATATCTAGAGTCCACATAAAGACATAAACTGGAGACACAAGCATCTGTGATCCCAACATGACTATGGTAAGATGGGAGACAGAGCCCAAATCCCCTAGACAGTTAGCCTGTCTAGTACTGGAAAGCGCTCCATGAGCTCCTGGAAGATAATGGCCAACAGTAGTCTGAGCAGCGTGAGGTCTAAGCTACTCAGAAGCAAACACCCTAACAGGATATACATGCCAGTGCAATAGTGGCACCCAGCTGCAGTGAGTAACCAATAGCTTTCTGATTGGCTAAGAGATCCACCCAGGTGGAAAGGAACCCATATCTGGAATTGGGAACCAGATCAGAATCTTATGGAGACAAAGATTATGTTCTCCAGTGTGAAGTTCTCAATAGGTTTTGGCTAAAAAGGGGTTACATACATCAAATTATCCCTAAATTAATAATACTTCTCCCATTTAAAAAACTATGATCATGTTTTAAAAAATCACATGACAAGAAAAATTTCTTCTGCATGTCACTGAAATTCTAGCCATCTTGGTACTGATGATTATAAATAGATATCTAGTTAAACATAAACTTTTTATGTAATTATAAAATAATGTATGTAAAATGGATGAAATTATACTGAAGTTAGGTGTTAACATCTCTTTCTTCAACACTCTTAATAAAGTGTGAAGAAAAGCAGCTTGTGAGGCTTAAGTGATACGACAATCATCCCTAAACATCACAACCCATGCTGGATTTCATAGTTGTTTGTAACAGATATTCTTCTGAAAAATTACTTGCAAGCTAAAAAAAAAAAAAAAAGAAGAAATCATAGTTTTTCCTACTTTCAGCATATGTTAAACTTGAGAGGAAAAGGCACTTTTCCAAGTAACAAATTAAACAAAGATTTTTTTTTTCTTTTTAAAATATTTATGTATCACTTACCCATCACACATTAATGGACAAAATGTGTTGTACTTTAAAATATCTTTTCTAATTTTACTTTATTATTCAGATATATAGAAAAATATTATTCCAGGGCTGGAGAGATTGCTTATAGGTTAAGGCATTTGCCGATGAAGCCTAAGGACCCATGTTCGACTCTCCAGATCCCATGTAAGCCAAATGCACAAAAGTAAGGCAAATCCAAGTTCTCACATGCCCACTAGGTGGCACAAGTGTCTAGAATTCAATTTCAGTGGCTGAGGCCCTGGTATGCCAATTCTCTCTCTCTCTCTCTTTCTCAAATAAAAACAATTAAAAAGGAATAAAAAAAAAGAAAAATTATTATTCCAGAAGAAACATCCTATGTTATTTTTGAAATCTTTTTTCACTCCCCTTCTCAGTACACATATATAAAATATATAAATATTTATTTAATAGGATTTTCTTAGTGAAGATTAGGGAGACTTTCATCATTACCCAAAATTAAGGAAGTGAGATCTGAGTTTTAATAAGCAAGAATCAGAATTCAAAACACAGTGCCAATCTTCTGAAATTTCAATCTGAAGGTAGACTGCTTCTTGGATATTAACTTATCCAAAGACATACTGGGTAACATACCAGGAATTAGATATAATGTGGTTAATTGTATATCTAGAGCGAATAAAAATATATAAGATAAAATTTAAGTATTTTCAGACACTATGATAATAGAATACCAAATGAAATTAATTTATATTGAGGGATTAATAGATACTTTATAAAAAACTTTCTGTTATCTGTTTCAGAACTTAAGCATAAAGAAGTTGTACACATAATTTATAAGTTAAATCTAGAAAGTTCAGCTAGATTGTAAAGTTTATATTACTCATACTGGCAATTTTACAACTAAGATTAAAGGACTAACTTAAGGACTGGTGAGATTGCAAAGCCGGCCAACCCAAGTTTGATTCCTCAGTACCCATGTATAGTTAGAAGTAAAAAGAGGTACCTGCATGGAGTTTGTTTGCAAAGGCAAGAGACCCTAGAGCGCTCTTGGAGTGTCCTTGGAGTACCTGTGCTCTCTCTCTCTCTCAATCTCTCTCTCTCTTAAATAAATGAAATAAAAATTCTAACTTGATATTTTTCCACTACTTGCTTTTGAAAACCAACTTACTGTTTTTCTGCTAATAAAAAAAAAGTATGGAATGAGGGTTGGAGACATGGCTTAGAGGTTAAAGCACTTGCCTGCAAAGCCTCAGGATTTAGGTCCAATTCCCCAGAAACCACGTAAGCTAGATGCACATGGTGGTGCATCCTTTTGGAGTTTATTTGCAGTGGATAGAGGCCCTGGTGCACCCATTCTCTCTTCCTCTCTCTTTTTCTAATAAATACAAATAAAAGACTTTTGTAAGGATTCATATTTCAATTAAATGTAAGAACTAGATTAGCGGCTTTTTTTTTTTTTTTTTTGAGGTAGGGTCTCACTCTAGCTCAGGCTGACCTGGAATTAACTAAGTAGTCTCAGGGTGGCCTCAAACTCACAGCGATCCTCCTACCTCTGCCTCCCGAGTGCTGGGATTAAAGGCGTGCGCCACCACGCCCAGAGACTAGTGGCATTTTTAAAGAAACAATAGAACACAAAATATAATTTTATGCGCTTACATGTATACTATATATTAACATAGTATGTATAAGTATGTATGTAGGTATACCTATGTTAACATATCTGTACCAAAGCATGTATTTATAGGCTATAGAACATGGACACTAGACACAAAATCTGAGCACAACATACATTAACAGAATGCTACGAAATATACCCTAATGTACTCCACAAGAGAATTAGCCGCGAGGCAATCACTCTTTTCCAAGATACTTTTATTGCTCAGCCTGCATGAGGGGAAGAAATATGGAGAATTGGTAGATGTGAGAACTTCAGGAAAATAATTTGGGAACATTGTTGCCAGGGATTGAAGAAAAGTGGAAGAGGAACAAAGATTTACCCTTAGGGAGAGAAAGAGAGAGAGAGAGAGAGAAACCTTTGAAGACAAAGTCTCAAAATGTTTCATAAAGATATTAAAGCTGTATTATAAGATCATAGAATTCTCCCCTTCCCACTATGCACTATAGTACCAAAATGATTCTAGCTTAAATGTGTTTAAAGCATCAAGAACTGCAAGACACAGACTGGGAAATACTTAAGCCAAGGCCTCACTCACTTTGAATATACAGTGAGAACATTAAAGAAATGTAAAATGCCTTGGACTTACTACTACAGGAAATATTAAATATAATACAACCTGGGTGGCATAAGTCTTCAAACTGAAGATGTCCTCTCAGTTTCTATTGCCTCAAGCAATGTATCTACCTTACCACCAAAATATAACTAATGGGAAAAGACACCCCCCAAAAAAGTCACTGTCTAGAGAGAAAAGTTATAATTATAGCCAGAATCCAATAGGACACAGTTATTGGAATCAGTAGAAAATTTCAAATAATTGTGATGAACAAGGGAAAGGCTTTAAGGGAAAGGTAGAAAGTACAAAACAACAGAGAACCCTTTGGAAAGAATAAAACTATTTCAAAATACCAATGGCTATTGAGAATGCCTATGGTAAGTACAGTCTTTAATGCCATGCTTGCAGGAAAAAAAAAAAAAAAAAAAAGCACTAACTTCAAAATAGAAACTCTACACACTGGAATGCCAAGACAGGATTGAGGGGGACAAAAGAACAAAAAAGAACATCTAAGAACTGTGAGAAAATATAAATAAAAATTTTAACATGCAAATTTGGAAACCCAGAAGGTAAAATAAAATAAATAAGCACTTTCAAAACTAATGACATGTTAAACACAGCAAACTTACAAGACCACAGGTTATTAAAATTGTGTCGAATTGTATCTTGCTTGACCTGTATGAGCTTTAAAGACAACAGAAAGTCTTAGAAGAAGTTAAATGGGGTTAAACTTTACTATCAAGAAATAATAGTCAACATCTCACTAGAACCTCTGTAAGTGAGGGGAGAGTGAAGTAAAATGTTCAAGTTCTTGAAAGGAAAAATATGCACTGTCATTCCACTTATTCAAGGGCCATTCTGGACTACAGGGCTAGACTCTGTCTCAAAAATCAAAACAAGCCATTTATTATTCAGTAAAATTATCTTTCAAAATGAAAATTTAATATTTGATTAACATCAAATTTTGCATATATCGTCACTAGACATGAATGATTTAAAAGCTTAGCAAGTAAGCTACTGCTGTTGTTTGTCTAAATGGTAATGTTGTACCCATAAAATTGTCCTCTAAATATTAATGTTTATGTCCATAGATTACGGCAGCTCTCACCTTTGGTCTGAGAAGCTTCTTTTGGCAGAGAGTGGTGACTCCCAGGAAGATTCAAAACTCATCAAACCGCTGAAAACAAGCACTGTTGAGTGCTCAGCACTAAATGAGACTCCTCTTCATGCTCTCTAAGGCTCAGGGAACAACGTAAAAGAGGGAGCAGAAAGAACTCAGCCAGAAGACGGGGAGGGCTGTTTTGGAAGTCTGTCTTCTAGCCATGAAACGGCCATTTTCTTCATGATCTGATGGATGTTGTTACCTGCATGAGACCTGCATAATATTGAGCCTGTCAGCTTCACTTTGTCATGGATGATGGAGAAGGGGGAAAAAGACATCTTTGTAGAGGACGATAGTTGAAAATAAGATGAGGTCAGTTGGAGAGGATGGAAGAGGGGGCCAAAGAAAGTAATGGGAGGGAATTATGACCAAACACATTATGTACATCTGTGCTAAAAAGATAACAAAATTGTCTCTTAAGAAATACAAGTTTGGGGCTGGAGAGATGGCTTAGCAGTTAAGGTGCTCGCCTGCAAAGTCTAAGGATCCATGTTAGATCTCTCTCCAGATTCACATAAGCCAGATGCACAAAAGAGGGAGGGGGCACACCAGGGCCTCTAGCCACTGCAAATGAACTCCTGATGCATGTGCCACCCTGTGAATACCCAGGTCTTTAGGTTTCACAGGCAAGCACTTAATCGCTAAGCCATTTCTGTAGCCCTAAGCAATCTCTCTAGCCTGGGGATAAACATTTTCTAATCAGTCAGTCGGAATGCTCAGAAGATTCCCAATCTCAAGGTTATTTTGGTTTGTTGATAGTATTCCATTTTCTCTTCATACTGTATAAAGTAAAGTAACAGAGCTTTAGAAATTTTATAGAAATCCTTCAATTTAAAAAAAAATGTTGTCATATTTTAGTCTTCTTTTAAGCTTCGATATATAATAGGTAATTTTATAGGTACGCAAATGCATGGAAAGTGCTTTTTACATTGAAAATTTTGTATTTATTTATGCATAGGAAATTTTGCATAATTTATGTATAAGAAATAGTATTAAAAGTGAAATGAATAATTGTTAACTTCAAAAAAGAGTTCCTTTTTCAGACCTCTTACTAGAATTAAACTATTGTAATTTGTGTTTCTTACTTTTCCTTAGTGATTCTACTAGAAATATGACTTTATTAGATAAGTCTGTAGCACAAGATGATTCTCAATGTATTGTAAAATTTAATAAAATAATTTATATTACTATGTAATTAAAACACTAAAAAATAGAGTGGATAAGTGCTGAGATTGCAAATATTTTGCGAATATAAATGGCTAATGAGTAGCATTGAGGTAAACAAATATTAGAGGAAATGATAGCAATTCTAACACCACTCCAAAGGTTAATTTATATTGAAGCAAGGCAATTACGTCATGTATCAAATGTACATGAAAATTAATCAAAATTGAAGAGAATATGTCAATATTTCAGAAAAAGAGCAAAGTATCAAGTTATTTTCACTTTCAATCTTTAAAATTCTAGGTTAAAATTGAAAGAACTGCCTGGAATATACCAATCTGAAATAAGAATTTACATCTTGTGAAATGTATTGTTTCAACTTACCTTCCATTAGCTTAGAAATGTAGATGCAGCAGCCAATTGCATTTGCTCTCCTTGGGCTTACTCAGTACTTCCTACTGCTGACCGTCTACCTTCAGTCAGAGGATATACTGTTGGATTATACAATAATGCACTTAAGAAAAATTGATTTTTATGTCTTCAAATCGCAGTATCTTTTCTTCAAATATTAGCTTATGACTAAAAGAACGAAAAATATGGTCTTTTAAGAACCACTCTGTACTCTTACCCAGCATTCTTTGGCCACCATCACACATGCTCTTTTTAACCTGGGCTCAGTGGCACTTACAAATCTTTTAGACATGTTTTGTATCTCATCAAGCTCCCAAGCTCTTAACAAATTGAGTTTCTATACATATTGTCTCCTTTTTACTGCTTTTATTTTCTCCTTTTATTCTTATCATTTTATCCTCAGTAACTATCCTTTATAAGCTAATGAATAATGTATGAATTCCTTTTATAATCAATTTTTCCTATTTTATAAAAAAATACTTCTCAGACTTACCAAGTACCACACTAACCAGTGATTTTTAAAAAAAAATTTTATTTTTATTTATTTATTTGAGAGAGGGAAAGAGGCAGAGTGAGTGAGAAAGAGAGAGAGAGAGAGAGAGATAATGACTATAAACGAACTCCAGGTGCAAGGGCCACCTTGTGCATGTGTCTCACGTGGGTACTGGGGAATCGAACCGAGGTCCTTTAGCTTTGCAGGCAAGTGCCTTAACTACTAAGCCATCTCTCCAGCCCCTAACCAGTGATTTTTATGAGTAAGATGCAATATTTCTCTTATATACTAATGCACATGCACACATTTTTGGTCAAGTGTGTTTGTTACTAACTACTATACCACCATGTTGTCTGTGAAAAAACATTACTTTTTGAAATGTAAATGAAATGTTTATTACTTAACCTTTTCCTTAGGAATCCTACATCACCAAAAGAGCAAACAAGTACAAAAACTAACAATTTTCCTTTAGAAGAAAGTCTGTATTGTTTATAAATGGCATAATATCATAACTATCCACACATTTATTTTGGTGCCTATAAAAAATGTTTTCTAAAACTTCAGAAGTGATTTAAGTGTAAAAATCTAACTTCTACATGAATAATTTAATTCTGTGTTAAGCCTTATTTCAATTTATGATTTTGGAAGATTAATTCTGTTACACACACAAAAAAAAATGAAAGCAAAAGCAAAAAAAAATCTTACGAAGCATATGAACTTGTTTAAAGAAAAAAGTATACTGCTGTTGTGGTGGTGGTTTGAATGTACAATGTCCTCCATTGACTGATGTATTTGAACACTGGGTCACCAGCTGGTTGAGCTATCCAAGTAGTTTATGGAACTCTTGGGAAGTGGAACCTGAGTGGAGGGACAATGTCACTGTGGGTGGGCTTTGAGAGCTTACATTTGGTCTCAGTTGCTCTTCTTGCTACTTGTTTCTACTGATGTGATGAGGTTATGCTGTCTTCCTACACTTATCATGTTTTTACCACCATGATGGACTCTACCTTCTTGAACAGTAAGCTGAAATAAGGTCTTTCTGTCCTTAAGCTGTTTCTAGTGCATATTTTGCCCCAGCAATGAGAACGGAACTGATACCAAAGTTGGTAAAAAGAGTGGGGCCATTGCTATAAGAAACCCTAAGCTTCTATTTCTTAGCCTTTTTGAACTTATGTATTGGAGGAATATGTAAGATTTTAGAACTTTAGACCAGAGTATAATAGTCCATTATGGTGGGAGTTTGAAGATGAGAGGGCAATATGGAGTGTGGAAGTTCTGCTCATGATAAAAATTAGAGGGGTGAAAAAGACTCTATCAGGAACCAGGTAAGAGACAGTTCATATAATATTTTTGTGAAGAAACTGACTGCAATTGTCTCATGTCTTAAAAACCTAAGCAAAGTTAAATTTAAAATTAATTAGACTAATATGTCTGAGAAAGGAAAAATCAATGCAAAATAGCATTATATCTATGATGTGGATTCTTTTAGCTTCCACAATTCAAATACATAGTGTTTAAAAGCAAATGCATAAAAAATATTAAAATATAAACTTTGAAACAGAAAGATATTTAAATAAGTTTAAAATCTGGAGTGTGGAAACTATAGAGTGGCTATGTGGCTATTCTTGGTAAAGAAAATACTACCATTAAAAATAAACAAAAGCCGGGCTAGAGAGATTGTTTAGTGGTTAAGGCTCATGACTGCGAAGCTGAAAGACACTGGTTCTATTCTTCAGGTCCCATGTAAGCCAGATGCACAAGGAGGTGCATGCATCTGGAGTTCTTTTGCAGTGGCTAGAGGCCCTGGTGCCCATTCTCACTCTCTCTTTCTCTCTTTCCCTCTGTGTGTCTCTAATAAATGAATAAACAAAAATAAAATCTAAGAAAGATAAACAAAAGCTTATATTAGGACAATAGGAGGCATGCTATGATAGCATGACCTAACACATCAAAGGTTCAAGAAAAGTAGAATGCATTTTTTTTTTACTTTTTAATATTTTATTTATTTATTTATTTAGAGAGAGAGAGAGAGAGAGAGAGAGAGAGAGAGTGAGACAGTGACTGTGATAGGGCCTCTTCCTACTCAAATGAACTCCAGATACATGCACCACCTTGTGCATCTGGCTTACATGGGTACTACAGAATCGAACCTGGGTCCTTAGGCTTCACAGACCATTGCCTTAACCACAAAGCCATCTCTCCAACCCCTGCAATTGTGTTTGAAAGAAAAAGACTTGAAGGGTAAAGCAAGTGTTCCCTGTTCCTCAAGGACATCATGCAGAGGCTGATACAGCTGTGCTCCATGGTATCCAGGTTTTGTCTCAATCAAGCAACATAATTTGACATTATGGCTGATGTGGTACTGCTTTTGCAAGAAGCAAAGATGTGGGATCGCCAGGTTAATGGAATAGTTCACTGTGGTTCCAGAGAGCCACTGAAGCCATTCAATGTGACACAGAGCTGGAGTTGCTGCAAACAGGCTCTTCTGACCACTGTGTGAAGCTATGAAGGTGAACCTTATGTTTCAATGGAGGCCCCAGCTTGTTGGACATGCTAGAACCATGGAATATCTGCTGAGGAAAGCTGCAGGTGTACCGTGACTATGGGACACTCACTTGGTCCCCAGTACCAGTTAGGTTTTCTCTCCCACTGAACAGGCCTCATGTCCAATTGTAGTGCGCTTGGTTACCTCAAAGTCTATGTGCCACTACTGCTCGACTGTGTACTCTTATCCGGCTGGTGGGTTGTGTAATTTCCAGAGTCTCCTGTGTATTGGTGGTGTTGATGACCATCATCACACAGTATTTCTCATAGAACTTTCCAGTGCCATCATGGTTTGCCAAAAGAAGAATGGCTCTCCTCTCACTGCCCACATGGTCTGTCAGTGTCCTGGAAGAGCAGCCTCTGATGTCTTCAGCATTAAAGTCTTACCTCTTAGCTCTGTTGGGTAACCGGGTGATTTGCAATGGCCTGCATTGTTTCAGAAACCTCAAGGATCTCCCTGGCCAACTGCTCCCTATGGTGTGGGCGGGTAATCCAGTTCTGGCCTTGAGATTCCCAAACAAGAGCCAATGGTTTTAGAATTAAGCTTTCTCCACCTTCTACTGGGCATATTTGTATGGTCTGTACACCTTCCTAATTGGGGGTTACAGCTTCTACATTGGTATCCCTGAGGCTCCTAATGTATTAACTACTTTAGTCTTTAATTTTGTGTAGTTCACCTTTCCACCCTCCATTTCCCCAAGACTAACACCCTCCAACACTAATATTCTTTCCCTCTACTAGTTTATTTAGTATCCAATCATTTCTCACCCCCCCCTTTTCACTTTTTCCTGGTCTCATTACCACTTATTTTTTTACTATTTTGTGTGGAATTTCTGTCTTGTTCGCATGTCTTTCTTTGCTTCACATTTTTCATATATTTCTGCTCTGCATTTTGTTGTCTGTCACTGAAGATCTGGATAAGAGAAGTAGTCAACAAAACAAAAACTGAGCCACAGACTCCATATTATGCCTTGAAATTTCCTCTGCCAAAGACATTAGTTCATTACTTTTATATAAAATTAAAAATATATATATTTGTATGTCTGCATGTGTGTGTGTGCATGCACGTGAATGTGGGTGTGCATGCCATGCTGCATGTGTGTGGATGTCAAAGTGTAGCTTTTAATTCAGTCCTCTGTCTTTCACTTCATTTAAGGCAGGGATATATATATATATATATATATATATATATATATATATATATATATATATAATCTTATTTATTTGAGAGAGAGAGAGAGAAAATGGACCCAGCAGTGCTTCCTGCCACTGCAAATGACCTTCAGATACATCAGCCACCCTGTACATCTGGTTTAGTGCATACTAGGGAATGAAACCTAGGCTGATGGATTTTGCAAGTATATATTAAAGCAGGATTTCTAGCTCTGCTGTTTTTTTGGTGCGCTTACCATGAGCTTCTGGGAAATTCCTTGTTTCCTACCTCCAAATTCTCTGTCACCATTATTATCAGTATAGTGGAATCACAAAAGCCTGCCCTGACTTCCAGGTTTTTACTTGTGGTCTGAGGATTGAACTTAAGGATGCTAGCTTGAGCAGTGAGCACTGAATCATATCTCCAGCCCTGGTTTATTACTATTACATTTGACTTGTTCTCAGGGCATGAGCAAAATGCAGCCTGTTTCTTTGTCAGAATATAACCTGTCCTGTCTCTATCCTAGTTCAAAATTGTGTTCCTTATTTTCTTCATGAACCACACCTCCCTTCTCCATACTTCTAATTTGCATTAACACACACATGGTCCTACCTCTATTCTCCTGAATTGGGCATGCACACACATATATGCCTAACATGCACACATGCACAAAATATCCCTTTGTGATATTTATATTCTGTTCACTGGTGTCAGCATATCTTTCAAAACATAAGGAAAGTATGACGTTACTATGCTGAAATTCTTCCTTCTAGACACTTGGTCATTGTTCTTAACTGACACTTATCACATGGTGTACAAGGTCCTACTTAAAATCTAACCTCATTTATATCTCTCAATTTTGCTGTCCACCCCCCCCCCTTGCTATAAGGATACAGAGGCATCTCAACAGGGTTTCTAGCTGCCTGTTTCTTTCTACACTTATTATTACAACTCATTCCACTTGTAACAATGAAATCACCCACATGGACCTTGTATATATATATTCCAAGCATATGTCTAGACACCTGCTTGTGTTCTCTCCCTGGATTCATGTGCAGTCTCTATTTTCTACCTCCAAATGCTCCTTTCATTCCACTTTCTTTACTCCAGGATGTTATTCAGATATTCCAATTCACTGTTACTTTGTAAGAATAAGTTATAACTATTCATAATATAACTTGGTATTCATTTACAGAGTTCATAGTGCACTCTAGAAAATATACTAAGTAAAGGAAAATATGGAATTGAATTGACAAAGCTTCCTAAACGTGCAGAACACAAATATTTGTATGTAGGCATCACACTATATCTTACCACATGTGCAAATGAAATATAAATTTGATATGATTCTAAAATAAATTGATAACAACCTAGTTATCTGTGAATATTTATACAAGGAAGTATTTGTTTTAAAGTATTTGTGACTATCTACTATACTTTCCATTTAGTAGATAGGGAAATATAAAGGTAGAATTTTAGGAGTAAAATGGACTCTGTGGAGTCAGGGTGGGGATGAGGAAGTGGGAGGAGAGTTAAAATTAATGATATGAATAAGCCATATGGAAACCTACTTCTTTGCTAGCTAAATTATATATATATGTGTGTGTGTGTGTGTGTGTGTGTGTGTGTGTGTGTGTGTGTGTGTGTGTGTGCGTAGTATTTAAAAAGACATTTTTAAATTTAAAAAGCAGTACCCTGCAGTGGTTGTTAATGCTGTGTCCAGAAGCCATAGTTAGTTATAAGCAAATGTCAATGGCATTTCAAATGGAATGGGATACTTTCCAGTGAGTTATTTGCCATGGAGGCCCATTATGCTCGCAAACATTGCAGGTTTTTGCCAAGGCTTTGGGTTGCCCATCAAAATTAGGTGGTATGGGCAAATTGCTGAACACACCACATGGTTGGGCTTCAGGACACTGAGTTATCAAACTAGAGCTGAGCTGGAAGCCTCCTCCCTGTTGACTAGCTATCAGGATGGTGAAAAGACCTATACACCCTATCAGGGGAGAAAAGTCATCCAAAGGTGATAACCTGCTGTGGATCCTGCAAGCTTTATCATTGTCCAGCCAGGACAAATATATGAACTGTTCAATTGTGGCATATTTGTTATGAGGAGAAACCAATTGTTCTCTGATTAGAATGAAGGACCCCTCCACAGGAAGGAAATTCCTGCCTGGTGCTGAAAACCTAATGAAGCAGCTATGGCTACATAATGCCCAGGAGTGGAGGGGACTGCTACTGTTCTACTGTTGTCTAGCTAAATTGACATATTATGTCACCAAATTGTTCTCTGAATAATTACATCCATGCCCATATAATAATGTTACTTTCACTTTTGGTTAGGGAAGCTTCTCTTTTCAAATGGCCCTGACCGCTAGGGAGACTCAAAATTCATTAGGGAGCTGAGAATAAATATTAGTGATATGTTCAGCCTTTTGTGAGACATCTATATCACACTTTCTACTTATCAGGGATCATTGCAGAAGAGGCAGTGGAAAGAATGTAAGAGCCAAAGACGGGGACGAGTGCTTTGCAATACTGTCTTCCTGACACAAATGGCTTTGGTATTCAGGAATTCACAGTGGTTGATGCTGCTTATTCAAGGCATGGACTATAGAAGGAAAAAGGATGACATCAAAATACACACAACACTACTTGGATAAAAGGGATTCACTGGAGATGAGATGTGGGAGTGGGGAAAGGGAGGATGGTGGGATTATGGAATATTGTCTATATGTATGGAGGTTGTCAAAAAAAAGTTAAAAAGTAATGGCAGCTAAATATAACGAAATACCTCAATATAAAATGATACCATACATATAATATTTTTTGCCAATATATTACATAAAATTTTTATTTTAGCATGTTATACAAAAATTATGGGAAAATCTTGGCTTATAAATAGATAATATTCTAATGGCATAATAACTCAAAATTTCCCAATAAAATTATCTTGTGAAACACTTTGTGAAGCTTATAAAATGTAACATATTCCTCTCAGAAGAAAACAGAGTAGATAAAAAAAAGACTGAAGCAAATCCAAAGATTATTTTTCTTCTCGATGCTCTTTGCTTTCTTAACTGTTGTTTACCTCCTGGAGATTAATTTCTTTTGCATACAAATTACCAATTCTTTTCTCCACACCTTTGTTTAATCAAATGATGGAATAAAAGCCTTTATGGAAATAATTTATGCATATTGAAAACTATATAAGGTTTAAAATATACAATATAATTTGCATAGAAGTTATATTTGTGGATTTTTTTTTGGATTTTCGAGGTAGGGTCTCGCCCTAGCCCAGACTGACCTGGAATTCACTATGTAGTCTCAGGGTGGCCTCGAACTCTTGGCCATCCTCCTACCTCTGCCTCCCGAGTGCTGGGATTAAAGGCGTGAGCCACCACGCCCGGCTCTATTTGTGGATATCTTATCATGTATTACAATTCCTTCAAAATAAGCAAATCAATTTGCTTACCATATTAAGTATGATTTTAAGATATTCTTAGGTTAGTTATTCATAAATATTACTAATTTACATTTCTTAAAAGTATAATTAGATAAAATGTTGTGATTGAAGTTTATTCCTTTTAAATAAACAAAATTAAGAATGGAAGCTAACTTTATATTAAGGTTGTCTCTTTTAGGTTTAAATGTTTCCACAGAAATAATTGACATAAAGCAATTTATAAGCACTACTGTAAAATAAATAGATAATTATAATTGTAAGGGTAATTTGTATAACACAGAAAATCATTTCATTACCCTGTTTCTACTTTTATTTGGCTATTGGATATGTGAACACACCCAATTAAAACATATACATAGCCAATTAAAAAGAATATGAGCTTGAGATAAAATTCTTGGCTATAATTATGTGGTATTGTATGTTCCTTTATAATATGAAAGTCTAATTGTGCTAAATGAAATATAAAGGAGAGGTTGTTTAAATGTAAATCCATGAGGAGATATTTGTTTTCCAGGTTGGGAAAATTTTCCTTTAATTTAAACCTGTGGGAGATACCATGATAATGCATGAGATTCTCTTATAGTCTGTTCTATTTTCCTTGATCACTGTGACTGACCATGGGTATCTAATAAGAAGTATGAATGTTTTAGATTATATATTTTGTTAAAAGCTTATAGCAAAATTAAAAGTAAAGTTAATCAAAATTATCATGAAGTAATAATTGAATTTATAAACTAAAACTGTTTATTTTTCTTTATCCCCAGTGTATAGTTGGTCTTACAGAATGTCTTATAAAAACTCCAATTCAAAGATGCCTACTGTTAGAGCAAGACTAGTTTGAAAAATGCATTATTTTATGCTGAATAATAAATCACGGTTATGTAATGACAAAATAATGTTATTTGCATTTTGACAACATTAATGCTAGAAAACATCTTAAAATCATTTGTACTTGTTTGCAAGAAAATGAAAAATTAGGGAGTTTATGTAATACTTTATTATGCCTTTTACTCTCTCTTAAATTATGGTTGACTGACAGATGTCATATAGATCTGAAGTAATCAGATAATCATAACATTAAATTGGTATTTCTAAATTTATAAAGGTAAACAAAGCAAATATATTTCATTTCAACTTTATCCCTTCTTGCTCCAGGTAATTAATTTCTGTCCTCTCAAAGACCTTTGCAAGTTTATAGTTAAAGGCAAATATTAACTTTAGGTCCTGACAGCTTGTGAGAGCTTTTGTTCCATGCATGCATTAGCTTTGCTCATACTGTGGTTTCTATGGTATTTGTTTAGTTGAAAATGCACTTGAACTTTTATGACTGAAAATGTTCAGCTTCCATCCTAGCTTCTGCTTTAAAAAACCTGGGACAACAAGGAAAAAATAAACTTTCAACTTGATACCTGTTTTATTCTTATGAACTAATCTAATAAAATTTTGAGCTCAACACTGGATAAAAACTTAATTTAATTCACATCCAACTGGTCTATAAAAATCAAAATCACAATAACTGATAGCATAGTTGAAGTAACCAATTGCAGGTATCCAGCCTTGCTTGTCTAAATGTTGTCTCATAATATCTATGTGAAGAATCAGAAGTTTAACTTAATTCTAGATAATGAAGTCTGTCACAACTGTAAATTCCATAGCATCTAATGGCCCTTACCTCACTGTCTTAATTTCAGTTCTAATTTGCATTAATAATGATAGAATAAATATGTATTACACAGCATATTAGATTTCATCTTGAAAGGTTTGTTAGCTCTAACCCCTTATGTTAACATTTTCTCTAACTTATTTTAAGCAAAGTTGAATGCATTCATTGGTATTCTCAAATTTAGTGCTCATCCTATTGAATAAGTAAATTGTTACACATTTTCAAGCCACTTATTCTTGATTTGTTGCATAAAAAGTGGGAAATTTATAATGAAGACTGAATGAACTTTTATATTTTAGGACATAAAACCATTCATTTATTTATTAATTATACACTACTAATATTTTAGATTTCTATGCACATTTTCAGTTTCAGTTGTATAGACAGAGTTAACCAAGAGTCAAATGTTACCGAAAGATTTGCTATAAGAACAGGATTCTTTGAACTTATATCACCTCACCTAAACCTCAGCTGTCTCCTTCTAATAAAATAATACTTTATTCTTTGTATATTATTTTTAGTTTTAGGAAAAATTATAAATATTTGCAAAAAAGGGATCACAATGGAATTGATTAAAACAGACTTGTTCATTTTATCAAGGACCATTTAATGGTTGATCTGATAGTCTCTTTTTTTTTCTTTATTAGTTATGTACATAGTGTGCATACAGCCATGTTGGTACCATCATTAGCCTCCTCCCTGACCTCCCCCCTCCAAAGGGACCCTCCTCGTTGGGGAATGTGGGTTATGCATTGTGGGTGTAGCCAACAGTTATGGGGAAGAGGCAACGTCTCTGGGCATAATGTCCCAACTTGTGGCTCTAACAATCTTTCCGCCCCTCTTCAGCAAATTTCCCTGAGCCATGTTGGGTTCATTTTAGGTCTATTCCAGTGATGGGGTCTTGGGAGCCTATGTGTCTCTGGATATCTGCTTTGGTAGGAGTTGATTGTTCTCTGTGTCTATCTCCTTCACCCTTGTGCTGGTATCAGGTTCACCAAGAAAGCAGCATTCTTGTTCATTTCCCCAATTACTCTGTGGATTCAGCTGGGTCCCTGGTGAGGTATAATAGGCTGATTCTCTCCTCAGGTTCTGTGTCCATCTGAAAAAGGGAAGTAAATTTTCCAATGGAAAGTGAAATCAACACCAGATATATGGGATAATCATTATTAATTTAGAGAGAATTTCATAGGTGTAGGTCCTCTTGTAGACAAGATTGGTGGGAGCTTGATATTGGAGAGTGGGCTCATTTTTTGGATGTGGTTCTGACTTGTTTCCCAGTTCCAGGTATGGATACTGTTCCACTGAATGGATCCATTATCCAAATCAAGAGCAGGTGGTTACCCACCATGGCTGTGTGCCACTATTGCACTTCTGTTAGCATCAGGTGAGGTTGTTTGCTACTCAGTAGCTTAGACCACAAGTTGCTGTAACAGGTATTGGTCATTTTCCCCCATTCACTCATGTAGCACCTTCTGGTACTAGACAAGCTAACTGTGTGGGGATTGACTTCCAGATTCCAGCCAGTTCACTCCATGTTCTGTACCAACAGCATATGGTGTCTTCAGCAGTAGGGTCTTACCATTAACCTTTGGTGGATCATCAAATACTCTGACAAAAGTCTGTCTTCTTTTGGGAAACCTTGTAGGTCTCTCTGATCAACACCTCATAGTGGATGTTAACTGAATGATGGTACTGAGATTTACAGGCAACTGCCAAGGGAAAAGAAGGAAGAAAAAAGATAGGTGATATAAAAGAGAAAGGGAGAAGAGAGAGGGAGAGAGAAACAGGAGAAGATTAAGGTTAGTCTTCATGTTACCCTCTCCAGAGTCCTTTGATTCAGGTGTTCCTTCGAAGGACTTGATGAAGGTTCAATATTTTAGTCCATCTTTCAGGATATAGGATTTTATGGTACCATTTCCATTTGGGTCCAGTTTTGTGGCCCCTCCAATCCTGATAGTCTCTTGTTGTAGAATTATGTTCTATTAAATTTTATGTTTGATAATTTCTTTAAAATAATTTGTAAGTAGGTATACAAAGAAGAATCAAATGAACACATAATAAAAGTGCCATCTCTCTCTCCTCTGTATAATAATTATATAATTAATAATAATTAATTAATCATTTGCAGTGATGAGGATTGAATCCATGGCTGAATCACTTTACCACTGTGTGACATGCTCATTCTTTGATAATATTTTAAAAGACAAAATTAAATATTCAGGAAATTTTCACAGCCAAACTCTAAATTGAGGTCTCAATTATCTCTACACAATGTATGTCAGCAACTTTGCAAATCTCTCTTTAAATCTTAAAGTGCTCAATTGCTACTGTCTTTCAAAGCACTGCCAATCATGGGCAGCATCTGTTAGCCAATAACAGTTCTCTTCATTAAGGTTTGGTTGGGTTTATCAACCTAAAATTGTTATGATTTTAGCTAACTTAATATATATTATTTTTGAAGGCCAGAGTTTGGGGAGCATTTTTCTGTTAAGGAAAGACAGTGAATATTTTGATCCTTATGCCTCTGTTGCAACATCTTCTTAACTCTGCTGTTGAAACATGAAAGCTAATGACAAAATTGACATAAAAGGATGGGCTGTGTGGGAATAGTGTGTGTGTGTGTGTGTGTTCCTAAAGCAGAGGTGATGCCTAAGCCATTGCTAGCAGACTTCTGGTTGATGCGACTTCAGCATCCTAGTTGTTAAGGGCAGCTTTACAATAACAATGTAGTTATTGGTCACATGTTGATACAATTATTAAAAGAATATTTCAGTGGAATAATTTTGTATATTTTTGTTTATATATTATAACTATTTCTCATTTGTCACATGTTGTCATGTTGTCCTTTGTACTAAGATATGTGATGATATTAACTACAGTATTTGAAGAAACTCTAGATAACATTTGGAGCAGTCTCCTTATTCATACAAAAAAAATCATGACAAATAGATAATATGATCTGTTATTCAGTGTTTGAGAGCTGCAAAAATATAAACATATTAAAATACTATGTTTTAATTTACTTGAAACACTGAAAATTAATTTTATGTTTAAGTGACCAATTTTAAGTTTAAAATGAATACTTCTGTTTTCTTAACATTTCATACTAAAGGTTGATGAAATGCAAAAACATGGATAATACTGAACTATTTCATATTCTTTTAATTAAAAAAATTCATTTATGAGATAAATGCTTATATAGTGACTAAATTTCCTTTTTACCAGCTGCTCAGGAAACAAGCAAATTGGGACAATTCAGACTAAACAACAATTACATATTTTACTTAATAAATAATTCATGGAATTGTAGTTAACTGACACAAAGAAAAGCAGGCAACATTTTATAATGCTATGAATACACCTGTGTGAGATAATATTGCTTAGTTAATTTTTCAGGATCCTAAATTTGCTTATTGTAAAAATCATGACACCTCTGAGACAAATAAGTTAAAAGTGTGGCAAACATGGGCACAATGGTGTATTTCTAAATAAAACAGGAGAGAACATTACACAAGGCAGGAGAAACATTTTTTATATCAAAAAATGAAAAAAAATTCCATTTATTCCAACCCTATGAAAACTATCAAACCAAAAAAAAAAAACTGTTTCATTAAGTAAATACATATACTTTAAGATATATATATTGCAAAGTGTAATATCATTAATGTTATATTTTTATTTATTTTCATGAAGAGAGGGAGAGAGAAAGAGAGAGAGAGAGAAAATGGGCATGCCAAGGCTTCTAGCTGCTTCAAACAAATTCCAGATGCATGCTCTACTTTGCTCATCTGGTTTTAAGTAGGTACTAGGAAATTGAACCCAGGACTTTAAGCTTTGCAGGCAAGCACTTTAACTGCTAAGCCATCTCTCCAGCCCTGATTTTATATGAATATTTAAAAGCATTTATTATGTAGATCATATATGTATGCACATTATTATGTATGTGTTCAAAGTAAATATTTACATAAATACATAGAAACTATAATTTAAGAAAATTTTGTATATATTAATTGGTAAAAGTGGGTATCAATGTTTAAATAAAATAAAATTTCTCAAATTTAAAACCTGTGAAACTTCAGAAATAAGAATTGGAGTGGAAAAATCTTTATATCATTTTTCATCTTATTTCTGTAGTAGTTAGAAGACCTTGTTTTGGGACACTATATGATATATGTAATGATTGAGCCAGATAAAAAAGTTGCTCTACATTGGAACACACACACACACACACATTATATATATATATATATATATATATATATATATATATATATATATATATATATAAAATCATATTACTATGCTGTGGAACACATTTACACATTTATATTTGGGAGCCTATATTAAGATAATCTTTTGAATTACAAATAATTTTTGGCTATTTAAACCATTGTACTGCCACTGTTTATATCCAAGAGAATAGGAATTTATTTCAATACTGGGAGGGTATTTGGAGTAAACATCAAGAATGAGATTGGCTCTATAGGCACAGAAAATCCTCAGGAGCTATCAAAAATACACAGAAACATATTCACCTCATTGTTTCAGATTCTATGGCCTCTGACTTAGCACCACATCTAAGAGTGCATTATCATTTTCTTTGGTCAACACAAAAATTTTATAGCTATTTATTCATGTCTGTGTACTTATACAAGTATATAGAAATATACACAAATAATCATAGTGGCTGACAAGCTGAAACTATGAAGCTGGCCATTATCATACTGGAAATTAAGGCAAAAGATGATGTTGTACCCCAACTTTGATTCAGAAATCATGCTTCTGGAAACTTACATCTTTGTTGTTCTTGCTGTCCATTGATTGGATAGGACACACTCACATTAGACACAGTGACCTATTTTACTCAAAGTCTACTGAGTTAAATGTTAATCACATCTAAAATAAAAGCATCCTGGTGACCTCTAGACCAAACAACATTACCTAGTAAAATTAGCACAGGGCATTAGCTATTATATAATATTTAACAGATTTTTATTTTCCATCAAAAATTTACACTTCTAAAGCTGGGCATGGTGGCACACACCTTTGATCCCTGCACTTGGGAGGCAGAGGTGGGAGGATCACTGTGAGTTCCAGGTCAGCCTAGGATATAGTGAAAGCCTACCTCAAAAAACAATAAATAAATAAATAAATAAATAAATAAATAAATAAATAAATTACTCTTTTATAAAATAAAATCAAACATCCAAATACAGTTAGATAATTTCAGTGTTTTATAGTAAAAAGTCTTTAAATACAGGTAGTTTATTACAAAAAAAAATCTAAAGATCAAACAGAATGTGAAGAAATTAAACAGATAATTATGGTACCTCAAGACACTATTACTTTTTGTTAGAAAACTGAATATCAATTTACTTCAAACTTCAGATCTTTATTAGCAATATATATCATGAACCATATAGATTTTTTCAACTAAAGATTGAGGAACTCAGTGCTGGAGATCGCCTCTCAGAGTAGGGCAAAGAGTTCTTCATTACATTATCTTTTGTGTGTGAGAGGATCACAGAACCATGAATAAGAAGCCTGCCTAGAGCCCGTGAGCTCAGATGCAGCTAGTCACAAGAGAATCCAAAGTTTGCATTGACACAGATTAGGAGGAATAATATTGATAAGTAGGGAAGTGACCTTGAAAATGAGAAATTTTATATTTTGTCCTTTCCTTGATAACATAACAGTGAAAGTGCATGTTAGGAATAACAACTCTAAATTCACTTTACACTGAAGAAAAAAAAAAAAAACATACTGGCAAATCAAAAAAAAAAAAAAAAAAAGAAGAAGAAGAAGTCTTGAATCTGTGTTTTCTCTACAATAAAGTCTATTCCTCTACAATGAGGTATTTTCCCTAAATTTTCTTTCTCTCTGTAATAAAGTTTCTCCTTTAAACTCATGCTTCATTTTCCTTGAGATTCTTTCTTTGCTTTCATTGAGCCATGGACTCAATGATGCTTTGTTGACTATTGACAGACAGCCTGCTAACTGAATTCCTGAATTAAGCCCCTCTATGAGCTGAGGCTCTGTCACTCTAAAAAAGACTATGAGAAAAATGATCACACACATGATAATAATATGAACTTCAGGCAACTAAGTTGTCACGAATGCGAATGATAAGGCAGCACATATTATTTAATCTACAAATAGTCCATTTTAAGTTTGTTCCATTTTGTTAGAACCAAGGCTAATAAAAAATCACTCTGGGTTCTAAAGGAGAAAGTAATATTTATTAACTGTGTTATATCTCTCAATTAAAATTCTTATTATCCTTCCAGAATTTGTGTTCATCTATATTGTCAGTCCCATGAGATGAAGAGATATTCTCATAAGAGTGCCTGAAATTAGTAGGCATTTTTTTCCAAACAGCTCCAGATATATTTGAATAAAACAATAATGATTCCTCCAGGTTCTTGCTACAGTTCTCTCTGAACTCCAATCTACTCATAGAAAATACATCCCTTCAATTGTTAGTTTTAGTTTGGCTTGTGCTATGAAAAGGAGTAAAAAGTCTGGCCAGCAATCAAAGAGTTAGTTTTAATAAAATCACAGTGACTAACCTGGTAATTTTTAGTTATCTGATATTAAAGGTCTTTAGGGAAATGAAGACTAAATTTTCCAAGACAGGATGTGCAAAAACAAGCTCATCAGCAAGTGATATGTTTTTAATTATGACAGTGAATATCCCAATTCTAAGAGTATTAAAAAAGAGTATTAATTACTAAAATGGTAGGAATTACTGTTGCCTCTATTTATTGTATTATTCCTGTGACCTTCTTCAAGTGAACACGGCCTGCCCATCACATATGTCTGCTGTATCTGAGAACTGGCTTTGAGGAAACAAAATGAGAAGTTTTGGCTTCCTATTGTGGTTACAGGAAGGGAACTTTTCACTCAATTTTACTGATGCTTATAACTGTTGCCCTTTTATTGCCCAAAACCCTTTATTGATTCATTTATTTAACTTCTCAGAAATGAAGATTCCTTATGTATTTTCAGTCATTGATGTTGTAAACCCATTCTTTCTGTGAGGGTTGCTACACCATTGTCATCCCTGTTCTAGGGCCCTGTCAATCTAGTCCCGGAACAGCCAATCCTAACATCATCCATAAGTACAAAGGAAAATGAGTCTGTTTTTTCAAAATTAAAAGTGTGCTTTTTATTAACATTTTTACAAATTTGTTTGGTAGGATATGTGGGATTACTTTAAGATCCCAGAAAACTCTGCTAGAAGCTGAAGCATAAGTTATGTCACACTATTATGTTTTAGGATTTTTATTCCAATAGTGATGGCATTCCCACTAGGAAAACATTCTACAGAATTATCCTTTGTTGGACGAGGATTTTTTTTTAATGTGTGCATAGTTTGTTTGCATGTATGTGTGTTAGTGTATGTTGTGAGGCTGTATGCAGGTCCATGTTTGTGTAGGTATGCATGCAGTGTGTATGTACATCATCTTCATTAACATTAACCTTCTTTTTTTAGACAGAGTCACTCCCTCGTCTGGAGTCCACAAATTATATAGGACTGATTGTCTAGAAGCTCCTAGGGTTTTGCTTGTCCTCTCTTCCTCAGAGCTAGGATTACAAGTTTATACTACCATGCCTGGGATTTTATTGGGCACCAGTTATCAAGCTTAGTTCTTCAATATTGCAAGCAATCTCTTCATAAATTGAACCATTTCCATAGTTCCAGAGATTTATTTTTTTATCCTATAAAGTAGAGACTAAAATCTTTTTCACTCCTGGCAATTGCAGTTTGATACTTACAATGCATCTACTGGGAGTTCAAAGTCAATTCACGGTGCATAAAAATGGCATATATTAAATAAATGTGTGCAGACACAACAGAGTGTGTTAGAGGTGTTGGGCAAACCCAGCCTCCACCAGTAGTCCAAAGGCTCTAAAAACCTATCAGTGAAAACTAAATGTTAGCTGCCATGAGGTAAAAACACAGCTTGTTACTATTACTCAACACTATTCCTATTCATTGCTCACATATTTATTGTACTTCATTTCCAAGGATTTGGAGATTTACCTCTGGTTTCATCTAAATAGAAAACATCCTTGGAAAATCATACTTCTGGCTTTCTTAATTAAAACATTTTCCATACTATCATATTCTTCCCATCATATAGAAACAAGATCAGAGCCTCTGTCTTCTCCCCATTCGTAGACATGAATAGACATCTTTTCTCTTAGCCATACGAAGGTCACATGGAGTTGGAGAAAACATTTTATTATTTCCTGAGATGAAAAAGAAGGGAGCCACTTCTCCAAATTCTGTTTTAAAAAATGAAAGCTCATTACTGAAATAGACTTATATAACTCACCACCACAGCTCAGGGAATTTTGCAGAAGAGGGGAAAGAAACACTAAGAGCCACAAGTTGAGATATCATATCCACAGGCATTACCTCTCCCCAGAATAACTGACTGCTGCTCCCACAACACATACACCAAAAACCCATGGAGAATACTTGCAACCCCACTGAGGAGTGTCCCCAACAGAATGGGAGCAGGGATGAGGGGAATGAGGGTACCAACACATGATGTATCCATACAAAATTGTTATTAGGGCTGGAGAGATGGCTTAGCAGTTAAGGCACCTGCCTGCTAAGCCTAAGAACCCGGTTCCAATCTCCAGGTCCCACATTTAGCCAAATGCAAAGTGATGTAAGGGTGCAATGCCACACTTGCCCACAAGGGGGCACACACATCTGGAGTTCATTCTCAGCAGCTGAGAGGCTGCTGTGCCCATTCTCTATCTGTCTCCCTTTCCATATCTGTATGTCTCTCTCTGTGTCTCTCTCCAAAAATAAAATAAAATAAAATAAAATAAAATAAAATAAAATAAAATAAAATAAAATAAAATAAAATAAAATAAAATAAAATAAAATAAAATAAAATAAAATAAATATGTTATTATTAATAATAATAGAAAGAGATATTAATGACTTAAAGCTTCTAGAAGTTATTTTTACCTTTACTGTAAAGAGTAAAATATTAAAATTTACCTTTTTATAAAGATAATGGAGAAAACATACCAGCCTTCTGTAGGAGACACTGTCCCTCCACTTTCCAGAAATCTGAGTCCTTCTCCCCAGAAGATGCCAGACCTCAGCTTTTTCATCTTATCCCTGGCTATCTGATGCTGGGGTTAAATTTTAAGCAAGTAACACTCAGGAAGTAGAAAATCCCTCCTGCAATTTGGCCCCTTTAATTCATGAAGGCTTGCACTTAATTATGAGCATTAAGGAAATTATGGTCCAAAGAAAACTTTTGCAAACTCATGACTACAATAAAAAAGAAAATATGAGTAGCCTACATCCTTTATGATACACAAACATGGGATTCATTTTATTCGACCTAGTTCCTCTTCATGGCTGGTGATATGAAATATTTCTAACATATCAATGGAAATTTGATTAACCAAATTAGTATGGCCCAGTTTCTTTTATTTGAAACTTCTCGTGTATGTTTGATTTTAAAAGAAATATTCTGCCTGATGCCTTATGTAGATGTAAGAAGTAACTTGAAGAAAGAATGATTATTGCTCTAAGATAAGTAAGGTAGGCATTGTCATCAATTTAAAATAACATAAAAGGTTTTATCTCATGCTGGGAGGAATTTTTTAAATTTATTTATATTAAAATACACTGTCACACACACAAAAGAAAATACACTAAGTTTGCAATGACAAAAGAATTACCAAAGTTGAGGATATATGAATAGTTATTATGTAGCTGTAAAAAAATAATAAAATGGATACTGTATTAGTGATCTCTAAGCTGCCAGTACATATGGCAATAGTGTATTTCTGAGGGAAAGAAAAGAAGGTATTTGAAGAAATGACTGAAAGCCATTTAAAATTATTGGAAAAAATGTTTAATTTGCTGTATGCCACTTTTCCTGTTGTTACAAAATAGCTGACACAGCAGCTGAAGGAACAAGTTTGATTTTGGCTCGTGGTTACTGAGATTTCAGTGAATCCACCTTGGGCATGTGGCAGTAGAAAGCCATGATGGTGGGGTACGTGGATGGCTCATTGTCTCATGGCTGACAAGAAATAGACAGATGCAGGGAGAAGTCAGGGGTGAGGAATTATCAAGGACTCATCTCAGTAGATTTCATCTTACAGTTTTTCCCTACTTCTAAAAGTCCCATCAATCTCTCGAAACAGTGACATGAACGGGTGATCAAGTACATGAGCCAATAAGAGAGATTTACTATGGAAACTCCAGCCCTTATAGATATAGAAAGCTTGATGAATTCTGTGATGATCTCAAAGTAGTATGCTTAGCATGCTAATTCATACAATCTGACTATAAATGTTAGTAAAAGAAGAGAAAACAACAAATGAGCATTTATGTGTTTTAATTGTTCCATAGTTGTCTTTAGCATAACTCTTTCTTGTTACTGTTTTGTATGCATGTTCATGTACAGTCAAATTGTATGAATTAGCATGCTTAGTATATTGTTAGGTCCATACCATACAGGCATACACAATATTTGTTTAATATAGTTTCTCATAATATAACAAAAATTGTAGTGAAAAGCCATGTTTAGCTAAGGAGATGTCTACCTAGAAAACCAGCTAAACCAAAACACTAATAGATAAAACACTTGTTGTGATGCCACAAAAGACGGAAAACCAAAATGGCTATGTGGAAGTAAAGCTACTATCTATACCCAAAAGGAAGTAGTACATATGTAAATCTCATTTTAATAATAAAATGTATAAGAAGATGAAACATAAAATGACTAGTTATAATTAAAATATATAAGGAAATAAAAGTAAATCACACTAGGCCATTAGTGCATGGCTATAATCAAAACTAGTTGGTAGGCTAAGGCAGGAGTATTACAAATTTATGACAACCTGATCTATAGAGTGAGTGCAAGGCCAGCCTATGAAAATTAGTCAGACACTCTCTCAAAATAAAACATATAAAGAAGATTAGGCCATGTGCTTTTTGTATGTAAGTACAGAAGTTGTCAATAAAAAAATAATTATTAAAAAAAGAAGAAGAAGATTAGGAATGGTACTCAGTGGGAGCCACTGGAATAACAAGAACACTTGGTCCCACCTTGACCCAAGTCGCTCACCAGGATCACCAAAATAAAATATTGAAATGCAGAAAAAGTAAATAGCTAATGCAAATGCAATTATATCCATAACATCTGCCCACTGGGGGCACTGCCCCGGAATTACAGAACTTACTCTTGGATTCCTCTGGAGAAGACTCTTGCAACTGAGTTAGAAAGAATGGAAATTGAGCCTTGGAGTCAATTGAACCACGGGGGCATCCATTACTTCAGATAATGCCACTGCTCTGGTGTTGCTGTGGCTGTAGCTTCTGGAAGAGGTGAACACTGCATGGATACAAGACACATGATTCAGGGGCAAGGAATTTTGTTGTTGTTGTTGTTTTGCTTTGTTTTGTTTTGGTTTGGTTTCTGAAGTAGAGTCTCAGTGAAGCCCAGGCTGACCTGGCTTGCATTCTACTGTTCCAGGCTGGCCTTGAACTCACAGTGATCCTATTACTTCTGCCTCCAAAGTAACATCACCACACCAGGCAGGGCACAGAATTTTGACTCCAAATATTCTTTAAACATTTTCTAATAGAAGGGATTTAAGGATATGGCATATTATACTCTGCTGACCCAGAACACACACACACACACACACACACACACACACACACCATTTACAAATGCAATCACATTAAGCTGACCTATTGTTTTCAACAGTTCAGTGGCAGTTCTGTAGAAAATTTGTTACTTGCAGTGTGTGTTGTTTTCAACTCAGTCAGCATATTTCACTGACGCACACATTGTTCTGGGTCAAGAGTGCAACCAAGTCTCTGAGGAAGTAGGATAAGATGGAAAAACATAGCTTAAGATGACACAGTATCTCTAAACCCTCCTTGTCAATATCAGTCATCTGTGCCATTCAGGCCAAAGATAAACCAAGGCAGAGGAAACATGAGTTGCATTATTTTAAATGGGCTGACTACATGATTGCAAGATTAGCTTTAGCGCAAGTTATAAGGCAGAAACTTAAGAGAATAAGCATCTCACAGCAATATACCTAGAAAGGTCATTTATAAGGTCCATAAGAAGTACTCCCACAGTTTTTCCCATAGGTGATTTCCATATTTCATTCTTATGTAGAGGGTGGGTGGAGAGATAACTTTCAGTTAAGGCATTTGCCTGCAAAGTCTAAGGGCCCAGGTTAGATTTCCCCAGGACTCACATAAGCCAGATGTACATGGTGGCACATGCATCTGGAGTTCATTTGCAGTGGCTAGAGGTCCTGTCATGAACATTCTCTCTCTCTCTTTCTCTCTATCTTTCTTTCTTTCTTTCTAAATAAATTTCTTTATTTCTTATCTCAAATAAATAAATTATAAATTCCTTCCTTATATATATATATATATATATATATATATATATTAAATATCATGTAGTAATGGAGAGCAGCTGCTTCCTGTGTGTTGGATATGATCATCACTGTGTTGCTGTAAAGCAAACATGATGACCCTCACTAGAACCTCATGAGATTGAGTCCACTAACACTTGCTTGTGAAGTGAATGGAGAGGGTCATGAGAGACAGACAACTATTACCAGGCTTATATTAGATCTTCACAAGCCTGTTTTCCTTCTGGAGATCCCCATTGCCACTGTTTATAAGGTCAGCAGTGAATAGGAGGGGTGGGACTTCTTCATGGAATATCTGTCTGTAAGCCATGCAGGAGGTTCCCAGTGCTCTTGTTTCCCATGATCCTGCATACTTCTGTAAGCAACTCCAATAAACTGGTTTGTTCATCAAGATGGTCTTGGATAGAATCCTTCCCCAGTGTGGCTGTCTTTTCTCATGTGCAATGGGTTGTTATAAATATAATTTCATACATAAAATTCTGAATTAATGATTTTATTTGAACTTTTAAAAATATTTACTTGAGACAAAGAGAGGGAAAGACAGAGAGAGAGAGAGTAGAAAGAGGGCGAGAGATAATTAATGAGCCCCCCACTACTGTAAATGAGCTCCAGATGCATGTACCCCTTTGTCCAGTTGGCTTTATGTGGGCACTGGGAATTCAGACTCAGCCCATCAGGATTTACAAACAAGCATTTTTAATTACTGAGCCATTTCTCCAGCCCATTATTTGAACATGTCTAGCTTCTGATCACATATATATCAACACTTTGTGGTACTAAGAAATAGACATAACAGTCTTAAAACATTGAAAAACTTAGATTACATTTGGTATTGATATAAAGTATCTGGTGCTAATTATATTTTTAAAGACATATCCTGGAAAAAATCCAAAATATCAAACTTGAATTATCCAGTGATCTGATTTCTATTCATTTCTTGACTAATGGCAATACTTATTTTTTGCAAACAGAGCAGCAATAAAAATAAGTGTACAAGTATCTCTGTAGCAGAATATGGGATACTAATGTATATGTACAGGAGTGATATAGCTTGGTTGTCTGGAATGTACTCAGCAATAGATCTCATTTACAATGTTTCAATCTGAGACATCAGCTCAGTAGAATTAGAACCTTTATATAAAAATGTTATGAGATACTAGGTTTGATACAGACATAACTTTTCCATTAAAAGTTGTGATTTTTCACAGTGAGTGCAATGCATTTTCTAATAGTTCTGTGTGAATATTACATATACTAGTTATGTTAGTGAAATCTTTTTTTAGTTTCATTATTTTTTAAATTATTCTCCCATAATATTATTCTCACAATTCTTACAAATTTTCTACATATGTAACATTGCATGCTTGGTATATCTGACATAGTTCTGTTTTGTTTTCTGTTATTTCTTTTGATTACCTTTATTTTACTAACATTTAAACATAAATAAAATAACTTACCATTATTATATTAGCATTTCTAAATTGCCTTTCACAGAATAAATATTGATGATCTTTTAAATGGAATGTATTTTGTGAATATTAAGTAATTGAGATATTTTTCTTTTACTTTTTAGATAAACATAATTATTTTATTGCATTTATTTATAAATTATTTGTCTTTTATATTTCTAAATATTTTTTACCTCTTTAGTAAATATTTTATATTTAGGGATAGCTTTAATTAGACATGCTAATTAAAAATAATGAAGAAAATAAATAAATAAATAAAAATAAAAAAATAATGAAGATATAATTAGATTTAGATATTTAATATTTATGAGTAAGTGTATATGGATTCTTTTTATAAACATTATTCACATGTGTATCATTTATTTATAAAATATATAAAGTAATCACACATTCTATATATTTATATTTACAGATTTTATTTCACATGCTCATTTTGTTTCTACCCATTAGAGTTAAGCCCTGAACATTTATTCTAAATTGATATGTAAATAATTGTATTGACCTTGCATTATAAGTTAACAAAATTTCCATTAGTCATCCTTATTAGTAAATCTTTTTGTGTATGATATGCTTATAGATGATTGAATACTTTAATTGTTGTCTCAATATATCCTCTGACATTGTTATGGCAGGAAGATTTCATAATGCAAAGCTTCAGAGGAATGTTATGCTTGAAAAAATTTTATCATTCATTTATATGTAAATGATGAATTAAAGTTGTATGTTCAATGATCTTCACTTTAAATATTTTAGTATTATTCTGTACTGACAATGGTAGTAAGTTCCTATTTAAGAAATGTCTTTCTTTTTGTTTAGACATTATAAATTTATTGTATTTTGTCATAGATCTGGAAGCTGAAAGTCTGTAACAGCCTGTAGATAAGGCAAGATTTTTGCTTTTCTGGTTTTCCGATCTCTTCTCTCTATGGATCCATTTGGATTTTTTCAGTGTGTTAAGAAGAAGGAAGGATCACTTGTTTATAAATAAAACTCTTAGAATTTATTAGCTTATAATACTGATATATTCAATGCATTTTATTTTACCATGTTTTTAAAATCTCTTATTTATTATTTAAAATAATTTCATCCAATATCATATGTTTTGGAATTTTTTCTCCATCCTTTACTATTGTAGGGAATTTTAAATTTTCATATGCATTTTGCACATGATATAGCATGCAATGTTTAAATATTTTACATAACTTTATTCATTTTAGTCACCTTCACATAAACTTTCATATTTTTGTCTGTAATTATTTTATAAAGTGCCCAAAATCTTACATTCTTAAATTCTCCTATAATTCAATCATATCATTCTCATCTGTTTCAAAATACTTCTTCATACTTCTTGATATAGATATCATCTATCTCTTTAGGAAGAAAGACAAACTGTGGTGGTTTAAATGTAAATAGTCCCCATAGCTTCAGGTGTTTGTGATTCAGTTTCCTACTTCATCCTCAGCTTGGAGCATTTGGGGAGGTGGAGCCCTGCTGGAGGAAGTGTGTCACCAGGGTGGTCCTTGGGGTGAATCCCAGCCCTGTGAGTTCAGAGTCAGGTCCTACTTGCTGGAGCTGTCTGTTCTCTCTCTGCTGTGGATGAAAAATGCTGGAAAAATGGTCATATAGTTTGTATAGTTGAGGTAGAAAAGACCATTTGCAGGCTGGAGAGATGGCTTAGTAGTTAAGGTGTTTGTGTGCAAAGCCAAAGGATCCCTGTTCAATTCTCCACTACCCAAGTAAGCCAAATGCACAAGGGGACACGTGAATCTGGAATTCATTTGCAGGGGCTAGAGGCCCTGGCACACCCCATCTCTCTCTCTCTCTCTTTCTCTCTCCCTTTGCCTCTTTCTTTCTCATAAATAAATAAATAAAATATATTAAACAAAAAAATAAAAGAAAGAAAGAAAAGACCACTTGCTAAGTGCTGAATAAGTAGGTGCTGGTTGTTGGCAAGACCCAACATCTTCTTCCTCACTGGAGTGAAAAATCCCAGACAAGAACTTGCCCCCACCAGAATGGTCAGAAGGACAAAATGGTTAAGATAAAATAGAGATTGCCCTTGACAACTTTACCGTTTACTCACTTATGCCACTTATGCTTTTGTAAAGCCAACCGTTTGCCTGCTTGCCCCTTCTTGCTACTATGTTATCGACCCTACTATGGAATCCAGCTTGCTGCTAGAGTATAAAATGAAAATGCAGATTGAGCTTGGGGTAGGAATTTCTTTGGGAGTGATCACAGCTTCAGTCTCTAGGTAAAGAAACTCCTCTCTTTCACTCTTATTGGTGTTGCAGGAATCATTCTAGAGAAATGCCCACAACATCTCTGAGGCACAGCATGATTGTCCTTCCCCTCGGCCCTCATTGGTCTGGGGGTGGGGAGCTGCTCCTTCTGGGACTCTCACCCCACCAAAGGTCCATAAAACTAGGAAGGAGCACCCCCAGTGTGATTCTGAGGGCCCCTTCCAGTTGGCCCAGGGGACTATGAGGCCCAGGATCAGAGTCCCTGAATGGAAGAAGACAAGGCCAGGACAGATGTCCAGACCAGGTAAGGGCTCCATGGAACTAGACAGATAGAGCTGGTGTAGGCTTGATCACCCTGCAGAAGATTGCAGCTGAAGCCAGATATGAGACTGGGGTGACACTGGCCTCATGGAGATTGCATCTGAAACCTTGATGTGATTCCAAAGTGGCAATGGTCTATAGTGAAAAAGAGTTTGGCCTCAATGGAATACTGAGTTCTTGGTCTTTGGAGTAATAGATAAGATTTTAAAATGGATTACGCCTAGTTTCTGAATTAATGGTGAATAGATGTGTGAATAACTGTGATGGTCCTATGGCCTGTGACTACAGGATCTGATTGGGATCGAACCTGTGTTTCCGCTGGAAGACATTTTACCTCAGTGGGCACTCACCCCTACATAATAGGGGCTGACCAGGTGTGGGGTTTATACACATGGCCTATGCTAAAGCTTCCTTCAGTCCCCTTTGGGGATGTGGCCAGGCAAGCACCTGCTTGATGGAGAAGCTGGCCTTCTTCACCCCTCTGTATGCACAACGCAGGGTTAGACACGTATAAACTCCTCAGCCTCTTTGTTAGGGAACCCCTTCCATTATGAGGTCTGCAGTCCCACTGTGAGACACACACAGTCATGCAAACCATGCTGGACAATTTCAGATTAGGATTCACTGATGACTAAGGAGTAAAGATGAAGCCCTCCAATTATTTTTTGGGAAATTGATTGGCCCTCCTTTGACATCAGCTGGCCACCTGAAAGTACTCTAGATTTGACTGTAATCTTCAGGGTCTGAGAGATCTACATGGTAATGCCTAGCCATTCAGATCAGGTCCCATACACGGCTTCATGGTATACGCTGGCTCAAGACCCTCTGGAATGGCTTCACTACCAGATACCGGGTCCTTCACAACCCCAGATCATATTGGCTGCAATATGAACAAGCTGGAAGAGACCAAGGAAACATCCTATTGACTTCCCCAGAGGATGAGAATTGCCAATGATGGGTGCCTCCCTGCTGCCCTCAATTCCCTGTGCCATACAGTGTCAAGGCCACTGTGGATCCACCTACTGCAGTTCCTCCCAAGGCACCCACTCCAACACAGCACTCACCAGTCACATCTGGCCAGCAAGCTTGGCCGGAGTCTGCAGTATGTGGGGCCACTCGCCAGACCCTGGATGTCTATGCTATAGAGATGAACCCATTCCAGTCTGTCCACTCGGGGAGATGACAGGTCCTCCTTACCTTCAAGTAGATGGTGGATGTCAACAAACCACCAATTCTCATCTTTCAGCCCTTCACCACCACTGATCTCCTGGGCTGGCAACAGCACACCCACCTTATTCAGAGAAACCCCAGGCCATGATAGACTCGGCCTCCATTATGGAGACACATAGGCCAACCTTAGATGACTGCCATCAACTCCTTGCCAGGCTCTTTGAGTCTGAAGAAAGGTGATAAGTACTCCAGGCAGCGAAAAACATGGCTAGCCATGCTGGCTCCAGCTGGATCAATGAACCCGGAGGGCTTTTCACATGGCACCCTATCTAATATCTGGCTAAACTGGAACTAGAATACAGTTGGTGGGGGCAATCTCTAAACTGAATGAGACAAGCCACCCATGAGGGGCCTAAGTCTAGGGCTACAAGCACCACCAACTTCATACATGTAAGTGCAGTAATTCAAGATGAAAAGCAGCTTCCCAGTCAGTTTTATAAGAGAATTTGCAATGCTTATCACAGATATACTCCATTTAACCCTGAGGCACCTGAAAATTGGTCAATGGTAAACACAACTACTGTTACCCAGTCAGCCTATAACACATGTCCTGAGCTGCAACAGTTAGGATTCACTAGGAAAAACCTAAATGAGCTTCTTGAAATTGAATCTTAGGTGGTTGCCAACTGGGAGGGCACCACAAGGAAAGAAAAGGACCAACAAGATGAGAGAAAAGCCACTACTTATGCAGTCTCTATGAAAGACGCTATAAATCCAACTAGATTTAGATTCAAAGGAAGAGAAAGAGGGTACTGACCAAATCCCCCGACAAAGATCAATGTGCTTAATGTAAGAAAACAGGACATTGGAAGAATGACTATCCAGAGCTGAGAAAAGAAATGAGTACATCCAAGAAGTCCCAAGAAAGTGGAATAATTGTTGCAGCCTCCAAGCAGAAGGGAAAGACATGAGTGGAGTTTAAGACTGGGGACCCTGATTGTGGTTCTGAATCAGACTGAGGACTGAGCCCAATTACAGTCGGTCTCCATGAGCTTATGGTCTAAGTCAATCTGCAAACCATGGACTTCATATTGGATACCAGACAGCCATGTCAACAGTAACCAACCTGACTGGGAGATTACAGGAGACTCTGTCGCCATAATGGGGACAACAGGCTCAATAAGAAATACCAAATACCAATTCTGTAAGCCACCAGACTGTGTGGTAGGAGGCTACCAAATTTGCCATCAATTTCTGTATGAGCCTGAAGGCCCCGGGCCCCTTTGGGGAAGAGGCTTGTTAGCCAATTTGAGCACCACAGAAACCATAGGCATAGATCCTACAGATTCTGAAAGATGCTCCACATATGTACATGCCCACACAGGTGGACATACACACACACAAACACAACCTGAAAATGTTTTTAAATGCCATGAAATCACCAATCAGAATGAGGGTGGTAATAGTTTATCCTCTGTATAATGGCCATATTACCACATACTTCCCATTTGCCACCTCATTTAATCTTCATTAGTTTATGCACAAATTGATTTTATTTTCTTTTTACACTGAGGTCATAAAGATTAAGATGAATTGAATAATTCATATTATGCAAGTGGAATACAAATTTGAGGATCAGAATTCAGCATCAATAATCCAGTCAACAGGTTTTACAAGAAGCATAAGGGAAACTAAAATGTCTCTGTGAACAGTCGTAAAAATATTTAAAGAGAATCATACTGGATTCGGAGATTGTTCTGAAAAAAAGTCAATTTTTTTTTGGAGGGGGTTTGAGAGGTAGGGTCTCACTCTGGTCCTCCAGGCTGACCTGGAATTAACTATGTAGTCTCAGGGTGGCCTCGAACTCTCGGCGATCCTCCTACCTCTGCCTCCCGAGTGCTGGGAATAAAGGCGTGCACCACCACGCCTGGCAAAAGTCAAATTTTTATACAGGATTTTATGAAATGCCGACTTCTCTGAGGCCAACTTTTCTAAACAATGCCCATGAAATTATTAGTACATTTTTATTTTTATATGTGCCATTTTAAAAAGAAAAATCAAAGAATCTAAATTATTTTCAAACATTTTTGCTGAAAAATGTACAACACTAAAATTTAAAGTTATATATTCAAAAGTGAGATTAATTTAAATCTATTCATGACAGGCACATATTTGAGTTCAAGGAATATATGGAACATCAATTTTCATTAGTTTCATCAGTTGTCACCACGAGAGGGCAGTAATCCTGTGGGAAGTTACTGGTGAATTCCAGTAAAATCCACTCACAGCTATATGATAAATTCATGTAATAGAGATGTAATAAACTGTCAGAATTTCTTTTTAGTGAAGAGAGTGTAATAAAAATAATATTAAAACTATTGACTTTTGAATTTTTTGGTATTTTATGTGCAAATTAGTCACCAATGTGGACTAAAGAAGAAATATGGAATGTACAATTCTTGTTAAGATTTAAAATAGTGAATCATAAACCAGGCGTGATGGCGCACGCCTTTAATCCCAGCACTCGGGAGGCAGAGGTAGGAGGATTGCCATGAGTTCAAGGTCAGCCTGGGCTAGAGTGAGACCCTACCTCGAAAACCCCCCAAAAAAAGTGACTCATGCAAAATAACAAGTTATTAATAACAGTTAATAATCTTATAAAATATTATTTATTTAGTGCAATGTGATAGGTAATCATTGCATATTTTATTCTTATTTTTCTTATTATAATAATGATGGTATACAATATTTTTAAAAATTCAAAATTTGTACTGGAATTACTTTGATATGGATAAGTTATTCAATTTTTTAAAATTTATATTAATAATATGTTAACCTAAAACCTACTGCCCAGCATAGCTATGTAAAATAACTGTGAGCAAATAGTCAGAGAATATAGTTCAAGGGATTTGAGTAGATTTTTGTCTCATATAAACAAGGTGGGTTCAGAATAGTTATATGATTTTTCTCAGATTTCAAAGGGGTAAAAATAATGTTTCACAATGTGACTAAAATATAACATGAGGCACATGGTACATTCTAGCACACAACATCTAGGTAATCAAATGAGAATTCAACACCCAAGTTCAAAGTGCACATGCATACACATTTCTGTGGAGAATAAAGCTAGGAGTTGTATTACAGGACTCACATGTAGAATTAGCCACAAATTTTGAATCAAAACATAGGCTTTGATAAAACATGTAGATTAATTTTTGTGAAATATTATTTCAATGTATGAGTATGCAATTTATGAGATTTTATTACTCTAAACCCCAACCTCTTTCAAGTCATCAGCAACATAAATTTTAACATGTCTGACTATCAGATTATATATTATATGCAGAAAACTTTTTTTTTTTTTTTTTTTTTTTTTTTTTAGTTTTTTTTAGTTTTTTCGAGGTAGGGTCTCACTCTGGTCCAGGCTGACCTGGAATTAACTATGTAGTCTCAGGGTGGCCTCTAACTCTCAGTGATCCTCTTACCTCTGCCTCCCGAGTGCTGGGATTAAAGGCGTGCGCCACCACGTCCGGCCTTCAGAAAACTGTTTTTATTATTTTACTTCATGTTGCCCTTCCTTCCTAATAACAAGCCACTGTTTCTTGATTGGGCTAGATTAAGTATAATAATTCATAATATAAATAGTATATTATGAGTAATAAATAAAATAATAATTCTTTTCTATAATAAATATAAATAAAATATGCATATACAATCAATATGAGTAATATCCTATGTATTTATCCTGTTTCATTTTTGTGTCTATCATTACCATTCTTCCTTAATTATTATGTTGTAGAAAACGTGTTGGAATGCAACAGAACAAGACCCTGCACCCTCATGTTTTCTTCAGATGTGTCATACCTGTATTTGAACTTTCTATTTCTCTGTACCTTAAAATCAGCTAGTGAATTTCTACAAATGAAATATTAAAAAAAAAAAAAAACGGTGAGAACAATGAAAATGAAGGTACAAAGGGAATTACACTGAAAGTATGGATACATTTTCAAGATACTGTCAGTCTTAGAATAAAGAATTATGTTACTCTAAAAATTATACAAAGCCATCAAAGTGCATGATGAGTGGGCCACATTTCTCTGGAGATAGTGTCCGTTAGATGAGTGCAAACTGCCTGTATTCATACGCCTATATCCTTTACATGAATGTTATGACATTTTGGCAGCAGAAGAAGAAATGGGTGCAGCCTTTTCATGATTCATGTTTCATGGCAGGATCTTCCTTACCCATGAGCCTATGAGCATATGTATTTCCATGTGAATAATGATAACATTTATGCCTTTTTATTAGACATAACAAGTAAATGTTGTTATACAAAAACAGAAACAACCCTTTTTTGTAATTATGTTAATGATAGAACAAATTAATGAAAATATATTTCTTTAATGATGTCATTATCATTATTCTTTGTTAACAAAAGGTTTCCAGGAAGCATCTATTAGCTTGCTCCCTTCCACATCTCAAATCCAGGATGTTTTGTTTATTACATTGTGGAATAATCTTCCTTTTGGAATTCTATCTTTTAGCTTTTTCTAATATCTGCATCTTCAGATATGTGTTTTTAACCTTATGCTTATGCTCTGATAATAATTTCAAAACCTAATATTTTTCAGCATATATATATATATATATATATATATATATATATATATATTGCTTAGGCAAATTTAAATTGAACATACATAAAATATTATCAAAATATTTTATTTATTTACTTGCAAGGGGAGAGAATGGGTCTACTAGTGCATATTGCCACTGCAAATGTCTTCCAGGTACATGCATACTTTGTGCATTTGGTTTATGTGGGTACTGAGGATTTAAAAACAGACCAAACCCAAGTAGGCAGGCTTTGCAATCAAGCACTTTTAACTACTCAGCAACGTTTCCAGCCTCATACATGAAATATTCTAACTCAAGTAATGATTTTAAGGATTCAAGAACTTCACATTTCAGTAATGATAAAATGATTTTCAAATCATTTTATATAGTGCAAAAACTGAATACTATCCATGCACCAACAATCAATTGTTTTTCATTAGACATAATTCAATTGACTTTATATGAAGACGGATTTTTTTTTTTGAGGTAGGGTCCCACTCTAGCTCAGGCTGACTTGGCATTCAGTCTTTAGTCTCAGGGTGGCCAAGGTTTCAAATTCTTCTGCATTCCTCTGGAAAATCAGCTCCAAAAGGCCACAGCCACACAGTCAAGTGTCTAGCAGCAATCCCACTCCTCTGGTACCAATATTACCATTGCAGTCAGGTTCACATTGCCGGTAGAAATCACTCAACAAAAGAACAGCTTCATGGGAAAAAAAAGGTTATTTTGGCTTACAGGCTCGAGGGGGATGCTTAATGATGGCAAAGGATAGATAAGCAAAGGGTGGACATCACCTCCTGGCCAACATCAGGTGGACAACAGGAACAAGAGAATGTGCCAAACACTGGCATGGTGAAACTGGCTATAATACCTGTAAGGGCGTCCCAACAATACACCGGCTCCATGAGGCTTGAATTTCCCATCACCATCAGCTGGGGAGACTAGCATTCAGAATACCTAAGTTTATAGGGGACACCTGAATCAAACCACCACAGCCTGCTCTTCTTACCCAGAGAGCAATGGGTGTTTCTCTCTGGGGTCTAGGATTTTGCATTGTTTCACAGTCCCAGGTATGAGTTCTCTCTCACTGAGAAGGCATCATGTCCAATCAAACAGTTGGTTACCAGCAATGGCCATGTGCCACAACTGTGCAGCTGTGTACTTCTTTTTCAGCTGGTTGATTTTGTAGATGGCAGTGTCCCCTGATTATTCACATTGTTAGTGACTATTATCCCCAAGCAGCTTCCATGTTGCTTTCCAACACTATAACACAAGCCAGGAGGGAAATGGAATTTTCCTCTCAGTTCCAGAGTAGTGTCTGTAACGTGCAGTGCCTTCAAAAACAGGATTGTATGTTTTAGCTCTGGTAGGTAAATGAGTGTTTTGACAATGGCATGTATTGTTTTGATGACTTCATGAGTCTCCCTGACCAACAGCTCACTGTGGGGGCGGGGAGAAGGGGTAACACAATTCTGGGCCTGGAATTTACCAGCCAAAGCCAGTGATTTTGGGGTTAAGCTTTTTCCACCTTCTACAGGGTTCTTCTGTACAGACCATCCCCAACAGCCACCTTATTTGTATATCTTGTAGAGTGATATGCAGGAAGAGAATTTTCTCTGGAACTGATTCATGGTTTCTTAAATATTGTGGAATTCCCTTCTTCACCCTCTCTATCCTCTACCATTTCAATACCCTCCGACCTCCTATATTTTATTCTCACCTAGCCTGTCAAGTATCTCCTCCTCTCTTCCCTCCCTGTTTCCTCTTTCTCCAGGTGTAATTCTAACTTTATGTACATATTCTGGATGCTTGCTACCATTTACAACCATCTCCATTTGATCCCAATTATGAACTATATATGAGGGAGCATGTGGCATTTGTCTTTTTGTTTCTGTGTGACTTCACTCACAATGATTTTTTTTTAACCCATCTATTTTCCTGCAAATTTCACTTTTTCTTACTGCTGAGTAGAACTTCCTTGTGTATATGTGCCACAGCTTCATTATCCATTCTTCAGTTAATGGGCATCTGGGTTGATTCCAATTTCGAGCTATTGTGAATAGAACAGTAAAAACATGGCAGAGCAAGTATCTCTGTATTAATGAGTGCAGTCTTTAGGGTATATACCCAGGAGTGGAATAGTTGGATTATATTGTACATCTGTTTTCATCTTTTTCAAGAACCATATTGATTTCCATAGTAGTTTTATAAGTTTGCCCTCTTACCAGCAGTGGATAAGGGTTCCTCTTTTCCCACAGCCTTGTCAGCCTTGGTTGTCATCCAGTTTTTTTTTTTTTTGGGGGGGTTTCAAGGTAGGGCCTCACTCTAGCCCAGGCTAACCTGGAATTCACTCTGTGTTCTCTATTCTCAGGGTAGCCTCGAAGTCATGGTGATCCTCCTACCTTGGCCTCCTGAGTCCTGGGACTAAAAGCATGTGCCAACACGCCCTGCTGTATCATCCAGTTTTTTGATAGATGCCATCCTGAGTAGAGTGAGATGGAATTTCAGCATCCTTTTGATTCTCAGATGACTAATGTTTAACATCTCCTTAGTCTGTATTGGTCATTTGTATTTCTTCCTTTGCGATTTCTCTGTTCAGTTCTCTACCCCAGGTTTTTTTTTTTGTTTGTTTGTTTTTTTCTTCTAGGTTGGATCTCATTCTAGCCCAGGCTGACCTGGAATTCACTATGCAGTCTCAGGGTGGCCATGGACTCACACTGATCCTTCTACCTTTGCCTCCTGAATGCTGGGATTAAAGGCATGTGCCACCATGCCTGGCTTGAGACAAATAACTTTTGACATTGTTAATTTTCTACTTTACAACCTGGTAAAAGAGTTCAAAGAAGTAGTGAGTGTTGGAGGAAAAGAAGAGCTGCACCAGACAGAACAAAGGGTGATCTTTTGTTACCCTGTTTTTATTCGTCTGAATATTTCCTGAGACATCTGGTCATGGAAATATAATAGGTTTTCTAATTGCAATACAAGAATGTCAGTATGAAAATATGGGCCTTTTATGATGAAATTTTTATGTGTTTAATTTTCTTCAGAACTTCTAATAGCCTTTTATTACATATCTATACTCTTAGTTTTGGCTGCCATTAAGAAATGTATACTTGCTAAGTAGGGAATTAAAATTAAAATAATAATTATAATTACACTACTTCTAGTAAGATAATGACTATTATTTTCTTTAACAGCTTCTACAATTTCTGTCTTAAACAACAGACTGACTATGGCCATATATAGATCCTGTCATATTAGTCCTTCTGGGGATACAAATTATTTATGAACACCAGGGCTTGATGTTTCTTCGGTTGGTATATTTTTTAAAAATGCTGTTTGTTTATCAATCTATCGTGTGTGTGTGTGTGTGTGTGTGTGTGTGTGTGTGTGTGCACGCACTCTCACGCTCATGCACTCGGACACAAGCACTTTACTGCTGGAAACAAATGCCAGGATTATGTGCCACTTTTTCATCTAGATTCAAGAGGGTGCTGGGAATCAAACCTGGTACCATCAGGCTGCATTAGCATGTGCTTTAACTGCTGAGCCATTTCTCATGCATCAATTATTTTTAGTAATATTGTAACCAACTGCTTCTTTATTATTATTTTGAAACTCCAGTTATACATTTGTGAGACATCCCTTTGTTTGTTACAATACAGTTAGGGCAGACAGGGACCCACCTGTGTTTTCTTGTTCTCATCTCTCATGTTCCTTCCTTGCCAATATATCTTTATTTTAATTTTTTATTTCTTGCATATTATTTCTAAATAAATCTCCAACCTTAGAATCATTTCTCTTAGTTAATTGTGAAAAGTATGAACATTGGATTTAAAATGCCAGTGAAGAATTCTTTATGAAAACTTTTATTTCTAATTATTATACAAATTTATAATGTGGTACTTTAATTTTGATTTTTTTTTTCATTAGGTTAAAAATGTTGCTGTAGTCAGCACCACATTGCTGGGATGAACCCCTGAACCAGATACAGTTTATATGAGGAATGGAATTTAATTCTGACTTACAGATCCAGAGGAAGTTATGTAATGGAGAAAAAGAGAAAACCCAGCACTAAAAGCAAGAGCAAAAACTAAAAGCCAGAACAGAAGGCAGAGCAGCTCAGACACTTTACATACCTTAAGCTGGACTTCAGATTCACCCCCACTAACACCTTAGTGTTGGACTCCAGTATCAGCCCACTGTAATACCTCATACAGGCAGGCAGCTGAAGAAGGGACCAAACTGACACCATGATAGGCTTCAGGAAGGCGCCACCCTAACTAGGCCTAACATTCAATTTCCCAGAGGAGCAGACTGTGGGGGCTGAGTCAGTTCCTGGAGACATGTCCAAATATGCCCAGACATGCCCAGACATGTCCCTTTTGCCCCAACCAATCAAAGATGTACAGTTGTAACTGCTGCTTGCCTAGCCAGTCACATTGGAAGATTACCTAACCTGCCTGGAATTCCTGTAGCTGTGCTTAAAAGGAGCCTGTGTGCTCTTCTTGGGGTTGGCATTTTGTACGAATGGTTGACCCCTGCATGCTGGCTGATTCTGCAGAATAAACGATCTTTGCTTTTACATACTATTTGAGTCTGGGGTCTTTCTTCAGCAATGTTTGGACCCTTACATTTTTGGGGCTTTCCCTGGATCACTGGGAACCCCCAGACTCAATAGTGGAGCATTTTCTAGGGGAACAATTGGTTCTCCACCAATTGGTGAGTTGGGGCTCTCCTCTGTGTTGTGTGTCTCTGTTCTACTCTGTTCCTTGTTTCTCTGGTAAATCTGGCATCTGGACACAATGTGGAGGCCCACGAAGTTTGGACAGATGTGCCAATTAATGACTCTGGGCCAGGGGTTTGTGAGGACACTCTGGACCCCCATCTGTTGGAGCCTGAGAGCGCCAGTCTGACTCTGGTTTTGATAAATACTGACCAGTTGCACCTGTCTGCCGGAGCCCGTTTATGGGATAGGCCGCTGTCAGCATCCTTTTTTTTTTTTTTTTTTTCATTCCCTGGGAAGTTTGATTCTGTGTCTGTGTGTTTGTGTCTTGTTCATCCTTTTTACTTTCTTGTAAGACATCATGGGACAGGTGGCAAGCTCCACCCCAGTGGACCTAGTCCAGTCACACTTTACAGATTTCAGACACCTGGCAGACAATCTGAGTTTAACAGTACAGCCATGAAAATGAACCATCTTTTGCAGGAATAAGTAGCTGACTTTCAATGTGAGATGGCCAGAGGGAGGCACCTTCCACCTTCCCACCATTTATCAAGTTAAAGGTATTGTGTATGGGAGTCCTGGGCAACCTGACCAGGTGCCATACATTATTCTTTGACAATATCTAGTGGAAAGCCCCCCCCTCTTTTGGGGCATTTCCAAGTGTGTTAGACATATTGATAAAGATTATCCCCAAAATAGTTGTCATGTTTTCATAGAAAGTGTATTTCATGGAGTTTATTAATAGGAGCTATATTAAATCAATGGGTTATATAAAATCTGAAGATATACATATATATAAAAGCAAGTCTGATGTCAGGTAGAGTTTTTTGGTGACCTAAATACTAAGTCTTTTTCTCTGCAAATTTCCAATGATAAAATGGTTAATTCTTTGAAGCCAAACTACTTGCTCTTTGTAAATGGGTAATAAGCTTAATCGGTTTGGTGTAATTTTTAGTCTTAATAAGAAAGATGGTTAATTATGGGTTGAAGTGAGATGACTGAAAGAATTGGGAAGGTATTTTTAAGTGGTGGATATAAAATTCTTGTATTTTTTTTTTTTTTTGTTTTTTTGTTTTTTTAAGTTCCATTTAAAAATGGAACTTAGATCAGAAAGTTAAAGTATGTGGATAAACATGTGAATATATAAAAAGGATGTAAGAGATTAAAAAAAAAATCTTTCCTAAAATTAATTTCCTTTTAAGGAACAGAAAGCTAATTTTCAGGTTAAACCTAAAGACCATGCCTGAAATTAAAGATTTATTTAACCGTTTACAGACTTTTAAGAATGCTCTAAAGGTTTTATATAGGAGAATAGACTTAATGTAAAATTTGCTTACATTAGACACAGGTGATGTCCTATGCTAGGTGGGTCACAAAGTCATTAGCACAGGTGTAATTCAAATTCTTTGGAGGTCTAACCAGGTTAACATAGACAAGATTGTATCACCTTATGTTTTACAAATAGGTAAAAATAAATTAACTAGGTAAAAACAAACAGCTTCAGAGTAAGACAAGGAATGCCAGGATGCTTAGCTCTCTGCTCTTTCATTTCCTTTTGTTCTTGCTTACTGTTATAGGCTATTTAAAGTCATGGCAAGCTGGACTCTGAAAATGGGATGATGCCCCCTTTATCTCAGACCCCATACAAGTTTAAGCCATATGTCCCCCTGACCCTGTCCAGACAATATGACCAATTGTCTCTGACAAGGAAAAGGGAATAAAAATGACATATAACTTTGTTTCTCTTTATAATTCTCTATGAACACCTGTTCATCTATTAGATGAAATTTCTCAGTAGACAAAAGCTTAAATAGGTAAACTGAGTCAAGGTACTTAATCAAGTTACAAACTCCTTATATAAGGTAAACATCAGACTTACCCAAAAAGGTATATTGGGATATAAACAGATGATATAAAAAGAAGGGCATCAGGGGCTAGCGGGATGGCTTAGAGGTGAAGGCATTGCCTGCAAAACCTAAGGACACCAGTTTGATTCCCCAGGACCCATGTTAGCCAGATGCTCAGGGGGCACATGCATCTGGAGTTCATTTTCAATGGCTGGAGGCCCTAGCATGCCCATTCTCTCTCTGTCTGTCTCTCCTCTATCACTCTCTATCTCTGCTTACAAATATTTTTTTTTTTTTTAAAAAAGATGGACATAGGGCTGGAGGGATGGCTTAGTGGTTAAGGTGCCTGCCTCCTAAGCCTAAGAACGCTGGTTCCAATCTCCAGCAGTTCCAATCTTCAGGTCCCACATTTAGCCAGATGCAAAGTGATGCAAGGGCACAATGCCCCACTTGCCCACAAGGGGGGGACACACATCTGGATTTCATTCACAGCAGCTGAGAGACTGCTGGTGTGCCCATTCTATCTGTCTCCCTCTACCCTCTCTCTCTCTCTCTCTAAAAATAAAAAATAAATAAATAAAATATTTTTTTTAAAAGATGGACATCAAATAAATTATGGCTTAACAGTTAAGGTGCTTATCTGGGAAGCCTAAAAAATCTAGGTTTGATTCCCCAACACCACCATTCCTATTACTAAACCTAAATCTTATTTAAAGCAGGTTCTCTGATATCCCTTCTCAAGACAGTCTTCTATACCCATCAGCCCACATGGGAGACTGTCAGCAACTCTTGCAGATCCTCTTCACCACAGAGTAACATGAAAAAAAAAAAAAAAATCTGAAGGGAAGCCAAGAAACTATACTGTTGGGAGCTGATGACCACCTTATGGAGAACCCTAATGTTATTGGCAAGGTTTTCCTTTCCACACAACTGGACTGGGATCCCAACACCCCTGAAGGTAGGGTGTCCCTTAACCTCTTTTGCCAGACTCTGATGGGTGGTCTCCAGGCAGCTGCTTGCTCGGTACCCTACAAATTTGTCTAAGGTGGGTGAAGGGACCCAAGGGCCCACAGAGTCCCCCACTGCATTCCTAAAAAAGGCTGTGGGAAGCATGTAGGACATAACCCTTCCTGCCTCCATAGATCCTGAAGCCCCTGAAAATAGGTGAACTATTAACATTGCTCTTGTAACTCAGTCTGCACCAGATATTAGAAAGCAAATTCAGAAAATAGAAGGCTTTGTGAGTAAACTTCTTTCAGAGATGATAGAGATTACTGCCAGGGTATATAATAATAAAGACACTCTGAAGATAGACAGGCTAAGAAAATGACTAAGGTCATGGTGGCTACTTCCAGAAGGTGCAAGGCCCCACAAGACAGCCCTTATACTTTGCTCAGTATGATTCCACCTGAAAGATATATACTGTGCTGGACGTATAGGACACTTTCTTTAACATCCCATTGGATAAGGGAAGTCAACCTATTTTGGCCTTTGAATGGACAGATATGGAAGGAGGCACCAGTGGGCAACTGACCTGGACTAGACTTCCACAAGGATTTAACAATTCCCCCACCCTCTTTGATGAGGACCTGAGGCAACTATCACTATGACCTTCTAGCTGCAGAAATGGAGGAGGAATGCATCTCTGCTACAGAGCATCTCCTGGACAACTTAAAATATCTGGGCTATTTTTATTTTATGTTTTAATTTTTATTGTGTATCAGCCAGGAAGGCTCAGCCGTGAGTGCGTAAGGCAACATACTTAGGATACAAACTCCAAGGAGGTGAGAGGATGCTGTCAGCCTCTAGAATTTAGACCATCACTCATATCCCCATGCCTCAGATTAACTGACAAATCCGAGAATTCCTTGAAACTGTGGGATAGTACAGAATTTGGATTCCAAAGTTTGCTGAATTAGCCAAGCCTCTATATGAGGGTGCAAGAGGTCAAAAAAAAAAAAAAAAAAGATTTTAATTGGACTGAAGATGAGGAACAAACATTCCAAAAACTGCCCTGGTGCTTCCAGACTTAACCAAACTTTTCCACTTGTACTTGGATGAAAATAAGGGGACAGCCAGGGGTGTCCTAACCAAGAGACTGGGGCCATGGCATCACCCAGTGACCTATTTGTCTAAGAAGTTTGACCCAGTAGCCACTGATTGGCCCCCTTGCCTCCCGGCTGTTGCAGCTGTTGCTATTCTGACAAAGGATGCAGACAAACTAACCTTGGGACAGACTTTATCAATCACAGCCCCACATGTGATAGAGACTCTTCTAAAAAGCCCTCCCTGATCAATGACTCTCCAACTTCCGCATAACCCACTATCAGGCCTTGCTCTTAGATCAACCAAGAATACAGTTTTGCCAAACTGCCACTTTGAATCCAGCCTCCCTGCTGCCTGAGACCAATAAGGCATCAATTCCTCTGCATGACTGTGTAGAGATTACCTCCACCTTCCCAGGGCTCCACCTGGATTTGATAGATGTGGCTTGTCTGGACACTGATCTGGTGATGTATTCTGATGGGAGCAGCTTTGTCATGGATGGAATCAGGTATGCATGGGTGACAGTGGTGACTTTGGAAAAAAACTCTATGGGCTGAGGCCCTGCCTCAGGGTATATCTGCTCAGAAAGCTGAACTGATAATGCTGACCAAGGCACTGATATTGGGAAAAGACAAGACAGTAAATATCTACACAGATAGCTGTTATGCCTTTGCCACAGCTCATGTCCATCGGGCCTTCTACCAGGAGTGAGGGCTATTAATAGCAGAAGGTAAAGACATTAAAAATAAAATAAAATTTTGGATGTATTGGCTGCCATTTAGGCACCTGCTAACGTGGCTATAATTCATTGTCCAGGTCATCAGAAAGGGGAGACCACAGAAGCAAGAGGGAACAGACTGGCAGACCTAGCAGTAAAGAGTGCTGCCTCCCAGCATCTGTCAGATTGTTTGGTCACCCTCTTGACACCCACTCTTCCTGAGAGACCAACATACACAGAACAGGACTTACAGCTCACTTCTCATCTGATAAAGGAACAGACCCCACAGGGATGGTACCAAATAAAGAATGGAAGACTTCCTGTCCCCAAGCCCTAGGGTAGAGACTGGCTAAAAAAAACTACATAAAGGAACTCACTTAGGCAGCAACAAGATAGCCAAGCTAATAAGGAAAGAGCTTTTCTTCCCAGGCACAGACTCAGTCATCAAGGACACCACCACTTACTGTCAGGCCTGCCAACAGACAAATGCTTCCTCTGGTAAGGTTCCACCAATGGGGACAAGAAAGCAGGGAACAGAGCCAGGTATATATTGGAAAATTAATTTCACAGAGGTAAAGCCAGGTCAATGTAGATATAAATAAATATCTACTTGTTTGTGTTGATACCTTTTTCAGGATGAATAAAAGCTTTCCCTACCAATCCTGGGACAGTCCATATAATAGTTAAGAAAGTGTTAGAGATAATTCCCTGCTATAGTTTCCCCTCAAGATAGGATCAGATAATTGGCCTGCCTTTATGTCAGAAATCACTAGGGAATTGACGAAAACATTGGGGATCAATTAAAAATTACATTGTGCTAATCATTCCCAAAGTTCGGGACAGATAAAAAGGATGAACAGGACCTTGAAGGAGACTTTAACTAAATTAACCCTATAGACCAGTGAAGGGTGGATGGAACTCCTTCCCTTCACCCTGTTAAGAGCCAAGTGTCCCCCTTATGTAAATGTATGGATACCCCTAGACCCCTCTCAAGGATTTGAGATGGAACCTATCTCAAGGGGGGAATGAAGAGACCAAACTGACACCATGACAGGCTTCAATAAGGCGCTGCCCTAACTAGGCCTAAGTTTCAATTTCCCAGAGGGGCAGGCTCTGGGGTCTGAGTCAATTCCTGGAGATATGTCCACATATGTCCAGACATGACCAGACATGTCCCTTTCACCCAACCAATCAAAGATATACAAATGTAACTGCTGCTTACCTAGCCAATCACATTAGAAGATTACCTAACCCACCTGGACTTCCCTTAGCTGTGCTTAAAAGGAGTCTGCATGCTCCTCTCAGGGTCACCATTTTGTACAAATGGTTGACCCCTGCATGCTGGCTGATTCTGCAGAATAAATGCTCTTTGCTTTTACATCCTATTTGAGTTTGGGGTCTTTCTTCAGCGGTTTTTGTACCCTTACAAAAATCTAAGTTACAGTTTTAATAAAACACTTGAGTTTATTTGGGAACATAAATTCAAACTGTCACAAATGTTATTCTTATATAAAAGGACATATATTTTTTATCTCCAACTCCATGTTGTAGTAGTTTAAAAAGTTTTTTTTTTAATACATATAAGAGTTTATTAAAGTTTATGACTTGGATTTCCAGCCTCCTCACTGGAGGAGGTTTCACTGTGGGCAGATCTTAGGATCTAGCCCTAAGTTGTGTTTGGGAAATCTTAGTCTAAAGATATAGAGAGTGCTTATGTTTTAATTGGGGTTTTTGACATGTGACTTGGTGCTTACAACTAAAGTTACCTTCTGGAGCAATAAGCCAAATAGTACGGACCATTCTGATGAGAGATTGAAAAAATGCTAAGTACAGAGAGAATTATATGTCAAGGCTTAGCTTATATACTAAGAAGAAAAAAAAAAGCTAAAGAAACCTTGTTGTAACTGGATTATTGACATAAAGGTTGGATGTGTTCTACTGCCCATGCCCAAACTGTTTGTGCAAGGTTAGGTTAAATTTCTTCTTCTTCTTCTTTTTTTTTTTTTTTTTTTTTTTTTTTTTTTGGTTTTTTGAGGTAGGGTCTAACTCTAGCTCAGGCTGACCTGGAATTCATTATGTAGTCTCAGGAGGTGGCCTTGAACTCATGGAGATCATCCTACCTCTGCCTCCTAAGTGCTGAGATTAAAGTCATGTGCCACCATGCCCGGCTCAAGGTTAAATTTCTAATGGACTGATAAGCTTGCCTAAAGATATAGGACTGAGAAAATTAAGAATTAAAGTTTAAAAAAGAAAAAAACAAAGAAGTTAAAATATGCTAACACAGAGACTGGTTTTAGATTACTAAAGCTGATATTGTCAAACAAATTGACAATCTTAAAAAAGATGACCCAGGACTGTAGAAATAGCTTAGTGGTTAAGGTGCTTGCCTGCAAAGCCAAAGGACTCAGATTCAACTCCCCAGGACCCACCAGATGCACAAGGTGGCACATGCATCTAGAGTTCGTTTGTAGTGGCTGGAGGCTCTGACACATCCATTCTCTATTTGACTCTTTCTCTCTCTCTCAAATAAAATAAATAAATAAATAAAATATTTTTTAAAAGATGACCCAACTTCTTCATACTAAACAGTAGAGAAGATACCTGAGAAAAGACTGAATGATAAAACCTACAAACTCTTTTGCAAATAATTGGCTAAAAAAAAAGAGGAATTTGCTTTTCAAGTCACTAATTTATTTTGTCCCTGAATTAAAAATATGGCTGTGCAATACACACCTGGTATTGATTTCAAAAACATAGAAAATGGGTGAAGTGCATCATAAAGTGCACATGGTTCCAAAAGCTGCTGGTGAGATGTTGCTTATTAACAGTGATGACTCTGATAGGCCAGTGGAGGCACTGGAAGATGAATTGTGGTTTACAAGGAGATGTGAAGACATTTTGCATATACCAGGACTGTACAAGAGCTACCAAGTAGCACTGTTGGCTTGGGATGGAAGGTTTTCTTGTCTATTCAAGCCAGCTGGGGGCAGAATTTAAAAAATTCAAAGACAGTCAGGCATTGATTATGACATCAGATTGAACTACAGAAGTTTGATATTTGCTTGATAGTTATTGAGTTTACATTACTCCAGAGTCTCTTTGCTATGTCTGATAACAGTTAAAAATGTTTACTCTGTGCCCTTATATGTTAAAAGTATATAACTTGTTTTTATTATTCAAGACTCATAGCTAAAACACTATCTTAAATATCAAATGAGACTTGGGACTTTAGGAATAGATTAAGTTGGTAAAAATTATAGAGACCTTCAATATTGTCCTAAATACAATTAACAATGTGAGATAGTTAGAAATCTACTGGGGGCCAGGGGCAGAATGTTGTAGTTTAAGTAGATGTCCTCCAATGCATTCAGGAGTTTATTAAAGCTTATAACAGATCTCCAACTGCCTGACTGGAGGAGGGGTCACTGTGGGCAGATCCTAGGGCCCAGCCCTAAGGTGTATTTGCGGAATTCCAGTCTGAAGATATGCAAAGTGTTTCAGCTTTGCCTTGGGTTCCTGGAGTGTGCTTGTGGTGCTGTTGGTGGTTTTACTCTCTCTGCACACACCTGCATTTCCTTAAAACCAGTTAAGTAATAATGTTAGATTATAAAACACATGAAATTTATAAAACTAGTAAAACCACTAAAACACCTAACAAAGTATCACAAACCAACTGAAATAAGCCTAAAGCAAAAAGAACAGTGGTAACTCAGTTTAAGTGGAGAAGAAACGCAAGCCCACAGATTTGCTATAACTTGAGCCATCTAATAAAATCTATGGTATTACTCCCCAACATATCTGTTGTCTGTGGAGCCCCCATTCTTAATATATTTATTTATTTGTTTTCGGAGGGAAAGAGAGAGAAAGCGAGAGGAAGGAGAGACAGAGAGAGAGAATGGGCATGCCAGGGCCTCCAGCCACTGCCAATGGACTCCAGACACATGTGCCACCCTATGTATCTGGCTTTACATGGGTACTGGCCATTGAACTCCAGGCCTTAGACATTTCAGCCAAGCACTTTAACCGCTGAGCTATCTCTCCAGCTCTGGAGCCACCATTCTTACTTCTTAGGTACCGTGAAACATCATTCTAGGGATTGTGTCCATCATCTTGATTTTTTGACTCCCTCAGGAGTCCTCATTCCACCAAGTGAGCATTCTTCTCCTGTCTCAGCTGCTGAAACTCCCGATGGCTCACACTGTGCCTCTAGTGGTATGATGGGGAACTGCATGCCTGTTGAACATGAACAACTTCAACTGGACCATCCTGTACAGCAAACACTTGATTATTTAATCTCTGGCTTTATATCTTCCTTTTTGTCTGTTTAGGTTCTTACCTAGTAGTCTTGGGTATTATTGTTCCCCTTAAATTTCATAACAGTGTAAGATCTCATCTAATATCTTCAGAACGCAATTTACTTGATTGGATGACAACAATGAGTTAGTACAGATTTTCCCAATGTGATTGTGCTATTGTGGTTATATGGAAGTGTGTCCTCAGAGGAAATGCACTCTAAATTACATGAACGGGACCCACCTTGGCAATGAGATCTCAAGTCTCTCAAGAGGAAATAGGTGACCTAGTTACTAAAGTGAGAAGTAATAGACAGTTGACATTATTAAAATGTCATGCTAATTTACACAACAAAAAATTTTTTAAAGTCCTTCAATTTCCAGAGGAATTTAAACTTCCATTTTTTCCATGTAACTTCAGCTTGGAAAATGCCATATGTAAAAATGTTTAGAATAGTATGCCTTTAGCAGCGCTAGAAAAACTTCAGATCTGATTTACCACAAAACTCTAATTTTATTTATTTCCACATAGCCATCAAATCAATGCTGCTCTTGCTCTCTTCCCCCAAAAATCATTTAACAGGACAAAATGTGAATTTCCATTCTCTATGTACTCAAAAAAGATTAAGACTATGACTTTTTAGAGTTTGGTTGCTCTGTAAATAATTTTCATTGTAGATATTGATTATATATAACAGAATTGCATAAAATAATTTCACACAGTTTTATATAGTAAAGTGAGCATATGCCTCTACATCCCCCTTCCCTTTCTCACCCCTCCCAATTGTCCCCTTTTAAGGGTCCTCATTGTTCCCAGGGGTCGTTGCCCTGGGTGCAAGAGGAGTTGGGGGGAGCAGGGTCTTAGAGTAGGGTGAGTGCGATGGGCAATGAACCACCTGGGAGAAAATCTAATGGGCAGTGCTCGTTCATTCAAAAGGGGAGTGGGTTTATGAACATTTGAGAAAGGTTGAGAAGGCACATGCAGATCATAAGGTGATTGGATACATAGGTTTATGGTTTGCTATTTAATTGGCTGTTGTTGTAAGGCAGAAGTTGCAAGGGAGAAGCTGCAGGGCAGATAACAGAAGTGGCGGGAAAAGCTACAAGACTTCAGCCACATATTGGATGGCTGCAGCTTCAGGGAGACTGTCTGCTACCATATAAGGGTCCCTTGGGCAGTTGGTCACAAGGTCAGGAACTGTGGGGGGGGGGGCAGAACCTTAGGCTGTGGAATGCTCAGATGCTCTGGGACTGGGGGAGGGCCTGCTAGTCCCATTTTCTCTGAATGAAGATGAGGCACACTATGACTTTGCGAGAAGGGAGGGCCAGCTCCCGCCCCAGAGTGGGTTCCTGAAGATAAGGCCTACTGCAACCTCCACAGCCAAAGGTCCTGGCCATGTCCAATAGCCCAGGCCAGCTTTCTCACACTCCCAGCCCTTGTTTAGCAATGTCCAACACCCTTTGTTCTCTAAATAATTTTGCTTCCTTCATATATATATGCATAAGTGGTAGTATATATTCAAACAAAACCTAGGAACCATACGTGAGAGAAAACATAAGATTTCTCTTTCTGGACTTGCTTAATTGGCTTAATAAGTATCTCCAGGTGCATTTATCTTTCTTCTAACAATAAAATATCATTCTTTTGTACAGGTTGAAAAAAAGTCTATTGTGTATATTATCCTATATTGTGCATTACTCTGCTCTAAAACATAACCTCATATCTCCATGGATTTCTCATGTGCAAAATTTTAGCATCTGTGTTCTTCCTTGCTCCAGTTGAAATGTGCAGTCTTTCAAAAGATAATTTTTGTGGATAAATTTTGGCTTCTTATGATCATTTTAAGGGGAATAATGCCTCCTGAAGCAAGCTCATATATGCTGAAAATAAATCTCATTTTCTAGAAGTTTGCACTGACATCTGTTCCATGTAGACCACTTTCCTAAGCTTCCATCATACCATTGCTTTTTGAATTACACTATGATGAACTGTATCTACTACATTGCCTCATATCTTGAAGGGAAATCTTATCATTAAAAAAAGTTCCCAATCAGTTTTTATAATATGATACTGTGATATATTTTAAGGGACTGTCTTGGCATTGCTTACATCAAATGTACATATTTAGAAAAAATTGGTCTACACATGCAATTTTATTGGCATTATAGAAATATTCTTTTGTTTAATTGTAAATTTCATCATTTACATATATTTTTAAATGTCAATTTGATTCCTATTCCCCCAAAGTTGATAAAATTGGAAAAATAAATCACCAATTACAAAATGCATACACAGTCAATTTTGAATTTTATATTAAAATAGAGTGATGATTAGTCCTAATTATTGCTTGGGGAATAAATACATAACAATGTACTTGATCTAAAATTGATATTGGTCTAGCAACCCTGCTTTCACCTGAAATTCAGAAATTTATGTTGGTCAAAAATTTATTAAGAAACATTGTTCATAAATCACACAAAATGGGCAGTTAATAAACCTGAAATAAAAAGAACAAGTAATATTTTTTTAAAGTGTGGCCAATATGTGTATATCATTAGTGGATTTATAATTTGTTTTAAAGTTGCTAAATGCACTTTAGTGAAGATAGCACCAAGTTGCAAGGCCCTATCTAATGTGACAGTCAGTTGGCATTATATGAGAACTTAAACTGGGTGAAGATGAATGTAAATAAGTAAAACCAACTCCTGTAAGCTTGCAGGGTGCTGGTTACCTTAAGTAATAGCAGGAAACACAGTTCAATTGCTTGATAGGCATTTTAATGGGTTTGCTTTCACTAGCCTTGCTTAGTTACAAAGTTTGAATTTTTTAATTCTTTTTAGAAGACATTTAACTAAAGCAAGTTTATAGTAGGGACAAATCAGGTTAAACTGTCAGGATTAGCTTTTACTTATGGGGCTATATTTGTAAGGAAGACTTTAAAATACAACATCTCTGGTAGCTTCTGAATCTAAATGCAAATTAGCAAGGGTATTTCTCCATATTTTGGAGAAATTATACCTCTCCTTACCCAAGTCCTCCCTATATATATCCTATTTTGCTGTCATTTTCATACATTGTAAGGTTGCCTCTGGCACATTTTCTAATGCCTTTCTCACATTTTCAGTTCTAAGTCCCAATACATCCATATTCTACATAAGTGTAAGTGAATGATTGCTTTGCCTTACTGAGAAAATATGTGGGCATCTTCCTTTCTCTCCATATGAAAATATACATATATATATATATATATATATATATATATATATATATATATATCATATAACATATCTAATATATATGCACAATGAAACTTTTAGGTCCTGCTACTTAACATTTCTAGGAGCCAATTACTCTTAAGGAGTAATAATTGCTATGTTTATGGTAATTTTTACAAAATGTTTTCTTTGGCTTTAATGCATTGTAATGAGAAAATTTAAAAGTAATTATGATACTCTCTCATGAGAAAGTTAATACTACACTGTAAATGATTTCCTGAGTTACTCAATGAAAATCCAATGTGAAATTTTGGCTAATTTAAAATATTTAGTTCACTCAGAGATATCCAATCACAGCCACATATATTATATATTACATATTATGTATATCAGAGTCAAAATGCTAAATTTTGCCAAATCTGAAATTCAAATTATTCACAAGTCATATATGATGTTAAAATTCATAAAGTACAACATAGAAACAAGTTGTAGATCTGTTCATTTCCATTAATTGCATACATCAATTAGCTGTGCAAAACAGTAATTCTAAACAATTATTATCTACTTATGTGCTCATTAATTAGCTATCACAGCATACAATATTTGTAAGATAGCTGAAGAGAACAAATATTTGAGAGGGTTCTGAGAGGAGGGAGTGGTTGAAGAATTTACTCTGAAAGACACTTGTCCAGCCTAGACCATTTCCTGTCATGTGAGGAACCCATTCCCTTACTTGAAGGTCACACACATATTTAATAGAGTCTGACAAGATAACACTGGTGTAGGAAGCCTTGATGCATAGAAAATGAAGATTTAATCCTACAACTTCACATTCTTAAGAAGCTGAGATCCACTCTCAGGTCATTGTATTTATTGCTCTTTCAGCATGGAATTCTCCTTTTTTGATATCTATGTGGTTCTTCCTATACCCTAATTTCAGTCAGAGCACTAAAATTTTTAGCCTCCGTTTCTACCTTACTTCTCAATAGCACTCATTGCTGTCTCACATGGTATTATTTGGTATTATTTTCTGTGTCTATATAGACAATATAAGAACATATTCACTCTTTTTTTGTCATTATTTTCTGTCTATATAGACAATCTAAGAACATATTCACTACCTCTTTTATTCACTACTATTCTTTAACACCCTGAAAAATGGCAACAAATTTGGGGTGAAGGAACAAGGGAGGAGTGGGAAAGGGGAAATGGAGGATGGAAAATAACAAAAAATAATGTTTGAAACACCATAATGAAACCTAATTCTAGGTTTATGTGTTAAATTAAATTTTAAATGTTTGGCATAAAGTAACTGTTCGACCAAGATTTGATACAGGAATGAATTCTTTAAAAAAAAAAAAAAAAAAAGAGATGGAGACAAATACACAAAAGAAACCCAAAAGAAAATAGTGATATTTTATTTAAATTACCCACCCACGAAGATTCACCATTAGTTATATTTAAATAGTTTCAGTTTAGAAGAATGGAGAAGGTTGAACCACTTCCTGTTAACGTATTGAGGAGGACTTCCTATTCTGGGGTTTGGTGGATTATACAGAAGAAGAAAGGCAACCTCCAGCATTGGAAAGGCCAGATCAGCAGCAGATTGTTCCTCCCATTTCCTAACAGACCAGACACAGGGAACACAAGGGAGGCACCAAGGACTCAAGAGAAAACTCAGAGGCTTCTAACCAAGTTCCAGCTTGGGTTTTTAGTGTCCTTCTGAAGACACATGTGTTGTCTTCTGCAATAGGATCTAGCTGTGATGGGTCTCCAAGTGTTTTGGGCCCCTGTATTGTTTTGGGAGCCTAAGGGTCCTCCATGTTCCCAAAACTCACTAAGAGAAATCCCATGCCTGGCGACAGGAGTTTCATTTAATATCCTGATGTCCACCAGTGGAATTGTCAAAATCATTTTCTATTAACCTAGACACAATAATAAGGGAAAGAAAAGAAAAAGAGAAATTTGTCATTTTTTAACAAAATTCTATAACTTATGGATGGAAAAATCAGGTTGTCCTGACACCTTCAATGTCCTCTCCTGTGATAAGAATGTTAAAAGAAAATAGAAAGCAATTTTTGGAATTTTCTTGGTGGAAAATTCAGTCTCACACACAAATTACAAAGCTCCAATGAATACAATTTTAGTGCAATCATTGCATATACACAGACCTTGAGAAAATATAATGATCTTCATCTTTCTAAGATACCTATATGCAATAGCTATCTGTTGAATTATTAAAGCAAACAGTTCAAGAACAGGAAAGTGCAAATAGTACATAATGAAATGTGTTATATATAGAATACTATGTGTGAGTCCCAAAAAGTATAAAATGTCTTATGAAAGATTTTATGTTAACTTTTACATTATTTTACAAAATTGAGATCAAATACACCTAAACAAATACACCTATTCATGCATTTTACCTTGTCTATAAATAAGCATTTTGTAAAATCTTTATAGTTCAACAATTACACATATTTAATTATATAAACACAACATGCCTTTATTGTTATATTCAAATTTATCATTCTATATTTTTAAGTGTATAAAGAATGTACTTATAAAGATAATATGCATTCAGGAAATATGGGCTGCTCAATATTAATACCAGCTTTTATTCATGACAAATTCAAATTTTAGTTTATTTTATTTTCACCTCCTTTCTATACTTGCCTTGCTTCAATGATAATCCTATTTTAATTTTATATGAAGAAAAATAATTTTATTTTTATTTTACTTTTGAATGATTTCTGCAAGTTTTTAAATCTCCTTTCATGGTTTTGTATCAGTAAGTCAATACTTTATCTTTGTATTGTCAGTTGAACTGCCTAACCTGTTAGCAAATTGAAGTATGATTTTCTGTGTGTATGTATGTATATGGATGGGTGTTTGGTGTGTGTGTGCAAGGAGGTCATATCTTGGGCACTGTTCCTCTTAATATATTGTCCATGTTTTTTTTTTTTTTTTTTTTTTTTTTTTTTTTTTTTTTGGAAACAGTGTCTGATTGGCCTGGAGTTCAGCAAGTCGGCTAGACTGACTGGCCAATAGGTTCCAGACATCCACCTGTGTCTACCTGACCAGTGATGGAATTATGAGCACACATTGCCAAGCTTGGCCTTTTAAAGTAGGTTCTAGGGATAATTCTCCAGTTCTTATGATTGAAAGGCAAGCACTTTGTTGATAGAGCCATTTTTAAGTTTATTTTCAAATATTATTAAAGTGACACAATACATTCTGAAACAAACCAAGCCAAAGAAAAGTTGTTTCTACTTTATATAAATGGGATTGTCTGACTGTAAGCAAATTAGTTATCACTTAAAATGGCTTAGGAATATGTGTGTTTTGATTAAAATACAGAAGGAAAAGAGCAAGAACAGCTGAAAGTTTCTATATTTCAGACTTTGAAAGACATAAATACAGAGAAGTTCATGTGGTGAGAAGCACTTCTCACAGTGCACAAACTGTGAAAGTCACACATTTCACTAACATGAGCAGCTTGGAGCTGAGCACCCAGTCACGCAAGGAAAGCTGAGAGGCAAGAAAGGAAGTCACTGGACAGGCAATATTCCCTGGAGACTCTAAATTACCCGTACAATGTTTCATTATCCTACATCCCCCAGCCTCCAGTAGTAAAGGACATGTCTCTTAGAAATTTAAAACGAAAAAGTGGGCTTTCCATTCGGGGCTATGTATTTAGTAGGCTTTTTGGCATGCAAGAGGAGATTGGCTTTCCTTTGTGATACAGCAGTACAAAGAATCAACAAATGATATGGAGAATAATATTGACTTCACAAAAGAGCATTTCCATATTTATAATGAGAGAGAAAATAAATGAGCCTGCCCTAGGAAAGATTTAAAAACTTCTGCAGAAATGCCATCTTGCTGTCTCTGTTTTGGCTGCTCTTCGACTTCCTGTCCTCACCACGCTCAGATCATTCATCTGCTTCTTCATGCACCAGTCCTCTGCCACAATGCAGGGGCAACTGCTGCTATTGTTTGGGCATCTGCAGAGGCCTGGGTAGCTCCCTCTCCACAGCTCTCTGCAGTTGCTCTACCACCACACCACTGTCACCTACTGTCCTCACTTTTCTATCTCTGCCTTTTTCCCCCCTCTACAGTCATTGAGGCTTGTCTTTTGGACCAAGCTTTGACTCTCAGTGCCAGTCATACTGGTTCCTCTGGTAGACAACCAGTGGAAGTGTACCCTTCCAGCCTAAGTGGAAATGTTTGTATGGCCCTTTTGAATTTATCAAGGCTTGGGAAAACAAAACATCTCTGACAAACTGTTTCAAACATGCCTGGGTGAAGCTGTGTTCTTCTGGAGTCAGGGCCCTCAGCAGAAGTCTTGGTACAGTTGTGTCAAGGCATCTGAAGAGTGATCAGGACACCTGGTCCTGTGTAAGGGCAGTCTGGTGGGCTGTCGTAATGACAGTCCTTTTGCTCAAAACAAAAGAGCAGCAAAACTGCTAATTAAGGAGGCAAATTATCCCACTGCACAGTATCTTTTGTGTATTACAGGAAAATGAACATTAAGTGCACTTAGAAATATAAACTTTAAAACGTATTGGGCTGGAGACATGGTTTAGCAGTTAATGTGTTTGCCTGTGAAGCCTAAGGATGGGGTTCGATTCGTCAATACCCACGTAAGCCAGATGCACAAGGTGGTGAACTCATCTGGAGTTCATTTTCAGTGGCTGGAGGCTGTGGTGTGCCCATTCTCTCTCTCTAGTTCTCTCTCTCTCTCTCTCTCTCAAATAAATAAAAACTAAAATAATACACGCAGTATTTCTCTTTCAAAGATAAAATGTATCATAAACACTGAGTGGTTTTAACAGTGTGCAACAGTGTATAACAAGTATTGTGTGTCCAGGGTTAAGTGGGTCCTCCTTATCTGTCTCACAACATGTTGTTGTCCCCCACCTACCCCCACCCCACACAGTTGCAAGGTCCTTGTTCCTTAGTGCTGTGTGGCCTGGATATGACTAATGAGAAGATAATGACTGTGATTTTGGTAGATACAGTTGTTTTAATCATACTTAGTACCTAGCTACACCTGTCTCATGCTTATTGATCAAAACTTATTAAAAGTAAAACAGAAGCCCACAGTATTATTAATCAAATCTAAGAAATTTTGGGTCCAACTCTGTGATCCGGATTTGGCATTTATTCTGATGCTAAGTATATTTCTCTTACTAATTTATGTCTGAGTTCTCTTTATTGTGTGTGTGTGCAAGCCAAGTTTTTTTTTTTTTTTTTTTTTTTTTTTTTTTTTTTTGCCATTTCATGAAAATTCCAGGTGTAAGTGCCAGGTTTTGCATCCAGCTTTATGTGTATCTAGGGAATGGGACCCAGGGTATTAGGTTTTACAAGCAAGTATCATTAACAGCTCCGCCATCTCCTGAAGCCCCTAGTTCTCTTTTAAATACTAGTTAGTCTGCAGTTTGGCCTGGACTTTGAGTTTGCCCTTAACTTCCTAAGAGGAACTTCAATTGTTTCCAATATGTTCAAATTTTACATTGTTAACCCCCAAAACAACCTATTTAAAATTTATTCACACATCTTCCAAAAAAAATGAAGGCTGAGTTGGAAGAAAGGAATAAAATAATAAGCAAAGCTGAAGATCAAGGCAGCATTTTGACAAATAAGAAATTGGTAAATCTATATATAAAAGAGGTAAGAAAACAAATACCAGTTTATTTCACTGCTGCTTTCAATTTTTCAGTGAGTTTGAACTAAAACTACCTCATTTAGATAGGAGAAATAACTTCCTACTCTCATAATCACCAGGGCTTATGTAGTATGTTTCCTTCAACAAGGAAATAGTAAACAAAAATGGCATTTTGACTGTTTTTGACCCCTCACCTAGGAAGGTGTTAAAGCAATCATCAAAAGTACAGTTTATTTTGAAGAGAAGTTCATGGTTAACTCATCTCATCATTTCCTTCAACAGGCTTTATATGGATACTTCATTATTATTTTGGTATAGAATTGTAAAGGGAGTCTTGGGGATCATTGCCAATATACTAACATATGCCAACACATCAGTATAGTTGGGGTATCCCCAGATCCTTTTCTTATGAATTAAAATTCACAGACCAAGGGGTAATATTTAGAGAGACTTTATTAGACTAAGAGAAGGAACAAGAAGAAAGTACAAAGAGCTTTTGCATGTGGAATGCAAGGGGGGGTGTGTAGAGAGCTCTTGTGGGAGTAGATCCTCTCTCCCTATCATCCCAGCCCAACCAGGCCAGGAAAACGAAGGTTTACCACAATGTAGAACTGGAGGTGCAGGCATCAGAAAAGATGAACAGCCAAAAAAAGACCATGCCACCTGATAAGCATTTATTTATAATTTTATTGAGGTGGGCTTTACCCTGAGGCTCAGGTGAGTATGAGGGGGAGCTGATGGGTCTAGGCTCAGAGGGCTGGCTCAGGAAGAAGTCAGCACACCTGATTTGGTGTGGAGGGGCGGAGATTCCTGGATGAGACTGGATCAGATGCTGAACTTCCTTTCTGTTGAAGCAGGCAGTGTGGCAGCTCTTCTGGTTCTCCCCATGGACCCTCTCCTAGCTGACTGCCTGAAAACAAAGCCGAGTCCCTCTTTAGAATGAAGTTTTGCTTATTGCTTTCCTATAAATAGACGTGGCTATACATGAAACTCCACAGGATTCTGATGTAAAACACTTGATTTCCAGACCCAGTGCCTTAAAAGAGCCAAGGATTTATTGTTGATTTTTTTTTTTTTTTAACCTTATACTCTTGAAGATCTAAGGACTGGGAAAGTTGGGCAGAGAAGCCTCCACAGAAGCCTCTCGTGGGACTGTGGTCTGATGTGAACTGGGGGATATGGTCTAAAGGGTTGTCTTCCTGCAAACTTCCAAACGGTTTGCGTTCTGCTGGCTACCCAGGCAGAATCGTGTGTGTGTGTGTGTGTGTGTGTGTGTGTGTGGGTCCACGTCAGCCTGTGGATCTTAGGAGAGTTCAATTTCTTTGATGGTAGTTAACTTCCTCTGCATCATGCTTCCCCAAATGCTTGTCATGATCAGCTTACTTTAGTCGCGGGTTTCTGATAAAGAGTCACTTGACTGCATCTCTCAATCTTCAGTCTTATTTACTTCCCCCTTCACATTTGGTGGGAAGGGGTCACGTGGAGTCCAGTTCTCTTGGCTTGAGCAGTGTGCATCATCATCATCATCATCATCATCAGTCAAACCTCTGGCTCAGCGCTAAGCAGTATCTTCTTTTCCAAGTTCTAAGATCACTTATAAGCCTCTCATTGGGAGTTTCTTGCAAAAGACTTACACAAGAGAGCTCAGTCCTTCTTCAGCAGGTCCAAGAATCTTTATCACTGTGTCTTGAATAGCTGTCAGTATCAACAGTGATAAATTGTGAACTATATTTTCACTGGCAGAATCGTGTGGAAGATTTTTTTAAAAGCCAGGCCATGAGCCTATGGCCCTTTCTAGGACATTTACAAAGCACCCACTTCTCTATACTTGTATGCTTCTTGCACATGCTCTATTTTTACCTGTAACCTCTATTAAGAATGTTTCCATTCTTCTGGTATTCATCACCTCCTTTTATATGTCGATCTCAGTGTGACTCTTTCGAAGTCATTAATCTCTTGAAGAAAAAAGTCACTTTTCTAGTTCCTGTTTTTTAAATATATTTTTAATCATGTTCTATTCCTAGAAATCAATTGACATTTAGATGTAGCATAACTTTGGTTTCCCAAATACATGACATTGAGGGAGGAGTTCATGCTGCAATGCTGTGCTTCTGGCTCTGTATAGAGTTTAATGCTTATCTGTGAACCTAGACTGCGTGAGGGAGGGTGGTAATGGAGGGAAAGAGAGGCCACGGAGCTTCATTGTGTGCCGAAGTCGTTTCACCTAACATTTCACCTTGTTGGCATTTTGCACAGCTGTAACTTTGAAGCTGCTATTTCATAAAAATATTTTTAAAATAGATATTTTACACTATATGCCTGTTGTAAAGGTGAAGTGCGCAATGTTTCACATTTAAGGTGATTCTTGGGTTGACAGTAAAGTTACTCCCTTTTATGAGATGTCAGAAATAGTGCATGTTTTGTTAAAAAAAAAAAAAAAAAAAAAAACAGCAAAGGTCCCATAGGGTTTTCTAAACTTAATGTGTTCCTTTGGATATTTGAAATAAAAACCAATTCTTGATTCCCTCACCTGAAAATTTATTGATATTTTTATGTAGCAATCAAATCTTATAGTTCATCCTTTTGCATCCAAGTTAAGTGACTTATTTATATAAAAATATTAAAGTAAAAATGAATTGGGGTTTAAAAATACACGATTCTAACATTGGAATTTGACCAACAACAAAAGATAAATGAATGAAGTCTATCCAGTACTATTTACCTTTTAAAATGTGAAAATCTATATGCCAGCTAATGGCCCAATGATTTTAGAATGCATAATAAGTAATAGTTTTACTTATTTTGTGTAACGTTCAATGTGATAAAATTATTTGACTATTATATAGGCCTTCAGTGGAATAGTACATAAAGTTATAACAAAAGATTGAATGGCAAAATTTCTCTGAAATTACAACCTAAATATACACACATGCTCACACTTGTGCACGTGCACACACACACACACACACACACACTCCCATATCAGGTTAAACAAATGTCTGTGAGAAGCCTGGACCTTATCTTGACATGTAAATAGTACATTTACTTAAGAGTTTCTGTGATTGTGACATATTTTGTTTTCTTTGAGATTTGAAAATGAATGTAAGAATAGATTTACTGAAGTAAATTAATATTATAAGCTTTACTTCTAAGTGAAACTGCTCTTATATTCCCTCTCTGTACTTAATCAAAACATACAAGACTTCTCGTGAGCATTGTACCTCAGTAGTTTTTTCTCTCTCTCTCTCCTTCTCTCTCTTATTCTCTCTGTAAATAATTTCACTATGAAAAAAGACTCATGTTGGAAAGAAATAAATGTATTAAAGTTGAGATTTCAAATGGTATATATAGAAGTATATGAATGCACTATAAAATATGACAGGTTCACATCAGTCATGGAAATTTTCATGCCCAAGTTTTGTAGCTTTTAGAATATAAAGTATCTGAGGAGGAAATATTTTGGGAAAGACAAACTTTTGATTAATTGATAGATTCAGAAAATATTAAAATATCAATTAAAATTCAGGAAAATCCAAAAGCTTGACTGTCTTTTAGTTTTTGGTAAAACAAGTGTATGTGTACCCTTAACTACTTTATTTATATAAAGGTATAATCACAAAATGCTCGGCTGAGAAAGCTGAACTCTGCCACTCACTGATGCAAACATGGAGATACTGCCCTCAGTTTCTTCCTGTTATTGTGAATCTTCCTTTTCCACACTCCTCTTACAGTGTCCATTTACATGACATCTACATAAGTGTTTCTGGAGAAATGAGCAGGACTTGTAAATGTACATTTGTCTGTTAAGCTATTGCTTTTTTGTTCAGATTGCTATAAATACACAACTTCCTATCATTTAGCATTCCTTTTTTAGTTAAATTACATTCATTTTGACATTTTTTTGTCCTCCATGGATACCAAACCTAACAACATAATAGAATTCATTTTCATTTTATTTCATTATATATATACATAGATAGATAGATAGATAGATAGATAGATAGATAGATAGATAGATAGATAGATAGATAGATAGGTTATATACTATTATCCCCTCGCCCAACTCCTGTTACTCTGGGGCCCCTTCTCAGTGGGGTTATAATTATCACTGTGGGGTCATGAAGGCCTGTCAGTCCCTGTGAGGTAGTGGGGGGTCTACTTTCCCACTCTGTGGCTCTTACAGTCTTTCCACTCCCTCTTCCGCAATATTCCCTGAGCCATGTCTGGCCTGTTTGCAGTCTGATTTAATGTTTTTATAGCAAAAGGAAGTAACAATACCAATTAAGGACTGGGAAATAAATATATCAATCTTTATTTTCCATTTAATTACTTTTAGGATTGAACTTTGTGACTTCAAATATATTAAGTAAACATTCTACCATACTTTATCAACCAAAAATATGTTTCATGCTCAGTCTGCTTCTTGACCTCTTGCTATATTCAACTATTTAATATAACCAAAGTTGAAAATAATTCATTAAATTATATAATACATTTATCAGGTGCTATAAGAAGAAAATACATTATCTAATAGAAAATGGCTTTAGGACTGGAGAGATGGTTCAGCAGTTAAGGCACTTGTCTGCAAAGCCTAATGACCCTGGTTCGATTCCCCAGTACCCACATAAAGCCAGATGTACAAAGCAGCACATGCATTAGAGTTTTCAGAGGCTAGATGCTCTAGTGTGTCCATTATTTCTCTCTTTCCCTCTCTCTCTTTCTCTCTCCTTTCCCTCTGTTTGAAAAAAAAAATATTAAAAAGAGAAAATGATTTTAAGTGAGTATGCATGGTCTTTCCAATTATGGACTAGAATTTGTCTGGTAATATAATGTTTTCATATTTAGTTGTGTGAGAAATACTGATTACTGAAAAGGATAAGTAATTCAAGCTTTATAGTTAGCATGATCCTAGTCCAACATGAATAATAGAACACTCGTGTGCATATTCTAGACTATATGTAATAATTAACTTCCTTCAATCCTAAATGTTCTGTTCCTAGTTCCTTCATCTTGAAATTAGCTAGGGAATAAGGAATTAGTTCAAAGAAAAGTATTGTGTTACAGTTCAAATAATAATGTTATCTTGTAAATTCATGTAAAGCTTAATCTCCCAAATGAATGCTAATGAGAAACATCATCTATAGAAAGTGGTAACTATGATTAAGAATGTAATTTGAACCTGGTGTGGTGGCACATGGAGAGGTAGGAGGATCCTGGAGTGTTTGAGGCCACCTTGAGACTATATAGTGAATTTCAGGTCACCCTGAGCTAGAGTGAGACCCTACCTCAGGAAAAAAAAAAAAAAAAAAAAGAATGTGATTTGAACCTTTATGAAGGGTCCAAGGGCAGAGTATCTTACTCTTCTTATGCTTCTGTCCCTTCTACATGTAAGAACCCAGGATTTCTTCCCCATTCTAAGCACTGTTCTAGGAAGTTGATCTGATGAAACACCAAGCCTGCTGCCATCTTGACCTTGGTATAAAAAATACTTTATGATATTTTAATACCAACATTTAAAAGCTACCAAATGAAGCTACCAAAATGCCTCCATCATTCACCACACATACTTTCAGACAGCAAAGTCAAGAACCTTACTTATTTTTTAATCCAGTTGGTGCCACAATTGAAGGCATGTGTTTATAGCACCAAACTGTAAATGAAATTAAATGATTTGGAGTGACAAAAAGCAAGAATCATGTAATAACAAAGATTATCCCTAAATGTGGGTCAAGAATCACGTAGGAAGTATGCTCACTTTTTATTGTTTGCTTACATGTGGAAACAAATACAGATACAAGATGACTACTTTAAACATAGAAAAGTGGAACAAGTTCTGCATATTATGCCTTAAAAACCAATCTTGAAACACCAGAACACTCCTTTTTCTTAAGATTCTAGTCCATAACTATGTCTGCATGAAAAGTGAATCATTCTTATTCTTTACTTCTTTTAATAAGAGCTATAGATTCTGGCCTCTAAAATTCCATAATTAAAAATTGCAGTACATTAATTCTTTTAATTACAGTTTGTGCACTTTTCAATATCATGCCATTCTTGATATAGATAATGCTCTTTCATTTCTTGAAATAACTTGGAAGCAATTTCCCCTGTCTGACCTGTGTTCTGCCCTCTCACTATTTTCAGATATTGTTTTGGTAGCCTCTTACCTTTTAAAATCTACTACATTTTTTTCTAACTTCTTGATGATTTTTTTCTTAGCATAATAATACATCTTGATTTAGAAATGAATTTTATGTTATCAAATTGAAGATCATTTCATCATGCTTTATTTTCAAAATACATTTCTTCATTTATTTTGAGAAAAGTGATAGTTCAATAACATGATACCTTTTATATGCTATGTTATATTGACCATAAAATGCTATTACCCAAATACTATGATCTGGTATTTTATATACATTTGATGACTATTAGCTATAAGTATCAACCCCACATTTCTTCTCGCTTATATCTGGCAAGTGGATAAGAAAGATCATGGATTATCTCTACCTCAGTCTCAGCAGTGCAAACTTATCCCTGTCACATTCTTTATTCACTAAAAGGCCTCACCCTAGCCAATCAGAATCTGCTTCTGTCTTTTCTGCTCTGAGCACTAACTCATATTTTGTATTCTGTAGCTAGAACAGTTGTCAGATTCCATATTCAAATTAGTAATTTCTGGAGGATCTAATGTCTATGAGCAGCTATAAAATACTAGTTAAATTTCTGCACTATATAGTGTCATCTGGCTATGTCACACAAGTAATATGAATTCACCTAAAATTATTTTCCATTGGCAAAATAGGTAGGTTTGGTAGAAACATCGAAGCAAGCTTAGGAAAGCATGTAAAGATACCATTCTACGAAGGGAACCAAGCTGACCGAACAGGCTTATACTACTACATGTATGCAGAAACTAACTACATTAAATCACCATGTTTCAGGAGAAGACAGGCAGTGTCTATTTCAACCCCATAATTTCTCTTTGAAACTTTATTTTCCATTTCCAATAATATTCTCACTTTGTTCATACATTCTTCTTCTGTCCCCATAAGTATTTCACAAGAGTTGTTTTTAATTTGCTGTTTTTGTTTGGGTCAGTTTATGCATAGTCATCTTGTTCTTTTATTTAGAATGCAGTTTCTCATTTGTCCTTTACCCTTGATCACTACGTCTCTTTGCATTAGGCAAAGCAGTCACCACTACCATCATTTAGAAACTGGCCTTGCACAGAGTAAGACCATGTCAATCAGTGTGCCCAAAGAGTCTGGAGGTCCTTAAAAACTTTGTGTTACTGCTACTGTCTTTCTGAACCCCAAGTCATGTCAATTACCCACCAAAGGGAGGCTGAAGCCAGTTACTCAGGAAATTTCCAGAAAGGTTGGCTCACTGAACATTTACTCTACCTCCCCTCTCTATATCCCATCTGAGGAGAACCTTTGTCCTAGATTTTTTTTTTTCACTTGCTCAGCTAAGGAAAGGAATTATGGAGGCTGGAGAAATGGCTTAGCCATTAAAAAATCTTGCTTGCAATGTCTTGTGATCTCAGTTTGATTCCCCAGCACAGACACACAAAGTAGTACATGCATTTTCAGTCCTTGAGCCTTGTGACCCATTCTCTCTTTCTTTCTCTCAAATAAATGAATAAATATGTATTTTTAAAGGAAGGGATTTGGGGAACTGGTTGCATGTCAGGTGAAACCACCTTGCTCACTTTTTACAATTAAATTTTACATTAATTTTACATTAATTGTTGCTGAATTGTGTGTATTGGGAAGGGGAGTATAGAGCTTCCTATAGTGCCATCTTTTAATACTTTGTATATTATTCCCTTAATTTAACATGACCATTTGATCTTTAAAATAAATTGATACAGTAGTTTCTTTTTAACTCATTATTTAGATACCTATAAAATAATTCTTCCAGTTGAGCATTTTTAAAAAATTTTTATTTATTTATTTGCAAGCAGAGAGATAGAGAGATAGAAGAGAGGCAGACAGAGAGGAATGGGCACGCCAGGGCCTCTAGGTGCTGCAAATGAACTCCAGATGCATGTGCCCCTTGTGCATCTGGCTTATGTGGGTCCTGGAGAATCGAACCGGGATCCTTTGGCTTCACAGGCAAATGCCATAACTGCTAAGCCATTTCTCCAGCCCAGATACTAGTCTTTTTATTGAAGACATTTAAATTCAGTTTTGTTGTATTTTCACTATCTACTTAAAATTATGGCTGTGGGGATGGAAAGATGGCTTGGTGGTTAAGGTGTTTGCCTGCAAAGCCAAAGGACCCAGGTTCAGTTCCCCAGTGACCACATAAATCCAAATACACAAGGTGGATTATACATCTGGGGTTTGTTTGCAACTGACTGGAGGCCATGACATGCCCATTCTTTCTGTCTGTCTGTCTCTCTCTCTTTTTCTCTCTCTCTGTGTCTTTCTCTCAGATCAATAAATAAAATATTTTAAAAAGTTTGCCTGCTATATTGATATTCATAATAAAATTTGATTTTATATATCCATTTATAAAAATATTCAGATAGGTTTTAAAATTTTATGTTCAGATTGATATGGAATATATTACTGACATGAAATATTCATTCACAAATTGGCTAGGGAATATATACTGAACAGATTTCTTTTTTTTTTTTTTTTTTTTTTTTTTTTTTTTTTGGGTTTTTTGAGGTAGGGTCTCACTCTGGTCCAGGCTGACCTGGAATTCACTATGTAGTCTCAGGATGGCCTCGAACTCTTGGTGATCCTCCTACCTCTGCCTCCCGAGTGCTGGGATTAAAGGCATGCGCCACCACGCCCGGCATGAACAGATTTCTTTATTAATTCTAGACACTATTTATACAAATAAATATATCATTCACTAACTAAAAATCCTGAAACTAAACAAACTTTGAGAACTATTGTAGCCAAAAGAAAATATAAAGTCCCATAGCATGTGAATACTTTTCTCTTTTTCAACATTTATGTTCATTATAATTCTTTGTTGTCTTAACAAAATATTTGTCTTATTTTCTATAATTTTCACTGAGTTTTACTGAGTTGTGCGTAACAAGAATTAACTGCTGAGTATGACCAGTTTAAGACTTACTTTGACATCTTATCTTCTACTTAAATGGAAAAAATATATATATGTGAGGCAAAACTATCAGGACAATTGTATTTTAGACTTGTAAATCAGGTACTAAGTAGCTTTTGACTCAGGTTCCCCAGATTGCTTTTACTTATTTGGAAGATGTCAATATGTATTTTTATATATAAAGCCTGTTTATTTACTTATTTATCCAAATTCTATAGTTAGGGGATGGAGAGAGGACTCCATGGTTAAAGGTGCTTCCTTGCAAAGCTTGTTGTCCCAGGTTGAATTCCCCAGACAACAACATAAAGCCAGATGCACAAATTGTTGCATGTGTTTGCAAGGGCAAGATGCTCTGACATATCCATTCTCTCTCTTTGATAAATAATTATTTCAAAAATATTTATAGTAAATTGCTATTTTTGTCTTTCAATTCATGAACATACATTTGTAATTTTTCTCAAAGGGATAAAAGGAAATAGGAATTGTTCACAACATTTTCTGTAAATCTTATAGTTTACATTTATAATCTTGTTTTTATTTTGAAAAAAATGCCTTATTTCTATTCTTTTATGAGTTGACTATTCAAAATAGCACATTAAATTCCTATATACAACATGTCTTTGCTATGATAATTTTAGCAATAAATTATGTATAAATCTATTCACTTTCAAAATTAATTAATTATGAAAAATACATAATGAAAAAAGATCACCTGGAAACACTAACAGCATCTCAGTGAGATTCCTCTCATTGTGTCGAATGCTAAAAGTGCTTTGTAAGCAACAATCCAGACATAATCAACAGCTGAGGGAGGAATCATGCTTTGTGTAATTGTTTGCTTATGTAAAAAATATTTACTGTTTGAGAACAGAAAACATATGAAGTAAAGATATCTCCATGTGTGTACAATGGTTCTGCTATTTAGAATGTCCATTCTCTTTAAAAAGGCAAACTGATTTTCCAAGGACAGATTAAAATGTAAAGCATCGGCCGGGAGTGGTGGCGCACACCTTGAATCCCAGCACTCGGGAGGCAGAGGTAGGAGGATCACCAAGAGTTCGAGGCCACCCTGACACTACATAGCTAATTCCATGTCAGCCTGGGCCAGAGTGAGACCCTATCTTGAAAAAAAAAAAAAAAAAAAAAAAAAAAAAAAAGTTAAAACATCAGGCTGGAGAGATGGCTTAACGGTTAAGGCGCCTGCCTCCTAAGCTTAAGAACACTGGTTCCATTCTCCAGCCATTCCAAACTCCAGGTCCCACGTTTAGCCAGATGCAAAGGGCGCAATGCTGCACTTGACCACAAGGGGGCACACACATCTGGATTTCATTCACAGCAGCTGAGAGGCTGCTGGTGCGCCCATCTCTGTCTTCCTCTCCCTCTCTCTCTGTCTCTCTCTGTGTCTCTCTCAAAAAAAAAAAAATGTAAAACATCACATTTTAAGATAAAGAAGACAATAGATCTTTGAAAATTTAGAGAGAAGTTTGTAGATATTGAAAGATGAGAACATTAGGTAGCAGCTAAGTGTGTGTGGCACCATAGAAGTGGATATTGAACTCTCTGTACTGAGACTGTAGACTTTCCATGAGTTTCTTTTGGTCAAGATGTGGGCAGATACTCTGGGGGTAATAGTGAGATAATCATCTGCAAATCTATCATAGGTGACCGGCACTTAAATGTAGGTCTTTCAATATTTTACTGGGGCTACATAAGAAGTGGACTTGATTATATTACAGTGAATAGGAAGAAGTCTTGTCAATGACAATGAATTCTTAACAGAATTGCTAAAAGCCACTTTGAATTGTGCAGAATAATATTTAGATGGAATAAGTTTTTACTTGTAGTATCTTATAATAATAATTCATAATTTTATATACAGCATATTCTTTCTCTCTACTTCTTATACTGTAATAATCATAAGACAAATACACTTAAAGTAGACAGGAAAGCTTCTGTACTCATGGTCTAATTCATTGAAGGAGGTTGATCATAGGAGGGGCAATATTCAGGTTACTCTCAGGTCATCACTAGCATTGTGAGGAAACAAAACAATTCACCAGAGGAGATGGCACAAGGCTCAGGAACCCTGGTCAGTGGAGGATTTCTGAAGAGGCCCACCATCAAGTACCTTCATGACAGTAAGACAGCTGTCTGGGTATCCCAGTAAACACACCTGCTAAAGATAAGTGAGAAAACAGTGTCTTAATATTAAAACACAGTTGTATTTAAACAATTTACTACAGCAGCCCCCTGTTGTGGGAAGTTTTGCTTTATGTGGTTTCAGTACCTCATGGTCAACACTACTCTGAAAATATTAAATTTAACAATCACAGAAATAAATAATTTGTAAACCCTAAACTATGCACAACTCTGGATAGTGTGGAGGAAAATGTGAAAGCTTAGCATAGATGTATATATAGGGGAAAACAGGATTTATAACAATAACTATTGGCTGAGGTTTTAGCCTCTGTTGAAGGTATTGAAATGTGTAGTCCATGAGCAAAGTATTTCTATGGGTTATGCTGAAGTAGCCCCTGCAATACTGTATCCCACAAACATCCTCCTAAATATAGCTTACTGATATGTTTAGGATGCACAGAATTGATTTCAATCTTTTACATAGGATTTTGCACTTTCTAGATGATTTATACAGCAAAATCCTCCAGGGTTTCCCTTGTATCTCAAATCTATCTACTAATGATAACTTAGTATGAACTCCCATATTCTAGAACACATAATTAAATTGAATAAAATGTCAGTACAATTTAAAGTCAGTCAATAAACCATAGTTAAATCTATATGCACATAATTTACCAAATGAATATAACCCTATTTGCTAAAAAAAAATATGTTGCTATGGTCATCCATTGATTAATTCACCCAATAAGTGATTTCTTCTTTAAGTAATTTATTCAATAGGGCCCTACTGGAAGCAGTTACTATTGTAAACAGATTAAGTACTCTGCTTTTTATGTGGCTTATATTCTAGTGGGAACAAAGAAAATAAGATAGTTATCACACATGCACATTATGTTACATACTAAGAAAACTATATATCAACACAGGGTTATTGAAAAGTTGAAACAGAAGACATAATTATATATGGGATGATAGAGAAATTTTCACATAGAGGAGTATACTTGAGTTAAGAACCAAAAGAGGGAATGACTCTAGACATAGCTTTAGCCATGTTCCAAATATGAACATTCTAGTAAAAACAAAATAAATACTGGTAAATACAAAGTGTCAGAACATTTCTTGTGTAATTAAGGAAGACTGTAGAATCCAATGAGCTACAACTGAATGAGCAAGGTAGAGAAGACTACTTAACATTTTGAGAGGAAAAGGTTAATCATTGATTTTTTTTCAAGAGATTATCATCAGAACTGATTCTGAGCAGAAAGGTAGAATAATCAGATACACAATCAGCTCTTGAGTTATGGTGATTAGACTACATGATTGTTAATCCTGATTATTATTCTGAAAGTACATTTATATAACCGTTTTATTTTCTCTTTCAATTCTGTAATCAATGAGCTTCATGACATATTCAACACTGTATTATAATGATGCTTTGTATTAGATGAGTTTTTCCAACAGTTGGCTAAAATAAGTGTTCTGAAGACATAGGCTAAACTTTCATGTTTGGTTTTTGGAGTAAATGCACCTTGGCTTATGATATTCTCAATTTACAAAGGGTTATTTGAACATAATCTTATTGTAAGTCAAGGTGTGTCTGTATATTGAATGTAATACTCTTTTTGCATGGCAAAGATTAGCCTTTTGGAGGGTTCAGTCTATTACTTAAACAAGGTGTTATATGCCAATTTATATACAGTTTACTATGTGGTTTTCATGCAAAAGTTGTTTTCACAAATGGTCAAGGTTTACTGAAAGGATTTATTGCAATAAAGTGTAGTCGTCGCATGACAGAAGGTGGGAAGATGAAAGTGTCTATGCAACCATCTTTGAAGATTTAACAAAAGAAGTCCAACATGTGTTCTGTTCACGGTTCTAGCATACCATATCTTAGACGTAGCATACTGAAACCTTAGCATAACCTATAAATTAAAATAAAACTGAAAGCAAGTGAATTTTCATTCATTTTCAAAGGAGATTTTCTATTATTAAGCTTTTGCTAGTAATGCAGTATTCAATGAAAAGAGAAAGCTTAACTCTTTTAAAAAACAGAAAACATCAGATAACATAAAAATTCATATACATGCTCAAAAATCTTCTCTATCTTACCATCTGGGAAATTATAGAGATAATTTTACACAAATTTCACTGCAGGTGGTAGAGCCGAAAACTCTTGGCTCCCTGTTAGTTATCTGACTTAGAAATATGCAGATAAATAACCATGCAGTATATTTATAGTCATATCTGTAATTTACCATAGTTTAAATTGTATGAAAACAGATGTTAGAGTTAAGCATCTAGTGAAAGAATAAATTGCATTGCACATGAAAATAATCCATCCTATATTAAAATAAGACTTTTGAAATAATAATGTGTATAGTTGCTATGAATTCATGTGGTCCTTTTAACATTAAGCTGCCAATATTTATTGATAGCTATTTTTTTCTTTTCTTATTCATTTTCCTCTCTACTTATGCTAAGCCATCTGTTATAAACTTAGATTTATTTATTTATAAAAACACATTTTACTTGGCCAGAGACAATAAGAATTTAGTCTGTAATGGCATTTCATACTTCTTTTTTGATCCCTGTGGAGAAGGAAATCTCAAGTTGACCTTCATGTACCTATATAAGGAAAGCTATTATTGAACTGCTTTGTTTGATAATGTGGTCTAATTCCACAGAAATAGTAAAATTGAAAAAGCGGGTAATCATATTTGAAAAGGGGTAGGTTTATCCATTCAGCAGAGATTAGGAAAGACCAAAACAATATTCGGGATGATGTTCTCATTTAGGACAAGATGAAAGGGGGCTTGAAAAGAGGTACACTGATTCAAAAATCATTCAAGAACCAAAGAATTATTTACATGTAAACAGAAAGCAAGCCTCACAATTTCTGTACTTCACACTTTATGGCAAGTGGCCTCTAATGAAGAAGTAAATAGTTTGTACCCTGTTTAATATTTCTATTAATACATAGGCATATGCAATTTATAATATTTGTGCTATAAATAATAAAAATGCCAATTAAGGTTAGTATGAGTTAAAATGTTGATAATGAAGCAAAGGGAAATTTTGTATAATTATCTTTCCTTCCTCAATCATTATTGAATGATATGCATTTGATTTCTAAACAAGTTGCTAAGACCAGAAGAAAGCAAGCATTATTCTGAAAAGAGCAGAATCCACAGAGAACTTAGAAAAAAAAGTCTTCCCAAGTTTAAATTAAATTATTGTATGTTAGATTCAGATAGTTCAATGAAAGCTATAACATCCTCTCAGGAAAATGTTTCCATTACAGGCAGTGGTCAACAACCATCCACAAGACAAAAGCTTTTATCTTTAATTAATTCTTCTCTTAAATCTCTCTTGTTCATGGAATGAATACCCACTAGGTTACAGTTTTGAAGTAGATTGTGTGAAAGAAGAGAAGCAATGCATATTTCATTCCTCCCAGGACATAGAACCATGCAACACAAGCATTGTAAACCTTATAGAGGTTACTGTAACCTATTATGGATGCAAAGAAAGGAGGTAAAATACAGACAGATTTTATTCTTTTGATGGTGTTTAACAAGGAATCGATTGAAGGGAAACTCTCCCAGAGAAATGTGACTGTGATACCTGTGGAGCTTAGCTAGTGTCTTTGTAGTAAGTGAATGTTGAAGATAATCAAGACACTGAAAGAAAGTAAGCAGACACATACCCTGTGGGAAAGTGGGTGTGCCTATTGGTAGAAATCTTAAACCACTAAAGGAATCCAGATTACCCACTGCAAGGCAAATAGGTTGGAAAAGCACTTTTGCCTAAATTCTCATCTAATCTGTTAAGAATTAAAAGGAAAAGTATTGGAAGATGAGGAGATAGCTCAGTCTGTAAAGTGTTTACCGTGCAAACATGAGGACCTGAGTTGAGTTTCCAGCAACCACATAAATGTTAAGTATAGTGGTACCCGCCTATAATAACCATGCTGGGGAGGTTGTAACAGTGGGTTACTGGACTCACTGGCCAGCTAGTCTTGTTTACTTGAAATTCTTCAGCCCAGTAAAAGATCCTGTCCCAAAAAAGAGGTACACAGTATACCTGAAGATAACACCTAAGATTGTCCTATGACAGCCACACAAAAATGCATACAAGTGGACAGCACCTGCACACACATATGTGTCCATATGCATATGAATACACATAGACACATGTATGTACATTCATATTCACTAGCAAAAATTGAAGTGTTTGTAATTTTATTTATATTATAAGCACTTATATTAAAATCTTCAGAAGAATTTTAATGATAATACTGCTTATATTTACTTATAAAAGTTTTTATTTAATGTAATTCATTCCTTTATTATACCATAGGCTTTTCTGTCTCAGAGTATTTCTCAGTTTACCTTAAGTTAGAAATATATTTCATAAATAGATATAATCTCAGGCATCATTTTATCCTATATTTATTCAATCATATCCATTAATAAAAGCTATTGAATTTTTGGAAATAAGAGGGAAAGTATGCACGCACATTCATCAATGTCATCTGAAAATACTGCCTGACAAAGTTGTCCAAGACCAATTTACTAGCAGAATCTAATTTTTAACTTATTGTTTCCTATTAATTAGAAAATAAACTGCATTAATAGTTAATTTGTAGAGAATAGAATGAAAATGATACCTTAAATCTGGTAGAAAAAAGGCCAGTAAAGATTATGGTTTAAACCAGATGAGGTGGCACACATCTTTAATCTCAGCACTCAGGAGGCAGAAGCAGATCGAGATCCTACCAGTCAGGACACTGACCAGCCTTGTATTGCATCGAGCATGTTTATAATAGATTTCTTGGCTGTCCTTTGTATACATCCTTTGATGTATTTAATATACATCAGAATTCTGCTCTGTTGAATCCATCCTTAACAAAATAAACTATAAGATAACCAAATAGTCAGTTGTGGTGTCACATGCCAGTAGGATATTGCTGAAGAGGTGGAGGCAGGAAGATAACCAAATACTTATATTACAATCAGACTTTTAATATTGAGAATTAAGTTTTGCCATACACTGAGATGATTCAAAGCCATCTTTAACATGCATCAATATTTTCAGCTGAGCCCTATGGCAAAAACTTAACATTATTTGTTTAATTCTCATTCCTTTTAATTAGCTTTCTTTTTCTGCATAAACATTTGCCATAATCTTAGCATCTTAATGCAGAACAAATTTATTTTAATTTTTCAGTTTCCATGTATGAGGCATTTGGCATGTCCTGGCTGAGTCCTCAGACTACGGCTCCTGGCAATGATACTAAGGTGTTTCGTAGGGATGTATTCCCATCAGTATGCTTAGCAATCCTTCTTAAACTCTACCTATGGTTGCTTAATTCAACTTCTTACAACTGGTCCACAGATGTCCCCAACTTATTATAGGATTTGAGCAAGGGAATATTCTCATTATTTATTATTTGATAAATAAAGTTTGGAATTGGGCTGGAGAGATGGCTTAGCAGTAAAGGCACTTGTCTGTGAAGCCTAAGGACCTGGGTTTGATGCCTCAGTACCCATGTAAACCAGATACTCAAGGTGGTGCATGTGTCTGAAGTTTGTTTGCAGTGTTTGGAGGTCCTGGCACTCCCATTCTCTCTCTCTCTCTATCTGCCTCTTCCTCCGTCTATCTTTCTCCCTCTTTCCCTCTCTCTTAAGTAAATAAGTAAATAAAATATTTTTTTAAAAATTGGAAATAAAGTGAGATTGATTATACATTATCACAGGACAAAGTTGTTCCAGATATTCACATCTATCTCACTTGGCAAATAACCTATCATTCCAACTGAAATGAGCAATATGGAATTTTACACAAATAAGACATCAATTTTATATGTTCAGTAAGAGGGATTTAAGTTCACCTGTGGAATGTACTAAAGGATTTCTCAATCCTTAGATAGAATGATTTGAATTTGAGAAAAATGAGTATATTATTTTGTGTTCTCTGCAGAGAGTTCTGTAGCTAAGGAAAAGGCAGTCACTCTTCCACAGTCACAATGCTCCCAGTTCCTTAGAGGAAGTGGTCACTGACCCTTTGATATCAGAATAAAACTGTCTTTATATTCTGTTTAGGTAGAAAAATATTGCAATGGGAAGAATATCCAGAGGAAGACAGGAGAAAGATATCTGAACATGTAGGAGTTAAATCTGAGTCACTGTAGTCTGTTCTTTTACAGATTCTTTACTAGCATATGTCTCTGACTTCATGAAATACACATTCAAGGAAAGAAATATTCATGTAAAGGGTAGGGATATGGTTTAGTAGTAGAATGCTTTTCTGCATTCCCAAGACCTTGCTTCATTACTACTTCCACTGTTCCATCATCAAAAGACAGAAGAGTAAATTCTAGGAATTTTTAAGATACTATGTGTGCTTGACAAAAATAGGGAAAACAATATACCTTCAAGTCCAAGTTTCCTTGGTCTTCAAGCTTTACTTACTTGCAGTATGTTGATAAAGTTATAAAGAAAAAAAAAACCTTTATTTCTTTTTATTTTCAGTGAAGATTATGATTTAATAACTGCAATATGTGTAAGGTCATTTTTTTTTTGCTTTATTATTGAGCAATTACACCAAACATGTACTCTATTAAGCAATCTGGTAACTACAGGAGATGCTGATCTCAGCAAGGCCCTCTTTCCATTATGTCATTATTTATTGTAAATAGGTGTCAGTCCCAGTGTGAGAGGAGCACACTCTATATTCTGTAAAGAAGGCTGTTCCACTCTGACTTAGTATGGGTCACTTGTGAAGGATAAAAAAAGAAGAAAAAAAAAAGAAAAAAAGAAAAAAAATCCTCATCTACATTACAATATTGCCTTCAGAGTTTTGCCCATGTGTGGTCTTTCAGATTCCTGAATAAGAAATGAATGTTTTATTAGACACAGAATATTAAATCAACTTTCAATTTGGTCAGATGTGAAAAATGAGATTATTGACTTACAAACTAGGAAAGTCTCAAGCCTAATGGCCACAGTATAAAATGAGATCAAACATTATTTTCAAATGCTAATTATATCTAAATGAAATGTGCACCATAATAAGCTAATACAAAATTAGTGGCAATGTAAAGTATACTAAATAATTATGGTGATATAGTATTTTCTGTTCTGTAAAATTTTCTTCCACAAATTTCCCAAAAGGAACTCCTAAACCCACTTATTTCAAAGCCATTATAGAAATCTTCATAAAAACAAAGCATGAAGAGGTGGAGGGAAGAAGCAAGACAGAAAGAACAGAAAGGGAAAAGGGGGGGTGAAGGATAGAGACAGAGTGATTGAAAAATAAAATATCTGTGAAGGAAAAAAGAATAGTGTTTAAGAATCAAAATACTTAGGGTACAAAGATGCTGTTCTCTAGTAAGATACAAACTTCCTGTGTTGAAAATAGTACTGTAGCTGTAGAAGTAGTGTTATCCTCACCTTGAATCTTGAATAGTCTTAGGTTGTCTCAACTTGTTTTCCCATGAATTTCCCCTAGAATATATGCATTTCTATTGAAACAAGAGTCCTGTGTTTCCTCAAAGTTAGCTGATATGTTTGCCTCATTTAATTGCATATACATAATATGAAGAACTGGTCATAATATATATTATCTGGTCAAGAAATGTTAAATAAATGAATGAATAAATGAATTGAGGAAAGTTAGATCATTTTGAGTACTAAATCCCTTTTCTAAAAGTACAACTTTTCAGAAACATACATATATAAGAATGTAAATTACATCCTGCCAAATCAAATGCCAAACATATTTAACATTGTCTATAATGATCATCTCAATTTAGTTCTCATGTATCCTAGAACTCCTCTTATATGATAATGCTATATTACTGGCTTCTTCTTATATTATGCTAAATATCCAAAGTGGTGATAGAAGAACTGGACTGAGTCCAGTTTGTGTCTAGGCGAACTATTTTCCCCTTCTGTCCTTATGGCTTTTTGCCATAGTTTTATTTTGATTTTAAATTTCAAATAGACATGCTATGAAGTCCAGGCTGCCCTGAACTCACTGAGAAACCCCAACAGGCCCCAAGCTTGTAATACATGTGCTTCAGTCTCCCTGTGAGATCTGGACATGTGCTACTATGCCTGGCTGCTGTGTGGATTTCACGTCCAGAGGATTTTTATACCACTATATGGTATCTGGTCTTTTGTAGCAGTGAATTCTTATGTCCATACAAAAGGAAGATAAGGCTATGATTTAGTTAGAAGAGAAATGCTACAGAACTTATCTTGCAATTGGATTTTTATAACTGGTATTTTGTCATTTAATCATGAGTTTATTTGGATAGACTTTAATGAAAGTGATTTTGGAGTCACTATCAGCACTGTTTGGGTTCTTCTACAGATTCCCTTAATGATGCTCTTACCTCTTATATACATGGCTCAAAATCTTTCTATAGTTCCCATCTTTATTATAGCAGAAAGTCCTGGCTCCCATAAACAGATGACTATCCATGATGTGAAATACAATGCATCCAGTCCAACTTTTAAAATACCTGTGGATTAAGCACTCCCAATACTGTTCAAGCAACCCCATAGTCCAAGATCTCTAAACTGTGAGCTAAGAAACCAAACAGCACATAATGGAAAAACGTTATCATTTACATTGTGAAAGATGGCATTGCTCAATACAATTACAGATCGAACCAATGCAAGATCTAAAACAAATAGGGAAAACATCAAATCCTATACTGTCATGTCCAAAAACTATAGGCGCTGACAAACATGTCTGGAGTTCCAATTCCTCCAGCTGGCCTGCTCACAGCCCGGGGAATAATTCACCCTGGGCCAGCAGCTCTAATCGTCAGCTGTCCCATAGTTCTGGCATTTCCTTAGGTCTCCACTGCAATCCAGGATTCACCCTCATGGCTCCATTAGGCCTTCACACAGGGAATCCTGTCTAACATCACCCAGTGGCCACTTCCAAAAACAGTCTTGCTAATCCTATTACCTTCCTTTCCTGGCTTTGTTAAACGCCAGAGTATCAGGTGAGTTTTCAAATTGTTAACTCTGGGGGGAATAAAGCTGACATTGAAGAGCATGACATTCCTTCCAGCATTCAGGCCCCAATTTTCAAAAGAAATGGCATTCTTCCTGCTGTCCCAATGCAGAACAGCTAGCCCCATCTCAATAGTGGTAATCTCACAAATAATTTCAGTAGAACATCTGTTTCTGCACTATCTCCATCTGTTCACAGCAGTCCATTTCTACACACAACACCACCTTGCATAAGTTCTCAGTGTATGGGAAGAATGCAATCAACCTCTCAACACAATCTTCCTCTAGCTGAGTCTAGGCAAAGTTCTTTCTTCCCTTCATACGGGGCGGCGGGGGGGGGGGGCTTCAATGTCTACATTTCTTTCTGCATCTCCATCTTTCAATTTTTACAAGAATACTCAATAAAACTATGTTTATAGCACTGTAAGGCATCGATTCTTTTCTTTGAATGTTCCTGATTATTGTCAAGTCTACTTCTGTTGTCCTCCATCAAGCTCCCAGTAAATTACAGCATCATATTATTCCTCTCTCACATACATTTCCTTCAGAAGTATCTCAATAGAAGTACATTGATAAATTTGATGATGGGAACTGTGTGGTTAACTGTAACTCGTTTTCTGATATTTTCCAATATTTTGTGATGGTGGAGATGGTGAAAATAGTAACAAACATAGCAATGAAGATAAAAAGACTTTAGTTCTCCATCTACATGGACTTTCCAATTTGAACAGTAGGCCTACTTTACATTTTATAGTTGTATCAGACAAAAGTTCCCTGCCTGCAATTAAATTTGAAGGTATTTGGATTTAGTTTGTGAACAAATATTTTCATCCTGTTTTAAGCTATCATATCTACCAAAGTAGATGTTCAATTGGTGTGTGTAGGATACTGTCTTTTATAATTTCAATGGTTGGAACACATATACTCTTTCTGACAGCTTGTATATTACATCTTTACAAAGCAAAGTGCTACAAGTCACCATAAACCTGCTATTTATTTGAATATTTCAATTTGTTTCTGGAAAAGTATTGTACAACTGCATATTTAAATAAGCTTTCCAGTAAAATTAGATGCAAAATGTATGTAGTTGATTTACAAAAAGGTTATTTGCTTTTTCTCCTATTTTTCATGGAGGACAAAATAAAAACTCATTGCAAAGTTTCACCATGAATAAAAAAAAAAAAAAAGAAAGAAACAGATTTAAATTTATTTTGCAGAGGTTTGTTTAAAAAAATAATAAAAGGAAGCTTGGTATATCTGCAGATCAAATCTCTTTAAACTCAATAGAGCACTTATCTCTTCCCCTCCCCACCCCCCAGAGATAATGCTATCTGTCAGATACTGACAGGAGTAACATAAAGCTATTATAGTCATATTAAAATGACAAAATTTAACTTTTAAAAGGTCTAGGAGACTACAATATGAAAGAAAGGAGGATTAAAAACATAGTTATGCACAAAGAAAAGCCATTAAGGATTCATTCCTAAACACAGAAAAATCTAAAGATGCATTAAAGAAACTGGATGAGGGCTTTAATGTCATGTACATCAGGTGTTCAGGGGACTAGCAAAATTTGATTTCAATTTAACCTTGGCATGAATAATAAGATTTCGCTAATTTTATATATACATATATGTAATTTTATGAAGTGTGATTTTTAATAAAGCTTAAACGCTTTTAAAACATTTGTTTTCAAAAGGGTCCAAAATTGTGCGCATGTATCTCTGAGGTGCGTATGTTGAATCCTGAACCATAACATGATAGGATTAGGAAGATGAACCTTTTGAGGTGATGAAGTTCTGAAGGTGATGATGTCAGGAATAGAATGAGTGCCTTCATAACCAGAAAAGAGGTCCAAGGAAGCTCATTCTCTTTGTTCCTCCTTAAAGGACTGCAGTGAGAAGACAGCCACTGAGGAAGTGGGCAATCCTCAGGCATGAAATATGTTTATGGCTTTAGACTTTGTAGCTTCTAGATCTCAGATAGGGAGGTTTCTGTTACTGATAAACTTTCCAATTTGTTATAGCAGACAGAATAGACTTATCAGAGAAAATGAGATAGCTTAACAATGCCCCAGACCATGGTATCCTTCCCACTGATCTCATAAGTCACATGGTCACTGTTCTGGTGTCACGCCCTAGCTATTTTAAATGGTTAATGTAATGATCTCACCTAAAGGAACTTTTCTATTCATCTTAACAGAGAGATTTTTTTCTTTCCTTCCTCACCTTCTCCCAACTGAAAAAGGTCTATAAGCCCACTGCCTGAAAACTCAGGTTAGCTGTGCTCCTCTCTTGTGAGTCAGCCATGGCAGCTTGTGATTTTCCTGATAAAACTTTTCATCTTTGCCTCAGAGTGGTTTGTGTGGGTTTTCTCTCTCCCAAACCTTACATCTAGTGCTATGACTCGGATAGGAGGCTTCCAGTTGCCCTCTTGGGCAGCCAGACCTCCTTTCCCCTGACCAGACCACCAAGCTGCCACACCCTCTGAAGGCTTTGGACCATCTCTACCTGTGGCTCTCATACCCACCACAATTCAGCCTCACTCTTCTTCCCTTCTTTATCTCCTCCCTCCTTCTCAGTAAGGGTCCCTCTCAGGTTGGCCTGCTCTCGGGTTTAATCACTCCTTATGGAAGATGAGCCGGCACACGAGGCTATCCCCCTCACCCACTTTTGGGCCCCAACCCCAGGTCTCAAGAAAGACATACTTTTGACACCTTGGGTCTCTTTCTTTCCAGTCTACTGCAACCTAAGGTGTGTCTTCTGGTTTGGGACACTGTCTCTGTCCCTCCTTTTCCTCTACCTCCTTAGCTCTCATCTTTCTCTGCCAGCTGCTTCCTCCATCAGGAGCACAGCTGCCCACCTTGCCCACTTACAGGCTAAATAGCTGGCAGTTGTGACCTGGACGGTCTATGCCCAGGTGGGAGGTGCAGGCTTCATTCACCCTAATGGGCCAGGGGATCATATTGGTGTTCTGTGTACACCCAGCTCCCACCCTTGTTTTGCTTTTTCTCTGTCTCTTCTCACTAACCCTTTTACTATACTCTCAGGGTTCCATGCAAAATAAAACCTCTAAACCAATTTCTACTACCCGCCTGGCCCATCTCCTTAAGAACTTAAAACCTCTATGACTCTTGGATGACATCAAACCTTGTCGTTTGATCTTTCTCTGCAACTTTGCCTGGCAACAATATAAGCTTGACAATGGGTCCAAATGTCCTGAAAATGGCACTTTTGATTTCCAAATTCTCACTGATTTAGAAAACTTCTGCCAACATATAGGTAGGTGGTCTGAAATACTGTATATTCAGGCATTTTTCACTCTACATGCACAGCCTTCTCTGTGCTGTAGGTGCTCTTCTCACCAGCTCCTTCTAGCCAAGTCTCAGGAATGTGCCCTAATTCATCGCCTCCCCCATACTCTTCCTAACCCTCTGTTTTTGACCTGTATGCCATAGATGACCTGACCACAACAGCTCCTCCAGCTCTTCCAGCTCCCTCAGCCTCTGCTTATCCCCTGCCCAGTGCCCTCCTACCCTTCATTGGCCTCTGTGCCCCCTGCCACCATAGCCCATCTCCTCTCTTCCTCTTCCCCTCCAGCCCAATGTACTCATTCTTGCAGAGATGGAATGTACCCTTTATGTGAGGTCATAGGCGCTGAAGGAATCATTCATGTTCATGTTCTTTTTTCTATTTCTGATTTCTTCCAGATTTAGAAACTTCTAGAGTTTTTCTCCATTGATACAATATTCTATACAAAAGAATTTCACTATGTCACCCGGGCCTATGGCCTAACCTGGCATGATCTCTTTGTAGTTCTTTCCTCTGCTCTCACTCCTGATGGACGGGAATGTGTCTGTGTAGCCTTTCAGGCCAATGGGGGTGAGGATCACTTAACTGACAACAATTTCTCAGTGGGCATGCTTGCTCTCCCCAGAGAGGACCCTGACTGGGGATGACATGTTCCCACTAACTAGCTCCAACTAGTGGCCTGTAGCAGACAGTTTCAGGTTCGCTGAGATGAACTTCCAGACCAGGCACAGTTATGGAGGAAGGGATATTATTTATTGAAGCTTACAGGTCCAGGGGAAGTTCCATAAAGTCAGGAGAAACAGCCTGCTCTTCACAAGGCCGAGCAGAGAGAACAAAAGCCAACCAGCCACCACAGCACACAGAGCAAAACTACAGCCAAAAGGTCACACAGCACACTTCAGGAACTCCTGCTAGGCACATTTGCATATCTTTACAATGGAATCTCAAGCCCACCATTAACACCTTAAGATCAGCCCCCAGTGACATTGCCTCTAGCAAGGTGATTGCAGATGCAAACTATAACTAATAAAATACTGAATATATTGGGGGACATATATTCAAACTACCACATGGCCCATGATTGGATGTTTCTTTGCCTCCTGTCTGGCCTTCAAAAAGCATCCCATAAGTTTATTGTCAGTTTGGAAAACTCTGGACACTTACCCAAAGGCCTAATGAAAATCCAGCTCAACTTATGGGATGCCTAACTGAGGCACTCAATACACTCGATTTGACCCCATCCCAAGAGGGCATGTTGGCTCTCAACGCCCATTTGCTGTCCCCATCTGCCCCTGACATCAGGAAAAAAAGTTAAACAACTAGAAAAGATCCCTCAAACCCCTCAAGATGATCTGCTTGACCTGACATTTAAAGTTTTTAATAATAGAGATGACCCCCAGCTATTTGGTGAAGCTCTCTCCACTGACCTTTTGTCACTGGATCAGTCACCCAGCACACTTTTACAATTTGTAGATGATCTGCTGCTCCTCTCACTCTCTCTTTCTCTATCTAAACTATATACCAACACACTCCTTAACTTTCTCGGCTCTCAAGGATATCAAGTTTCCCCCCGAAAAAGCTCAACGATCTTTAACCTAAGTTAGGTAGCTGGGCTTTATCCTTACCCCCACCTCACAAATGACATCTTAACTCCCTCTCCCCACCTACCTCTAAGGAAGAAATCCTCTCTTTTCTTGGCTTTGCTGTGTTCTTTCGAATGTGTATTCCAAACTTTATCCTCCTGGCAAAGCCCTTTTATGACAAGGCTAAGGTAAATCTACACGAATCCCTAGATACTAATTCAGAGACAGATGCTGCCTTCTCCTGTCTGTGCAATGCCCTTTTGGAAACTCTAGTCTTTGAACTTCCAGACCTTCATCAGCCTTTTCTTCTTTGTTCCACAGAAAAAGGGGGTGTGGCATTGGGTGTTCTGGGTCAAATGAAGGGTCCATCCTTTGCCCCTGTAGCTTATCTTTCTAAACAACTAGAAACCTCTGTCTCAGGCTGACAACCATGCCTACATGCTCTTGCTTCAGTCGCTCTTCTGGACCAAGAGGCACAGAAATTCACTTTTGGGCAACAACTCACTTCTCTTCTCCCACAGGCCTAGAGATCTACTCTCCAGCTCTTACCTGTCTGCTCTGACCCCATCTAAGATTCTACTCTTTCACATCAGTGTCATTGATAAGCCTGACATCACACTTGACTTGTCCTCTACTTAACCCCACTACCCTCCTGCCTCTACCCAAACAATTTACACACTCCTGCTTAGAGACCCTAGAGGAGCTCGCCTATCACAGTCCTAGAATCTCTCTATTCCGTCTCCCCAACCCTGATCACACTTGGTATATAGATGGCAGCTCTTTACTCTCACAGGGCAGTTGGATAGCAGGGTATACTATTGTCTCAGATGAACAGAAGGAGAGGACGCAAAGGCTTGATTTCTAGTGTATTGGCTCCTTAATGCTAAGCCATCTCTCCATTGAAACATTCCAACTATAGTGCTATTCAACTTCACCTAAGCACTGCACCCCAAAATGTCAGACTTTTGTAAGTTCTGTGTGATGCTGGCTTTGTAGCTGCTCAGTGTGAGAACAGCAGTGTGGTGGTAGCTTCGCCAAGATTATAAAGAAAGGCTGTGAATCCAAAGAAGTGGTTGCCCTAGACCTTGACCAGGAAATGTAGAAAGGGAGCTACAGCTGATGCCCTCTAAAGGGAGAGCTGCTCACAGAATGAAGTTATAATGCCTACAGAATAGAGCTATCTGGCACTCCCATATGCTCCCTCTGTGGGGGTTGGTGTTCTCCTGTGGTGGCCTGAGTGGAACAGTAGGTGTTTTCTGCTCTACTTCTTTTCCACCTGGTCATTGTTTTGAACAGGAATTTCTTTGCTGATTTCAGTTCCTAAGATTATAGGTTCCCTGATCCACTGTGGGACTGGGGTTGTAGATGTGTACAGTTATGCCCAGTTGTTTAAGTGAGATCACAATTCATATTGTGGTGGTCTCAGGCCATCTCAGTTCCTCACGCTTGAATGGGATGCACACTTAACTTCTGTGCCATCTCTAACCCTCTAGTGTGTGTGTTGTTATACCAGTAATAGGATGTGTGTGATGTGGTGTGTGTGTGGTGTTCAAGATGTGTGGTGTAAGCATGTGTGTGTGCACATGCATGTGTAGTGTGTGTGTCCATGCGGAGGCCTGAGAAGAATGACGGGTATACTTCTTTTTTCATTCATCTGCCTATCTCTCTCTCTCTCTCTCTCTCTTTCTACAGAGTTTTATTGAGAGTAAAGAAACAACTTTTGCTCACACTCAAAGGAACGCATCCTATCAGGTTTGGGATCTTTAGTCAGAGGACACATACAACGAGGACACTATTGTGCTAATGCAATTGACTTGTTGCTGCATTTCCCTACTGTCTGTCTAATATTACCATCATAAACCAAGCAGTGCAACTAATATTTGGAACAATCCTTATAGTGTTACAGTGTCGGGCACAACCCTTCAATTCTCTGCACACCACTGGTTCTCTTTGGGTACCTGATATTGAAGGTTTTGTGCAGCTCCTCAAGAGTCTTCCCCCAGTCCTATTGGCAACAGTCTTGCATGTAACATCCAGCAAATCTTTGATGTTTAAGTAGTTTGCAGCCAGAGTAAGATCAAAAAGTGTTCCTTGGTCAACTTTCTGGAATTCTTGTTCCCACACAGGGATGTCGTCTGTCTGCCTCTCTTTGTTCTCACCATCCTCAAGAGGAGCAGGGTCATCCTTACAGTGGGTGCTCCACTGAATGACCTTTTTATAGTATTGCCACACTCACATTTGGTAGGGGAACTGGGTCATCCTCTCCTTCATCATCCATTCCCAAATCCTCCAACATGGTCTTGATGGTCACAGATTGTTTGGCTATTTCTATATCAACTTCAAATACCTCTCCATCAGAACTGTACAATTTAATTGATGGCATTGTGTTCAGTCTCAAAACCATGGGCAGGAGGCTAACAAGAGAGAGGAAGCATCCACACAGAAAAGAGAAAGATGGAGGACAAGACCACTTGTCAGCCTCCTTTTTTTTTTTAATTTGAGAGAGACAGAGAGAGAGATAGAGAGAGACAGAGAGAAAGGAAGAGGCAGAGAGAGAATGGGCATACCAGGGCCTTTCCAGCCTCTGTGAATGAACTCCAGTTGCATGTGCTCACTTGTGCACATGTGTGACATTGCACACTTGCATCACTTTTGTGTCTGGCTATCCATGGGACCTGGAGATTAGAACAAGTGTTCTTAGGCTTTGCAGGTAGATGCCTTAACCACTAATCCATCTCTCCAGCCAGTCAATCTCCTTTTATGAGATGGTCTCTCTCCGAAACCTGGAGCTGATGTCCATCAAGCAACCGCAGTGATTCCCCAGTTTCTTCCCCTCATGGACTGGCTTGACCGAGCTGCATGGCTGCACACAGTTGTTTCGAGGGTTCTAGAAAGTCATTCTTCATTTATTTATGAGAGGAAGAGATCTAGCAAGCATGTGACAGGGCCTCCAACCACTGCAAACAAATTACATGGGTTCTGGGGAGCTAAGCCTGGGTCCTTAGGCTTTGCAGGCAAGTGCTTTAACCACTAACCAATCTCTCCAGTGAGAAACTTTTAATGCTGTACTGAATGCATTGTATTTTTACATCTTGGTGGTCATGAGTTACGGGGGTCTGAGGCAGAAATTGGTGATTGCCTCAAATGCCTGCATAAACTCATGTGTTTTCAAGGCTTTGTTTCTAGCTGATGGCAATTTGGGAATTGGAGCTTTGCTGGAGGAGGTATGTTGTTGGGAATGGATAAGGGTGTGATAGCCAGATCCTCCTTGCTAGAACTTGGCTCACTGTCCCACTGGTGTTGTCCATTTAAAATTGGCAAAGACGGGCTGGAGAGATGGCTTAGTGGCTAAGGCGCCTGCCTGCTAAGCCTAAGAACGCTGGTTCCAATGTCCAGCAGTTCCAATCTCCAGGTCCCACATTTAGCCAGATGCAGTGAGGCAAGGGCGCAATGCCACACTTGCCCACAAGAGGGCGCACACATCAGGATTTCGTTCACAGCAGCTGAGAGACTGCTGGTGCGCCCATTTCTGTCTCCCTCTCCCTGTCTGTCTATCTCTCTCTGTCTCTCTCTCCAAAAATAAAAGTAAAAAAAAAAAAATTAAAAAAATTAAATTGGCAAAGACGTGATGTCCATCCTCTGCTCATGTCATGCTGCCATCATTGAGCTTCTCTTCAAGACTGCAAGTGAAAATAATATCTTTTCCTCCACTGAACTGCCTTTTGGTCTGGTGCTTTATCCCAACGGCGTGAAGGTAACCACAGTGATCCTATATCCTCATTAAACTACAAGTTCATAATCTCTCCAACTACTTTCCATCACCTGTTCAATCAGAACCTCCTTCTCATACTTATTTGTGAACTTTCATTCAGACTGTAAGAAACGTGGTGCTCAGCACTGTCGTCCATCAACATAGTTATTCAGTTCCAGTATGCAGAGAGCAGTATGAGATATGTTCTCCTGAAGGAAACTTTTTCAGAGTATAATGCTTATACACAGATTTTTGCTTGTATTCGACCCGATTCCACTTCATCTTACCTATAACGAGGTTGTATCTTTCCTCCTATCTCTTTGTGGATTTATACATTGTACTACTGTTAGATTTTTTCTGTACATTATTCTTTCTTTTCCTTTTTCTAACATGAAAATCTCTACCTTCTAAATTGTTTTCTTTTGATTTCAATATATTAAGGTTTATAAATTTTCTCAGGTTTTGTCATGGATCCTCTAGTGCAGTATCATATAGACTATTTACACCATCTTAACAAACACTTAGGCCTTTCATTTATTCTATGCTACCCTCAGAGTCTACAATAACCACTGTTTTTTGTTGTTGAAATGTCTTATGTTTAGTATTATGCGGTATGCAACCTTTGAAGACTAAGTTTTTATACTTATTCACATGAATTGTGATTCTTCTATGTATGATCATGGTTTATGCATTTGTATGATTACTGGATTTAGCATATTTTACTTCTCCATTCCCAGATTAAAGAACTTTCTGGTTATTATCAGTGTGAGGTGATTAAGAGGAAGTTTTTATATCCTTTCTTGTATTAGTTTTCTGTGACAAATATTTTTAAAAGATTTGAGTAAATGTTTAGGGAGCCAATTGTAGAAATGTATGGAAAAAATTGCTCTACTTCTATAAAAATCTACCAAACTGACTTTAGGGGCAATAAGCATTTCTACTAGAATACAATTTAGAACAGTAGTAAATATAATCACATAAGACAATCGACAACAATGAGCCTAAACTGGGAATCAATGCTGTGTGAAGGTAATAATCACAGCTTTTGGACTATTCTGTTTCTTTTTCTTGGTTTTTAAATGAAATGAAAGTATATTGAAGATGGAGTTGTCTCCAGATATTTTAATCTCGTGCTGCAGGGATGGATTTTATGTTGTGATGGTGGATAAGATTAAGAGACATTGTTTGTTTTTAGGACCCCATTGGCTTTTCCACAACTCTTTTATGCGTCACAGCAATGGAGGCAATATTTTTTTAGCAAAAAAGGCCATGTTAAATTTTACAGTAAGAAAATACTGACAGGAAAGGAAAAGCTGTTAGTGTTCACGTCAATACTTCCAACAATTTCTGAAGTATATTAGCACAGTAAAACCTCCTCAATGAAAACACATATGTAACCCTTAGATAACAAAAGATGTGTATTGTGTTAGATGTTGGATTATAAGGCATAGTAACCAAGTGTGGTAGCACACTTTTGTAATTCCTCCATTCTCCAGGCTGAGGCAAGAGAATTTCTATAAGTTTGAGGAGAGTCTGGACTCTATAGTAAATTCTAGACTAGCCTAAGCTACAATGTAAAACCCTATGCCCTATATGAAAAAGAAAAAAAAAATCTTAAGTGAAGTCAGGAGAGTTTGGACTCTACAGTAATTTCTAGGCTATCCCAAGCTATAATATAAAATCCTATAAAAAAAAAAAAAAACCAAAAACAAAAAACAAACAAAAACAAACAAAAAAACTTAAGTGAAGTCAGGTTGTTTGTAATTAGGAAAAATGTTACAATTGTCTTTGTATGCCTTATCAATGTAATATATTTTCTATTATTCAGAAAATAGAAACAGTAAACTTGTGACCTTATGACTTTGTTCACTCTTGGAAAGTAAGATCTTTGGATGATCATCTGTTTTATAATTAATCAGTGGAGGTTTCTATTTTGAGACAGAGGAACTATTTACTCTTGCGCTATCAGGGTGATTCTTGTTGCCCCAGAACAGGCATAATAATAAAGTTAGCTTAAATCATGATAATCATTGAACCCCAGACTCTGCCAGGGACAGCTTCTGACCCTGAGACAAGAGGCTTACTGTTGTACTTTGAATGGTATAATCAGGATTTTACTAAAGATTGTAATTTAGATTTAGATTTCCAGCTACCTGGCTGAAAGAGGTTATCACAGTGGGTGGGTCCTAGGGTCCAGCGCTAAGATGCTGGGGTGGATTTAGAATTCCCCTCTAAAGATATGCAAAGTGTGGGAGCTTTACCTGGAGTTCCTAAGTGGGCTGGTAGTTTTATGGGGGTTTCTCTCTACTGACTGTTTTAGTCTTTTTTATAAATCGATGCCTTGAATTTTTTGTGTGAAATGTGATATCCAGAAATGAAAAATTATATATATAAGAGTACATAAGCCAGGTAAGCATTAGTACTGGTTGGCTATGTGACCACAGCCATATCAACCTAAAGCAGTGTGACCCTCTGGAGACTTCTGCTTATCCCCTTTCAGTCCCAAATCCCTATTTGTCTAGAGAAGCGCTCCACGTATATGGCATTAATTTCCTTACTACCTGTGGTGGTTTAATTCAGGCATCCCCCATATGTGTTCTGAATTCTAGGTCCCCCGCATGTGGCAATTTATCTGAGAATTGGAGCCTTGCTGGAGGAGGTGTATTGTTGGGGAGCGGCTTATAGGTGCTGTAGCCAGATTCCCTTGGCCAGGTTTTGGCACACTTTCCTGCTGCTCTTGTCCACCTGATGTTAGCCAGGAGGTGATGTCCAGCCTTTGCTCATGCTATTGTTTTCCTCTGCTATCATGGAGGTTCTGCTTGAGTCTGTAAGCCAAAAATAAACCCTTTCCTGCCACAAGCTGATTTTGGTTGGGTGCTTTCTGCCAGCAATGAGGAACTGACTCCAATACTACCACATAGGTATAATGGAATCAATGACTACACGACATATTAAATAGTCAGTTGAGCTACTGACCTTAGGTATATATTTGTATGTTTATTTTACTCCATTTTGTAGCTTAACTAGTATATTTTATTTCAGAATGCTGTAAAATATCCTTTCACATTATTGCTGACGAATAGTAAAACAGTTGACTTACTATGGAAGATGTTTGCATTAAGAAACCTTGCTATGCTTTCTTTATTAATTCTACTATTTTATTTGAAAATTCTTGGAACTACATTGTATATAATAATATAAATTAACTGGTTAAATTTCTTTCTTTTCTAACTTGATATCTTTTTTTTTTTTTGTCTTATCTTCTTGCACAACTTAAAATTTTGGTTCAATTTTGTCTGAAAAGACAAGATTTTTCCAATATTTCACAGTTGGGATTTAAAAGATTTTTTCAAATCTCTATTTCCTTCAGAGCAAAGTTTGCTAAGACTTTTTTGTAGCGCCCGCGCTACCACCAAGACCCCGAGCTGGGCGAGGTGCCGAGGATTGAAGAGACGTTCACTGGGTCATTCGTGCTTCAAGAATGCCATTTATTGAATGCAGAGGGTGATATATATAGTCTTACAGCACTGTGGAAATGTACCAGGGTTAGAAGGTTATGTTCTCATATCCTGTTGTTTATATCCTCCTATCCTGTTGTTTACATCCTCCTATCCTGTTGTTTACATTCTCCTATCCTGTTGTTTACAGTTAAGCAAGAGCCACCTGCGGCAAACGGAACTTGTGTTTAGGCCAGGAAATGGGAGTGGAACAGGATGTTCTTAGGCAAACAATCCTTGGTCATGTCAGTCAAGCAGGGCAGCAGACTCCCCGGGAGGGAGGGTGGACCCCACAGGTCCCCCTTCCTTAAATATAAATGAGCATCTGTCTTAGGTTGCCTCGGATGTCGACATCCATCTTACCCGTCATGGAGAAGCCTGCCCAGGCCCCGCAGACTCTCTCTCTTAGGTTGATAGACATCCCCCAGGTCTTACCCGTCATTGATTACTCATTTATCTTGTAAGTTCACCATACTTGAGCAGTGGGGTTATCTGCTGCCAGACATCAGACCTGTTTGGTCTGAAATTGGCACTGGGCTTGAGTTTTTGCCATACGGCAGAGACAGACCAAGGACAAAGCCACACCACCCAGGGTGATTAGCCCTAGGGCCATAGACTCACTCCATTCCTACAAGAGACGGTCTGCAAATTGCAACCCTTTAAAGTAAATCTATTTGTCCTTACAGTAGAGCTATCTGTTGATTTGAATTTAGTATACCCAATTGTATGAGAGAATAAATTGGCTTTCTCTAGATCAAGATGCAGAGCGAAATCAAGTTTCATTTGTTCACAATCCAAAACATTAAGGCCCCCCAAAACAAAACCAAGGGCTTGCCTTTTGCAAAATCTTAATAAATTGGCTTTCTCTGGATTGCTTGTTCCCAATCCAAAACATTAATCAACATGCAAAGTCTTAATAAATTGTCTTGCTGTAATATGTTTAAAGCCCATTCCTTGTTTCTTTAGCAATTCCTTGTTTCCTTAGCTATTCAACTAACTGATCAACTAGCAATGAATAAGAGCTAGCGGTACCCATTTTCAATACGCTCCTCTCTTACCTTTTCTACGGCTGGCCAGCCTTCAGGAGCGATCCTTCAGCAGTTTTCCTTCTTTCCCAATCTCGGTGGAACCTCCATTTGTAGCGCCCGCGCTACCACCAAGACCCCGAGCTGGGCGAGGTGCCGAGGATTGAAGAGATGTTCACTGGGTCATTCGTGCTTCAAGAATGCCATTTATTGAATGCAGAGGGTGATATATATAGTCTTACAGCACTGTGGAAATGTACCAGGGTTAGAAGGTTATGTTCTCATATCCTGTTGTTTATATCCTCCTATCCTGTTGTTTACATCCTCCTATCCTGTTGTTTACATTCTCCTATCCTGTTGTTTACAGTTAAGCAAGAGCCACCTGCGGCAAACAGAACTTGTGTTTAGGCCAGGAAATGGGAGTGGAACAGGATGTTCTTAGGCAAACAATCCTTGGTCATGTCAGTCAAGCAGGGCAGCAGACTCCCCGGGAGGGAGGGTGGACCCCACACTTTTTATAATGAATAAGTGTGATGATTTTTAGGCTCTATATTTTTATAAGCATGCCAATTATTTACTGGTATACATGCCCTAAATTCCTTAGATAAAACAACCTCCTATTATTCAATATGTGTGCAGTGATGCAGTGAATTATCAGGTATTATGTTTGTGATTTTTACATCCATGCCCATTGGAAGAATTCACCAAAATTTTTGTTTGTTTGTTTGTTTTCTGCACTCTTCTTCCAAGTCATTGTTGCTAAAGTTTTACTGGTCTTACAAATGGCACAAGAAGTTGATCCTATTCAACCCTCTAAGAAAACTAAAATTTACTTTATCCTTTCAATATTTGATAGGCTTGAAACTAGCTGAGTTGGCCATTTTTCACAGAAATAAACAAATTTATATTAGTGATTAAATATTGCTTATGACATGTTTTATAAGGTGTATTTTGAAATCTGTGAATTTGTGACTAATTTTTTTCAATTTAGTGAAACAATTACCATAATATTTATACATAATTTTTATATTTATAAAATCAGACTAAATATATTTTTCCTCTGTTATTAGTAATTTGAGTAATTTGTACAGTTCTTATTATCCTTGGTCGATTTCATCATGTGATTCTCAAATTGCTTGAGTTTTGGAAATTATAACTATACAATTTCCATTAACACCTGTTTTAGCGAAAATGATATTATAAAAAGAAAAAAAATGTCCATAGTAATTTTTTGTGGCTCTAGCCCTGGCTAACCTGGAATTCATTGTGAGTTTGAGGCCAGCCTCAAACTCACAGCAATCCTCCTACCTCTGTTTCCTGAGTGCTGGGATTAAAGGAATGTGTCATCATGCCCAATAGTGAGAGACAGAGACACACAGAGAGAGAGAGAGAGAAGGAGAGAGAGGGAGAGGGAGAGAACTGGCATACCAAGGACTTTAACCACTAAAAATGAATCCCAGACCCATGTGCCACTGTATGCATCTGGCATTACATGGGTACTGGGGAATTGAACTCTGGTTGTTAGACTTTGCAGACAAGTACCTTGACCACTGAGCCATCTCTGCAGCCCCCATAGTAGATTTTTGGCAAAACATGATCTCTATAATACATAAAGTTTTACTACTGTACCAAAAATAACATGAAACTTGGTACTTAATTATGCTATAGTCTAGACTATTTTAGCAAAACTGTTAAATGGACACAACTATCATATATTTACAGCTAGGGAGATTGCCCAGTGGTTACAGGTGCTTGCTTGCAAGCCCATTGACTTGAATTCTATCTTCCTTAGTCTCTACTTGAAGCTGGATACAAAGTGACAGACTCCTTTAACCTAACATGCTCACAGCAATGGGGAGTGGAGTCAGGATACTCCAGAACATACACAGTAGGAGTAGCAAGAAAGAAACTGTCGCAAAAGAAGATGGAAAGCAAAGAGAAACACCAAGAAGTTTTCTTCTGAATGCCAGGACATGTCATGGCACAGAGGCATACACACACACACACACACACACACACACACACACACACCATACATGTACCATACACATATACCCACATGTAACAAAAGAATGATCCATGTGGGAGAGACAAAATGTTTTACAATTTTCCTTTTTGTTTTTGAGAAGAACAAAGTATCTTTACGGATATTATATTTTGTAATGTATAAGTTACTATATTACTTAGGTATGATCACATATTTTAAGCAGATATTACCTGTTCTTTTTTAAAAGATAACACAATTACTTTTTGTTCTATCAAATATGTTCATTCTTTTTCTGTACTTTCTTTTTAATTGGAGAAAGGCTTCTTTTTTATTTTTACTGATTTGAGTGAGTGTGAGACAAAGACTCAGAGAGACAGAGAGGGTGGAGGAAGAGAATGGGCACCCACCAGGGCTTCTAGCTACTGCAAACAAACTCTGAATACATGTGCCACCTTGTGCATCTGGATTTAGTGGGTACTGGGGAATCCAACTTGGATCCTTATGTTTCATAGGCAAGCACCTTAACCACTAAGCCATCTCTCCAGCTCATGTACTCTACTTTTTGACACAAATATTTCTCAAATGTCTTTGCAGCCTTTAGGATATGGCCCTTCTGTTGGTGGTTTGTTTACTTTTTTGTTGTTGTTTAATAGGTTTCTTTTTTTACATTGTTAAAATGAACAGAGTTAAAAGTGGGAAAGATTGCACATCTTGTGCCTTAGGTGACTAAGAACTGAGATTTTATATGCACACACACAGATACATATAAGCCATGAAAGTAGAAGGGGGGCTATTTATAAGAGGAAAGGGACTGGAAAGGGTAATAGAGGGTGAGTATGGTTGAAGTGCATGATATGCTAGAATGGATATGTCATTGTATCACATTGCACAATAATAGTAATAAAATGTAAAGATAAATAAAAGAAAAACTGTAAGACACTCTGGCTTCAAGTCGTCTCTTATTACTGTCACATTACACTGATTCCTCACAGTGCAAAATAACTGCTAAACATCTTTTTACTAAAAGCATTTGAGCACACACTGCCTAGAACTTTCCTCTCACAGATTTCCAGGCTTGTTACAAGAGTTTTCTAGGTCTTCGAAAATGTCGAACTACTTGTACGTACAGTCAGCTCTGCAAGTCAGGTGCTTGTCAATCACACTCTTGGCTTCTCAAAATTCTATGAATAGACCACTCATGTGTAACACATCCATCATCTTTAAATACCCTGAAGCATATTGGGTGCCATCATAACTTACACATTTCTTCTCAGAGAGAATAGGTTTAAAGCAAAGAGATAAAATTAACTCTTGAAATCAAAGTTGAATTCCAAATGAGTAACAGGTTTCAAAAAGAAAGTGAGACTGCCCTTTAAATCAGTTGGTGAAATTTCACTTTGAATTCTGAAGTAGCGGTACTTCGAGAATGAGTTATATTGTACACTGTCAAAACCACAATAACAAAAGAAGCTCAGGTGCTATCATAGCATAATTTTATAGTCTGCTGAGTATATGAGGCCATTTTAGATCACTAGCCATACACAAGAAGGTTGAAGATCCTATGTGATCAAACCTTTATTTTAGGCAGTGAATAGAAATGAAAAGATATGATATCTGAAATCTCTGCTCAATGAGCATAGACTTAATTGTGTTTTACAATAACATAAGACAACACCAGAGAAAACTAAAAAGTGTCATGTTATATAGGGTTAAACTAGAACCCAGACTCTGCTAGCTTAAATACAAATGTGATTGCATAACATACTTATGGACATGGAAAAGGTAAAAATTTATGTAAAGTTGGCAGTGGCCAAATGGCAGCAATGGTCAGCTCTGAAGAGTGATGCTGATGGGATACCATTCAGCAGGGCTGTGGCATCCGAGACGTTCTTTGGCAGGACCAAGATGTCTTTCAGTGACCTCCTGGAGTGCCTGTTGCCTGACAGTTTGCACTATTGCTATCTCTCAGAGTTTTTGGAATTATTATAAGTTAATTATTGCTTATTTTTGCTCTCCTTAGTAATAGGGAAATCCAATTAAGATGTGTTTATATAGTCACCAGTGATTAAACAGGAAAAGAATGTTGCTGCAGAAATTTCTGAGGCTGTCATGTTTAAACAGATTATGGATCCTGAAACTACAACGAGTTTGAATGTACAAAGTTTCTCAACACCACAAATGTACATTTTATCTAATGAGACATGTTCCTTGCAATGTTATGTCACATGTCGTACCAATTGTTCTCAAGAAACATTACTTACAAGACAATTTTTGTTGTCGAGATAGTTTTAGGAATTAATGGAAATATTTCCTGAACCTTTAGATGACTTACTAAGGAGCCTGAAATGCCATATACAGGGGCATACATTAATGGAGCAAGAGTAAAAATAACTGCCTTTTCTGAGGTCAAAAATGTCTATCACCTTAAAACCGCAAGAGCTGCCTGCCAGGGCTCTTGGCTAGTTTCCATGACCCTGGGGAAGATATTAACCAGTTTGCAGTCTTTGACTTTTTTGTTTAAGATATTATCAGAATGTCTACGGGGCAAGAGGTTCATGACTTAAGCAGAAGCAGGGGAAACCAAGAAAAGAATATTATGCAAGCTTTCTTAGAGAATAAAGCCACCTGAATAAGTTGCTATGTCTTGCTTGCAAAAAGCATAATGTATTGGAAAAGTATAAAGAAACTGAATTTTGCTCTGTGTCCAGTGTGCTTCACCTGAACTACTGGTCCAAATCATTTCCGCACGACGCAGACTCCACACATGTCCTTCGAGCTCTACAACCCTGCTGGGGCTGGACCCTGGCATCAAGTTACAATGAAAGTGACATATCCACCTAGCTTAAGAAATATATGTTCATATTAACAAAATGGCAAAAGTAAATAGAACTGATTTTTCTATGACACAGCAAAATAGACACAAAAATTAATTATTGCTGCATATATTTGTGTTTTCTATTCATGTGGTGCTAATATTATCTAATATTCAATTGAGAAATATATGCACACATGTACATTAAATAAGTATTTTATTGTTCATTATAGGTTTCACATTTATTTTAACAAATTAGAAGTTATGTAGTTGTAATATTTCCACATTTGTATTTCTATAATGTAAATTCTAAAAATAAGTATTTTATTTGATTTTGAAGATTATCAATACATTTTTCATTGTGTGCTTCTATGTATTTTGTGTAGTGTGCATATAGGTATGTGTGTTCATGAGTGGGGGGCATCCTTGCATATGCAGGTATGAATGCATGTGGATGAGTGCATGCAGAGGCCACAGCTTGATGACTAGGTCACCTTAGCGAATTCGCCCAAGGAATCCCTTATCTAAACCTCCAGAGCACAGGTACTCTGGGCACACACCACCAAGCCCAACCTTTTAACTGGGTACTGGTCATCTGCACACAGATCCTCATGCTTCTGCAGTCAGCACTTTTACCCAGTTAAGTTATTTTGCCAAGCCAGTTTTCCTTTTGTTCTGCTATTTTCTTCAGTTTTAAGTAATGGTAAGTATCAATTAATTATGGTGAACCCAAGTTCAAATATTATTATATTTTGAGTCAGAATTATTTTCTTATATATTTTAAATTATAAATCATAAAGCAGGGTAAATTTAGTGAAGCTATAACACAATTAAAAATAAAATATGTTAGTAGAATTGACACTTTGATTTTTTGTACTATTAGTTAAGTCTTTTGGAATGAGTGTGTAGCCATCTATGAAAAAGGAGCTTCAGGGATGGGGAGAGGGTTCAATGGATAAAGCACTGGACCTAAAAGTGTGAATACCTGAGTTCAGGTACCCAGAACCCCTATAAACCCCAAAACAATAGAGCAAATAGTGTAAGTGTCTGTAATCCTAGTGTACCTACAGTGAGGCAGGAGAGACATGCTGGGAAACAGACAAAGAATCCCTAAAAGATCCCAGGTCAGCTCACCCTGTGTAAACAGTGGTGGTGAACAAGTGTCCCTGTCAATCAACCATGAGGGAAAACAAAGACTGAAACCTGAGGTTGTCTGAAATCCTCCACATGCACATGGTGGCATAAACATACTTACACAGGGCTGGAGAGATGGCTTAGCGGTTAAGGCGCCTGCCTCCTAAGCCTAAGAACGCTGGTTCCAATCTCCAGCAGTTCCAATCTCCAGGTCCCACATTTAGCCAGATGCCAAGTGACGCAAGGGCACAATGCCGTACTTGCCCACAAGGGGGCGCACACATCTGGATTTCATTCACAGCAGCTGAGAGACTGCTGGCACGCCCATCTCTATCTGTCTTCTTTTCCCTCTCTGTCTGTCTCTCTCTCTCTCTCTCTCTGTATCTCTCTCCAAAAATAAATAAAATAATAAAAAAAAAACATACACACACAGACACACACACACACACACACACATGAAAAAAGAAATGGGAAAACTTGATACAAAAGATACAAAAAATGATAGGTAATTAAAGTGTTATTTCAAAATATTCTGCAGTTAGAAGGGGTGATTTTGGTTGATGTGTCAGAGAGAAGTATGCCCACTCACAAAGCGAAAAATGACAAGGACAAAGCTTGCCCAAATGTTCCAAGGAGGAGAAAGAACCAGAAAATAAAAAGAACAAAGGGCCGGAGTCCAACCCAAATCTTAATAAATCAGGACTTTCTGGATTTTAGTTCCTGAACTCTTAACCAGGGCATGTAGATATTGAGTCCTTTATGGGTCTATATGCCAACTACCTGCCTAAAAATGAGGCTACCATATGACTAATCTCTGTTAGACAGTAGATCTACTAAATTATCTGATGATAAGAAATACTCTAATTTTACAAAAAAGAAAATCTATATCTTGATTACCATAGCTGTGGATATTCAACAAGGATAAATATGTCATACATTGTATGATCATCTCTGGTGGAAGACACGTATCATCAAATATTACAACAAACTCTCAAGTAATTGGGATTTGACATTGAGGTACCACTTTTTCCTGTACTTTTGTCTGACTTTCTCATCTTTGTGCACTAATGTATGGATTTGTGATGAAAGACTCCTGATTTTTCTTCACGGTGTAGAATTGATTTTTCTACCTTCTTAAACGTACTCTGATAAACTGGAAATTTAACTTCCCCATGAAATTTGAAGCCAAGTAATGTCACAAGTTCAGTCAAGAAACTAAATCAGAAAATTGCATGCTAGTCCCCTTTCTTTAGAATGTCTAGGACTGAATATATTTTCCCCCTAAGAAACTCGTGAATTTCCCTGTTGCATTTCAAGGGTTGCCTCACCCGGTGTTCCAATATGGCAACATCCTTTACAATGGAAAAGGCACATGGAGCCTTTGGATATGTAAGGGCATAAATTAGGAACCTCCATCATGATTAAAATGCATTCATTCCACTTCTGTTAAGTCCCTTATGTTAGCTAATAACTTCATTATAACCAGAAGGTAACATTTAAAGATCATATTGAACAATTTATTCTCTTTTCACCCACATCATATCAATTAACTACCTCTGCTGTGTTTCTTAAAATTGTTCTGCCCCAGGTCAACCATGTGCCATTTTCATAGTTAGATTTTTACTGTGTCATATCTGTGGCCTTTAATTACTCTCCCTCTGACCCCCAGGAAATCAATGTTTCCATTATTATTTAATCCTGATGCTAGAGTTATTTTTAAATGGAAGATATATTTTATCTACTTTCAGCAAAAAAATGTTGGCTTTATGACATCTACTAAATAAAATATAGTCTGGTTTACCATGGTTATATTTAGAAAATTTTATCTCTATTATTGTGGAAAAATAGTACAAATTTGGAAGAAACATCGTTCAGATTCTGAATTTGGACTGTGAGTTAGCCAGTATTATGCAGATTCATACTTTCAGGATGTTGGGCATTATCAAACACGATTCACTCTGTGGACTGTGACTAAGCTATGATATTCATAACACAGGCATATTTGGTACACTTTCAGTGTATGATAAAGTTAACATGGTTTATCACAGGCAAAACCATTGTAACTCAAGAAGAATATGCACAGAATTTGACTCCTCACACACAACACTACTTACTGCCTGAGCATCAAAGTCATGTCCACGTTCAGCTTTGTGTTCCTTCACATCTCTATATCCCAACATCCTAGCTGTTCCTCAAAAATCCCTTAGTGACTCTGCACACATCACTGAGAAAAACTGTTAGTCTGTTTTACTTCAACTTATTCTTCACAAACCAGTTTAAATATTAATTTCTAAAACACAGTCCTCTCTGTAATATTTTACATTTATCTCATTATACTGTAATAGTGTTTTTTTTTTAAACAATGTATCTTCAGTTGTTTCTATCTCTCTGTATCTACCTCTTAGTATATAACATATCTATAGTTCACAAAATAATGACAGTAATATAGAAAAGTTTAGTATATTTTGGCTTAATTATGAGCACAGTTATTGAACATCTGATTATAAATGGTGTGAGCACTACTCCCTATGATAGGCATTTATATAATTTCAGATATCCTAGTTCTGAGTCCTAGGTCAGTTAACATAATTTTATTTAATATAGAGTAAAATATTGAAATGCTGAGGTTCATGATTCATGAGGTAGAGGAAGCTCACCAAGTCTGGGTTCTGTGCAGTCTAACATGTTTTCCCATCATGGCTAATTGAAAGGCCATCAAATATGCCTGTTTGGTTGTTTACAAGCAACTGGGGGCTGGAATTCCTCTATCCAGAGCCACTGGAGACGAGATGAAGTACTAGAATGAACAGTTTAATGAATAAATAATTAACATGCAATTAAAAAGTTATTAAAACAGCCTGGCATTAGCTATTTATGCATTGAAGGTCTCACAGGCCTCCTGTAGATTAGCACTTAATACTTTTATCTCTATTATTAATCTTTGTTAATGGTCTTTTTAGTCTTAAGTAAGAGACTTTTTATATCATTTATCCTCAGAACAAAGGTAAATTATACCATGCTCTCTAAATTGTTTAATTTTTGAATACGGATTGCTAAAGCATTCTAGATGATTTATTTCATGCTTCACTTATATTTTGAGATGAAATGCCACCAAGCTTTGCAATCATCACACAGAAAATGTCCTCATAAAATATGCTCAAGTTAGCCCTTTTACTGTAAAACATGTATTATCTCAGAAATTACAGCAAAGAGAAAATTAGGTGATTCCCCACTGCTAAATAGAAATTTCTTATGTAATTTTCTACTCAAATCGTTTATAGGGAAATTTCCATTAGCCATGCTTCTTTATACTATAACATTATACCTAAGGCTATTCCAAGCACCTTCCCAAGTCATCTCCTATTTTAGTCAGTATGACTGTCCTCTGTGGGCCTACTAGTAACACCTGCATTGGCAGCACTCAGAAGGCAGGACAACTGGTAGATCATAGCCAGCTGATTTTGAGTCTAAACACCAAACTAAACAAAATAAATAAGATATCTTGGAAAATTTGTACCTGTTATTGAAATTATTTAGGTACAGTTATTTATGGGTTCCGTAATATCATTGACTTATGTAAAAAGTTATGATGGAGCTAAGTACATGAATCAATGAAGAACACACTTGCTATACAAGTGTCAGTACCTGAGTTCACATCCTAAGAACACTTGTAAATCCAGATGCTGTAGCATAAGTGTCTGTAATTCCAGTGCACCTACAGTGAGAAGGTAGAGACAGGAGAATCTTCCAGGAGCCTGGGAAGCACCACACAGCCTGACGTATGCAGTGTTGAATAACAGCGAGAGACCCTGACTCAAACAAGTTGGAAGGTGAGGAACACCAGCAGAATTTGTCCTCTGCACAGGCACTCTGTGGCATGCATATGCCTGCACTTACACACACACACACACACACACACACTCACACACACACAGGGAGAGAGAGAGAGAGAGAAAAGTTATAATAATTTAGGAAAATTTCTGTATGTTTTAAATCCCAACATGACATAGCCCAAAGAAAATGTTACTTTTTTTTTTCCTTAGGTGATAATAATTCTAGTTTTCCAATCCTTGGGATAAAACTTTTAAGGAACCTTCTTTTCTGGATGAAGATATGAATGGATTCATTTTAAAAATAGCCTATGTTGTAATATGGATGAGAGAGGGAAAGAGAGAAAGCCAAAGGAGAACACAGGTTAGACGTCAATCTGGGTTTCTCCAGAGAAAGAGTCACTCAATTTTATTTTCTTAATCAAATGTTTATCATATTTTAAAAGGTACAGTATTATAGCATTATTGTATTTACATTATGAAATGCCCTCCCAGATTTATATTTGTGAATACATGTTCACCAGGTGGTGGCTATTAATTGGGAGGAAATGGATCCTGGAGGTGGGGCCTGGCTAACCAAAGTTGAACATCAGAGGTAGGATTTTGTCTGGTTTCAGCTGGCATCCTCTTCTCTCTGGACACACAATGTGAACAAGCTGTTTCATCTTGCTTCTGCCGCTACCAGCCCCTACCTTCAGGCTTGGGGTGGGGGCACCCCACCAGTCCTTCTTAGGTGTGATGTATTGAGCCAAAATAAATGTGGCCTTCAATTTGTTTCTGTAACAGGTATAATCATAGCAATGTAAATATGACCTATACAAATCTCAGCTTGAAAGCATATCTTATCAAATATCAAAAGTTGTGATTGTTCTCTTTTTTTCTCTTTCTTTCATATGCATGTGCTAAAGCTTTTCTTTCTTCTTTCATTCTTCTCCTAACATATTCTACAACTTTAGTCACACACATGAGGGATAGTATTTAAGAAAGGAAGAGGGCAGCTATCATTGTAGGCTACATAACAGCCACTGTACTTGTAGGAATGTTGGATATGTGCTTTACCATAAGTGAATGCTATTTGAAGACAGAACAGATAATAGGCAGAAACATTATATTAAGAGAAAGAAAATGCCTTCTGGATTAAAGCAATCAGGTGAAATCCCAACGCTGCTTAAAGATAGCTGTTAGACTTCAGAGAGTCAGGACATTTCTTCTCTTACAAATGTATACATGTGGAAAAGATAGGTAATACTGCACAACTCTTGTTTTGAAGGTAAGATGAAATTTGATGAGGTCTCCAGACATTGCATGGTTTATAACATATGCCTTCTCTAATTTAGTAAACAAAGACAGTGGCATGTTATTCAAAAGGTACATCACATTTTATATTAGTTTACTGAGAATGGCACATGTAGCATGCTATGAATCTGGCTTTACCTGGGTAATAGGGAATGGAACCCAGACCTTCAGGCCTTCTAGGCAAATAAGTTTATCTAATGAGCCATCTCTTCAGCACAGACTATTGAACAATAAGCTGAAAAAGCAAAGTGTTTTCCTTTTCTATGTTTCTTCTGGTCTGGGATTTGTTCACACAGCCAGGATGTGTGATTCAGTCATCATATTATAATGTGCATTATCACTGTTAAAAAGAAAATGTTAATAAGGAAGAAGGAAGAGTAACAAATACAAAATTAATAGTGGACTTTTCATTAAAATGTTGAAAGTTCAAAGACAATATGTTAAATAAAAATGTATACAACAATTTTGAAAATTATGTGTTCTATCTTATTCCAGTAAGGATGGCAATCATTAAAAAATTAAATGACAATAAATGATAGTGAGGGTGCGGGGACAGAGGAACCCTCATTCACTGTTGGTGGGAATGCAAGCCTGTACAACCACTATGAAAATCAATATGGAGATTCCTGAAAAAGATGAATATAGAACTACCAAAAAACCCAGTTATTGTCTTAATGGGCATTTATCCTAAATGCTCCATCCTTCACTACAGAGCTATTTGCTCAACCATGTTTATAGCTGCTCAATTCATAATATCTAAGAACTGATAACCCCAGGTGTCCATCATTGGACAAAATGATAACAAAGTTGTGGTGCATATACACAATTGAATTCTACTCAGCAGTAAGAAAAAAAATGACACAGTGAAAATTATAGCAAAATGGGTAAACTTAGAACAGATCATACTCAGCAAACACACACAATCACAGAAAAACAAACACTGCAGGTTCTCACTCATCTATGGTTCCTAATCTGGATTATCTTGAGTTGCTGGCACATCAGATTGGCAATTTGAAGCCAAGACAATAGGGATAGATGGGTTTGGTGGGGAGGGGAAGAGAAGAATGGGGGTCAATAAACACAAAACTAAACCCTAAATGATTGGTACCTTAGAAACCTTACTCCTTGAAGGTAGACTAAAAGATATAACCCTCAACAGGAGTAAATGGAGAACATCCAAAATCAAGGGCCCTGGAGGGGGTGGGATGAAGCCTAACCTTCAAATATTTGGGGTATGACCTGTAACTCACAGTACCAGAAATATGTGCTACGCACATTGAGCTGTTGGTTGGGGAGACTTATTAGGTCCTACAAACAGGACATGCTTCTGTCATAGCACTTGATTACACACCTGGGGTAAAAGGTAAGACCCTATTGCTGAAGATACCATATGCTACTAGCACAGAACATGGAGAAAACTGGACACAATCTGAAAGACAGCCAGTCCCCATACAGTTAGCCCATCTAGTACTGGAAAGCACTACATGAGCTACTGAGGAAAAATGGCCAACAATGGTTTGAGCAAACAGGGGTCTAAGCTACTCAGAAACAACCAACCTGACAAGAAATACACAGCAGTGCAATGGTAGCACACATACTTGGTAGGTAACCAATGGCTTTCTGATTGGTTATTAGATCCACTCAGTGACAACGAAGCCATATTTGAAAATGGAAACTAGGTCTCAATCCTATGGAGACAAAGATTGTGCTCTCCAATGACAAGCTCCCACTAATGTGGCTAAAAGAGGTGCTACATCCATCTAACTCTCCATAGATTAATAACGCATCCAAATTTACCTATACTGACTTTACTCTCTGTTGGAGAATCCATTTTTCTTTTGCAGAAGGTAGTGAGACCCGAGAACTTAAACCACCTCTTACATCTCAGTCAAGGCTCAGGTGAAACCACCGAGGAAGTGGGGAGATAAGCAAGAATGTGGCTTTCATGGTGAGCCTGACAAGCAGCAGCACCAGGTGAAGGAGACAGCCACGGACAATACTCAACACATACCAAAGTAGAAATCCAGAGGCTCCTAAGAGTTCATCACTGAAGTACACTTAAAACTCACCCACCCTGGCTTGGAGAATTTTGTGGAAGAAGGGGCTGAAAGATTGTAAGAGCCGCAGACTGGAATGTCATACCCAGAGGCATTGCCCACAAGCCCAATATCTGCTGCTGCTCTCACAATGCATAACCCACAACCCCACGGGGAATACCAGCAAACCCACTGAGGTGGCCCCTGGGGAAGAGGGGTAGGGAGGAGAGAAACGATGGTACCAACACATGATGTATGCATACAAATAATGTTCTTAATAATAATAAATAAATAAGAAAAAATGTTTCTTGCATGGCTTGGTGGTTAAGGTGCTTGCCTGTGAAGTAGAAGGAGCCAGGTTTGATTCCCTAGTACCTGTGTAATCCAGTTGTACAGGGTGGTACATGAATCGAGTTCATTTGTAGTAGCTGGAGGCCATAGTGTGCTGTATGGCACAATATAGTATGACCCTCACAAGATATGACCCGTCTGCTCCAGTTCTAAATGCAATCCTTTGGACGACAGGGGCGCCGTTGGGAGTCATCTGTCAAAACCAATCACCCCTTTATTGGGTACATCCCTCATGGGCACAGGCCCATAAACTCACCACCAACCTACAAGCAATGCTCCTCATAGCAATTAAGGCATATACCTATACTAACAAAATCTATAATACAGAACCCTCCAAAATAATTCTGCCCATCCCCATGTCTGAACTTCAACTTCTTTTTAGGGAGGACCCCCTTTTCCACATCCTAATGGCGGGATTCCCCAATGAGATAGACAACCACCTCGCCGCTCACAAACTACTTCCATCCCTAACGGCTTTACCCATAAAGCCTATTTCTCCAAGGCCTTCTGGTCAGCTGATACCCTTAGCAGCCTCAGCCTTTACAGATGCCAATAAACATACCTATGGGCTAATTATTAAGAGAGCCAATCTACCAGATGAGGCCCTTAAGTTCCCTAACCCCCATTCAGTCCAGCTAGGGGAAACTATATGCCATCATCAGAGTCTTAGAGCTCTGTCAACAAGAGCCTGTCAACATATTCTCTGACAGCAGTTATGCTGTTCAAATGACAAAGGTACTGCCCTTAGCCAATCCCAGGCCCTCTCATCATCCCATAGACATTGCCATCTCCACTTTACAATTGCAGATGGAAAACAGATCCTACCCTTGGTTTATTGAGCATGTTCACTCACACACTGGTCTGCCTGGTTTTATTGCTGATGGGAATTCGCAGGTAGACAAATTTATTGCTGTCTCCTCCTTGCCACCTTTAGAACAAGTTAGACATTTACACCAAAGGTTCCATCTATCCCCCACTAATCTAAAAACTCTATATCCTGATCTCTCGCTTAGCCAATGCAAACATTTAACCGGTACCTGTAAGGCATGTGCCCCCCATTCCCCCTGGGCCCCATACAGCCTCAAGGAGTCAATCCTAGAGGCCTTACCCCAAATTCTATCTGGCAGATGGATGTTACCCACATACCTTCCTTTGGTAACCTCAAATATGTCCATGTCATTGTGGACACTTATTCTAAGCTTACTTTTGCTATTGCTCTCTCTGGGGAAAAGGCGTCCCATGTCATTAAGGCAACAAAAACCACTATGTTGGTCATGGGCGTATCCTGGTCAATTGAAACAGACAATGGCCCTGCATACACATCTGCCCAATTCACAACCTTCATGGAATCTTGGGGAATAAAACACTCCCTTGGGATCCCCTACAACCCACAAGGAAAAGCCATTGTGGAGAAAATGAACCGGACCCTAAAGGAACTAATTATAAAACAGAAGTCCACTATGTCTCCCAAGGACCCCCACTTGGCCCTAGTGGAAGCTCTTTTCACCCTCAATTTTCTCACCTTTGATGAGGCAGGACTCTCCCCAGCCTACAAACATTGGAGATCCCAACCAACCACGACACCCTTACCCTTAGTCAGCTGGAAAGATCCTCTTACTAATATTTGGAAGGGGCCCCACCCTCTTTTAATGCAGGGCCCAGGGTATGCTTGTGTCTTTCCAGAAACTTCACAGATCCCAGTTTGGATTCCTGCCAGAAACATCTGTCCATCCACTGACTCAACAACCGGCCTTGATGAAGAGGATGATGCCAAACCCCTCAAGCTTCACACGGGACTTTAAACTTAGGCCGTACTTGTTTGGTGCAGTGGGCCTATATTCCCACACTTTTCCTAGGCTTTATCTTAGCCACTCTATTTCACTGTATTCCTCCCCCTTCAAGGATGCACTTCCCCTTAGCCACACTTTTGCCTTTTATGGTAATGCTATCCTCCAACCAGCCATAAATTCCTTTGCAACTCCTTCAATTACATTGAGCTGCTACCATTAAGGACACTCAGTGCTACTGACTATGACATTAGGGTGAACTCACCCAGCAATCTGTCCTACTCCAGTCCTTTTCAGGTTCTCTAGTTGATTCTTGCTCGCTGGGACTGTTCACACACCACAGAGCCACGCCCACTTGGCCCTTCCATGCCTCCTAGGCCACAGCCTCATATGTATGGTACAATACAGGTCTAGCCCCTAGCCAGACTTCATGCTAAAAGCCATACCAGGCCATCCCCCTCAGGTTTTCTCACCAAGGTGGCGAGTAGCCAATGACAGGTAAGACTCCATGAGATGGAACAACCTAAGACAGGCACCGTCACGTATGATGATACCTTGGGGCCTGGGTTCAACAACGGCTTGGCAAAAAACCGTACATCTCAGGGTTGCCAATAATAAAAACGAAAAGGAGGATATGTATGGCACAATATAGGCCTGGTCCTAGCCAGACCGCATGGCAGAAGAAAACAGGAAGTGGCTTCTGTGAAAATGGCTTGGTGTGACAACAGTTACAGTCCCATGCTCACGAGAAGCCTACTACGAGATGTCCTATCCAGAGACGGGCTGTCATTGGTCACCAAAAGGGGACCACCCCATACAAGGATTAGCCAGCCAAGCCCCTCAAAACCCACGTGCACTTCCTGAATAAACGGGTTTTGCGGAGTCTCGCTTTCACTTTCACCCAACTTCCGGAGTCTGTCGTGACTCCGCGCCTCTCACCCTCAACTCGGCAGAGACCCTGCCGTCCCTCCTGGGCTGGCCCTAGGGGGGACCGCAATAGTGTGCTCATTCTCTTTCTTATCTCTCTCTCTCTCTCTATCAATCAAACAATGAATAATTTAAATATTTTAAAAATCTTTCACACATATAAATGGGCAAAACCATTTTCAAAGTAACAGAAGTTGAGAATTATGGGCTGGGAGATGGCTCTGTAGATAAAGCATATGCCCACACAAAATTGAGGACCTTTGTTCTAATCTCCAGCACTCACTTAAACTCTAGGAGTGGCAGCTCATACCTATAATCCCATTGCTGGGGAGACCAAGAAAGGAGAATCCCTGGGGCTTCCTAGGTGGCTTGTCTAATGGAATTGGTGAATTCCAAGTTTAATGAGGGACCCTGTCCCTAAAATTAAAGTTGAGGGAGCTTCAGGAAGATATCCACTTGATCTCTATTTTCCACATTGATGTGCACACACAAGTGAATGTGCATTTGTACACACATGGACACTCAAACACATATACACATACAACACACACACAAACAAAAAATTAACAACATAAATATTAAAGGACATGAGAGAGTCTTTTCAGAGAAAAATGGAAATATTGACAAGGAATTAAGGGTGATGTTAATGAAGATAATGTGATAAGCAGAAAATGTTATTTATCCTTTAAAAACAAACCTTTCTTTACAACCCAATTTTTATAATAATATTCAATAAAGTGATGGCTGAAAATGTATTCCACTGGCCAAACATTTTCTCACTTGCTAAAAACCCTGTATTGATACTCAACGTGAAAAAATAAGGTAAAAGCTTTCTTCTTACCATATTTTACTGTTAAAGTAAAAGCTATAAACATTATAGTGAGATATATAACACAAGGAGAATAAATCATTTAGCCACAGAGAACGAGAGGAGTAACCTAGACATATATTTTTCAAAGCTTTTTTTTTTTTTTTTTTTTTAAGGTTTTAGGTGAATTGTGGTGCTTTTGGAAAATATACTATGATAAATTAAAGACACATATTTTAAGCCCTTGATAAAACCTAACAAATAAAAATGAACCTAACTGGAAATAAAGCCAATAAATAAGAGAAACAAAATTGAAAAGTAAAAGATGATTTAAAGCATTTGGAAAAACAAAGAAATATAAACTAGAAACAGGGAGTAAATTAAAATTCAATGAGAAGTCTTACTAATTTAAGTTTTTGAAATTAACATGACAAACTTAACATCTGCCCCAAAAAGGAAAAATTAGGAAAAGAAGCCAAACAAAGCAAGCAGTAACAAAAATTACTAGAAGAAAGACAATACTGCATGATTTCAAGGCATATAACATTATATATGTTATATATATTTGTTATGCTAAACTGAAAAAAAAACATTTCAAATAGTACTGATTCTATAATGTGAAAATTCTATATTACATAGTGATGACAGACCAGGTAACTAAAAGATCCCATTGGCTGCCCTTAGATGGAGGAATGCATTAGAGTGTCCTGATGGGCTCAACATAGTCACAAGGATCCTTCTAATTGGTACATGGCAGAAGACAGAAGACCAGAAACGTGCCAACATGGGATCGGCTCCAACTGTTGCTGGCTTTCAAGGACAAAGAATCCTGGAAGCTAGCAGGGCCCACATAAGGTGGCAACAGGAATAGGAGAGTGTGCTAAACACTGGCATGGGGAAACTATAACACCTATAAGTCTGCCCCCAACAATACACTGCCTCCAGGAGTCTTTAATTTTCAATTGCCATCAGCTGGTGGGACTAGCATTCAAAATACCTAAGTGTATGGGGGACACCTGAATCAAACCACCACAAGACTCAAACCCAACATTTGGTCAGCAGAATTGTGATAAAGTTGCAAAAGAAGTAGGGAAAGGATAGATTTCCATACAGAGAAAAGAATTAGTTTTAATCCTTATATACATGCTACTACAAAAGTTAACTCAGAGGCTGGGCGTGGTGGCGCACACCTTTAATCCCAGCACTTGGGAGGCGGAGGTAGGAGGATCGCCATGAATTCAAGGCCACCCTGAGGCTACATAGTAAATTCCAGGCCAGCCTGAGCTAGAATGAGACCCTACCTTGAAAAACCAAAAAAATAAATAAATAAATAAAATAATAATAATAATAATAAAAAACTCAGAATGAACATTAAACACATTAAACCTAAATTAACAATAATAAAAACCAAAATAACAAAATTACCACAAGTTAGCACAGAATAATTCCGAAATTTAAATGACTATTTTTTTCTTAAGAAAAACAACTAACAGGCATGTCTTTAAGAGTGAAAAAAGTGAGTGTAACTTCAAATATTTATTCTCTTCAAAACAAAAATCAGCTGGATACATGGCTTAGCAGTGAAGGCACTTGCCTGAAAAGCCATAGGATACAGGTTTGATTCCCCAGAACCCATGTCAGCCAAATGCACAGGTGATACATGCTTCTAGAGTGTTGGCAGTAGCTGAAGGCCCTGGCACATCCACACTCTTTCCCTCTCTCTCCCCTCTTTGTCTCTCTCAAATACATAAAACCAAATAATTTATTTTTAAGTAAGAATATTCCTAACTAAGCCACAGGCCTCCGTGCAGTTTTCAGTCAGTCTTCCGAGTCATTGGAATGAGCAGTATGTTAAGTGCAGATGGTCAGCTTTAGATATGATTTGTCCTGAATAAAGATGTCACAATGCCTGGCCTGTCATACTTAGTTGCTTTAATGCTGCCTGGAATAAATGTAATTCATATTTATTATATGTAACAATTATTTGAATTAATTATGAGTTACTTTTTTAGTTTTGATGTTACCTTGCATTTTTAACATACTTTATTTCCTTTTTTTAAAAAAAATTAGTACACAAATTTAAAGATGAATATGCAGAGAAGTACAAAACCTTTGATTTAATTAGGATTCCATATTGCATTACTAGCTACAAAATTCATCTAAATGGTATTTATGCCCAAATAATGGTTAAGCGAATTTTATGACTACATGCATATTTACTTCTTTTTTAATTCTTCATATAGACTTAATTAAAAAGTCATGGATACTCTCTGTATTCTCATCAACAAAGTGATTTTTTTATTATGGTTAATCATTTCTGTACTATTGTTCATTTCATACAGAAAGATAATTAGTCACAAAATAACACTATCATACTACTAAAGTCAAATATCTATTACTTCATTCTAAATTAATGTGTGAAACAACAATCCTAATTATTTTAAAGAAATATTCCAATTAAACTAAAACAATTTATTTAAATAATTCAGGCTGATAGATATTAAGTACTGTTATGAATTATTGGGATGATAGGATATATTAAAAATGTTTGAGTTGACTATATTTTAATAATCATAATACATTTCTACATAAATTACATTTTAATGTATTACTTTTAATTTTGAAAGATGTAGAATAATTACATATTTTTCTATATAAATATTACATAAATAAATTATTACAAATAATGAGCTACTTCTATCATTTTTATGTGTGTGATACTAATATGGTTTGTATTTTGAATAGATGTTTATAAAAGTGATATTGTTTGAAGAGGTCAAACATGAAGCATTTTACCAGAATAAACATTAATACATGAATATTAATCTAATGGTAAAATTATGATTACTTTAAAATAATGATGACTTATTTAATATTTTATTAATACAAACTAAATAATTCATTTTGAAGAAATAATTGGGTAAATTCAAAGTTACAGATTTCTCTTAAGTAGTTTTTTTTGTTTGTTTTTGTTTTTCGACGTAGGGTCTCACTCTGGCCCAGGCTGTCCTGGAATTAACTATGTAGTCTCAGGGAGGCCTCAAACTCACAGCAATCCTCCTACCTCTGCCTCCTGAGTGCTGGGATTAAAGGCGTGTGCTACCACGCCCAGCCCTAAGTGAAAATTTAATTAAGGATTATATGTGATGATGCTGTATAAGGAGGTATGAACATTGGTTTTCTGAGGGTACTGTAACAACCTAACAGAAGTTTATTGGTTTAAAAGAACAGAATGTGGGCCAGGGATATGGTTCTGTGGGTAAAGTGCTTGCTGCTCAAGCTTGAGGACCTGTGTTTGGACACCCAGTATATACTTAAAGTCTTAGTTGATATGATGGTCTATTTGTAATTTCAGCATTCAGATGGCAGTGCCAGGAGACCTCTGGGCAATGTGGCTTATCAGTGAGCTCTAGGCTCAATAAATAAGGTGGAGAGTACTGGAGGAAAACACTCTACATCAATCCACACATGAATATGCACACATGTGTATAGGCACCTGCTCACAAACATGAGCCCACACATGCATGTTCACATGAATGTCAATCACACACACACACACACACGTGCACATGTGTGCAAGAAAAACAAGAACATAATGTGATCTTTCCTAGTTTGGTTGGCTGGAGGTTGAAACTCAAAGTAAATATGGACTCTCTTTCTTGGTCTCTCTTGCTTCCAATAGAGTTTACTCATCCTTGGCTGGCATGCCTTGGCTGAGCTTGGCTTAGGAAGTCATCACTTCCATTTCTGCCTCTGACTTCTGTCCACCTCCTCCGTATTAACATGACTTCATCTATATATCTATATATCATCTATTTATATATTTATATATCTAATATATAAGTATATATAATTGTGTGTACATATATATGTGTGTATGTGTATGTATAAAAGATCATATAATGCATGTAATGCAGGAAGCAAGTCATTAGTCACCAAGGGCAGCGAGAAACCTGAAGAGAAGCAGAGTTCAATCTCCATGTGAATCATTTTCAGAATTAATAAATGAATACTTTACAAAATGAGCTTAAGGTATAGGAGAGTTGTAAGGTATAGAGTAGTACTAAAGTTCTAGAAACATTATGACACATATCTTCTTTCTTCTCTAAGCCTCTCTAGTGAGTGGAAAAGTTAGTTCTTCTAAACACAGAGTCAAAGGCTACGGAGGACAGGCCTCCTTCAAGATGTTTGTTACCCCAGATGATGTGTGCAATCAAGTCAAGCTAATCTCACAAGCAGGAAACTCAATAGGAAGCAATCCTTTTTCCCACCCCACTGCTACCATCTCCTATTGTCCCTTCCACCTGGAAATCAGAGGCAAGCAGGCTCACTGATGGACAGCTCAGCCTTCCAAAACACAGTCCCACCTGGTCACAGATGCAACAAAGACTAGGAGCGCTAGCCAAATCTTATCCCAAACCTACGTCATTCGATAAATGTTAAAGAGGATGACAACCTCATATCCATTTCTCATTTTCTTTTGTAGCAGACAAGAAAAGGGCAGCTGGACCTTATAATTCCAATGGCAATAGAAGGTCAGGAATCATTGTTGTGTTGTTTGTTATCACATGTACAAGGGACTGATAAGGACATTGCACCATGTTTGTGGATGGGCAACAGCTTCGTTTCAGCACACTTACAGTGATTCCTGCCATCTGATAAGTAATTCCATATGGACTGGAGCTGAAACACTATATCATTGTGTCTCCTTCTTGCCAAGCACTGATTCATTGCCATGTCTTACACTGCAACTCATTGAGACTAGATTTCAGAAAATATACTTGTTTACCCCAATCACAACAAATTTTTTCAATCTATTCTTTCTCTGAATGAATTTTCCTGTACTTGGTATTTGTGCATTGTCATGCTCATGGTAAACTTTTGAATCCGACTACTACTTAAAGTCATAGCAGAGCCTGCAGGAACCTTAAAGGTCACATAATCTCACGTCTCACCACATGCACACCATCCCCAAATGATAGTCATATATTTGGCTTCTGCTTGAATAATTCCAGTGACAGGAAACTGACTACTTGAGATGCAGCCTTCTCTATGCCTGGATAGCTTTCATTGCTGAAAGTTCTCCCTTATGTTAAGTGGAAATTTATTAACTCTATTTTCCACATCTTGGTCCCAGTTCCACCGTCTAGAACAATAAGTCTAAGTTTATATTCTTTTGTTAACTGTTCCTCACTACTGTAAGATTTTTCATATGTTCCATATTATATAGTTTAGGTTGCTATTTCATAATATACATGTAGAATACATGTATTATAATACTTATTTTCTAAAGCAATTTATGTTTAGACTCTAATTCTTCACAGAAATTAAAACAAAAACAAAATTGGATTATTGCTGTACTATTCAAACTTCTGTTAAAAATATACAAAAATGTTTTGATCCTACATTAAAAAAATACTTTATTTTTGTTTATTCATCTGAAGAGAAAGAGAGAGAGGCAGATGAGAGAGAGAGAGATGAAGAGAGAAAGAGAATAGGTGCACTAGGGCCTTCAGCCACTCCAAACGAATTCCAGATGCATATGCCACATTCTGCATCTGGTTTATGTGGGTACCATGGAATCGTACCTGGGTCCTTTTAGCTTTGCAGGGAAGCATTTAACCTCTAAGCCATCTCTGCAGACATGATGCTACATTTTACTTCATGACAAAAGCAGTTATATGTAGGGCATTATGAAAAGAAATCATTTATAAATAAATGCCATTGCACATGGATAGTTTCAATCTCAACATTTAAATTTAAGCTTGCAATAGAACTTTTGAGTTTTGAGTGACTTTTTGTTAGTACCGAATGTTCTTTTTGGATTTGCTTCTTTTTCTATAATTGAAAATAAGATGAGAGAAAAAATAACTACAGTAAAAAGATGCCAAAGAGCACAACAAGTGACAGCACAGTGATTCCTCACCACGTAACTTCTGAACACAGATGAGGACCACAGTGTCGCTTAAGAACACCTTCCTGTGACTTGGCTTCTAGAAATCTCCAACTCCCCAATCTCCCTTTAAAACCACTCACACCCTGCCTCTAGTTTATCCCATTTGCCAGGCTTTTCTAGGTTATAACTACTAATAGACAGAGCTACGAGTGTCTGACAACTACTTGTAACAAAGAAGAATCTAGCCATAGTGACATATTTAATCTATTAGATACCATAGAACAAACAGTACAAGAGCCAGTTTAAGCTATGGGAATAGCTTTTCCACCCTTCCAAGTTTAGTGTCATACATTATATTCCCTATATCCATCTTTTCTAAAGTAACAATGTTGCATACAATTTTCTTTAGTCCAGCCTCCTCTTACTATTTTATTTGGTTATTCTACTGAACACTTTCTATAAATACTCCCAAAGGTACACTTAAATGCAGCTTGTAACTGATTTTGTTGCTTATTGATTTATGTTTTCTCTTTCTTTGTATGTGCATGCATGTGGTGTGCAGGTGTGTGCATGTGAATGTGGTATAAATGTATGTGCATGTGTATATGATGTATATGCACGTGCTTACATATGTGGTATACATGCATGTGCATATATATGGTGTGTATATGTGTGTATGTGTGTGTGGTAGTCACATATGTGTATATGGTACACATCCACATGCATGCATGTGCTGTGCAGGTGTGTGCATGTGAATGTGGTGTAAATGTATGTGTATGTGATGCATATGCATGTGCTTACATGTGTGGTATACTTGCATGTGCATATATATGTCTTGTGTGTATGTGTGTATGGTATACATATATGTGTATGTGGTGTACATGTGTGTGCAGTCTATATGCACATGCATGAATGTGTGGTGTTCATCTGTGTACATGTGCATTGTACATGTTTGTTCATGAGTATGTGATATAAATGTATGTGCATGTGTGTATTTCTGTATGGGAGATGCACTTGGGCAGAGCAGGTGTATACTTATGTGTGTGGAAGCCAGAAGTCAGATGTAGCCTCTATTGCTCCTTCCAACTTGTCTAGATGAACTAGCCGCTGAGCTCAGGGAATCCTCCCATTTTTGCCTCCCCAGTACTGAAATTACAACCACAAGCCTCTGGGCCCACCCATGTTCTGCTTTTACATGGGTATCGGGGTTCAGAACTCAGGTTCTCATGCTTATATGGTAAACACTTTACCACAGAGCCATCTCCAACACCTGAATTTCTTCTTAAGATATTTTACACTTACATAACAAGGCCCTAGCTTCAATTTGTTTTCATATTCACAATGATAAGACAGGATCTGAAAAACAATCAGGTAACTCTTACTGATGTCAATATGTAGGAAATCTGGTTCTCTTCAGTTTGTGTAAAACCTTCACCTTTTACTGTTATACCTAAGGAGATTACAAGTGCTGGAAATTTAATAAGTATTAAATATTATATCCTCATCTTATCCACAATTTTTAATATCCCTTTAACATTTAATGTATATTCCACTCTTCCACTCTTGACATTTTTTCTGAATATTACTTATAGACATTACCATAGAACAGTAACCAAATTAACCAAACCCTTCACATCAGGAGAATATTATTCATATCATGCATTGCTTACAGTAAAATTGATTAATAATCTATGATGTCTTATATAATATTAAGTGAATATAGCAAAGTATCCTTAAACAAAGAAAATAATTGAATTTAATAATGATATCACTATTACTGGTGTTTATAAGAACATATACAACTTTTATGAATTTGCATGTGAAACTAGCACTTGTTAATAAAATATTAGGCCCTCAGAAAGTATACAGAAAAAAAAATTACATTAAAATGACAAAATTAACTCCTCATAAGAAAATCTTAACATATACAATGTTTAGAGATATTTTTTATGGAGACTTATGGTAAAAAGTCATACTGTGTGTGCTTGTAGTTCATGAAAGTTTTTAAGCAAAAAAACCTTCCTCCACAAACTCTCAAGTAATTAGTTTGACATGCATTTTGGACAGTGGTGAATATTTTTCCTTGGTACAGAGCAGCTGTTTACTGTAGGTGATGTCAACATATTTATGGAAGCATTACATCATTTGTCCCTGGTACTCTGTGTGCTGCTTACACAAATGAGGTGCGCGCAGCAGGATATTATTTATGTTGCACTATGGCTTTGAAAGTGACACAGAAATCTTTTTAAAGTTATTAACTTAGCCGTACAAATGCAGATTTCTCCCTACATTTTACAATGGTCACAATAAGTTTCTTATTCCAAAAGGAGTATCTGGCATATTTAAAACGCTTCTCTAAATATTTGTTTTCTTTGTAGTACTAAGAAAACTGTGCAAAGAAAAAAAAATTTTAAAAATCTCCCAGAGTTCTAAGTATATATTATTTGATCTGTATGTTTGAAAATATTTTATAGGTGTGTGACCTCTAGATTATTCCTAAAAGAAACTGAATTGGAATAATTTAGGGTTCGGATAATGGAGCAAGGCTTCCTGAGCTCAGCCTGTGTGTACTTAAACCCTGGAGATCCTTTTTGGAACTGCTGAAAGAAAGGCTTATTCTATGAGCTCTGTTATTCAAGTCTCCATATATTGAAATGTTTTTATTTTTCCCATGTTTACAAATCATGGGCTTTAATTTCCAACTTCCTGGGTTGACAGCACTGCCCCAAAGCACAAATGAGCAGCCCAAACACGATTTCCCAGCACCTGATGGTGAGCATCTCCAAGCTCCATATTGGCAGCAGTAATGCCATTTCCTCCTGCCCCACCGGGCCTGACTGATACTGTTTCTTGGTGCTTGCAGTGTGATGATTAAGCACAAAGAGGATGGGGAGAGAAGGAAGTAGTATTTATTGCACAGCTAATTAGGCACTGTACTCATTCTTCACATATGTTCTTGCTCAGTTCCTTTTCTGCTGTAATGATTCTTTAAAGGTCTCTACAAATGTTTCCACTTGAGAACTTCCACAGAAAAACTGCAGTTTTCATTCCTCAAAAGTCTTTTTTTTTATAGTCCTTTTTTTTTTCTTCTACTAGCAAACCTAGGAAAGAAATATAAATTTATTTTGTCATTTATTTATCCCTCTCCACTTCCTGAACCAAGGTTGAAAAAATTCTGGAAAGCCAGTTCCAGTTTTGCTCATTTTCCACTGTACAGACCCTTTCCTTTGAAAATGGGAAGTTCCTCTCAATCAAAAGATTTTTTTCCCACTTGCTTCCATTTTGTTTCTTTTTTCTTTTCCATGGGGGAGATCAAAAGGTAAAAGGACAATCCATATTCTTTTTCTGTACCTTTTGAAGGTATAGATGAAAGATGTATGACTGTAATGTCTTCCCAGACTCATGGCTGAATTGTAATTCTATCCTCGAAAAAATAGTACAGGTTAGCCAAAAATTTATGCCATAAAGTATGTTATGGGAAGAGACCATTTATTTTGTTCTCATGAAGACAAATGAATGGTTCTCAAGGTACTAAAGTGTTACTTGGCAGAATCAGAGACTGGTAACTATCATATATTAAAAAGGGAAACAGAGAATAATCATTCTTACTGAAATGTAGATGAATACAAGTGACTTATCCAATTGCAGTGTCGGCCATTTCAGACACAAGGAATGGCAAGATGCATCCCGATGTCTCTTCGACTCCAAAAAATGATGGAATTTGCATTCAACCATGAGGCTTCCAGACAGAAATCTCCAGAGATAATGCTTGTCAGTGACTTTCACTAATGTCTTCATACTTTGTGAGAGGTTACATCCAGCAAACTTTATATTTTATAGTCATCAAGATATAGGTGATATATGGCTATTCAAACATAAGTTTGGCTTGCCATGTTTTGTATGGTATGCTGATATACTTTCATAGAATAGTCATTTTAAGATTAAGCTCAAAACTTTAAATGAATTTATTCACTTATGTAATTATGACTCCCCCCCCAAGCCATCTAAATTATTTCCAAGAAAAGAGCCATTCAATGAATGAGAGCTTTCTGATTAATTTGATTAGGTGTGTAACTTTATAGATTACTTAACTCATCACAATGCTTTGAAATTAATCCCCCCTCTTCTATACATCAGAACTTCATTAATTTCATGGACAACATTATCCCATGGCATGGCTATAATTGATTTGCTAATTAACCAATGCATGGATATTATATTCATTTCCTTTTTTGGTACAATTAATGATACAAAAAACTTGTCTCCAGTGAGCAATTTATTTTAATACATATTTTGGATATAAGTTCTTTAACAAATAGTTGTATTACAAGCATTTTCTCTGCCTCTGTGACTTACTTGTATATTTTCTTAACATAGCTGGCTAGATTTGTTCTGTACCACCTTCAGAGTGCTGGCACCTAATTGCATATTATATTCAATTATGAATGACATTGGGGAGGATGTCATCAAAATTGGGACATAAGTACCACTCGGAAATTGTAAAAGTGTTGTGGAAGCAATGAGATGTACAGAGTGGAAAATATAGCTTTCATTCTCATGGCAATTTACTCTGTTTTTATTTCTCTTCTTATTTTTTATTTTAGTATTTTTCTTTATTATATTGTGTCATTTTTAGTGAACAGAATCATTTGTAACTTTGAGATTTTCACAAGGGTCATTCTGACCCAGGTGACTTCAAAATGACTTGCAAATCAAGACTGTCAACTGAAATCTGTCCTCAGAGCTGCAGATGCCTCTTTGGTCTTCCCACTGCATATACAATAAACATCAGATTCTCCATACTACGAGTAATTCTGTATTCTTCTCTCTTCCTACCTTCTCCCAGTAAAACAACAGAAAAAATTTGTGTCATGGCAATGAACATTTAACCACAAATGGACAGACCAGAATCTAATCCATCACCCGTGAGTTATTTTCTTTTTTCATGTTATTTTTACCATCAACAAATTTAGTAACTTATCAAGTGTTACTAATTCTCTATTTCAAATCTTTCAAAATCAATCCATCCTTTCCTAGGAGTACATGGTTATTTTATCAATACATGGCTCAGTTGTTACAAAAATAATGTGATGGATCTTATTCCCTCTGTTTCCCACTTCAAGTCTTTATATAGCAATAAATTCTCAAATAGACACCTGCTCACATTAATAGCCTCTTTCAAATTCTTGAGTAGGTTTGACATAATATATAAATCCATTTCCTTAAGGAAACTATTTTATTTATTTATTTTTTACATTTTGTTTTAGGATTCTCTCAAGAAAAAGAACCAAGAGAATGACTGTATTACAATGGGGATTGTATTAGATTAGCTTACTGGATATGGGCTGTGTAGTCCTACAAAATATTTCTGCAGGCTCAAAAGTCAGAGAAATAAGTAGCTACTTAATTCATAAGGTTAAGTGCCTCAGAAGTCCAGAACTGACACAGAAGGCCTGGAGGGTTCCTGGAGAGCCACTGTCTTCAGTCTCCGTTATAAAGCCAATGAAGCTGGGTTCCAATGTCTTTGTCACATGGCAGCAACAGGGAAGCTGTCTGCAAAAGCATGTAGCATAGGAAGCCAGGCAAAAATCTGTTTTACTCCTAAAGCTTCTTTATATAAAGTACCGCCACTCTTAAGAGAAGTTCTTCCTTCCATCAGTCCTTCCTGGAAACACCCTCATAGACCAACCCAAGAAGAAAGTCTCTTGATTCCTAGTAAAATCAAGTTGACAATGGAACTCAATCATCACACACCTTTATTAGTTTTCATCTTTAGAATTTTAGAAATCTCAGCATCATTCTCCAAATATAAACACAAGTGTGTATTACATACATGCAGATGGGTTCAGACATGCAATTGTAATCATGCCTGACTTATCAAATCCCATGTCACTTTTCCTTTGATATTTTTTTTTCTTTCTGGAAATTAAATCTTAGCTTCTTCCTCTAGGACTCCCCTATATACCCATTACACTGGAGAGAACCACACATTCTTATCTGAGTGGGGAAAAGTTTCTCAGATTGTGAAAGTATACCTAATCACATAGTTTTATGGAAAATTGTGTAATATCTATAAGTATGTTTATGTTTGTGTACATGCATGTATATTCACGTGTGTGTATGCAGGTGTGATTGTATGTGTGTACATATGTACTCACACAGACAATGGTCAGAGAACAATCACGGGTATCAGTCTCATGAATTTCACCTATTTCTATGTGATTTATTGAATATCCTTGGCTTGAAGTTCACTATTTTAACCAGACTGGCTGAAAGCCCTAGGGAACCTCTTTTATCCACCATCTCAGTGCTGGGTTTACAGACATACCACATGAAAAAAACTACTTGAAGGAAAGCATTTTACCACTGAGGTATCTTTTCAGTCCCCCCAAAATTGTTTTATTTGACTAACGTTTTAATATTCATGTGACTTCTTGGTTGTAGACCTATATTCCCAGACACATAATAAACTCCCTAGATCTCACTAACAGGAACACCAATGGATGCAATTATCTTAAAATATCATCACATCAATAATCAATGTGGTAGCTGGCATAGAAAAATAAATGACAGGAAAACAAAATTTGACATCAATAGGTCAATGCTGATTTCTAAAATAATTCTCGACACAGTGAGATTGCAATATATAGGTCTGTTTTTAAATATGGGCCCACATAAAAGACCTAGAAAAATTTTAGAGTCATAGTGAGAATGAAAAAGCAAAAGCCTTCTGATACCAGTACACAGTTAACTGGGTAGTCAAAAATACACTGAGTTATTTTGTAGTGAGACACCAGCTGTAAAAAAATAACAATTTGATTCACTGTTGAGGTAGCAAATATAATGTAACAGCACAGCCAAGACAACAGTTTGATGTGAAAAAAAATTCCGTCAATCCACATGGTTTGTGTGACATTGATTCTATGCAGTGGCTCTGACTTATCCATCCTGTGGAAATTTTATGAACTCAACCAATGCTTTCCATTTTACAGACAGAATGGAAGGAAAGAAAAATAAAGTATTTATACAATGATGTAAGAACTTTCAGCTTCCATGATTTATTAATGCAACAAGAAAGTACAAGGAAATATGAAATAATGCTGGTATTATTCTGAGATGAGAAATATACTATATGGATCTTCAAAGCATGAATAAATTTACATTATGAGGGAAAAATCACAAATTATATATTTTCTACTAAAATATTTGCTTTTAAAGTTATCTGTTATAGTTATCTTCTTGTTTCTGGGAAAAACACCCAACCAGAGGCAGCTGGGAGGAATGAGTTTATTATAGGCTTACACTTTCCAGGCAGGAGCTTCCTCATAGTGGAGAGATCTGTTCTCAATTAATTGTATATCCAAGGGTGAGTGACTGAGTGAGAGAGAAAGAGAGAGAGAGAGAGAGAACACAAATAGCCAGAGCTCAAGCTGGCTCTTAACACAATTTAGGACTGGAATCTAGACCAACCCCAGTAACATATCTCCTCCATGGAGACTTAAGTAGGAAGCTTATTTTTAATTAAAATACCTTGGATTCTGGGGACATTTACATTCAAAAATCACCATGGTACCTAATACATTTAACACTCTAAATTTCATTTTGATTTGAGGACTCACTTATTCATAAACAATATGATGTATAGTACTTTTGCCAGACATTGTATTCAATTTTAATCATAGAAAAATTCTAAAAAATAGAATTATGTCCAATTCAATTTTCCAGAGCTAAGTTATCATTGTAAGTAAGCAAGGAAAGACAGTTAATAATATTTACATTTTAATCCTGACATTCTTCCCATTAAGCATGTGATATTATACAAATTACACTCCGCATGCTTTTGTACTGTGTTAATAAATGGACAAAATGAGAGAAATTATCTCAGAGTATATTTGATATTATTCAATTTAATTAGCATACAATGAATTAAGTTTCAAGACATTTAAGTTAGATACTACTTGCAAACACCCAAAAAAGAAGGCCAACCACACAAACACACATTGACTCAATAGTGGTTACCCATGATTCGCATAGGGGCTTCTGAGATCACGGGTTGCTTGACTCTAGTGAAAATAAATAGAAAATGATTCCCAGGGATATTACTTCTTTGGAATTGTGAAAGATGAGTAGCAGTGCCTGGGGACCATAGGTGGGCAGCATCTCAACAGTGACTGAGGACGGCTTCAAGAACACGTCAGAACTGAAACCTAATGATAAATATATGGAGCACATAAGAAAACCTGTGCAGTACATTTACTTAGCTTAACTAACAACTTTGCCTCTCTAGGAAACATGGTGAGGCATACTTCCAGCATCCTACATTCTCATAACTAGGTAACCCATGTTCAAATCTTTATCCACACTTCCCCCCTACATTTTATTTATAGCCTCAAAAAAGTTGGTTTTCTTCCTAATCCTTTTAGACTATTTATAATTGCCATGACAATTACATAATTAAATAACACCAAATCTACAAAATGAGTTCACAATAAATAGATACAATGATAAAAGATTTATAAATACATGAAGATGTGTCATTTAAACGTTTAGTGTTAAATTAGTTGTGAAAAGATAATCGACTTGTATTGGAAAGCTAATCGTTATCATCTTAAATGCAATTCAAAATATTCATCATCAGAATTCTTTTTCCTTAAAGAAGTCAAAATGACAAAATCAAGATTATGATGAAATTGTAAAATGGGGAAAATCTTGTAGCATTCCATTAAGGTCTTGAAAAAGACAGGGATACTCATTTTCACCTCTGATTTTCAGCATAAAATATTTATATTTTTCTGGAAGTATTATCAAGGACTTTATAAATATGATTAATATATATACACATACATGTATGTATATGTTTCTATAATCATGCATATTCCCGAAATGCAAGATCCGCATCCCCCACTGTAGGAACACTTCCATGAAATCTCAGGTTAGTCAGCTGGACCTTTATTTCCCTGTAGTCTTGTTAAAGTGTTTCTAGTAAGGCAAATTTCAGGATAAACCTTTAGGCTTTAAGCATGAAACTCCCTTAGGTCATGAGCTATTGAAGTATACTCCAATTTGTTACACATTAGTTATCAAGAGCATTTCCCTCAAGTGATATTTACCTAAGCTCGCCAGATAGTCACATAAAATGATTTTAAAGCGTGTTTTAAAACATCTTTTAAAACATTAAAGCTTTCTAGTCTAGAACATTAAAAACTTGTTCCATTTCCTTCTGTTCTTATTACAACATAAAATACCGCAGGGATTAACTGTAACAAGATGAGCAAACCCCTTCATTTGAAATGGTGTCTTAGGGTTTTAGTCTCACCATCTTTCCATATGTCTGCAGGATCTCGGAGCTTTGGTTCATGTATTTGTCTCAGTATCTATTGACATGTGCTTCTCATAGTCCTATCTTTACTTTGCATTTCCCCTGACTCCTGTCATGAACTCTGAGGTATTTATCAGCAGTGTCATGAACTCAGCTGAACTTAAGTGGGGTCTGAGCTTCTGTGTGTCAGAGTAGTTGCTTAAGTCAAACCACAAGGAAAGTTAACAGAGAAGCCTTTTGATCATGACTGTGATGTGCTATTGTGTAGACACCACTCTAATTTAGAATATATCCTTTTCAATTTTCAAGGTGAATTGTACTAGCTGAGAATCAGGACAGGGTGAAAAGACAAAAATCATGAAGTCAGTGCTAAGACAGCCCAAAATAAAATTCTGATTAACAACTTTAAAAATCTATAAGAAAAATGATAAATTTTCTCAGACTTATATTTTATTTATTTTTCTGTGGTTTAGTTATTTTCTAATAAAATAGCAAGAAAACTTCCAAATGTATGTTGCACATTGAAATACGGTAGTCATATGTAGAAAGCAACCTTGTTTAAAGAGACAAGTAGATTTGATTGTGAAATATTTGCAGACATTGGTCAATTATAACCTCCAAAGCATATGTTATAATATCTTGCATCAGATAAATGCTCAATAAACTCCATATCTTTACTTAATAACCATTATGTTTCTTGTCTGGCTAAAATTGTCACTTTTGGTAATGTTATCATGTCCCCAAAATGGTGGTATTAGCCACTAAAGTTCTAACAACTCACAGCCATTTTTTTTATTGCTGTTAGAAATTAAAGAATGATTCATCCTCATACAAATTAAATTTGTCATTATGCATTTCCTCTTTTCAAATTGCTTGAGTAGTTCAGAGGAAAACTCACAAATCAGTGTAATTAAAGAAATAAAACAGCAAAAAAAGTTGTGTCAACTCACCAGATTCTTTAAAAGCAGATCCTTTCAAAAGCTGAATTGCTGTGAGCTAATTTTATGATACATGAAACAGTTACATTAAATGAAAAAAATCATTTTTCCTCTGACAGAAATTCCTTTTAAGTTTTAATCTGGTGAGAATAAATTCTGTAAAGACAAAAAATACTTCTGTCGGTTCTGTCTTCTGAAAAAATAAACCTCAGGTACTTAGAAAATTGTAAAGGTTCAGGATACAGACAGCAAGATGTCAATAGTCTACTTGGTTGGCACCAAAAAGCAACAAACTGGCTGGTAATATCACTCAGTGAATACTTAGAGGGAATCACAATTATTTTCTCTGGTTTGTGACAAAGAAAAAAGATTTAGGCCTGAGGTAGAGCCAAGAGGGAGCAATGGGTAGTTCAAATTCTAAGATGCTTTGTGTGGCCATTGTTCATGCTGAACTGGTTCTGAAAACAAATGCTTTTGTTTCTATCTCTACCTATGGAAAAGCCAAATCAAATACTCACTATGCTTTATAGCCCTGGAAGGCAGGATCACTCATTGTTGTTGAGAATCTTTAGGAGCGCCTCTTTAATGTCCACATTTCTAGTTTCATGACTTGCTTCTTTGCATGTGTACTCTCTCGTGTCTGGAAAATTAATGTATAGAACCACAGTTTGACATGAGGAGAACTCTGATATTCTTTCTTTAACTGCCATGAGATCAAATGGGCAAAGCCATATTAAAATTAAGTCATATCTTCTCCATCTGTATGGAAGTGCGTAGAGCATTTTGAATAACGTGGAACATGTCCCTCTTAGGTGATTACACACTCTGCTGATTTGCATAGACCTCAGAATCGCTCAAGTGCTTTCCCTAAAAGACACAAAGAAGCCTTTGGGGAGGAAGGATTGAAGAAATGACACTGCCCAAGTATTGAGGTGAACAACAAAGTCATAGCACTGAAGAAAGCATCATGGGGACTGCAGACATGGCTTAGTGGTTAAGGCACCTGCCTGCCAAGCCTAAGAACGCCAGTTCAATCTCCAGGTACCACGTTTAGCCAGACACAAGTGACACAAGGGTGCAATGCCACAAGGGGGTGCATGTGTCTGGAGTTCATTCACAGTGGCAGAGAGGCTGCTAGTGTGCCTATTCTTTCTTTCTCTGCCTCTTCCTCTCTGTCTCTCTCTCTCTCTGTCTTTGTGTGTGTGTCTCTGTCAAGTAATAATAATAATAATAATAATAATAATAATAATAATAATAATAAAGAAAGTATAATGGGCTGGACTTAGCAGTTAAGGTGCTTTCCGGCAAAGCCAAGAAACCCAGGGTCTGATACCTCTGAACTCACTAAATCCAAATATAAAAAGGAGCAGCGCTGGAGAGATGGCTTAGCAGTTAAGGCACTTGCTTGCAAAGCCTAAGGACCCATGTTCCATCTCTCTCCAAATCCCACATAATCCAGACACACAAAGGTGATGCAAGCGCAAGGTTGCACATGTGCACCAGGTGGCACAAACATCTTGGGTTCTATAACAGTGGCTGAGGCCCTGGGGCACCATTTTTTTCTCTCTCACTCTCCTTGTCATTTTCTCTAAAAGAAGGGCGGGATCAAAGCACTGGCATTCATTTGTGGTGGCAAGAGACCTTGGTGACCCCATACACACTCACACACACACCTGCAAGTACATAAGTATATTATTTAAAGTACATAGATGTATCTTTAAGTCCTCTTGGTAAGTAAAAGAAGAGAGCCTATGAACATTATGACTATACTGTGAAATAAAGTTCCCAGAAAAGTGCTGTATCTACTGCACCTACCTCCAGAAATGCTGAATGGATGGATATAGCTGTGGTTGTCACAGAGGGATGGGATATTGCATGACCAAAATCTAATTACCTTGGGCTACCTTTAGCCACTCAATAGCAGTTATCACACACCTTTGTGTCTGACCTGAAATCCATGTGACTATTACCTGATCAGGTGAAAATATTTTGGAATGTACTGACAGGCCACCTGCTTCCACCAAACCAAAGGCTAAGAATGTGATTAGATAGGATCTGAGGTCTATGGGGGAGATTTACCTGCTTTGTGTTACCTGCCTACCTGATGATCAGCCAATGCGCTTCAAAAGTACATTGATTTGTTTATGATTTTCTTATGCTCTGTAACTATAAAACTTACATTAAATTGTTAAGCCATTGGGACATGGAATTTGGGATAACCTAAATCTGTGTTCCCAGGCCATGGTCACTCATATTTGGCTCCAGAATAAACTCTTATCCCCTTTGAGGTGAGAGATGTGTCTCTTGCATCAACACATACAAAACGCCAATGAAAATATATACCACAGTTGTGTTAAATTTGATACTTTCTGTCAGTATTCTTCATTTTAAATGTCTATAACCTCAATCAATTCATGACAAACATTCCACAGAATCTAAAATTCATCAAAACATACAAAATGATTGCACAAAATTATCACAACAAACAAGCATTAAGAGATATAATAAATAAATGTGACATGTACTCTGGATAATTTCTTGAATGATAAATAGACACAGAGCAAATATTTTAAATAAGACTTAATGAAACTAGAATTAAGTATGCTATTTACCTAATGCAAAAAGGTAGCATTAATTCAGTAGTTAGAATAAGCATATTACATTGAGGTAAGATGTTAATACAAAGTTAAGCTAGATTTGGGTATAAGAAATTTATTGGACTGCTTTTACAAGATTTTTATAAAGCAAAACCTGTTTTCAAATAAGTTTATTTTAAAAACCTGATACATACAAAATCATGTATTTATCCCACTCTATCAGACCTGTGCATTGGAATAAACACATTGTTGATAAGGAGAAATTCTTTTTACAGGTGATTCAAACTTTTCACTTATTATATTGGAAACAAATCAAATGTGTAACTACCAACTTTCAGCCAATACAGGAGTGACCAATTTTCATTAACAAATTATTCAAAATGGAAAATGTTATTAAGGTTTATATATTAGATGCAATCAACCTACTAAAATGTTTTATACTACATGAAATCTTGATTGAAACAATTATTAATCATATGGGATTAAACAAATTTAGACAATTGAAAAGTAATATAAAAAGTCCCAATACATTTATGAAATTATTGCGTATATTTGAGCATAGGTTAGATAACTGATAACCTTAAGTTGAATTATGTGCAAAACTATTTAAGGCATCTAAGATTTTCTGCCAGTCATTTAACTAGGCTTTAACTCCTAGTACAGCCATTACTTTTCTAGCAGCAGTGGTCTTTTGAGAGCAAAGTTTTTTTTTTTTTTCTTCTTTCTATTTTTCCCCAGAGAACTTATATTTATGAAATATAATCTTGTAGGCCTTTCTTCTTAAGGATTTTAGTCTGAAGAAAATGAAAGCAACATTTTGAAATATCACTCATGGATTCATAACTTATTTTTAATTTGTCATTAGTTTTCTCCATAGCTGTTATGGGTATTTGTACATCAGAAGGAGATTGTTCAAATATGTTTTTGCTTTTTCTAAAGCTAGTTGCTACAACCATACACCACCATTACATGTCACAAAAATCAATGGCACACTTTCCTTCAATTATTTGTTTTGCATTTAGCCTCACATTTTCTGTTTCCTAAACTAGAAGTGTGACTGGTAACAATATATCAAAATTCATGATGTCATTATGATATATATCACAACTCAAATATATGCAAATGGTTATTGTAATGTATTTTCATATAAAAGTCAGATGAAGTAATTCAGTGTATAAATAAGCAAAACTGTACTTAAAAATTTCATTAACAAAAGTTATTACCCCAACTTTGGACTTCAGACATTTGAATGGTGTTGGGACTGATGAAGACTATGAGGATTTTGAATATCAGATTCAATGCATTTTGCTCATTATATGGCCATAAGTCTATGGTTGCTTTGTGGTGGAATGTGGTGATTTGATGGTAAAATGCCCACCATAGCCCAGTAGGTAATGCTATTAGGGAATGTTGTGATACTTTTATGAGGTGGAGACTTGCTGGAAGAAGTGTGCCACTGTGAGCAGACTTTGAGGTGTTGCAGCTCAGTCCCATTTACTGCATGCGTAGCTCTGTCGACTTCCTGCCTGCTAATGTGAAGATATGATACCAGCTCTTGGCACTTTCCCCATCTGAAATCTCACCCATAATTTAACTTCTGTGTGGAACTGTAAATGGAAAGAAACACTTTCCTTCCATATCTGCTTCTGTTTGGGTATTTTATCCCTGCAGTGGGAAAGTAGCTGTATTAGTCAGGGTTCTCTAGAGGAACAGAATTGCTAGAATGAATTATATTAAAAGGGGAATTTATTAGATTAGTTTATGACAGTCCAAATAGCAGTTGCAGGCCTGAGAATCAAGGAACCCAGTAGTGGTTCAGTATGCATGGCCAGATGCCACAGCAGGCCCAATCCAGCACTGAAGGCCTATAGCCTTCTTGAGGAGCCACTAGTTTTCAATACATGCAGGTCTTCAGTTGATACTGGTCTTCACTCCATGCTGGAAGGCAACAAGCAGCTCTGGCAGCCAAGTGGAAGAAAGGGGCTTTTTTCACCCAGAGCTTTTTTATGTAAGTTCCCCTCTGAGAAGGGCAGCCTGCTCTGGGAGGAGGGCTTATGCTGGGGGAAGGATTTCCTCTTTCAGTTAATCCTTCCTGGAAGCAACCTCAGAGACCCACCCAAAAGGGATTTAAACAGGTCAAGTTAACAACACCTTAAACATCACAGTAACTGATTCATATGTCTAGTATAACTGATTCTCTGTATCAATTACAACATTTTTACTTAATTGTGTGGAAAATTAGTATCTAGTAGATTTTTTTGAGAAGACCACATATTGCACTTTAGAAGTGGCTTTTAAATTCTACTACAAGAAATACAAATTGGGGTTGTTTTAGATATCTTCATGTTTAAAAGAACATTTTATGCTTTTAAAAGTATCACACTTTACACAGTAACTGTTCTAGGTTTTTAAAATATAAAGCCCAATTTTAAAAAATATGATTTAATATGTGAAGCTAATAAATGAAAATTCTATGACATGTAAGAAAAACTTGAAATATCAAAACACACAAAACAAGAAAAAGTTGTCTACTTGCCATGAACAATATCACACAGACTCAGCAAACACATGTTTTGGAATATGTTTTCAAACGAATTGTTGAATCTATAATATCTGACTTTTCATGTTAGATGTGTCTGTGTGTGCTCTTTCCAAAACAGTGCTCTATTAAAGCAACAGCAACATAACCTATCAATATATTGTGAGGTCAGATTGACCAACTTTACCATTCCCTTGGATATTAATAAAAGCACAAACATAGTTTTGCTGTTTTTCTTGTGTCTAGTAAGAGTGGAAATAGCCAAAAGGGAGAGAAAATTTACAAGGAGCACCAAAATCAAAATATAATCCAGTTCCAAATTTGTGATGACTTGGTGGTAAAATCTGTTACTGGAATCCCAGAAGAAAGGCTTGGGAAATCATTTATGAACCCAAATATTTTCACCTGCAGCTCTTTCCGTAAGTGGGAGAAATAAAGGTAGGGAGACTTGTTTACTCAGAGTCCCTGTGGCACTATATCTCAAATATTTTTGTGCATAAGAATTTCCAGGAAAACTTGTTAAATGTTCCATCCTCTACAAGTTATGTTACACTTGGCATTGATGTTGCCCAAGATACACATTTTAACAAGTTCCCTAGATGTTTCTGCTTTGAAACCAGACCAGTGTTAAGAAAAGTATAAAAGTCAAATAAATAATCAAGACTTCAACCTTCTTTAAATGTAAAAATTGTTTCACAGACTTTTTTCTCTGTCCATTCTGCTCTTAGATTCTTCTTAAGATTTACTGGGAATTGGGCGTGGTGGCGCATGACTTTAATCCCAAGCACTTGGGGAGGTAGAGGTAGGAAGAGCACCTTGAGTTCAAAGCCATCCTGAGACTACATAGTGAATTCAAGGTCGGCCTGAGCTACAGTGATATCCTACATAAAAATACCAAAATCCAAAGGGGAAAAATGATCTATTGGGTTATAACACTAATTACAGCATCATATTAAGCAATCTATGAATCCTACTTTGTATATTTTAGTATTTATGATTCCTAAAATATCTCCATGACCAACTATTATTATAATGCCCACATAATAGGTAAATTAATATAATTTATGAAAACTGAAGTAGTTACCCAGAGGTCATATCCCAGAGAAAGAATTCCTATCTAATTGACCTAAATTAATACAAATTTATTTATTTATCAAGATAGAAGCAACTAAATGGCAGTAACAGTCTGAGGAGTTGAAAGAAATAGTGCAGTTGTTAAAGTTTTTGCCTTACAGGGCTTACTGGCCAGTACCTTAGTCTAATTGGAGAGTTATAGGTCAATGAGAGCCACATAAAAGGTGGACAGCTCCTGATGAGCAACTGAGCATGCCCTCAGGCCCCCACACATGCACCTGAAAAAACAGTAGCACATCCATAACTCCCATTTCCAATCATATCAATGTCATGCTTCAATATTCACAGATTGCTTCACCAATAGCTTTAGCCAAATGAGCACCTTGGGAAGACTGAGGGACAGGAAAAGGGAGTGTGTGTATTTGTATCTTTAAAGCAATTGTGTCATTCCAGTATGAAAAAACTTCAAGTTTACAAAGTCCAGTCACATCTGTAGTTTGAAAATATGTCAATATATTCAGTGGTTTATTACTTATTGCATCTGCAATCACCTTGCTAGAGGCAAGGTCACTGGGGGCTGGTCTTAAGGTGTGGTGATGGTTTGAGAGTCCATTGTAAAGATATGCAAATGTGCCTAGCAGGAGTTCCTGAAGTGTGCTGTGTGACCTTTTGGCAGTAGTTTTTGCTCTGTGTGCTGTGGTGGCTGGTTGGCTTTTGCTCTCTTGCCTGGTCCTGTGAAGAGCAGGCTGCTTCTCCTGCCTTTATGGAACTTCCCCTGGATCTGTAAGCTTCAATAAATAATATCCCTTCCTCCATAACTGTGCCTGGTCTGGAAGTTCATCTCAGCGAACCTGAAGCTGTCTGCAACATTAAAGTGGTACCGAGGATGTGGGGTGAGATGAACCTGACCGTGTGGATATTCGTCTTTTGCAACCTTTGTTTTGGAGGAATGGGCATGGACTTGGTGTTTGCAACTGAAGATGCCTTCTGGAGTGGTAAGCCAAGTTTTATGGACTATTCTGATGAGAGTTTGAGAATGCTAAGTGCAGACTGTATTGAACTTCGAGGCTTGGCTTATGAGCTTTCTAAGGGGAAGGAAAGACTGCAGAGGACTTTGTTGGAACTGGGCTACTGGCATAAGGGATGGCTACGTTCTGCTATCCAGGCCCAGAAAGTTTGATCAAGGTTAAATTTGTAATGGACTGATATGCTTGGCTAAAGATATCGGACTGAGATTTTAAGATTTTTAAGTTGGAAAACCTCAAGCAAGTTAAAATTATAGAGGCACTGAGACTGGTTTTAGGTTACTGGAGCTGCTATTGTCAACACATTAGCAATCTTAAGGAAGGTGGAAGGAAGGTGGCCTGACTTGATTTACATTAAAACAATGGAGAGGATGCCTGAGGAAAGACTGTTAAAAATGCAAACTTTTGGAAAGAGTTGACTGGAGAAGGAACCTGCTTTTCAAGGCTATGGTTTATTTTGTCCCTGATTTAGAATATGGCTGTGTCCTGCACACCTGGTATTAGTTTTGGAAACATGAAAAATGCATGGAGTGGTCATGAGTTGCACATGGTTCCAGGAGCCGCTGCTGAGATACAGCATGAAGGCAGGGCATGAAGTCCCTCGGGAATAGGCTGGAAGAGCCTTTTGGAAGATGGACCGTGGTTTGCATGGAGACCTGAAGATGTTTTGGATATACCAGGACTGTGCAAAAGGGCTACCATGGAGTGCAGTGTTGGCATGGGATGAAAGTTTTCCTGGAGACTCTGCCCAGCTGGAGCGGCGGAATTGGAAAACCTGGAGACTGTTAGTCTCTGGTTATATTGAACTTGAACTGCAGAAGTTTGATGATGACTGATGGTGGTTGAGTTTGCATTATTTTAGTCTCTCCTTGCTATGCCTTTTACCAGTTAAAAATGTTTACTCTGTGCCTTTACATGTTGAAAGTATTTAACTTGTTTGATTTTACAGGACTCACTATCTTAAGTTGATCAAGACTGTGAGAACCTTTGAAATTGGACTGAGTACAATTTACAATGTGTGATAGTTATAAATCTATTGGGGGCCAGGAGCTAAATATATTGGGGGCCAGGGGCGGAATGTGGTAGTTTGAATATATGTCCCCCAATATATTCAGTGGTTTATTACTTATAGTTTGTATCTGCAATCACCTTGCTAGAGGCAAGGTCACTGGGGGGCTGGTCTTAAGGTGTGGTGATGGTTTGAGAGTCCATTGTAAAGATATGCAAATGTGCCTAGCAGGAGTTCCTGAAGTGTGCTGTGTGACCTTTTGGCAGTAGTTTTTGCTCTGTGTGCTGTGGTGGCTGGTTGGCTTTTGCTCTCTTGCTTGGTCCTGTGAAGAGCAGGCTGCTTCTCCTGCCTTTATGGAACTTCCCCTGGATCTATAAGCTTCAATAAATAATATCCCTTCCTCCATAACTGTGCCTGGTCTGGAAGTTCATCTCAGCTAACCTGAAATATGCCTCAATTTTGGAAGTAAGTCTGGGCCCAACAATTTTATCTCATGTTGCCACCTGCTGCAGCCTGAGGAATTTTTTTCTTCTTTTTGGAGATGTCCACTGAGATAAAGCCAGGATTCTCAGCTACACAACAGCAGATGAGCCAGTCTGAAAAAGAGAGTTGGAATTAAGGTGATGCATGTGTCTGGAGTTTGCTTGCAGTAGCTGGTCTCTCTCTCTCTCTCTCAAATAAATAAATTTTGAAAACAAAAAGAATTGGTTTGAACACAGTTCTCAACACTGGGGCTAACAGAAAGAAATGAGCTCAGGGAAAGTATAAGCCCCACTCAAATGTGTTAAACTTAAGTTTCTTTATAGCAAAATTGTGTGTGTGTGTGTGTGTGTGTGTGTGTGTGTGTGTGTGTGTAAATTTTGCATTCTAAAGTAGTTTCTCAAAGAGTTGGGCAGGAGCTCAAAGGAGGTCACAGTTGGTTACTGGTACACACTTCAGGGGTTTATATCTGAGATGATACCCTAGGTCATGAGGGTTGTAAATGTTTTTACTGTAAACAAAAGCTTATAGTCATGTTTACCAGAATCATTTCTGGAACCTTTCAGGTTTACATATAGAAAAGGTGTAAGGCCACATATGCCTAAGGATTAAGCATGGTTCTGAGGACTGAAAAGGCAACATAGTGCTGAGAAGAAGGGGCAGAGGGGTATCCAACACTGAAACGTCTCTATCACACCCTCCAAGGCTCAGGGTCCATTGAGGAAGAGGTGGCGGAAAGAATGTAAGAGCCAAAGGAAGGGTACAATTCCTTACAATGCAACAGTCCAGACAGAAATTGGCCTTGATATCCATGACCTTGCAGTGCCTAGCAATACCTTCACAAGACCCTCATAATAGGAGAAAAAGACGATGACATCAAAATAAAGGAGACACTAACAGAGAGGGGGAAGGGGCATGATGGAGAGCGGAGTTGTGAAGGGGAAAATGGGAGAGAGGAGGGAAATATCATGGTTTATTGTCTGTAAGTGTAGCAGTTATATACATACATATATATATATATATATATATATATATATATATATATATATATATATATAACAAAAGACAAAGAACCTTATGGGGCATGAAAAGGGAAAATGATCCCCTCACCACGGAGGCTAATTGAAGACTCTCCCCAGCTAAGCAGGAATTCCAGCAAAAACAGTATTTTCTATGAAGATTACTGACATAGGAACAATTTCCTTTAAGAATGTTAACATTACAATAGATGAGGTTTAAGGTCTGAAAGTATATGATTTTAGAGAGGGCCTCATTCCTTGCCCAGACAATCTGCAATTTCACAAACAAGATTATTAAGTTTGCTTACAGTGAAAATATCTTAACTTCCTTCACCCTTGTGATATAGAGTTTGACCTTGTCAGCTGTAATTGTGCCAGAACAATCCTGTGATCACAATTAGGCTCCTTAACAACCATTTGAGGAAAACATTCCAATCCCCTACTAACTCTATATATGACTCTTGTAAAAACGATGAACTCTGACCCTCTCTTAGAGAAGTCCACATTTCTGTTCTCTGGTGTGTCTTACTTTCTTTTTTTTTTTTTTTTTTTTTTTTTTTTTTTTTTTTTTGGTTTTTCAAGGTAGTGTTTCACTCTAGCCCAGGCTGACCTGGAATTCACTATGTAGTCTCAGGGTGGCCTCGAACTCATGGCGATCCTCCTACCTCTGCCTCCCGAGTGCTGGGATTAAAGGCGTGCGCCACCACGCCCAGCTGTGTCTTACTTTTTCATGTAAATTCAGAACCTGTTATACTGTGAAAAGATGGCTAGATAATTAGAAGATTATTAAGTGACTAAGAACTAATGCATGTAAATAGACGCAGTGGTCCCACATGGTACAGAGCAGGATGGGGTAAGATGTCACAATTTTCATTATGCTACTCAAAATGGCCTCTGATTAAAATTTTGTGAACTGATAAATTATGTAATTTCTCATTTAATGTTTTCAATTCTGATTTAGTATTTTGGGGATAATGTTGATTATGCATAAGCAATGCTGCAGTAGATAAAACTGAGGAAAAAGGCAAACGTCTGTATTTTCTTATTGTTTAAGTAAATTTATTCCAGTAAAACACACAAATAAATTGTCAGAGGCTTTTACCATCTCTGTTAACTCCACAAATTCATAACATTAAGATATGAGGAGGTATATCCACAACAGGAGATAAAACATTATGAGGAAAACCTTAAAATAGTATGGAAAATTCCGCTTTTATTGAACAAAGCCAAAAACGAAAATGAAGACTAGAGTTTTCACAGTGAGAAATTCTAATAAGCAAACAATTTTAACTCAGTGAACCTCTGAAAGACTTAGTGACACCAGAAAATGGAAATTAATGTCCAATAACCTGATGAAAACTCTCGTAGACAGATTCCTCAACTTACTTTTACAAAGACTGTGGGCTGCTGTCACATTAACCATTAATTCAGGCAAGAACCACAGTTTTAGTTTATGAATGATTCTACTGAAATGATGTGAGAACAGAGAAAATAGACTAAAGTGAAATATTAGCTTCTACTCTCTGTCCCCTCAAAAGCAATGCTTCCTTTCCAACCAGAAGACTACAGGGTTTTTGTCTGGGAAAAACTAAGGTTATGCTAAAATAAAGGACTTTAAAATATTGAGAAATACACAATATTATATGAAAAGGTGACTTTTTAAACTCTTATTGACCTTTCACATAGAATCTTTTTTATGATAAAATTATATGAAAGTAGAAAATTGCACTTGATAAAACATGAACAGGCCCAATGGAAGTCCATCAAGAATGAGTGTGAATGGCTTTTTGATTAGTTTTGGTAAAGGACAAGAATAAGAAGTAAGAGATGAGGTTGCCACCTCAGTAAAAACATACTGCTCCCCACCCCCTACAAAGTTACATGGCCACAATAATGACCTAATTGTCTTTAATATTTTAAAAAAAATTTAAACTTTTTTTGGAGGTAGGGTCTTGTTGTAACTCAGGCTGACATGGAAATTCCCTGTGTAGTCTCAGGCTGGCTGTGAACTCACAACCATCCTCTTACCTCAGCCTTTTGAGAGTTGGGATTAAAGACATGTGCCACTACACCCAAGCTATTTATTTAGTTTAAGTTACAGTTTTAGCTACTTAAAGCTAATGCTTTGTTTTGAGGCTTTTATACATAATATTTTTTGTTACATATAATTATTTTGTGACCTCTGCTCCAAAGAGAATAGAATGGGTTTTCTTAAAGTGAGCCCTAACTTCTAGACGCTCAGTGATTCATATTTATTCTGTGATCCCATTTCATATTGCACATTCAGAAAGTTTGTACAAATGAGTACACTTTATTTTCACATTATTTGTAGTTTTATGAAATATTTATAGGTCTATTAACCTAATAAATTTTTCTGACAAAAACTGTAAATATATTTAGTGTAACATGAGAATTTCTAAAGCAGGGTTAAAATTTTTGGAAGAGTATGTCACATGAATTCAGATTTACTTCAGTGCTAAGGAGTATATTTAGATATAAAACATAAAATATTTACATATAAAATGAAACTTAATTTTCACCACAGGTAGAAACATAGTTTAATTCATTTAAGATTACTTTTTTATGTAATGTTAGACATTTGAAATATTAGCATTTATTATTACTAAAATTTATTGGGAAAAATTATGCCTTTGTTTTAATTATTGGTAATTAAACTGTCATCTACTTTATCCTCTTTGTCTCACTTATTGAACTATGTCCATAATAAGGTTTATGTAGATCCCAGATAGCATTATCAAAGTTGAATAGGTATCTGTCATCTTTATTTAAAACCCTAGCATCTCGAGCAGGGGTAAGGTGGCTCATGCTTTTAATAACAGCACTCAGAAGGCAGAGGTAGGAGAATTACCATGAATTCAAGGCCAGCCTGGGATTACATAGTAAATTCCAGGTCACCTGTGCTGACAAGACCCTACCATGAAAACCAAAAATCAAACAAAACAAAACAAACAAACAAAAACCCAAATCTGCATCAAACTTCTGAGTTATCAAGGTAGATTGCTATAGCCAATAACCACTGCTTTATACTCATAATTATTTTTAATATTTCAAGAATGTAAAGAAAGCTATAAACCAATATGCCTTATGATCATAGATTAAAAACTCAACAAAATACCAGCAAAATAATTCAATAACATAGTCAAAGATCATTTACTCATGATCAACTGAGATTTATGAGGATGCATGGTTGGATAAACATATGCAAATCAATAAATATGATATATAACATTAACAGAATGAAATACAAAAAAACTTATGAGCATCCTATTTAATGTAATACAAGGTTTTGATAAAATTAAATATCATTTCATGGTAAAAATTCTAAGAATATTGCAAAAGTAGATGATCATACATCAGCATATCAATGGACATATATAACAAGCTCACGGGTAACTTTACTATCACATGAAGGAAAGCTAAAAATTGTAAGTATAAGTTCTGGAACAAGACAAGGATTTCAAGTTTTACCACCTTTAAGCTGGAAGGAGTGATGGACAGTGATGGATTGGCTAATGAGTACTAAGTAACCAATAAGTTGATCCTCTACTGCACAGACAACTAGAGGTAACAATGATGGATTGCACATTTCAAAACACTCACAATAGATGTGGGGAGGGGGCGGAATTGGGTGTGTAGAGAGATACTATGACCACTTATATTATATTATATTATATTATATATGATATTATACCAGATCAAAATTTATACAGGAAACAAGGCAGAACCCTATAAAGACCAAGTTAATGGACTACAATGATAAACTAGCTTTCATCCAATAGTGAGCTAGTAAAATGTCTCCAAATTAACAATGCTTATCCCATTTAATGTACTTCCATTTGTGAATCTGATTTTGTTTTTAGAAAGCAGTAAGCACTGAACACAACCATAATCTACCAACAATACAAGAATACACAGCTGACTCCCTGACAGGACATGAACAGAGGAAATGGTGACATGAGCAAGTATGTTGCTACCACAGTGACTCTGATAACCCGGGCCAGGTGATGCAGACAGACACCGAGGATACTCAAAACACACTAAAGCAGAAATGCTGAGAACTCAAAACTAAAAGTAGAATTAAAACTCAGGAAGGGTACAATTCCTTACAATGCAACAGTCCAGACAGAAATTGGCCTTGATATCCATGACCTTGCAGTGCCTAGCAAACCTTCACAAGACCCTCATAATAGGAGAAAAAGACGATGACATCAAAATAAAGGAGACACTAACAGAGAGGGGAAGGGGCATTATGGAGAGCGGAGTTGTGAAGGGGAAAATGGGAGAGAGGAGGGAAATATCATGGTTTATTGTCTGTAAGTGTAGCAGTTATATACATATATATATATATGTATATATATATATGTATATATATATATAAAACAAAAGACAAAGAACCTTATGGGGCATGAAAAGGGAAAATGATCCCCTCACCACGGAGGCTAATTGAAGACTCTCCCCAGCTAAGCAGGAATTCCAGCAAAAACAGTATTTTCTATGAAGATTACTGACATAGGAACAATTTCCTTTAAGAATGTTAACATTACAATAGATGAGGTTTAAGGTCTGAAAGTATATGATTTTAGAGAGGGCCTCATTCCTTGCCCAGGCAATCTGCAATTTCACAAACAAGATTATTAAGTTTGCTTACAGTGAAAATATCTTAACTTCCTTCACCCTTGTGATACAGAGTTTGACCTTGTCAGCTGTAATTGTGCCAGAACAATCCTGTGATCACAATTAGGCTCCTTAACAACCATTTGAGGAAAACATTCCAATCCCCTACTAACTCTATATATGACTCTTGTAAAAACGATGAACTCTGACCCTCTCTTAGAGAAGTCCACATTTCTGTTCTCTGGTGTGTCTTACTTTCTTTTTTTTTTTTTTTTTTTTTTTTTTTGGTTTTCAAGGTAGTGTTTCACTCTAGCCCAGGCTGACCTGGAATTCACTATGTAGTCTCAGGGTGGCCTCGAACTCATGGCGATCCTCCTACCTCTGCCTCCCGAGTGCTGGGATTAAAGGCGTGCGCCACCACGCCCAGCTGTATCTTACTTTTTCATGTAAACTCAGAACCTGTTATACTGTGAAAAAATGGCTAGATAATTAGAAGATTATTAAGTGACTAAGAAGTAATGCATGTAAATAGACGCAGTGGTCCCACATGGGACAGAGCAGGATGGGGTAAGATGTCACAATTTTCATTATGCTACTCAAAATGGCCTCTGATTAAAATTTTGTGAACTGATAAATTATGTAATTTCTCATTTAATGTTTTCATTTCTGATTTAGTATTTTGGGGATAATGTTGATTATGCATAAGCAATGCTGCAGTAGATAAAACTGAGGAAAAAGGCAAACGTCTGTATTTTCTTATTGTTTAAGTAAATTTATTCCAGTAAAACACAAATAAATTGTCAGAGGCTTTTACCATCTCTGTTAACTCCCACAAATTCATAACATTAAGATATGAGGAGGTATATCCACAACAGGAGATAAAACATTATGAGGAAAACCTTAAAATAGTATGGAAAATTCAAGGGCCGCTTTTATTGAACAAAGCCAAAAACGAAAATGAAGACTAGAGTTTTCACAGTGAGAAATTCTAATAAGCAAACAATTTTAACTCAGTGAACCTCTGAAAGACTTAGTGACACCAGAAAATGGAAATTAATGTCCAATAACCTGATGAAAACTCTCGTAGACAGATTCCTCAACTTACTTTTACAAAGACTGTGGGCTGCTGTCACATTAACCATTAATTCAGGCAAGAACCACAGTTTTAGTTTATGAATGATTCTACTGAAATGATGTGAGAACAGAGAAAATAGACTAAAGTGAAATATTAGCTTCTACTCTCTGTCCCCTCAAAAGCAATGCTTCCTTTCCAACCAGAAGACTACAGGGTTTTTGTCTGGGAAAAACTAAGGTTATGCTAAAATAAAGGACTTTAAAATATTGAGAAATACACAATATTATATGAAAAGCTGACTTTTTAAACTTTTATTGACCTTTCACATAGAATCTTTTTTATGATAAAATTATATGAAAGTAGAAAATTGCATTTGATAAAATATGAACAGGCCCAATGGAAGTCCATCAAGAATGAGTGTGAATGGCTTTTTGATTAGTTTTGGTAAAGGACAAGAATAAGAAGTAAGAGATGAGGTTGCCACCTCAGTAAAAACATACTGCTCCCCACCCCCTACAAAGTTACATGGCCACAATAATGACCTAATTGTCTTTAATATTTTAAAAAATTTTTTAAACTTTTTTTGGAGGTAGGGTCTTGTTGTAACTCAGGCTGACATGGAAATTCCCTGTGTAGTCTCAGGCTGGCTGTGAACTCACAACCATCCTCTTACCTCAGCCTTTTGAGAGTTGGGATTAAAGACATGTGCCACTACACCCAAGCTATTTATTTAGTTTAAGTTACAGTTTTAGCTACTTAAAGCTAATGCTTTGTTTTGAGGCTTTTATACATAATATTTTTGTTACATATAATTATTTTGTGACCTCTGCTCCAAAGAGAATAGAATGGGTTTTCTTAAAGTGAGCCTAACTTCTAGACGCTCAGTGATTCATATTTATTCTGTGATCCCATTTCATATTGCACATTCAGAAAGTTTGTACAAATGAGTACACTTTATTTTCACATTATTTGTAGTTTTATGAAATATTTATAGGTCTATTAACCTAATAAATTTTTCTGACAAAAAACTGTAAATATATTTAGTGTAACATGAGAATTTCTAAAGCAGGGTTAAAAAATTTTGGAAGAGTATGTCACATGAATTCAGATTTACTTCAGTGCTAAGGAGTATATTTAGATATAAAACATAAAATATTTACATATAAAATGAAACTTAATTTTCACCACAGGTAGAAACATAGTTTAATTCATTTAAGATTACTTTTTTATGTAATGTTAGACATTTGAAATATTAGCATTTATTATTACTAAAATTTATTGGGAAAAATTATGCCTTTGTTTTAATTATTGGTAATTAAACTGTCATCTACTTTATCCTCTTTGTCTCACTTATTGAACTATGTCCATAATAAGGTTTATGTAGATCCCAGATAGCATTATCAAAGTTGAATAGGTATTTGTCATCTTTATTTAAAACCTAGCATCTCGAGCAGGGTAAGGTGGCTCATGCTTTTAATAACAGCACTCAGAAGGCAGAGGTAGGAGAATTACCATGAATTCAAGGCCAGCCTGGGATTACATAGTAAATTCCAGGTCACCTGTGCTGACAAGACCCTACCATGAAAAACCAAAAATCAAACAAAACAAAACAAACAAACAAAAAAAACCCAAATCTGCATCAAAACTTCTGAGTTATCAAGGTAGATTGCTGTAGCCAATAACCACTGCTTTATACTCATAATTATTTTTTAATATTTCAAGAATGTAAAGAAAGCTATAAACCAATATGCCTTATGATCATAGATTAAAAACTCAACAAAATACCAGCAAAATAATTCAATAACATAGTCAAAGATCATTTACTCATGATCAACTGAGATTTATGAGGATGCATGGTTGGATAAACATATGCAAATCAATAAATATGATATATAACATTAACAGAATGAAATACAAAAAAACTTATGAGCATCCTATTTAATGTAATACAAGGTTTTGATAAAATTAAATATCATTTCATGGTAAAAATTCTAAGAATATTGCAAAAGTAGATGATCATACATCAGCATATCAATGGACATATATAACAAGCTCACGGGTAACTTTACTATCACATGAAGGAAAGCTAAAAATTGTAAGTATAAGTTCTGGAACAAGACAAGGATTTCAAGTTTTACCACCTTTAAGCTGGAAGGAGTGATGGACAGTGATGGATTGGCTAATGAGTACTAAGTAACCAATAAGTGGGATAATTACATTCTGATCCTCTACTGCACAGACAACTAGAGGTAACAATGATGGATTGCACATTTCAAAACACTCACAATAGATGTGGGGAGGGGGCGGAATTGGGTGTGTAGAGAGATACTATGACCACTTATATTATATTATATTATATTATATTATATTATATTATATATGATATTATACCAGATCAAAATTTATACAGGAAACAAGGCAGAACCCTATAAAGACCAAGTTAATGGACTACAATGAGAAGCTCCTACTAGCTTTCATCCAATAGTGAGGCTAGTAAAATGTCTCCAAATTAACAATGCTTATCCCATTTAATGTATCCTGATCTCACTCTCCATTTGTGAATCTGATTTTGTTTTTAGAAAGCAGTAAGCACTGAACACAACCATAATCTACCAACAATACAAGAATACACAGCTGTCTCCCTGACAGGACATGAACCACTCCTTGCACAGCAGCCAGGGCCTAGGTTAAAGCACAGAGGAAATGGTGACATGAGCAAGTATGTTGCTACCACAGTGACTCTGATAACCCGGGCCAGGGTGATGCAGACAGACACCGAGGATACTCAAAACACACTAAAGCAGAAATCCAGAAACTGCTGAGAACTCAAAACTAAAGTAGAATTAAAGCACACCTACCAAGGCTCAGGGAAGTTTGCAGAAGAGGGGGTTGAAAGAATGCAAGAGTCACAGGGTGGGAAGGAATATCAAGAGACATAACCCAAACCCACTAAGGAGATCCCTCAGTGGAGTGGGATCATGAAGGAGGCAACTGATGGCTCCAACATATGATGTGCCCATACAAAGTTTCTCCTTAATAAAAAAAATAAAATTGTTGTGAATAAGTCATCTAAATCTATGTATTTGTTAGGTAATAATATAATATAATTAAAAATGTTCACATGCAATTTGTAGAAAAATGGTTGAACTTGGAAGAGTTCATACTCAGTGAACACACATAATCACAGAAAGACAATAGTCCCATCATCTCACTCATTTGTGGTTCCTAACATGAATCAGCCTTACATGCTGACATACCTGATAGGCATCTCGAGGCCTGGCCAATAGGAACAGCAGGGCTTGGGCAAAGGGGAAGGATGGGGAGGGGAAAGAAAGCTGAACCCAAATTGAAATGGTACCATAGAAACCTATATCCTGGAATATAGACTAAATGGTTAAAACCCTAGCAGGACCTTAGGGGAGCACCTGAATCTTAGGAATCTGGAGAGGGTGAGATGAAGCCTAACCTTAAATTTCTCCTCCCCCCCCTTTCTTTTTATTTTCCATTGGCACTGGCCTATAACTCCCAGTACCAAGATGCAGTTAACACCCATGATGAACTTTTGATCAGAGATACCTACAAGGTTTCCCAAAACAAGATATACTTCTGTCAAAGCAGAGGTTAGTGGTGAGACCCTACTGTTGAAGACACCATATGCCGTCAGTACAGAACATGGAGAGTCCTGGCTGGAATCTGAAAGAGAGCCACTCCCCAGACTATTAGCCCATCTAGGGCTGGTAGGTGCTACATGAGCTACCAGGGGAAAGTGGCCAACATCTGACTGAGCAACTCGAGGTCTAAGCTACTCAGAAGCAAACAACTGGCATGATGCTCACACAAGTGCAATAGTGGCACACAGCCATGGTGAGTAACCAACTGCTCTTAGACTGGCTAACAGATCCACTCATTAGAAAGGAACCCATATCTGGAACTAGGAAACAAGTCAAAATCATATCCAGATAATGAATTTGCTTTTCAATATCAAGCTCCCACTAATCTTGGGCTATAAGAGGGTCTACACCCATTAACTTCTTTCTATTTTAAAATGTTTATCTCATTTAATATGTGCTGGCTTCACTCTCTCTTGGAAAATCTACTTCTCTTTTTCAGATGGGAGCAGGACCTGAGGAGATAAAAGCCCTGGTGAAACTACAGAGTAATTGAGGCAATAAACAAGAGTGTTGCTTTCTTGGTGAATATTATATCAGCACAAAGTTGAAAGAGATAGACACTGAGGACACTCAACACCTACCAAACCAGAGATTCAGAGGCTCCTAAGAACCCATTACTGAAGTAGACTTAAAATGCACCCAACATGTCTCAGGGAATTTTGTGGAAGAGGGGGTGAAAGAATGTCAGAGCCACAAGTTGGGACATTATGCAAAGAGACATTGCCTATCCTCATAACTGACTGCTGCTTCCACAATGCATAACCCACAACCCCCCTGAGGATGATCTGCATCCCCAATGGGGAGGGTTCCTTTAGAAAAGGGGCAGGGATGAGGGAAAGGATGGTACCAACATGTGTTGTTTACATATAAAGTATGTCCATAACTAATAAAAATAAATTTAAAAACATTTAAAAATATTTTAAAACATTAAAAAATTTACCCCTTAGGTGATGGTATAAAAAGTGGGACCACTTGAGGAATGATTATGTCATGGGGCTCTGTCCTTGCAGTCAGATTATTATATCCATAAGTGAGATTCCAGAGAATAGCTGAGTCCTTCACCATGAGGTAGAGATGGAACAGAAGTGAACCCTTTCTAATGCACTGTCAGTGTCAATGAGTTTACAGTGCCAAACAAATGCTTGTTGTTGACGAGCCACACCATTGATGGCATTAAGTTGTAGGATCCAAAATGGATGGATGAAGACTACACAAACAGAAGACTATTGTACCTACTTATAAACTGTGCTGACACCACTTGAAAAAGAAGTTTTCTATAGAGTAGTGACCATACAAAACAATAAAAACTTAAATTATACAAACCTAAATTATAGACAAATATGTTAAAGTAATTTAGAAGTTTGCAGTTGCAATTCACTTATATCACATACATCATTCAAATTATGGCAGAAAAAAAATCACAAAATCACACTTAACAAGAAAATTTACTATAATATTGCATGCTCAGAATTTTCTGAGTATACATTTCCCTTCCCTTTCATAATTTATCACAATTCCACCCCTCAGCAATACATTGGAAATTATGTATCAGTGATAATCATATAGAGGAATTATGAAATAAGCTTCCCCTCCATGACTATAGATATTTAAGATAATTTTACTGGTAATTACAATGGATTATCAAAACATCATAAATTTGTTAGTGTATGTATCTTACTACTAGTTACAGTCAACTAACTGCAAACTGCAAAATTAAAAGTGAAGGGTATGTAGGTTCAGGCCACAAAAAAATCAATTTCAGTAATAATCCCCCTGTCCTTTCACACAGTAGGTACTTCCTGAGTTTGAAAGACAAAACACTGCACTTTATTCATGTACTCATCCAACCCCTACAAAACCGTATCATTAATATTTCAAAGCTAATAGTTAAATGAAGTCCATTCCATTCCTAAGTCATATGGTAACACATTGATAGCTCTCATAATTTTTAGAATTCCCAGTTTCCTACTTTAAGTGATCCTGCTCTTTTCATCTGAACTGAAAACTGTGTATCATCTCTGCACTGAAACTGAAATGTCCTTATAAGCATTTTCAACTGTTCTATAAAATTATAAAATGATTTTAAAGTGTTAAAATCTCCCTGTTAGTATAATTAGATATGAAATAAATTGAGGAACTTATTTGCTTTTGGTTTCTGCTTCGAGCTAATGCAAATTAAGGACATATTTGGAATATGTTCTCAAATTGGTTGGAAATTAAAAAGGTCATGTTTAAACAAATCAATAAAATTCCATTTTTCACTGAGAATATTGACCACTTCTGATGGTAATGTTAGCCTAAAACAAACCACAAAGGAATCAAAGGCTGAAGGAAGAAATTAGTTGGATCCTGCATTTTTAATAAATGGAATACATTCAGTTATTTCTCCAACTTTCTAACATCAATAGTTGGTATAATATTTACACATAGTGTTCCCTGCCAATGTATTTGTTCTGATTGTAAGATCAAATCTTACTTTTCAAAAAGACATGTTACAATTTAGAATTCACAGAACTGCTTGTTACTTAAAGTGAATACAAACATTCCTTAAAACAATCTAATTATTCAATTTCAAGTCATACGTTCTTGAACACAAATAGGATATTTTAAATACTCTTTGCCCCTAAAACTGTGCAGCTTTTAAATAAACACACTTTAAACAATTTGTTATGTAATTGAAATTATAATATAACAAAGTGAAAATACTTGTAATAAAACAATTTACCATCTAAGCAGGATGGGGCTATAAGTTATATTTTCAGAATATTATATATCTAATATAATGTCATTATTCCTTCAATGTCAAATGTTATTATCACAGTAAACTACTTAAAAAGTAGACTAGATTTTCTCTACACTCACTCTCATCTCTCCATTTTATTAGGTGCCTGTAATTGTGAAAAACAAATTGTTAATGAAATAAAGTGCCTTGTTAAGGTATACACTGGTAAGAATAGTCTTTTTAAATTTTAAATATAAAAGTCCAAGCCGGGCTTGGTGGCGTACGCCTTTAATCCCAGCACTTGGGAGGCAGAGGTAGGAGGATTGCTGAGAGTTCGAGGCCACCCTGAGACTGCATAGTGAATTCCAGGTCAGCCTGGACCAGAGTGAGATCCTACCTCACAAAACCAAAAAAAAAAAAAAGTCATTATCTTTTACTTCTATTATGAGGGTCTTGCGGAGGTATTGCTAGGCACAGATGATGACATCAAATTAAAAGAGAGACTAATGGAGAGAGGGAGGGGATATGATGGAGAGTGGAGTTCTAAAGGGGAATGGGGGGAGGGGAGGGAAATACTATGCACCTTTTGTATGTAAGTATATTTTGTTGTCAATAAATTTAAAAAAATAATTAAAAAAAGTCAAGAGCCAACAGTGTGTATGTGTGCATGCACACGTATGCACACACACTTCAAAGCATGCCTATATTTCTCTATTCACTATCTTCTACTATTTTCTTAATTTCTCATATAGTAGAGATATCAAGGCAAGAATATGGTTTGAATTTGCTCAGTTAAATTAAAGGATTGACAATTTGTCTATGAGGGAAAGCTTATAGAATATCTAAATATATTTGATTAAATTACTTATCTTGACCTTTACAAAGTGACTGGACTGAAGGGCACAGAATGTTTACATAGCAGAGGGAAACCTCAGCTTGGTTGATTCAGGAATATGCATTGATGCACTAAAGGCAGATTCAGTTGGTGACCCAAGGAAACAATATGCCAACAGAAATCTGCTTTTCAAGTTTCTGGTTTTTAACTGATAGCACACATGGTAGTTTTTCTAATATGTTTAATGCTTTATTCCTGTCCTTTAGTATGGACATAATATCTATACTAGGTCTCAAATGAGAGTCCTTGATTTACTAAATATGTAATTTCTATTAGACATACAAAAGGAAGGGGATTTATTAAAGTCAGCATCAAGATGTCATTATTATATTAAGGCTGAAATGAGATGAGACTATGAAGCTGTGAGGTAAACTATGATCTGCTTTCAAAATGTAAGGTGAGGGCTAGAGAGATGGTGTAGTAAGACACTTGCCTGCAAAGCCAAAGGATCCAGGTTCAATTCCCCAGTACCCACATAAGCCAGATGCACTATGTGACGTATGCATCTGGAGTTTGTTTGCAGCAGTTGGCAAACCTCTGGTGTACCCATATTCTCTCTCTCTCTCTCCTCTCTCCCTCCCTCCTTCCAGCCCTCCGTTGTACTCAGGTTCATATTGCTGGCAGAAATCATCCAACCAAGAGCAACTTGTGGGAAAAAAGGGTTTCTTTTGGCTTACAGACTCCATAATGGCAGGGGAAAATGATGGCACGAGCAGAGGGTGGACATCACCTCCTGGCCAACATCAGGTGAAAAATAGGAACAGGAGAGTGTGACAAACACTGGAAAAGGGACACTGGCTATAATACCTATAAGCCTGCCCCCAACAATACATTGCCTCCAAGAGGCATTAATTCCCAAATCTACATCAACTGGGAACCTAGCATTCAGAACACCTAAGTTTATGGGGGACAACTGAATCAAACCACCACATTCTCCCTCCGTCTTTCTCACTCTCTCTCAAATAAATAAAAAATAAAATATTAAAAAAATAAAAGTAAAGTGAGTTCTGGAGAGATGGCTTAGTGGCTAAGGTGCTTGCCTGTGAAGCCTAAGGACTCAGGTTCAAATCACCAGTACCCACATAAAACAGATGCAAATGTTGGCACATGCATCTCGATTTCATCTGCAGTGGATAGGGGCTCTGGCATGCCCATATTCTGTCTTTCTCTCTCTCTCTCCTTCCCTCCCTTCCTTTCTTTCTCTGTAATAAATAAGAAAAGTTAATAAGAAAATAAAGTGAGGACTAGAGAAATGGCTTAGCAGCTAAGGCACCTGTGTACAAAGCCAAAGGACCCAGGTTTGATTCCTCAGTACATACATAAACCATATGCACAACATGGTACATGCATCTGGAGTTTGTTCTTAGTGGCTAGAGGCCTCGACACATATTTATTCTCCTTTCTCTCTCTCAATAAGTAAATAAATAAAATATTCTTTTATTAAAAATTGAAAAGTAAAGTGAAAAAAATTTTCCCACTTACTCTGAAATATATTGACTTGGCTATGTCATTTATTATGTTAAAATATTCATACCAATGAATCCATCACTCTTTGTGGCAAAAAGAACTAAATATTGATGTTTCATAGTATCCATGCCTAGTAGTAATAATCATGGAAATTAAAAGTACCAACAGTCAGGAAAGAGAGTTAAAGATGGAAAGAAAGGTAGGAGGAAGGAAGGGAAGGAGGGAGAAAAATTAGAGTAGGGGAAAGGTGAGGAAGACATAATACGTGAATGTACATAAAAGCAATTCCACTTTCTGTGTCTAGCTCTCAAATAAATAAATAAATAAATAAATAAATAAATAAATAAAAATATTTTTAAAGGGCTGAAGATATATGGCTTACTGGTTTAGCACATGTCTGCTAAGCCTAAGGACCCTGGTTCAAGGTTCGATTCCCAAGTACCCATATAATCCATGTGTACAAGGTGGCACATGTGTCTGGAGTTTGTTTGCAGTGGCTGGAGGCCTTAGTGTGCCCATTCTCTCTCTATCTGCCTCTTTCTCCCTCTTTCTCTTAAATGAATAAACAAACAAACAAATAAATAAAAATAAATATTTAAAAGATTCCAAAGAAAATATTTTACCTCCTAAAACAATACTTGACTGTTTCTAAAGATACATAAAATGTACACTTTGAAATTACAGTGTTGAATGCCTGATTCGCTGCGAGAAAGTAAATATAAGAGAAAACGTCCCTGCAAGCATTGATCTGTTCCATACAAATGCAGCTCTATTACCTACATCTTCCAGCACCAGGTATGGGGGGTTAATTTTCTCAGTCCTAGTCTCTTGTAGGTAATCACACAGTATCTTTAGGTTTTATGTTGCACTTTTGCTATTGGGTATCTGTGCAAAAAAAGCTTGAAACTGTCGTGAAATCAGCTTTCCCCTTTGTCCTGTTTTTATCTGTCATTTATTTACTGATTTGTAGCTTTTCTTTTCCCGTAATGTATTTTTAGTCCAAGCAGAACTGAATACATCTCACCTTGCTAGGAACAGGCACTTTCTAGCACATTGCCTCCTTATTTAGAGAATCACATTTGCTCTGAATAAATCTGAGAATTGATTTTTAAGATTTTGATGTTAACTCTCCGGATTTACAGTGCATCACTCTAACAGTTCTTTTTGCACTTTCTTTCTTTTCTTCCTTTTTTATTCTTCTTTGTCCTAATGCTACAACTAATCCTCTAAAGAGCTTTTGCCTGAATTGATCTCTATTTCTTCTGGCATTATAGGACCTTGGGCCATAAATACTGGTAATATAAGTTTTTCTCTGATCATATTTTAATCATATCCCAAGGGACGGGTGTTGTGCTTACCACTTTGAACATATATATATATTTCTTGGTTAGCAGAAGATTTATAATGAGTAATCAATTAAGCCAGAAACCATGATTTTTAGACAAAGTCTAGCTCACAAAAGACAGCACATCAACTGAATGAGCTTAATTGTGTCTCAGTGCTGAGTTTTCCTAAGAAGCAATGGTCATGAAAGAGAAAGTCAGGTGATTTTCATAGTAAACCATGTACTGATTTGTAATAACTAACCAGTTTTAGAAGACATGGCTTCATTTTCTTTAATTTGAAAGAGACAGAAAGACGTAGCTTCTTTCTTTCTACACATGTCTCATTTTTACTCAAAATTTTTGTGCAATCTAACCTCTACAGTTATGTAAAATAGATGTATAAATATAACATTGATAATAAATCCTAAAGACATTGACTTAATATTATATATATATATATATATATATATATATATATATATATATATATGTGTGTGTGTGTGTGTGTGTGTGTGTGTGTGTTTATACACATACATACAATGTATGCAACATATATACACAAGTAACCATCTATAAAAGATTAAATAAACATGCCTGGTAATGTGATGGATATGCTTGTTTATTTTTGCATGGATTATTGTCCTGGCTGAATATTTGTAGAACAGAGTATTTTTAACATTTTCTAGCAATTATCAATATCTTAAAAAATACTTTTATTTATTTACAAGCACAAAAAAGAGAGAGAGAGAAAGGAGGGAGCAAATGGATACACCAGGACCTCTTGCCACTACAAACCAACTCAAGATGCATATTCCTCTTCGTATATCTGGCAAGCAAAGGCCTTTTACCCCGGTGCCACCCTTCCAGCCCCATTTATCAATATCCTTATTATATAATTATTGACACTGATAATGCTGTCTTGCATAAATGTGTAGTGCAAAATGGAGGAAGGAAATTTAGGGTGATTTCAGAAATTGGTGTCAAAATTTTTCCTAAGCCAAAATCCATTCAAAGAACTTTGAAAATCAAAGACTCAAACATCATGCAATCAAAAGATGTGTTATTTGATAAATGTTGAGGAATGATGATTTGGACATATTAAACCTTTGTTTTTCATAGTTAAGGCATTATGCTTCTGTAAGTGCAGAAAGCTGTGAATATAAAGCGAAAACACTGCATTTCATGGCATGCAGTAGTCTTTATTCTAAACAGAGGTGCTTTGGACAATGTGCTTGGTGTGATGATATGCACAGTGCAAAGTTTGAAGGTATACTTATGTGTGCCCATAATCAAAAAAATTGGAAATGTGGGCTAGAGAGAATGCTCAGTGATTAAGGAACTTGCCTGCAAAGCCAGCAGACCCAGGTTAAATCCCCAGTGTCCATGTAAAGCCAGATGCACAAGGTGGTGTATGTGTGTATAGTCCATTTGCAGTGGCTACTTGCCCTGGTGTGATCATTTTCTCTCTCTCTCTCATAAATTAATATTTTTTTTTAAAAAATTGGAAATTGTAGTGTGATACAACATTGACAAGCATTGACAGGTGCCTTCAGACTCATGAACTATGAAGTTCTAAATTAGAATTTGGTTATTGAGAAATCTTTCATTGCTGCCAAACTTTTTAAAATTTTCACATTCAGCATAGTGACCCCAAATGGGATTGGGACACACAATTTAAGAATGTATACTGTAACCAATACCATGAATGTGCAGGAACTACAATTTAGTATTCTTACTTCATTAGGTAGCTCCAAGAAAACCATTTCTCATTGTGAAATAAATTTTATTCTTTATAGTTCTCCTTCTGGAACTTTGAACAGATGATGGTAGCCATGAAAACAACTTACTATTTACTTTAATGTCTTATTGCTATTTATTCAATTATGTGATGTGTATTTAGGAATAGAATAGAAAAGTTTTCATCTTTGTTTATCCCTGTTCCATTTCTCTAAGTGGTCATGGTATATCTCATTTTATAATATCAATAAGAAAAGCATAGCCATATTTCTTTTAGAATTATTAGGGAATTTAAATATAATATATAATTTTCTAGGTATATGTCCTTACTTTTCTTTCTAAAACAATTATTTATTAATCCACATTGATTTTGCTACCTCACTTTTGGGACAGAACCAGTAATTGAATTGTCCTATCAGATGAATACAAATCAAATGCCTTACAGATAAGTATCAAATTCAGGAAATTTGAAATGGATTGACATTCTTTGAAACAAGGACCTATCTGCAATATTAAGACTGGCTCTTCAGGCCATGTTTGCTCACAATAAAAATGTTCTCTTTTCTCCAGAAAAATAGATGAGACCTCCAAGTGAACTTACAACAGGAGTGTATAAGTTATGCAGAAAAATAGATGAGATATCCATAAGAACTTACAGCAAGGGTATGTAAATTTTGTCTGTTTATAACCCAGATAGTTGTACTGACTTTAGACTCTCTAGGGATCCATGTTTTGTAATTTAAAGTCCTTGGATTCTCCTTAAGCAATTGCTCATGGGGGATAGTTTGTTAATGGTATTTCAGAGACAAATATCTCTTATCTTGGCAAACATCACTGTTTCATAATTTACAAGTCCACGTGACAGAATGATTAGACCTTATCATCTGAGTACTTTCCACCACCATTCTGAGGCAGTCCAGGGGGAAAAAATGAAGGCATGTTAGGGAAGCAGCTGTTGGGAGCATCTTCACAATGGCAGCAGTTTTGGTGAGTATGCAACAGATAACTCCCAGCTGTTTTCTCAGCTCTGTGATGTACAGAGAAAGTATCTAGGTTTCTGATTTGTCACACTTCATGCTGTCCTAGCCTCTACATCTCTCTGACTGTACTTCCTCCATTGTCTTCCTCACTACTTCCTCCTTCATATTAGGTCACGACATGATCTTTTCTGCTACATATACCTTGAAATATGTCCTAGTATGGTTAAACAAAATCAAAAAGTATGGAAGAATGATTTTTTGTAGACTTCTGGTGTGTAAAGAGTCTTCCAAATTTAGGTGGTATTTACTTCATACTGTTAAACATGTAGGGATCCTTTAACAATCATTCAGTGTAGATCTAAGTTCTGTTATCACTTATTCCTCAAATAAAACAATATTTATCAACTAATAGCTTCATAGAAAATACTCTTTCCAATGGATTTCCAAAGTATAATCTCAAATATTTATCCCTGTTTCCCAATATTACCCTGTACACTTTCTTCCCAGTATTGCACTGTATACTTTCTTCATTACGACTTCACTTAAACCTCCCTCTTTTGTAATATTGTATGGAAAATATTTTGTGTATTATTTCATTACCTCTTAACAAAAGCTACCAAGATTTTTTCTTTTTGTTTGTTTGTTTGTTTGTTTGTTTGTTTGTTTGTTTGTTTTTGATGTAGGGTCTTGCTCTAGCCTAGGCTGACCTGAAATTCACTATTTAGTTTCTGCCTGCCCTCGAACTCACAAGTGGTCCTCCTATGTCAGCCTCCCAAGTGCTGGGATTAATGGTGTACACCATCATGCCTGGCCATTTCTACTCATATTTTCATTTTACTTATTTAATTGTTTTTTTTTTATTCAGTCCAGGTAAATATCAATGATTTGTCCCAAATCTGAAAATTCTCTATCAATTTAGTCTCTCTTTAAAGGGACTATAATTAAAATAACACCAGTCTAACTTTGGCAATTGAGTTTGCAGTGCTAGTCATAACATCATAACTCATCACCAAATATCATGTAAGAAAGTTATCACCATCACCACACTAACCAAGCCTTTGTCCTCCTGCCTGTGATTGCACTAGATAAACCATTAGCATGAAGTAAGTATTCGCTCTGAAAGTCAGCAGACTGTAGGTCAAATTATGAGCTAATGTTTATGTAATATAGATAATGTCTTTACACTTAAGGGAACAAATAAAAACAAAGGACATACCTATGCACAGCACATAAAAACTCAAATAATGCATATGAATCCACATCACACACACAGAATTAGAAGGTATATTAGAAACATGCTTTCTAGTTTATTTATAAAGAAACCTGAATGTTTTTCGCTAATTTGAACATTAGGCTTTCATTCTTTGAAGTACAAATATTTGGAAGAATACATATTTTGGGGAAATAGTTGATATTTTTCCCACAAAGGAAAATAACAGAAGTCAATGATTATTTAACAAGACTACTGTATCACAGAAATTTAATTTTACATATTTGTTAATTTTCATGGGCACAAAAAAGTGTTATTTGACATCCTCTTCAAGTTTTGTTGTTGTTTGAATTTATTTTTGGAAAAGAACTTTGAGTTACATTTTCCTTTTGCTGCTTGTTACATGATCTTTCCACAGCCCTGCAGTGAAGATTTCTGTCTGCCTCACTGGCACTTTCACAGGCCCTTCACTCAAGCACAGGATGACTGTTTCTTCCCATCCCTCTTCCCTCTTTCTTCACACAGGACAAAAAAAAAAAAATCCTTTGAATGAAGCTTACAGGACTCCAGACATGATGAAAGTAATCAATCCAGCTTTTCATTTCCCAGTTGTGTGTGTGTGTGTGTGATCCTGTCTAATACAGTCCCCATTTTTCTTTGCTTGTTTTGAAATTGCCTTTGAGTAGCAAAAAATAAACAATATATTTAACAAATTTGTTAATAATGTGATGGATTTTCACACTCTTTGCTGTTGTCAAGGGTAAAGACAGGATGCAAACAACCACATCACATGTAATTACAGGACAAAACTAACACTGTTAAGGGAGTCATGATGATGGTTTAGATATGAAAAAAAAATTCTAAAATGCTTTCATATGTTTCCTTCACTAAAAAAAAAAAAAAAAAAAAATTGAAAACCACCAGCTCCTGGAGACTAAACAGCACACTTTAAATAATGAATCAGTCATGGAAGAAATCAAAAAAGAAATTGTAAAATTCCTAGAGTTGAATGATAATGAAAACACAACCCACCAATACTTATGGGACACAATGAAAGCAGGCCTAAGGGAAAAATTCATAGTGCTAAATTCCTTCATTACAAAGACAGAGAGATCCCAAATAAATAAACAAACTGTCCACTTAAAGGCGCTGGAATAAAACAAAGAAGAATCCAACCTGGAGAGTTCCAGATGGAAATAAATAATCAACATTAGAGCAGAAATTAATGAATTGGAAACTAAGAAAACAAGTTAAAATTGATGAAACAAATAACTGATTCTTTGAAAAAATAAAAAGATTGATTGACTTACTGTTGGTGGAAATGTAAGTTGGTACAACCAGTATGGAAATCAATATGGAGACTCTTGAAAAGGATGGATATAGACTTACCAACAACCCTGTTATTCCCTTACTAGGAATTTATCCTAAAACCTCCACACCTCATTTCAGAGATATTTGCTCAACCATGTTTATAGCTTCTCAATTCATAATAGCTAAGAACTGGAATCAACACAGGTGCCCATCATTGGATGAATGAATAATGTAGCAGGGAAAGCTTCAGGTTCCATGAGATTAACTTCCAGACCAGGTGCAATTATGGAAAAAGGGGTTTATTGAAGCTTACAGATCCAGGGGAAGTTCCATAATGGCAGAAGAAGTTGTCTTGTTCTTATAGGACAAGGCAAGAAAGAGAGAAAGACAAAAGCCACACAGGCACAACACACCTCAGGGACTCCAGCTAGGCACACTTTGCATATCTTTAGATTGAAATCTCAAACCCACCACCACACCTTAAGATCTGCCCACTGACACTGCCTCCAGCCAGGTGGCTGCAGATGCAAACTACAAATTAATAAAACACTGAATATATTGGCGGCCATTTATTCAAACTACCACACTGCATGATGGAATTCTACTCAGGAGTAAGAAAAAATGACACAATTACATTTGTAAAAAACGGTCAAACTTGGAACAGATCATACTCATCGAATTAATACAGTCACAGAAAGACAATTGTTGAATGGTCTCACTCATCTGTGGTTCCTAACCTGGATCAGCCCAAGTGGTTGACATACCTGAATGGCATCTCAAAGCTTGGACAATAGGGAGGGTAGGGTTTAGTGGAAGTGGAAGGATAGAGGGGTACACAAAAATGAACCCAAATTGAACTGGTGCCATAGAATCCTGTTTCCTGGAAGTTAGACTAAAAGGTTGAACCCTCAATAGGACCTTAGGAGGAACACCTGAATCCAAGGGCCCTGCAGAGGGTGAGATGAAAGCTAACCTTAAACTACTCCTGTTTCTCTATTTTCCTTCTGTGTTTTTCTTTTTTCTTTTCCCTTGGTGCTGGCCTGTTATTCCCTGTACCAAGACTCAGTTAACATCCACAATGAGCTATGGATCTGAGAGACCTACAAGGTCTCCCAAAACAAACAATACAGACTTCTGTCACAGAACTTGATTACCCACCAGAGGTTAATGGTAAGACCCTACTGCTGAAGACACCATACACTGTCAGCAAGGACCATGGACAGACCTGGTTGGAATCTGGAAGAGAACTCTCTCTCTCTCTCTCTCTCTCTCTCTCTCTCTCTCTATATATATATATATATATATATATATATATATATATATATATATATATATATTCCATTTGTGAATTATATATCATAAGTAAAATTATTTCTACTGAAAAAATGGCTTTAATAGATACAATTGGAAAAAATTAGACTGGTTATTTATATAAGCAAGTTAATGATTGTTCAGAATAAAGTAGAGAATAATTTCAGATGCAATTATAAGCAATGACAAGTTAAACAGAAATTCAAGAATTGAATAACATGAATGTAGTTTCTTTCTACTAATAACTAAAAAGATATCACCAATAATGGCTCAATTATTATTGCACTTGCCTCCAAGGCCTAAGGACCCATGTTCATTTCCCCAGTACACATGTAAGCCAGTTGCACAAGATGACGCCTGTAACTGCAGTTTGTTGGCAGTGGCTGGAGGACCTGGTAAACCCATTCTCTCTATATCTATCTCTTTCTCTCTAAAATTAATAGATATCATGTACATTGCATCAGCATGTTTGCTTCTGAGTAGCTTAGACCTCTGGTTGCTCAGACCATTGTTGGCCATTTTCCCATAGTAGCTCATGTATCACTTACAACACTAAACAAGCTAACCGTCTGGGGACTGGTTTTCTTCTGAATTCCAGCCAGGTCTGTCTATGCTCTGTATCAGCAGCATATGGTGTCTTCAGCAGTAGGGTCTTAGCTTTTGCCTCAGGCAGGTAATATGTGCTTTGACAGAAAGCTGTCTAGATTTGGGGACCTCCTAGGTCTCTCTCATTAACAGCTCAATGTGGGTAGCAACCATCCTCTGGTACTGGGAGTTACAGGCCAAAGACAGAAAAAATTTTCTTTTAAGCTTGGGCTTCATCCCTACTTCATCAGAGCCCTACTTTTTAGGGGCACCCCTTACTACTATTGAGGGTTGTATCTTTTAGGCTATCTCCAAGGATAAACATTTCTATGCTATCAGCTCATTTTGGATTTAATTTTCTGTTTGTTTGCCCCCCTCCCTTTCTTCTCCCCCTCCCCTCCCCAAACTCTTCCATCTCTATTGTCTGGGCCTTGGGTTGCCTGTCAGGTATGACAGAAACTTGAGCAGGTCCAGGTTAGGAACTGCAGATAAGTGACACCATGCGGCCTTTGTCTTCCTCTGATTGTGTGAGTTCTCTGAGTATGATCTGTTCCAAGTCTGTCCATTTTTCTACAAATTTCATTGTATCATTTTTTTCTTACTGCTGAGTAGAATTCCATTGTGTAAATGTACCACAACTTCATTGTCCATTCAGCCCATGATGGGTACCTGGGTTGATTCCAGTTCTTAGGTATACTGAATTGAGCAGCTATAAACATGTTTGAGCAAATGTCTCTGTATTGATGCATGGAGCATTTAGGATGGATGCCAGTAAGAGAATAACTGGGTCTGTTAGCTCTATGTTCATCCATGCCAGGAATCTCCAGATCAGAATCCTATGGAGACAAAGATTATGTCCTCCATTGTCAAGATTTCACTAGTCTTTGGCTAAAAGCAGGGTTACATAATCAAATTTTCCCTAAATTAATAATGCTTATCGCATTTAAGCTATGCTGACTTCACTCTCTGTTGGAGAATTTGTTCTTTTTCAGAAGGTAGTGAGATTAGATGAGATAAATTAACCCTCGCACTTCAGCCAAGCCACAGCTGAATCCACAGAGGAATGGGGAGACAAGCAAGAGTGTTGCTTCCATGCTATTCCTGATAATCACAGCCAGGATGTAGGAGACAGACCCTGAGGATACTCAACACCTACCAAAGCAGAGATCCAGAGGCTCCTAAGAGCTCATCAGTGAAGTAAACTTAAAACATACCCACCACAGCTCAGGGAATTTTGTTGAAGAAGGGGCAGAAAGATTGTTAGAGCAACAGGTTGAGACATCTTGCCCAGAGGTATTTGCTCCCTTGAAAAATAACTGACTACTACTCCCACAATACGTAAACTACAACCCCATGGGGAATACTTGCAACTTCATCATTATCAATATTCACATCTCACCATGAAATTAATTAAAAAGATTAAATCAAGAATTTCATACTCGAGGTACATAGGAAAGGACAAAAACTTATAAGTTTAGGATTAAATGGAGACCATCTGATTGAAAATTTATGGGAAAATATTAATATAATCTCTCTTTAGCTGGTTAAGATACTTATAATTGTTTAAAGGAAAACAAAATAGTGCATTTTGCTTAAAGCTATTTTAAATAATTTATACTACATATGGCAATTACAACATAAAATTGGGGCAGAAAGGTGATATAATAGCAAGGCTTTTAGCTTTCATTTTATATGATAAAATATTAACACTAAGTTGATTACAAAAACTGAATGTTGGATAGTGTAATAACTAGGAGTATAGCTAAAATCCAAATAAATTCATTTAAATAAAATTTTGATAGAATAAATAACATGAGTACATGAGGGAGAGAAGAGAAATAAAAAAATGAGAAAATCAAGGTAAATACTAAAATAGATCTAAATCCAATAATAGTAATAATTAAAATAACTGGTAATGTTGTAAATGGGAAAAGACCAATCTACTATATTGTTAGAGTGAAAAGAGCAAGTGTTCTAGTTTATTATCAATTAAATAAATTTCAAGACAAAAAGTGTGACCAAATCACCCAGGTTTATTCTTCAGAACCCACATGAAAACCCACATGAGATGCCTTACACTTCTGTAACCAGTCTGCTGGGGGGGAAGGCTGGGGTGTGGGAGAATAGGAATCCTTGGCCTTACTAACAGAAAGCAGCTCCGGGTTGAAAGAAAGACATTGGCTGAAGAAAATCACCTGATGAGTACTAAGACAGGCTTTATCCTCTTACCTGCATACACATGCACTGGGGATACACATCTGCACACAAACATACATATACCACATGTTACGCACACCAAATCATGCACATATTCTAAAAACACATACACAAAACAAACACAAGAACTATGCTACCATGAGCAAAATGTAACATTGAAGTACAGAATGGAATTTTAACTAAATATCAAAGTGAAAGAGTTGCACGTACTATTCACACGTTTATTAATAACAATCTGGATGCACAAAGGAACTTTATAAACTTGCTTTGTATATAAAGGCAAAATAGATTGAGACCATCCTTTTAATAATAACGGTACTGATTGCCTTTTATGCTAATATTGCCATGTGGCAATGCTATGAGCTCAGGATGTCTCTGACATGTAATTAGACTCTGCACTACACAAGGGGACTAGCTAAAATGAGTATTTGTCAGTAAACACTCATCCCCACTCCCCTTCCATGAAAGAGGGAGAGAAGCCATTACCTTTGCTAAGATTCTATTTTTTTTTTTGTTTTGTTTTGTTTTTCTGTTACAGAATCTCTGTGTTTAACCCAAATTGGCTTCCATTTATTTATGCTTCTGTCTCAGATTCTTCAAGACTCAAATTAAAGGCATGTTTCACCAATCTCAGTCTATTATATAATATTTTGTGGAATCTTTGTAAATCTCTCCTGAGGAAACATACCATTGTCTCCAGTTTTGCAACCTACATTTACCTCTGTAAACCCCCACCACAAGCTACTTGTCATTATAAAAATTTGGAACCACGTTGACTTTAGCTTTAAAACTTTTAAATAATAAACCAATAGCTCCACCTAAATAAATATTTGAATCAAACTTCCTTAGTTCCTGAAACTGTATACTGATATTTAAGCCAAAATTTTAACTGACCTTTATAACATAGCATAGTTATGACCTGGTAGTTGAATGTAGTCCCACTGTTACATTAGCTCATACTGACCACAGTCCAATTTATAATAGCGCATTTATAAAATAAAATCCTCTTTCTCACAATACGTAAAAGTTACAAACTTTTGTAATTATCTCCCTACAGGGTGAAATTAATTCTGAGCAAACTTCTCAAAGCTGCTAATGACTGCATGATCAGGTAATTTTATTGTTTTAGCAAACAATGAGAGAGTGCATTTAAATTTCATTTAACTTTTCTTTGATTAATGTATGCCTACTAGAAAAAAAACTTAATTCTTTTGGAAGGTTATTAGTTTTTATTTCCTTGGGTGGAATTTTAGTGTAATAGAAAAGCCAACCTTTATAACTACTGCTGCACTCCATAAATAATGAATGTTTTACTGTGCATAATCCAAAGTTCCCTGTTTAAAGAGGATATGAGGAAATTCTTTCTGTGCAAACTCTCAGATAATGTCTTCAAAAGGGCTAAATTTGAACAGCTTTTGGATTTCATTTTCAAGTTATTCTATTAAACTACCAAGGATAAGAATTTTGTTATTCCTTACAACTCATCTCTTCAATGTTGTATACCTTCAAATCTGAACATTTTTTCAGTGACATGATTAATTTTTGATTAAACTAACTTTAAATTTATAATAAATACATACATATTATACCTTCCAGGAACATATCAAGAGATGATTTATAGTAGTTTGTGACAAGCATTGATTTCCCATGCTAATGCTTCATAGCATTGTATAAACTTCATTATTCAGAGATGTCTACCAGCTTTCAATTCAGTTATTATTTTCAAATACAATTATTAATTTGAAAAGGTGAATAAACCATGAACAATTAGAAAATAACTAATGTCAAATGGGAAATAAATTATTAAAATTCAACAAAATGTTCCTGTAACTAAGACCTGGGACAACGGATGTTTATATTACAAGGTACAAATAACTCACTTCCTTAAGAGATGACAATAAACTTGGCAGTATTTAACTCTTATAATTAACTAAGAACAGAACTGTGAACTGAAGAAATTCACTTATATCCTCCACATTGATGCTATGATAAAATTTCAGTAAGCAGAAAAACAGAAACCAAGTCACAGAATTAAAAGACAATATGTAAATATGTCTTAGTGGAGGCAATGCTTGACCCTTCATGGAAGAGAGAGTGTCCAGTGACATCATAAATAGGAGTCATTCTTGCATACATATTCTTCCATAGAAGCAAATTCCATCAAAAATACATATTCAAGGGCTGGAGAGATGCTTCAGTGATTAAAGTGCTTGCCTATAAAGTGTAATAACCCACATTCAATTCCCCAGTACCCATGTAAAGCCATGTGCACAAGGTGGTACATGTGTGTGGAATTCATACGTAGTGGCTGGAAGCCCTGACAAGTCTATTCTCTCTGTCTCTCTTCTCTCTATCATTCTGCTTGCAAATAAATAAATATATATATATATATTAAAAAGTCAAAACCATAAGAGAAAGGTAGTGCAGACAAAGAGTCAGCAGAAAGTCTTCGCATTGAGCATCTTCATCTCCTTTGCTTCCCTCACTGGGCACAGCGGTATTTTATCATCAGCACCAATCATTCAGAGGAGATCATTCTTGTCTCCACACTCATTGTTTATTAGTGCTACTGTGAATGCAGCAGATAAAAGTCTACTCCGTAATCTTAGTACTTGTCCAGTGCTTTGTTTATGTCTACACCGTCACTCCTGACTCATCTTATTCCTCCAAAAGTTTTTATTTAAAACCAGTTTTCGCTTGTTGAGTTAACAGAACACGTTATCAAGATTAACTAAGAACACCCACACAAACCCATGTATTGAAATAAAGGAGAATAAAGAACAGTAACAAACAGATAAATACATAAATCATGACTGATAAATTATACTATCAAATGTATTGGAAGAAAGCATGGAAAATAAATTAGATTCTAAGGAAGAACTAAAGTAAAATATTCAATAGAAAAGTTAAATGACAAAAATATTTTCTACAATATAGAACAACAAAAAAAAAAGGACCAAGAGCCAGGCGTGGTGGCACAGGCCTTTAATCCCAGTACTCGGGAGGTAGAAGTAGGAGGATCTCTGTGAATTTGAGGTCACCCTATGATAACATAGTGAATTCCAGGGCAGCCTGGACTACAGTGAGACCCTAACTTGAAACAATTAAAATAAACTAAAATAAAATAAAATTTAATTTCAAAAAAATACCAAATATTGTTATGCATGAGAACAAAAGACTGTGAAGGCCTATCTGATTAAGGAAAATTACAGAAATAATAAACATAGGAAGAGGCCTATAGGGACTTGAAAGGTTTTGAAGGAAAGTTTCATTTGCAAATCACAACCTTCTGAACAATACAGTCACTTCTGGGAGATTTTACTGGAGAATGAAAGCTTATGTCACAAGACTTTCTTAATAAGTTGCCATTGATATGCAATTTCTGATATAATTTCCTAAACAGAAAGCATTATGTGCCCAGAATATCAACTACCCCAACAAATTCTGAATGCTTAAGTATGTCAGAATATCAGAATTAGTAGCAAAAATAGAATTTTTGCCGGGCATCATGGCGCACGCCTTTAATCCCAGCACTTGGGAGGCAGAAGTAGGAGGATCGCTATGAGTTCAAGGCCACCCTGAGACTACAGAGTGAATTCCAGGTCAGCCTGGGCTAGAGAGGGACCCTACCTCAAAACAAAAACAAAAAAAATTAAATTTTTGATAAAAGTATATATCTTGATATTATTATTGTTGTTGTGGCTAATGATTTCTTCAAATCTTGTGGAAGTTTGAGCTCACCACAACAATAATGTTTAAATGCCTGAAACCTCAGCAGCATGTTGGGATATGTTTATTTCTCACAAGTTCTGAGAAGCTTCAACCAGAAATTGCTTGACTTCTAGAAGGCTTTATCCAGTGACATTGGGTCAGCTGACCCACTGGATTCTGGGAAATCTCCATTTCTATGTTTCATCTTTTAAGGTTGTTCTTTATTATTCATCTAGCCAGTATCTTCCAGGTGATAGGTAGGCATTCTACCACTGAGCTACATACCTAGGCCTTTCATCACTCATGCTTTGAAGCTAGAAGCCTAACTTAACCAAGCCCCCCTTGTTATGGTAACAGAAATCACACTCACATAATTCCTTTTTAAGCACTTTTCTTGCCTCATATCAGCTAAAACCCCAAGGAAAATAACATGGCTACACCTGGCAAAAGGGAATTATGTGTAACCCCTAGGAAATTATATACAAGCACTAAGAAGTGAGAAAACTCATTCATATGGTGAAAATTAAACATAGAGTGAGTACTAAAGACTTGGGACCAATACAAAAATTTGAAAATGCATTTAAAATTTTCTGTTTTACACATGTATGAATATGTGATAAAGGGTGTATTAGTCAGGGTTCTCTAGAGAAACAGAACCGCTAGAATGAATTATGTTAAAAAGGGAATTTATTGGATTAGCAGTTGCAGGCCCAAGAATCAAGGAACCCAGGGGCTGCTCAGTCCATATGGCTGGATGCCTCAGCAGTCCCAATCTAGCACTGAAGGCCCATAGACTTCTTGAGGAGCAACTGGTCCACACTGGTCTTCAGTCAATGCTGGTCTTCAATCGACCCTGGAAGGCAGCAAGTAGCTCCAGCAACCAAGTGGAGGGAAGGGGCTATTTTCACTCAAAGCTTCCTTATATAAAGTCCTCCTAGCAGGGGTTAGGGAGATGGTACAGTCTTTATAGAGATATAGTGATTTCTGTTCAAGCCTGACTATCTGTTTTCAGATCTTAAGCATCCATGTAAAAGCTGAGTGTCACAATATGGGCTTTTAATCCCAGCACTGATGAAGTGGAGACAGGAGAATCTCTATGGCTTTCTGGCTAGCTAGAATAACCAAATCAAATCATTGAGCTTCACATTCAGTCAGATAACCTTTTGTCAAATTAAAGTGAGGATATACTGAGGCAATAACATTTATCCTGCAAATGTGCACACCTGTGTGCAACACACACATATAAACACATACACATAATGTAGACATACCACATGCACAGAGCCATGGCGGGTTACCAATTGTTCTTGATTTGGCTAACAGATCTGCTCAGTGGAATGGAACTCATATCTGGAACTGGGAAACAAGTCAGAACCATATCCCAAAATGAGTTCGCTCTCTCAATATCAAGGTCCCACCAATAGTGGGATACAAGAGGGCCTACACCTATTTAATTCTCTCTAAAACAATAATAGTTATCATGTATATTGCACTGACCTCACTCTCCATTGGAGAATTTGCTTCTCTTTTTCAAATGGACGTAGAATCTGAGGAGAGAATCAGCCCATCACACCTCACCAGGGCACCAGATGAAACCATGGAATAATTGTGGAAATGAGCAAGAGTGCTGCTTTCTCTGGGAACTTGGTATCAGCACAGGGGTGAAGGAGATAAAGACAGAAAACACTCAATTCCTACCAAACCAGAGATCCAGAGCCACAAAGACTCCCATGACCTTGTCACTGAAATAGAGGTAAAATGTACGCAACATGGCTTAGGGAAATTCGCAAAAGAGGTGGCAGAAAGATTGTTAGAGCCATAAGTTGGGTCATTATGCATAGAGAGACATTGCCATAACTTATGGCTATCCCCACAATGCAAGACCTGCAATCCCCGAGGGGGGAGAACAGGGAGAAGGCTAATAGTGTCATCATGACTGTATACACATTATATAGATAACAAAAAATAAAAAATAAAAAAATATATTTATATATTTACAAATAGACAAAAAGTTCTTAAGAGGGATGAAAATTTTTAAAGGCATTGTGGCATAATTCCCAAATATCAAAAGAATATATATATATATATATATATATATATATATATATATATTTTTTTTTTTTTTCATGAAATTTAATTTTCAACTGAAAGTTGAAAAGTATTAGATTAATTCTGAGAAAGAAAAATAAATCCTGTTCAAGTTTCCTGGAGAGAGATACAAATCAGCAGCCAGCCCCAAACTCAGCTTTCTTTCATGCCAACCAGATGTCCTGTTAGCAGCTGTACACTAACCTTGACAGGAGAGGATCCTTGTAGCAGTAAATGAAATTCTGTAATGCACTGGGCTTTGAATCTAGAAGGATGGTAGGGGACTGGGGTTGTGTCACAGCTGAGCAGTTAAATCTGACAAAATATATGTAACTTCTTTCTTCTGTGAATCACACACAGAATATTTCTGATACTAACAAGTACAGCTTGAATATCAGAGTGTGGCAAGCACACAAGGGTGGTTGTCACTCCCCCCAAATAGCAGAGCTGTCAACACATGCTGATTTTCTCTATAATTAGAGAAATTTTGTCGATCAACCACTTGAATGCCCAATAAGCAAATGGTATATTCATATGGCACCACCTGAAGCAAGAAATGAATTCTGAAAGAAATCACAGTTAAAAATAAAGGCATCGAGGACTATAGTCACAGAGTTTCTTTCTAAAGCACTTCTGAGAATGCTGATACTAGCACAAATTGTGTATCAGTTAAGTGAACCCAACAGTGCTGAGAAAAACAAGCCACAAGACTGAATTACCTGTACAGATTTTTCAGTTGCACAGTTTTAAATAATATAACATTCTGTTGTTAAATCAACATAGTTTATTATAAAAGGTGTATTTTTCCCGATTACAAAAGGATTATTAATTTATTTCAAATATACAAAAATACAACTAATAAAATCAGCCTGAGTTCCCTGCTCTGGGTGGTGTGGGGGCCAGCGAGGCCACGTGGAGTAAGCCAGACCCCTGTTTCCCTGCTCCTCCCAGTTCCCTGATCCAGGTTCCCTGTAAGTTTATGATGAGAGAAGAAAAACGCTTTAGTTGAAACAAGTATAAACAAGTTAAAATGGAATACATCTCTGATTTAGCCATCTCCCCACAGGACTGGGTTTTGCCTAAAGAAGTCTTCTTAGTTACTCATATTTTGTTGTTTCTACAGAAAATTCAGGAACATGTAGGATTCTATACAATTTTATCCATGAAAAGGTTTTTTTTTTTTTTTTTAATCAAGGCTTGAAGTTAATAAAATGAATTTTGTCTATATATGAAAAAATATGTGAACATATCCTTTTGATTAGTATGAATATGCACTTTTCTCTTTAATAAATGATATATATGTATATATATATATATATATATATATATACTAATTTATAAAAATAAATTTCTTTATAATTTATACTCATTAAATGTTTGATTTGTAAATATATTTTATATATTTATATACCCAATACAGTATGAAAAATGGAACTTTGTTAGTAAGAAGCTAAGAAAGTGTTCACAGATTTTTTAACCCGCCTCACCTGTATATTACTTTACCTCTTGATGTGTTTTCTAAAAGAGAAATTTAGTAGTTGGCAGTAACTGGTTTAGAATTTTATTTTACAGAATCTTAATATGAATGACACATAAATGAATATTAAGGGCTGGAAGAGAATTAAATAGATTAAGAGCTAGAAAAAAGAAAAAGTACCCATAATCAGTGTTCAAATATGATGATTTGCATTAACTTTGGGTCATAAACTATTTCCTAATAAAAAGCAAGAGCAAAAAAAAAAAAAAAAAAGAAAGAAAGAAAAACAATCTGTAATTTTAAACTAACAGTTAACATTTTTAAAATATTTATTTTCAAGTAGAAAGAGAGAAGAGAGATGGAAAGAGAGACAGAGGGAAAAAGAGAAAGAGTTCCAGGGTCTCCAGCCACTACAAAAGAACTCCAGACACATGTGCCACTGTGAATCTGGCTTCCCTGGGATACTAGGAAATCAAACAACGGTCAGTAGGCTTTGCAGGCACATACCTTAACCACTGAGTCATCTCTCCAGCCCATTAACATTTTGATATAAATGCCTTCTAGCAGTTTTCTAAAATATATCTAACAGAGTTGCAACATATATATATGATATTTATTTTTATTTATATTATTCTAATTTTACATTCATATTGGTGACTCCATTATCCTCCTCCCTGTCCTCCACCTTCCAAAGGGACCCTCACCAATGGTGAATGTGGGTCATTCACTGTGGGGATAGTCAAGAGTTATGGGGGATAGGCCAAGTCTCTGTGCATAATGCCCCAACTTGTGGCTCTAACATTCTTCCTGCCCCCTCTTCCATGAATTTCCCTGAGCCACATTGGGGTCATTTTAGTTCTACTTCAGTGATGAGGCTTTGGGAGCCTCTGTGTCTCTGGATATCTGACTTAGTAGGAGTTGGATGTTCTCTGTGTTTATCTCCTTCAGCCTTTTACTTATGCCGTGATCACCAAAAAAGCTGTACTCTTGCCCTTCCCCCCACATTACTCTATGGTTTCAGCTGGGGCCCTGGTGAAGTGTGATTGGCTGATCATCCCTTCAGGTTCCTTTTCCATCTGAAAATGATAAACAAATTCTCCAACAGAGAGAGAAGTTAGTACTAGATAGATGGGATGGCCATAGATATTTTGGAGGGAATTTTATATGTGCAGGCCCTCTTCTAGCCCATATTTGGTGGGAGCTTGATCTTGTACACTGAGATCATTTTTTGCACATGGTTTTGACTTATTTCCCAGTTCCAGCAAAGAGTTTCATTCAGTTGAGTGGATCTATTAGCAAAATCAAGAGCAGTTGGTTACCCACCATGGCTGTGTGCCACTAATGCACTTGTTTGAGCATTGCATCAGGTTGTTTCCTACTGGGTAGCTTAGAATGTGAGTTGTTTGGACAGATGTCAGCCATTTTCCCCCAGTTGCTCGTGTAGCACCCTCTGTGTGTTTCTTGAATAACTACTGAGAGAGGGATATTGAAATATTTAATTAAATATACATTTATTTGTTGGAACCCGAGCTGAAACTGGGCTTAAGAAAGTAGCTGCCCTGAGAACAACGTGACCTGTTGCTAACCATGCATGTGTAACTGATTTAATTTAAATGTTAACCCATTCCGAGAATGACCATAAAATGTTGTAACTATTAGTGCCTCCTTTTTATATTTGACCTTGACAACTCTTTGCTTGGTTCCTTCTTGAAATTTAATGTTTTGTTGTTAATTATATTCATGAAATTTAATGTTTTGTTGTTAATTATATTGATGTTTATGATTATCTTTTCCATAGAATGCATGTGTTTATCATTTATAAAATGATTTCTTATTCCTTGCAACAATTGTTAGTCTGAAATATATTTAATCTGGTATTGATAGTCATTTCAGCTTTCTATTGACTAATGTTAGCCAGATATATCTCTTGAGATACTTCTATTTTATTTCTCTCTTGATATTTCAGTTGCATTTCATATAGGAAGTGTATAGTAAATTATAGCTTTATAAATTTTTTTATTTCTATTTATTTTTGGAAAGAGACATAGAGAGAGACAGACAGAGAGGGAGAGGGAGACAGATAGAGAATGGGCGCGCCAGCAGTCTCTCAGCTGCTGTGAATGAAATGCCCCCTTGTGGGCAAGTGCAGCATTGTGCCCTTGCGTCACTTTACATCTGGCTAAACGTGGGACCTGGAGATTGGAACCAGGTTCTTAGGCTTAGCAGGTAGGTGCCTTAATGCTAAGCCATCTCTCCAGCCCAAATTATAGCTTTTTTAAAGCCAGCATTGTTAGATCTTCTTTAGGTGGTAAGATTATTCAGCTGGTTGGGTTTACATTGACAACAACATGTTCTCTGTCAATTGCTATTTTGGTTATAGTACAGTTAATATTATTTATATTATTTTATCATATTCCATGTTTAAATGTCACTACTTCTTGAGTTATAGCATGATCTTATAACCAATTATGACCATTCTTTCTTACCCCTTTCATTTGTTCACACACACACACACATATCCCAGTTTAATTGCCTGAAGAGGTTATTAAAATTTTAATCTTAGGCCGGGCATGGTGGCGCATGCCTTTAATCCCAGCACTCGGGAGGCAGAGGTAGGAGGATCACCGAGAGTTTGAGGCCACCCTGAGACTACATAGTTAATTCCAGGTCAGCCTGGACCAGAGTGAGACCCTACCTCGCAAAACCAAAAAAAAAAAAAAAAAAAAAAAAAAAATTAATCTTCAATCAAAGTACTGCTGGCAAAGGATAGGATCAGTTTCAATGGAAAAATTCAAACATCTATCAAATGCCTTAATTCTAAAAGGAAAGGAAGTTTGGACTATGACAAGGAGCTGTATATCTGCATCATGGATCTTTGTGGACACATGTGTCATGGATCTTTGTGGACACAGTATGGAAGTACAAGCTATTAACATGTCTTTGCTACACATATAAATAACTAAAAAGAAAGCAAAATCCAACAATAAATATGAACTAGTAATCCTAAAATAGTAAATGAAGATACTGAAAGTCAAAGAATATTTTATATTATTATAATTGAAAAGGGTTAAGTAAATTCAATCCCAAGTCCAAAAAAAAAATAATAATAATCAGTGCATAGCTATTCTTATCAACATCTTCTTTTTACCTTCATTAAGACCAGGGTATACAACTGAGAAGAAACCTGAATAATTTCTGTTTGGAAGAAGAGGGAAAATGTGAAAAAAAAAAGAATGTAAATTAAAATAAGATGACAAATAATTCAGGAGCTCTTATCACTCAGCACAATGACTTCAGGTCTAAAAATAACTATTGACACTGCATTTGATCCTCATGGAAAGGATATATTACCTGGGTTACAACATGATCCACGTTTGAAAGACTCTTGTTCTTGGGTAATAATAGCATCAGAATTGCCAACAAAGTTTTGTCTACAATTTTCTTCATTTGACTCTAGTGATAGCAAGGATAGATTCTATAGAGATGTGAACTTATTGACATTTGAAAAATATTATGGGTATTTTATACTTGATATGATATAAACTTCTATGCTATACCTTGATAACTTATTATTATAAACACTATTAAAAAGTTAAGTTAAATTGAAGTGTTAAAAGGACAAAAATACATGACAAGGAGGAAAAAGTATGAGTAAAACTATCCATATCCTAATCGCTGAGTAGGCATGAAATCAATGTTAAAAAGAAAACTGGAAAATAGGGGAGAATCAGTTTGGATAAGTATGTGTAAGATGACCAAGAGGAAGAAGTGCTATTCTTCTGTGCATTGTTGCCTCAGCAGTTACTTGACATGTATAAACAGACAGCTAGGATTGTAACAGTAAAGACAGGAAGCCTCCACCATGATTGCAGTCTAAACTACTGAATTTAAAATGCTTGTCAAGCACTCAGCATTCTGCTTTAGGTTGGATTGAACCATGTACTGTATAAGATTGCTCTCATTAGTTTACAAGAAGGCTCTAAAACAAATCCTCAGGAGAATGTTAGGTAAATCTTATCTTAATTATAAGCCATAAATCTCAAGGCTCTGAAAATGGTTTATTTCAGGGTGAAAAATATACTCTAGCTGCTCATGACCAATAAATCAGTGTATGCCTGAATTAAATTTAATGGGAGATTAGCTCCTGATGCCTTTCTCAGTATCCACTATTGACAGGAGCCAGTCATGCCAAGGATGGCATGCATTCATAAAACTGTGACCGAAGTGGAGATTTGAGGATAATCCTCACTCAGAAACAAAACATGCCTTGCTCTCCCACAGAGTAATTTTGTCTTAAGAAAAGCTCCCAGGATAAAAACAAAATTGTCCTAACATGTTAGAAGGCACCAAGGAAGCTAGTTAAATGAGCATGATAAACCAAAGAATGGGCTTGGTGGTACACATCTTTCATCCTAGCACTTGGGAGGCAGAGGTAGGAGGATCGCCATGAGTTCAAGGCCACCTGAGGAAACATAGTGAATTCCAGGTCAGCTTGAGCTAGAGAGAAACCCTACTTCAAAAAACTTGAAAAGAAAAGGAAAAAAAAAAAGAAAAGAAAAGATTGAATACTCTAGAACATAGATTTATACAATGTTCTGAGAACTGGAGAAAATGAGAAGATACTTTCACTGTGTACCTAGGAGAAAGTCTATCAGTGGCAGATAATAATATATTATAGAAAGTTATAATAATGAAAATTGACTACAAATATTGAAGGGTATTAAAAGTAAGGTTATATTTGGTCATAATGGATTTTATATAAATATATAAGTGTGGTAGTTTCAGCAAGAAAAAATATAAATTGAATTCAATTGCTGTATTACATCTGATATAATCCCAGGTTTATTTTATGAACATTTTTATGATTTTATGCTGAAAATGTTTTAGGGATTTTTTAGAGATGTTTTTGTAAAATCCAGCATTATCTTACACAGATGAATATGTTGAGTAAATAAGGATGATTAGATGAAAAAGAAAAATTTAAAGATGGAGAATAAAGGATTATTTATTTAGATAATAAACAGAAAGTAGGACTCAGAGATTTAACAACTGTTAAAGTAGATACACCTAACATAAATATTAATGAAATAACTTCAGAGTCTTTCTGAGGTAAATAAATAGTGTACCTGAACTTGGGGCAGGAAGGAAGTTACTAACTAAAGAAGTGATTTTTCACATATATCTTGTGTAAAATAGAATCTCCTAGTATACTCCCCACCCCCCCAAAAAAAAACATATGCTTCCACATGCACAAGCACAAAACAACCATAGCTACTTGATGGAGTCAAATCTAGGCAGCATTTTATAAGATCAAATCATTGAAGCCTGTAATAGTGAGCTTTTGTTTTGTTTTGTTTTGTTTGTTTGTTTTTTGTTTTTCAAGGTAGGGTCTCACTCTAGCTCAGGCTGACCTGGAATTCATTATTGTAGTCTCAGGGTGGCCTTGAACTCACAATGATCTTCCTACCTCTGCAGTCCAAATGCTGAGATTAAAGGCGTGCACCACCACGCCTGGCAATAGTGAGCTTTTAAGTTTAGATACCCCTTGAAAATGTTAAATATATGAGGGCTGATCTGATCTAGCATCAGTTATTGAAAGAGCTGAACATATATATTAATGAGATCTTCCCATGTAATCATAAGAAAAGTTACATATTATGCATTTTGGCCAATATCACAAAGATTCTAAGGAAGGGACATACGATATTTTGAAAGTAGGGTTGTTGTGTCAAGTTTTTTCATTGGGCATTTGTGTGTCAAAAACTCAAGAGCCAGGCTGGAGAGATGGCTTAGTAGTTAAGACATTTGCCTGTGAAGCCAAAGGACCCAGGTTCAATTCCCCAGGACCCACGTAAGCCAGATGCACAAGGGGCACATGCATCTGGAGTTTGTTTGCAGTAGCTAGAGGCCCTGGCATGCCCATTCTCTCTGTCTCTTTCTCTCTCTTTCTCTCTCTCTCTCTCTCCTTGCAAATAAAAAAAAAAAAAAAAAAAAAAACTCAAGAGCCACAAGGCATTTGAACACTCCTGTCAATTTACCATAATATATATTCAATATTTTGCCTCTGTGAATTCCCTATTTATATCCTAATATTTGAAAGCTTTTATTTATAAAATGTTGAGTTTTTATTTTTATAGTGACTTCTAAATGTAGTGATTACTGACCATATTAACTTTAGTTAACGGTTTTGTCTGTCAAACTATATACATGGTCATATTTTTTTTCTTAAATTTTTGCAAGTGAAACAAAACAAAAGGAACCATTGCTACTTCCAAAGTGTTTTCAAAGCCTCAAGGGTACCTCATTGTTAATAAAAAGGCATTTCCTGAGTTACATTTTTCCCTAATTTCTAGATATAATTACATACTATATGTATTTGTATAACAAAGGCTGCTGATATTCATCACAATTTTTTTCCTTCAGAAAATGTTCTTCAGGTGCTCCCTAATCCTTTGGAAAGCAAGTTCTTACCTATGTCCTCACTAGAGTAGTTATGTGTCATTTATGATATGTTCTAACAACAAAGATACTTTTGTATGCACAAGTTGGACACTATATTCCTATATCAGACTATGAAGTGCTATAAAATTTCTATTAAAATCTCTTGTCAATTGTTATTCCCTTCAGAATGAGGATTACCTTTTGCTGATGTCTGAGATCACACAGTATGTAAATGCAATGTGAAGATGCATCTTCAGAAGCAAGAGAATCTTCTGGGAGACACAATCAGCTCTCCATGTGTGGTGACTCCATCAATGGATAGAAGTAACCATGGACTGAAAATGCTCAGCCTAATATTCCCTATGAATAAAAGTAGAAAGATTTTTTTCCAGTCATGATTTCCTAAATATTATAATTTGAAGGCTATGATCATAATACTGTGATTGCATTAGGTATTATATGTAAGCTACAGGGGACTTACTGTTTACAGGAGAATGTGTATATGTTTTACGCAAGTAGCATACAAAATTTTGCTGGAATTCAAACTGTTGACCTTGCCATAATTAGGCAAGTGCTCTGTACCAGTGAGCTAAATTGTTAGCCTGTGGATTCTGAGGCATCATCACACTGTTCTAGAATTGTCCATGTATCTATATCTATCTCTTTTTTAATAATTTATTTTTATTTATATTATTCTAATTTTACATTCATAATAGTGACTCCATTATCCTCCTCCCTGTCCTCCCTCTTCCATAAGGACCCTCATCAATGGTGAATGTGGGTTATGCATAATGGGGGTAGTCAAGAGTTATGCGGGAGCCGGGCATGGTGGCGCACACCTTTAATCCCAGCACTTGGGAGGCAGAGGTAGGAGGATCGCTGAGAGTTCGAGGCCACCCTGAGACTACATAGTTAATTCCAGGTCAGTCTGGATCAGAGTGAGACCCTACCTTGCAAAACCAAAAAAGAGTTATGGGGGATAAGCCAAGTCTCTGTGCATAAAGCCCCAACTTGTGGCTTTAACATTCTTTCTGCCCCCTCTTCCACAAATTTCCCTGAGCCACATTGGGGTCATTTTAGTTGTACTTCAGCGATGAGGTTTTGGGAGCCTCTGTGTCTCTGGATATCTGGCTTAGTAAGAATTGGGTGTTCTCTATGTTTATCTTCTTCAGCCTTTTTCTGGTGTCGTGATCCCCAAGAACGCTGAACTTTTGCCCTCCCCCGCATTACTCTATGGTTTCAGCTGGGGCCCTGGTGAGGTGTGATTTGCTGATCCTCCCTTCGGGTTCATTGTCCATCTGAAAAAGATAAGCAAATTCTCCAATGGTGAGAGAAGTTAGTACTAGATATGTGTGCTGGCCATAGATATCTTGGAGGGAATTTTATATGGGTAGGGCCTCTTCTGGCCCACATTTGGTGGAATCTTGATTGGAGACTGTGCTCATTATTTGTACATGGTTTTGACTTATTTCCCAGTTCCAGCAATGAGTTCCACTCCACTGAATGGATCTATTAGCCAAATCAAGAGCAGTTGGTTGCCCAATTTGCTGAGATTATAAATGTGTACTACAGTGGCTGGAATCCTATGTCATTTTACACAAGGACTTGACTAACCACCTATTTTTTTGTATTTACAGGATTCCTGAGATCAGAGCCCTACAGATTGGTGAAGATGGCTGCATTTACATGGATTCACTGCTTGGAAGTTATAGCAATGAGTTTGATTTTAATATGTAGATAGCATTTGAAGCCAATATTATATGAATTGAAGGCTTCAATGAAAATGGAGAGAAAGATGGCTACCATGGAAGAACAGTGAGCCCATGCAGGAAAGTTTGTGCTTAAGGAACCAGGAAATAAACCCTCTACAAGTTCACTTGCACATTGATGTCATTGCCATGGTCTTCCAGTGAAAAAAATCTCAATTTACAAGTATTGAACTGGGGATGTAGCTCAATTGGTAGAGTGCTTGTCTGACATCCATGAAAGCCTGGGGTCAATCTTCAGTATCCCATAAAACTGAGCATGGTGGCATATGACTGCAATCCTAGTAGAAGGAGAATCAAGAGTTCAAAGTATTCCTTAGCTCCTTAGCAAGGTCATGACCAGCCTGAAATATATAAGACCCTGCTCCACCACCAAAAATGACAATAGTAATATTTTGAAGTACCAGCATATCCCAAATGAGCTTTAATATTCTCCAAGTTATTGAAATCACATGTAGAGTACTTTATTCACTTCTGCTCTTGACAAATTAATAGGTACATAAAAATGTGAAACTATATCAGAAAATATTAACCTGATGATATACATTAATAGAACATGGATTACTGAAGAAAATAACAGATTTTTGCTTGTAGAAATGGATATTTAGTGAATACATGTAACCATGTTGAAATATTTGAGGTACCATGTTGAAAGAAATATTTATTTTCCTATATATATCTTTCCAAGTTAGAAACAGAAAAGAAACATTATAGGAAGACAAATAAAATCTTTATTAACAAATTGAAGCTTTCAAAAAGTAGTTAAAATTACTCAGCAATTAAGGAATCCATCACAATGATATGTACAAGAGTGACTCTTAGTGGTTGCACAGGAATTATGGGATGGTAACAAAAAACATGATCTCAGAAACATTTCTGCACTAATCTTTGATTGTTTCTCTTCATCGGGAGCTTTAGGGTTGGATTGGAATCTTCTTGTTTTTCCAATGCCTTTAGGTAGATGGTTAAGTTAGTAATTTTAGTTCTTTACATCTTTGTTATGAAGACATTTAGTGACATAAATTTTACCATTAGAACTGCCTGCGTGTGTCCCATGAGATTTGGTAAGTTATGTTCTCATTGTCATTCAATTTTAGAAAATTTACAATTTCTTTTTTTTAATTTCTTCCACCACACATTTATTGTTTAAAAGTATGTGGTTCAGTCTCCAGTCTTTCATCCATTTTTAATTGTTCTTTCAGCAGTGTGAGAGGTGTGGGTCTAATTTCATTCTGCTGCAGGTAGATAAGCAGTTTTGTCAGCACCATCTGATCAGTAGACTGTGTCTTTCCTAGTATATGTTTTTGATATCTCAGTTGAATATCAGGTGAACATATCTGTGTGGGTTTATGTCTGGGTCTTCTATTCTATTCCATTGGTCTGGCTATGTGTTTTTGGCCAGACCCATTCTGTCTTTGTCTCTATGGCTTCTGTAATATAAGATCAGACTAGAAATTGTGATATATCTAGCAGTGTTCTTTCTGCTTAGGTTTACATTAGCAATGTGTGGTCTCTTTCATTTTCATATGCATTGTTGGATTTTTTTTTCTAGTTCTGATAAGAATTTCCTTGGAACCTTGAAAGGAATGTCATTCAATTGTAGATTAGCAAATTTGGGTAATATAACCATTTTCACAATATTAAGTCTGTCAGTCTAGGAGTATGGAATATCTCTCCAGTATCTGGTATATTCATTTATTCATTTTTTTCAGTGTCATAAAAGTTTTCTTTGTAGAAATAATTCACATTATTGTCTGGAAAGGGTCATTCCTAGGTATTTTATTTTAGAGAAGTTATTCTGTGTTTCCTAATTTCTCTATCAACAAGTTCATTTCTGGAATATATGAATGCTATAAATTTTAGTGTGTTGACTATGTATTTTCAACTTTGCTAATGTGATTATTAAATTGAAGAGTTTTCTCATAGATTGATGAGGGTCACTTAAATATAGTATCCTGTCATCTGCAAATATAGATACTTTCAATTCTGTCTATCCTATTTTTATTCCTTTATCTGCCCCAGTGCTACATAGTGCTTGTTAGAATCATTTATGATTTGTCAAGAGATCACGTGTTGAGGCAGGAATGATGAGATACAAAATAAAACAAGAATGTTCTTTCTTTTTGCTTTTCTTTTATCTTCTTTCTTTCTCTCCTTGTTTATTTCTTTCTTCATCTTGGGTAGGGGATGAACAGATGGGAAGAAAGTCCAATAAAATAGTCCAAAAATACAAACAGGGAGGCTATCTATAAAAAAAAACAGGACTACCAGGGTAAAAGTTTAGTTAAAATTAGAAAAAATGAGATGGGATGTTAAAGCTTTTTTGGTGTTTTTAAGTTTGCTAGAAGGTGGCACTAAAGATATAATGTATGAAAGTATGTTTTCAACAGTCCCATCATTATGTTGTAAGACCTGTTTATAATAATAACCATTTTGTATAAAATTCCTATACAATTCCATGCACAAGTTCAGTTGTTTCTAAAATTTAATTAATGGATAATAAACATGAAAGTACCTATAAATACTACCTATAAGTACTACCCATGGTAGATAGTAGTAATCATAATATGTTACTGATTTTAAGCATAAAATTGAAGGCTTGTAATTACCTGAGTTATTTGTAAACAGAAGTGAATCAGAAAGAAAACATTCCATAAAATCTATTTCTAAGGCAAGTTTATGTCGAATTTTACTCTTCTTTGCAATTCCTTTTATTAAAGAAAATGCACCTTATAATTGAAATTCACAATGTTTATATAAATATAAAACTAATAATTTGTATTTATAAATCTTGAAATAAGCCAGGTGATATACAAATTAATAACTTCTCATGTCTGTGACAACTCAATAACATAAAAAGCAATTTTGAAGAAAATTTCCCATCAGTAATAATTTGTACCCACACCTAGCAAGAATAACATGCATCACATGTACTTCTTTAGCAAGTTCTGAAACAGAAAATTAAGTAGCACCAGACATCTGATCACACCAGTAACCAATTGTCTGTTTACATTAGAAACTTTCTCCAAAGTTCTACAAAATAGTCTAGCCTTCACTTATTTTCCTATAGCACATAAGGATTTGGGATTTAAAATATGGACCCTAATTCTTTTGAAATCCTTGTACAATGGAACTGAACAAACAACCTCTCAATACATTTCATAAATATGCATGCATATTCTTTCTGTGTAACAATAACTGACAAAATCAGCCTTTCCATATGTCTATTCACATCAGCAAATCTACCTGCTTAATTGTATTTCCTATTCACATTTCCCTCTTCACATTATAATATCTTTCATTATCTGATTTAAAAAAATGTTTTCGTATCCAGTCTTTTCAACCATTAAAACCCCATTTTGTATTATATGTTACCTTCTTAGATATTATAATTCACAACTAAAGGAAGCCCAATTTGGGAATTTAATCTTTGTTACCCAATGACAAATGTGGCATTGACAATGCTAGCATGAAGTAAAAGGGGAATTGGGAGTAGAGGGAGAGGATACTGCAGAAAGAATGAGAATGCAAAGGAGAAGGTTCCTGATCCTGGATGCAGCCATTTCTCTGGGCATACCCAGCACTGCAGGTGAGCCTGCCAGGCTTCACTAACCATTAAAGGCTAAACTGAATGGAAGTCAAGCAATAGCTAGGTTTAGTCAAAATGCCTGGGTTGCCTGAGACCAGGCAGTAGCTTTCTGCAGGGGCTTTTAAAATGTGTTGTCACTGGTACATTATTGCTGAGACAGCACACATTTACTTTAGCTTTCCTTGCAAGCAGTGCAGCAAGGATTCCAGCAAAATCACACTAGATCTCTCCTTCAGCACAGCGAGGAGGAAATATCAAATGTCCTCCTTCCCTCCCCTCCTCCTGCTTCCCTTACTCTCTTTCTCTCTCTCACACACACACACACAAACAAGGACCTCCTCCTAATTTGTGATAGTCAAAAGAACACGTTAGGCACTTTGCAATGGTCATGTGTCCCAAATGCAAGAGTTAATATCTTTGTTTTCAGTCATCTTATCAATACTGCACCCTCTCTTTCCTCCAAGTTTTTGAGACTCAACAACTTGTTGAAATTAGGTAGGTTAATTCTAATACCAGTACCTTCACTCTTGCATTTGGGTAATTGTATTTAATGCTTATTGAAAATTCATTTGGAAAATAATTTTTTCATCAAAGATACAGCTACTCTTCTAACCTTCTGTTCTTGCTTTTACTGTCTTCTTGTTAAGGATGGTGCTTTATGGGAGGGAAAATGTGTATTGCAGTCTTAGTCTCAGGCTCCCTAAACTACATAAACTCTGCATTCTTTTTTCTGGTAGAACTACATAAAGCACTTGGCATCTGGTTCTGAAAATGCTCATGTGCTGCATCAAGTCCAAACACTACACACGTGACCACACATAGCCAATCAGAGCACAGGACTACACAGATGAGAGAGATGTTCAGATAAATCTATCACTGACAGTTTTTAAATTATGAGAAATAAATATTGTATTAAAGTAATGTGGCTTGTTAATCCAAAGCATGCAGAAAGTGTCTCTAATTAAAGTGTGACTCTTTAAACCTAATAAATGATGGTCATTATAAAACTGTTCACTCCATCATAATTGTATTCACTAGACTTAATAAGTAAATTACTAAAACTTTGAAGACTGTTACAAGCATATGTCAAATTTATACTGCAGCTTTCTTTTCATTATTAGCAGGAATGATAACTTCTGAATGTTAGTTAAGTAAATAAAACCTGGAGGAAAACAATTTTAAGACATTAATATCTAATGTAGAGATTAAAATGATCACATCAAAAGTGGTATTATGTAAATGCAATCTCCCCAGACTCCATCAAGTTCATGTTGTGGGAGGTAGGGACAGGGCTCAAGGGTAGAGAACTAGACAAGTATATATGACCCTGAGTTTAATCACCATAGGCCCCTCCCCAAATTCATTTTGTTATAAACAGTTCAAAAATAAATATATATTTCTAGTCTCTGTGTTAATTATATAACTATTAATTATATGTCACCTTATGTTATGTATCAAAACAGTCAAAATACAATTCATCCATTTATTTCAACATATTTTATTTATTTATAAGAGAAAGAGAGAGAGGAAAGAAGAGAGAGAGATAATGGGCACACCAGGGTCTCCAGCCACTGCAAATGGACTCCAGACACATGCACCACCTTGAGCATCTGGCTTACCTGGGTACTGGGGAATCAAACTTGGGTACTTAGGCTTCACAGGCAAGTGTCTTAACCACCAAGCCATTTCTCCAGCTGGAATCTGTCCATTTTTCAATTTTTTTTTTTTTTGAGAGACAGAGAGAGAAAATAGGCACCCAGCGGCCTCTCAGCCACTGTGAACAAACTCCAGACATGTGCACCCCCTTGTGTGCATGTGCGGCATTGTGTGCTTGCCTCATTTTTTCATCTGGTTAAACGTGGTACCTGGAGATTTGAACTGGCATTCTTAAGCTTTGCAGCCAGGCGCCTTAACCACTAAGCCATCTCTCCAGCTCTAAATCTATCCATTTTTATCTAAGACTTCATATAAAAATCTAAGTTGTACTTGAAATAAGTGTTACATAACTATTTCATCTGAATTGAGACATTCTCCCTTGGAGGGAAGGGGAATCATAAGACTCAGAAAGCACATGGAAGTTGCCAGACTCTCCCCAGTGTAATTCTGATGGTTAATCTCTGGGCTTCAATTTGACAGGATTTCGAATGACGATGGAAATGAAATTTGTGGGCATGTTTGTGGGGACTTCCTTGATTAGGATAATTGAGATAGGACAATTTGCCCTAAATGTGAGGAGGTCTTGGAGTACATAAAAAAAGGAGGAGGGAAGCAGAGCAGGCTTTCAATGTCTGATTCCTGTCTAGAGATGAAATGTGATCCGGGGAAGTCTTGTGGTCCCAATACTTTGCCTTCTCTATCATGACGGCCTATAACTGAACTGTAATAAACACCTTCTTGCTTAAGTTGCATCTTATCAAATATTTGGTCATAGTATGAGAAACAATTGGTTGGTATGGAAGAGGAAATGCCTCAGAAGAGCTGGCTCCCATTTATGTCAAGATGCAGCTTCCCTGATCATCACCCAGGTCAAGGTGAGCTTTCCTATGATGCAGCTACTACTGTAAACCCTGTTTCCTCCAGCAAGTAACCCCTCACCTCTGCTTCTCTACTAAATCAAAATAAACCCATTGGTCCACAAAGCTGTACTTGTTTGGAGTCATTTCTTTTGTACATGGTCAGTACCTTATCTGGAGTGAATAGATATTTTTCCCATTACACATTATAGGCTCTCAGAACATGGCATCAATTAAACTCAGTTACAAACATAGTAAGTCGATTTCTTCCATACTAATCAAGGTTTTTATTGTTGAGTGACTTTCAAATCCTTTCACTAGCAGCTCCATCATGTAGGTTCTTCTTTTAGAAAATATATATTTCTTTTCAAATTAATTTATTATTTATTAGCTACACACACACAGAGATAGCACGCCAGATCCTACTGCTGCTGCAAATAAACTCCAGATATCCAGATGAATGCACAACTTTGTGCATCTGGCTTTTAAATGAGTACTGGAGAATCCTGGGGCATCAGGCTGTGCCAGCAAATGCCTTTGACCACTGAGAAATCTCTCTAGCTCTATATTTCTTTTTATCAATGTATGAGTGCACATTTGTGAGCAAATAGGTCACAAATAAATAATTTTATATTTCAAATACAATCTCAATTGAAATACTTGTGTGGAAACTTTCAAAATTGCTTTATGAAAGGGGCAAAAACATTTTTTATTTCCTGTATGTAAAGGCTCCTTAAATCATTCCTCATTTTTTTTTTTTTTTTTTTTTATGGAAGGAAGTATTCGTTTCTGGCTTACAGTGTTGGAATTTCATCAGGGAGTGAAAAGCATGGCAAAAGCAGCAAGTGATGTCACATCATCACCTCAGCAGGGATGAAGAGGGAGAAGAGCAAGCTGGGAAGGCCTGGGACAGCTATAGGCTGGTCTCTAGTGACACAGTTCTTCCATCAAGACTCTCTGTCTTAAACATTTCATAACATTCCTGATCAGGGCCAATTGGGGAGAAAGTATTCAAGTATATGAGTGTTTGGAAGACACTGTGCTTTCCAATCACCAGAATGACCCATCATAAGATCTCTACACAATAGCATGCACCACACACAGTCCTTCAAATCACTTTTTCTTCATCTTTACCACAAACATTTGGATTTTCACAGTACTTTTTTTTGAAAAAGAACACGAAAATAATTTGGGACAAATTTGGAGAAACATCTACCTAAAAGCTGAATTTTTAAAGAAATTAAACTCCAAGTGAGAAAATGATGTCTACCCTTTATTTTTTTAGCACAAAATTACTAAAGAAATAAAATACTTGTCAAAAAATTTAGTTTACCTTCTGTGTGCTTTCTAGGACATGCTCTGTCGTGGCTCTGACTGGGCAGTCACCTTCTTTGTACAGTGATGCCTTTCCTTCCTGTGGCAGCAGCTGAGAAGCAGGTCCATGTGTTTTGTAATTGTTTTGATATTTTGTATGAGTCCTTTATGAGTGTCTACTATGGCCTGCTTTTATCCAGATGAATGCTGGCTTCATGATGATTACTCTTTTTTTTCTACAACTGTGATTTGATATGGCTGCTATGTGCTTAAAAGTCACATTAATAAATACCTCAGTGATGCCCGGGTGTGGCTCTTAACTCTATTTGGGTAGAGTCCTCGCTACTTCTTAGACTGGGATGCCTTTCCATTTTGTCTGCCAATGCTCAGTTTCCAGAGTATATACTGCTTTTGTCTCTCACTTCTTTAATGTTGAGGTATTCACTGAGATCCAGGGCATGCCTCTGAGACTGCCTAACCATAACCCTGTGTCTGTGGCTTCCTAGCTCCTCCAACTTTTCTATTTCTCCGTGTACTTCTCATTTCCCCCCACTTTTTCAAGGTAGGCTCTCGTTCTAGCCTAGCCTGACCTGGAATTCACTATGTAGTCTCAAGGTGGCCTCGAACTCACAGTGATCCTCCTACCTTTGCCTCCCAGGTGCTGGATTTAAAGGTGGGCCCCACCCTGCAGGCTTCTGTGTACCTCTCACACTTGCATGTGGTTGAGAATGACCTATGCTTCCTTCTGGATCCTTCCTATATTACATATTCTGACACTGATTGTCCACATAGCAGTGTTTTTTTTTTTTTTTTTAAAAAAATTACTATTTATGTCATTTTCAAATACAATTTGTTTTGTTAATTTTTTAACCATGCAAAGGAAAACTAATTAACTTGTTTTCACAGGCTGTCTAGGGACTGCAATTCTTTCCTTTTCTATAAATATGTACATGCTTTGTATATGGGAGAGATATTCAATGTTACAAATCTATTATAGTTCCATTATAACACACTTTCATCTGAACTAAATTATTTGTAAAGGTACAGGAAAGACAAAATTCGTTATGTAGGAAGGAAACTCGATAAACCCAAATCCTTGTAGAGCTAACTCTGGAGCCATAATCAATGCTGGTCGCCATAAAGCTAATGATGATGGATCGATTGATGGTAACATTTCTAAGAAAACACAAGCCTTAACCAAAAGAGCTCATCACATGCAGTCACTTTTCACTTACTAAGGCAGTATAGTTGCCCAGGAAAGGACACGGCAAAACTCATGGGAATTAAAGCCAGATGTTACCCAGGCCTTCACTGAGGAATATGTAGAATAAAAGCTTTCTTTTGGAAAATATGATCTGACCACATCTGAGCTGCTACAGGGGACATAACCATTGCATTGAAACATGGAAACAGACACTTTGATATCGACAGTTATTTAATATGATTTTTAAACATGTCATAAATACTATTTTCTTATTACTGCTGAGCAAGTTTGAAATAAAAAAAAACTAACAAGAGTTTGTATAATTCCTTTGAAGTCATAGAATTACTAAGGGGAACAATTGAGATTTGAATCCACTTATCTGGTCTCAGAATAAATTCTGTTTAAGCTATAATGAGATAATAGTATCATATAATTAGATAGAATATTTTAATAACAAACCAGTTCTGGAGGATATAATGGTAATTAATACACATGAAAATTCTAATCATTCCTATATAAAGCATTTATTTATGTGTGTGTGTGTGTGTGTGTGTGTGTGTGTGTGTGTGTGTGTGTGCATGTGCACACAGCATGCACATTTATTATTTGGGCACATAATATATGATTATTTTAAAATATGTGTATCAATCAATTCTACTTGATAACTCCAGTAAGACTAACACTGTTCTTAAACTCTAAGAGAAACATAAACACTTGAATCATATCAGTTTTTCTCTGAGGCTAACAATGGTGTATCCTAGAGATAACAAACAAAAACTCAAAGAGCTAAATAGATTCAGTAATAATATATTCAATACAAAGACCAATATTTATCTTCAGAATATGTTGTTATATTACTTCATACTCTGAAAACTTTGATGAGAATAGTCATCATATCAGAAATAAAATTTCTGACAACATACAAATTAACCAGTGACAAATAATCTAAATTGGTGCTTACAAAAGATTTAGTTGAAAATAATAAGTTCCCAGTATCTCAACTATTAACACATAATTTTTAAGGAATTTTACTTTGATCTATATATCTATTTTCACTAGTTTTCTTATTCATTAATTCATTTTTATTATTGTTAGTTATTTTTATGGAAAATAGTCAAAGCTGTAAAATGAAAATAACTGGCAATTTATATAAATATATAATATATATATATAATATAAAATATATAAAATATAAAATATATTTGTGAGAGCTTTACGTTCCCATCTCCACAGATAGGCAGGGTAAGTAGTTGAAGAGTGTGGTATAAATTTAGAGAAAAAAAAAATGCATAACAACCAGTTCTTGCCTAAAGTTAAAAGGCTTCCTTTTTAACAATTAATCTAACTTTCCAGTAAATATGGATAAACCCACTCCCTGCCTCCCATCACAGATTGACAATCATATGTGAGCTTTTCTCTTATCTCCCAAATTCCCAGACTATAGGTTTTAAATCCTGCACAGGCTCAAATTCTTTGAAATAGTTTTCCAAAGGTAAGGGAGAGAGAAAAGGCAGCTGTGAGAATTACAGGGGATAGAGAAAAGCTCAAGCATATAGAGTGAAGGCTAAAAGGTGTAAGCTATAGGACCTTGGGATTTTGACACAAGCATAAAGAACACCACCAGGCTCATGTGCAGCTTCATTCAGGGAGAAACTCAATACATGCTTTCCTCTCACTAAGAAAATATGACATACTTTTACTCTAATGTAATTTGGATTTGATGTCAATAATTATAATGTGACTGAATGTTCTAGTACAATTAATACAACAGTGTTCTACTAAAAACAATGAGCAATAGTTAATCAGCAAAGAAGTGAGTTTGATTTACATATCCAGGCATCCTCATCCTTAACCCTTTGTATCAAGACTCATTATTTTTATTTCCTCGGGAATAATCTTTATATTCCCACTAATTTAGAAAACTCTTCTTGGCATCGTCAATAAGTCACTTCAAATCATCGTTACAATAGAACGGAATACAGACATGGAAAATGATTGGTAATTAGCTCAGGAATTATCTGTGCAGAAGAATTTATCGATGGCAGATATAAAAATCTATCATTGGGTTTCAAGTGGATGCTAATGGCTCCAGAGGAGGCTTGTAATTTGTTCAGCAGAAAATGTGGGTGTTAGGAAAATTAACCAAATAAAATTTGAGACAAATATTTTCACACATTATTATTAGCTAATAGATTTTTATGGGTTTCCAGATAACATGGTGTGATGATCAGGCCCTAAAATTGGAAATGACACAAAAATAAAATAAAAAGTAAAACAGTGATCTTTATCTCTCATGCACAGTGTCTCTTTGTTTAATATAAGAATAATAGAAGACATTAAGAAAATATATACAGATTTTTTTTTCAATAGATGGTAAAGATGACTATTTCTTTCAAGACTTTTTAAAAATTTTTTTATTATTTTTTAAATTTATTTTTGGAGTGAGAGACAGAGAGAGATAGACAGAGAGGGAGAGGGAGACAGAGATGGGCGTGCCAGCAGTCTCTCAGCTGCTGTGAACGAAATCCAGATGTGTGCGCCCCCTTGTGGGCAAGTGCAGCATTGCACCATTGCCTCACTTTGCATCTGGCTAAACTTGGGACCTGGAGATTGGAACTGCTGGACATTGGGACCAGCGTTCTTAGGCTTAGGAGGCAGGCACCTTAACCGCTAAACCATCTCTCCAGCCCTCTTTCAAGACTTTTTAAGTAGTAGAATTATAAAGTTGATACTATATTTTATAATTTCATTGAAACTAGCATTTGCTTTTAAGATCTTGTTAACTGATTTCATTATTTGAGTCTCTATAATTTACAAGTCACTTTATCCTATAAATTCTTGATAATATACTTTGATAACCTTTCAATTATAGACTTTATTGAGAATTCCTATGATTGTAAAGTACACATTCCCCCTAAATATTCTGTAAGTAACAAAATAAATCAATGATGACTCTGTGCAAAGAAAATGAAATGTTTCTCAGATTCAGTTGACACAGTTATTCTTATAAATCATAACTATATTTTCAATATTAAATATGAATACAAATAGAAGCTAACTTTTCATTTTATAAAAAATTTAATGTTGCCCCAATTTGTGAATGAAACTTTATTTCTCAAGTACTAATAAAAAATATGTAAACCTGAATCAAAAGACACTGAACATACCATACTTATGAATCGGAGAATGTGTTATAAAAATAAGTAATGAATATGAAAGGATAAGTTTGAAAAATTAAAACATTAAATACCAGAAATACTTATGACACCAGTTATAGAGATTAACTGAAATAGAATTGTTGGCAAATGGTTTAGCGAATTTTGGAATAGACACCAGTGGTAAATTTAGGCAATGAACTCTTTTTGGGAAACATAAACATTATGTTATTACAAGTATGGCATGCATTATAAATATGGGAATTTATTTATTTAATACCTGTGAAAGATATGTTTACACAAACACCAGCCAAATATTAAATAACTTGGGGCTGGAGAGATTTCTTAGCAGTTAAGGTGCTTTGCCTGCAAAGCCTAAGGTCTCATGTTCAACTCTCCAGGTCTCACGTAAACCAGTTGCACAGTGACACAATTGTGCAAGGTGGCACATGCACAGAAGGAGGTTCATGCATCTGGATTTTGATTTCAGTGGCTGTGGCCCTGAGGTACCAAATTCTCTCTCTCTCTCTCTCTCTCTCACTGTCACATAAAAAAGGCAGTCTGGGGCTGGAGAGATGGCTTAGTGGTTAAAGCGCCTGCCTCCTAAGCCTAAGAATGCTGGTTCCAATCTCCAACGGTTCCAATCTCCAGGTCCCACGTTTAGCCAGATGCAGTGACGCAAGGGTACAATGCCACACTTGACCACAAGGGGGCACACACATCTGGATTTCATTCACAGCAGCTGAGAGACTGCTGGTGCGCCCATTCTCTATCTGTCTTCCTCTCCTTCTCTCTCTGTCTGTCTCTCTCTGTGTCTCCCTCCGAAAATAAAAATAAAATAATTAAAAAAGGCAGTCTGTTGGGCTTGCCTCCAAAAAATATTAAATAACGCATTTTGTGAAGATTATGGTATAGTATAAACATACAAATTGGCAAACTTTAAGTGTTTTCTAATTTGAATTTATATTTTAGTAAGTTTACAAAGTAATGGCATTATATTTTCACACATTATTGGGCTTTATTACTATTCACAATTGAGATTAACTTCAATCCCTATAAAGGGTGGAAGTCAATGTTATCATACTTTATATCATGTAAGTCACTTCTACATGGTAGATAACAAACAGATACTTGGATTTTTTTTTTTTTTTACATTGAACTTAGGGAAGTTGTCAGGTGAGAAAGCAATTATTTTAAACCATTATCTTTCTCATCCAAGGTGAAGCCAACATTTTCCCTAAAGTTAAAATGTTTAATAAACTTCCCTCTTTCATTTTGATTTTGAAACTCCATTTTTTAAAAATGTTTTCTTTCTTTATTTATTTGCAAGAAGAGAGAAATAGAGAGAAGAGAGACAGATAGATGGACATATCAGGCCACTACAAACGAACTCCAGACAAATGTGCTATTTTGTGCATCTGGCTTTATGTGGTTACTGGGGAATTTAACCCAGGTCATTAGGCTTTGCAGACAAACACCTTAATGGCTGAGCCATCTCTCCAGTCCCTGAAACTCCATTTTTACTCCAATTTGTGTATTGCATAAACCATGCTAGAAAGAGTGTGCACAGCAAGTCTTACAAAGGCTCAACTATTTCTGCTTCTGCAGCTTTTCTGTCTATAGCAATATATATATATATATATGATTATAGATATAGCATTTATAACCACAGGGTTTCTGCATTATGCCATCACATCATGCAGTGTGATCTATCACATGGAATTATAGATAAAGCAGTGAGGGGATGATTCAAGTGAACAGGGGTTCTCATTCAGGCAAAGCAGCAGTGATGGTAGCGTGAATGATTGGCACAGCAGATGATGGGAGCTTGGATCTTTCAACCACACCCATTAACAGCTTGTGAACCTCATGAAGTGAACCACCTCTGAATAATAAGATTTATCGAAATGAAGAAAGATTTACACGGGGTTTGTTTGATCTAGACCACTGTTGCAGAAATTTCATTGTTGTAAAAAAAAAAAAAACTGATTCATAAAGACATCTGCCACACCACACATCACATCCTCTCTTTTTGCTATTCTTTTCTTCTATTTTACAATTATAATATATGTGAATTTAGGGCTGGAGAGATGGCTTGGCAGTTAAGGCACTTGTCTGAGAAGCCTAAGGACCCATGTTCAACTCTCCAGATCCCATGTAAGCCAGCAAACAAAGGTGAGGCAAGTGCAAGTTTGTACATGCCCACTAGGCAGTGCAAGTATCTGAGTTCAATTTCAGTGGCTGAGGTCCTGTCATACCAGTTCTCGCTCTTTCTCTCTCTAAAACTATATATATATATATATATATCAATATCACACATTAGTTGTATTCCCATCAGGTATCCTCTTTTGTCCCATGATCTTCTCTTTAAAAAATGTTAATATGTGAACAGATCACAAAGCTGCCATTTTCCAATTATGTTTTTATCTTATGCACCCATTGGGGGTATCTGTAATAACTATGAGGTTCTGAATGCACCTGTCGGTTCCCATGGGGAGAAAAATCCCTCATGGTATACTTTCACATCCTGTGGCTCTTACATTCCTTCTTTTCCCCATTCAGCAGTGTTCTTAGACCCTTGTAGGGGCTGTAGAAGTCTCATTTAGTTTTGAGCTCTCAGCAACCTCTTATTTACAGCTTTGATGTGTTTTGAATCTCCTCAGTATCTACCACCATCACCATGGAGAAGGTTCTCTGGATAGCAGTGAGAGCAGCACTCATATTTAATCCACCACTTTCTCTGTTTATAATTTGTCAAGAAGAGTATAGAATGACATTCCAAGAAGTGAGTGCTAACTCAAACTGACTCCTACTTTGCTATGTGAAATTGGACATAATATTTATAGTGCCAAATTTTCAACTCCATGTTCTTGGAAACAGCAAAATTAAACAAAATTGCTTATACCCTCCTTTAACAAGTCATTTTTAAACAACTGTGCTTCTCACTCTCATAATATATGAGGTCATTTGTCTTTCTTTTTTAAATTTGTTTACTTTATTTAGAGAGAGAGAGAGAGAGAATGGGCAGGGGCAGATTTAATTTCCCAGGACCCATGTAAGCCAGAAGCACAAGGTGGCGTATGTGTCTGGAGTTCATTTACAGTGGCTGGAGGCATGTGTTCTCTTTCTCTCTCTCTCACTAATAAATAAATAAAAAATAAAAATAAATAAAAATAAAACCCACCCTAGCTGCATCTCTGAAGAACACCACTCAATGTGCAAGCAGCGTGGCTGGTTGAACAATCTGGAGCACAATGCAAACTAGCAGCATAGTCCTAGTCTCATCGCCAAGAGGTTGTTTTCTCTTTATATAGCCTTAGGATAGTGTCTTCCAACTGTTCTCAGACTTACTGACTTCCTATGTCTCTGGAACTTTCTTCCTTCCCCATTTTGTTTCTGAAACAAAGCCTCCTCCCTCTTTTCAGGACAGAATATTTCATTTGGAAGGAATCCGCTACACAACCATCAACCCCTACTTCTTTCTGTCTCTTACACTTCTTCTGTCCCCTCTTCTGTGATGTTTTGTGCACCTTGGAGGTAGTCAGATAGATGTCCATCTCAACATTGGGCCACTATGCCACAGTGACAGTCACTTAGTCTCAGGAGCTTGTCCAGTTCAGACTTTCTATCAGCAACTAATGCCAAATGTGAGAAGTTCTCTTCCATGACCCAGGCAGATAGAGGTTGTAATAGTAGCAATGTTCAATGGGCAGAAGCACAGATGTTTAACAGGCAGTTTAATAGGACCACTGCATGCATACAACAAACAACAGCAGTGGCTACCCCACATAGGCCTATGATCTCCCCAGAGTTAGACTTTTTACCAGATTTATAGTACCAGACGTGAACTCTGTTCTCTGGAGTGGTCAATAAATCCAATCAAAAAGTTTTTGGCTGTACCCACAATCATGCCTCTGTTGCACAAGCAGGCTTTTCTTGCCTAGTATGTTGGTACATATCCGAGTAGGACTATTGATATCCATTCTTCCCAACTACCTACAAAGTACCTTACAACACAGTGAAAGTCAGCCAGCAGACAGAGTGCTTTTCTGTGTACTTTAAGCCCAGTTTTTCAATGTCTTATAAGCAAAAAAAATGCCATTTCTTTCATGATAATGTGTTACCATCTAGCTCTGGCATGCAACCAACAACAGTGGCAAACAGTCACTTTTACTTTGGGGTTCTCATGGGCCTCCCTGGCCAAGAACTCTTAGGTAGGTATCCCACCCATGCCATTATGATCTTTATGCAACAACCTTTTGACCTCTGGGCTATCTTTTCTCACCCATGTAGGGTATCTGCCTTTAAGGTCTTCAACTGTTGCATGGTCCAATACAACATAAAGAGATTCAATTGCTCATATGATCTGTTTCCTCAAAAGGGCAACATTGGGAATATCATCATGGATGGGAGGCACTTCCACAACCAGCCTTCCATGATCCCCTGAGTTTTCTATGGGCCATCTATCTTGTGGTACTTCCACGGGCCTGCATTGCATCTACCCAACCTTGATGGGCTCAATGAGGTGTACTTAAGTTGCTTGATATAGCCCAGGCTAAGGCGGAGTGAGGCTACTCTCTAGATTGTTTTGGTGGCTTCCCCCATTCCCTGAGTTTGACTTTCCAGGGTTCTGGCATTGAGGCTGAAGTCTTGGCTGCTGTGTTAACCTAAGGGGAGGTGAGCCATTTCCACCCTGCGCACACCTTTTTTGCAGGACAGAAAGGTACATGACTCACTCTGGGGGCATAATTGTCCATCCCTGGGATAATCTTAAATCTATTTTGCCTGAAACACCCTAACATTCATATTCTCTGACAATTGTCCTTTTGGCTTTAAAGGCTTCTAGAGGAGGCTCACTGGAGTGGCATTTGCCTTTCTGTCAAGTTTTTCCTTAGGAAATTTAACTCTACACAAATCTTTCCACATCTGTCTTTAAGGGACCCTAACAGACCTCTTTGGCTAATTGGCTAGTCTCTCGTGTCTTGTGGATTGCTTCAGCACTTTATGATCTCTATCTACCACCTTTACCTCATTCTCTCTATCCTCACTATCTGATTCCCCCCACAGGTTCCAAGTGTTTGGATCCCATGAAGGGCTCTTTAACGCTGATCTAATTTGTGCTGTGTTCACCTTTCAGATTGCTAGCCTTAAGCAGTAAGGCAGCTCTTCTATCTCATCTTCTCTTTTTATCCAATTTCCTTCCAAATCAGAGGCTAATGCAGAAGACATTAGTTTCATGCCCCTCTCCCTTTGCAACTCCTCTTGATACCACTAAGTTGTTAATGCTCAGCCATCTGGACCTCAGATATATCTCTTATTATCCATAACAACAGCCAGGCTACCTACACTGCAGTCTGTCGACACCCATTTCTTATGTGCCACACTCAGGGATTCAACACATCCTCTAATTCTTCAATCATTTTCAGGGCATCCTCATAATCCCATGGTGAGCCCTACTCATCAAGCATGCATGCCACCCACACCACATACAGGAAGACTGCCACCCTGGGATTCCTCCCGCAGATACTTTCCCTCCCAATGGCCCAGCCAGTAGCAAGATCCATGCAGTCACCATCTCCAGAAGGCACATAACCACATACCACATAAGGAGAGATGGCCATGTTGGGATTTTCCCATACAGATGCTTCGCCCTCAGCCTCATTTGCATACCCATAGCCAGGACCAGGCAATCCTATTCCCAGACTCGCCTTTGGTTCTGTCATGCCCCATGTTGGGTGCCAAGAATAGCAAGAAACCAGCGGGGCGTGGTGGCGCACGCCTTTAATCCCAGCACTCGGGAGGCAGAGGTAGAAGGATCGCCAGTAGTTTGAGGCCACCCTGAGACTACATAGTTAATTCCAGGTCAGCCTGGACCAGAGTGAGAGCCTACCTCGAAAAAACCAAAAAAAAAAAAAAAAAAAAAAAAGAATAGCAAGAAACCTTTTTCCTTCATATAAGGCACAATCAACAGAACAAGGGACGATTACACCAAAACCAGTTTTGGAGAACCAAGGAGTTTATTACTTACAGAGCAGGTTGTGAGGTTGCTTACAGAAGCAATAGATGTGTCAAAGGCACTTATATCACTGAAAAGTTCAGCTGCTAAATTGTTCTATATCCATTTATACCTCATCTTGCATTTGAATACATCCACTTTCATTTTGTGTACTTACATTCAATTTTTCCATTTGCTCATAATAGCTAAGAGCTTTCAGAGAAAAATTGGGTCTTAGAAAAAAATATCCATGTGAATTTCTGACATTCCAAGTACTTTGATTACAGAATATTGGATGACCTCACATGCATCCCATGAAACATGGTCCCCCTGACCTTCTTCTCTCCTACCCTCTCACCCTTCATCCTTCCCTGAAGCAAGTTATAGAAACAACAATTCTTCTTTCCTAAGGCAGGTCATGTAAAATTGAATTCCTTTTCCCTATAGCCAGCCATGCAGTACTCCACCTTGACCTGCTGTCCTCTCTAGGAGCTGACCATAATGACATTCTCTGGCCTGCCCTTGACCAATAATAAGTCATAAAATTCCCATTGAAGAGATCTGGTCCCAGACCCTGTAGGAAATTATGCTACAACAGAGATAAATCTAAAGAGACAGTCCTTGCTGGTCTTCCTGCTCAGTTATTACTATTAGATCATACCCTTATTTCTCCACTTTTCTACGCAGCTGCCCTGACTTCAACAATGCTGCACATGAATTATACTTTTTCTCCTATGTTTTCATGGCTTCACTCTGGATGAGCCTCTATCATGTAATACCATGATTAATTTCTTTTTGTCTTGCTAAACTGCTTTTGTTATAAGTATGTCAATCATGTCCATTATGATAGACAGAAGGCCTCTCCACTTGCCATGCCTGCACAGAGTGGATCGAAGGCATTCACATCAGTACTTTATAGATTAGAGAGGTCAGTTCTGTTGTTTAAGGCACACACCTTGGACAGAAAAGGCTGTGCCTGTCACTTTCTTATCTCAATATAAAATGCTCCTCTGCTTCAATGATTCAAGGATATGTGTGATGAAAGGCAGAAAATAGTATGTATTTCTGTTAGATAATATGTAAAACATTTACTTAGGAGATATAGTGAGATAAAAAAGACTAAAATATTTTTATTCAACTATTTGTAGAGAGAAATATATTTCATATAGTGTTTAAAATGTGGGGTAAATGATAAAAGAGGAAACTGTTCTTTTAAAGGAACTGTAATGACTGCTTTAAAAATGTCACGCCATGTGCATAGATGGTAGCAGCATCCTTTGACATGTTTGCTAGAAGACAAAGTCCACAGTCGACACTCAGCCAGTCATAGGCAGTCCCTCTCAAGCATCTGGGAGAATCTTCTTTACTTTCTTTCATATGAGAACTCTTGTAAGTACCAGCAGAGGACATGATTGAAGATTTTTTGCAAATTGTATTTTTTTAATTTAATATATATTTTTTAATTTATATTATTCTGATTTTTACATTCATAGTATTGGCTCCATTGTTCATGTGATTCATTTACTTTCCTTTTTTTTTTTTTTTTTTTTTTGTCTTCATCTACTCTAACTGCCAAAACACCTTGAGTGTTAATGCTGTCAATATGTGGGATGGATAAGCAAAGAAATAATGGTGAAGTTATGTGTGACTAGAAATATGAAGGGAAGACTATGAAAATACCTTCCTTTTCTACATCATGCCAAGCACATAAATTTCAGGGTTTTCATAGAGAGATGCTGTAGAGGATCTGTCAAGAGTAATGGACAGGGGTTCTATAAACTTCTGGACCATTGGCAGCTTAACTTACTCCAGGTTAGAAAATCCCCAGCTCAAAAGACAGCACCATCTGTCTTTGTGAAACAGACATCAAGTCATGCAATGGGAACAAGCAACTGACTACATAAAATCCATTTTATTTGCACTTCAAATAATATATGGAAAGGTAATAGAAGTGCTAGGAACCTTTGATCTTGCAATGATGGAGCTATCAAAGAAGATGGATGAAAATGAAATGGTTTTGTTTTCGCAAAGAAAATCCATAAGTATAGTATTATTATAGATTTTTTTCTTTTATATTACAACGTAAAGTGATAAAAATTTTAAAGAAAACAGGTCCTTTAAATTTAAAGGAAATACATAAAAATCACATTATAAATAAATAAGCTCTCTGAATCTCACTCAACATAGACATCTGTAAACAAAAATAGGTGTATCTGACATGTAAGTCTGTTATTTCCCTGAGTAAACTAAGAAATCACCTTACAATGCATGTGGAAATGACAGTGTTACATTTGAAAGAACCGTGTGGATGCACTCCTGTGTATCTCCCAGCGCATGAAGAAATTGTTCTGTTTAGATAATGAACAGCAGGATCAATTGCCCTTGACTTGAGATCCCTGCAATATTCTGATGTCCCCCGATAGGCACAATTCCCTTAAGAGCAGCCTACATGTCATGTTTCTGTAGTTATAACTAGATAGGGTTATTGATAATAGGAATCAATAAAAACAATTAGCTGAATTTCAACAATTATCCAGTTATTTCAAACAAATTTAAAATGTTGGATTCTGGAACATACGAGACAGCAGGGCAGAGGGAAGAAGGAAATGCTTGTCTAATGGATCTAAATGGCTTCCGATTGTTCTAAAATCACTGCTTGTTCAGTATTCTTACCATCCCACATGTTTGTTTCTCTGGGATTATCACTTTCTAAATGCTCAACTTGAAAACATAGTTTATAAATTTATATTGGGACTTATAATCAAAGCACTTTTAATGCATATTTAATGTAGAAGTTTTTTTTTTTTTTTCAAATATTATGAGCTCTTTGGGAGCAAGCTTCTGTAGGTTGTATGTGGTTCCTTCTTTCTCTGCTCCTTGTCCCCTATAACATAAGTCACCTCTGACACATGTTTCTGCAGGCATGATCTCCGTCTCACTATAGGTTGGTATCCACAGAGCTAAAGACTTTAAACAGAAAGATCTGAAACTGTAAGCTAAAGTAGCATCCTTGAAGTTTGGTATTTTGTCATATTAGCAAAATCTGACTAACAATAATCTTTATGATATTGATGAATTTGGTTGGCTTATATATATATTTTTTTCCTTCGATGTCTGTAAGGGATGTTTTGCTGTAGTTTTCTCTGCTTGCAGTACTTTCAGATGGCCTTGGTACTAGTGTAATTTTGGCCTCATAGATTGGAATAGAGATTATTTTCTTCTCCATTTTAGGAAAAGCTTCAGCTATATTTGTGCTGGTTATTTCAATATTTAATAGTTTAATAATAAGAACATCCAGCAATGTTCTTTGTCTGGATTTTCTTGCTAAGATAAGATAGATAGATAGATTTATCTATCTATCTATCTATCTATCTATCTGTCTATCTATCTATCTATTTCTATTCACTGATTCAGGTTGCTTGAGAGTGATATTGCTATTAAAAGTTTCTATTTTGGGGAGTTTTGTCACTGCACCATATATATATATATATATATATATATATATATATATATATATATATATATATATATGAGTTTGTCCATTTCATCTATTTTTTTCTTCTGTAAAATTTGTAAGTAATGTTCACAAAATCATGTCTAATTTTAGTGATTTTTGCCTTCATTCTTTTCTTCTTACTCATGTAGCTAAAACTTTGACATTAAAAAAATCACTTTATTTTTATTTATTTATTTGAGAGAGAGAGAGAAAGAGGCAGATAGAGAGAAAGAAAGAGAATGGGTGTGCCAGGGCCTTCAGTCACTGCAAACAAAGAGTGAGTTCCAGCACAGTCTGGACAAGAATAAAACCTTGCCTCAAAAATACGTGAATTGGTAATTAAGGCTTCAGCATTTGAATGGAGAATATATTCAGTCCATTACACATTTTATTGTGTTAGTTGTGAGATGATTTGGACAAACTCCTAAAAGCACAGTCAAATAAAATAAAACAAATCATATTTAACATGATTTTAGTCATTTCTCAATATGGTCTTGGAAGAGTTTTTCAGGATCCATGTTAATTCTAGGATCTGAGGATGTCCATGACTCTAAACATATGGAATGGCATTAGCACACACCCCAGGTACACCCTCCCATATACTTTAATATCTGTATCATTTATAGTAAACACAATGGGATAAATTATTATTACATTAGTTTATATGGTAACGATAGCAAGAAAATAGCCTTTATATTATTAGAAAATACATAATTTTGAAATGAATAAAAAAATAAATATAAGCATTCTCCACTCATCAGCACACTTGTTTTCATGTTAAAATGGTAGTTTTACATCTTGTCACAGGCAGTAAAAGTAGAGAGCTGCCATACTCATACAAAATCCCAAGTCAGCACAAAGAAGTCTTGCCGATTGGGCTTTTGAAAAGAGTTTGGATGCTTTATGGTTTATCCTTGCCTAATTTTTCTAGTAGGTCATTAATGAAGTTATTTTTCTGCTTGAGGCAGAAGTTCACTAATTCAGTTCTGATACTGCAGGGTTATAGGAAAAATGACATGTTTAAGTAACTTATATATGAATAAAATTAGTTTCCTCTCCTGCTTTCCTAATATAAATGATAGTTCAACATATTAGAAATTAAAAAAAAAATAAAATAAGACTGAATGTTATTTTAATCAAAATGTACTCATCTATAAACTAAAGTGACTTATGAGATGATAAAACTTAATTTTCATGCAAATAAATCAAAGCAGACATTTAAACTTTTTATTACATAATAATATTTGATGATGACAAATCAATTCTAGGTATAAAGATCTAACTAACAAAATCAAAAGTAGGATATGCGTAACAACACTGAAACAGCAATGTCAAAAATAAGTTGCATCAGGAACTGGTTATTTTGTAAGCATTTCAGCAAAAACTGAATTGGACTCTTTTTATTTTTTTTTAAAATTTATTTTATTTATTGGCAAGCAGAGAGAGATAGAGAGAAGAAAGACAAAGAATGGGCACACCAGGACTTCCAGCTACATGAAAATGAACTCCAGATGAATGATCCACATTGTGCATCTGTCTCCATGTGGGTACTGGGGACTCAAACTCAGGTGTTAGGCTTTGTAGGCAAAGGCCTTAGCCTCTAAGCCATCTCTCCTGTCCTTAAAATATTTTTATTTATTTATTGGAAAGAGAGAAAGAAGCAAAGACAGAATGGGTGTGCCATAGCCTCTAGCCTCTGCAGATGAACTCAGAGCATGCACCACCTTGTGAATCTAGCTTTATGTGGGTACTCGGGAACAGAACCTGGGTCGTTGGCTTTACCTGCAAGCACCTTAACAATTAAGTCATCGCACCAGCCCTGATTCTTTTTTAAATATTTTTTCCAGCTATATGTTACACAAATACAACCAGAATGATAAGTATATCAATCCCCTCTGATTAACTAAACATACTCACTATTCCATTGATTCAGAGAATATTTTTCATCATAGACATAAAAAATTAAAATTCATGTACATTTTATTTTGAACATTAATATATGATATTTTCATTGAAATTTGAAAGGCATTTTTAAAAATGTGTTACATATCTCTGTTATTGACCATAAATATTTTATTATCCAATTACTAGATAATCTTCCTCCCTCTCCCATTTTTCACTCTCTTTTTCCTGCTCTGACTTTCATTCTTTTAATTAATTTGAAAAATTTACCTAGAGCATATGGTTATAGAAATGCCCTAGCAAATGATATGGATTAAACACTTTCCACATTACACTGTTATTCAAATTATCATGTAATATCAAATCAAAATTTTAGCCTCCAGCCACTGAAAACAAACTTCAGATGCATGTGCCACTTTATCCTTCTGGTTGACCTGGGAATCAAACCTGGGATATTGGGCTTTACAGGCAAGCACCTTAACCACTGAGCCATCTCTCCAGCAACTCTACTTTTTTTAATCACTTATTTGTATTTTTATTATTTATTTATTTATTTGAGAGAGAGTGTTTGTGGCAAGAGAGAATGAAAATGGGCATGTCAGGGCCTCCAGCCACTGCAAACAAACTCCAAATGCATGTGCCACCTTGTGCATTGGGCTTAAAGTGGGTCCTAGGCATTAAACTTGGGTCCCTTGGTTTGCAGGCAAGTGCCTTAACCACTAAGCCTTCTCTCCAGTCTTATTTCCTTTTGAATTTTTTAAAAATTAATTATGGACATAGTTAGTATGGATAACATTCTGTGTTGGTACCATCCTTTCCCTCATCTCTACCCCCTTTCCAAAGGGGGCCCTCCTCAGTGGGGTTGCAGGTTTTCCCCATGGGGATTGTGAGTTATGCCTTGTAATTGGGGGAGTTATGCCTTGGGGGAGCAGTAGTAAGTTATTGGGGAGAGGCAGTGACTTCTGGGCATGATGTCCCAGCTGGTGGCTTTTAACAAGATTTCCTGACCCTCTTCCACAAAATTCCCTGAGCCATGTTGGGTGTGTTTCAAGTCTACTTCAGTGATGGGCTCTTCAGAGCCTCTGGATATCTGCTTTTTTTAAAGTAAGTTTTTCTCACAAATGTTGCATTGGAATAATTCCCATATATGTAGGGGGGGTCCCATTGTTTGGGTTATTGGTTACCAGTACAGCATTTATTTCCTTCATTCTCATTCACTGTGTAAAAGCCTTCCCCAATGAAGCTGTTCTGATTTGGAGGATTCACCAGTTATCACAATTCTTTTAATGACTGTTATCAAGGAACTAGTCTACACGCCAGATCGTGAACCTTTCCTTCCTCCATACTCCATTTTCTTTCTCCTTACTGTGATTCTTCCCAGAGTAACAAAGGTTTGGATCTCAGCAAGGACTCTCCAACAGAGATCTGTCAACTATAAAGAAATGGCAAACCAGTACCTCCCTCTCATCCTTCCTTCCCCCCATTTTTCCTGTCCAATCAGAAGCTAACAGGAAAATGAGGCTTTCTATTTTATTTTAGCTTTTTTTCCCTTTTTTACAATGTTTCTTTTGGGATTTTGCCCATATTTGGCCTATTTGCATGCTATAGACATTATAAGCTAGAATCTACATAAGTTTGCGACACCTGGCTTAATGCAATTTTCTTGAGATCCATCTATTTTCTTGCAGATTTCAGATTTCTTTTTTCTTCACTGCTAAGTAAAATTCTATTGTGTATATGCACCTCATTTTCATGAAAATGCCACAATGAAACTTAAAAGTCTGTATGCTAACTAAGAAAAAAAAAATAAAATAAGAAAAACAGAAACAAAAATAAATTAATTGTGCTTCACAAATAAAGTCTGTTCCTCGGGGGCTGGAGAGATGACTTAGCAGTTAAGGCTCATGTCTGCAAAGCCTAAGCACCCAGGTTTGATTCTCCAGGTCCCACCTAAGCCAGCTGCACATGGTGGCATATGCATCTGGAATTCATTTAAAATGGCTAGAGGTCCTGGTGTGCCCATTCTCACTCACTCTCTCTCTCTCCAACCAATAAATCAATAAAAATAAAATCGTTTTAAAAAAAGTCTGTTCCTCAGAATACAGTGCCAATTTGGTGAGCTCTGTCCTAGGCATGGTGCTGGTAACTCCACACTGGGTGAGGAGAACTCCTAGGACCTGCTAGTAGCCCTGGGATGGACTCTGTACTTTTCCTGTGATACTTTGGAAAATGCTCTTATTTCTATTGCTACTAGAGAGATTTTCGGTCATCTCCCTCTTCTGACAGCTGCTACTCAGCTTTCCCTAGTTTTTCCCTGGAATTCCCTCAGAGCTTACCTTCATGTCCCCAATCTCTTGGTTCTCCTATGAATCTGAACTTTTGCATTTTGCTTATTTTAAAGCCATTATTTCTTTTGTTTACTGCATTGAAAGTGCAATGACTTAACTTCAAGAAAGAGCAACCTGGATACAGCTTCTATCAAATATACAGGGGCGGGGAAAGCAAATCAAATCTCTTCTTTTTCTGTACAAGTTTACTTTAAAAGCCAAATTACATTTATTGAACATAATTTTTTAGCAACATCTCCTTCTGGATGCTTCCAGCCCCTGAACGGCTGTGCTTTACAATGTCTGGTTATTCATATTGTTTTCAGGATTTCAAACAAAATTATATAGAGCATGTCTTGCAGCAGTGTAGGCCATCTTAGATGATGTTGACTTTAGATACAATTGGACTTTAGTTCAACCACTGACCTTGAGCTAGTTTATAAAACATTCTAAGTCTAATATTTTTCTTTATCTTTAGAGCAGAGAAAATGCCTTTTACATTTGTAGGTTGTTTATAGAAATTGCCTAGCATCAAGCCTTTGTTGTATAAATTACAGCTGCCTTTAATAACCTACATAATGAGTAAATTACTGTTTTGTTTTTCTGTTTAAGAAATGATAAATGTGTCATTTTTCTTTTATATATATATATATATATATATATATATATATATATATATATATCAGGCATTACAGACTTTTTTTTTATTAAGTTGAAACTTTGTATGGATACATCATGTGTTGATATCATCATTTCCCTCCTCCCTGTCCCCACTCCACCGACAGCACTCCTCAGTGGGATTGCTGGTATTCACCATGGAGTTGTGTGTTATGAGTTGTGAAAGCAGAAGTCAGGAACTGGGTGGGTGGACAAGTCTCTGGATATTCCCTCTGACCCTATGCCTCTTACATTCCTTCTGCCCCCCCTTCCACAAAATTTCCTGAGCCTTGGTGGGTCTGTTTCAAGTCTACTTTAGTGTTGAGCTCTCAGCAGCTTCTGGATTTCTGTTTTGGAGCGTTTTGAGTATCCTCAGTGTCTGTCTCCATCACCCTTGTGCAGGTTGTCTGCCTCACCATGGAAGCAGCACCCTTGCTCATCTCGCCAATTCCTCTGTGGTTTCTCCAGGGCCATAGCTATGTGCGAGGGGTAATTCATATTCTGCCAGTGAATTCGCTCTGCTCTTATTTTTTTCTAGTTTGTTTTGTTTTGTTTGTTGAGGTAGGGTCTCGATCTAGTCCAGGCTGCCTTGAAATTCACTATGTAGTCTCAGGCTGGCTTGGAACTCACAGTGATCTTCCTATCTCTGCCTCCCGAGTGCTGGGACTAACGGTGTGCACCACCCAGCCCAGCTCTCAGCTATCTATTCTTGTCTTGTTGACAGATTTTGTTTGTCTTTGGTTCCTGCTGCTTCTGAAAAAGAAAAAGAGATTCTCCAACAGAGAGAGAGAGAGAGAGAGAGAGAGAGAGAGAGAGAGAGGTGAGTATAGGTTAAAAATGATAAGTATTGAGAAGTTAGAGAGATTTTGATGGGTGCAACCTCACTTTTGAACAAAGACTCATGGAAGCATCTCATTGGAGTTCATAATTTTGTTCTTCTTAAGATTCTGACTTAGATCCCACTCACAGTTATGTGTTCCATTCCACTGAGAGGATCTCATAGCCAATCTGAGAGCCATTGGTTTCCCACCTACACTGTGTGTCATTATTACACAGGTATGTAGATATTATTAGGCTGGTTGCTTTTGTTCAGCAGTGCCCCTGATTGCTCAACAGCATTGTTGTCCATTTTCCCCCAACAGCTCATGTTGCGCTACTCAACACTGTACGGGCTAACCATCTGGGTTTTGGCTTTCTTCCAGATTCAGCCTGATCTGTCCATGTTCTGCATTGGCAGCATGTGGTGTCTTCACAATGGGTCCTCACTTTTTACCTCAGTGGGTAATCAAAAGCTTTGACAGAAGCCTGTCTTGTTTGGGGGACCTCATAAGTCTCTGTGATCAATAACTCAATGGGGCTTGTAACCTGTTTCTGGTACTGGGCGTTATAAGCCAGAGTCAGATGTTTAAGGGTTGGGCTTCATCACACCCTCTCCAGGGTACTTCTTACCATATGATCTCTCCATACTTCTATTAAGGTTTATATCTTTCAGTCTACTATTCAGGAGGAAGGTTTCCATGGCATCAATTCATCTAGGTTTTGTGTATATCACCCCCATCCTGTTTTCTTTCCCCAAACCCTTCCACTTTCTTATCTGTCCCTTGAGTTGCCTGTCAGGTATGCCTATACCTCAGGCTGTTCCAGTTGAGGAAGCTCACATTGTGGAGAAAAGGTGGTGTTCGTCTTTCTGTGATAGTATGAGTTGGCTTACTCTGATCTGTTCCACGTTTGTCCATTTTCCTACAATTTTATTATATAATTTTTCTTATTGCTGAGTACAGTTCCATCTTCATTATCCATTCGCCCAGTGAGGTACATCTGAATTGATTCCAGTTCTTCCTTACTGTGAATTGAGCAGCTATACACATGGTTGAGCAAATATCTCTGCCCTGAAGAATGGAGCCTTTAAGATAGATCCCAGTAGAGGAATCACTGGGTCAGTTGGTAGCTCAATTTTCCTCTTTTTCGTGAGTTTTCATATTAATTTCCATAGTGGTTGTACAAGTTTGCAATCCTACTGGCAGTGAATGAGGGTTCCTCTTTCCCCACATCGTCAGCAAAATGTTGAACATTTACTTACGTGACTGTTGGTTAATTTCTTCCTTTAGGAATTCCCTATTCAGTTCTCTGCCCCATTTTTTGAGTGGACTGATTTTTTTTTTAATTTTTTAAATTTTTTAAATTTATTTTTGGAGAGAGAGAGAGAGAGATAGACAGAGAGAGAGGGAGAGGGAGACAGAGATGGGCGCGCCAGCAGTCTCTCAGCTGCTGTGAACGAAATACAGATGCCTGTGCCCCCTTGTGGGCAAGTGCAGCATTGCACCCTTGTGTCACTTTGCATCTGGCTAAACGTGGGACCTGGAGATTGGAGCAGCTGGAGATTGGAACCAGCATTTTTAGGCTTAGCAGGCAGGTGCCTTAACTGCTAAGCCATCTCTCCAGCCCTGGACTGATTTTTTTGTTCTTTAGTTTTGTGGATTTTTTTTTAGTTCTTTGTCCTTTCTGAATATTAAGCTTCTGTCAGTGGTATAGCTGGTGAAGATTTTTCTCCAATTCTATTGGCTCTGTTTATGGTATGTTTGTCTGTACAAAAGCTTTTTAATTTCATGAGATCCCATTGGATGAGTGATTTTTTTTTAAATTTCCTAGGCTTCTGGTACATTGTTCAGGAAGTCTTCTTCCATTACGATATAAGGGAGAGTTCTCCCCATTTTTATCAGCCAGTAATTTTTTAGTTTCATGTCTTATAGTCTTTCATCCATTTGGAGTTTATTTCTATGCATTGTGAGAAAAACATGTCTACTTCATTTTTCTACCTGTGGTTATCCAATTTGTCCAGTATTACAGATTTTGAAGAAATAAATAGAGTGTTCATGCTCATTTTAATTTTTCTAATTAAAGATGAATTTTGATAAAATTTTAAAATTTCATATATATATATATATATATATATATATGTATTTACTTATTTTTTTAACTTTGATCTATGCACTTTAAATAAAATCAGGTAGCTATGTAACAATATAAACATTTAAACAAAGTTTTTTTGGCAGTACAATATTTTTTGACATTTTTTTCCACTCAGAAACTAAACATCTTATAGGCCAATAGAGACAATATGCTAAAGAAAAAACTTATCATTTGTAGATTCTAAATATGTAGATTCTATTTCTCATATGCAAAAGGTTTTTGAATTTTTCCCCATAGTATCTAGTCCAGTGTGTTGCCTACAATAAGCACTAGAAAGAAAAAAATATATTAAATCTACATGCTTTTACTCATTATCTTATGAATTTCTACTATAATTTTAATTGTTTTATTTTTATTTATTTACTTGAGCGAGAGAAAAAGAGAGAGAGAGAGGGAGAGAGGCAGAGAGAGGATGGGCATGCCAGTGCCTCCAGCCACTGCAAATGAACTCCAGATGCATGTGCCACCTAGTGCATCTGACTTATGTGGGTACTGGGGAATTGAGCCTTGAACTGAGGTCTTTAGACTTCACAGGGAAGCACTTAACCACTAAGCCATCTCTCCAGCCCTCTACTATAATTTTTTTTAATTTTAAAAATGTTTTTTCATTGACAGCTTCTATACTTACAGGCAATAAACCATGACATTTTCCACCTCCCCCCATTCCCCTTCAGAACTCTACTCTCCATCATATCCCCTCCCCCTTCCATTTGTCTCTCTTTTAATTTGATGGCATCATCTTTTTCTCCTATTATGAGGGTCTTATGAAGGTATTGTTAGGCACTGTGAGGTCAGGAATATCAAGGCCAATTTCTGTCTGGACAGTTGTAGCCTTCCTTTGGCTTTTACATTCTGTCTGCCCCCTCTTCCACAATGGACCCTGAGCCTTGGAGGGTGTGATAGAGATGATTCAGTACTGGACACTCCTCCGCCCCTTCTTTTAAGCACTATGTTGCCTTTTAGGTCATCCCAGTAGTCATCTCCATCTGAAAAGAGAAGCTTCTCTAACCAGAAGTGAGAGTAGCATTAATATGTGAATATGAGCATGAAGTGTAGAGATTTCAGGGCAGTTTGGTGGGAAAAATATATACATTTAGCCAGAACAAGAACAGGCTTTATACCCTTAAGGTTCATGGCCCAACCTACCATAGACTTTTGATTAGTTTTTTCAATACCAGGCATGTATTCCCTCCCATAGAGTGGACCTTCATTCCAATTAAGGAGCAGTTGGTTTCCTCAAGAGCAGACATGCCATATTGCACCCATTCGGTCATTTGACCCGTCTGGCCAAACATGAGGTTTTAGTGTCCACTGTTTTTACCACTGATTATTTCTGTCTCCCATATGGCTGGATGCAGTGCAGCTTTTTCCAGCTTGGCTGGTCTATAGGGAGAAGGTTTTCTGCTCAGCACCAGCTTGATTTCTCAGAGACCTTGCCACTCAGGCAAGTGAGGTCTTCAGCAATAGGTTAAATGGCTTTTAGAAAAAACACTTTTTGAATAAGTTAGTAGCATTATAGACTAATAAATACTGATAGTCAATGTAATTATTTTTTATCATTAAATAATATCTAGAGCCAAATGAAAGTACATTAAAAAGTGCCAAATGCAGAGTTTCTAATATATGGTAAGAATATGTTTTAGAGGGTGGGTACATTGCTCAAGGGTTCAATGTACTTGCTTGCAAAGGCCTCCAGCCCAGGATCAATTCCCAGCTACCCGCTAAAGTCAAACAGACATGTTTGGAAAGGCAAAGATCCTGGTGTGTGTGTGTGTGTGTGTGTGTGTGTGTGTGTGTGTGTGTGTGCGTCTACAGGCATGCACATGTGCATGCACACACATTAAAAGAATATGTTTTAAATTACCTTAAATATTATTTTTTATATTTTAACAAAGAAGTTTGATGGCAATTCAAAATACTAAACATTATAAATATATACATTTATTAAAAACAATTAAACATAGGCTTAGAAAACATTTAAATGAGTATCAATGACAAATCATTTTACTGTCAAACTTAGTTCTCGCTCCTTTATTAGCTTATTAAATTCTGATCTGGTAACCTTTCTTTCTTCCAAATAATGACTCTCCTATAATAGGTAATTAATGTTAACTACATTGGAGTAATTTGGGGAGTTGGTTACCCTAAAGTCTCTAATTGTCATATAAATTTAAACAAATATATAGCAGCATAAATTGGCTCTTGTGATGATACAGATTACATTAGCAGTTTAAGAAGTATTGGCTTAAATATGGTAGTTCCACAGAGAGATCCAGCTGGAATCCAGAAGGGAGCCAGTACATAGATGGTTAGCCCATATAGTGGTGGAAAGCACTACATGAGCTGCTGGGGGAAACTGGCGAACAATGCTGTGAGCAAGAAGCAGACACTACTACTCAAAATCAACCAGCCTGACAAATCACATACACCTGTTCACTAATGGCACCCAGTCTTGCTGGGTAACCAATGGCTTTCTGATTGGCTGAGAGATTCACTCAATGGGAGGGAAGCCATAGCTAGTCCAGGAACTAGGTCAGTATCCTATGGAGTCCAAGACCGTGGTCTCTAATGACAAGCTCCCACTAGTGTTTGGCCAAAAGAGGGGCTACATGCATCAAAATCTCTATAAACTAACAATGCTTATCCCATGTAACCTATGCTACCATCATTCGACATTGGAAAATCTGGTTTTCTTTTCCAGAAGGTAGCTGAGAACTGAGGAGGTAAACCTCCCCTCAGAGGAACTGGTGAAATGAGCAAGAGTGCTGTTTCCATGTCAAGCCTGACAGCCTGCACCAGGGTGAGGTAAACAGACACTGAACACACTCAACATGTACCAAAGCAGAAGTCCGAAAGCTCTTGTGAGCTTAACACGGAAGTAGACTCAGAACACACCCACCATGGCTCAGGGAATTTTGTGAAAGAGGGGATAGAAAGATTGTAAGTGCCACAGGTTGGAAGGGCATATCCAGAAGCATTGCCGCCCCTTCCCCCCACAATGACTGACTGCTGCTCTCACAACAAATAACTCCATAGTGAATACCAGCAATCTGGTAAGAACGGCCCTCAGTGGAGTGGGGGCAGGGAGGAGGCAAATAATGGTTCTAACATACGATAGGTTCATACAAACTTTCTACTTAATCAAAATAAAATAAGGGCTGGAGAGATGGCTTAGTGGTTAAGATACTTGCCTGTGAAGCCTAAGGATTCCAGTTCAATTCCACCGTACCCACATAAGCCAGATGCACAAGGTGTTACATGTGTCTGGAGTTTGTTTGCAGTGGCTAGAACCCCTGGCATGGCCATTCTATCTCTCTCTCTTCCTATCTGCTTCTCTCTCTCAAATAAATAAAATATTTAAGAGAAAAATATAAAAGAACAACCATAAAAATATGGTAGTTGCCGGGCGTGGTGGCGCATGCCTTTAATCCCAGCACTCGGGAGGCAGAGGTAGGAGGATCGCCAAGAGTTCAAGGCCGCCCTGAGATTACATATTTAATTCCAGGTCAGCCTGGACCAGAGTGAGACCCTACCTCGAAAAACCAAAAAAAAAAAAAAAAAAAAAAAAAAGAAAAAAAAAATATGGTAGTTCCTTCTTGTCCAAGGGGCATTGGTTCTAGGATCTTTGTCTATGTTTGTGTGCACCATTATCTCTCTGGAAGCTCAAATTCTATACATATCATTTAAAGGCATTGCATATAACATAGCCATATCCTTTCCTATACTTAAATTTCTAGTGATATCTAACATAATGTAAGTAATATACAAGTAGTTGCTACACTGCATTTTAAAGAAATAATGATAAGGAAAAACTCTTCACTTATTTACTACTGATATAATTGTGTTGCTGTCTATTCTAGTCTAGGTCCATCATACTTTATTTTCTTAATTATTTCAGGTGAAGGGATTCGTTTGTTTGTTTGTTTGTTTGTTTGTTTTCATCAAGCATATAAACACAACAAAACCAAAAGGACTTCTTGGACTGAATTTGACACTTGTCTGGCTATAGTGGCTACATTCACTTGTAATAATGAAGGCATTCTTTCACTTTCATTGTATAGTAAAATGCATGCAGAATACCTATTATTTATTTATGAGAGATACAATTTCTTTACATTAAATACCTCACAGCTGAAATGCACACCATCCAGTAAAGCAAAACTTATACAGTAAGCAGATAATTTATGTTGTATGATCAGAGTCCTGTCTTTGGGTTTTGTTTAAGTTTCTATAACATTATATCTGGGACTGAATAATTTATAGGGTAAATGTTTATTTTGATTCATGTTCTTGAAATACAAGAGCACAAGGCTAGCATCCACTCTGCTTATGATAAGGACCCTTTACTCTTTACTGCCTCAATTAATGACACAGAGCAGAAGGGCAATTAGGCACATGTGTTAGAGAGAAAAAAAACATGGTCCAAACTCCCATGACAATTAGTCTATTCACTAAGAGCAGATCCCTTATAATTCCAAATGGCTCTTAATGGCCCTATTATTCCCAGCACTTGAAGTGTGGCATGGGGGACCAATCTTCAATATTTGTCCTGAAGAGAACAAACCAAATTCACAACACAACAGACACCAAGAAAAGATGTTCCTTAATGCAATCACAGTAGCTCATAGACTTTTATTCACTGCACAAAAATTATATCACAAACATTGTTTTCTGAGAACACAGAGTTATAAAATCCTTATAATTCCATTATTTGCTTAAGTGTTACTTAGGAAATTTCATTCTAAAATATAAAGCGATATTTCAGTCATTAAGATAAAAAGAGGATCCTGAAGACTACAAAATCAACCTGCTGCACAAGAAGTACACAAGTGGAATACCAGCATACAGCCTCTGTGGGTAACCAACAGATTTTTTTATATAATTTATTTTTTATTTATATTATTCTAATTTTACATTCATAAAGTGACTCCATTATCCTCCTCCCTGTCCTCCCTCTTCCAAAGGGACCCTCATCAATGGGGAAGGTGGGTCATGCATTGTGGGGGTAGTCAAGAGTTATGGGGGATAGGCCAAGTCTCTGTGCATAATGCCCCAACTTGTGGCTCTAACATTCTTTCTGCCCCCTCTTCCACAAATTTCCCTGAGCCATATAGAGTAATGCAGGGGAAGGGCAAGAGTACAGCGTTCTTGGGGATCATGACACCAGAAAAAGGCTGAAGGAGATAAACACAGAGAACATCCAACTCCTACTAAGCTAGATATCCAGAGACACAGAGGCTCCCAAAACCTCATCACTGAAGCAGAACTAAAATGACCAACAGATTTTTGATTGGATATGAGTTCCATTCAGTTCTAGATAACTCATATCTAGTACTGGATACCAAGTCAGAATCCTATGGTAAGGAAATCAATATTTTAAAGAGAAGCTCTCTGGAGAAGAGTAGGCTTACACACCAAAATTTTTCCAACTCACTCTGCATACCCCTTTAATCCAAGATGTTTTCACTCTTGGTTGTAGAATCTGTTTTATTTTACAGAAAACAGAGGAGAGCTATGATCCATTGATAAGACAAGAACATAGCCAACTGCCCACCACAAGGCATGCCACCTCTGCCACATCTTCCAGAGTCCAGGAGAAATTGCAGGGAAAGTGACGACATGAACACTGCTCATACTGCTAAATTGACAACCAGTTACAGGGTAATGGTGACAGACACGGTGACCAATAAAAACCTATGAAACTAGAAATCCAGGGGCTACAAAGAATTCAACACTAAATCAGACTACCAACAGGCCTGCCATGGCTCAGGAGACATTGCAAAAGAGAAGGCAGAAAGATAAGAGCCTCAGACTTGGGGGAATACCTTGAGGCATGGTCACCTGCTACCCCATCGGTACTGACTGAGGCCTTCAGGATCCCACAGTGAATGCCATAACCCCACTGAGAAAGGCCACCCAGGGCAACTGGAGCCTGGAAAAGGGAATATAAGAGTATATCCTGTTATAATATACATAATATATTTTTAAAAGATCCAAGAGAGAATCAGATTATTAGAATGTTTTGAAAATGGCTTGCTTATATATTAGATAGATATATATTGGATAGATGTATCCAGGAGATCCCAGAGATCAATTAATATATCTGAGCATAACAAGAGAATAACAAAGGGAGATGTTATTTCAAACCCAGACTATGGGATTTTCTCAGAGATTAATTCTAACAATAAACTTCCAGATTAATCAAAGTAGGCATTTCTCTCAAAAAAAAAAAAAAAAACTATAATGGAAGAAAGCAAAGATTTAGGTTTGTTTTTGTTTTTGTTTTCCAAGGTAGGGTCTCACTTTAGCTCAGGTTGACCTGGAATTCACTAGGTAGTATCAGGGTGGCCTTGATCTTACAGCAATCCTCCTACCTCTGCAGATTTGGGATTTTTCCAAATAAATTAATTATGAATTCCCAAATCACCCTTAAAATATTCTAGCCTAAAGAAATTACACTCTATAGTAATAGATGTTTAAAAACAATATTACCCTCAGTATTGTGTTCTCTTCTAAATTATTACTCTATAGACATTCCAGAAAGGAAGCATAAAGCAAAAGTTATGACATCTCTTCTGGAACAAAATTTATTGGGGAAAAAGATTCCTTATGGCTCAAGTGCATGGTGACAAACATGAAAGATTTCTCAGAATATTGTTCATTTGTATTCTGCTTTATGACAACACATACAATGATGATTATTTCCTAAAGAAAGCAGTGTTTTTCTCAAAATATGATTGATTTCACTACCAACAAAGGCAAGTGGGTTCTTGAACCCATAAAGAGCAGAAACTGGTCACAGGACAACCTGGGGCATTTGTTAAGTGTGATGCACAGATTCACATAATTATTTACATGTAGAGGAGATGTGGGATATGAAACCAAAATCTGTAGAACTACAATTTCAGTAGTTATAAGCAAAGGGTGTAGATTTTTAGAGTAAAATTTCCACTTATAATCACTGATTTGAAAACTGAACTTAATCATGTAAATTATGAACACTCTGAGCATGTTTTGAAGTGAAAATATGTTCATTTTAATTGCTCTCAAAATGAGTTTGGGGATGCCATTTACTCCTGCTGTAGTTAACAAAGGTAATTTTATTTGTTGACAAAAACTGGGAAAAGAGTAAGAAATAATTTCAACTCCTCCAGGTGATACAAACTTGAAATTATTATATTGTCTTAATTATCTACATATGCTATAGCAAGTGAGGGCAGGAAAAAATGATTGCATACTCAACATACCACAATAGAGATTTAATGAAAGAAGGGAAGCTCCTTCAAGAATCCACACATATTGTCTACAAAGGAGCTATATGTAGCACCAATGTAAAGCAGTGTACATCTAGGTAAACTTGAGGGGATGTAGCAGTAAGCTTCTCATTGCTGGCACAAAACACCTGACCAATAGCAGCAGACAGGAGAAAAGGATTTATTTTAAAAGTATAAAGAAGGGGCTGGAGAAATGGCTTAGTGGTTAAGGCGGTTGCCTGTGAAGCCAAAGGATCCTGGTTCGATTCTCCAGGACCCACGTAAGCTAGATGCACAAGGGGCACGTGCATCTGGAGTTCCTTTGCAGTGGCTAGAGGCCCTGGTGTGCCCATTCTTTCTCTGTCTGCCTCTCTTCTATCTCTCTCTCTCTATGCTTGCAAATAAATTAATAAAAATTTTAAAAATAGTATAAAGGAGGCCGGGCGTGGTGGCGCACACCTTTAATCCCAAGCACTCGGGAGGCAGAGGTAGGAGGATCACCATGAGTTCGAGGCCACCCTGAGACTACACAGTGAATTCCAGGTCAGCCTGGGCTAGAGTGAGACCCTACCTCAAAAAAAAAAAAAAAAAAAAAAAAAAAAGAAAAAGTATAATGATTGTGGGGAAGTTTCATCATGACAGAAAAAAACACGGTAAGAATAGACTGTAGGCAATGACCTCTTGTAACATCATCTGAGCGTACCATCTGCTGGGTTTGGAGCTGAGCTATATCACTCCAAAGCACACTTCTAGTGACATATTTTTTCTAGCAATGTTCCATCTCCCAAAGGTACCACAACCTCTCACCCCAAAGTACAAACAGCTGGGATGACATAGTCAAAACAGCTGACCTTGTCTTATGAGGGACACTTATCTGCAGTTCCTAACCTGACCTTGTCTTATGAGAGACATCTCATTCAAACTACCACAGGGGCTTGATTCAAAGCACAAATCTGAAGCATGTTGGCTATTATTCTTACCTATAAAATTTATGGAGACTATAGGATTATTCAACTCATTTGACTAAAATTACTAATTTTTTTTTCGAGGTAGGGTCTCACTCTAGCCCAGGCTGACCTGGAATTCACTTGGTAGTCTCAGGGTGGCCTTGAAATCATGACAATCCTCCTACCTCTGCCTCCCAAGTGCTGGGATTAAAGGTGTGTGCCACCATGCCCAACTTAGTTTTTTTATTTTTTTTATATTATGGAGGAAACAGAGTTTAATCTACATCCCATATGTGGCACAGATGACATATCTCCACCTCTGATCTCTCTCTCCCTCTCTTTCTCTCTGGTTTTATAAGGTGGGGTCTCACTATAGAACAGGCTGACCTAGAATTCACTAGTCTCAGACTGGCCCCAAACTCAAAGTAATCCTCCTACCACTGCCTCCCAAGTGCTCGGATTAAAGGCATGTGCCACCAGTCTGGCCTGGCTGCTTGTATAGCTTACAAAGAAGACACAGACATATATGGGCTGCAATGAGCCAATACTTGCCAGCTAAACAGGGCTTTATTTAACACATTTTGCCTTTTCAACCCTATTTTCCACTATGCTGTTTGACCTTACTGGTAAGAAATGGCATATCTACTTCCAGAAATTTCTGATGATTATATACTTGGAAAGAAACATATCATCTTACATCCTGAACTACAACTGAACCAAAATCACAGATATAATGAATTAGATAGTTAATCAAACACAGAAATCTTCAGCTGAGAAGATTGGAAGTGATAAAATCAAACACACTCTAAAATTGATATCTTACTCTTGCTGGCTATTTTAAGCTAATATGACTGAACTATTTGTCAGAGCAGTAGTAGAAACACCCTTTCCCATCCCTGAGTATTTTCTCCTTATACCTGTTCAAATAGCACTGTCTACAATTATGACATCATCTATTATGTGTGATACGATAGACTGCAAATATACAAAGGGACTATCATTATTTTGTCTTGTCTTTTAGGCAAGATTGCATAATTCTTTACTTTGGCATTTATTGCTTTAAAATTAGTAATAAGATGGCTTTGTTGTTTATTATCTTGAATGATGATAATATTTGTTTGGGGCATCTATGTTCTTTGTTCAGTAAAGTAAAAAGGCCATATAAATTAGCAAAGGTTGTTATTAAACAATTGCTCGGATTACAATTCATGTCTAATAAAGTTTGTCACATCTAGTCTTAAAAAGAATATTTATGGGGTTGGAGATATGGCTTTGTGGTTAAAGGCAATTGCTTGCAAAGCCTGACTTCCTGGGTTCAATTTCCCAGTATGCATGTAAAGCCAAATGCAATGGCACATGTGTCTTTCTATCTCCTTGAAACTAAATAAATAAAATATTACAGAAAAAATTTTAAATACAGTATACAAGATAGTATATCAGGTAGAATTCATATGTACATTTTATGGCAACTTTGTAACAAGTTCACCCATATTCTTCATAAATAATTTACTTCTAATAGTGAATGAAAAAAATGCAACTTTCTATACTTTGAATTTTGAAATTTTATTTTATTAAGTAAAATATACTCATATTAGTAATCTTGAGAACTTTTTATTTAATTGTTTGATTGTGTATGGGGTGAGAAGGTCATGCCAGGTTTTGTTGCCACTGAAAATGAATGGCAGAGGCATGAACCTCTTTGTATCCTGCTTTGTGTTGATGTTAGGTCATTAAAACTGGGCCAGCAGGTTTTGCAAAGAAGAGACTTTAACAGTTTATCTATATCCCCAGTTCATATATTAATGAATTTAATATCTTACACTATTTAGAACAGAATTACTACATGCTATCCTGACCTATAACATTGACTTGATATTTGTCTGTTATGAGTATTTCCAAGTATTTCAGAAGTATAAACAAATATTCCAAAAATCAAATGAAGATTAACCAAAAAAAGGACTATAGCCAGAATAAAACAAAAATAAAACCACAGAAAGTTGACCTGGTCTTTTCTGGCAAAGTATAATGTTTCTATAATCATTGGCAAATAATATATGAAGAAAAAATAAGAATAAAGTTCTTCTTACCTAGAGATAATAATAGCTTAAATATTAGGCATTCAAAAGAAACAGATTAAAAACTGGCAGACTTTAACATATTGGCATATTACTGACAATCACTTTACATGGGTCTGGTCACATGACAACGGCCATATTTGTGTAAGTGGGGCACAACATGTTCACTATTCATTTGAATCCTGATGTAGCTAATACTTTAGAATGTAAGAAAGAAGGTTAGAGGAATATGCATAGGGATATGAAGAATTTAGGGAAAATTCTATGGGTAAACATGGGAACAAAGAAGTGAAGCATTGTTTTATTTACAGAACTAACGTTCTTTGAACAAATGTGGTTGACAAATAACAAATATTTCCATTTATAGTAATTAGTCACCAATCCACTACTGTAATGCCATTCTTTTCATAAAAAAATTACCTATTCAGGGCTGGAGAGATGGCTTAGCAGTTAAGGCAACTGCCTCCTAAGCCTAAGAATGCCGGTTCCAATCTCCAGCAGTTCCCAGGTCCCAGGTTTAGACAGATGCAAAGTGACACAAGGGCGCAACACCACACTTGACCCCAAGGGGTCGCAAGCATCTGGAGTTCGTTCACAGCAGCTGAGAGGCTGCTGGTGTGCCCATCTTATCTTTCTCTCCCTCTCTCTCTGTCTCTCTCTGTGTCTCTTTCTCAAAAAGAATTACCTATTCAACACTATATTTGTTTACTTATAGATGTTTGGCTAAATTGCATTTAATTATTCTAGTTCATTGATAAAATGTTTTTGTTGTCAAGATTTGTACTAAAATTCATTATTATATAACTTGTTTGTTGAAATAAAAATTGTTTTTATGGCTGAAGAGATGATTTACCAGTTAAGGTGCTTACTTATGAAGCTTAAGGACCCATGTTCAGTTCCTCAGTACCCACATAAAGCCAGATGCACAAGGTGTAGAATGCATCTAGAGTTCATTTGCAGTGGCTAGAGGCCCTGGCATGCCATACCCATTCTCTCTCTCTCTCTCTCTCTCTCTCAAAAAAAAATGAATGAATGAATAAAATAATTTAAAATGTTTTTAATATTCAATTAAGACATTTTGCTTTGTATACTCATGTACTAATGTAGTCATCTGCAGCCACAAGGGAACATTAAAAAAAAAAAAGAAGATAAATCAATTTGTTGAATTCAACACATGTATTCTGAGTGGCTAAAATATGCTGTGTTATAATTATTGCTGCTGGCGATTTTCAGTCAAGATATTTAACCACCTCTATCAAGAATGTGATTTTTACTGTAATTCAAGCTGTAGATACAGTTATTTACTCAAAAATTATTTCTCAGTTGGCAAGCAAATTGTGAATATCAGATCTTTGATTCACTTTCCTTAGCAATGGTTTATAACAACTGAAAGTTAAAGTACATATAGGTATGTGTAGGGTCCATTTCACTGAACTAGTTACTATTGAACAAAAATATTTAAGACACACTAATGGAAGAGTGTAGTATCGATTGAGGTTAAGTCGCACACCACCTGGATCACAATGTCATATTCGCCGAGCTCTCAACCAATGGCAAAAGAAAACATTTTTCATGACATGACATGCAACAGCTTTCTTGTGAAGCTTTGTTAGTAAAAATACTCTGGATATTGAACTGTGTGATATACTTGGAGAATGGTGAAGCTCTTCAAGTCATTAGAACAAGCCAGTTTACAATAATCATCCTTGAGTTAATTAAGATAAACATGAAATATTTACTGATCGAACAAATAAAAACTATTGATCAAGACAAAAATAAATGGCAGGTAATTATTTTATTCATACACCCATTTTAATTTGCACAAAATAAATATACATGTTAAGGGATATTTTCACAAGAAAAAATTTTTATTTTCTAATTTATTTTATTTTTATTTATTTATTTTTTTATTTATTTATTTGATTTTCTATTATTTTACGATGACTTATCCTGAAATCTCTTTCTAAACAACATACATTAATTACTCACCGTCTCTGTGAGCCAGAAATCTGGGCACAATTTAAATTGGCCTTCTGGCTTGTGGTTTCTCCTCAGATTGAAATAATCATTTCTGCCAGGGATTGCTTTCTTCAGAGGGTTCAGGTGGAAAATGATCTGCCAATCTCCCTGACAAGGAGGCTGGGAGAATTCACTTTCCTCATATTTCTTGGACAGAGGTTTTCATTTACTTACTGATTGCTACTTGGAGTTTTATGTCAGGTGAAGCAAATCCATGCAACATGACAATTTGATACACCACAGCTATGGAAGGAAGGAGGGAGGGAGGCAGAAAGAGAGAAAGAGAGGGGAGAGATTCTAGTTAGCTTTTTGCAACTGACAAAATACCTGAGGCAGGACACTTATGAGGAGAAGAAGGTAGTAACACTTGCTCAGTTCTGGTAAGTTGATTCCATCTGGAGATGAAAGTGACAGGAGCGTGTACAGTCGCAAAGCAGCACACATCTTTATACTGGAGTCAAGAGCTACTCAAAGAGGAGTAGGCGGGGCTACAACAAAGCTCATCCTGGAGAGATTCCAGGCTAAAGACCAGCATTCCTTACCAGGCATGGAAACTAACATGTCCTAAGCGGTACTATTAGGTCCCAAATTCTTAAGTATTCCATTAGTTTTTTTAATAGTGCCACCATGGGAAATGAGCTTTCAGCATATATATACCTCTGGTGACAAACTCTATCTAACCTAAATACCAGAGGGCAAATTCCAGAGTATTTTATTGTTTAGCTATATAAAAATAAAAAGCAAAATCATTAAAAATAAATCAATGTCATAACCTAGAGAATAGATTTCCAAGTCCATTTTCAACTGCACTGAGCTTTGAAGACAGACGGGCATGTCTCAGATGCTGTGTGTTGCCCATGCCAAGCTGCCTGGCTACCCTTACCATGGCTCTCTAGTGCTAACTTTCATTTGAATTTCTCTCAGCGGCAAAAGTCAACCCTTTATATGATGTGAGATTCACCTTTGCTCTCTATTAAAGTAATTTTGTTTTGTTCACTTCTACAGAATGTGTAACACTTCATACTCAGAGGGAAGGGTGTGGGATGAGGGGAAAAGCACTAGCATTTGACGGCAGCAGGTCGGGGACGAATCTTTCACAGTGACCAGAATGAGGGGAGTGATGCTTCAGTTTACTTTGACATTTAGACTGCTTATCTTCTCTGGCATTCACATTTTGTTTTTATGCTTTGCAAAGTGCATTTTTATCATGGTTCAAGTAAGAGGAGCCAGTACTATAGTTTAAACCTTGAATTTCCTCTAGATTCCCATGTTGAAAAAGCTGAGCTCCCAGGCTGGTACTACAGGTTGGTGGGAATCTTTGAAAAATGAGGCCTAGGGGAGAATTGGAGTTCACTCAGTTCAAGTCCTCAAATGGGATTTTGGGACCCTGAAGCCTTCCTCTTCTCCCTGCCCGTGAGCTGAGGAGTTGTGCTCAACCACTCCTGCAACCACAATGCATTCCAGAGAGCAAGGAATGCTGCACATCAAGGACCAAAACTTCTCAAAATGTGAGTCAAACATAAACATCTTTCTCTTCATAAGTTTTTATGCCCAGTATTTTATAGTAACATTTCTTTATTTGTGAAAAAGGAACATTTACCCTATGTCTATCCTGTCCTCACAGAGCTATGTAATTTGTGAGTTTTTTAAATTTTTCTTTGGAGGTTGACAACTAACTTTTCTCAGAGTGTAAGAGACTTTCGAAGAATTCCAAACAATTATGACTTTGGAGACTCTTGGCGGTGGAATAAGTCTATCTTTCATCATGAAATGGACAAAAAATGTTGGGGGGTACTAAGCTATTATTCTAGCCACAAACTCAGTGACCTCTTTGAGTAACATGAAACTGGCTAATAATTAGTGAAGGGAGCTAAGGAATTTAGAAACTGCATGACACATTTAAGTCATTGTTAAGAATAGTGTTAAGAATGACACATTGAAGCCGCTATGATAACAGAGTTTAAGAGACTGACAGCAAGGCACACAGCCACAAAAATGAGAATTTAGAGAAGCACATAATTCAGGAGAGTATTAAGGCCAGTTACAAAATACTAAACATAAACAGAGAGAGCCATTGAACAAAACTAGGCTATTTTAAGAAGAAAGTGGATTATTGAAGATGAGCTAAAATGAAACACTTAGGAGACATTAAAGTAAGCTGAGACAAAACCAAGTATCTTTGGGACTCACAGAATGCATAGACTTTATTGAAGCCTGTAATCATGATAAGTTTGTATTAGGTGGTCCATTCTTTTATTGCGACTAGATCAAGAAAAGTCACTGAGGAAACTTTGTATGTATGATTTGTGTGTGAGAGAGAGGTCATGTTTTAAATTCACAAAGAATGCTGTATTCATTTCCATATCCACAGAGACTGTGAGGTTCTTTATCTTGTAGCTGGGTAAATGATTAACTGAATACATATTGAGTATATAGTCTCACATTGAGTGTGTTAGTTGTATTGAAAATTGAATGTAAATTCAAAAATCTTGAACAGAGTATTTTCCTCAAACTGTGTTCCCTACCTTTGTATTTTATATTGACTGCCATGGTCATAGAAAGCAGAAAAATGTCAGAGGAGATTGTTAGAAAAGCTTTAAAAATCTCAGGGTGTATTTTTTTTTCTTTTCTTCAAATAAAATTTCTTTTTTTTTTTTTTCTTTTTTGGTTTTTCAAGGTAGGGTCTCACTCTAGTCCAGGCTGACTTGGAATTCACTATGTAGTCTCAGGGTGGCCTCGAACTCATAGTGATCCTCCTACCACTGCCTCCCGAGTGCTGGGATTAAAGGCATGCACCACCATGCCTGGCTTCAAAAAAAATTTCTTTATAATAGTGAGCTGAAATATCTGTCTTAATTTAAATTTTTCTCAAATCATCCCAAATTGAATTACTTCTTTAGTTACAAATTACTTTTAAGAAATCTTACATTGTGATAACCACAATATCATCACATTGTGTCTATATGCCTCAGCTTTCTTAATTTGGCCTGTTTATCTCACTTTTATATTTTTGAGAAATTTATCATTCATGTTACTATAACTTTTCTGTCTGTGATGAATCATCTAAAGCCATTGTCTCAAGCTTTGCTCTTTGACATATGTTTCAACTTCATCATTTAAACAGATGCTAGATTGTTTGACTGTTCTGAAATATTGACACATTAAAGTATCACATGTCAACATAAGATTTGCTCTAAACCTGTTTAGAGTGACTTGTATCACAAAGTTGTTCTCAGCAAGGCATAGAAACTATCTGTGCAAAAGTCTCCACATCACCTTTCTTCCCTCAAAAATACACCCAATCTTAAAATAGTTTACTTTACAACATATTTTTACTTCAGTCATCATTTTCTAGTTTTACTGCCACATCCATTAAATCATTCACTAGTGTATTCCTCTCAGACTTCTACAGAAACTCAACTAGTTTCTCTGTTTCCAGGTTTGTTTTCCTTATATGCTTTCGTTTTTTAATTGAGAACTTTATTATATGAAAATACTGTAAATTGGTCATCTTCTCATAGAGTTATGCATTCATGTGCTCTCTGCCCCAGCCTAGTTCACTGAGTGCCCCCCTAAGTGGGATTACCAGTAATCACTATAAGGTCAGGAGTATTTTTTTGCCTCTCCTTCTAGCATGTTCCCTAAGCCTTGGAGAGCTTAGAGACTCCATTAATGTTGAGCTCTTAGTAGTCTCGAAATTTCTACTTGGTTAAGGCCTGCATCCCCTTAGGGTCTACCTCCATCTCTTTAGAGGAATTTCTCAGGATAGCTGTGAAAAACGTATTTAAATTTAAACTTCTAGTTCAGTGTTTCCTGGGCCCTGGAACATGGTATTGATGTTATAGATGACTTTGTTTCCTTGCCATTCTGATGGGTCTTGAGCATCCCCAGTATTCACTGCCACCTGTCACAATCAGTCTATCTAGCCAAGAGTAAGAGCAATATGAATCAAAAAGAATTAATGTGGCAATGTAGAAGACTTTTCTATGGATATACCTCTTCTTTATCCACCCTCTCCTTTTAGAACAGTGGAAAATTCCCTTCATGTTCTATGATTACCCAAGTCATAGGCTTCTGATTTGTTTTCAGTACCACATTATGAATTCCCTCCTCATGTCAGACCAGAGAGCAGGTGATTGTCCCCTAACCTATGTGCAACTATTGCCAGTGGGTACATCTTGCCTGGCTAGTTGATTTCATAGCACACAGAATCCACTGCTTGTTCACATTGGGGACCTTTATCCCCCAACAGCTCACACAGCTCTTTTTAGGATTATGACAGCCAACCAATAGGAAGATGGCTTCCATCTCAGTTCCAGCTTGATCTTTCAATGTCCTGTGACCAAAGCCTGTGTTGTCTTTGTCAGCGATGTTTTACCATTTAGTTCTGGTGAGTAACCAAGTGCTTTGACAATGGTCTTTATTGTTTGTGGGGATTCATGGGACTCTCTAAGCTAGGTAATACAATCCTGGCATTGAGATTAATCAGCAGCAGCTCATGGTTTTAGGGCAAAGTTTTCTGCACACCTGCAAGATGCATCTGCCAAATATTTTTCTTTCTCATTTTTTTCCTTTTTCTCTCTCTCCCCCCTCTATCTCTCCTTTCTTTCTCAGATTTATATTTTCAATTAGCTGACCAAGAGGAAGGTCTCGATGTTATTGAATCATGCTATCATTAGTTTGGTGTATAGCTTGGAAATTGCCACCCTTAAATCTTTAGTGAATCAGTGTCATTCTGATGACTAAGTTATCCAAAGAGAAAAACATGATTTTTAAATAGTCTTCTCAAACCTCAATTCTTATTATTTACTAATCTAGACACATGTTCTGCTTTAACTTAAAGCAGTTAGTAAGTATATGCCTGGTTTCTAGGTTTTTTCTGCCTATTATCTGAAAGAATTTTCATCTTTCCACCCATATCTAACATGATAACTTATCTTTATTCTTTATGACTCATGAAATATTTGGTTTCAGAGGAAACTTTCTTATTGTCTTCTCTGTATCCTTTTTCTTATTCCCCTTAAGATCCAATGTAGAATAATGTACTGTGTTTATAGAAGTAAACTTTCTGTTATTATTCTTTCTCAAATAGACCTTAAAATCTTTAAGAATACATTTCATGACATTTTTAATAAAAAAAAAAAGTTTACAGGCACCGGATATCCACTTCTCTCTCAAATACATAATATACACATAAATATATGTATATGAAAATAAAAGGAATATTTCATAGACTAGTATCTGGTGAATAGTTTTATAAGTCTTGCTTGAAGAATGTTGAAAGAAAGAATACACATTGATGGCATATCAAAAGTGATAAAATATTGCTTTTGGAAGTCCTACACTGTAATTATTGATTGAAACCATCTAAAATAAGCCATGAACCCCACAACTCTAAATTTGTAGGTTTAATCACAATGTTTTTATCATTTTTCAACTTCAAAGTGATTCAATGTAACAGGTTGAGTGTGTGTATGTTCACAGCAACAACCTAAATTATTTAGTGATATGTGAGTATGTCTGTTTATATTAAACATTAGAAAATAAAAATTTCACTTCATTTCATTGTTTTTTTGAGACAGAGAGAGATAGGGAGAGAGAGATAGAGAATGGGAGTGCCAGCGGCCTCTCAGCAACTGTGAATGAACTCCAGAAGAGTCCACCCCCTTGAGGGCAAGCTCGGCATTGCACACTTGCATCAATGTCTGGGTAAACATGGGACTTGGAGAATCAAATGGGTGTACTTAGGCTTTGCAGGCAGGTGCCTTAACTGCTAAGCCATCTCTCCAGCCAACACTTCATTTCATTTAACCATATCTGAATCTCCGGTTTAAAGTAGAAGTTAAATATTATGCCTTGCAAACTGTGTTCTTTTGATTAAAAATCTTGCTTTTCCTACTAACTTTTATTTGTATTTTCAAATATTTATATATTTATTTCTTCAGCTAAAAGTAATAGTATTAAATAAACCTTTTGTGATTTTTTTTCCTATATCTATAGATTATTTGAATCAAAAATCTCTGATTTTTGTTTTGGTTTTGGTTGTGTTTTAGTGCTATGGAACTTGTACCAGGTCAAATAGCTTTCAGATCTATTTAGAAATCACAATAAACAAGTAAATGCTAACTTTTTTATTATTATTATTATTATTATTACTATTATTATTATAAAATTTAAATGGATTTCATGGTTTATTCAATAAATGACAGCTGTTTAAATCAAGTTGTGTTTTAGAGACCTTGGCATGTCAATACAATGTAAGAATAAAAGGCCTGAAAGAGTATGTGCTCCTCATTGAAGTTCTTCTAGAGTCTCTCGTTCACTTTTAGTTAATATGTTCCTATCTACTTCTTGGTCTTTACTGTTCATTTTTCTATTTTTAAAAAAGTAAATTCCAGTACTTCTTTGTCAATGCTTGTATTTAGGTACATGCACAGTTACTTGATAAAGTTTGAAGTTATAGCTGATTGCTGGAAAGAGTAAAGCAAGGAAAATAATTGACACAAGACATCCTGAAGAGTTTTTTTCCTTGTGCGGGTGTTTATTTCACTCAGCTCAGGTAATATTACAATAAGATTTGATGTAAAGCTCCTCATACGTTAATCAATGCAAAGTTGATACTTGCATTTCCATGAATTTATGATTTATTTCTTTTAAATATAATATATTCAAACTTACATATTTATGTATGTTTGTGGTTAGTTTATTAATTCCATCTTCATTACCCACTGTCAATTTTACAACTTGATACAGAAACTTTTTTTAAAAATTTTTGTTTATTTATTTATTTGACAGAGAAAGAGGCAGAGAGAGAGAATGGGCACACCAGGGCTTCCAGCCACTGCACACAAACTCCAGAATACATGCGCCCCCTTGTGCATCTGGCTTATGTGGGCCCTGGGGAATTAAACCGGGATCCTTAAGCTTCACAGGCAAACGCCTTCACTGCTGAACCATTTCCCCAGCCCCAGAAACTTTTTGTAAAGTTTATCCCTGAAAAGTAGATGACAGCTCTCAAATGTGTGTGTGTGTGTGTGTTTGCAAGCAGACACAGACAGGCAGAGAGAGAATGGGCACACCATGGCCTCCTGTCACTGCAAACAAACTTCAGATGCATGTGTCACTTTGTGCATCTGTCTTATGTGGGTACGGGAGAAATCAAACCCATGTTGTTAGTCTTTGCTGGCAAGTGCCTTAACTGCTGAGCCATCTCTCCAGCTCCCAGAAACGTTTATAAGAAAATAAAACTCATTATTCCCTAAATTCTGACTCATCTCAAGAACTGATCAGTCTATTTTTGGAAATTATGTCGGGTCACCTGGTTTTTCTTCTTGTCCTAATTGCAAAGAATATCAAGGTTGCAGTATGGCAGTGTTTTGTGCATGATAGTTATCAGCTACTATGGAAACATTCTTGACAGGTACAGACTAACTTCTCAGAGCTTCTGCCTCTCTTCTTCATACATAAGCCAACCTTTAAATATTAACAAGCATTTCAATAAAAAGGCAAGAATAAAGGGAAAAGATAACATACTTTACTGCCTTAATTTCATCTATACAATATTATTATTAAAGTACACTAAAATGTGCATGACCTTATAATGATAACTCTTTGGCCATCACTTTATTAATGAGTTTGTCATCAAGTTAAAAATTACAAATGTGGGCTGGAGAGATGGCTTAGCAGTTAAGGTGCCTTCTTGCTAAGTCTAAGAACCTGGTTCCAATCTCCAGGTCCCATGTTTAGCCAGATGCAAAAGTGATGCAAGGGCGCAATGCCGCACTTGACCACAAGGGGCACATGCATCTAAATTTTGTTCACAGCAGCTGAGAGACTGCTAGCACGCCCATTCTCTGTCTCCCTCTCCATCTCTCTCTGTCTGTCTCTCTCTGTGTCGCTCTCCAAAAATAAAGAATAAAAAAAAATTACAAATGTTAAAAGCATATTTAAAAAAAACTCATTGCTTTTTTTTTTTTTTTTTTTTTTTTTTTTTTTTTTTGGTTTTTCGAGGTAGGGTCTCCCTCTGGTCCAGGCTGACCTGGAATTAACTATGTAGTCTCGGTGTGATCCTCCTACCTCTGCCTCCTGAGTGCTGGGATTAAAGGTGTTCGCCACCATGCCCGGCTGCCTTTTTATCTATATTAGAAACCATCAGCTAATTTAACAATTTCTTTAAAATTAGTTAATTTTAATAAAAATTATGCACACAGGTGTTTGAGAACAAAGAGGAAGAAAAACTAGTGTTTTCTGGCAATGCCAATTCATTTTTAATTTTTGAGCATGTCTTTTTTATTATTAGTTATTGACATACTTAGTACGTAAGCAGCATATGCCGGTACCATCCTCGTGCTCATCCCTGCCCTTTTTCCAAAGGGACCCTCCTCTCTGAGGATGCAGGTCAGTTTTCAACTATGCTTCTTACAAGCTCTCATTTCTTTTTCTTCTAAGATCTATAATTTCCGAAACTAGAACTTAATATATTCAATGATAATTAGTAACAGGTTTAGGGCAGGATGTGGGGGAAATAAACCTTTTTCTAAGGCTGGTTACTTTTCACATTTATTCTTTTCTCACAATCTCACCTCAAAATTTAATACATGCTTAAAATTTCTTATTACACAGAAAATCAATTAGTGGGCAAGAAAATCATTAGGTGTTTTTTTTTTATTTTTTAAATATTTTATTTTTATTTATTTTAAACAGAGATGGAAAGAAAAGGAAGAGAGAGAGAGAGAATGGGCACACCAGGGCCTCTTGCCACTGCAAACAAACTCTAGACACATGTACCATCTTGTGCATATGGCTTACATGGGTCCTGAGGAATTGAACCTGGATCCTTAGGCTTATGTTCCTTGACCACTAAGCCACTCTCCAGCCCATAGTTAGGAGATCTTATTCTTTTATCCTACATGATATCCCCATTAGCATTATGTTTGGTAGAACAAGAGTCCCAAAATGGAGTCGAGATGAAGGAAGAGAATGACTACATTGCCTAACCCTTACTCCCCTGACCTAACAATGGCCTTGACCACAGTTTTCCTGTTGATCTTATGTTAAAGACAACCTGGCTTCTCTTCTGATGGCAACTCCTTCTCCGATTGATTATCTCCTCAGCTTGGTCCCTGTCTCCCTGATTAATTAGTTTCTCACTTGAATTCCTAGTCCTTTTGTCTCCTGTACTCCTCTCCCAAAAGAAAATCCTCTACAAAAAAAACCCAAACATCCAGACTCAGGCTGTCTGTTCTCTCTCTCCTCCCGTGGGACAACCTGGCAGCTCGGGCTCCAGTAAAAAGCTCTTTTCTTGCCTCACAGTGGTCGTGTGTGGTCTTGTATTTCACAAACCTTACACATTATAGGTTTTTTTTTTTTCTTTCTCTCTTTGAATCAACTCATTCTTCTGGTGGGGAATCAATACAGCCAATAATTAAATATAGCTAGGGAGTGTGTTTCTGTTGTGTTTAAATACTTTAATGGACATATGCAGCCTCTGTAAACTTGTAGTACATTTGAAAAATAAGCTTTTAAGTATTGTTGGCACTAATACATAAAAACAATAAAGGTCAGGAGCAATCACTCAGTGATTATAGTCTCTTGCTTATAAAGCCTGACTACCTGGGTACAATTCCTCATAACCCATGGAAAGCCAGACCCACAAAGTAGTATGTCCATTTGGATTTTGTTTATAGTGAGTGAATTCCTGGCATACCCATATTCCCACCCTCCTCTCTCTTTCATAAAAAATGTAAAATATTTTTAGAATGTAGAATTCAAATGATGAGCGGTGTGTTTCCCATGTCATTCAGTAAGTAGGCCAATATGCCCATCTTTGATGTTCAAATTAACACATACACATTACATTGTGTTTATTGTTATTTTTTATTTTGGAGAGGGGAGAGAGAGAGACAGAAAGAGAGAGAGAGAGAGAGGGATAAAATGGACATTCCAGGGCCCATTGCCACTGAATATGAACACCATGTGTTTTTTTGTATAGCTGGAATAATGTGGATTATATGGGTAGTGGGGAATTAAACCAAGACAGCCTGGCATTATCAACAAGCACCTTTAATTGCTGAACTATCTCCCGAGCAGTGTATTTTATCTATAATGGGAAGTATTGCAATATAATTTTAAATAAGTAAACTCTGAAGGAAGTACTTAAAGTTATTTTGATATATTGGGATGATATTTGTGATCTTCACACAAATTAGTTATTCCTTCTTGAGATGCAGTATAAATCCATAGTCAAGCCCATCTGGACTTTGAGATAGCCATGCCTGTCTTCCTAGAGCTGCTATTATACTTCTGTACCACTATTCCTGGTTCTTTACCAGGTTAGAATACATGCTGGAGAAAGAAGATGGAGGCCTAATTATATATAAGTAATGAAAAGTAATGCTGTGTTCTCTCTCAAAGATCTCAAAGAAGAGATTAGGAAGGGAAGCAGGAAGGGGGAAATAGGGAACTTAGATACTACTTGTCAAATACAACTAAAAGAAATAATAAGTTCTAATATTGTACACATTAGGATTTATTTCTTTATGATATTCATTTATTTGAGAGACAGAGAGAAGCTAAGTTAAATAGGGAGAATGGGTGTGCCAGGGCCTCCAGCCAGACACATGGGCATGGTCATGCATGCCTACAACCCCAGACCTGCAAAGGGCAGAAGAGTTTAGGAAATCACCAGGTTATCAAAAAGGAAAATAAATAAATAAATAAAATAAAATAAGTTCTAGTATCAGCAAGACTCTGACTCAAGAATGGGTAAAAAAGGACTGGAGATGGACACGGACCTTCTAGTCAGGCCACTGTAGGTGACAATCCCTTGTCCCCAGCCAGCAAGCCAATCACTAGGAACACTGCAAGTGGAGATACACGTGCATATAATACACACACGCACACCAAACCCCACCTACCATATTATATACCTACACCACAAAAATAAAAGTAAAAACAAAGAAAAAAATGATAAATGTTTAAGCAAACAGAAATGCTCTTTAAGGGCTGGAGAGAAGGCTTAGCCGTTAAGGTGCCTGCTTGCTAAGCCTAAGAACGCTGGTTCCAATCTCCAGGTCCCAAGTTTAGCCAGATGCAAAGTGATGCAAGGGTGCAATGCCCCACTTGCCCACAAGGGGGCAAACGCATCTCGAGTTTATTCACAGCAGCTGAGAGGCTGCTGGTGTGCCCATTTTCTCTCTCTCTCTCTCTGCCTCTCCCTCTCTGTCTGTCTCCAAAAAAAAAAAAAAAAAGAAAGAAAGAGAAAAGAAATGCTCGTTAAGCTGATGTTGGTCATTATACTTTGTGTATAAACATCAAAAAATCACACTGAAATCCACAATTATTTGCAGTTACTCTGAGTCAATTAATGTAGCGGTTTGAATGTAAAATATCCTCCACAGCCTCCTGTGTATGTAATTAATTCTCCAACTTGGTCCCAAGCTGGTACAGCCTTTGGAAGAGGGAACCTTTTTGGAGGAGACCTCTTTCCTGAGGGCAAACCTTGGTTAGGATTACTGTAGCCTGCTGGGTCTTCAGAGTGAGCTTATTGTTATCTCTGTCTCTCTTTTTCTTGCAAATATGTGACATTGTTGACCAGATACCACACTTTTCTCCATCAGAGTGAAGACTCCTCAAAACTGTAAGTCTTGAAATAAATCCTCTCCTCCCATCAGCTGTTTCTTGTCAGGTATTTTGTCACAGCAACAATAAGATAACTGCTGCAATTCAAAATTCTAAAACAGGGCTGGAGAGATGGCTTACCAGTTAAGACACTTGCCTGTGAGACCTAAGGATCAGTGTTCAACTATCCAGGTCCCGCGTAAGCCAAACACACAAAATGATGCGAGCTCACAACGTTGCACATGCACATAAGGTGTCATGTGCCTCTGGAGTTCAATTGTATTAACTGGAGGCCCTGGCATGCAAATTCTGCCTCTCTCTTTCTCTTTTTCACTTTCTCTCTCTTGGTTTCTCATAAATAAGAGGCTAGTCTGTTGGACTTAATTCAATACAAATTCTGAAACATAAAAACAATATACATAAAGCAAGCAAATGTTTTAGATTATAAATATTAAGTGGGGCAGATCATCAAACTTAAATCATACTCAAAACAGAAATCTATAAAATAAAATAATTATACTAATATTGTAATTTTAGGAAACATGTAACATTCAATTCAACACAAATACATATAAATTCTGAATGCAATGAATTACAATTTTGGCAAGCTTTAATGCACATCATCAAATGTTAAAATTTAATTTAAAATTATGAATACTTCTTCAGTATTCAAGTTCACCTCATAATAGTGTCAAGAGTAATCTGTTGTCTACAGGCACAAAATGCACTTTGCAGCACTGTGCTGTGCTCTCATACTAAAATGGAGCATTGCACAAATGACTGTTTTTGTCAGTAGCATTACCATTCTCTTGTGTCAAAAAGGACACTGGAGGCAGATTCAGAATCAGGAGAAAACAAAAAGAAATTTATGTATTTCTGTGTTCTGGCTAAACGTGTAACTTTCCCAGAATTTTAGTAGATCCACAGTTTCCAGTTTCTTTGTGAACACTTAGAATTAGCCTGCTCATGGGCCCACCTAGGCCCAGAGGTAAGAGTGTCCATCCCTTTAATGATTTGAACTCCATTCCTCTCCTTTGTTCCCCAGGTTATGGGGGAAGCTGTGTTTGTAGTTAATAATTCTGTGTAGCACACAGTACCAGGTACTGTAGGGTACTAGGTACTGTAGAGGACCAGGAAGAAGGAGCCTCTTTTCTATTTAGATTCTGCATAATTTATGTAAACAATTCCCTAAGGTGACTTTGAAATATCTCATCTGATTTCTCTTTTTTTATACTTCCAACCAATTTTTGTTCTTATTTTTTTACTTTATTTTTTATTTTATAAATGAAATATTCAGAGTCAATATCATTACAATCCTAGTTTATGATTTTTTTACATTTTCATGAGTTCATTCACAGTGTAGTTTTACTTAGTTGGATTTTAGATATAATTTTTTTCAATGATGTAATTTGTAGTTAAAACTCACCCCTCAAAACAAGAAGTTGTATTCTGCAGTGACCAAGCAATTTGCTAATAAATAGAGCCAGGTCTTCTGGACATTCACATCATGGGACATTATCTTCAGTCTTGCATCACATGAAACCAACAACAAATGGTGTTCTATACCAAAAGGCAATATTTTAAGGAAAGTACAGCAAGTCAGCATGTGACTTTGGAAAAGAGAAGTAGTTCTTAAACAAGAAAGAAAAAGCTGGAAGGATGGCTTAGTAGTTAAGGCGTTTGCCTCTGAAGTCAAAGTACATAGATTCAATTCCCCAGAACCCACATAAACCAGATGCACAAGGAGGCGCATATGTCGAGAGTTCATTTTCAGTGCCTAAAGGTTTTGTCATGCCCATTCTCTCTCTCTCTCTCTCTCTCTCTCTCTCTCTCTCTCTCTCTCTCTCTCACACACACACACACACACACTGTCTTCTCTCTCTCTCTCTCTCTCTCTCAAATACATGAAATAAAGTATTTTTTTTTAATGGATGCCTCGAGAAATGCCTTAGCATTTCAGGGACTTTCCTGTGAGGCCTAAGGACCCATATTTGACTCTCCAGATCCTATGTAAGCTAGACACACAAAAGGTGAAGCAAACTCAAGGTTGCACATGCCCAGTAGGTACACAAGCATCTGGAGTTTCATTGCATTGGCTGAGACCCTGGCATGCCAATTCTCTCTATAAATAAAATAAAATAAAATAAAATAAAATAAAATAAAATAAAATAAAATAAAATAAAATAAAATAAAATAAAATAAAATAAAATAAAATAAAATAAAATAAAATAAAATAAAATAAAATAAAATAAAATAAAAAAGAAAAAGAAAAGAAAACAGGTAACTAGTTGTGAAAGAAAAATTTGTTAATTTGGACTATATTAGAGATAATTTTTTTCTGTGGAAAGAGTATAATAATAATCTGAATTGGCAACTATGACAGCAAAAGAAATAATTTATGGTATGTGGCTTTGATGGAAGATTCATATTCAGTTATGGAAAATGAAATCAATAAGAAAAAATAAAGAGAAAAAAATAAAAAAATGAAAGGCCTGGGAAGACGGGTTATTGGTTAAGGCACTTGCCTGCAAAGCTAAAGGATCCAGGTTCGATTCCCCAGGACCCATGTAGGCCAGATGCTCAAGGTGGACCATGCATCTGAAGTTCATTTGCAGTGGCTGGAGGTCCCAGCACACCCATTCTCTCTCTCTCTCTCTCTCTCTCTCTCTCTCTCTCTCTCTCTCTCTCATGCTTTCTCTGCTTCTCTCTCTCTCTCTCTCTCAAATAAATAAAAATAAAAAACAAATTTAAAAAAATGTTTGTGCATGCAATTACTAAGAAAATAAACATCAAAAGTTATTCAGTTTTTGGAGTGATGGAAAAAAGTAAATTAAAGCCATTAAATGATACTAATTAGATAATTTTAGTAATGTCAAAGGTGCAAAAATATAAGATGAAAGATGATCAGTATTGCCATAGGCACAGAGTACAATAATGGAATATGATGATATTAATTACTTCAATTCTTGAAACTTCTTTAGCAGTTTTTCTGAATGTATATCACATACAGATTCTATGAACTAGCTGTAGCTACCCTAAATATATACCTCACATCAATGTGCATATATTCTCATTGAAAGATAAGCAATATCAAAATAAATAGAAATAATGTTTGTAGTAGCCTTTGAACTGTGTAAAAGTTTATTCATACTAAAGGACATATACACTGAGATGTATTCATACCATGAAAATATACAACAAGAAGAACTTCATAACTGTATCTCAAAAATATATATCAATATTATAAATTTAATGTTGAGTGAAATAAACCAAACACTAAAATGTATTGTGTATAGTCTCTATAACAAGTTACAAATATTAGCAAAACTAACCTTGAAGATTAAATAATAAGGAAAATGTAAGAGAGATTTCTAGATTACTTTAAATTTTTTATTTTATTTTTATCTATTTATTTGAAAGAGGCAGAGAGAGAGCGAGAGATAAAGAGAGAGAGAAAATGGGTGTGCCATTGGAAACGAACTCCATATACATGTGCTACCTTGTGCATCTGGCTTTCATGGGTCCTGGGGAATCAAATCTGGGTCCTTTGGCTTTGCAGGAAAGTACCTTAACTGATAAGCCATCTCTCCAGCCTCAGATTACTTTTTTAATTAAAACATAATACTCATATTTATGAAATACAATGTGATACTATTTTCATTTTCTTTTTTCTTCTCATCAGGATATTCAAATTTATCTCATACTGCTTTGGGATATGTAATGATTTATTCTTAATTATATTATCCTTACCATAGAGCACCAGAAATGTTTATTCTTATCAAACAAACAAACAAAAATAACCATTTACCAATCTCTTTTTCTCCCCTGCCACACTCTGGTAATTATTGTTTTCCCAACTTCATTGAGAACATATTCTATTCCTCAGTGAGATCATGAGGTATTTGTTTTGCTGTCTCTCAATTACCTCACTCCGTTTGATATTCCCTATCCATCCATGCTGTCACAAATGATAGGATTCTATCTTTATGAGGGTTAATGGTGTTCTGCTTATTCTTCAGGTTACTAAGAACATTCTGTTTCTTGTTCTTACTGTTTGTTACAAGGGTGTTCTCACTGGACTATGCATTTGTGAGAAGTGTATTCTCCTCTATAGATTTTATTTTATTTTATTTTATTTATTGTTTTGGTGTTTTGAGTATCTTGCTCTAGCCCAGGTTCACCTGGAATTCACTATGTAGTCTCAGGCTGGCCTTGTCTTCATGGTGGTCCTCCTACCTCTGCCTCCAGAGAGTTGGGATTAAAGGTATGTGCCACCATGCCTGACTTCCTCTAAAATTTTTATATTTCAATAAAATTGATGTGTGAGAAAGAAGTTAGAAACAATGGAAAGAAGGAAAGAATGGAGGGAGGGAGGGTAGGAAGGAGGGAGGAAAGAAAAAAGGGAAGAGAAAGGAAAGAAGGAAAGTTTTGGACAAACCATAAGAGTCTCCTGACTTGTTTTCCTGTGATACCTTAGCTGAAGTACTGAGCATCCAGAATCCAATTCCATCATTCTTCTGTATGCAGTTTTAGCAGACGGCTATGCATTTGTAAGAAGTAATTCTAATAATTCTCAGGATCATGAGTAGTTTTTCAATTTTATAAAAGGTTACTATGCAATGTACTGGCTGTTGATTCTTTTTCCCTTTGGTATTATAATGTTAAGATTCAGATATAAGTATGGCACAAAGCTATATAGCATGTACATGTGCATGCATGCAGATAGCCCTAAATGTTTATATAAAACATGAGTCTTCCTCAATACTTACATGATTTCTAAGTGACTGTTAATTTGTAACTATATAATTTATCATGCAAATTATTTCTTAGTAAAAACTTATTGTACAAACAGGAAATATAATATACATTCTCTCTAATTTTTGTCCAAAGTTGCTACATATAAATATTATTTAAAAAGTAGGTTTTTTTATAAAAACGTTGTAGTTAGTTTAACTAGCATTGAATACAAAGCCTAATAAACATTAATACCATATACCATAATACTCATCATGCTCAGTAATTAAAATCCTTATAAGCATTAATGGACATATTTGACCTATGATTGAAACAAGTCCAGTAAACAGCTCATGTTGTTAGGTTTGTAGTATATCTAAACATTAAACTAAATTTTAAATAAATTTTATCAACCAATGTTGTTTCACTGATCACTTTGTGCACATACCATTGTGTTCTAAGCACATTATCTGGTTAATGGAATTATTAACTTATTACATTTGAATGATATTAGGCTACAGTAATCATTAAATGGAATATCTCCATGTCATCAAATAAGATAAACAAGCAGCATGACATAAAATTGACAGATAGAAAAATCATGCATTTTAATATGTCTTTGACATGTGGACTCTGAAGAAGAACCTAGAAATACTGAAAAGTTCTTTTATTTCCAAGGGTAACATTTACAATGTTGGTTTGAAATGGAAATATTTTAATGTGTGAGAAAATAGTGCTGCTTGGAAGATATTTTACACATGTGGAAGCTAAAAGCATATTTACCCCATTGGAGTTTGCCTGAAGTATTAGAATTCAGAATGTTTCAAAAATGTGTTTTGTTTCATAAACTCTATTTTACATTGAATTTGAAGTGGAAAAGTATGGCCCTATAATTAACACACATTTGTGTTTATTTTTTCATAAAAACTTTCAACTTCTAAGTATAAAAACAACCACTAAAAACTATCCTTATAATAGGGTATTTCCATTCTTCCTTAAATCTGTTCATAGCTATCTCAACAAATAGGCAAGACCCCTACCTCTACATGCTCTTTAAGGAAATTTCAAAGTTCATATCAAGTTAATTTATTTAAAAAGTGAAAAGATGTTTTTATAGTTTGGGTAAAAGTTTTTGAAGGAGATTTTCGCTTCCACTGTTTTGTATACCACTGATAACTGGTCCTTTTAACAAGGAAGAAATCTATTAAAATGTGTGTCTTTGAATCATGGCTCAACTTTCTTTTGACAAATATTCAGAGATATTTTTGTCAATAAATGTGACTTGTCGTATAGTCAGAGTCCTGCTCCCCCGCTAATGTGTTTGGCTTGTTCAGGACTCTGATGTATGTCACTGGAGTTAAATGTTTCAGCTACAGCCCAGTCTTAGGATGAATGTGCTATAATAATGCATTAATGACTATTTTATTTATCATGTTATTATGTGGTCAATTTTTAAAATGACATATTCTAACTGAGATGGTAATTTTCAAGCTAATTTGGCATGGGTCCTGGTAGAACTTTCTATTTAAGTTGCTGAAGTATCACAGGAAATAGTTCACTTCATGACACTAGAGAGAATCAGCTATCTTTCCCAAAATCAATATCACTGGTACTTAAATGATACAAATGGAGGTCAGTGTAGGGAAAAAAAAAATAAAATAGTGAAGTCTAGAATCAGCAAGAATCCTTCCTTACCTCCGAAGGATGCACTCTGGCATAAATTCACCAAAAACTGCATAAAAGATAAAGGGTGTTAGTTTGGTTTGAAAATAAGACCCAACCTTATGCTGTATACAAGAGATTTTCCTTAAATATAAGGATATGGAAAGGTTAAAATAAAACAATGGGAAAAGAAGTAGAATGATTTTGATGGGTCATCCTCATTGTCAACTTGACTGGACTTGGAATTATCTATGAGACACTCTTCTGTGTGTGCATCTTCTAAGGAACTTCCAGAGAGGTTTAACTAAGAAGGGAAGACAACATCCCAGGAGCTAGAATCCTAGATTGAATATAAAAAGGGAAAGAAGGGGAGGGGCTTGAGAGATGGCTCAGCAGCTAAGGCATTTGCCTACAAAGGCTAACCACCTCAGTTTGACTCCCCAGTACCCACGCAAAGCCAGATGTACAGTGGCACATACATGTGGCGCTCCTTTGCAGCAACTGGAGTCCCTATTATCACTATCTTCTATCTCTCTTCTTTTTTACTAATATTTATTTTTATTATTTTTATATTGACTAGAGACAAAGACAGAGAGAGGAGAATGGGTGCGCCAGGGCATCTAGCCACTGCAAACAAACTGCAGATACATGTGACACCTTGTGCATCTGGCTTACATGGGACCTGGAGAATGGAACTGGGATCCTTAGGCTTTGCAAGCAAATGCCTTAACCGTTAAGCCATCTCTCCATCCCTTCTATCTATCTTCTATCTGTCACTAAATGGAAATAAATAAAATAAATAAATTTTAAAGGAAAAAATAAAGGAAGGTCAGCTTAGTACCAGCACTGGTCACTAGCCTTTGTTCCCAGCCTACTGGACCACCCTGTAGTTTGAACGTGCCAGCCTTCATAATCAGGCTAAACCTCGCTCTCTCTCTCTGTCTCTCTGACTCATCTATACTGCCTATGGATAGATGATAGACATGTGATGAAAGATAGATAGATAGATAGATAGATAGATAGATAGATAGATAGATAGATAGATAGATACAAGATAAAAACATAGAGAGATGATTGATAAATAGATGATAGATAATAGATGTATGATAGATAGGTGATTAGTAGACAGATAGCTAATGATTGGATGATAGTCATTCTATTGATTCTTTTCTCAGGAGAACCCTAATAAAAACACTTAGGTTAGAATCAAACTATTAATCTATTGCTAAAATGAAATTATTACACTGAGTTTCACATACACTACATTTTCCATAGATAATATTACATACTAAATTGAGATTTTGGGCAAGGACATTTAACCTTTTATTTTTCATGGGAGAATTTCTCATTGCAGTGCTACCAAAGATATGACTAGAGTGAAGTAAAAGAAAATGATGTTGGAAAGAAATTTAAAATACTTTGTTTGTAATAATTTATTTTTTATTTATTTTCAAGGAGGAAGGAATATGAATGGGCACGTCAGGGCACTGCAAACACACTCCAGATGCATGCAGCATTTTGTGCATCTAGCTTTACATGAGTACTGTGACATCAAATACTTTTCAAGGGAAGCACCTTTGCCCTTAGAAGTCGAGCCATTATGTGAGCAAAAAGCAATGGGAACTAAAACATCATGATCTGTGTAAGGACAAGCTAAAGCTGGTCAGAGTCTATAAAGTGGTGTTAACTTTTGTTTGTAAAGTTCTGAAGGTGATTCAAACCCATGCTAAAATTTGTAAAGTGTTATTTAATAAGTGATGGTTGGAGATAAAAATGAAATTTAAAAAATAACCCAAAAGAAGGAAAGAAAATATTTTTAAAAGAATATGAACAGATGGGTCATGTGGGCCTGACCTACCCACATAGTGTGTTAAGCTCATGGTTTTAAATGTATTTGTATTCTATAATGGTGTAATTTTCTGTGCAATTGTTTGGTATTATTTTAAAGGAATAAAAATTAACATATCCATTTCTTGAGGGAGCATTATGTCTCCAATAATTTCAACTCATTTCAGCATTTATTAATAGGGAAAAATATAATGAGCTTATTCACTCTGCACTGTTTCTACTTCCATTTTGCTTTTTGTTCCCTCATGCACAATTGGAAACTCAGGAGTATTCACTTAGAAAAAAAAACACAGCAAATTAGAGAAATTGCAATAATGTAACCAAAACCTGCCATGGAAAAGGTTTTCACTGCAAGGTGACAGAATCATAATTTCATTATACAAACCAAGTGAAGTAAGAAGCTAGAGATAAAAAGAGAAAGCCTTTGCCTAGGTAATAAACATAAAAATGAGACACACAAATTTAGAAAAGAGCAAGGAATACACATGAGAAAGGTTCACCCACTTCTCGTATGTATGTATATATGTATATATGTATGTATATTTTCATAATTCTTAAAACTTAGAGCACAAATATATGTCCTATATTATTTTAATTTATTTTGAGTCTTCCCTTTATTCTTCTCTGTAAATATACAGAAATCAAAAGTACAACACTACTAAAAAAATCTCATTATTTCAAACAAAAAGAATTAGATTTCAAAACTGTATTTCTAATAAGAACTTTAAGATTATTTTGTAGATTTTTAAGGCAATTAAAAATATTTTTCTTAGCCAGGCATGGTGGCAGAGGTGGGAGGATTGCCATGAGTTCGAGGCTACCCTGAGACATAGTGAATTCCAGGTCAGCCTGAACTAGAGTGAGACCCTACCTCAAAAAACAAAACAACAATAAAAAAATTTTCTTCATGTTGGTAAAGGTAGCATGGTGGTTTGAATGGATGTCCCCCAGTTGATTTAGGAGCTTATTAAAAGGTTCTTATTTGGATCTCCAGCCACCTGGCTGGATAAGGTGGATGGGTCCTAGGGTCCAGCCCTAAGGTGTGGGGGTAGATTTGGAATTCTAGGCTAAAGATATGCAAAGTGATTGAGTTTTGCTTAGAGATCCTGAAATAGGTTTGCTTATGGTGCTTGTGGTGGCTTGTGTTTTTTTCTCTCTCAGCTTGGACCTGTGAAAGACGACCAGCTTCTTCTGCCACTATGGAACTTCTCCTGGATCTGTAAGCGTCAAATACATTTCCTTCCCCCATAATTGTGCCTAGTTTGGAAGTTCATCCCAGCTATGTGAGACTGTTTACTGCAGGTAGTAAGATGGTACTAATTCACAAGATAATTTACATGCCACTAACTAAGGTAGAAAAGGGTCAGTTTTATAAGAAAGTACTACAAGAAAAGTACACTGATAACAATTTCTATATATTTTCTCAGTACACAGTGTCATATTTTTCAATACATTTAAAATGGAAATGAGCAATCTATCATCCCCATGACTCACATTAGGAATGATTCAAGCTTAATACACATGTCTTATTTAATCTCATGTAACTGCAGAATACTATATTTGCCATCACTTACTTGTACAATTTACATTTGAACTATGGAAGGATTTTACATTTAAGACTATATTTTCTTTTACAATTCATCTCAATTCTAGATCTTTTGTGATTATTGAGTTCCAATTCTGGCACAAGTAGGGTTATTTTAATAATGTTGAAGAATGGATGTTTGAAACCATAGCTTGTACTGCCTCACAGGTCTAGGGTCTGGAAGCCAGATCTGTTAGGCCTTCTGTGATAAGCAAACAAGCCCATGTTTCTCTCTTGGATTTATGGTGTTTTCTCTTCATATGTATGGCTTGACCTCATCCTTCACTTTTACCTGAGCTCTCCCTCTGTGTAGCTGCCTTTAAAAAATTTTTAAATATTTTATTTGTTTACTTATTTTGACAGTGAGAAAGGGACAGATAGAGATTGGGTGTGCAAGGGCCTCCAGCCACAGCAAACAAAGTATAGATGCCTGTGCCACCTAGTGGATCTGGCTTATGTGGGTACTGGAGAATAACTTAGGTCCTTAGGCTTTGTAGGCAAGTGCCTTAACTGCTAAACCATCTCTCCAACTCATAGCTACTCATTTTAAAAATGGATTAGTCATGTGGGATTTGAGCTTCACATGTTCACATATTTATATGTGGTACTTCTGGTTAAGATGGCAGCATAGGAATCACACAAAAACAGGCTAGGGGAGAAAAAGCAAAAAGCAAAATACAGTCTTCTACTAAAAAGTGAGATGTATAGTAAATTATCAACCACAGCAGTGAAGTAGGAGAAATCCAGAGTGTCTAGACCTACAGAAGTAGGCAGAAGCAGATCAAGCAGCAGCGGCGAGTCCCACGTGGCCACAGCTGCCAGGCTCAGCCTGAGCCACAGGGAAAAAAAAACATGAAGGGATTTTCACTCACACCAGCCTCCTTACAAACTCAAGGAACATGGAAGGAGGACAGCAGAAACCAACGGAGAAGCTTGTAAGGAAGAAGTTATTGAGGACCAGCAGGTGGACTTTAGCCTCCATCCACAGCCTCCCCTCCTCCTACTGCCAGCACAAGCATCAGCAAGCATCAAAAACTTGGAGAATGGAGCTCACCTACATAGCACCTGGCACAATCAGAGCAGCAACCCAAAGACCCAGCCAGCCTACCTGATCCCACAGCACATCAAAGAGGGACCAAGCAGCCATGCAGCATAGCTGAGACCAAAGCCATTCCAAATGGTAACTGGTATTATACCATGTCAATAAGCCTGGTATATAGGCTAATTGCACCATCCATGTCATGAAAGACATCCCTTGTTCTTAGATTGGAAGAATCAATATTGTGAAAATGGCGATCCTACCAAAAGCAATCTACACATTTAATGCAATCCCCATCAAAATTCCAACAGCATTCTTCACAGAAATTGAACAAACAATGCAAAAATTGATTTGGAAGCACAAAAAGAAAAAGCCTTGGATATCTAAAACAATTTTGAGCAACAAAAATAAGACTGGTGGTATCATCATACCTGATTTTAACCTACATTACAGAGCCATAGTAACAAAAACAGCATGGTACTGGCAAAAAAACAGACATGTAGATCAATGGAACAGAATAGAGGACTCTGATGTGAGTCCAGGTCGCTACAGCCACCTGATCTCTGACAAAAATGCCAATAATACTCATTGGAGAAAAGACAGCCTCTTCAGCAAATGGTGCTGTGAAAACTGGATATGTATCTGTAGAAGGATGAAAATAGATCCTTGTCTCTCTCCATGCACAAGAATCAAGTCAAAATGGATCAAAGACCTTAATATCAGACCTGAAACTCTGAAACTGCTAGAGGAAAAAGTAGGGGAAACCCGTCAACATATTGGTCCTGGCAAACACTTTCTGACTATAACCCTAATTGCTCAGAAAATAAAAACACACATCAGGGCTGGAGAGATGGCTTAGTGGTTAAGGCGCCTGCCTGCTAAGCCTAAGAACGCTGGTTCCAATCTCCAGCGATTCCAATCTCCAGGTCCCACGTTTATCCAGATGCAAAGTGACACAAGGGCACAATGCCTCACTTGACCACAAGGGGGCGAATGCATCTGGGCATCTGGGTTTCATTTGCAGCAGCTGAGGCTGCTGACACGCCCATCTCGATCTGTCTTCCTCTCCCTGTCTCTCTGTGTGTGTCTCTCTCTCTCTCAAAAAAAAAAAAAAAAAAAAAAGATCAGATCAGTTGCTGGGACCTCATGAAATTACAAAGCTTTTGTACACTGTGAATAGAGCAAAGAGGCAACCTACAGAATGGGAGAAAATCTTTGCCAGTTATATATCTGACAGAGACTTAATATCTAGGATATACAAAGAACTCAAAAAATTAAATAATAAGAAATAAAACAACTCAATTAAAAATGGGCTAAGGATCTAAATAGAGAGTTCTCAGAAGAAGAAATATAGATGGCATATAAACCTTGAGATTCCATCTCACTCCTGTCAGATTGGCTACCATCATGAAAACAAATGACCACAAATGCTGGCGAGGATACGGAAAAAAAGGAATCCTTCTACACTGTTGGTGGGAATATAATCTGGTCCAGCCACTGTGGAAATCAGTGTGGAGGTTCCTGAGACAGCTCAAAATAGATCTACCATATGACCCATCTGTACCACTCCCAGGCATATATCCTAAGGACTTGTCTCACTACCTTAAGATACTTGCTCAACCATGTTTATTGCCGCTTTAGTCACAATAGCTAGGAAATGGAACCAGCCTAGATGTCCCTCCACTGATGAGTGGATAATGTAGATGTGTCACATTTACACAATGTAGTTCTACTCAGTGGTAAAGAAAAATGAAGTCACGAAATTTGCTGGAAAATGGATGGATCTGGAAAGGATTATACTTAGCAAGGTAACCCAGGCCCAGAAAGCCAAACATCACATGTTCTCTCTCTTATGTGGATCCTAGCTACAAATGATTAGACTTCTATGTGACTAAAAATAAGACTCAGTAGCAGAAACCAGTAAGCTAGAAAGGGGACATAAAGGGAATAGAAAGGGAGGGAGAGTGGACCTAATAGGATGGTACTGTATGTATGTAAGTAGAAGAACAGATTAATGGGGGTGAAAAGGCCTAAGTGAGGTCAGGGGAAGACAGTGAGTAAAGGAAATATGGAGGGAGGGCTTATCAAAATCTAAGAGGACATAAATAAGTTATATGGAAACCTACTTTTCTGGGCAATGGAACACTCAGAAGTCATAGATTGTTGCTAGAAAAATTTCAGTGCCAGGGATGGGATACCTTCCAGTGAGTTGTTGGCCAAGGAGGTCACAGATACCACCAAACATTATAGGCCATTGCCGAGGCCCTTGGTTTCCCACCAGGAATAGATGGTAAGACCCTATTGCTGAAGCCTCCACATACTTGGGCTGCAAGGTCACTGAGAAATCCTGCTGGAGCTGAGCTGAAAGCGTCCTCTATGTGCACCAGCTGTCAGAATGCTGGAAAAAGCTATGCTGCATGCAGTTTAATGGGAGAGAGAAAACACCAGTGAAGGTACTCAACAGTGAACACTGCAAGCTTTAAATTTGGCCAGCCAGGCCAAATGAGGCAACGGGTGTAATAGTGGCATTTCTGTTATGGGGAAACCAACCACTCTCTAATTAGACTGGAGGCCTGCTCCATGGGAGGGAATGCATTCCCTCCCTGATACTGAAAACCTACAACAGGGGTAGTCATGAGCCCTAGGAGTATAATGTCTGTAGGTATCTGGCTACATGTATATACTATGCTCACCAAACTGCCCAGTAAGCACTTCTTTTAATGTCCACACCCATATATTAATGCTACTTTTATTTTCGGTTAGAGAAGCTTCTCTTTTCAGATGGTGGCAACCTTGGGATTACTCAGAAGGTACCAAGGTATTGAGAAGTAGGGACAGAGAAGTTCTCAGCACTAAAACATCTCAAACACACCTTCCAATGTTTCCATTGTGGAAGAGGGGGTGGAAAGAATGTAAGAGTCAAAGAAAGAGTAGGACTCCTTATAGAAACAAAATGGCCTGGATATTCATGATATCACAGTGCCTAACACTACCTACACAAGATCCTCATAATAGGAGGAAAAGATCATGACATCAAAATGAAAAGAGAAACTGATTGAGAGGGGGAGCAGATATGATGAAGAGTGGTGTTTAAAAGGGGAGAGTGGGGGGAGGGAGGGAAGTACCATGGGATATTGTCTACAATTAAGGAAGTTGTCAATAAAAATAAATTAAAAAATAAAAATAAAAAATGAAATTACAGAAAGGGATTTGTCATGTGGAATTTGAGCTTCATTCAAAAAGATTTCATCTTAACTAATTATGTATATTATGACATCATTTGCAAATAAGCTCACATGTTGAAATGCTAGGGGCAAAAACTTCCATATGTGTGTGTGTGTGTGTGTGTGTGTGTGTGTATACAATTCAACCCTATAAAGTCATAATCTCTTTTTCTGATACTTTTTATTTTTGAGGCAAGCCCAATAGACTGGCCCTTTTATTATGAGAGAGAGAGAATTAGCATGCTAGGACCTCCTTGTACTGTAATCAAACTCCAGATGCATGTGCCACCTTGTGCACAGGTGTAACCTTGCACATGAGTCATCTTGTGTGTCTGGCTTATGTGGGATCTGGTGAGTCAAGCACTGGTCTTAAAGCTTTGCAGGCAAGTGCCTTAACTGATAAGTCATCTCTGCAACTCTTTTTCTGATACTTTTTGAATGCTCTTCTTTATGTTTGAATAAAATTCAATTTACAACCAGGTCAAAAATATATATTCAATCTTCAAATACCACCATTTTATCTTTATATTCTGTTCATAAATCTTTTATTTAATTATTCTACAAAATAGTGATGAATAGCTTCACACTCCTCATATTTTCTGCCTAAAACCCTCTCACTACCACCATCTTCTTGCTTTCCTGAAACCATTTTATCCTCTAGATACATATAAGTTACCTCCTCAGCTAAATGTTCCTTGTGATTTTGCACTTGTATTCACATTGTCCTGTGGTCTCTTTCTTTAAATGTTGCTCAAACTGCCATTTATTTTTATGGCTTTTCTTCCATAAACAAATTGTTTGGGGGTAAAAAGATTGCACAGTGGTTAAAGGTGCTCACTTACAAAGCCAAAAGACTTGGGTTCAATTTCCCAGTAACTACAAAAAGCCAGATGCACAGGCCCTGCTGTGCCCATTCAAATTCATTCTCTGTATCATCCATCTGTCTATCTATCTATCTATCTATCTATCTATCTATCTATCTATCTATCTATCATCTATCTATCATCTATCAATCATTTATCTATCTAATCTATCTCTTCCTCTCTCTTCTTTCAAATAAATAAATAATTAATTTAAAAATGTTTCAAAGCAGAAAAATCTGTTTATTCAGTGATGTAGTTTTATTGTGCGACAACATTTCACTTGCCTGATTCCCCAGTCCTCAAAAATTCATTGCATAAATAAGCCTAGATATCTATAAACCATTGAGTTGTATAATAAAGTTATTTAGCCAGTTAGTAATTTAAACAATACTACCATAATCACATAGATAATTCTCACTTTTGTTCCACAGTTTTTAATTTTTTTAAAAATATTTATTTATTTGCAAGTAGAGAGAGAGAGAGAGAGAGAAGAGAGGCAGACACAGAGAGAATGGGCACATCAGGGCCTCTAGCCACTGCAAATGAACTCCAGATGCTTGTGCCCCTTGTGTATCTTGTTTACATGGGTCTGTCCTGGAGAATCGAACTGACATCCTTTGCCTTTGCAGGCAAATATCTTAACTGCTAAGCCATTTATCCAGCCCTTGTTCCACACTTTTTAAAATTTAAATGACAATAATCAAAGTCAATGACATACATTTCTCTAGTCTACCAGAAGAATAATATTGAAAATCAAATGCAGAGGAAATTAAGGTAAACATAGTTTGTTATAAGTGAACCAGTGTTGACTCACGGGGTCTACTGTTGTTATTTCCAATGCTTATGAAAAGGATCAAATTAGCCAGGTGTGGTAGCACATGCCTTTACTCCCAGCACTTGGGAGGCAAAGGTTGGAAGATAGCCATGCATTTGAGGCTGCCCTGAGACTCCATAGTAAATTCCAGGTTAACTTGGGCTAGAGCGACACCCTTCCTCAAAAACAAGACAAAACAAAACAAAACAAAAACAAAAACAACAAAAAGAAAGAAAGAAAGAAAAGGATCAAATTGAGTAATCACAGAAATTAATGTCTCATCTAGGTTCAATTTCCCATTCTTTATTTTAGAGTGTATAGTTGAGTCTATGTTTCAAATTTTGCATTTCAAATTTTTATGGATTTTGAGTGTAAAATAGTTTCAAGATAATTGTAAATTAGTTGTCATACTCAATTATGTACAGTATAATTATTTATTCATCTAATTTAAGTGTTACATTGTTCTCCATGAAAGCCTTATTGATATCTTTAGAGGAAAAACCAAAGCCAATACTTGTATCTGTTCCTTTCATTGCTGGCACATGCTCATACACAGATAGGTCAAACAGCCTCTGGCAGCCTGTCCTCTGTCTGTGTCTTGGATTCCCTATGATTCAGTTACCATCACCTTTCTGCTATCCTTTGCTTATGCCGAAGGTGTTCTCCCTAGGAGTCACTGCCCTTATTCTTTCCCCTGTGACACACAGTCTTTCCAAATAGCTAGAGTTTAGAGATGTCTGTGGATGCAATGTTCGTAGGGAGGCCTCCTTGGTGCTACTCGCTAAGGTGGCTTCTTCTACCTTGATTTTCTTCATCATAGTCATCACCAGGTACCAGATGGTGTGTTTACCTGCTTAAACAGGGTTGCTTCCAACTAGATGGAAAATTTTAAGTTGAGTTGCTGTGGTGTTCACTCATCCGGGAGCAGTACCCAGCATGCCACACTGTGGCTTCAATGCACTTTCCTTGAGTACATATCTGAAAGAAAAATTAATAAATAAGTCAGTGGATGCTTCTACAATTTCATTGCTGTTGCACAGTATTTAGATTTCTAACTTAAATAATTTCTCTGCCCTGCAAACAAACACCAGATGCATGTGCCACCTTGTGCATCTGGCTTATGTGGGTCCTGGGGAATCGAACCAAGGTCCTTTGGCTTTGCAGGCAAGTGCCTTAATGACTAAGCCATCTCTCCAGCCCTAATGTAAATAACTAATCAAACTATTAAAACATAACAATTATAGCCTGCTTACATAGCAGCAACATTTTAAATGTGCTTTTAATGCTTTTACCTTTCATTATATATCACTTGTAATTCACCATAATTCACTGTTTGTTTCTTATCCTATTATTGGTGGATCATTTCCTGCATCAGATTATGCTGGCTATAGGCTTCAAAATAACTCTGATTCAATGTCTTTTAGGAAACCACTGGATTCTGGTACTGTGGTAATTTACAAATACCTTTTACAAATGCTAAATTAATATCACTACATTATCTATGAGAGCTGTCAGCTAGGACAGCAATAGGGAATTTATTTCCCCATCTTGCCATAGCTTCTGAAAACTTTATTAACTGGTAGAATGTGTTTGAGACAAAAGTGAATTAATTTTTGAATGCTTATTTTTTTCATATTTCCCATTCTTAAATGGGCTTTATACACATAGAGCTTTCAATTATATCCCTATTATGTGGGTACAAAATGTGGTTTCTTATATACAGACTCATCCTAATATGATTTTAATAGCTTTACAGAGCCTATTAAATCAAGGAAAATCATTTTTCTTCATTCCCAGTTCTCTTTTTTTATTAAATAACACTCAAAAGACCTAAAGAAAATAATATCTAGATTATGCTGAAATAAAAACACTATTAAATATATCATTACAGCTTTTGTGCATTAAAACATTTAATGAACATAAAAACTTGATTGCCTAAGTGTAAATGAATCAGAACAGCTGAAATTAAGTTACTCTTTTCATGATTTGAGAATTATTCCATTATAATTGGAAACATAAATATCCTTCCAAAAGTCTATCATTAAACAGAACATAGATTATCAGTAAAGTCCTTTCCTATGAGTGTTTCTATTTTCAGGATCCAAAGTAATATATTTTAGAAACTTTATTGTAAGATATCAAGTAACTTTGAATTAGGGTAACTTTTCATGAGTCAATGTGTTGTACTCAAAAAATTTCTTGTCACTTTACAACAAGCCCATACTACCAGTATATGATGTTACCTATAGTGATACGTCCATTCTGCAGTTTGCTAATAGACTCCAATTTCAGTTAATATTTTACTTGAAGAAACTAGCCTCAATTTATTATAAAAGAAGATTTCATTGGCCTCAATATCCATGACCTAGCAGTGCCTAGCAATACCTCCGCAAGACCCTCAAAATAGAAGAAAAAGATGATGACATCAAATTAAAAGAGAGACTAATGGAGAGAGGGAGGGGATAATATGGAGACTGGAGTTCTAAAGTGGAATGGGGGAGGGGAGGGAAATATCAGGTGGGTTTTTTTGTATGTAAGTATAAAAGTTGTCAATAAAAATAATAATTTAAAAAAATAATTGAAAAAGAAGATTTCATTCACTAAAAATGTTATATATGCTAATATATATGCTAATAATATTAATTGTACCATTTGCATTTAATCCTCTTTCTTAAAATTGTCAGCTGTAATTACATCAGAAATGATTATTAGTGTTTTAGGTTTAAATACTCTCTCCAGTCCAATCAGTTTAAGAAGTTTTGGCAGGATTGAAATAGAACTTGTAAATTTGACCAAATGAGGGTGATGTGCATATTTGAGCTCACCAGGCACTGTTCTATGGTTTCTCCCCTCTCCCCTGTGTGTAGCTCTATAAAAACGTCTCTAAAGCTTCTGACCTCTTTATTAAGTTGGTATTTATTCTAAGATATAAAAACAATTAAAATGGAATATTCCATTGACAGCTGTAATTGAAGTTTCAGAGTATTGAAAGTTATGACACACATCCTTACCAAAGTTAAGATCCTATTTTTAATTTTCATAACAGCTTTATTTCCTCAAACCCTCTATACTTGATAAATGCAATGTTGGACAATTTATAAATATTTTATGAATAACTATAAAAAGTGAATGAGATTCTCAGCACAATGGTTTAAATATTAAATATTAAAAATTGAATAATGTTTAAGGAGATGGAAATGCTAATTAGTCTGTTTTGATCTTTATACAAGGAATGCTTGCACTGAATTATCACACTTTACACCGAAATAGGTGTGATTAATAAATGATTTTGAAAAAATAATGCAATATAGAAACAAGAAAACTAAGTATAAATTCAAAGCTTACAGAAATTTTATATATATTTTTTCTTTGTATTCTCACGTGTTGAATTATAGCCAGATTTTAATCTGGAGTTTATCCAGATAATTTTTTTTTTTTTTTTTTTTTTTGTTTGTTTTTATTTCTTATGTTCCAATGGAATCTTGAACTGTAGCTGAAAAATGTGTCTGGCCACACTAATATCTGAAGAAGCCTTGCTTTCCTTTTATGGAATACATGGCATTACTTACTCAACGTTTAACCAACTTTTCCTTAAACCCTGACTTTTCTTTCCAGTGTAGAGATTTGAAAGTGCATAAGCAGTCATGTAAAATTGAAAATTAAAGGTGAAAAAATAAAGGAATAAGTGAATGTTCTACCAAAAAAATGGAGGCATTATCATCTCAAGGATGTATAGTTTGGTTCAAGAGAAAAATATCCTAAATTAATATTTGTTATTCTTATGGAATTATAAATCATTAAATTTTAACAGGTGTAATTTCCTATGTTGATCTTTTCATTTTTATATGCAAAGAAACCGAGGAATTATTTTTCTCATTTTTTCACAGCTGTTATTAGAAAATGACCAACATATGTCTAACCAACTTGTGGTCTAAGTTACTCAACAGCAAACAATCTGATGTGATGCTCACACAAGTGCAGTAGTGGCACACAGCCATGGTGGCTTACCAACTGCTCTAAATTTGGCTAATGGATCTGCTCAGTGGAATGGAACCCATACCTGGAAATGGAAAACAAGTCAGAACCATATCTAAAAATGATCCCGCTCTCCAATGTCAAGCTCTCACCAATACTGGGATACAAGAGGGCCTACACCTATTAAATTCTCTCTAAAATAATAATGGTTATCCATGTATCTTGCACTGATCTCACTCTCCATTGGAGAACATGCTTCTCCCTTTCAGATGGATGCAGATCCTAAGGAAAGAATCAGCCCGTCGCACCACAACAGGGCAGCAGATGAAGACATCGAGTTATAGGGGAAATGAGCAAGAGTGCTGCTTGATTGGTGAACCTGGTACCAGCACAAGGGCAAAGGAGATAGACACAAAGAATTCTTAACCCCTAACAAATCAGACATCCAGAGACACAGAGACTCACAAAACTTCGTCATTGAAATAGACCTAAAATGAACCCAACATGGCTCAGGGAAACTCGCCGAAGAGGGGGCAGAAAGATTGTTAGAGCCATGACTTGGGTCATTATGCACAGAGTCAATGCCTCTTCTGCATAACTGATGGCTACCCCCATAAGGCAAGACCCACACTACCCAGAGGGCAAAGACAGGGAGAAGGCTAACGATGTATATCATGGCTGTATATATACTATATACATAACTAATAAAAATATATTAAAAATAAAATTAAATTAAAGAGAAAAATAGATTTTACATGCAGGACACTGCAAGATGTTCATGATAAAATGTATCTTACCATCCTCTCTTGTCAGAATGCAATTAACGTCCTTGAACAGGAGACTGTCAGCTTTTGTTTAACAGGGAATTAAAATCTAAAATCATGCTCTCTGATTTTTTATAGTAAGATGTTCTTCCCATAAACTACACTAAATTTCATTTAGATCTGCCAGCAAATGTGCTTCCTCCTGACAGCCATTGATCCTCTTTCTAAAATGGTCTTAGCCTTTGGGACTGAGAATTCCCTGACACTAGCTACTTGTTCAGATGTTTGTTTTCAATACCTTAAAGAAAGTTATTCCTTCAGGTTCACCTCAGCTTTCTACAGAACTTTTTAGACTAGACCAGATGCAAAGATAATGGCTTTCAGGCTGTCACAATAAACAATATGGCAATATGACAGACAATGGAAACAGTGCAGAAAGTCAAGAATGATGTATCAAGATCTGCAGTACCAAGAACTCTGGAAAATTTTTGTTCCCATTCAAACTCCACTTTGCAAAATCCTCCCATCACACATACACCACTACTGAGTCTTCATGAGATTAAGTTCACCTCAGTCTTCACTGAGTATATCGAGGAGAAAATTCAAAGGAGGATGTCATCAGCTGGTTGATTCTCTGACTGTTCACCAGTTAGCTGGAATCTTTTTAGGAAATAAGGGATGCTTGCAACTAGTGGTAAAAATTGTATCTATAGGTTTGGCCCTAAAAGCAAGTGAACAAATTCTGTAAGAATAGCCAAAAGCCCATAGATAACTTTCTTTGTTCTTCCTCTATTACAACTAAGGAGTATATCCCTGAAAAACAGCAATAAATATGTCTTACAAAAAATAATACATCCATATAATTAAAGGGCTTGGTGTGCTTTTTGAACTAGCTGTTGAAATGATATCTGGCTTGCATAGCCAGCTATCCCAAGGGTCTAAATGGATAGCTATTCAAACATATGTGGAACAGGATTCCAGTCTTGTCTCCTCCCTGCAGATGACATTAATGCCTACACAGTACCTCAGCAGAACATAATTAGATGTAATCCTTTAAACAAACATCAGTATGTGAGTGGGTGCTAGACAAGTGTGCATTTACAAGTAAAATAAATCTGTCTACCACTTAGTTGGTACCATTTTCAGAGACATCAAGATGAGGCCATTATTCTACAGGTGACTCATTCTGGGCATTGTATCATTTATGTAAAAGAGATGGCACGTTCCCTTAACAGCACGTCTGGTAGGTGTGGATAGCTTTCAGCTGACAAAACTTTTACAATACATTTGAGATGGTCTGTGGGAACAGGATTTGTGTCTCTTGGAGGCTGTAACAGAGCATCTGCTTTGCTCTTTGCCTGCCTTTTACATTTTGCTTTTTTTCTCAGGTGTGGGAGTCTCAATAAACCAATCATAATGATTCCCAGTAGATTATTTAGAAGTATTCCATGTGGTCTGTAAATTCTTGATTTTGTTGATAGTCTTTATTTGTATAAAAACATCACATTTCACCCATCAGTCACAGAGCCAAATAAGGTTAGTATTACTAAGGCAGCAATTTTAGTTAATTAAGGTAAGATTTAGGAATTACTATAATATTAATGTAAGGAAATTCTGGGGTTTTTATCCTCTTAAAATTGCATACAAAAAAAAATTGCATATAAACCACAATGAGTGACCTTTCATAATGTTTTGTCATTGGATTTGTAACTTCCCTAGTGTTCCAAGACTGTTAATTCAATACAGGTCAGATAAAATGGGTTAGTAGCAAATACACCGTATAGCATAATATCCAATAATAGAGACATTCTGGGACCACGGCTCCTGTTTTGAAGATATTAAAATGAGAAGTATGTTTGAAAAAAGTTCCAGTTGCATGACAGTTCAGTCATGAACCTAGGAGACATAGTTAGTGAAAATTTCCAATAGAAGTGTCAAGTGGAGCCGGGCATGTTGGCGCATGCCTTTAATCCCAGTACTTGGGAGGAAGAGGTAGGAGGATTGCTGTGAGTTCTAGGCCATACTGAGACTACATAGTGAATTCCAGGTGATCCTGAGCTAGAGTGAGACCCTACCTCGAACAACAAAACAAAACAAAAAAAGAAAGAGAGAGAGAGAGACGTGTTAGGTGATCAGCACAGGAACTAAAGGGACTTAGGCTACATTTGGAAAAAGAAAGAGGATAATTATGATTTTCCTGGATGCAATAACAATCACAAACATGCTTTCAGTTCTTTTTAAGTGACAAATACTACAACATTTATTGTGTTTTTAAAAAAATTAAACTGTGTGTTCTCCTGTAACTCCTTTCATTATTAAAGAAACTGAGGTGATAATAGGTGGAATCAGTTGCTTACAAACATTACCAATTGGACCAAATTTGGATTATTGGAGTTATTTGGAATATCATTTGAAAAGGAACATTATAGAAGGTGAATATATGTTCAGGATGGTGAGATATCTATAAACAAAACACTCAATGAACATGCTTAATTGTTTATGGCCCACTCCATTCATTGGATGATACAGGTCCAAAATAGTCTAATATAAGATTGTATCTTAAGAACAACACAACATGAGTTGTGGGAGTAGATATGCATTATGTTTCCTGATAGACATAATAAAGTCGAATTTTCTTACATAGACTATACTATAGAATGTAAGCTTTCTGAAATCATTTCAGAAATGTTCTACAGAAGATTAAATTTATTTTATATTTCCATGTTAGAACCAGATATAAGATGTTAAGACAATTATAATTTTAAAATGTACTAGTCATTTCTGCTCCAAATTAAGCAGATAGAGAGAGAAGTATTTATTTTATATCATGAGATAAACCAACACTGTGATTTCCAAATAATAGCAGATATATGAGATGTCAAAGCTGTCTCTAGACTGATACCTAATTGTCACTTGCATTTTGGGAAAGGAAACTAGAAGATAGTGTCTGAAAAATTTAAAATTTTTTTTTTAGGAATGGGGAGATCACAAACGAGACTCAAAGATATTATCTGTAAACTTCACATGTTTTAGGAATAGTTTGATTATGTTAGGACTACTTTTATTATTACTATGTCATAATTTACCAGTTTTTCCAGCAGCATCAGGAAACAAAGATAAGGAAATAGGTTATTTAACATTATGACATCAGCCATTTTTAAGTAAAAGGTCAATTTTAATATAGTGTTCAAATATGTCAAACATGAATTCAACTAATTAAATTGTTCAGTGTATATAATGATTAGAACAATAAATCTAAATCTATTTGCTATCTATATGGATAGTAAAAGTTCTAATAAATAGAATCTTGGACATTCTGGTTAAATATGAAATAAACACATGTACATATAAATCAATAGAGATAATATGTTTTAGAACATCATATAGCTTAGATACCATACGTAACATTTATACTTTCCTGAAGTATGTAGGTACTGAAAACCAAAATTAAAATAAGCATTGTTAAAATTTGATATGCAGTGTTCATAATCAACAAAAATGTTGTGATATGCTTTTTGAACATAATTTGTGAATTGAGAACATGAGTGGGGAACAAGAGGTGATAAGAAGTTGAGGGACAAAAATTAAATATATTATGAAAGTTGAGCATAGCCTACAGTGGGAGGAAGGGCAAAGGGGAAGACATAAAAGGAAGGAAGGGAAACAAAACACATTTCCTTTAAAAATGCCATAATTAAACAGAAGTCTTTGCATACCAATAAAATATGTTAATTTTATGAAAGTTAATCAGGGTTTGTGAACAGGTTTAATAGGAAGTTTAATATTTGGGGGCTGGAGATATGGCTTAGCAGTTAAGGTGTTTGCCTGCAAAGCCAAAGGAACCAGATTTGGTTCCCCAAGACCTACGTAAGCCAGGTACACAGGATGTTGCATGTGTCTAGAATTCATTTACAGTGACTGAAGGCCCTGGCATGCATATTCTCTATCTACCTGCCTCTCTCTCTTTCTCTCTCTCTTTTCATCTGTGGTTCCTAATTTGTATTTTCCCAAAATGCTGACACACCTAATAAAAATCTCAAGGACTGGACAATAGGGATGGTGGGGTGGGAGGGCAGGGAAAGGGTGGGGGGAAGACAAAAAACTGGACCCAAAAACAAAAAAAAATGGAAATGGTATCATAATATTCTATATCCTCAAAGATATACCAAAAGGTCGAACCTGCATCCAGTGCTTGGAGAGAACACCTGAATCACAGGGGCCTGGAGAGGGTATGATGAAGACTGACTTCAGTCTTCTCCTGTTTCTCTCTCTTCTCTCTCTTTCTCTTTCATATTACCTGTACTTTTTCTTCCTTCTTTTCCCTTGGCACTGACCTGTAACTCCCAATACCAGTATGTGGTTAACATATACAATGAGCTACTGATCAGTGAGACCTACAAGGTTTCCCAAAAGAAGACAGATTTTTTTTTTTTTTTTGGTTTTTTTGAGGAGGGTCTCACCGGCTCAGGCTGACCTGGAATTCACTATGTAGTCTCAGGGTGGCCTCGAACTCTCGGTGATCCTGCTACTTCTGCCTCCCGAGTGCTGGGATTAAAGCGTGCACCACCACGCCCAGCTAAGAAGACAGATTTCTATCAGAATACTTGATGACCCAACAAAGGTTATTGTTAAGACCCTACTGCTGAAGACACCATATGCTGTTCGGAGGGAATATGGAGAGACCTGGATGGAATCTAGAAAAGAGTCAGTACTCAGATAGTTAGCTTGTCTAATGCCAGAAGGCCCTACATAAGTGACTGGGGGAAAACGACGAACATCTGTCTAAACAACTCATGGTCTAAGCTACTCAGCAGCAAACAAACTGAGGTGATGCTCATACAAGTGCAGTAGTGGCAAACAGCCATGGCTGGTTACCCACTGCTCTTGATTTGGCTAACAGATCCGCTCAGGGGAATGGAGCCCATACGTACAAACAGGAAACAAGTCAGAACCATATCCAAAAATGAGCCGGCTCTCCAAAATCAAGCTCCCACCAATAGTGGGATCCAAGAGGGCCTACACCTATTCAATTCTCTCTAAAATAATAATGGTTATCCATGTATCTGACACTGACCTCATACTCAATTGGAGAATCTGCTTCTCTCTTTCAGATGGGCACAGACCCTGAGGAGAAAATCGGCCCATCACACCTCAACAGGGCAACAGCTGAAGCATAGAGTTATAGGGGAAATGAGCAAGAGTGCTGCTTTATCAGTGAACCTGGTACCAGCACAAGGGCAAAGGAGATAGACACAAAGAACACTCAACCCTTAACAAATCATATATCCAGAGACACAGAGACTCACAAAACCTCTTCACTTAAATAGACCTAAAATGAACCCAACATGACTCAGGGAAATTCGCGGAAGAGGGGGCAACAAGATTGTTACAGCCATGAGTTGGGTCATTATGTACAGAGTCATTGCCTCTCCTGTATAACTGATGGCTACCTCTATAAGGGAAGACCCACATTACCCATGGGGGAAGGGCAGGAAGAAAGCTAATGATGATACCATCATGGCTGTATGTATACTATATACATAACTAATAAAAATATATTTAATTTTTTTACTTAAAAAAAATTTTAAAGTTTAATGTTTTCAAAAAGAGACAAGATTCCAAATAGGAATTAGTAATACAAGTTACAGGAAAATTTAATAAAATATCTTAGTCTATTCAGGATGATTTAACAAAATACTATAAGCATAGTAGTTTATAAAAGACAGAATTGTGCTTGTTACAATTTTGGAAGTTAGGAACTTTGGGATAAAGGCAGGAACATCATCACAGGCCTTTGTGGGTTATAGATGATTCCTTCTGGCTATGTTGCTGTCATTACACACAAGGAGTTCGGAGGCAATGGTGTATACTTACATTTTCAGGACTGTGAATTTAGACTGAGAAAATAGTTTCTCAGAATATGTGGTCCTCTTAAATACAATGGTCCACCAACAACCTCCATCAGGGATATATCAGATCTTAATTTTTTTTTTTTTTTGCTAATTCAAATGCAATGGTAACGAAAAAGCAGCACATTATGTATTCCTATATGGCCTAACTCTTGTTATCTGAAGAGCTATTATCTCCTCATTTAAAGTTAGTGTGAACCTTTCATTTTCAAAAACAACCTTATTAAATAAATTTAACCAGGTTGGAAAGATGGCTTAGTTATTAAGGCATTTACCTGCAAAGCCAAAAGATCTCAGTTTGAGTCCCCAGGACCCACATAAGCCAGATGTGCAAAGGGGCGCACACATCTGGAGTTCATTTGCAGTGGCTAGAGACCTTGGCTATGCCCAGTCTCACCCTCTCTCTCTCTCTCTCTCCCCCTCCCTCTTTCTCTCTCGCTTTTTCAAATAAATAATGAAATAAATAAAATTTTAAAAAATTTAACTGTGCTTCCCCACTATAGGGACCACATATACCAAAAGCATAAGTAATTTTTTGGCAACCTTATATAAACACATGTTTATTGAGGCTCCACACTTAAATAGGATGTTCCTCCAAACCAAGAGAAATTTGTCTTAGTCAAGGGCAAGTGAGAAATGGTGCTTTATTGAAAAAATAAAATAAGATGTATATGAATATGGAAAAACATAGAATCAGTAAAAGTGGAAATTAAAGTCCAAATGTAAAGGTAGCTTTTTACTAGTTAAAGAATATAAAATGCACTACAATTCCCCAAAGACGGTATTACAGTTTATTTTATTTCTTGAAATGCTTATAGAAAAGTCCTTTGCCTTTAAAAGTATGATGCAGAATAAAATATTCATTTTCCCAAAAGATTGAATTTAACCCTAAAGTTAACAAAAGGAAGTATTTAGCTCATTGTCAACAAAATCTATGTAACTTCTATTGTAAGAAACATTTTCAATTTTGAGGTAGAAAAGAGCAAGAGAGAGTCTGAGGGAATTTTATAATGTCACCAGTAAAATATCCTTGATCCTTGATCAATAATACTATATCATTTTTAGATATGTTGGCAAAACTATTCATTAACAGTTTTGATCATATATTATAGTCAAAACATTTATTTCATTCCTAACAAAAATTTGAATGCAGAGCCTTCTGAACCCATGCCTGTTTTTTTTTTTTTTTTTTTGGCCTGATATTCTAAGACCTGCAACTGCTTTTCATAAAGATTGAAAAAGGAATGGGTAGGAAATCCTTCTGCTGCTAGAGTAGCATAGCTTAAATGGGATTCATCTCTTTTCTGGTTTAAATGTCCAAATATTCGATCCCTGTATAGTTTATGCTAACCCACACTAAGGGATTATCAAGGCAAGGACACATAATACCCCCTGACTCTTTGAAATACCAGTGTTACAAGGTCCCATCTGAGATTTACAAAGGCAAATGAGAAATCGGTACCTTTGTCAGTTGTTATGGATTATGGTCAAGTTATACGTGGCCATTATTTGAAAGTCAAGCGTTGTTTTAGAAGGTGAGATCCAAGAATCATTCTTTTTGGGTGATTTTAAGAAAATACTATTTTTAAGGACAATAAAAGTTAATTTTTTTCTATTTCTAAAGCAATAAGCTCTAAAATTCCCTATATCATGCTATGGACTTAGCTCAGTGGGTGAAGTGCTTGCTGTGCAAGCATGCAGACTTGAGCTTATGTCCCCAACACCTATGTAACATGCCAACTTTGTGTTTGCACCTGTCACCCCAATGGTGGGGAGGCAGAGACAGGATGATAACCAAGGCTTACTGGGTAGCTTGCTAGCTAAATCACCAATCTGTCTCAAAAAATAATGTGAAGAACAAATGAGGATATCCAACTTCAGTTTCTGGCTATATATATCATATATATATATATATGATATATATATATAGTCAGTCTCATCTATTCTTACAGTAGCAATGTAACATTCACATAATTGAATATAAAGCAGATAATTCTATAATGGATAGAAAATAGGATCTTATAAAGTCTCAAGTACAATGATCAGTTTTAAAAAAATTAAATGGGGGCTGGAGAGATGGCTTAGCGGTTAAGGTGCCTGCCTGCTAAGCCTAAGAACCCCAGTTCCAATCTTCAGGTCCCACATTTAGCCAGATGCAAAAGTGATGCAAGGGCGCAATGCCACACTTGCCCACAAGGGGGTGCACACATCTGGATTTCATTCACAGCAGCTGAGAGGCTGCTGGCGCGCCCATTCTCTATCTGTCTTCTTCTCCCTCCGACTCTCTCTGTTTCTCTCTGTGTGTCTCTCTTCAAAAAAATAAAAAAATAAAAAATAAAAATAAAATGGGTTTATAATAATAACTTAATAACATATAATAATAATAGCATACAATAGTCAAGGCAAGGGCTATACTTTTTCAGTAAAATATCCTTAAATTGATAAAACATTCAAATGTTCTATTGATAGTGCATATTTTTAAAAATTATTTTTATTTATTTGCAATCAGAGAGAGAGAGAGAGAAAGAAAGAGAAGAGAGACAGACAGAGAGAATGGGCATGCCAGGGCCTCCAGCCACTGCAAACGAACTCCAGATGCATGCACCCCCTTGTGCATCTGGCTTACATGGGTCCTGAGGAGTCGAACCGGGGTCCTTTGGCTTTGCAATCAAGTGCCTTAACTGCTAAGCCATCTCTCCAGCCCGATCGTGCATATTTTTATAACATTTAGGTCATAGTGAAAGAAATAGACAACAGTGAAAAATAAAAATCAAATATTAAAATTAATATGTTATCTCAACAAAATTTTAGAAGTGGCAGTATAAAATCCTGGACTATTTTTATCACTGTTCAATTTTTTGTGTCAAAGCAACCTCAGCTATATCTCTTTTCTTCTTTTATTGAAAATGAATACTGACATTGCAGAATCACGGCTAAGATTGGGTCTGATGACTGAAATGAAAAATCTCTGTTTTGAGGATGAGGAAAAAAAAACAATGTTCTTGGAGGTATGAAAGAAATTATTTGCTGGGATTGTGTGTACATGGGCACAATAGTCTTTTCAGCAACAGACAGAATAGCTTGCCAGGCTCATATATCTGAGGAAACAAAAGGGTAGTGAACACCTTCGAAAAAACGGTCCCCACCAATTCGAAGAATGAATAATGTGAATAACAATAACATTACATGCAAGGCATGCAGGAAGACCGGCTTTTAGCTTAGAGAGTTGGAAAGAACTACAGGTTTTTGTCCTTGTATGTTACTGCCGTGTATTGTGTATTGAAGTGACTAGACTTAGCACTTTTCAAAGCAATAAGTAGGTAATCAAGACCATATTGTATCAATATTAAAAATGTGGAGATTATATGGAAAAATATTGTATATACATCATACCAAGTGGTATGCAAATACCTTCTGGCCAAGAACCACAAAGAGGTCACCTGTAGTTGATACAGTCAAAATGGTGGAACACCCCCATGCAAGGGGAACCTCAGGATCTCAGCAAGTTTGTGCTTTTATGACGTTGTTTGGGAAGGATTAAAGAAACAGAGGTTCATTCTGGTAAGGGTGAGATCAACAACTAGGATAATTCCTTAAGTATGTATGTTAACCGACTTTAAGAAGGAATAATAGAGTGAGGCTAAGGTTGTGACATGTAAAGGCTCAATGGTCACTAAACACCATCTTAGAGTGGATGACTATTTATGTTTGTGGGGATGCTTACACAAAAATCATCACATAGTATTTTATTTTTCTTTCTGTCCTTTTCTATTTTCCTTCATTTCATCACTGTCAAGCATGACTTTGAATAATGCTGGTTTTTCTATGAGATCACTCATGTCCAACAGGATTGTGGGATACCACAGCCTGCATTAAGTGCAAGGCCGGCTGCCATTTGTTGTCCTGGGTGCTTTTCTCTATCTCAAGTGGAATATTCAGTTCCTCATTACCATGCCCTAGAGAAAGGTTCCAAACACACATGTACACAGAAGCAAACAAACCAAACCATAGAGCGTGCTACTTAAAATACTTTAGGGTAAAATGACCTAAAACATGAATTTATTTTACTTCATTTATTTAACGTTTCTTTTCTTGGTCCAGCATTGTATTCTACCCCAGCCTGCTGATATAGAACACACTCTGTAGCCCAGGTTGCTTTCTATGCTTAGAATTATTTTCTTGCAGCTCCATCCATTTACCTGCAGTTTTTTATTATTTCATTGTTCCTTACTGCTGAGTAGAATTTCATTGTGTATATGTACCACATCTTGATTACCCAATCATCAGTTGATAGGCATTTGGGCTGATTCCAGTTCCTAGCTACTGTGAGAATCCAAGATGGTTTGCTGTTTCCTGCTATTCTTCCACTGGTTTTTCCCTCTCAGGGATGACTCTAACCTTGTCATATAATCCTTAAGTTCAGCCCCATCTCACAATGTAATGCAGCTTGGGCCTGCTCCCAGCTTTTCTTGCAGTGGCTTTTCCTGTCCAGGTAGCCACCCAAGGATGGCTCTAGCCTTGTCATCTTTGCTAACACATCACTCAGCATGCACATTACTCAGGATCTACATAACTTTTCCAGAATAGTGATTGGAAACCAATTCCCTAAATTGTTTGCCAATGTAATGAATTGCCCCAGAAACAAATTCCTAGGCATGTGTAGGAGGAAGTATCTAGGTTACGTTTTATATCTACTCCAAGGGTATACCAAGCTAGAAGTGACTCCTGTAGACTCATCTCAGTACAAAGGAGACTAGAAAGATTTAGTCTTGCTGTGAATTCAGATAATGGGAAGGAATGTTCATGTATGTGCCTATATATCCAGCTAGCATATACACTCACAGAAAGCAAAAGAGAGAGAGAGAGAATGGGCATGCCTGGGCCTCTAACCACTACAAACAAACTCCAGACACATGTTCCACTATGTATAGCTGGCTTATGGGTCCTGGGTCCTGGGGAATTGATCCTGAGTCCTTTCAAGGCAGGTATCTTAACCAATAAGCCATTTCTCCAGCCTGCACTTTTTATATTAAAGTATAAAATGTCCCATGAAGAAAAAGTAAAATTTACAAAAAAGATTGGGAATGTATAATACATAGTGAATGCTTAGGACTGGGGAGCAAAACTCTGTTCATGTCACAGCTTTAACATTGGTCATGTGGACCAGGGACATATATATACTGGTGTCTACAGTGTATTCTTCTCCTATTTGTCTATGGAAATTTCACTCCTCATTTCAGCCCATGAGGCCCTCTGGTCTTGATCACTTCCTCCTCTAGGTTACATGAGCTTTTTTTTTTTTTTTAATTTAACTCTACTCATTATCAATTCTGTACCATGTAATGGTGGATATTTTATACTCAGTGAAGGTAGGGTTCATCCATTTCTATTTCATCTTTACATACTGTACTGTTGCTCATTGACTTAATTTTGAGAACTGTTCTGCATGTTTATTTAATTGTATTATTGGCTTATTCACAGGGTTCACAGCTTCAAAGGTAACAAAGGCTCAGCTGTTAGTAAATAGTGTGTCTCATGAAGACCAATACTACTGAGTTTAGATGGTCTCTTGTAAATATATTTATTTATGGTAACCAGACTTGAAATATTTTCTAATAGTCAGCTACCTTGGGAATTTCCCAAGGGGGGAAAAAATCCTTATCCTCACAGGGCATCATATTCAGGATGATACTGAATGGAAAGAAGAGAAGCAATACCGAAACAATCAAATGATGATTCATTAAAACAGATTACTTTTTATTTTCTTTCAATTTTGATGACCAGCAAGTATGATAAATGATCCATTTAGCTCATTGTTTTAAGCCACTGAATAAATGCAGAGATCTCTGAATGGCCCTGTACCCACTCCTTCCTTTCCCTTCCCTTCCAGCTTGTAGCTTTCCAGGATAATTGCAGAATGTTCTGGGAATGGACAAGGTGAGACAACAGGAGCTCCCTGAAATGACCTGAACTTTCTTTCTCCCTCACTGCTCTCCATTCTCACTACCCAGGGAAGGTAACATCTCAGATTCAGGAAGGACTTTCTTGGGCACAGCCCAAGCTTTATTCAGGTCTCCCACAGAGGCTAAATATCCTTCAGAGACTTACACAGTGAATCCTGTCACCTCTGAGAATGGGAGCTGTGGCAGGCTGATTTTCAGGCTCCTTGAACTATGGTACAAATATAGAGCTGGCAATCCAGACTCCATCTGCTCCAGGCAGCTTCTATGTCCTATGTGTGACTGACACACAATGGATCCCACACATTCTTCCTTGCTGCCAATCTATAACCAATAAATCCACATTATGTACCTGTGTGCATGTCTGTGCCCTGCCTCACTGGATTTAGATAAGTTGATAATTGTATATCGTGAAGCTGCTTTACAATATCTGTGTGTTTTTGAATAAAATAAATATTCCCTTTCTATCTCCAAATAAATTCACTGGAAGATTTAAGTAAATGCTTGAATATGATTCTGGTAGAGCAATTTCAAAACAGCAAAATAATCACAATTATTAGTAAAATGTCTGGAAGCACAGCATTAGAGAAGGAGAGATCATACTGAGAATAAGAAAGAAATGGCAGGTATATAACTGAACAAGGTTTGTTCAAAGCTGTTGTTTGGATTATCTCTGGCATTTGTGGAGAGGCTGGAGGATAATAGGGCAATTATATTTGTAGTTCAGTCTTGCCTCAAACTCATGGCAGTCCCCCTGCCTCGCTGTGAAAAGAATTGGCATTGTAGGCGTGCTGTGTATGCCTCGCTTCCTATCATTTTATCTTGCTCTAACCCATGAGCATCAAATGTGTCACAGATCACTCTGTGATCTGTCATTCTGGTGTTACAGACAACTCAACAGAAGAACCACAGAGTGACTTTCAAGACTAAACATACACCTTCCAAACTAGTGACATAATTTTATACACTGGAGTTTGCATGGGAAGTCTCTGAGCTTTCATTACATTCAGTCTTCCACATTACATCTGAAACCACTCAAGAGTTTTCTCAGGGATTCATACAATCCCTTTTAACTTGTACAGAGTTCCTCTGAGGCAAATTACAGAGTACCTTTCCCCCAAAATGAGTGACTGAAGACTATTTGCACCTTTGATGCCAGACCACTGTTAAAGCAGCATCATATTGTCTCATAATCATTGATGCATTCCCATATTTAGCACAGCTTCTGTTAATGTATTGTTAATTTATTAGTCTTACTAGTGTGAGAAATAAAGTGCTACCACTCCATTACTTGAAACCACAGTATGATTTTTTTTCCTTATTTCAATTCACCTTTAAATTGTTTGCCATGTGTTGTCACAATGATGGCATTGAGCCAAACTTCTCTATTCCTCAGGAATTATATAACGGACCATGCTCACTCAGTAAGATGTGAATATTCCTAACAGCAGTCAGTGCTCAGTGTCAATACTAACTGCAAAACTGGACTCATTTATTACCCTGACTACCACTTGGTTTCTCAGTTTGGAACTGAGGTAATCCTAGACCTATGCATAAATAAATTCACTTTGAGTTCTTTGCACTGCTCTTAGTGTATGGGCCTATTGATAAATAGGAAAAAATTATAAACAGTCATACCTTTTGAATCTGATGTCATGATAAGCAAAGGCTGCCACTTCATAGAGGTGATATAATAAGTAACCAGATACAGGGGGAGGATTTAGAAGATAGGATGTTGGGGTTTAAGGAAGACCTTGGGCTGGAGTAATATGGGGCTTAATGAGAAGGGAGGTATGTCTTCTAAGGCAAAAAAACTGAGACAGTGAGTTCCCTCATTAAATGTCTTCTATTACACTTAGCTAATAAGGAAATATAACCTTTAAACTGTGTTCTTGAGAAGAAAAGAATAGAGATAAAAATTATTCATTGGTGGGGTGGCACACACTTTTAATCTCAGTACTCAGGAAGCAGAGGTAGGAGGAGTGCCATGAGTTTGAGGCCAGTCTGGGACTACAGAGTGAGTTCCAGGTCAATATGGGTTGAATGAGACCCTACCTTGAAAAATAAAACAAAACAAAACAAAATATGATTCAGTTAGGCATTTTTACTTCTTTTAGCAGTGCAAGATGGATATATTACAATCAGTTAAGATATTTACAATAAGGAATACCAACGACATTAGCTACTGGGGATTGTAAGTGCAGATTTGTATGTACACAGCATGGAAAAGTTATTTTCCAAAAAGAATCAAGGCCTCAGCTAGGCAGACTGCTTTGCCAGCCTGTGGTGTATCATGTTACATACAGATATGATTTAAATGTCATTGATAAGATGAGCCTAGATATGATAGTAGAGCATTACTTACTATAAAACTCTCCACACTGCATGGCCATTGCTCAATAATTTCGTGTAGAATCCTGAATGTGGAAGTATACTTCAGAGAGCAATTAGTACCATTAAATCTATTTTAGCTTACTTCCCTTTTTTATGATAGCACCTGAAAATTTATATTTTGTATATCGTTTGCTGAATCTTAATAGCAATGTTTATGAAGTTAAAATATAGCATATTTCCAGCTTAGCCTACAAGTTCTATTGTCTTATTTCATGCCAATCTATTATTCTTTTCCATCTCCTTTGAATGTACAGCTGTGCACAATTCCAAACAAAATTATTAATCAAACACTTACTAAATTAATACCATATTATCTCCCTGACACCTAGGATATACACATGTTTACATCACATTTGCATGTCATAGTACCTTTAAATACCAATTAGTGCACTGATTTGCATAATGTAACAGGTGTAATTTAAGAACTATTTAAATAGTCTGTACAATTTCAAAAACACTATGTCATATAAATTTTAGAAGAATCAGAATTCTACATGAGGAAAACATTAAGCCAGAGTTGGAAAAATTATTTATAGCTCAATTACTACATTTACCCAAGTTTCAGTTGCCACAGCAATATCAAGGAAGCAAACCTCACCTTGTTGAATTTGTGTAATTCTATGAGGATGAAAACAGGAAAAATATATTTGAAAGCATTCTTTAGAACCATGTCAGGTTTGCAATAATATTTAGTGGAAGACAGATGTTTGCCATAAGTCTGCTAATATGTATGCAGGGATTTTTTTTAAGAAAGTGAATTTGATATAACTGATCAGTTAACATTGACAAATCATTGTGCAGATAACACTTTACATTAAGGTTTACTCTTGGTGGTGGACTATTGAGATATACCCAACACTATTATGCAGAATTATTTTGTACCCTAAAAGTCTTGTTCCCTGCCTATTTACCCATTCTCTCCCAGAACCACTGACAAGTGTTGGCATTTTTCTGAATATACAATTTTCCTTTTCCAAAATATGTGTTGCAATCATGTAGCATGTGACCTTTCAGGTGGCCTCTTTCACTTAATAAGTATCTGAGATTCCTCCATGTCTCTTTTAGAGATCTAGAGCTCATTTATTTTAGCCCTGACTTATAGTCCACTGCCTGGGTGTATAAGATAACATTTATCTTTTCACCTTCTAAAGAATTTATTGGTTGCTTCCACCATCTTTCATTAAACATGAATTGATTTAGACAAACACCATGAAGTAGCTTTGCTGTACTGAATGGTAAACACATGTTTCGTTTTGTAAGAAACTGCTAAAGTATTGCTCTGCATTCCAGCCAGCAGTATAGGAGAGTTTACTGCTCCATACAGCAGGCAGCCTTGTAACTCTGGGATATGGGCCTCTCGAGTAGATGCACAGGGAAGCTCCTGGTTCTAGCTTCATACTCCTGGGTGATAAAACATTCAACATCTTTTCATGAACTATTGCAGTTACTTTTGTGTTGCTGAGACAAGCACCCAACCAGAAGCAGTTTATGGGAGGAAAGGGTTTATTTCAGGCTTACAGATTCCAACAGAAACTCCAGCATGGCAGAAGAAGCTGGCTCACTTCCACAGATCCAAGCACAGAGACACCACCAACAGCCAGCAAACAAAAATGGCCAGTGATCAAACTGCTCTCTCCACACACCTAGTAGTCCTGGACTTAAGATTGGCCACTAATGACACACCTCTTCCCCAGCAGAATTCTGCCTGCTGGAGACGCAAGTTGTAAGCTCAATCTTAATCAAAAATCCATGAGCCTATGGGGGTGGGGAGCATACATTCATATTCAAGCCACCACATGGACTATTTGTCATTGACATTTCTTCTTTGACAAAGTTTTAGACTCAAATTGTCATTCATAGTCTTCACCTGCTATTGTTGGAGCCTAATAGTTCTTTGTGCATTTTCCATAATCATTTTTTATCAGACATGCCTTTTGAAAATAGCTTTTCCCACCTCTGTCATCCACTGTTACTCCTTTATAGTGTTCTTCCTCAAGCAGAAGTTTTCAATAAAGTCTCAACTATCAGTTCTTTCTTTTATACAACTCATACTTTTTTATGTTAGAAAGTTATAAAAATAGCAAAATTGGGCTGGAGAGATGGCTTAGCGGTTAAGGCGCCTGCCTGCTAAGCCTAAGAACCAGGTTCCAATCTCCAGGTCCCACGTTTAGCCAGATGCAAAGTGATGCAAGGGCGTAATGCCGCACTTGCCCACAAGGGGGAGCACGCATCTGGATTCCATTCACAGCATCTGAGACTGCTAGCGCGCCCATCTCTATCTGTCTCCCTCTCGCTCTCTGTCTCTCTCTCTCTGTGTCTCTTTCCAAAAAAAAAAAAAAAAAAAAAGCAAAATTATATCTGCTTCCACAATGCATAACCCACATCCCCATGGGGAATACCAGCAACCCCATTGAGGAGGGCCCCTAGCATAATGGGGTCAGAGAGTTGTGAAAACATGGTACCAATACATGATATATCCATACAAAGTATGATCTTAATAAATAGTATATAAAAATAAAAAATATATTTAAAATGTTCATAAAATTATCTATTTCTCTAACTTTGTATTTTAGTCATTTTATGGCTTTTCATTTTATGTTTAAATGATCAATTTTGAGTTAATTTCATGAAGCATGTAGGGTGTATCTAGAGGCTGGGTTTTTGAACATATGAGCTCAGCTGTCATAACAATTTGTTAGAAAACCTATCTTTCCTCAATTGCATTCCCTTAACTCTTTGGTCAAGTATTAGCTAGCTGTGTCTATGTGAATCAGTTTGGGGAATCTATTTTCTATTATTTTACTAGTATGATATTGTGTCAATTGTTATAACATTATACTATTTCTCAGAAATGATTCGGTTAGTACCAAATGTTAATATAAGACTGGAGAGATGGCTCAGTTTTTAAAGGCAGTTGCTTGCAAACTTGACAGCCTGAGTGCAAGTCCCCAGCACTAACATAGCATAAAGGGGCACATGTGACCAGACTTCATTTGCAGTGGCAAGAGGCCCTGGCATGTACCTATTCTTTCTTTCTTTCTTTCTTTCTTTCTTTCTTTCTTTCTTTCTTTCTTTCTTTCCTACTTTCTTTTTTCCCTCTCCTCTCTTTCTCTTCTCTCTCTCTCTCTCTCTCTCTCTCCTTGCAAATAAATAGTAAATAGAATACTTTTTACAGAAAAAAATAAAAATAAAATATGTTTTATGGGCCAGGTGTGGTGGCACATGCCTTTAATCTCAGCACACGGGAGGCAGAGATAGGAGGATCACCATGAGTTCGAGGCCACCCTGAGACTACATACTGAATTCCAGGTCAACCTAAGCTACAGTGAGACCTTACCTCGAACAAACAAACATGTGTGTAATATGTTGTCTAGTGCTGTGGTATTGGGACCTTATATGGCATAGCTTTTTCCCTTTGTTGTGTGTGTGTGTGTCATGTATGCACATATGTGTACAACAGTCATCACCGCATGCACAGACATGTGGAGGATAAAAGCGGATGTAGGGTATTCTCCTCTATTGCCCTTCTGCTTTATTTCCTTGAAACAGTTTGTCCCAGAGGCTGGTGGCCACCACTTTTCAATTAAACTGGTTGACAAAGAAGTCTCTGTGGTCCTTCTGCCTCTATCACTTAGTGCTAGAGTGGCATGCATTCATGACCATACCTGGCTTTTACATGGGTGATGTGGATCAAACTCAGATTACACTTGCGTAACAGTTGCTCTTACCTGCTGAGTCATCTTCCCAGACTATATAAATTGTTTCAAAATTGAGTAAGTTATATAATATAATTCTCTCTCTCTCTATGTGTATATATATATATATATATATATATATATATATATATATATATCATATAATTTATTTTAGTTCTTGTAACTTAGTTTAACGTATTATAAATATACATTTTAACAAATATTCACAACTACCCCAATTTCCATTTAAGAAACACTATACTACATTTTCACCAATATATTTTGTACTAACACTTTTCATTTTAATTACAGTGTTTGGGCATACAACATTTAAAAAGTATTCTTGGGCTGGAGAGATGCCTTAGTGGTTAAGGCACTTGCCTGCAAAGCTTAAGGATGCAGGTTCAATTCTCCAATTCCCACGTAATCCAGATGTACAAAGGTGAGGCAAGTGCAAGGTTGAACGTGCCCACTAGAGGATGAAATAGTTCAGAGTTCAATTGCAGTGGCTGAGGCCCTGGTGCACCAATTCTCTCTTCCTCTCTCTCTCTCTGTGTGTGTGTGTGTGTGTGTGTGTGTGTCTCCCTCTCTCTCTCTCTCTCTCTAAAATAAAATTAGTATTCTTTCTTTGACTTAACATTTTCTTGGTTACACTGACCATCTGTGTTTCTGGGCTGGTTGTTTTATCCCTTAGCAACTTTATAGCCAGCAACAATCTTTGAAAATCCTTGCCCCGATAATTTTCACACCCTTGTCATATTTGACTCTGCTTCCAAGTCTTTAATATGCCTCTTTAAACTGTTTCCGTCTTTTAGTATGCCTTTCAATTTTATTTTGGTAAACAGACAGATGTGGTGGATAAAGTAAGCTGCGCAGAGCAGATTTCAGTAATATGTTGGGACGAGTGCTGAGCTGCATGATTAGGTCTGAGTTGTAGTTAGTCTCTGACCTTCATGAATGCTTATCACTTTCTCTCTACTTTAGATAGGATAAGAAAACACTAGAGTTAGTTTCAATTAGGAATTTCCTTCCCCCCACAGCAGGGGTGGACTGTGCTGAAGCTGGACATTTCATTTCCTTCATTGCCAATAGCTTAGTTGCTCTTCAGCGCTTTGTTGAGGGCCTGCATATCAAGAATAAGGCGTGCTGACATTTTCCTTTTCCCTACCTTACCTTATTGCTGGTGGGAGCATGAAGGGATTCCCACATCCTTTTCCTGCTGTGAACACCTGGTCAAACTCACACAAGCATGGGAGCATCCATAACCGGGTGCTCTCAGCATGCTGGCTTTTCAGACTTGATCATGCTGGAGCCTCCCAGCAATTTGCTCGATGAAGGTGCTGCTAAGTCCACTGACCTGTCTCTCTAACTTCAGGATAGCAATTTGCCCTGCAACTGCTTTTCTGATAAGTCTCAAAAGAGCTGTTGATTCTTTTTTTTTTTTTTTAAAGTCTAATCGGTGCTCTATTTGTTAAAAAATGATGAGTCAAGAATTTTTTTAAAATGATGACTCAAGCTTTTTGCATGCTGGACAAATGCTGTGAATGCATTTTTAATATGTGACATTTATACCTGTGAGCTATTATTACATAACACATTTAAAAAAGCATTTTCTTCCCAATTTTGCTCAGTATTTACTGTGCAAAGAGTATAACTTCTGCAGTTATTCAATCAATTATTGAATTTAATCAACAATGTCCTCTGATCTTACATACTTTGTAAAGTGAATATTTGTAGACCAAGCATAAAATATAATAAACAAGTATTTGATCCCTCATATCATTTTTGTATTTTACAGCAATATTAAAAAAGTACTTGGGAATGAAGAATGGTCCTCCAAATCTGTCCCTCACAAGTATTATTTTCTAATGTGATAAAAGTTTATATTTAATTAACTTGGATCAGTATAAGAAAATCATTCTTATATATGCCCTTTCTTGACTTTCGCTTGGAAAAGAAACAGCATGAGAGCATTTCTGACAGACATGCACTGATTTCTAAAACAAAATGAGTTCTTTTAGCCAGGCATGGTTATGTATGCTTATATCCCCAGTATATGAGAGGATGAAGCAAGAGAACCTCTGTGAATTCAAAGCCAACCCAGGTTACTTAGAAAGTACCAAGTCAACCATGGCTACACAGCAAGACACTGTCTAAAACAGAAGTACATTTTAGAAAATAAGTGTTGCTTTACCTCAAATATCTCATGTTAAAATTTCCTTTTTCTTATGGAACAAGGCAATGAGGTATTTCATGATAAAAATATCATTTCCTGGGGTAAGAAAGATAGCTTAGTGTTTAAGGCACTTGCCTGTGAAGTCTAAGGACCCAGTTTCGATTCCTCAGAACCCATGTAAGCCAGATTCACGTGTGGCTGGAGATCATTTGCAGTGGCTAGAGACTCTGGCTTGCCCATTTTCTCTCTCTCTCCATATCATAAATCAATCAAAATAAATAAATAATCACTTTTTTTGACTCTACATGTGTCCCCTATGATAGATTATTTTAACCTCCTGTTGATAGTTGACTGAATGGAAGAAAATACTTTGGCTTCAGATTATATGAGTAATAAAGTAATATTTCAGGAAGCACTTGACAAAATGATTGATTGATTGATTATTATCTCTGTGTACAGGAGGCCAGAGGAATTCATAAACTTTCTAGAAGGCAATAAATAGTAACACCATTAAAGGAAATTATTTGAGATTAATAATATAAAAATAATAGGCATCAATTAATTACAAAAATAATATAGCATGGTCCTCCACCTGCTTCCTCACATAACACTGCAGTGGCATCCTATCCTTATATAGCTGGGGATTCCCAGTAAGGCTTGGAGACACCCCCTGGTTTGATTGATGGCAATGAGTACTTCATAACATTTTCTTATATCAGCTCTATAACAATATTCCTCAATTTAGAAATTAGATTCATCATGGAACACAATGAATAGAATCACTACTCTTATTCTCAGTTCTCTCTCTCTCTCTCTTTCTTTACTTATGCCAATAGTAAATACAAGTTTCTATCCGCAATGCCTGTCTTCCTACTTAGGAAACAAACATTGTCTACATTAATTGAAACAAACCTAGAGCCTAGGTTTGGTTGTAGTCATACCAGAACAGAATTGTAAACACTGTTAAAATGGTTCAACAGTATATTTTTGTGATGGTAGAATTATTATCTATATATGTTGTACTATTTTGTAGCCACTAGTTTCATAGAACAATTTATGGCCAGTATTCTTAATAAATAGGATTTGAATATTTTAAATTTATACTTAATTAAATTAAAACTTATATAACTACATGGTCAGTAGCTATATACTGTCAATATAGTATAGTAACTCTAGATTTGATTGGGTTATTGTTTCCTATCTGAGTGGTAAGTCTGTTTATCCCTTAAATTAGTCAAGGGAGCTTTAAACATTTCAAAGTAATATATCACTTTGTTGATTTTATTGGTAATCCAAGGTTGAGATAATTGCTACCACCCACATGTGGACTCACAACTTTCTCCTTATGTGTGTTAGCACAGGTATAACTCACTAAACTAGAAGTTATTCAGGACTTGTGCTAATGGCTAGAAAACGGTCTCAGGGGAGACATCCACCCCAATCAGTGATTCTCAAAATTTGTTCAGTGGGACAATAGAGCAACAGGGGGCTACTAGAAGATTTGTTTCCAAATTAGTCTTGAAAATTCAGTTGTAAAATGAATCCATTGTTTCTTTGTTGCAGGATTTCACACCGAGTTTAAATACTGTTTGGGGGATATCTAAACAGAGAAAGTTGTGCCAAGGTTGTTTTGTCCATGCAACTCATTTGGTCATGATTTACTGAGGGACACTCTTCCTGAGTAGTGCTTTGCCAAGAGTAGTTTCAAAGCAACAATATTGACAATGTTGCTCATGACGCAAAGGAACACTCTAGTTACCTCCTTCCATGGAATCTTACTAAGGGAGCTGACCAACTTCCTCATTATTCTTGTGCTAGTTTGTTTTTGGCTGGTTTCCTTGCAAACATTCTTTTATACTCAGGTTTTTGTTGTAAATGAGGTCTGTAGGGTCAGGTCTCCTCGCCTCTGTTCTATGAGGCATCATCAGCCATTTTTCTTAATAGAAGACAAAGTCACATGCAGTTCCATACTAGGCCCAATGCTTAGTCTCTTTATTCTGTAGGAGTGCAGTGGTGTTCAGATATCATGAAACACCTGGGGTTCCCTGAAAGACTTGGAGACACAGCCTTGTATTAAACCACATATTTCTATCTATTCTCAGATTTTTTTCCCACTTGACTCATCTGGAGTTTAGTATCTAGTAATTTCCATAATCTTCAGTAGTAGTCTAAGAAAGAAATCAGAATATTAGATGTTAATCTTGTTGTGAACAACCAGACACAAAGTAAGTCATATTCCTCCTCTAATTTATTTCATTTTTGTATCACTGTATATTGGATATTAAATAGAAAAAAGGCAAATATTTTTATAAGACTTTGTGTTTTTTCATCCTTAAGTCACTATTAAGGTTATTATTTTATTCTAAGGTTCATATTTTAAGATGTCCAGTTTGTTTCTTGATAGTCAATGTCAACATTTAGGCAAGACAGATTTTTTTTTTTACCTTACAGCATGTTCTTCTGTGATTACAAAAGCACGCATTGGTGCTGGAGAAATGGTTTAAGAGTTGAATGCACTTGCCCACAAAATCTGCCAGCCCATGTTCAAAGTCCCAATACCCATGTAAAGCCAGATGCAAAAAGTTGCATATTCATCTGGAGTGTGTTTGATACTTACAGACCCCAAATTAGATTGGGAGCATATGAGTGCCAAATAATAAATGAAGATGTGTCCAAATTCCAGTCACTGTATGTCATCTAGGTCTTTCATCCCAGGAAATGGTTGTTGGATTTATAGGGTTGGAAGTGCTCGTAAGCCTCTCTTTAGATCCTGGAGCAGTCGGAGTTAGGAGATATTCGAGTGGTGAAGGCAAAGCAAGTAGAAGCCTCTGAAGCTCCATGATCCTTTATGACCTCCTCCTGGAGGTAACAAGAAAAGTGCAGATGAATGACACTCCCGACGAGCCTAAGAATGTGAGTTTCATCGTACTTTCATTTCACTTTCTAGATTGACCTCATGACAAAACTGAATAGTTTAACTACAAAATGAAGTAAATAGTATGACCAGTCACAGCTGCCATCTAACAGCTATTACAAAGTAGAAAAGTGTAGCCTCAGGTACATAACATACAGCTGATTAATTGAGACTTTCTAATCTATTCCATTAAGGAAAGAAAAAAAAACAGTTATTCACATTGAAAAGTCATAACAATTTGTTAGATTTTTTTTACCATCACTGTATTAGCAATTCCATCTTTAGTGTAATACAGCTCAAAGCATTTCACAAAGCATCATGTTGATTAGTGTAATAATGGTATTATGCCAATTTGGCATATTGAACAAGAGGTAACTTGTTTAAGGTGATTCCACTAAATTTGCTCCAAAGATTGGAAGTAAATCTCATGACAAAATCAGAATATATTACTTTGACAAAATATTGTAGATGTTCACCCACTGAGGAAATATCGATACTTTCCTCAAAGCAAACAATAAATTGATACATCCTACGTTACTTTCACCAAACAGAAGCTGAGAACTAAGACCTGAAGGTAGCCTATTTTCAAACATGTGGTATTGCTACGGCCTCAAGACAGAGTGAGATACAGGCTGTCAGTATGAATACAACCAAGGGCAAGAATGGTCTTGGCATCATCTCTAGGCTATAGTGTAAGAAGATCTGTTATTCAGACCAGAGAGTCCAGCACACAGTATTGTGTTGGAGGTTTCAGTGATGAGGACATATGCAGTGTAGTGTTGATGGAAAGCATTAGAGGAAAAAATTATAAACAGACCTCTGAGTTTCTGGTGTAAGGTCATATCAACTGTAGTATAGAATGACATAGGTGTTAGAAAACGTGTGACATACATCTAGGTGCAGAAGAGATGTGAATGAGCATAAATCATCAGGGAACTTACCCTATAAGGAAGGACATGTGGAAGTCATAAAGTGATTAAGTTTACATCCACCACCACCAAGATGGAAGTCTGTCATGGTATTAGATTTGTGCAGTATAGGTGGGAGCTGAAGGAACGTTTTCAAAGTCAATACCTCAATAAGGTATGCAATTGCAACTTTAAATGAACAAATGTAGAAACTTTGGCCTAAAAACCACCGCCACCAAACATGCACAGTTTTTTGTTTTTTTTTTTTTTTTTTTCTGCTTACACTATTTGTATTGGAGAAACACTATTGTCCTTCTAATTTCAAAGGTGATACAGTGATGGCATTCATCATAGGGAATGTGGGTCGAGCATTGTGGGGGTAGCCAACAGTTATGGGGGAGAAGCAAAGTCTCTGTGCATAATAACCCAACTTGTAGCTCTAACACTTTTTCCGCCCCCTCTTCTGCGAATTTACCTGAGCCATGTTGGGATCATTTTAGTTCTACTTCAGTGAAGATTCAGTGGGAGCCTCCTTGTCTTTGCATATGTGGCTTAGTAGGAGTTGGATGTTCTCTGTGTTTATCTCCTTCAGCCTTATTCTGGAGTCATGTTCACCAAGAATGCTGTAGTCTTGCCCATTTCCCCGTTACTCTATGGTTTCAGCTGGGGCCCTGGTGAGGTCAATAGGCTGATCCTCCCTTCAGGTTCGTCGTCCATCTGAAAAAGAGAAGCAAATTCTCCAATGGAGAGAGAAGCATACACAGTTTCTAAAAGTAAGGTTTCATTTATACCATACTGTAATCCAACAAGAACAATAGAATTGATACCAGAGAGCAGGGATATTCATTATCAGCTATGAGTTATAGTTATAACCTCAAGACCAACAGCAGGAGATCACATAGATTTCTTTCTGAAGAATTTCCCCTGAAGAAGAGTCTCCACCAATGCCTGGAAGGTGCTGTTCCTACAGTCTGCAAGGTGACATATAACACTACAGCCCAAAGAATGGTCAGTAGCAGACACAGTTAACCAGTCAGATCCATTGTTGAAGAAATACTTTTCTTCCACTTGTTAAATTCTGATAAGCTGAATGCTCACAGCTGTTAACTATTAGGGTCCACTTCCATTTCCAATGCAAAGTATGTATTTGAAGACAGCCCTCAACCAGAAACTCAATATGAATCTAGAAAGGTCCTTCAGAAGGTCATATCAGCAGTACTTTGCAATAAGATCAGTAGGAAACCATGACAGAGGAAAGTCAATTTAAATATGTACTTATATGATTATGGGTTCTAAACCTACATTTACATAAAGAAATTATATGACATTAACTAAGAAGTACATTTCATTGCAAGATATGATATATTTAGATATTCTGGTTAGTCTCATTGTTAGTACAGAAGAGATTTTATTTGGAAATTTATTATTATAGATATTGACATTATCACAAGACTGAATATAATCAGGTTTCAAACACATTTTGTTTATTTCAAGGAAAACTAACAAGTTTGTTTCTAGTCCCTTTAAAAAGTGAATATAATCCAGAGAGGAGATTTATCACTGCTAGGTTGTGAAATAAAAGGGCCCTAATTTCATAGCCTTATATTCATTGTTCGTTCTACTACAGAGGAGAAAAATGAAACAAAAAAATGTATGTTTAAATCCGAAGAACTGACAGGGGTACAAATTTGAAACATAAAAATACACAAGGAATATATTGTGATGTTAAGCCTGATTCCATCATTTTGAATGAGAATTTACAATTTCTACTTAGTTGAAATATAAATTAATTTAAAAATCATTAGTCTGAAATAATGAGTTCTTAATGATGAACATTAGCCTGTAGAAAATGTATTCAAAGGATGCAATGGCCAAGTGCTTATTCTTCATATAAAAATATAATCTCCTTTGTCTTTCTGTAATTATGATGAAACTATAATTTATAGTACTCTTCCAAGCACATGTTCACAGAAATTATGCCTTTTATAATTTTGTTGGGCATTTTATTACCATATCTCTAGTGGTATTTATCATTTCATGGACAATTGACAGATACAAAGGTGCAAACATTAACATTTTAATTCAGCTGCACATTTTATCTAGAAATAGCTATATGCAACATGGACTCACAGCACACCCTCCCTTGAGCAACCATAAATCCAAACAAGTAACCCTCCTTTATGGCTTTGCCTTGTCTTTAAAATGGACATTTGGCATTTGAGTATTCTAATGAAGAGATTTTATTTGGAAAATTGTAGTTGTACATGTTGACATTATCACAAGAGAGAATTAAATGAGGTTTCAAATAGGTTTCATCAAATTATTTCTACAATACTTGATACTATTTTGTCTTGTCATATTAAAAAGTGAATTGAATCCAGAGTTAGAACAAAGTTGCAGGAGTCAATGTAAAACCTTACCTTTTATCACTCACATAAAGTATGATAGATGGTTACTTAGCTTTCTATACATTGACAATACCTATGTTAGAAGTGTAAAGAGTACCTTTGAAGTTTAGAAAGATTTCATTTTAGATCAGAAGAGAAGTAAAGAAGGTAAAGTTCCTGGACCTCACAAAAGGAGAGAACAGGAATGGTCCCAGGCAGGTATTCCCAAAATTTAAGTTTTAAATAGTAGTCTTCCTATGACTGATCTATTTGTAATCATTGTAGATCTCAATGGGGACATTTAATCAGAACTAAAGGCTCAAAACCATACAGTGAAATTAGAAAAATGTCCAGACATGGTGGTGCATGCCTTTAATCCCAGCACTCGGGAGGCAGAGGGATCGCCATGAGTTTGAGGCCACCCTGAGACTACATAGTGAATTCCAGGTCAGCCTGGGCTACAGTGGGACCCAACCTCATAAAACCAAAAAAAAAAAAAAAATAGAATCAATGAAGTGACCAATAATTTACTTTGTCACATGTTCAAATATTTATATGCATAATTGTATTTTATTTCATTGAAATATATCATTTAAAATATATTGCATATTAAATATACATGCATACATAAAGTTGTATAAAATTTTCCCAATCCAGACTTAGGCTGCAATCAGTATAAATGCTGTGATGTACTTTTGTGAAATAGTGAGTCAATGAAGTCTCTGATTATGCACACATAACACACACACACACACACACACACACACACACACACCCTGTCACAAAACCTCAGGAGTTTTTTTCTCTTTATGTCAGAGGAAACACTCCATGATTCACTACTGCTTACAAATTTCCCAATCATCAGAATACCTCCCTTGCAATTTTGTTCTCTGTTCTCTGATTTGCCAATTCACCCATCAGTAGAAGGAATAAAATAGAAGGAGACTGTAGAAATGAGAGAAAATCTTTAGTAACAAGGCATCTTACAATGACAGGGCCAGTAAAGCAGACTGCAAAGGATAAAAAAAGTGAAAATAGAAAAAAAACAAACAAAATGTTTTAAAAGGGGGTCTTCAGAGATGGCTTAGCGATTAAGCACTTGCCTGTGAAGCCTAAGGACCCTGGTTTGAGGCTCCATTCCCCAGGACCCATGTAAGCCAGATGCACACGGCGCATACATCTGGAGTTCATTTTCAGTAGCTGGAGGCCCTGGCGCATCCATTCTCCCTCTATTTTTCTGCCTCTTTCTCTCTGTCAGTTGCTCTCAAATAAAAAATAAATAAATAAATAAATAAAATATTTTTTAAAAATGAAGCACCGTATACATGAATAAACTGCCATGAGGCACAGGAAAGTAGAATATTGAATGTTCATACAGTGACTACCACAAAGGTATAATTATATTTAGTAGCTTCTTTTGAAAAGACAAGAAATTGTCCTATAACCTCTATAAAGACTTCCATTAAAATAAACAGAATTCTAATACTGAGGTCTATTGTAAAATGGACCTAAGGGCATCCTTAAATCCTTTTCTCTGAATTTCTTTGGTCAAATGCCCCATCCATGTCCTTCCAATACATATTTCTATTTTATGAATATGTTTTAGATTCTCTCTTGGAAAAAAAAAAAAGTCAATGACTATTTCCTCACTGGTTTAGCTGGCTCAAGTTTTTCTCACACTCTAAAGCAACCTCCCATTATATACCAGATTTAATTTCTAGAACAGCCATTGTGTCCTGTTGCTTCTTACCCAGAATGTTTCCAGCAGCTGTGTATTCCCTTCAGGTCAAGTCAAAGCTTCCTAATTTTTCTGCAATGTCTATTCAATGCATCCTCTCAGCTGTGGTCCCACCAATCTTCTCACAAGGGCAGCACTTCAGCAAGCTTCAGCTCTTCCCACAAACAGCCCTCTCCTCCACCTTCTTTCTGTTGTCTGCTAAATTCTACCCCTTATTATCCGGTCAGTAATCCTTTACTAGTCATCTTTTGACACACAGCTCATTGACATGTTATATTTAAAAACTTTTTTGACATGTTTGAAACTATGTTTACCTCCTTTCTGCTCCAAAATAGTTTATTTATATTATTAGTGTAGCACTTGTCTGTCAAGTTATATTGTGCATATCATTTGTCTATCTATCATCTTTCACACATTTATCTTTCTGTATGTGATCTATATACTTATTCATCTCCCTTGATAAACTGGGAGAAAACCTGTGAGGTTCTTTGTTTTTATTTTAAGATTTCTAGCTCATTCTTCACACAATAGGTACTTGGTCAATATGGGTGAACTGACTTGATTGGTGTAAGAATGGGCATCAACAATTTAATACTTATATTAAGGACAATCTACATATCCATGTACAATAGGAAACCAATTATGTACTAGATGGTGACATCAAAATAAAGGTTATTATTCAAAAATAATATTTCTCTGCAAATCACACTGAAGGTAAATATTGAGAGTTTACCCTATTAACTTGGAATTTTTTCTTGATTAATAGATAAATCCCCTAATGTATGAAGGAAAATGTTCAGTAATTCAGTGTGGGAATCAATCCCATATCTGGGATCAGATTTGTGATAAAAATTTTAATATGTCTGAGAGGGTCCAAGAATGTTGTGCTAATCAGATTTTCACTTCTGTAACAACTATTATAACCATCTTCTAAAAGGAAAAAAGTACTCTTGATCACACTTTTGAAGACTCCAGACAAATTGCTTGCAGTCTTTGGGCAGGAGTACCAGAGACAATGCAGGGCAAGGCATGCATATTGCAACTAATGGTTCCCTCCATGGATAGAAATTAAAAGAAGGATCAAGACAGCAGGGTTACATAATCCTCTTGCAGTGCATCCTGCATCCCTAAGAATGAAACCTCCCTACAGGCTCCACTTCTTAAAATGTTCACCACCTGCCAATGCCACAGGCTGGGGAGTAAGCATTTAGTACATAGGCCATTTGGGTATGGTATAGGTTCAAATTATGACAATTCTATTGCTGTGATGGTTAATGTTTTGTGACTGCTTGGATCATCCCAGATATTTGCCCAGACACTAATACAGAAGTTTCTATAAAGACATATTTTAGATAACATTTTTCAATCAATGGAGTATGTGAAGAATACCCTTCATTTAATCAGTTTGAGGGGCTTACAAGAAAAAATATCTGATGAAAAACCTATGGATGAAGAGAATACTGCTTCCTAATCAACTTAACTTTCCAGCCCTTCCTAGATCTCCAGCATAATGTTATGAAGATTTCAGACCTGCCAGTCTCTGCTGTTGTATAGGCTAAATAAAACACTTTCTCTCTGTTCTCAGCTTCGGTCATTCACGCTCTCTGTTTCTGTCTCCCTCCCTTCTCCCTCTGTCTTTCTTTCTCTTTCTCATAACTTTTTTAAAAATTGTATTATTTATTTTATTAGTTATGCTCATAATGTGAATACATTCATATTTGTTCCTTCAATAGCCTGCTCGCTGTCTTCCCCCCTCCAAAGGGACCCTTCTCATTAGGGAATGTGGACTATGCATTGTGGGGGGGTAGCCATCATATATATGTCCTCTGTACATAATGACCCAACTTGTGGTTCTAACAATCTTTCTGCCCCCTCTTCCGTGAATTTCCCTGAGTCATGTTGTGTTTGTTTTAGTTCTACTTCAGTGATGAGGTCTTGGGAACCTCTGTGTCTCTGGATATCTGGTTTAGTAGGAATTGAGTGTTCTCTGTGTCTAGCTCCTTCAGCCTTGTGCTGGTGTCAGGTTCATGGAGAAAACTGCACTCTTGCCCATTTCCCCTGTTACTCTATGGTTTCAGCTGGGGCCCTGGTGAGGTGTGATAGGCTGATCCTCCCCTCAGGTTCAGTGTCCATCTGAAAAAGAGAAGCAAATTCTCTAACGGAGAGAAGTCAGCACCAGATATATGGAATTATTTTAGAGACATTTATATGTGTAGGCCCTCTTATAGCCCACGATTGGTGGGAGCTTGATCATGGAGAATGGGCTCATTTTCTGGACATGGTTTTGACTTGTTTCCCATTTCCAGCTATGAGTACCATTCCACTGAAGGGCTCTGTAAGCCAAATCAAGAGCAGTTTGTTATCCATCATGACTGTGTGCTTCTGTTGCACTTGTTTGAGCATCTCATCAGGTTGTTTTCTGCTGAGTAGCTTAGACTATGAGGTTTTTGGACAGATGTAGGTCATTTTCCCCCAGTCGCTCTTGTAGCACCCTTTGGCACTAGACAAGATAACTGTCTGGGGACTGACCCTCTTCCAGATTCTAGCCAGGTCACTCCATGTACCGTCCCAACAGCATATGATGTCTTCAGCAGTAGGGTCTTACCATTAAGACTAATGTGATAATGTAGAAATACATTTAATAGTGACATAAATGTGGTGACAATCTTTAAATGGTTATATTCTACAGGCAACTATCCTCTCAATTTCCTTCCAAATATTTCTTTTAATATCTATATTCTTGTTAAATTCAGCAACATATTCTAGATTTTCTTCGTGTAGATGTATACATTATATCAGTTCTGTTGTTCTGGAAACCCCATACTAATATATAAGAAAAAATTGTGAAAATAAATTGCTGAGTACTCAAACTTTTCCTATTTTGTTTGATTTCTTTTTGAGATTAGGTCTTGTTATGTAGCCCAGCTTAGCCTCCAACTCTGTCTGTAGCCCTGGCTAGTTTCACATTTGTGATCTTCCTGCTTCAGCTTCCTTGAGTGATGAGATTTTAGGCATTGAGCACCACACTCAATTTTCAAAATATTCTTTAAAAAATAACATTCACCATGGAAACTAGCTTTGCACAGCTGTCTTGACTTCCAGCATAGGTCTTTGGAAAAGAAATTTGAGACTTTAAAAATAAAGCAGCAAGTAGCATAATATCAATCTCAAATAGCACATTTTATCTTGTTTTACAGTTTCTCTTCTCAGCAATTAGTCTGCATGTGTTATCTCATTTTTCTTACAAGTAAAAATTTTGATGTTGTTATGTGGTTAATTTACACTTACCTAAGGGAGAATTACACATTTTATAGGCTTTATTCTCAAACTGGCTAGGTAGTATCCTGTTGCTAATATTCACATTTATTATTTTATTCCTGATACATTACAAATCTCTTAGGCTTAAGGGTTATTTATATTTCTGGCAACTATTTGAATAGAAACCAATCTCTAACTCCTTTATTCTTTTACTTTATATTAAATCCCTGTATGATCTAAGATAAGATTCTTTATCCAAACCTATATTTTAATGTACATTAGGCATCTGTTTTTAATCCCCAAATAAGAACTTTTTATGTTTTAATGAGAACATCAAATTAGCTTCACTTGCAAAACTGAGGAAAGCATTATTTCTCACCACAGGAAAATGACTTCTTTTCTAATTTCTTAGTGCCTACTTACAGATAACATGACCTTTCTATATATCATGTAATTCTCTGTTGCCCCATTAGAGTGAACATTGTTTTATTACTGAAACAACCCAATTTCAGTTTTATTTTACTGTTCACACGATCCTAGAAACAAAATCTCGTAACATGATCCAGCTTGTCCTAGAGATTCCTGCCTCCTTCCCATGAAGTCCCCAAAGACTGTGACAACTTTTCTTATTCTAGGGTCATCCTAAAGTAAGGATCTTCCAAGCTAAATCATAATTTAAAATATCATCCCTATAACCATAAATATGTCCAGATCTTATGATGACATATGAGTGCTGGTCTCCACATGAATTTGTATAAACATAAATATTGACTTTGTTAACTCCTTACAACATAAAGGAAAGTGTTATACATTGATCACTTGTTTCCTATTTTGCCAATTGTAATGAAAAGTACAATTTATTTCTGCTATGGACATTTCTTGTGTAATATATTTTAACAATGCCATACATAAAATATTAGGATACTTCCAAGGTACTCGTTTTTCTTATAGGTAATTTAAGAGTGTTGTAGGGTGGTTCCTGAGACCCCTATGACCACAGTTCCCCAGAGACATCCAGGCAACTGTGGAGCAGGGTCTTGAGTGGCTGTGAATGCAATGGGAAGAGACATCCAGAATACTGAGTTGGAGGACAACTTGTTTATTTGCCAGGGGAGTGGGTTTATAATTGTTCTTGTAGTGGCGGGAACAGGTACAGGTATGGGTCACAGGGGATTGGTTTGTTCATGTAGTGGCAGGAAGAGGTAAAGGGTACGGGTCACAGGGGGATTGGCTATGTGAAGGTTGCTGGCTGATACCTCATTAGCATATAGTAACATAAGTAGACAAAGGTCACAAGGCTCTGGGGAAAGTGAAACCTAAGTCTTATCAGGATTCCAGGTGCCCCGGGCTGGGGGGAGGGAGCGGCCTCATTCCTGCTGGTCTCAAGATTGTCAGGGTCCAGGCTCACTGCAACCTTGGGGTCTGGAGCCTAACAGCTCAGATCTGCCTAAACCTCCAGTAGCCTGGGGGCCTTCAACCATGCCCTACATTGTAGAGCTTATATAATTTTAGAAAGTTTCATATACTAAGTATAGAATTTAATTCTCCCTCTCTTCCCAACCATTAAACCATCTCTTCAAGCCTCTACTCCTTCCTTTGTTTTCCTTAATCTCTCATACCCATGTAGGCTCATAGTTGAGTCACCTAGAATGTCTGTACATATCACTCAGAATTGGTTTAAATTTATCTGAGATTTCAATTACATAATTCAGGCAACCCTTACCTTTCTATGTATTTAAATCATAAACTGATTCCAAGATTTTTAAAAATTTATTTATTCATTTAGTTTATTTATTTATTTATTTATTTGAGAGAGAGACAGAAAATGGGCATGCCAGGGCCTCTTGCCTCTACAAACGAACTTCGGACACATGTGCCACCTGTGCATCTGGTTGTACGTGTGACTGGGAACTTAAATCAGTGCTGTATGCATTGCAAGCAAGGGCCTTTAACTGCTGAGCCATATCTACAGACTGCCCCCAGATTTTTAATTATCTGCCTCTGTTGCAAATTTATTTATCAGATGCCTGGGACTAAATAAATGTTAAGTTTTAGGAAACAATATATTTTCCACAAAAATAGAATTAGTACAGATCATTATGAAATCATTGCCAAAACTGGAGCAAAGAGTCTTCAGTTACCCCTAGCTTTCTAAAAATTTCTACCACAATTTGAGAGATACAGAGTTAAATTATCAGAACTCTTGGCTTCACAATCAAACACCTTATGAGCTATGCTACTCAGATTTGGCTAGTTTAAGTAGTAAACACCCCAAAACTAATTGATTTCAAAAATAAAAATAAAAATAAAAAGTCTATTTTCTTTTCAAATAATGTCTGCTGTGATCTGTAAAGATTTTATTTAGTCTTCTATGAGGAAGTGGGACAGTCACACCACTTTATAAATATAGGCCTGTGTTATTATAACCATAGGGACAAAAGGAAATAGTTTAATTGTTCTTTAAATACTGTATTTCAAAAGTTATATGTGTCATAATTTTTCCTCTTTTTTTTCCTTTTTTGTTTGCTTTTGTTTCCTGATGACCAGGTTTTACATATGCTACACTGTCCTGAAACTCAACACATTGCCTAGAATGACCTTGAACACCTGACTCTCCTGTTTCTATCTCAAAAGTACCAAAGTTAATAGTATACACCACAAACATATTTCTCTTTTGCTTAATACTCATCAGTCAAAGCATTTCGCATGATCACCCCTAATTCCATGGTTCTGGAAGAACAGTGAGCTGTAATGGTGAGTACTGTCAATGGCAACCACAGAATATTCTTTTAAGAATGTGGGAAAATGTCTTGTAATCATATTAACCCTAGAGTTGATGACTTCTTAGTGTTTATGGTTACCTTAACTTAGAAAGTCATAAAATAATAAATTATATCCAATATATAATGGTACCAAATAATTATTATATTTATTCAATTTTGCGAGGAGAAGAATGTAAGAAATAGAACATGGCGTTCTTCAGAAATTCAGATTTCCCAGTGGGTTTTATGCTTTGGAGGTGGAGAATATTCATTCACTGCTTCCTTTAATAATCATGAGAATTGTCTCCTCCCCTGATTCTGTGAACCCTAAGATGAATGGTGAATTCCCCCTTCATCGTTTTCCTTCTTTGTCACATTACAGCCTGGATAAAAGAAAAAGCAATATATATTCATTCTGCTGAGCAGATTTCTCAGCCCAATTCTTGATAATGCAAAATTTGGAACAAAAAAAAAAAAAAAAACTTTAAACCTATTAGAGTTTTTTTTTTTTTTTAGTTTAATTTTTCCATGTTTTGGTAGAAAGTTTCTTTGCAAATTTAGTAGACACTTTATTTTTTAATTTCAATCAATAGCATGTAGCCCAATCCACTGTTCTTCACAAGACATCACTAATTTTTAGAATTTATTTACCCCCTGTCTTAGCACAACCTTCTTTGAGCCCAGCTGTGAAGCCATAAACTTGAACAGTGGTAGCTCTGTGCTTGAGGTATGCTTTCATCTAACGTCTATAAGACATTTTAACTAATTAAAGATTCTCTATATTTGGCCAAGATTTTAATTGATTTTTAAACCTTGGACACTAGTCCATTCAATGATTATAATGACAGTTGTGATAGCCATCGCCTTAATTTAATTCTTGCCACTCAAAGCCCTGTTATTTTGGACATGGACACAGTGAGTGCCCAGAAATATCCTTAGTTTTCTATGCTGTTTTTCATCTTGACCCCTGTGATTCTTTTCTTTACTCACTCTCCATGAAATGCCTTGCTACCTCAGCTACTAGCAGTCAATGCACCCAGCTCATGGTTGCTTTGTCATCCATTCCTTCCTTACAAGTTCATTAAGGACATGACTGGCCATGCATGTTCCCTCAAAAGTCCTTCTACATATTACTTGACCAATGAATACCATGAAATATTCACATTCAAAGTGTTCTCATCCCTTCTGTCCAATACAACATCCAAATTTTAGAAATTTTTTATCATAACATTTTACATATGGAATGTGTATCCTCCCTACCAGGATAAGTCTAGGCCAATCTAAGAAAAAAGTGACATTTTTGTGATTTAGACAATAATGGGAAAAATTGTGGTATATTTATTGCTAACATATATTTGACTGCATATTTTCAAGACTTTCTATGTTAGCTACTATGCATTTGAGATCTCAGTATTGAAACTCCTCTTCCACCGGAGTAGATCTGAGGATATAAAAATAACAAAAAATTACATACTAGGATGGGGAGAAGACCCAGTGATAAAGTGCTTGTGTGCAAATCTGAGCACCTCAAATTCAGATGCCCAGAATCTACATAAAGCCAGATGCTTCAGTGCTTGTATCTTTAATCCATGAAAACTTAGAGCAAGAAAGACACAGACACAGAAAAATTTTCTGGAAGCTTACGGGTCAACTTGCCTGGCAAACATGGGAGTGAAAAATAAGACACTGCCTCATATAAGGTAGAATGTGAAGACCAAACCCCAAAGTTGTCCTGTAATCCTTACTAACACTCCATGACATACACGTGCCTGTTCTTACACAGATGTGCACACATAATTACATGGCAGAACTCATGGCTACTTGTTAATAGTGATAAACAAATTTTCTCACATTCTATTGGTCAAAGCAAGCGATATGTTTCACCTGCTACAAGAAGTTGGAAAAATATAATCATACTATATATACACACACCACACACACACAAAACTGTGCAGTACTGATGAGTTGATACAGCTGTGCTATAGGAATTAGGAGCTGTCTCTGCTTGGTCTAACATGCTTTCCTTTCCCTTGTACTTCCCTGTAACTGGGCTATGAACTCCTGAGTCTCACCACCACTGGTGACCAAGCTATTCCTGGGCCCTTTCAATATTTGGAAAAAAAAAAATCAGGAAAATACTCCAATATCTGAAGTAAGGTGAGGGTATTTATTTCAATTCTACCTTCAAATCTCTACAAGAACAATATTATTGGTGTAAACTAACTTTCAGTCAGAACCATATCTGGAGAGGAATCTAATAAATAAATGTTTTAAGCTTTCTAGCATCTATACCATATAACTTGAAAAACCTTGTACAATCATTCCACACTGTTCATGATTTGCCATCTTGCTTATAAGATTTCAAAGCTCTGTATGACCTATTTGTGACAAATAAGGAGTTGTGTGTTCATACTTCCATGTCATGATGACAAAAACCTAACATAACAACTTTATGGAGAAATTATTTACCTTGTTTCATGGTTTCATAGAGTTCAGGGTATAGTCCATAGCTCCCTTCACTCTATGCCCATTGTGGTGGGAACATATGATGAAGTGCCTTTACCTCATGGCAGAAAGAAGGCAGAGAAGAAAGAACCAAGTACAACCTTTAAACTCACACCCAAAGTGACCCACTCCCTCCAACTAAGCACTTAAAATGTCCAAAATGCAGCTGGAGAGATGGCTTAGCAATTAAGACATTTGTCTGCAAAGCCTGACCCAGGTTCAATTCCCTTGTATCCATGTAAGCCACATGAACAAGGTGGCACATGCATCGGAGTTCATTTGCAGTGGCTAGAGGTCCTGGTGCACCCATTCTCTCTATCTCTTACTCTCTCTCTCAAATAAATAAATCATATATATATATATATATATATATATATATATATATATATATATTTTCAAATCTCTACAAATAGCTCAAATAGCTGAGAAACAAGCATTCAGCACATAAGAACGTGGGAATCTTTCATATTCGAACCATAATCAAAATAACATGTGATAAGTCTAATCCATTTTCTATGATAAGTTTATAGGTTAAGTTTCCCTTTGTTCATAGCTAAATATACTAAATTATTTTCTCTGTTTTCACATTTCATCAACATTTTGTTTATATATAGTGCTCATATTAAAAGATAGAAGCAAATCCTAGATATAATCTACCAGATAAATCTATAAAGAGAAAGTATTCAGTATATAGTGTTTCAAATTCTATCCACATTTTCTAAGTTACATTTTTACTTATGGAAACAGAATTAGTCTTTAAGTATTTCTTCTTGTTTATGCTATTTTATCTGCTTCTACCTAAAATGGTTAAAATTCTTTATGGCTATATGCCATTGTTCATATATAATCTAATGAAATAAATTGGTATGAAATTTGCATATATAACACAAATAATTCACTTATACATCTTATTTTCAAAAAAAAGCAAGCTAAATTTTACTGATGAGAAAAAATGTCACTTTAAAAAGAAAGCTGATATACTATATAAATATGAGCGAGGAGCTGTTGGGAAAATGGGAAATTGTTTAGGCAAAAACTATTTCATAATCATTCTACAAATGTTTAATATAAGGTTGGCTCCTATATTAGTTACATTTAATTATGGTGATAAAATTATAATAACAACGAAAATAAATTGTTGAAGTAAAAGACACAACATTGTGATCAATACCCAGGCATTGGGTTTTATTTCTCAGCAGCTTGCAACACAGTTGAACATTCCCTCTTTGAAAATCACTTTTTTTTGAGAGAGAGACACAGAGAGAGAGAGAGAGACAGAGAGAGAGGGAGAGGAAGACAGATAGAGAATGGGAGCGCCAGCAGCCTCTCAGCTGCTGTGAATGAAATCCAGATATGTGCACCCCCTTGTGGTCAAGTGCGTCATTGAACCCTTGCGTCACTTTTGCATCTGGCAAACATGGGACCTGGAGATTGGAAACAGCGTTCTTAGGCTTAGGAGGCAGGCGCTTTAACCGCTAAGCCGTCTCTCCAGCCCTGAAAAGCATTTTTGTCATATACTCATAGACTCATTGAATTAGTTATTTTCATATTCTTATGAACACTTGTTCTCAAGCTCCTAATTTTCTTGTCCTTTCTTTATTTAGTGTATAAATTTTGAACAAAAAATTAATCTGCTCAGTGGCACATTGTCTCTTGTCTCTCGCTCATAAATCTCCAATAACATCCATGTTCTAGTAATTCACAATTTTACCTTTTTATGATGATTAACTTGCATATTCCTAAGCAAGTTTTCAATTTGACCTGTTGATTTTGGTATTAAGATAAGTATTTACAAGAACACAATGTCCACTGCTCTGGTGACAAAGATATGCTCTCATCTGGGAAGCCAGAAGGGCCTAAAGTACCAACCAATATGGTTATGAAGGAAAAGTGACTCAAAAAGAGTTACATACTTTTCTAGGATTGGAAACAGCGTTCAGCCTCCAGCCCTGAAAAGCATTTTTTACCAGACTCAGTTATTTTCATATTCTTATGAACACTTGTTCTCAAGCTCCTAATTTTCTTGTCCTTTCTTTATTTAGTGTATAAATTTTGAACATTAATCTGCTCAGTGGCACAGCTCATAAATCTCCAATAACATCCATGTTCTAGTAAATGATTAACTTGCATATTCCTAAGCAAGTTTTCAATTTGACTTTTGATTTTTATTAAGAAGTATTTACAAGAACACAATGACTGCTCAAGTGACAAAGATATGCTCTCATCTGGGAAGCCAGAAGGGCCTAAAGTATCAATATGGTTTAACTTCATTTACTACTCAGTCAGCTGACCCTCAAAAGAAAAGTTGGAGCAATTTGCAAAGACAGAGAAAGAGAGGGAGGGAGAGGAGAGAGGAGAGAGAGAAGAGGGAGAGGAGAGGAGGGGAGAGAGGAAGAGGGGGAGGAGGAGAGGAGGGAAGAAGAAGAGGAAGAGGAAGAGGAAGAGGAAGAGGAAGAGGAAGAGACAGAATAGGCATACCAGGAACTCCACCTGCTGCAAACTCTAGCTGCATGTGCCAATTTCTGCATCTGGATTTACATGGGTACTGGAGACTCAAACCCAGGCCGTTAATCTTTGCAGGCAAGTGCCTTAAGCCCTTAGACATCTCTCTAGCCCCTCAGCTTGAAGATTTCTACATTGCTGTAGAGTATTTTGGAATATAACTTTCTTCTGGCTTCACAGCTTCTCTGTGGAACTGGCTGGTGGGAAACCCTAAATCACACCAACAGGCAAAGAAGAGAATAGCCCATAAGCAAGGCAAAGCAATGAAGGTTTGGGTCTGACAGATACCCAATCTTTGCATTACTCACCATCTGCAAGTTCTTTTCCACATATATGTGTAATACAATATCTAAAAGGAAGTATTTGTCTTATAAGAAGGAGCTAACATACATGCACCAGTCTCATCTTGACATTTTCCCACAAATGGACAGAGTCATTTATACTAATTGCTGGGTACATTATTTGCCATTCAAGATTAAACACAGTCCATTAATTATTATGGTACTAAATACTGATGTAATGCTTCACCTAAAATAAACTGGTATAAAATAATAAGGTAAAGCAGAAATATAGATATAAATATCTACAAAACATGGACAATGTATACAACCAGTTACATCGCAGACTGTTATCATTAATCTTTCTAGTAAGTCCTTCCTCATCTACTATTTCTTTTTTTAATTATTAACTTTTTATTGATACCTTCTATACTTACATACAAAAAACATATGATATTTCCCTCCCCTCCCCTCCCCCATTCCACTTTAGAACACCAATCTCCATCATATCCCCTCCCTCTCTCCATTAGTCTTTCTTTTAATTTGCTGTCATCATCTTTTTCTTCTACTTTGAGGGTCTTGCGAAGGTAACCGTTTCTTAAATCTTAAACAAGTAGCTGGCAATGAGCTGTCTTTCAACTCTAGATTATATCATGAATATCTATTTTCTTCTCCGTCTTTTCAGTTTTACTCCATATCTACCATGTTAGTAATAGATAATAACATCTAGTGCTATGGTCAATAATCCAAGCATTCAGCCTCTAAGTGTTTTTCAGTCATTTTTATTCCACTTCTTTGTTGTGATACTTGGCAATTAACCATTCACATAATACTAAAATATATTTTTATAACTTTTTGTTTTATATAAATAACAGATTATTCTATTTTGCTCCTTTGCCCCATCTCTTATTACTGTGGAGGGCCTCCTCAGAGGGGTATTGGTATAGACTGCTGGGTCATGATGGTCTCAATCTTTCCCTGTGGGGTAGACTGTGTCTCATATCCACTCTGTGGCTCCTATAGTCTTTCTGTCCCCTCCTCCACAATGATCCTGGAGCCATGACAGGCCTGTTGGCAAGCTTATTTAGTGTTGAGTTCTCTGTAGCCTCTGGATTTCTGCTTTGATAGTTTGAGATTGATTAGTGTCTTTGTCACCATCAACCTGGGGATGGATTTAAAACTAAGTGTCATTGCCATGGGCTTTTTAAAAAAAAAAAGTATTTATCTTTATTTTTATTTATTTATTTGACAGAGAGAAAGAGGGAGAAAAGAGAGGAATAGGCATGCCAGGGCCTCCAGACACTACAAATGAACTCCAGATGTGTGCGCCCCCTTGTGCATCTGGCTAACATGGGTCCTGGAGAATCAAACCAGGGTCCTTTGGCTTTGCAGACAAAGGCCTCAACCACTAAACCATCCCTCCAGCCCACCATGGGCTTTTCTATGAGTAGATTCTTACCTCTGGATAAAACATGGTGATGTCCAGAGGAGCTCAAGATCCAGTAATGACCAATTGATAGAAAGAAAACCAAATACCAATTACAAACATGACAAATGAATTTTTAATGTTTCAATTTTCCAATTTTCCCTTTTAATTCTATATATCCACTGTGAGTCAGCAAAGCATTTGAACATGGAACATTGGGGAGATAGTCAGATCATGGGGGTGAAAACCAGGTGAATTGGATGTGTGCCCTTAAGATATGAAAGCACTGAGCTAACTTGTTTACATTGTAGGTTGGGAAGATAGAAGGGAAAGTTGAAGATATTCCATACCAGAATCTAACCATATTGGCATCCTGTTCATGGACTCCCAATCATCACAATGATGACAAAACTCCTGTGGTTTCAGCCATACATCCCATCATGTTCCACATTAACAATAAAAACAAACACAACAAACTTCACAAAAGTAAGACATATTGCCTTTTTTTTTTTTTTTTTTTGTCTTCACTGCTACAGCCTTAGCATCTCTGTAATGGCTGATTCACAAATGACTTATATGCTTCTTCATGAAAGAAATTTAGACTTGTTGGGCATGAGTTGTTCTCTGGCAATGAAAATAGACTTCTGGAACAACTATGCCACTGGTATGTTGAATAAGCAGAATTCACAAGGTGTAAAATTGAACACAAATTTATTTGGCCCCCTTACCACCTATTCTCACAAATTCCATGGAACTAGTTATTTTTCTGTCTAGATGAAATATAAGGTGCATTTCTTATCATTTCTTGGCTGGTCATAGATAATAAAATGCTCTCTGATTATTGCAAGCTATGCTGTCTTATTTTAGTGATTAAAATGTCCAACACATGGAACACATCAAAATAAACACTTCAAAATAAAATTTTACATTCTCCCTTCCACTGATTCATGACAGCACAAAGTTTGAGAATCCCACAGTACAAAGATGGATGTGATGGTCTGTAATACTTCCTTTTTCTCTCTTCTCCATTATGACATGACCACTAGGCTGCTTTATCAGTTTTCTGGAGTTGGAAAAAATTTGAGAGAGTAAAAATTGAGATTTAGGAATGGTCTGCTTTGCCTGATATTTAATTTTCTCTCTCTACTCTATGGCTTATCCCTGGTTCTACCCAAGCTTCTTATACATTCAGTTACTAAATACTTACTTTCACATTTCTGTTAAAAATCTGCTTTTCTTTTTTTTTTTTTTTCTCCCTGTCTTTTCCCTTGAGCTGACCTGTAACACCCAGTACCAGCATGTGGTTAACATCCACAATGAGCTGTTGATCAGAGAGCCAATGTTTCCCAAAAGAAGACAGATTTCCGTCAGAGTACTTGATGACTCACCAAAAGTTAATGGGAAGACCCTACTGCTGAAGACACCATATGCTGTTGGGCGTAACATAGAGTGATCTGGCTGGAATCTGGAAGAGAGTCAGTTCCCAGAGAGTTAGCTTGTCTAATGCCAGGAGGTGCTACATGAGCAACTAGGGGAAAATGGCCAACATCTGTCCAAGAAACTCATGGTGTAAGCTACTCAGCAGCCAACATCCTGACATGCTGCTCACACAAGGGCAATAGTGGCACACAGCTATGGTAGGAAACCAACTGCTCTTGAATTGGATAACAGATCTGCTCAGTGGAACAGAACCCATAGCTGGAATTGGGAAACAAGTCAGAACCATATCCAAAAAATGAACCTGCTCTCCAATATCAAGCACCCACCAATGGTGGGCTAAAGATGGCCTACACCCATTAAATTCTCTGTAAAATAATAATGGTTATCCCATTTATCTGGTGCTGACTTCACTTTCCATTGGAGAATTTGCTTCTCTTTTTCAGATGGACACAGAACCTGAGGAGAGAATCAGCTCATCACACCTTACCAGGGCCCCAGCTGAAATCATAGAGTAATGGAGAAAATTAACAAGAGTGTTGTTTTCTTGGTGAACCTGGCACCAACACAAGGGTGAAGGAGATAGACACAGAGAACTCTCAACTCCTACCAAACCAATATCCAGAGCCACGGAGACTTCCAAGTCCTCATCACTGAAGTAGACCTAAAACTAACCCAACATGGCTCAGGGAAAAATCATGGAAGAGGGGGCAGAAAGATTGTTAGAGCCACAAGTTGAGACATTATGCACAGAGACATTGCCTCTTCCACATAACTGATGACTACCTCCATAATGTATCACATCAGGTTGTTTGCTGCTGAGTAGTTTAGACCATGAGTTGCTTGGGCAGATGTTGGTCATTTCTCCCATTGATGAGGGTCCCTTCAGAGGGGGGAGGACAAGGAGGAGGCTAATGATGGTAAGAACATGACTGTATACAAAGTATGTATGTATGTATGTATGTATGTATGTATGTATGTATATATATATATATATATGGTAGTGATATATATATATATATATATACACACACACATACATCCCCATACTTTAAACACTTTATCTGGTTGAAAATATGTACCACTAACCTCATCCCCAGTTTCCAATAACAATCACTGTGTGTTGGGAATCCCATTGCTCTTCTAATTGGTCATACTTCTTTCAGTATAACACAACACAGTTATTAACCCAAGTAAGTCATACCGCAGCTATGAAAAGACTTCCTTGAAATATTCTGGGAGAAAAGAGAACTGCATTTTTGTCATGTTCCCTTTCCCCAGTGTGTCCATATGGTGTTTCCAGGTGAGGTTTCATGCTAGTACTTGGCCCACAATGACGGAGTGAGACAGAGGCCACTCTCCATATTGCAGCTTTCAGCTGACATTGTTAATTACATGAAGAAACAAGTTGGCATAGGTCTAGGCTAGACAACAAGAAGGCATTACTGGACAGATCAAAGATTTGTGATTTCTGAGTAGATGTTTCAGGCTTGAGCAACTGAAATCTCCCTGAGAGTCTCCTGTGGCATCTCTAACTATAGGATTTGACCATCCTTTCATCTCTTATAATATCCTGTCATGTTGCAGTTGTGCCAGTGAACACAGTTAGATTTTCTTTTGCATATGTTTAGACTTTAATAGTGAAAAAGTAGTATTCTTTCAAATTTTCATCACTTTGAAATTCATAATTATTTGTGGACATTATGTTCACAATGTGTATCTTGCTTCATCCATGCTCCTGTTCTTGAATTCAGAAAGATAAGCCAAGAGTACATTCAGTGATTCATTTTCAATGCAGTGAAATGTCCATGTAAGTGTAAGATAGTAGAATTCTATGTCTCGCACATTTAGTCTGTTGTATGTGAAAACATCTATATTTTATGAAATAACATTTTGTATTTTCAGTATGAAAAAACTGCCTAGAGCATGTATACTCAAAGTGGCTGTATATAAGTGACAGTGTCTGAGTATTACTTCATTGCAGTTCACTGAATGAACTTTATGAATAACAAATGTCTGTTGATCAAAACAGTGTACTTGAGGACCTCAGAGATTTTCAAACTAGAAAGAGCTGTTGTTTCATTGGCAATAAATACCAAATTCTAGATCTGTTATTGTGCCCAATGCATACCATAAGGAGACTTATTCTAAAGAATAGGTCAAGGGACAGGAGAGATGACTTAGTGATTAAGGCACTTGCCTGCAAAGCCTAACCACCTGGGTTTGATTCCCTAGTACCCACATAAAGCCAAATGCACAAAACAGCTCATGTATCTAGAGTTCATTTATAGTGGCTGGAGACCCTTTTGCACTCATTCTCTCCTTTGCTATTCTTCTTCTTTTTCTCTGCTTACAAATAAATATTTTTAAAAAAATAGGGCTGGAAAGATTGCTTAATGGTTAAGGCATTTGCCTGCAAAACCTAAGGACTCAGGTTTGATTCCCCAGTACCCACATAAGCCTGATGCAAAAGGTAGCACATGTATCTGGAGTTTATTTGCAGTGGATAGAGACACTGGAATTCTCTCTCTCTCTTCTCTCAAAAGTAAATGAAATATTTAAAAAAATTAAAAAATACAATAAATTTTGTTTTCCACAACAGCTTAATTAAAAACTCTTGGTGTATAAATTAATGAGCTAAAATGAACCAAAACTTTTTGTTGGTTTTACAGATTAGTTTTCCAGGTACTATATGATTTAAAGAAAGTGTCAGTTATCTCAAATTATTCTGACTTTAAAGAGATTTAAATCAGTTACCTGCTTCTTGGGAATGTTTGTTTATTTCACATTGAAATACCACTGTTTTGAGAAAGTATAAACAAACAAATCACACCTGAAAAGAAAGATATTTCTTTGATAATATTAAATGTTTATGTCTTTAGCATCTATTATTCTAATAAGAATCTCAACTATCTTTTGCTTTGATTCATGTTGAGGCTGACTTGAGTCTAACCAATCAGCCTTAGCTTGGAGACAACCTTCAGGAGTAGGGACTATCATTTGGTCCACTCCTAAGAAGCAAATTCTGAGAACAGCTTTGTCTGACAGGTGATCAAACCTCCTCTTTCAGGTTTCACCAAAGTCCAAGGTGAAGTTAAAATAAATAATGAATGACATGAATTAAGGAGAAAACTTAAGTAGAAGACTATTGTAAGAAAACAGAAGACAAAGGAAGACAGACAGAACTTGGGTTGCCTGGAAATAATCAATTCTTATTTTGATAAAGCTTAGAGACTAGAAGAGTAATTAGCATCAAGGCCAGATCAATTTTCTTTGACACACTATTTTATTAGATGGCTACATGACAGCATACTAATTAAAACTGATTGGTCTAATTAGAATGCCATTAAAGATATGAAAGGCAATGACATCAAATGCCTGGAAAATCAAGAAGTATGGCTCTAAATGCCTTCTTCATCATTTATTTTTAAATTTTGAAGAAAGAAAAACAACAAACATAAGCTGTGAGGGAAGAGTGAAGTTATATAGTTCTCTGATACTGCCAAACAGAAAAAGAAATGAGGTTTCATAGGTATCTGTCTCTGATAATTCAGAGAAATGAAAAATGAAGCCGGTAATGGCAGCATGCAACAGGATCACAATAAGATTAAACTTAGGAAGGGGGGTGGCATGGATATTTAGAGTTCAAGGTCATCATCTGTTACCTGAGGAATGTAAGGCCAAGAGGATAGGAGGAAGACAAAAGAAAATACTTAATAAATTAACGTTTTCAAAACTCAGGTAAAATAAGCATAAACTTGAGATTCATAAAACTACAATAAATGCTAAATATACTACTGAGTTAAATTACTTGATTTAGTTACTTATGTAGTATAGTGTAAAAGTTGAAATTAGAGTACTCTATTGTATTAATAATTATATGTATATATAAAACTATAGTTCTTCATAGATTATATTAAATTCTAATTCTGAAACTATTACCCTATTCTCATTGACTCTTGATATTTAGATACCTTCTTCCATCATATATATTTGCACATAAATACTAGGTAGACTAAGGGATAACAACAGCAAAAATTTATTGCTTATGTCATAAAAACCTATTATCTTCCAGGTGATGATTATTACTCCAAGTGACAGATACATAATCCTGTCCAATCTATTTTATATAGCTTGGGGCAGTGTAGAAAATTCGTGAGCAACCACAAGGACCTTCCAACCTCTGTAACCCTTGTCTGGACTCTATCAAGAAGGTTTGATTTTTTGGCAGACTCCTATAACTCCTCAGGTGGCAATGTGCATCGCCACTGTTTACACACACTTAAATCTGGGCTATTTCCAAGGTTCCAGGCACTTCACAGCTCTGTAGAACATCAGCTGTCCATATTACCAAGTGGCTCACTATGTCTCTTCTGGGATAATACTGGACATGTACTTTCAATGCTAAGAGTTACCAATGAGGCCTATAATCCTAGCTGAAATTCTAGTATTTTATTCCTAAATTTCCAGTATCGAATTTTCTATGACACAATGTATCATTCTGACACTATAGTAGTATTGATGGTTATTTTACAACGTCATGATATACTTTTGAGATGGTAAAAATACTATATAACACTTTTGAAGTAACTCAGATTAAATAAATTACTTCATTTACATTTTTTGTCTATAATACTCTGGCCCATTTCTGCAGTTACCTTGTAAATGCAAACACAGATCCACAGCTTTAGATCTTCCTTATCATCCCAGAACATCATGTTCAGTGAAGATAAATGTATGTTCTCAGGGGAGATGTGTTTTATTTGAACCAATATCATGTCTATGTGTTTTGTTCATGTTGTTGTCTGAGACTCAGACAGATAAATCTGGCTCTGAAATTATTAATTCTATAAGTAGATGCAAGTAAATCTGAGGGCTAAACCAAATAGTCCTATGTGACACCCGTACAATAGCATTAGGAGAAATTTCCAGAGGTCTGTAGAAAAACTGTCAAGAGTTAAGTGTGCAAGTGAGATTATGTGTCTCTATTCCAGGTAATATATGATGAGCATATAGTAGCTATAGTTATAACACATTTCAGTAGTCCTTACACTTTGTAGCTCCATATTATTAAATGTGTACATTCAGAGAACACACACACACACATATATGTATGTATATATATATATATATATATATATAAATTTTGCTTCATTTATAAATATGAGTTTGCTTCATAATAAATTGTAGTCTTCCAAGAGGAAGGTATACCATACAAAACCACAACCTGACATACATAACATTTATTTACATAGAATACAGTATAAGACAGAATAAAATAATAAGTTTCAATAATCTGTCTCGCATTATTAATTCCATTTAAAATCTTCAACTTTGAGTTATACCTGGCCATATCTTATAGCTATTCATTTTGTCAAAAAGAAAAGTCTTAAAAATAAATTTAAGTATGACTTTCTAAGCTTTTAAAATGTAACTTTTGTATACTGGGATTCTTGAAAATGCCAAATCTGTTTATAAATCATGTTCAGTGCCAGCTTTTTCAAGAAAGCAAACTAAATGCCAGAATCTATGCAATTCTTAAAGAAAATCACAATGGTTTTATTTTCAGGTTTAGTTGCAAACAGTGCCTTCCAATTTACTAGATGATCCAAACATAGACTTTAAAAACTAAACTGTGGTTCTTAGTTTACTCTGACTACATTAAATGGCAGTGATAGCAACTTCATACTTCCAAACATCTAGAACCGTTTTATGGTCCATTATTTTATGTGTCAGGAAGTCTGGTTGTTTCAACTTAAACATACTCAGAATTAGACCATTTGTAATCAATGTCCACTAAAACCTCTCTCTTACTCCAGGGCCACATTATTTCTTTTCTGAGTTATTTGGAAATGGTTTTCTTTAACCCACAGTCTTTGTGTGTTTTGTGTTGACATAAGAAAATAATTGAGACCTGGTACTTTATAATGAAAATGAGTTTTTATAGCTGTTGTTCTACAAGCCCAGGAGTGTGGAAATCGTATCTGCTGGGTTTCTGGGAGGCATTCTAAAGGACTTCTAGATCCTATTCTACCTGCAACTCACCAACCCACCACACTACCCATATTAGTTAGGTCTCTTGTCTTCCTTTCAGGCCCTGTTCCTCTGTGCCTGAGATATGCTGTCCTCCATATAATCTCTGTATTTTTAAAATTTATTTTTCCAATGTTGGGGTCCTATATAGAGAATCTAAGTAGTTCACAAATGAACTGCACTATCTGGTATTTGGAGGAATAACAGGAAGCCATGACACGTTTGGTGGGTATGTGAATAAATTAATATACGAATGAATAAATGAATGAGTGGAGAAATGGCTTAGTGGTTAAGGCGCTTGCCTGCAAAGCCAAAGGAGCCAGGTTCTATTCCCCAAGATCCACATAAACCAGATGCACAAGGTGGCATGTGCGTCTGGAGTTTGCACCAGCTGGAGGTATTGGCATGCCCATTCTCTCTCTGTCTCTGCTTCTCTCTTTCTCTCAAATTATATATATATATATATATATATATATATATATATATATATATATATATATATATGATTTTACGAAAGCTATCATGAAACAAATTCAGTATTCAAAGATCCTAGAAGATTCCAGATTTGGACAAGAGCATTATGGGAAAGCCAAAGGCAGCAAAGAACTCAGTCAGTGGTGGAACATGTTTTCATGAAGACAGTTAGCATTACCCTTCAAGCTCTAATAGCTTGTTTAGACTTGTTTTAAAGTTATTTACAAGACACTGATGCCAGCCATTAGGTCTTATCTTTTTTTTAAATATTTTATTATTTATTTATTTATTTGAGAGAGAGAGAGAGCGAAAGAGGCAGATAGAGAGGAAGATAATGGGTACACCAGGGCCTCCAGCCACTGTAAACAAACTCCAGATGTATGTGCCCCTTTGTGCATCTGGTTCACATGGGTCCTGGGGAATCAAACAGGGGTCCTTAGGCTTCGCAGGCAAATACCTTAACCGCTAAGCCCTTTTCCCAGCCCAAGTCCCAGACCTTAGAGAAAGCAGGAGCCACGAGGTTCAGTGGAGCTTGCATACCTGCCACTATCAAATTTGACAAAGCCTTCCCAAACCACTCTGCCACCATCACCTTACCTTCACAAACAAGCCAGGCCAAAAAGGTTCAACATTCATACGGGCTGCTTTAATGAGGACATTGATCTTATCCTCCCTGAAGGTCACTTCATTGTGGTGCAGGATGAGGGCCGAGCTGGGAGATGGAGTCCATGTGCAGACTGCCAATTGCGGTGCTAGTCGCGGGATAAAGTGAGGGTCTCACCGCAACTGCCTTAGCTTCCTCTGAAGAACCGAGTACCTGGCGGCAGCTGAGGAAAGCAGTTCTTGTCTTAAAGGACAGCTCTGAGGGTCGGTGTGATGAGAAACATGTGACCTATATCACAAGCAATTAAAGAAAGAGGGGAAATTTTAACTAGGACAAAGGAACTGTAACTGGGTTTCAAATAATTTATTTCAGACCTAAAAATAGATGCCAAGTCAGTAATTCTATTATAAACAAATTTGTAATAAGTTGTCAGGGTAAATTCCAATTAATTTTGACTCTATTCAAATGTAATTTTGTGTAACAACTTTTCAAATATCAGCATATCTCAATTTTATCTGTTTTACTAAGAAATCTAAGTTTCTTTTCATTCAACATAAATTCTCATTTTTGAAAAAATCTCTATGACTTGAATACGAAATTTATTTTCCTATACGTTTTATTATTTGATCAAAATTACTTCGTTCTTCCAGTCTCCACTTATTTTAGTATAATTCTGATGTGAAAACACAAATATCTCTTTCTCCATATATCCCTCACCTATTCTTCTTTGACTTTCCAAGATCATCTGTTAAAATATTTATAGTTAAGTTTCTTCATCCAAAGATACTTAGTATAATTTGTGTATACAATATATATTTCATTATTATATTTTCCCTAATATAAAATAGGATAAGACTGATTACTACTTGTATATACACATTCCAAAACAGCACAGCCCAGCATGGTGGCAGACACCATTAATCCCAGCACTCAGGAGGCAGAGGTAGGAGGATCACCTTGAGTTCAAGGCCACCCTGTTACTATAGTGAATTCTGGCTCAGCCTGGGCTAGAGTGATACCTACCTTGAAAAAAAAACACAATAAAACAAGAAACAAAAACCAGTGAATTCCAGGTTAGCCTGGTCTAGACCAAGACCCTACCTGAAAAAAAAAATTTAGAACACAAACATTGCTGACTCCCCATCATGAGACGAATCATCCCTCGTAAAACTGCTGCTTCCACAGTTCATCTGACAACCTGTGTCAGAGTGGTGGTGATAGACACTGAGGATACTCAGAGTACCAAAACAGAAATCCATAAGCTGACTGCTGCTGTCACAACTCATAACCCGCCACCCCATGTTGAATACCAGCAATCCCACTGAGGAGGACCCTCAGAGTAATGGGGACAGGGAGAGAAATGATGGTACCAACACACGATGTGTTCATACAAAGATTCTCTTTAATAATAATAAAAAAGTGTTAAGCCGGGGGTGCTGGTGCAGGCCATTATTCCCAGCACTTGGGAGGCAGAGGTAGAAGGATCACTGTAAGTTAGAGGCCAACCTGAGACTACCTAGTGAATTACTGGTCAGCCTGAGCTACAGTGAGAACCTACCTCAGAAAACAAAACAAAAACAAAAACAAAAACAAAAATTACATAGTTTTCTCAGTGAATCAGCTGCAATCAGGACATGGGATTGATAAGGACATATAAATACTTCATGAGAAGCCAATAATATATTCCTGCATAAATAGTTGTATTCAACCACCTTTAACATGTGTCATTCAATGTTGAAGTTAATGGAGATGCAATTAGAGAAGACAGACAGCATCCTGGCAGGACTTACATTCTAGCTGTAAAGTATCGCCATTGAAAAGGACAATGACATATGATAAGAATATAATTAGGGTAGTGTTACATGTTGTAAAATTACACATTAGAATATTGGTAACTTTTAATGATCAAATAAAAGCAGAGCTATTAGGCATATTTTAGGTTTTTTACTTGTTAGTGCATGTGTGTGCACACATATGTTTGTCATATGGGTGTACATTAAAAAATCTAGGGTAAGAGCAAAGAGAGTAGATGTACATAATCTGCACTATACACTACTTTACACATCTCAAACAGCATGTTTCTCTCTCTTCCTTGAGACCAATAAAATCGATTGTTTGTGGTACATAATTTCATTTCAAAATGGTGCCCATCACCGAAGATTTATTTATAGCTTATTAGTAGATAACTATCCAGAGAGCTGGGTGACTGCCCATAAACAGAGCATGGTAATGGTGCTCAGAATAATTGTAATCAATATTAACTCTCTTTATAAAAGAATTAGAATTTTTTGTTTGTTTGTTTTTTGAGGTAGGGTCTTGCTATAGCTCAGGATGACCTGGAATTCACTATGTAGTCTCAGGGTGGCCTCGGACTCTTGGCGATGCTCCTACCTCCGCCTCCCAAGTGCTGGGATTAAAGGTGTGAGCCACCACACCTGGCTGAAAATCAGAAACTTTTAAGTTACTCTAATTTAGAGAAACAGTACTTTGAGAGGAAAAACAATACTAAGTGTATCAACCTGAATTATTTTAGCTCAGTGAATTTTATATCTAATTTATACTAAAATGCAACATACATCCTGAAAAGTAAAAAATTATGTGTTCAAGTCTCCTGCCTACAAGGTCAGTACACTCATAAACACAACCACCATAAAAAGAAACATATTACTAGTAATTAACCTCCTCTTATCATCACCTAGTCACGTTTTCTTATCCAAAAGTAACTCACATTATTTATTAGCATAGACTGGTTTTGCCTATTTAAATATTTTAAAAATAGCATTTTAACATATCTTTTTTGTACATTTAGTAAAAAAAATTCTGTGTAATTCTATATTGATGTAGTGATTATTCATTCTCATTGTTTAGTATTTTCTTTAGTATTGTCCTTCTTTAAAAGACAAGCTTTACTCATTGCATTGCTGATATACATCTGGGTTGGTTCCAATTATAATGATTAGGAATAGTGTTTTATGAATATTCTTGTGTATATTTTAATGAATAAATGTAACAGTTTGAGGTGTGTCCTTATGAGTGGAAATCTTGTAAATGGACTATGGAGTTGAGAGTTCTCAGACAACTGTGAAGCACACACACGGAGGGCCTTCATCACTGACTAGGTCCTCCTTTCCAATTACAAAACTTTCAGAAGCATTTGAGTACACACAGTTAGAGTGTGCTGCACTGCCAAGTAGGAGCTTTTCCAAATCCTGGCAGAAGTCTGGATCTAAACCAAAACTAGAATCACCTCCAGGTGGCAGGACATAAAGGCAACATGTAATAAGCCTTCTCCCTCAGTTATTTGAAATTTTGTCAGAGAGCATGGTCCAGGAAGCAACACAGAGAATATAAAAGTCAAAAAAAAAAAAATGTGTTTTCAACATGAGGAAAAGAAAATCAAGTAGTTTCTAAATCATGTGAGCCCTCAGGCCAAGCTCAAGGTACCAACTTGAAAGGGCTACTGAATTTTCTTCACAATTGTTAAAGGCATTGATTGACAATTAATCTGTCACAACCAAAGTAATTGTTCCATGATAAAACTGTCATTGGAGGAGAGCATTCAGCACCCTTAAGAAGCCTGAATACCTTCAAAGGAACTCAGGTTCTAAAAGGATTATATTAGTCAGCTTTGACTACATATATAACAGAATAGTTAGAATACTGAATCAGAAGATGTTGAATGGCAGCCAAGAAATAATAATTCTGCTATATCTCACCATATTTTCAGGACCACAACAATAGTGAGTTATGAAAAAAAAAATAGCTGCCAGAAAAAAAAATATTATAGGACATACTTTTCCTTTCTAATTAAACCAATATCTGAACTAATCTTCTGTGTTTAAAAAACCTGATGAATCAATATGGAAGAGATTGTTTATAAACAGTGATAGAAAATATCTTATAAGGACTCAATTTTTTCACTTTCTTTTCCAGCTTTAGGCTAAGGAAATCCTTCAGAATAGCACTCAAGTGCCATAACTCAGTATGATGAATCAGGAACCTATTGAGTACTTCCTGCACACCACATCTGTGAAAGCAGCAAAAAGTTCACAAACACAGCACTGTCATTCCCTCTATCCCAGCATCCAGGACCAGTGTGGGTTCCCAGAGTGATTCAGGAGGAGAGAAAGAGAGACACTAAAGGAAGAGGGGTTCCTCCCTGAAATACATTGATAGCATGATATTGAAATTACTTGTTTAATCATGTAGAATCTTCTTTTTTTTTTTTTTTTTTTTTTCAATGTAGGGTCTTTATGTAACCCAAATTGGCCTGGAATTCACTATGCAGTCAGTCTCAGGCTGGCCTCACACTCACATCAAACCTCCTACCTCAGCCTCCCAAGTGCTAGGATTAAAGGTGTGTGCCACCATTCCTAGCTTCATGTAGAATCTTACTATTTCTCTGAACTTCCTAATTTGTCTTTCCGTTGGAACAGGCAATGTTATTTTTTTATCTTAGATCTTGGATCATGGATTGTAAGGTAAATATAACAGAAAATAGGCATTGTTTTCTTCAAAAATACATAAAATTACTTGTGAAATATATTTAGCTTCATCTTTCAAAATAATTTTTATTATTCATAACATAGATATTTTCCCTACCTCATATCAAATATTGAATACAAGCATAAACATGGCTATTAAGTTATTATAACATATTAGAAGCATAATAAAACTATTAACTATGCATCCAAAGGAAGATTTGTATGTAAGAGTAAAAGAGTAACAAAAAAATTTTTGTTAATGAAACAAAGCTTCACTATTACCTGTGAACATAGTTTTCTAATGTGTGTCTTCTTTATTAACGTAAAAAAGATCAGATCGATATTTCTAATATGAAATTTAAGGATCTGGAACATATTCATTGTATAATACAGTGAACACTTTTCCATTTCTGTGTAAAAATGATGTATGGATTTATAAACATATTTGGGTGGGCACAATGATGCAGGCAATATAAAGAAGACACTATGTCATGTGAATAAAAGGATTTTAAAGGATTGAACATGTTAATTTCATAGGAGAAAATGTTTTCTAATAAGAAAAACATTTTTGGAGGTGACACTACAGAACTAGTTAAAAAATAAAAAGGAAAAGTCATGTGTATTTTCTCCTCTAGCTCTACAGTATAAACTCTTTGGCAGCCAAGAAATGAGGAATATTCCTTCTCACATTCCTATAAAACGAAAATTATTTTGACCTTACTATAACACTTTTCAATTAATGAAGAATGGAAAGAGAAGGTTCTTGGCAATTCTGAAGGCATTTTGAAAAAGTTGAAGACAGGTCAGAGAAGACCAGTATCAGAAAATATCATCTATTTATAATATCATTAGTTCTTCTACACCAGACCTGCAAAGCTTAATCCATTATAAGTGACTGTGCTGGTGCCAAAGGACAGCTGTGTGTTAATAAGTTTATGTTTATGAAATTTGCCATGGTTTCTAGAAGGGCATTCTTTTTTAAAAAAATAAAAGATTCTCTGGTAAAGTTATAGAATGTCAGGTACTAAAAATCTTCCTGAGGCAAGGTGATTCCCCTGAGTAAGTGCAAATGCTTGCAGAAGTGAAGACAAATTATGATGACATTTTGTAACATACAGAAGACGCTTCCTTGAAGATGTAAGATTTTCAAAAATCCTTTACAAAATCCATTGAAAAGGTCAACTTGTTGTAATACAGTAGTTTTTAGCTATAGTACAATGACAAATAGGGGTGCAGTAATCAGTCATGGGGATATGTTACCAGTAATTTGTTATACACAATATTTAAGGTACTGTAGTTTGGGAGTGATTCACTTTTCATGAATGATAGTTTGGTCAAGGTTATCCCTATCAATAAAATTGCTCCCACATCTCCAAACATGATCTAGAGAAAGACTGTGTCTTTTATGGAAATTTGAATCATTTTATGTGATATTGAAGAGGAACTATTGAGAAATGTGACACTTTAGCTTTATATTGTTGAAAATAAAGGAAGTTAGAGAAATAGTAACCTAGCTTAATTATTTTTTGAATTATTACAAGTAAACTAAAAATAAATGTTAATGAGGAATGTATTTTCATGTAACAAATTGGAAGAGGAAATGGCTAAAAGTTATTAAGGATACAGTGTAAATAAAATGTATCTAATGGTGAAAGTTTATTACAAAGTAGAATTACTTTACAGATTGACCTTAACAAACAGTAAAGAAAAACATTACATGGTAGAATCTGATGAGCTTTTAGATTAAATCTAAAAATAAAGGAAAAGGAAACTTTACAAAGTCCAAAATGAATCAAAATTCTTTTTAAAAAAACATTTTATTTATTTATTTATTTGAGAGAGAGAGAGAGAGAGAGGACACACCAGGGCCTCCAGCCACTACAAATAAACTCCATGTGCCCCCCTTGTGCATCTGGCTTACGTGGGTCCTGGAGAAGTGAACCAGGATCCTTTAGCTTTGCAGGCAAACACCTTAACTGCTAAGCCATCTCTGCAGCCCCTGAATCAAAATTCTGGTGAACATTTAGATTGCATATTTTTACTATATGGAAAATATCTTTATGTTTATAATTACCTACAGCTATCTCTAGAACTTATTCAATTTTTTTTGTCAAAAAATTTTAAATACTATTTTGCTCCTACATCAACAATAAGCAACTGGGTGATGGATGATGTCAGAAAGAGCATGTTGCTTAATATCTCTGGATCCACCTGAGATAAACAAAAACTAATGCAAAACAACTCCTAGAGAGATTAAATAGCAAAATTTTATAGCATTATGTATAACAAAATTTGCCCACCAGGTATTCTCATGAATCCTAAAATACAATGAGTACAAAAATGCTACCACCAGAAGAATTGTACTGTTTCATTATCTGTGTGGTAGGAAGCAGAGGAAAGAGTGGGACCCCTGAAGGAAATGAAAACAGAACTCCCCAACTGGTCAGGTAGGCAGAAGTGCACACTTCACATCTAAATAACAGCAATCCATAACAAGGGTAATCATGCACAGCCCAGACTCTGAGGACACCAAGTACAGTCTTCAGACTGAAAGACATGTTGCATAGTGAAAGACTTTTTTTTTCTACAAATTTTCTGTCTTTCTAATTGTTTCCTTTTGCTACCATTATTTTCTCCAGGTGCCTATCTCTGTGGAAGTTTGGAGATTATGTCCTTTTTCTCATTTATTCCCCAAGTTGGGAGGTAAAAACTATAAAAGGTAAGTATAATTTAGATACTTTTTAATCTTTAATCCTTTTTTCTTAAAGTCCTTATTTTGTAAAGTCATTAAAATCTTATAATAACACATGAGAACAATACATATGATCACGATTGGAGGATGTAAGAGACCCTAATCGGCAAACTTCAATGCCTGTCACTAATGCTGAAAATAGACTTCTGCAATTTTGAAATGTTTCAAGTCTGAAAATAATGGATAACTAGTGTGCCTCTTCTATCTCACGCTCTCCAACACATCCTAATCAACTCTTATAACCCTCCATTAGGGCAGCCATGTCCTCACAACCCTGAGAAAACATTTCTTCCTCCATCCCTTCGCCTAGATACCCATACGAAAAGGCACCATTGGCCTCAGCGACATCTTCACAGATGGCAGAAAAGCCTCCTTGCTCCATGCCCTCACCTACATGCCAATGAACAAAGGTACACTCGGCTGACATGCTTCAGGGTTGAAAAACCTCTACTCCACAAAACAACAGAATATGGAGGAAATGGATCAATTCCTAGCCACATACCAACTACTGAAGCTAAGCCCAGAGCAGACTAATCTCCTAAACGAACCCATCACACCCTTCGAGATTGAAGAGGTAATTAAACACCGCCCCAAAAAGAAGAGTCCAGGACCAGATGGTTTCTCAGCTGAATTCTATCAAACCTTCATGGAAGAACTGAAACCAATTTTTCTCAAACTGCGCCACACAATCGGAGAACAGGGAGAGATCCCTAACTCCATCTATGAAGCTAGTATCACCCTAATCCCAAAACCAGGCAGAGATGCCACAAGAAAGGAAAATTATAGGCCCATTTCCCTGATGAACATAGATGCAAAGATCCTGAACAAAATCCTTGCAAACCGAATTCAACAGTACATCAAAAGCATTACCCACCTTGATCAAGTAGGCTTCATCCCTGGAACGCAGGGGTGGTTTAACATACGGAAATCAATCAATGTAATACACCACATAAACAAGCTGAAACACAAAAAAACCACATGAAAGAGTTAATGATTAGTATTCATCTTCTTCCTCAGCTTTCCCTTCAAGAGAATCTCTATGAAGTTCCTTATAATCCTTCTCTAACACAGCCATGTTCTTGTGGGCCTTAGCAAACTCTCCTTCCTCTCACCTACATATCACTGAACAAAGGAAGTTTAGCAAACATCAGGTCAAACTTGAGGTTCAGGTAAGATAAGGCCTCAGCAATAGCTGTGGTTTTATGCAGCAGACACATAGCTCACTGTAATCAGGTCAGGTCACCACCAAGTACCACAGTGGGAGGCTGGTAATTAATTAACTTTGAAGCCAGTGGGGACACCAGTCTACAAACTCAATGCTGTCTTTGAAGTTAATGGCAAAAATGGGAGCATCGACATCCTTAGGATCCACATCACCACAATACAGCTGGAAGGAAGCCATGTATTTACCACAGTGATAGTCACACTACACCATCTGGTTGGCTAATTTAAAGAAGGCATTAGTCATCTCTACTACAGAATGCTGCTCATGGTGGGCTTTTCCCAAAGTGATTATAGAAGTGTGTGCGCTCGCGCGCGGATGCGCGCGCGCGTGTGTGTGTGTGTGTGTGTGTGTGTGTAAAATCTCCAGAGAGAATCAATTCTGGCTTAGGACACCAGGTTGATCTGGAATTCTGTCTGATCAAAATATATTTAGGGTATCACCAAATCTAAAGAAAGCTGTGATAGACGATATAATGTAATAAAGTGGTTATATGTATATATATATATATATATTCTAATAAAGTGGTTGTGTATTCATTATTGAGCTTTCTAATGCATTGTCTACCATAAAAGCACAATCAAAGTGCTCAAAGATGCTGTGAATGGTGAGGATGGAGTTATACAACTCCACCACAGTTTTTGAAACTTGAGAGGCTGTATAAACAGAGAACTCCACCATGGCTGTGTGCCACTATTGCACTTGTGTGAGCATCTTGTCAGGTTGTTTGCTTCTGAGTAGTTTAGACCTCCAGTAGCTCAGACAGGCATTGGCCACTTTCCCCCAATAGCTCATGTAGCACTTTCTAGCACTAGGCAAGCTAAAAGTCTGGGGACTGGCTCTCTTCCAGATTCCAGCCAGTTCTCTCCACGTTCCATTCCATGGTGTTTTTAGCATTAGGGTCTTACCATTAACCTCTGGTGGGTAATCAAGCGCTCTGACAGAAGTCTGTCTTGTTTTGGGAGCCCGTGTAGTCTCTCTGATCAACAGTTCACTGTGGGTGTTAGTCACATCCTGGTACTGGGAGTTGCAGACCAGCACCAAGGGAAAAGAAAGAAGAAGAAGAGAACAGAGAATTGTCTCCGACTCCTTTTATGAAGCTAGTACCACCCTAATACCAAAACCAGACAGAGATACAACAAGAAAAGAAAACTATAAGGCTATATCCCTGATGAACTTAAGAGGCGAAGATCCTGAACAAAATCTTCTCAAACCGAATTTGACAACACATCAAAAGCATTATCCACCTTGATCATGTATGTATCTTAATGTATTTATCTTAACTACTTTCTGAGTTAAAGCAAGAGACAGAGAAATGTATTGGCAATATTCCCTGTTGCCAGCAACACAATTAATGATACATGTGCAGAATGGAACATAAAACATCAAAATCTGGAAAACCAAATTTCTGTGTAACATCTTTGCTATATCAACCTTATTAAAACTAGAGATGGAGAGATTGCTTAGTGGTTAAGGCACTTGCCTGCAAAGCCAAAGGACCCAGATTCGATTCTACAGGACCCACAAGGTGGTACATGCATCTAGAGTTTGTTTGCAGTGGCTGAAGGCCTTGGCTTGCCCATTCTTTCTCTATCTTTGCCTCTCTCTCTCTCTCTCAAATAAATAAAATAAAATTTTAAAAAATAAAACAATATGAATCTTAGGAGATACCTGGCTAATAATACACATCATTAGGATAGAAACAGAGTAATATTATAGACCCCCCAAAAAATCGTCAAACATCAGTGTTTTTTGTTGTTGTTGTTGTTTATTTATTTATTTATTTATTTTTTTGGTTTTGCGAGGTAGGGTCTCACTCTGGTCCAGGCTGACCTGGAATTAACTATGTAGTTTCAGGGTGGCCTCGAACTCTCAGCAATTCTCCTACCTCTGCCTCCCAAGTGCTGGGATTAAAGGCGTGCACCACCACGCCTGGCTAAACATCAGTTTTTAAACACACTTCATAAGATACAAATGGAGAACCACTTAATTTCCTATTATAGTGAAATAACATAAAACATATTATTGAATTATGTGCTCACTATTCTCCTAAGTGAAATATTTTTATATTGCCACGTATTCTCTATCATCATGTTCTGTTCCCCAGAGTCAGAAAGAGTAGACTAGTGACCACGGACTGTAAGCCTCTGAAATTATTACTAATTTCATTCTTTGAATTGATTGGCTTTTATTAGGTATTAGTCACAGAGACAGAACACTGACTAGTGCAGACACTGGGTAATTTTTTATCATGGCTTTCCATCAAACAGTGAGGCATTTCAGTACTTCAAGTAACTCCATCATATTTTATAGTAAACTCTGACATTTGTGGGGATATTTTGCATATCTCCACCTGCTAAACAGAAAGACTGAAGAAAAAATGTACCTACTACTGCAAAAATCTGAGGTATCTCTCTTTTGAAGTTATAATTTCTTTAAATAAGTATCAAGATGTAGTAACAGTCTAAGACAGCAAGCAATTTTAACTAAATGTTGCTCTTACAAATATTGTGGGCAATTTTGAGAAAATTTCTCAAAATTCTGAGCAAAAGTCTACATGCTATGTTCATAATTTATTATATCATTCATACCTATCATATATGTATTGTGTTCATGTGAGCCTCCTTTCTTCCCTTGCATAGCATGTGTTGTATGTGGTATCTATGGTGTGATTGTGGTGTATGCACATCCCATGTGTTCTGCTGCCTGTGCCCTGTGTGCTGTCCTGCTACAACAAAGGAGAAGATGGGGTGCCCCATCCACTACTCACCCACCTGTTTTACTTTGTAACAGAGTCTCTCATTGATCATAGCCTACCATTCACGAGCCCCAGTGATTCTCCAGTCTTGGTCTCTGCACCTCTCGTGATGGTGGTAATAGGTATGCATGGTCATGCTCAGCTCTTTATGTGGGTTCTGCAGATTTGAACTTTGAGTCCCAGATGCCCTCAGACCATCATACTTGAGCTGGAAATACAATAAACTGCTGATCCATGGGTCCAGACTACCCCCATTTAAGCATCTTTTAAGTCATAGTGTTCAATATAAATTGAGATACGTGTCATTACATTTTGTTTGTAATTTATAACTTGAGGATCTATGTCTATGACTGATTTGATGCTCAGTTCTCAATCAGGGAGGGAATCTCTTTCAAATATATACAATGTGCCATGTACCATGAGGATTTATTTTCAAGAATTGTTTTCAGTTTCCCGGAAGTATTTGGTAAACAGTAAGAGACAGCATGGACTTTGGAGCATGGATCCACACTCACAGCGCAGAAGCTGTAGAGCTAAGTGACCATGTACTAAGACCATGGAAACTGTGATCCAAAATAAACCTTCCCTTCCTTAAACTGATTTTCTCTGCTATTTTCTCAGAGTGGTAAAAAGCCAATATAGATATAAAATATTTTAAGTAATAGATGGTTTTTTTTTTCAAAAGTACTCTATTTTATAAGTAACTACCCTATCCCCAAATAAATACTATACTGAAACTTTGCTAAGGATCATGGCAGTGATTAAAAAGGATAGTTGTGAAAGACTCTCAGTACCTTATCTCATTGCATAAATTCAGTTGGTCCTTTCTGAGAGCTAATGAAAAAGGAATTGTTGGGAGTTAATGCATTCTGCCCATATGTATTAGAGGCGACAAGGATGTGTTGATCAGAAGTACCTGACAGGATGCCAATGCATCATTTACATGGTCATCAAGCCCAGCTCTGACTACCTCAATGTTACAAGAATCGTCTATTGTTCCAACCTCCAGCAAAAGAAAAGAAAAGAAAAGAAAAATTTCAAAAAAAAAAAAACTATAGGAATATAGCATATAGCAAATGCATTGTGCTGAAAAAAATAACAACACACTGTATCCTGCCATTTCTTATGAGTTCAAATAAGAACTTAGCACATTACTGCTTCAGTGGGGAGGGGGGATTTTGATATGATGCTCAGGTGTCTATACATTATCCTTCCACTTTTTCCTGATTTATTGTTTCTTTGATTTTTAATGTGGTGAGCTGATGTCAGTATATCCTTGCAGCTGGATGAATTGTGCTTGCTACATGTAAAATACAATTTTACAATGACTTTGTGCTTTCCACTCTATGTATATTTCATCTGCATTATATTTTTGCATGTTGAATTGCCCTTCCACCAGAAACAGATACAAATCTTGTAATGCTTCAGAAGGTGACTTTATTTAGACATAATATCACTGCAGATGTAAATATCTGTGGTAAGATAAAGTCATGAATGCTGTAAATTCTACACTATTCAGTTTTACAAGGATATTTCCCCACAAATGCTGTATAAATTCAATGCCTTTCTTAATAAAATTACTATTCTGCAAAATGAGACTGACAAACTGATTTTAAAGACTGATATTCAAGAAAACACTTTAAGCAAGACCTTAGGAGTTTTGAAGAAATTTCAATCTAATGGTGGCATTTGTAAGAAAAAAAACATAAATAAATCCCCTTCTCAGGCATGATGGTATAACTTAGAGGTATAGATAACAAAATGAGGTCATTTCATAGCAAAGATAGTTTAAAAACTAATAAAAACTAACAGATAACCCAAGAGCTGACCATCAAAATGTCTCAACAGCATTTACACAAGTAATAAAATGTTGGGCTTATTAATATTGATATTTCAAGAAACTATAGCCTCAAACATGAAATAATGCCTAATTGATTTTATAATATCATGTGAGAAATGGTGATAAAAACAAATTCGAAAAATATACTCTCTTAACTTTATATTTGAGATGAAAATGTTTTAATTTGTTGGACCCCCCCACCAGTGAAAAACAAATAAAATATGTAACTGTCAACATGAATCCAAAAGTTTGTTATAGCAAAAATGACCATGAATAAAGATGAAAACAAAAATGAGCAAAGATCAAATATGTGCTAATTTTCTAGCAGGGTTAATATCAAATAGAAAAAATTCAAATGAATATTAGCAAAATAATATTCTAACTCAAATTGTTAGTTAGAAAACTAGAGAGATTTGTTTACATTCATTAAATTTATAACTTATTGTTATATTGGTTAACTTATTTTGTAATTATTAAAGGTATCTTGCCCATACTGTGCTAAGAGTGAGAATCACATTAAAACCTAGCATTTATTCTTTAGTGTATGGTGTTCCCAGTGCTTTGACACACATCATCCAAAATGATATCATAAAAAAAACAACTTAATGTAGTGATCAATCATAGTGTCTGGCAAGAACGAAAGTGAATTTATTTAACAGATATACATTTGAGGAAAAACATTATGTATATATATATACACTAACCATTCAAGATTGTTCATTTATTTAAATTTTAGAACCATTTAATTGTCATGACAAAATATTAAAAACATATTTTATAATCTAGTTCATAATTTGTTAGAAACATGATTTTGTTCTTATTTCACACAATTCCATAGCTGTAGTTCTGAGGGGTGTGGCTTGGTGAGACAGCACATAACAGATTAGGAGAAGCGTGAAATAGAAGAATGTGCTAAAACTAATACTTCCAGTGCTTCACGTTTTACTTGTGACAGGTACTAAAGGTTCTGTATGCCAGTTTACAGTCACAGAAATGCCAATTCCACATTTTCCCAGAACCTGTAGTTCTTCTGAAAATAGTTTTGTTTCCACACCCATGGTTGTATAAAAGTCACAATGAAATTTATGAAATCTATCATTTTGTGATATAATTGATAATTTTATTAATATATAAATTTGTATTTACTAATAGAACTGTTGAATAATTTTTTATGTCTCCTGTCCATAGTAACAAATACTTTATTCTTTACAATCAAGCAATGGGAGCAAGTGATTGAAGATTAGGGACTTTTAAAAATAAACTTTTGGGTTGGAGACATGGCTCAGCAGTTAAAGCTCTTGCCTGCAAAGCCTAATGACCAGGGCTCAATTCCCCAGTATTCAAGTAAAAACAGATAGACAAAGAGGCACATGCATCTGGAATTTGTTTGCAGTGGCTAGAGGCCCTGTCTGTCTCTCTTCTTTCTGTCTCCATGTGTATTAAAATAAATAATTTTTTTAAAAAGCATAGAATAATTTTTAAAGCATTGTAAATATTTTTTATTTATTTATTTGCAAACACAGAGAGATAGTGTAGAGAGACAGAGAGAATGGGCATGCCTGGTCCTCTGCAACCAAATTCCAGGCACATGTGCCACTTTGTTCATATGGCTTTAGAGTTTTGCAGGCAGGCATCTTAATTAGTGAGCCATCTCTCTAGCTCAAGTTTAGACTAATTTTATCTACAAAAAGTGAAAAATCATACAGATTTCTTCCATATCCAAACTTAAACTAATATTGTTAACAACATATATTTGTATTATTAAATGGAGAGAATAGTATGGTTTGTTTCTCCAGGTTACTTAAAAGTGCACTATTAATTATTAATTAATACAATACCACTAAAGTATGTTCACATTTTATTAAGATTTTCTTAGTTTTTATATCAGTATTTTTTAATATATATTTTTATTTATATTATTCTGATTTTACATTCATAGTATTGGTTCCATTGTCCTCCTCCCTATCCTCCCTCTTTCAAAGGGACCCTCATCAATGGGGAATGTGGGTCGTGCATTGTGTGGGTAGTCAAGAGTTCTGGGGGGTAGGCCCCAGTCTCTGTGCATAATGCCCCAACTTGTAACTCTAACAATCTTTCCGCCTTCTCTTCCGCGAGTTTCCCTGAGCCACATTGGGGTCATTTTAGTTCTGCTTCATTGATGAGGTTTTGGGAGCCTCTGTGTCTCTGGATATCTGGCTTAGTTGGAGTTGGATGTTCTCTGTGTTTATCTCCTTCAGCCTTTTTCTGGTGTCGTGATCGCCATGAACACTGTATTCTTGCCCTTCCCCTGCGTTGTTCTATGGTTTCAGCTGGGTCCCTGGTGAGGTGTGGTTAGCTGATCCTCCCTTCAGGTTCGTTGTCCACCTGAAAAAAAAATAAGCAAATTCTCCAACGGAGAGAGAAGTTAGTACTAGATAGAAGGGATGACCATATATGTTTTGGAGGGAAATTTATATGTGTTGGCTCTCTTCTAGCCCACATTTGGTGGTATCTTGATCTTGGAGACTGAGCTCATTTTTTGTACCTGGTTTAATCAGTATTTTTTTGTTTGTTGCTCCCACCCAAGATACCCCATTATGTCTTAGATTTAGCCATGTCTCTTTTAGGCGTTTCTACACTGTGACCCCCTTTGCTAACTTTGTTTCTGAGAATCGTGAAAATTTTCAGGAATAGTACTTGGGTACTGAAAACAGGGCCATAGAATATTGAGTGCTCCTAAAACCAATAGGGCATTACTATTGATTCTAATGTTGATCACCTGACTGAAAATGAATGTAATATTCTTGTGAAGTTATGCTTGTGGCTTCCTTCCCATTATATTCATTCTGATGAGAAGTTGCTATTTGTATTCCACAGGGAAGTGGTAGAGAATTAGCCTCCATTTGTGTGAAGGGGAAACAGATATTTACATAAAAATTGAAATTGTTTGGTCCAGTAAATTTATCCCCATTAATGTATTGCATTCAATCCTTTATATCAAAAGGAACTCATACTAATTTTTTATGTAAAGATATATATAATGTATTGCTATTTCATCTATGTTGCTAAGATTATTTCAATTTTGACCACTATATGTTATTTTAATTTGTTTTTTGTCTCTTTTACATATAGGCATTGTTTGTTCCTGTTCTTTCACATTTATAATCCCTCTTATGAAACCTGTATCTTCATTAAATTCATGAATGCAATATAATTTACCTGATATTTTACTATTACTGTTGTTTGAAGGATAGATTTCCTTTATTTCATTTAAGATTAATAATAAAATATATTTTACATTATTTATTCGTTTTCTGATACCCTCATATTTATCTAGATACAGTTTTCATTTACATTTCATGCTAAAATGCATTACTTTAATTTTTGTTGCAGAAATAAGAAAGGAATTTCCTCATGTTTATTAGGGAAAAGTTTTCATTCCTCCTTCATTTTAACCAATAGTTTGGCTTAATAAATAATTTATTTCTTGAAATATTTATTCCTTTTTCCATGTGCCTTTATTTCTGACTAATATGCTACATTCACATCCATATTCTTCTACAAAGTATTGTTTTCTTTTTGATCTCTCAAGTTTTTCCCCTAGTGGTTTCTTTTCTTCATGAGCACAACTTAATTCCTATATCATTCAGGCTTTATAGGTGAGGTATTTCAGCCATACATCTGTTCTATAGTGGGTCCAAGGAAAGTGATTCATTTTCATTATGTACACATTTCCTTTTTGTAATGATGGGTGTGATAATCTTGAAATTTCTTACCTGTCATAACTAAGACAAAAGTTTTTGTGATGACTTAATTTAGTGTTTCTAGATTTACTTTAACAGACCAATAATAATTGCGTATACTTATGTATTATAATGTGATGTTTAAATGCATGTATATGGGATAGATAATAAAATCAAGACTATATATATATATGATTTCTTATATATTGTAATATTTAAAATATTTTAGGATATTTTTGTTGGTATTTTTGTTTCCAAGCAGAGTCTCCCTCTAGGCCAGGCTGACCTAGAATTCAATCTGTAGCCTCAGGCTGTCCTTGAATTCACAGTAATCATACTTATTAGGCTACTTTTAAGTGACTAATAACTTTATTATTCACCTCAGACGCCCCACTGTGTAACAAAATACCACAACCTATTCCTGTTATATAACTGAAAAGTCTATTCAACATATTACTTGAGTTCCTAACCAAATCTATCCATTATGTAAGCAAAAAAAAAAAATGAAACACAAAAGGCATCCAAGTAGGAAAAATATGAAAGAAAATGTTTCATTTAAAAATATTTTTTTATTTATTTATTTATTTAAGAGAGAGAGGCATATAGAGAGAAAGAGAATATGCACACAAGGCCCTCCAGCCACTGCAAACGAACTCCAGACTCATGCACCCTCTTGTGCATCTGGCTTACGCGGGTCCTAGGGAACTGAACCAGAGTCTTTAGGCTTCACAGGCAAACACCTTAACTGCTAAACCATTTCTCCAGCCTGGAAAATGTTTCTTTTTGCTGACAACCTGTGATTGAAAGGATGAAGTAAAATTTGATCTTTGTTCATTATCTTGTATCTGGGAAATTAAAAAATAATAAAGATAATAGAAAACTGTCAGAAATGATAAATTAATTGAATGAAGTTAAAAGATAAAGTAGCTTATGCATCTGGAGTTTGTTTGCAGTGTCAAGAGGCCCTGGTGCTTGCTGCTCGCTCTCTCTCTCTCTCTCCTCTCTATCTCTGTCTTTCTCTTTCTCTCTCCTTGCAAATAAATAAATAAATAAAATATTTTATAATAAAATGAACATAGAGCTTGGAGCATTTCCATAAAACTTGTGATCTGAAAAAGAAATTAAGAAAAACTCCATTTGTAATAGTAAATATTCAAATACCAAGAAATATGTTACCACAGAAGTGAAAAATCTTATAGTGAGCCTCTGAAATAGTGCTTAATGAAACTGAAGATGAATAAAATAAAGCTATGCCATGTTCATGATTTTATAAAAAGCATACTTCTCAGAGTCATTGAACGCCACTCAGTATAGTCCTTAGCAAAATTACAATGCCATTCTAGAAAACGAATCCTAAAATAGAGCTTTAAAAGACCAAAAATACTCAGAGTGATCTTGTCCAAAACGAATAAAACTTGGGGCTGGAGGGATGGCTTAGCGGTTAAGGCATTGCCTGCAAAGTCAAATGACCCAGGTTCAATTCCCCAGGACCCACTTTAACCAGCTGCACAGGGGGCGTATGTGTCTGGAGTTGATTTGCAGTGACTGGAGGCCCTGGCATGCCCATTCTCTCCTTCTCTCTCTTTTTCTCTGTCAAATAAATAAATAAAAATGAAATATTGAAAAGAATAAAACTTGAGGAATAGCACTACCATATTTCAAAATGTAATATAGATTTATAGTAATCAAAACAACATGGTTTTGGCTTACAAGAAGTACACTGTATGTGGAATAGGATAAAGAGTTTATTTTGAAAAACCCAGTCAACTACAGTCAATTAATTTTTGACAAAGATAATAGAGATTGATAATATACAACTGATTGACAACATAACCTTTTCAAAAATTTTGTTGAGAAAACTGGATAATCACTCATAGAGAATTAAGATAGACCTTTACTTCAGTTCTTTATTTATTTTTGGAGAGAGAGACAGAGACAGACAGAGAGAGAGAGAGGGAGACAGAGAATGGGCATGCCAGCAGTCTCTCAGCTGCTGTGAACGAAATCTAGATGTGTGCGCCCCCTTGTGGTCATGTGTGGCATTGAGCCCTTACATCACTTTGCATCTGGCTAAACGTGGGACCTGGAGATTGGAACAGGGTTCTTCGGCTTAGCAGGCATGCTAAACCATCTCTCCAGCCCGCCTTAGCTCTCTTAACAGGAAGTATGGATTCATGAGATTTGTGGGTTAGGACACACCAGATAGCTCTAGTTTGACTGGCAAACTCCCAGAATATTTTATTTATGCCAAGATGTATGTTTCTCTGCTGGAAAAAAAAAGCCATGGAATCACTGAATGAGGAACTACTTTATAACTAAAATGCATGTAAATTGTAAATCTTTCCTCTCTCTGTATATATATATAATCACTTGTCACATTTCACCATTTTACTCTTTTATTTAAGTTTTTATTCTTTTCTGAATATGTTGGGGAAAGGAAACCTGACTCAAGAAGCAGAAATATTAGCAGTGATTAAGGAAGAGCCAGCCCAAGAATGCAACATTTTCCCTAATTAGACGTGACTGCACTCAAAGGTTGCATCTTCTTTCATGTGCTCTTGGTAACGTATTTATTCAACATGAAAACTGAAATGTCTCCAAATAGTTCAGGCCTCCAATTGGCATTCTGACACCAGAAATATCTCATGGGTGTTCTCCTATTTCCAAAATCAATAAAGCAGATCAATACGAAAATAACTTTAATGGTCGGCCTCAGCTGGGGAAAAAAGTAAATGTGAAATATTCTAAGCAAAAGGAAAAGACAGGTAATATCCATGAAAAGGGAAAAAAAAAAGTAGAGATGATTGCATACTCTAATAGCTCCAAATGCTAGAAATACATAAATATGAGAAAAGAAAAAAACAATAATTTGTTTTCAATACTTTCTGCAAAGCTGGCAATTGAGGTCGGAACGTCACACATGTAGGACAAGCACTCAACTGTACTACATTCTGAACCAAAGACATTAACTTTTGAATTTTTCTACATTTGTTCCCACAACTCCCCATTACTGGTACTGATAGTTTACATCCAGACATCCCTTTATCCTCTTATAACTCTTGCAAGTTCACCCCACACTGTCTGGGAGTGCCTAGGCCTCTTCTGCCACACAGGATTGCTACTCGTAACATCCTATACAGAAGTTGCTGGATCTATTTACACTGAAAGAAAGCTAACGTCCAGGGAATTTATGCTCCAGTTAATTAATGACTCCAGGGTGTAGAACCTTGACAGTATTGGTGTACCACCAGAAGACATTAATGCACCTTAGAGTCCTCCCCTACAATCAGCAGAAACCAGCTCTCTGCAACTTTGAACACCTTTAACTTTGAAGCCACTCTATCTGGGAGTCTTCCCTACCTTGTCCTATTTCCTCTGCTTCTACATTGCTTTCTCTCTGAAGCAGTTGGTCAATAATTGTGACAGAAGTTTAAAGAGTTTAAAGCTGGCCATAATTACATAAGTTTACAGTGTTACCCAGGCAAAAGAGAGGGAAAAAAACTATCAAAGATACATAGTGAGGGCTGGGTAGATGGCTTAGCTCTTAAGGCTCATGCCTGCAAAGCCTAAGGGCCCTGGTTTGATTCTCCAAGTCCCACGTAAGCCAGATGCACAAGGGGGTGCATGCATCTGGAGTTCATTTGCAGTGGCTGGAGGCCCTGACGTGCCCATTCTCACTATCCCTTGCCCTCTCTCTCTGTCTCTAATAAAAAATAAATAAGTAAATAAAAATAAAATCTTAAAATAAAAGATACATAGTGAAGTTTCTTCACCTTTGTTCTGAAACTTGAATATTTAGAAGAAATGTACATACCAAAAGTTTTAATATACTACGCAGATTGTCTCAGAGGAATAAAAGAACATACCCTTGGAGCTCCTAGAAATTCTGATAAAGGGTACAAAGACAAGCACTCTATCTCTAAAAGGTCATCTTGCATCAGAGTCCCCTGAGATTCATTGTAGCTGTGAGAACAGCATCACAATTTTATGCTTTTTCTTCCCTGCTGAGCTTTGCTAATCTTATGTAAGTATTGTTCTTGACGTTCTTTCTAATAAGTCATATGTTCAACTCTTCTCCTCCCAGCAGAGAACACAGCATCCAAATTACAGGTCTTGGATTCCCAATGGGTCATAGAAGAGGAGCTACGTGACCATGGAACATATAGTGGCCATGCATCCAGAATAATTCTTTATTATTTTGGTGATTTCAGATGCAGATCCATAAACAAAGAAGCATGTCATCATAAAACGAAACTGGCACATAAGAATGGGCACAAACAATGTCAGATGACATCAGGAAAATGCAAAAACAAAGCCTAGAGCCTATGATGCCATCCTTCCTGCATTTTTCCTTAAGTTCATGCTATAACCACATGCCAAGAAAAGGAAAATACTTAATGTCTAACTGATACCAATGGAAAAGGGTAATTTTGTTAATAGAATAATCATTTTATATGTTAGAGCCATAGAATATCTCATAAAAACATCTCCTAAAATGAAACAATGAGGAAAATCTTTCCAAAGAATGAAGAAATATATATTTTAAAAATGTCAATAAGTCAATTATTCATTTACAAAGTGTTAAGACCTTTTCCCCATGTACTAATCCTGTATAGATAGCCCTCTTTGCTGGTGAGTTATCTCAAAGCCAAGTAGACAGAGCCATAGTGAACATTCTTTCCATGTGAGACCGAACTTCAGGCACTTTTAGATGCAGAGATCATCTAAAGAAATGTTTTATTTATTATAAAATATCCTAGCTATTCATAACTTCTCAGTGCCTGACACTACCTGCACAATACCTTCATAATATGAGGAAAAGATGATGACTTCAAAATATAAGAGAGTTTAATTGAAAGGAGGAGAGGATTTGATGAAGGATGGATTTGAGAGGGGGATAATGGAGGCGGGGGAGGGAATTATCATGGTTTATTGTCTGTAATTATGGAAACTATAAATAAAAAGTTAAAAGATGAATGTTTCATTTATTCAGAATTTCTTGCTGTTAATATTAACAATTTAAATACAATGTAGAGAATTTATTTGTGGTTCTCTAGTGTTATAAAGCAGACTGCCTCTGATTATAAAGTTATAAATATAATATATCTAAACTAAGATTATACTACCCAAACAGTGAATTAATCAATAATGGAGACAGAATGTTTGGGTGGGAAAATGGGGAAAACACAGAAATAAAATCTCCTAGGCCCTTCTGAATACTATTAGGAAAGGAAGTATATTACCCATTGTCTGACATGTTCAAGATTTGTTCTTGTGGTCATGAATATTAATCAGGCTGCCTTACATGCACACCTTTAAAAATAAATTACTGTTTCTTTGTTCTGTTAACTAAGGGCTACAACAGTAGTTTTGTGTCTCAAAAGTCATATATTGAAATGTTATCTATGTGATGGTATTAGGGAGTGAGGTCTTCAGAAGGTGATTGTCAAAAAGAGCCATCACGAATCGGATGAGTGCTCTTATAAAAGAGACATCATTCTACCTGCATACCACTGCCTTAGAAAGCTACCTTGACATCACCACTATATGACGACCCAAGAAGGCACCGGTGAGGTAATGGGTCTTAACTAGAAATTGAATCAAGTACATTGGTATTGAAATTGCCAGCCTTTGGAACCATTCATAAATTTCCAAGTTCAGCCAGCTGTGGTGGCACACACCTTTAATCCTAGCACTCAGGAGGCAGAAGTAGGAGGATCACCGTGAGTTCAAGGCCACCCTGAGAATACAGAGTGGATTCTAGGTCCGCCTGGGCTAGAGTGAGACCCTACCTCGGAAAACAAAACAAAACAAAACAAAACAAAAAATTCCAAGTTCATGATTTTACCAACCCAAATAAACTTAGGCCAGATTTAACCTTCAACAGCTGGAGTGGAAGGAAAAACCAGGTATGATGGCCCAGGACTATAATCCCAGCCCTCAGGAGATTGTGTCAGGAAGATATTGAGTTCAAAGGCAGTCTGAGCTACATAGCAAACCTCCATCTCAAAAAGCCAAAGTTTGAGGGTTGATCTTACTGGTAAAGCAGTTGCCCAGAATGCACATGGCTCTAGTTTCCATACTCAGAATTGAAAAGAAAGAGTAGCAGTAGGAAAGAACAAGCATCAGATGGATGTCAGAAATCAGAATGACTTGATGGGATCTAGAGATAAGTGTCTCTAGAAGTGTGGACTAAAAGGTACTCTAATTTTCAGTTCAACATCCATAACAATGACAGTGTTTCTGAGTAAATGGAACTGCTTTCAGGGTGGGAAAGGCAAAGCAATCAGTTATTTTTCACATTCATTTTAGGTCATGTAAAATTTGTAAAGCCCACTTGGCAGGTGAAAATATGAAAGAAGAACCAGCCTGGAACAGAAGCCTGAGGATGAGTTATCACTCCTGGCAGGGATTAACAAGAACTTCACAAGATGTAAAATGATGTAGACAAATTTCTTTGAATAAGAATAGAAATGTGAGCCATTATAGTTTATTGAGTAATTTTATTACTAAATGAGTAAAAGAAAGGAACTCTCAGAAGGTAAGTTTTTACCAAAAATTCCAACCATCAGACCAAGTATTTTCATTTTAAAGTAGATGTTGGCATTTTATTCAAATCAGTCCTCTCCTTAGCTATACTAGATATTACCTTCAGGTTTCAGACTACATACTTATTTCATCCATTTCATATTTTGTTCTCCCAAAATGGTCTTCGCATGAATTTTGTGTCTTCTAATTCAGTGCATGTCCTAAGCAAAGAAAAGCCAGTTATCTCAGAAAAAAAAAAAAAATCTTCTGAATTTTATGCCAAAGACAGGATGTTTATGACACAAAAATGAAGATTTAACCTTTGAAATGTATATGATGAAAGTCTTGGTCACATTTCAGTTTCTTGTACAAGATCCAAACTCTCAAAGAAATGAGGAATAAAGTTCTGCTCTGGCTATATTTGTCACAAAGTGGAAAGAGCTCAGGATGAACATTCATAAAATAGTCCTTTTGGAGAAAGGAAGAAATGCAAATGCAGAACTTGTACACACATAAAAAACTTTTTGGTTTACAAGAGAAAAATCTTAAAATTCCCCAATATTGAGAGATTGAATGATTTTATCAAAGAAATTTTGTCAGTGAATATATGTAGCATGTTCTTCATATTCTATGTATAATATGTTTAACCTTGAAAATGTGCTTGATCAGAAACTCTAATTTTATTTTGATGAGGAGTTCTTTCTAATATGCACCCCTCTCTGAGATGGGTAATAGGTTCATATCAGAGGACACAGCTCTGACTACATCTGGAAGAAAGACATAACTGTTTCTGAACTCACCAGCCTGTCAGAAACTCTCTTTAAGAGACAAAGGCAATATCAAGTCCATGAAGCTTTTGGCAGCCAGTAAGAGCTTCAAGCTGTGCCATGTGTTCTGTTGCTGGACAGAGATGACATGAAAGCATTAGAAAGATTTGTCAGTGACAGCTGCCTCTTCATCTATCAGTCGTTATGGAAATAGCATTGGAATGCCAATTAGGTTTTTCACATGAAACTTTCAATGCTTGTTAGTAATGATTTGACTGTAAAAAAAGTGAAGTTTTGGCAATATTCCAGAACAGCTCTGTAAAAGCAGACACACAGAAACACAAGCTGTTTTTTCTAATAAGGCAAACCTGTAGAGTCATGGGTAGGTTGAATGTTCCAAGTTCTTTCTGTGACACTGTCCGTGCTCTTGATAATTGTAGGTTGGTGAAAGTCACAGAATTGCAGTATCTGAGATACATGCTGAGGAGAGAATAAAAATTCAAAGAAATCACTTTTTGTTTGAATAATAGGAAGAAGATGCAATTCATTAAAAAGCTTAAGGTTCAACTAGATTCCATAGAATTAGGCTGAAGATACAGCCAAGTGGTCAAGTGTTTGAAAACCCTGATTTTCAAGCCAAGCACCACAAAATAATAACAACAATAATAATGCAATAATAATAATGATAATATCAGCAAATAAAAATAACACTAGAGATAAAATTCAATATTATAGTACATGCATAGCATTATAAGGTTCTCATTTTGTTCTCAAGACTTCTAAATGAATAAATAAATATCTATTAGCATTAATGTTACTCATTGAATATGCATGTTAATAATGTGCTTCTGTGAAATTTTTACAGAATTAAATAATTTACAATGTTTTATTTCATTTTAATTTTCTTTAATCGGACCAAGTTTGATTAGATACAATAGCAGAATATGGAAGTATTCAAATTGTGTATATAAATGTTTGTACTATAAATTATTATAAAAACTTAGGGCCTAATGATGCATGCCTTTAATTCCAGCACTTAGGAGGCAGAGGTAGGAGGATTGCTGTTAGTTTGAGGGCAGTCTGAGACTACATAGTGAATTCAAGGTCAGTCTGGGCTACAGTGAGACCCTACCTCAAATAAATAAATAATAAACTTTTCTAACCAATGAAACAAGTAAAGCATGAGGCCAGCTACTGCTTTCTAAGATACTTTTTGAGAAGCCAAAAATAAATAAATAAATAAATAAATAAATAAATAAATAAATAAATAAATAAATAGTTTCCTATCAGAAGAATTTCTCTGAGGAAAGGATGTCTAGGCAGGGTTTACTTCTGGATAGCAAAAGTAGATAAATAAAAATAATGGCATATGGAAGATGTTTGGGACCCAGGCTTAATCCTCACAGTGGTTTCAACCCACAACCTAAGATAATCTTGGCCACTGGGTGATAAAACAAGCCTCCCCTTACCCATTTGTTCACTCCTTCAAATTTAGTTTATGTCTTGAAAATTGTTTCCACATTGACAACTATATAATGAGCTGAAAATGATGATTTCATTTTCTCCTTTCAACTCTGTACATCCTTCATTTTGTCTTATTGCATTAGATGAAATTTCCAATATGAAACTGAGAAGAACAGGATTTTTCTTGCCTTGTTGCTTATCTTGGCAGGAAAGCTTTTATATTATAATGTATTCCCTGACAAATATCACTTATTTGTACACCTTTTAATAGACAAATATGAGTATAGGTAATTGTTTTACATTATAAAAATTACCTATGGCCAGGCGTGGTAGTGCATGCCTTTAATCCCAGCATTCGGGAGGCAGAGGTAGGAGGATCGCTGTGAGTTCAAGGCTAGCCTGAGACTACATAGTGAATTACAAGTCAGCCTGAGCTAGAGTGAGACCCTACCTCAAAAACAAAACAAATAAATAAATATAAATAAAAATTACCTATGAATTATGAAAAATCACACAGTGGTCATTTCAGTAAGAAAATAACAGTTAAAAATAGAGTAGAAATTTGATATTTCTATTAATTTGTTTTTGTCATCTGATTGAACTGGCTTTCTTAGCCAAATCATCTGATATTTAGTGTACTGGGCTTGAGCAGCAGCGTGGTGGTTTGATTCAGGCGTCCCCCGTAAACTTAGGAATTCTGAATGCTAGTCTACCCAGCTGATGGCAATTAGAAATTAAAGCCACCTGGAGGTGGTGTATTGTTGGGGTGGGCCCAGCTGAGTTTGGCATATTCAATGTTTTAAATTTATAGTTTGCATCTGCAATCACCTTGCCAACCTGGTGATGGTTTGAGATTCCATTGATATGCAAATGTTAGCAGGAGTTCCTGAAGTGTGTGGGACCTTTTGGCAGTAGTTTTACTCTGGTGCTGTGGTGGCTGGTTGTCCCCAGGCCGCTTCTCTTGCCAGTGTTTGGCATATCCCTTCCTCCATAACTGTTGGTCTGTTCATTGTCCACCTTATGTTGGCCGAGGAGTGTGGGGTGAGATGAACCTGGGTGGATGTCCAACTTTGTTCTGAGGAATGGGCATCACTTTTGCAACTGAAGATGCCATCATGGAGTTTTATGGACTATTCTGAAAGTCTGTAAACCAAAATAAACCCTTAATTTTCTAAGGGGAAGGAAAGACTGGTCTTGTAACTGGGCTACTGGCATAAAGGGATTTCTCCAGGCCAGAGCAATGTGAATCGGACTGAGATTTTAAGATTTTGAGTTGAAAAACCTGAAGCAAGTTAAAAGTAGAGGCATTGAGACTGGTTTAGCTGCTATTGTCAAACAGATGGAAGGTGGCTTGACTTGATTTACATTAAAACAATGGAGAGGATGCCTGAGGAAAGACTGTTAAAAATGCAAATTCTTGGAAAGAGCTGACTGGAGAAGGAATGGGCTGTGGTTTATTTCATCCCTTTGAATATGGCTGTGTCCTGCACACCTGGTATTAGTTTTGGACTGAAAAATGCATGGAACACGGTTCCAGGAGCCGCTGCTGAGATGCAGCATGAAGGCAGGGCATGAAGTCCCTGAGGAATAGGCTGGAAGAGCCTTTTGGAAGATGGCGTGGTTTGCATGGAGTGAAGATGTTTTTTGATATACCAGGACTGTGCAAAAGGGCTACCATGGAGTGCAGTGTTGAAGTTTTCCCTGGGCAATGGAAAACACATTCTGGTTATATTGAACTTGAACTCAGAAGTTTGATGACTGCTGATGGTGGTTGAGTTTGCATTGTTTTAGTTTCTCCTCCTTATACCAGTTCTGTTTACTCTGTGCCTTTACATGTTGAAAGTATTTCTTGTTTGATTTTACAGGACTATCTTAAGTTGATCAAGACTGTGAGAACCTTTGAAAAATAAAAACAAAAGAATGGACACTCAGCTTGAATTTAATATCATGTGGTAGTTTGAAATTCCCCAATATAAAATGTTTTAACTTTATGTTTGCATCTGCAATCATGGCAAGGTCACTGGGGCCGGTCTTAAGGTGTGGGTTTTGAGATTCCATTGAAAAAGATATGCAAATGTGCTATCAGGAGTTCTGAAGTGTGCTGTGTGACCTTTTGCAGTAGTTTTACTCTGTGCTGTGGTGGCTGGATGGCTTTTCTCTCTCTGCTTGGTCCTGTGGAGATAGATGCTTCATGCCTTTATGGAACTTTAATGATCCAAAGATATCCCTTCCTCCATAATGCCTGGTCTGAGTTCATCTCAGTGAACCTGAAGCTGTCTGCTACAGGTGTTAAGTGTCCCCATGCCAGTGTTTGGCAAACTCTCATGTTCCTGTTGTCCACCTTATGAATGTCCACTCTGCTCATGCCATCATTCAACCCTCAAGTCTGTAAACCAAAATAAACCCTTAATTTTCCCAAAAGCTGGTCGTGGTTGGGTGATTTCTGCCAGCAATGTGAACCTGACTGAAACAGATGGCTTAGTGGTCAAGGGCGTCGCCTGCAAAGCCAATGGACCGAGGTTTGATTCCGGAGGACTCACATAAGCCAGTTGCACAAGGTGGCGCATGCTTCTGGAGTTCGTTTGTAGCAACTGAAGGCATGCACATTCTCTCTCTCTTTCTCTCTCTCTGTCTCTTTCTCTCTCTAAAATAAATAAAATAAAAATAAAAAGAATGGACACTCAACTTGAATTTAATATCAGAAATTCCTAAAAATGTGTTAATGCATGGTTTAACTTATGGGTTCTGAACCTTGAAAAAAGACTTGAGCTATCATGATCACAAAAATGAAAAAACTGACATAGATGATAGATAGATAGATGATAGATAGATGCATGTATATGTATTTAATGATCCAAAGATCGGTTGTAAATAATGAAGACTTGATTCTTAAAGAATAACTCACTCAAAGGGTTAACTATAAAACCTCAAGGAAGAATGTGTCAAAAAGAAAAAAAAAAAAAAACAGCAATATGTTGGGACCTGAATTATAGCTCAGTGGTTGCCTAATGTGTTAGCAGGGGCACGGACCTTGCACCTCAAAAGAAAAGAAGCGGGCTGGAGAGACGCTTCAGCAGTTAAATGTGATTCTTCCACAAGCATGAGGGCTGAGGGGCTTGAAAGCCCAGATCCAAATCTCTAGGTCTCACATAAACAGCTGGGTGTGGTCATATGCACATGTAACCCCACAGAGGGGAGTAAAGATCAGGGAATCAAGTGCACTTGGGAAAACCAGCAGGCTCCACTCTTAGTAAAAGACTCAAGACTCTGGTTTAAATAAGAACAGACAGAAAAGCAATCAAGTGGGACCCCCAACCTTTGCTCCAGCCGTCACAGGCAAGCGCCCCCTGCTGCAAGTAAGTGCATGGAATGCTGCAGGGACACATGCATTTGCAAATACCACACCATGCAAAAAGGAAAGGATGGAACGGAGGGAGGGGGGAAGAAACAAAGAGAGAGGGTGGAAAGTAAGGAAATTAAGAAAAAGTGAAAGAATATAGAAGAAGAATTATTTAGAAAGAGGAGGGTGCTCAGATGAGTAGGGGTAGGAGGAGGAAGAAGGACAACATAGCGTGTAAGGACAGGAATAAGAACAAATTACAGTGTGTTCACATGCTAAAGCTCTCAATAAAAGATACTTTTAAAAAGAGTGAAAGCAAGAAAGAGAAAACTGTTATTCACCATCTAGTAGAATCATCAGTGGGAAGGCCTTGGACTTTGAGATGAGGACAATCTACAACATGTTGGAAAATAAATATGTTGGAAGTGGAGATCACACAGTTAGTTTATTGTTATCAATGTCTTGGCTTTGAAAGAAAGGAATCAGTGCTGGTTGAGCACTGAGAATGCTCTGTGGCTCTGGGCTGTTGCTTTTTTCCAATGCACAGAGCACAGTGTGCTTGAAGCTTTAGAGTATGACCAGCTGGTAGGTGCACAGCAGACCATGTGCTTGATGAAAGATCCTTGAAATGGTAAGAGTGCATAAATTTTAGAGCACAGGTGGACAGGAAGCTTATAATTGAAATGAGAGCCAAGTAGGTAAGGGCAGGAAGATAGGTGTATATCAGGTAAGCATGGGGAATGAAAAATAAGATATGGCCCTTCCTTTCAGGAAGCTTCTTATGGGAGTTAGACAAAAATCCATCAAGCTAACTACAATACAAGTTATGGGACAAGATTTATACACCCAGGTGTTCACCAGAAAGGTTGCTCCTCTTTAATCACAGAGTGCTCATTTATTTCCAATGTAAAATGAATAAAACTGCATAACAAGTTTCTGATGCAGCCTCCATATGAAGATAGCTTAATGCTTAAAACTGTCACCTAAAGCAAAGCATTGTTTTGTAGAGTTCCAAGTCACGTAAGGAGGCTTCCTTGAGATCTTCAAAATGAAAACTGGAAGCCAGCTGTTATGGTTGAACAACAGGGACATTTGTGGTCTTGAATATTTCTTGGGTTGGAGGGGGTTTTTGTATTCTTTTGTTTTTTAGGCAAGCCCAACAGCTGCCTTTTTTTTTATGTGAGTGAGAAAGTGAGTAAGAATTGATGTGCCAGGGCCTCGAGCCACTGAAATCAAACTCTAGATACATGGGTCTCCTTGTGTGCATGTGCATCCTTGCATCTGTCTTACATTGGACCTGGATGTCAAACATGAGTCCTTACGCTTCACAGGCAAGTGCCTGATCCATTACGCCATCTCTCCGGCCTGGGTTGGAGATTTTTATATTTTTGTATGATTTCTACGAGAACATACAGGAGGTATAAAGAAAGCTGTTTTGCAAGTTTTGTGGATTTTGAAGTATCTCTTTACAAAAACTACAAAGTATATAATCAAGGCCTTTTTCTGCCAAAGTCTGGGAGTTGATTATAGCTAACATCAAGTATGCATACAACAGCTGTGATATAGGGAGTTACAAAAAAAATAATAAAAACCCTCAATAAACTTGAACATAAATTTGCATCCAGATTCCCTTCCTGTTAGTGTGCTTTCTGGTAAATTGCATAGATCTTTTTCTTTCACTTTATTTGTATTTTGGAGGATGGGGAATCACAAAATGCACTTCTTTACTAATGACTGATTTCTTTACTAAGCTCTGCTGAAAGGTGTTTCCCATTGAACAGTAAACAGTGGTGAAGAAAGGGGTATCTGGAGTCTTCTTCAGTTTCAAGTTTTGTTCTACCACTGAAGAGGCATGTGACTTTGAGTAAGTGTGTTAAAATGTTCATGGCATAACTGGCATAACTAAAACTTCAGTGACGACAAAAGTATATGTTCCATTTTCAGTAACTTCTGACTATTAAATTCCATTGCACAGAAGCATTGAGAACTGGACTTAGAACATGGCAAACGCAACACATATGTGAGCTATGTTGGCAACATACCTGGCAAGGTGGTTGTGGCAATTTAATGAGAAAAGGGTCATAGAGTTCATTTTAGTTCAGTGCCTGACATTTAAATAATTCTTGATGAAGGGTGCCCTTTATTATATTTTCTAATAAAATTTGATTGTCAATTTTATTGTTGGAAAGTACTTGTTCTCCTTTTTTAAGATTAAAAAAAACTAAAGAAGAGTATTCCAAGAAACTGAAAGATGTTGAAGTAATACCTGAAATTCACTCCCTAATTTTTAGTATTCCCCCATATTATTTCATTTTTCATGCTGACTCCTACAACTGTATGATGTTATAAAGATTAATTGATTTGATCTTTCCTAAAATGCTTCATGGGGCTGGAGAGCTGGCTTAGTAGTAAACGTGCTTGCCTGTAAAGCCTGAGGACCCAGGTTCTATTCCCCAGGATCCATCTAAGCCAGATGTACAAAGTGGTTCATACATCTAGAGTTTGTTTGCAGTAGTAGACCCTGATGCACCCATTCTCTCTCTTTTTTCACTCTCCCTCCCATAAGTCAATTTTTAAAACATTGTAAAATTTTAAAATGCTTTGTATTTTACAGAAGCATAATTAGTCCATGTTATTTTATGTCAGGAAGAAGTCATACTTGTAACACAACATACATATATGTGTGTGTGTGTGTGTGTGTGTGTGTGTGTGTGTGTGTGTGGTACCTTATCTGCCCCCTTAGCTCCAGTTCCTGGAGACTGGAAAATTAAACTGATAAAAGATAAATAGGAGACAAATGCATTAGTTTTCATATAGAAATTTATGAAAAGCAGTTTATTAAAAAGTTACTAACTTATATAGTAATTTAGTAGGGAAAACAGAGAAGCCAATAAGCCTCTATGGAAAGAAAAACTGAGTTTCTAGAACAAGTAAAAAATATGATTCATAATAACACTTACTCACTCAGGTTCAAGAATGTTCTCAGTCTTCATAACCCTAAAAGTTCCTCTGAGTTTTTCAACCCTGTAGAAGGTTTATTGTCAGTCACCTTTTTTGTAATAAATGCTGCTCTCAAATAGGAGTTGATAGCAGCAGTATTCTTTCCAAGAAGTTCCTGCTTTAGTCAGCTAAGATAAGATATAAAAGGGATCTTTTATGTATATGTTGAATCTCAAATTTGTTAGCTTAAATGATTTATATAATATCAGAAGTTCTATGTGATGGTTACATATTCAAAATGCTAGCCACAATCTCTAATACCATAGTCAGAGTCTCTCAAAGTCTGTCCTGGTTTGGAAGGGTGCTCTAAGCTAGGACACTGATAGCCACTTCCTGGGCAGCCCAACAGGCACGAGAATTGAGGGAGCAAATGGATGTTATGGTTGCTAGGTGACTCAGGAAGATAATTTGTTAGAAATAGACTTGTTCTTTATATACATCATAAATATTCATGTGTATTGAAACAAAATAAAATTACTCCGAGATGTAAAAGCATCTGAAAAACAAATAAGCAGCAATGGTACTGTTAGGAAAATCGGTATCAAAATATAGAGAAATGCAAATGTATGCTATGTAAAAGATATATTCTCCCCTAAAATAAGTTCTATTAATGATAATGATGAGTGTGCCTAGTTTGTTACCTTAAAAGAAATATTCTAGCTAACAGATAATGTGAATCATGAAAGATGTGAAAGTTTTTAAGTTTATAAAAATCTCATTTTCTATGTGTATCATGAACATAACCATAACATAGTAATAACTAAAATTCAATGCTGGGTAAAGCTAGTAATTCAAGACTTATTAAGTATAAGTTAACTACACAGCACTCTCGAGTGGTACAATTAGCTTTTAATTAATAATGCACTTGACCTTTTGGAAAATAGATAGTGCCTCCTTACTGCTGAATAACAGTGGGAAGAAGCACAGGCTGCTCTTCTGTATTTGCCCCAGGGGGCAAGTGACCCAAATGATTAGTTGTTACCATTTTGTTTGCTTGAAAAGTAAATATTTTCCCAGCAAGTATTATTATAAGACCCTTAAAGTCATCTAAGGAAATAAATTCATCTTAGCAAATAAAGTTTTATATGGAAAGAAAGCTTAATCACTTTTACAATGAAGTCACAATGTCCAAGTGATTAAAATGATTGTGAAAAATAAGAAAATTTCTATTAATTATTGGGAAATAATGTAGACCCTCTAATGAGTTTGACACAAAGTGTCACCACAGAAGCATAAAGTCTCAGGCTTAGAAAACCTTAAGAAATCCCTCAATTTGTCTCCACTGACAAAATGTCTAGATCATTATTTTCCAGTGTGAATTACTTAAAAATATACCTATATTGAATAGTTTACAATTATATGTATTCTTCTAATTATCTATGTAAAGTGAATTTTAGAATGAATTTGTTTCCTGCTTCTAATTTAGTTCTTGAGTCATGAAACAAGATCTATTCTCCATATTTGACCTAATGATATAGCACTAACTTTCTATCATTTGAGCACATAAAAAGTCATGATAAATTTTTCAGAAGTTCACAGTATAAAACATGAAAAACTGAATTAATTTGGTTTTATTTTTGCCAGATAGTTATTTATAGTTTGAATTTACCCTTTTTACTCTTTTTAAATCCTTCTTACTAATTGTGAATATCTTGGGAAATATTATGCCTACCAGGGCCTGCCTAAGTAGTCTTATTCTAGAGTCATGCTTTCTATTACCTTTGTGGACAAAGAAGAATTACAAAATAAAATATATTATTTAAATGTAGCATCTTCAGGCTGGAGAAATGGGTTAGCAGTTAAGGTATTAGCCTGAAAAGCCTGAGTACACAAGTTCTGTTCCCCAGAACCCACATAAGTCAGATGACTATGCCAGCCCATGAGTCTGGAGTTCATTTGCAGTGGCTGGACACCCTGGCATACCCACTCATATTCTCGCACTCTTCTCTGTCTGTCTCTCTCTCTCTCTCTCTCTCTTTCTTTCTCTCCTTTCAATAAATAAATAAAGAAAGAAATTCAAAAATGTAGCATCTTCTAGGAAAATGACTAATCCTAAGTGCTAGGAAACGTTTCTGTATCATCTTAATTCCTTATTGATTAATAAACTGCTAAAGATATACTGAGTTCACATTCTCAACCCAGGCTTTCTCACTGGCCAAGCTCCTGAAAAGAAGTGGAAATAAATGGAGAAAATGCTTAGTTGTATCTATTCATTTGAAAAATAATTTAAATCAACAGCATTTCATCATCCTGTTTTGAGCGCTTCAACTTTCTCCTACAAATTGTAAAACACTGGCTTGCTCTGCCAGTGACAGGAAGGAGCTTATCAGGCTGGGGTGCTGCAGTCATCTGCGTACTCTAAGCACCTTTAGGTGTGAGCATTCTGCTTCATTGCCATAATTAATATTCTGCACATTTTTGCTGTGCATGTTTATAGTGAACACCGGAAGGGATAAGCTACATCCTAATGATGTTTAAGTTGAAATTAGATGCCCAAATGAATAAAAAATATGGACACCATGGTATCACTTTCAATATTATCAAGTCCACTATTCCTTGTGTGTCATTCAGAGGCCATTCCTCTTTAACCACATTCTTCTTCATATAGTATATATTTTTTATCATCTCTGCCTTCTGGGGTTTGATGTTTTATGGAGTTTTTGAACCATCCATTCTTTTGTTCAGTGATAGGCCATGAAAGTCTTAAGTCCTAATGAGAGTAACTAAATGTAATATGCAAATGCATATAAAATTCTAACATAATATGTTTTTTATAAAATTTATGAGAGAATAAAGAAGGGGAAATTAACTATGGCAGGGCTTCAATAAGAGAACTACTCTGAGAAAAGCAGTAATTAATCTGTATACTTGCAGAATGACAAGTTGACCTTCACTAAGGAAGTGGGAGGAAGATGGGGTGAATGGGATGTGCATACACAGCACTGCAGTGTGTGTGTATGAGAGGAATTAAGAGAATTGCAGGTTATATGTGCCACAGAGATGAAAAGCATGGGGATGTGAAATTCTGCTCTGGAAAAATGAAATACTATACTAAGCAATTTCCTTTTGGCCAAAGAAGCAATACGAGTGAAAGATTCAGTCTCATATTTTAAAACTGTCACTTTGACAGAAATATGGGGAATATAGAATAGAGAAAATATTAGTCAGAATAATAATTCAAAGAAAATTCAATGTTGCAAGAGGATAATTAGAACTATTCTGAATTGAGTCTTATTTTTTTTTTTTTGAGAGAGACACAGAGAGACAGAGAGAGAAAGAGAGGGACACAGATAGAGAATGGGCGTGCCAGCAGTCTCTCAGCTGCTGTGAACGAAATCCAGAAGTGTGCACCCCCCTGTGGTCAAGTGCAGCATTGCACCCTTGCGTCATTTTGCATCTGGCTAAACATGGGACCTGGAGATTGGAACTGGGTTCTTGGGCTTAGAGGAAGGTGCCTTAACCACTAAGCCATGTCTCCAGCCCAAGCCTTATTTTTGAGAGGAACTTGAGAAAATGGACCAAATGCTGCAACTATCTCCAATTATGTTTCTCTATACTCTCTCTTAACAGGATGATCATTATATGAACAAAACCATTATATTATCAGAATCATTAACACAACTAGTAGGATGTGTGTGTTGTGTGTGATTGTGTTAAGAGGTCTTAGCACACATAATGTAGATGGTGAGAATTCCCCTATCTGCCACCAGCAACATGGTGACACAGAGAAATTGGTGGTGTAGTTACAAGGCCTGAGAGTTGAAGCCAGTGCTAGAGATTGCCATCCCAATGTTCAGACCTAAAAGAAAAATATGTTGGGGTGTGAGGAGATCAAAGCCACGCCTCAAATAGTGTGGCAGAAAAATTATTCAGTGGACAGAATGATGCCTGTCACATTGGGAAAGTCCAATTGTGAGCACCTATAAAATCAAAGTCCCAAAGTTTGAATACCATCCTGTTCTAGACACACTCAAAAGTAATCATACATATCTGGACATCCCATGGCTGTGACTGGCTAACATAAAATTAGCATCTTAACAAGCTAGAGCTATAACTCAAGTGTAAATGCACAATTCACATAATGAGGCCCGAGATTCAATTTCTTAAGAACAACATAAAAATTACATTCATCACTAATTATGCTCCAGTTGTTTGAGATCTCATACTTTAAGAACTTTCCTATATGGAAAATTTTAAATCACTGGAAAGGGGTTGTTATTTCTTTTCCTTGTCATTCAATAACTTGTAATTTTTTTCATAATTTAATATAATATTAGGTTTGCTTGTTCATGCCTTTGAACAAATTTAACTTTTTAAAAGTAACCATGGAGAGATGGCTCAGTGGTTAAGTCACTTGTCTGCAAAGTGTAATGACCCAGATTTGATTCGCCAGAACCCACGCAAAGTTAGGTATACAAAGTAGTGCATGTGTCTTCAGTTCATTTGCAGTTGCTAGAGGCTCTGGAACACCTGTTTTCTCTCTCTCTCTCTATCTCTCTCTCTCTTCTTTCTCTCTCTCTCTCTTACCTCTCTGATAATAAATAAATAAATAAATAAATAAATAAATAAATAAATAAAATATTTTAAAAATTGACCCTTTTCTAAATGCTATTCATATTTTTTATTATATTGAATCATGAAATTTTTTGTCTTTCCAATTTTTTTCTTGGCTATATTAGCTTTATGTTATGTGGTTAGATTTTATAAAGCATTCCTCATTACTTACTTTTCTAGCCGCTCTATAAAGTACTTGATAAAATGCAACTTCAGGGAGGAAGAATTCATTTTGATGACAGGTTGAGGGTACAATCCATCATGGAAGGAAAGCAACACAGCAGGAGACTGCTCGTTACAGTGTGTCCACGGTGAAGAACCGCAGAGAGACAAATGTTTATGCTCAGCGTTCTGCCACCCTTTTATTCACATTCAAAAATAAAAATGTGCTGCCCACATTCAAGGTGGGCTTCCCTCCTCAGTTAAAACTTTCTTGAAATATTTTTACAGATATGGCCAGGGGCATATTTCATAGGTGGCTCTAAATCCAGTCAAGTTGACAATGAAGATTAACTGTCACATCATCCATCGCCACTTGTCAAGTTCACACTCAAACATATCATGAATTCATAACATTCTAAGCCTGCCCCCAAACAGCTCATCTTAATCTCATAATGAAAAATGCATTGAGTCCCACTATAAATGTCACCAGAGCCTTTAATAATCACCGTAGTGCTCAAAAGATCAAAGTCCCTTCTGAAACTCAAGATAACTTCTCAACTGAAAGCCCCTATAAAAGCAAAAAAAAAAAAAAAAGTTGATACTTCCAATATATGATAGCACAGATTAGCATTCCAAAAGGGAGGAATGGATAGATGACAAGGAAGAACCACGATAAGGCATGTCTAAAACTCTGGGCAGCAAATATCAAATCATGGAGCTCTACATTCAGCCCCTGTGCTCCAACCACCTTAGGCAGCTCTGCTCCTCCAAGTCTGCTCCCTGCCTCACACATAGCCTCCACCTCAGGCTGGTTCCACTCGGTGCACATATATTTTGATATCCCACAGTCCTGGTATCTCCACACACTCTGTTTCCCATTGCACCTTGTGTTCGACCTTCGAAACCTCAAACTCAAGTCTTTCAATGCTGTCTTGCAGGGAAGCTGAGCCTGGCACAGCTTGCCTGGCCTCTGTAGCACTCTGGAACTTTGAACTAAGCATTTATGAGGCCGTACTCTTGCATCTAACATACTTGGAAAACCAGCACCATAAGGACAACATGGTGGAGTCGCCCTGCCCACTAGAGATATAGCCTGATCCTTTAGATCCACGGTTGCACCGTCCTCTCTGTGCCTTTGAGGCTGTCAGAGAAAATTCCCTTAATGGCTGTTTTGAACCCCTTGAGCTGCATTTTTTTAATGCAGAATTTCCTATCAAATGAATGTTTATTTTCACAATTTAGAACACTTGGTGGGTGGGGTCTTCCCTTTGAGACACCTTTCCTATTGCCCTAGTGAGAACCTTGAGGCTTTTCTTTACCACCACTAATCTCTAGCAATTACAGATGTTTTGTTTGAACCCTTTGGGTTTACAAGTTTCAATTCATATTCCTTTCAAAACGTTGCATGTATCATATCTCTGTACTCCACTTGCTACTCTGTCATTGTGGACCTGGATAAAAACAGTAAATAGTAGCTTTTCCACAACCTGGAACCTATGCTGTCACGAAAATTCTTCTTCCAAACAAGTAAGTTCATTATCTTTGAATTCAGCCTCATGTAGGCACTTAGAACACGGGTAGAATGCAGCCAGTCTCTGGCATAATGTCATAAGAAAGATTTCTAACCAGGTTATCATTAGAGCACTTATACCCTCTGAAACTTTTTGAGCCAGGCATCCACTGTCTGCATTTCTTGAGGTATTGTATTCTTGCAACCTCTGTTAGGAAAACCCACTAGTCTCTGCTTACTGCCATATATGGTTTCTCTAGTGCACAATTCCAAACTTGTTCATATTCCTTCTATAATCCAATTCCAAAGACTTAAGAACCACATGGTGAGGTCCAACACAGCAAAAACTCCATTCATCAGGACCATTTTTTGAGTTTTACTTTTTCTATTGCTGTGACAAAATACCTAAGAAAAGCACCTTAAGGAAGAGAAAGTTCAATGTGGCTGACAGTTTGAGGGTACTGTCTATGATGGAAGGGAAAAGCAAAGAACATGAGACTGCTGGTCACATCGTGTCCACAATCACGAAGCAGAGAGAGATGAATTCTAGTGCTCAGCTTGCTTCCTCCTTTTCGTTCTGTCTAGGATCCCAGCTTATAGAATTGTGTTCCCCACATCCAGGGTATTTTCTCCCTTAAATAGGTTTATTATTTATTTTTTATTTATTTATTTATTTATTTATTTATTTATTCATCTATCTATCTTGGAGAGGAAGAGAGAGAGAGAAGGAGAGAATGGGCATGTCAGGGCCTCTAGCCACTGCAAACCAACTTCAGACATATGTGCTACCCTGTGCATCTGACTTACATGAGTACTGAGGAATCGAACCTGGGTCCTTAGGCTTTGCTGGGAAGCACCTTAACCACTAAGCAATCTCTCCAGCTCCCTTCCTTATCTGAGCTTCTCTGGAAGCACCCACACTGACATGCCTAGAGGCAGGTATTCTGAGTGATTCTAAATCAGGACAAGTTGACAATAAAGATTAGTGATTATACACTTCACATGATATTGTCTAATAATCTTTAAATGTTCAGTGTCATGGACTCTGATTTTTATCCTGCAAATTTCCCTCGAAATTCACATATTTTCTGTATTTTATAGTGATAAAAATATTTCATGTCTGTGATATTTATTTTCATAATGATTCTAATAGGTATAAAATAAGAAAATCATTTGTGCCTGAACAGTTTTAATTATAAACTTGTCCTCATTAGGTAAAGAGTTAAATTCACTTTATGTGTAATTCATACAAAATATTTTAGTCCATTTTGCCTGTTTTATCAACAGTACTTTAGATTGAGTGGCTTCAATAGCATGGATTAATTTCTTACAATTCTGACAATAGATGCTCTAAGACAACAGGCTAGAAGATGAGTATCTGGTGAGGGCCTGAGACGTACCATATAGAGAACCTCTCTCATTGTATGACAGAACAGATTTCCCTCACATTCCTCCTCATGAGGACATGAATCTCATGGTGAGGGTTCCATTTTTGATTTATACCTTTCAAAAATCCTATTTCCAAAGATCATCACACTGGAGTATAGGATTCCAATGTATGATATTTGAGGAAATAGACACATTCAATTCATAGATTAAATAAAATTGGGTTTGTCTGTATTTTATATCAATCACTCAGGACTTGATAGAAACAAATGACAATCTCTCTGGAGAACTTTATTTATCTTTCTTCCCTGCTCTGGAGGGAATGAAGTAAATTAAATTTTATCTTCCAAAAAAAATTTACTAAAACTCCAAGGAAGCTCATGAACATTATTTAGAGACAATTGATTTGTTAAATTTTTTATATAATATAAAGCATTATATTCTTCTGTCTCCTTGTCCTGGCCCACACCACCCATGGGCCCTCTCTGCAGGGTATCATGGGATCTACTGTGGCACATGAAGGCCTGAGTTAGTCCCTGTGATTTTCTTTTATTAGTGTATATCAATTGTAAAAATAATGAGTTTTATTTTCACATTTACTTACATATTTTTTAATATATTTTGATGATGTTAACTACTTAGTGCCCTCTCTTGTCCCTTTTCTCCCTCCCCAAAATAAGAATATAAAAACAAATAAAAAATGAAATTATATCATTTTCAGAAAAGTGGGTGGAAGTAGTAATTATCATATTAAGTAAAATAAGCCACATCCAGAAAAACAAATATCAAATGTGTTCTCTCATATGTAGAATCCAGATAACAGCTTTTAAAAATATTTTTAATTAGAAAACCCAAGAATTTTAGATATTAGATTTATCATATACAGAAAAATAGCATTATAACAAACATAGACATTAGAGAAAATGATGTCTATTATATATAAAAATTATTTTTAAGAGTGAATAGTTAATAGACATTTTAATAAAAATTGTCCATGTATATCTAATAAATCAAGTCGGAGACAACTTAAAAAAATTATCACAATATAGATTGTATTTTGACCATAAAGAATAAGTCAAAATCCCATAGTATAAAATAACATCACACAATAAAACAACATGTGGGCATATAAAAATTATAAGCAACCTATAAGTCAAAACTAATCAAATTTTAATATTATTGCATATAAAATTTCTAAAATTATGGTAAAAAACAAGTTTTGTGGAGTATCAGTTACCTTCTTGTTGTTAAGCAGAAACTGTTTATGTAAAAAAAAGATTGGTTCAGTTTAAACTCTCAAGGGGAAATATCCTTGTGGCAGGGAAAGTATGGCAGACCAGGCAGCCATTGTGTCACATCTTATCACATCAGCTGCAAGGAAGCAGCAAGAATAAGCAGGCCAGCACGGACAGGTAAAGCAAGATTATAAAATGCCAAGGCGACTGGCATACTTGTCAAGCAAAGTTCTACCTTCCAAAGGGTCCATCAGTTGGGGATTAAGTATAATACTTAATCACAAACATAGATGACCATAGATGACATTTTACATTCAAACTACCACCTATGGGAAAAAGCAATGATACTTTTATAGTTGGGATGAGCTTATAAATTATTATATGCAAAACTGAACACACTGTTTTTTATTTTTTTTAATTTTCTTTTGTAGCGTGGTCCCAATTCTAGACCATAATACCTTGAAATCACTCTGTGGAATTTTGCCTCATAGGTGTACTATTTGTATAATGCATATAAGCATAGTCATTCCTCAGCTGTTAATTGCAGATAACTTAAAACAAAACCCACAAAACTTGAGCCTTAAAAAATGTAAAATAAGTGGTTCTATTTTAAAAAAATGCATCCATATAAAACTAAAATTGACTCAAAACCATGGTTATTGTAAATGTTGAGGCGTCTTTAATCTTATTGTTAAGTATTGTTGGCACAAAGATATACACATATGCTGAAACATAAGTAAAACACCTTGATCACATGACATTTATTTCATAGGGAGTACATTATTTGCTTGTTATCAAAGCCAGTGGCCAAACCCAATGATTCTTGAAATATGCTATAAGGATATCTACATGCAGCCTCAAGATTTCTCCAACTTATTGTTCAACCTTCTTGTGTCCTTGCCATCACAAAATCCAAGCACCTTGATGCCTAAAAACATTTTGAGTAAATGCACTAACCAGGCTGTTTCCAGAATATAGAACCAGCTTGATATAGTCTTGTTTTATTAACCAGTTTCCCTCACATTTTCTTGAAAACAGTGGAAATTGGCCTAGTAATCTTTACACTATGAAGGGAAATTTTAATCATCTATAAATCTTAACTTCACATGTTCAATAATGGGACATGAAGGAAATAACCCACCAGGGGAACAAAGAAAGTAAATGAAAGAATAGAGAAAAGGAAAATGAGGAGAAATGAAGATAGAAATAAATACACAAATTGAAAAATAAATCTGATAACCAGTTAGTTTGGGAAATACAGCTTAAGTTGTTGAAATCAGACCTTTGTATATTCATTTTATGTAGACGCAGTTGTTGTATATGACTTAATGTAAATATAATTGTTGCTTCCTCTTCACTTTCCTTCCTGAACAACTCAAGCAAAAAGTCACTAAATAGGCAGAGTAAAGTAAGCATTACAGAGATAAAAGTGAAAAGAGGAATCCACAGTCCCCAGTAATGCTTGTCACAGTTCAATAGGTGGAGGCTCAGAATGTTCAAGTATGAGGAAGGAATAGACATCCAAGTTGAGAGTTGCTTAGCATAATGTTTTAAAGCCCCACTAAAGAAAGAATGACGCAGAGGGAGGAGAATAAGAGTTCATTCCATAGGGTGCCCAGGATTGAGTGGAGTGAGAAAGACACATATAGAAAATGTGAACATGGTATATGAAATTAGAGCAGAGAAGGAAACAGCAATACTTCAGAGAGCTCAGACATGCTGTGAGACCTCCACGCTGGGGAGGCTTGAACGTAAAATTTCCTGCACAGCTTAAATGTTTGTGGTTAAGGTTCTTATTTAGTCCTCAGCTGGTAGAACCTTCAGGAAACAGAGCCTTGCAGGAGGAAGGGAGTCACTAGGGATTTGCTTTGAGGATTTTAGTCACACACTCTTTGTTCAAAGCCAGTTCACTCTAATGACTTCCTGCTTCAAGTGGAGAGGTTCTCAGCTGCCTGTTCTACCATGCTTTTGCCACAATTATGAAATGGTCCCTCAAAACTAAGCAAAAATGAACCATTCTTCCCATAAGCTACTTCTGGTTGAGGGTTTTGTCCAGCAATGAGAATGTGACTGCTAGAACACTCAAGCTTGATTGGTATTCATCCATGGGGAGGCTGGGGTTAGTTTCCTTCAGGAATCATAGACCAAGCAAGATGAGAAAGGACAGAGGAATAACCTAACTGGCACGGAGTCTCCGCACCTAAGCAGGAACACATCCCTGGTGAAGCAAGCCAGCACATAGCTCTGTAAGTGTCCAACGGGAGAAAACCTGGTGCATTTTTTAGAGCCTGAATTTTTTGAGGAAGATGTATATGTAATGATATTATGATGTCAGAGCCCAATCAAAGAAAAATATAAGCTTCCAAACAGGGAATGTAGCCCACCATGGAGTTTTGGAGTTCACACGGAGAGTGTCTGCTCAGGGAAAGTATAGTATGTAGTGCCAAGCCCAAGTGAGGAAAGCATCAGCAGGGCATAGGAGGGAAAGTAGGATACTTCTTATATGCAGCAGGTCTTCTAAAATTATATCCTAAGTATTATAGAAACCACATTTATCCTGTTCATAGAATGGAATTACAGATTTATAAAGGAAAAATATCAGGTTGAACCTTGTATACTGAGTTAGGTTACAATTGCGAACATCAGTATGAATTCAGTCATAACTAGAGAAACAGAAAGCTAACCATGACTGTATAACTATGCAGGCATGTGCATGCATCTCTGTTTTTGCAATGTCTGTTTATACATATGTTTGTATGTGAGTAAATGCACATATACACCTGTCCACTCACCACTGAGTGGACATGTAAGTGGTAAACCTTGTCATGCATGAACACACAAGATGCTACATGCTGACAGCTAAACACAATTCTCCATGAAAAGGAACATGGACCACCTAGAGAAAACTTTGATTTTAGTGCTGACTGAGGCACAGAAAATAGAAGATAAATTTGGAATATTTTCTAATACCAAATGCAAGAAAGTGCTCAAACACAGTTTGTTGTTTTGACCTGGAATGTTATCCACATTTTCACTTGGGAAAGGCTTGTCCTAAGCAGGTAGCATTATTGGGTGATGAGGGAATCTTCAGAAGATGGGACCTAGTGGTAGGAAGTAGGTAACTGGGGGTGGGTGTGCCTTTGAAGCTGTATAGGGACACTGCTTCTTTTCTCTCAATCTTTACTTCCTACTCATCATGAGGCATGCTGTTTGCTCTGCCACCTTCTCCTGTTGCTGCAATCACATTCTGCCTCATAGCAAGCCTATGGCAACAAAGCCAGCTGACCATGGTCTGCAACTTCTGAAACTATAAGCCAAAATAATCAAGTTGATTATCCCAGGTATTTTGTCAAGCAATTGAAAACTGACTAAGAAAGCAGTGAGAACATGTTAGCACAGTAGGCAGGGAAGATAACTTAATGGTAGGATGCTTGCCTAGCATGTGTGAACTCCTAGGTTTCTTCCCCAGTCCTGAACAAAAAGGAATAAAGAATGACGATGATGAGGATGAGAACTACACTTCTTTTTCTTGAAAGAGCTATTCACCCAAAAAATAATTTGAATATAAGAATAAATTCAAATAAAAATAGATCAGCCGGGCGTGGTGGTGCATGCCTTTAATCACAGCACTCGGGAGGCAGAAGTAGGAGGATCACCGTGAGTTCAAGGCCACCCTGAGAAGACAGAGTGAATTCCAGGTCAGCCTGGACTAGAGTGAAACCCTACCTCAAAAACAACAACAACAAAAAAAATAGATCAACATTCATAATAGAATAAAATTAAAAATTTCTAAAATAGATAATATTTGTATAAACTCAAACTAACTGTCCATAAAGGAAAAATAAAACTAATGTTGGCTAAGCCTAAATCCAGTTACCTTAATCAAGGAATTAAATGGAGCAACGTATAGGATGGAAATAGTTATTATGCGTACGCTCATAAGATTCAGAGAGAAGAGCACAGTCCAGTGTCTGTGATTAGTCCTGCAAGAGATTCTTAACTTGAATCCAGCCACAAGTCAATGTCACAAAAACCGAGACTAAGGGATGTTCTCTAGCAAATTCAAAAGAGTCAGCATGAGGAAAGTGAAGGAAAGCTGAGGAATGCTCCCAGACCATGATATAAACATGATATGTGCTAAGTCATTTAGCACTGGATCTATGAGCCATAAAAGACATGATTGGTGCAATTTACCTGAGTCAGATGAGCAGATGGCACAAATGAATAAGTATTAATATCCTGAGATTCATGATTCTTAACAAATGTTATTTTAAAAAGTCCTTATTTATGATAAAGTGTATGAGCATGGCAGTCACTAACTAAAGACACCACATGACAAATCTGAACTTGAAATTCAATCTTTTTTTTCCACACTAGCTATTTCTTTTTCCTTTTTTAAAAAGATTTTATTATTTATTTATTTATTTAATAGGGACACAGAGAGGGAAAGAGAGAGAGAGAATGAGAATGGGCACTCCAGGGCCTCTAGCCACTGCAAATGAAATCCAGATGCATGTGCCACCATGTGTGTCTGGCTTACATGGGACCTGGAAAAGCAAACCTGTGTCCTTAGGCTTCACAGGCATGCACCTTACCCACTAAGCCATCTCTCCAGCCCGCCATTTCTTTCTATACATATTCATGTCTATGCCTTCATTAGACAGTAAGAAACCCCAAGGATCAACATTCACTAGAAACCCTGTCTCTTTCTGCTTGAGATCCCCTCCATTCCTCCATCCCTTTTGTCTCATTGTTCACTTTAAATGAGCATGATGATGTGGTTTTCCTAGGCGAGACATAGGCTCATCTCTATGTTGACTGTGTGTTCCAAAATTAGACTTTTAAAATATTTTGAAAGAGATTAAGGAGTTTACTCAATAGAGAAAAATATATACTCCACATCCCCTCTTTCCTAACCCTTAATAATACATTTCAGATGGTAACTGAAGAAACTTGCTGTATTCAAACAATAATCATACATAATAGGTAATATTCATATAATAGCAGATAATAAAGAATGTGGTCTACTACTTAGAAGATTGTTGGACAACCCCCTAAGCCTATGGTTATAAAACTTAACACATTTTTTTCTTTAATCTATACATCTGTGGTTTTAGCAACAAAACATAACCAAAAAATCAAATGAATAATGAAATTGTCAATAGATGAAAAAGCAGTGTAATTATTCAATATAACAATAGAAAGACAACTCATTACACTAATGTTAGAGATGGAATACATATGGGAATATAAGGAGTTATCTTCAAATATCTAAAGCTATATGATGTGGAAGAAGACATGATGAATATATGGAAACAAGAAATGAAATCTCTACTTTTGTTAAAAAAAAAAAGTTAAAATATTCTAAATGGAAAGGATGACCAGGCAATAATAAAGCTGCCAGAAGTCACAGATAATTGTTTCATAAAAGTGGCTATAAAAGTTCAAGTGCCAGTATGGTCACAGAAAACTGTGGCAATTGAAATTATTCTACTTTTAAAATTCTATAGCATTATACATCCAAAACTATCTCAAATGGGCCAATAACTCCAAAGTTCTTGATTATTATGTAAAAATGGTCATTGTTTTGCCTAAGTATAATTTCTTTCACAAATACAAGCTGTGATGCAAACTCCTACAACTAAAATAGGACTGTAATGATCAAATCAACAGGAAATATAAACTGGAAAGCAGACATTGATTGAAAGGATGTGGACTTTTGATATATTTGATTCAATATCAGCTTTACTACAGGGTAATGGTCATGGTCCTACAGCCCATCATTTTTGCTCTGTAGTAGAATGGCAAATCCTCCATCCCCAATACTTCTCTAGAAAGAGTAGGAGAGTATTCTTCCTTCCTTCATCATAATTTGGAAAGTGACATTCAAGGGCTGAAATGTTTGGGGAAAATGAGCATGAAAAACTGCATTACGATAGGAACAAGCTTTCACTGTTGGGAATTTAAAATGGTTCAACCATTATGGAAAGCTATATGCAGACTCCTAAAAAGGATGACCATAGACCTACCAACGGACCCAGTTATTCCCTTACTGGGCATTTACTCTAAAGGCTCCAAGCCTCAGATCAGAGACATTTGCTCAACCATATTTACAGCTGCTCAATTCATAATAGCTTAACTGGAATCAACCCAGATGTCCATCATTAGATGATTGGATAACAAAGATGTGGTATATGTATACTATGGAACTCTACATAGCAGCAAGGAAAGATGAAATAATGAAATTCTAAAAAATGGTCAAACATGGAACAGATCATCCTCAGTGAGCTCACCCAATCACAAAAAAAGATAATCTTCAGCCAGACGTGGTGGCACATGCCTTTAATCCCAGCACTCAGGAGGCAGAGGTAGGAGGATCTCTGAGAGTTCGAGGCCACCCTGAGACTACATAGTTAATTCCAGGTCAGCCTGGACCAGAGTGAGACCCTACCTCGCAAAACCAAAAAAAAAAAAAAAAAAAAAAATGATAATATCATGGTCTCATTCATTTGTGGCTCCTAACCTGAATCCACCTGAGATGCTGCCAAACCTAATAGATACCCTGAGGACCAGACAATAGGGAGGGTGGAATGAGGGGGTAGGGTAAGGATGGGAGAGAGTGAGAGGATGGGAGGGAGGGTAAGGGGGGGGACACAAAAAGGGATGCAAAAGGAAATGGTACTATAAAACACTATATGCTGAAAAACAGGCTAAAACATTGGTCCTTCAGCAGGCCCACAGAGGGAACACCTGAACCACAGGGAACTGGAGGGAACATCATGAAGACCAACCTTAATCTTTTCCTGTTTTCTCTCTCTCTCTCTCTCTCTCTCTCTCTCTCTCTTTCTCTCTCTCTCTCTCTCTATCCTCTCTATACTCACTTTCTCTTTTATATTACCTATCTTTTGCTTCCTCCACCTTCCTTGGCACTGATTTATAACTCCCAGTACCAGCATGGGGTTAAATTCCACAATGAGCTGTTGATCCAAGAGACCTACAAGGTTTCCCCAAAAAGATTTCTGTCAGAGTTCTTGATGACCCACCAAAGGTTAAGGGTAAGACCCTACTGTCGAAGACAGCATACACAGGTAAGATAAAACATGGAGAGACCTGGTCAGAATCTGGAAGAGGGTCAGTCCCCAGACAGTTAGCTAGTCTAGTGCCAGAGGGTGCTACACAAGCGACTGGGGAAAAATGGCTGACATCTGTCCAAACAACTCACAATCTAAGCTACCCTGTAGGAAACAACCTGACGTAATGCTCAAACAAGTGCAGTAGTGGCACACAGTCATGGTGGGTAACCAACTGCTCTTGATTTGGTGAAGAGATCCACTCAGTGGAATGGAACTCATTGATGGAACTAGGAAATCAGTCAAAACCATGTACAAAAAACGAGCCCAGTCTCCAAGATCAAGCTCCCACCAAATGTGGGCTAGAAGAGGGCCTACGCATATAAAATTCTCTCTAAAATAACCATGGTTATTCCATCTATAGTACTAACTTCTCTCTCCGTTGGAGAATTTGCTTATCTTTTTCACATGGACAACAAACCTGAAGGAAAGACCAGCCTATCACACCTTACCAGAATAAGGCTGAAGGAGATAAACACAGAGAACATCCAACTCCTACTAAGCCAGATATCCAGAGACACAGAGGCTCCCAAAACCTCCCCACTGAAGTACAACTAAAATGAGCCCAATGAGGCTTAGAGAAATTCGCAGAAGAGGGGGCGAAAAGTGTTAGAGCCACAAGTTGGGTCATTATGCACAGAGACTTGGCCTATCCCCCATAATTTTTGACTACCCCCATAGTGCATGACCCACATTCCCCATTGATGAGGGTCCCTTTGGAGGGGGGGGGATGACAGGGAGGAGGATAATGGAGTCAATAATAAATGTAAAATTAGAATAATATAAACAAAATAATAAATTATTAAATAAAAATAAAATAAAATAAACTGTATTACAACTTTGAGTTAAAGGCGTGAAGTTAAAGCAACAAGGAAACAGGTGTCTAAGCAACTTGCATTTGAAAACTTCCTTCTATGGTGGAGTATTATTTATATAAATGTGTATAACTTATCAATGGCTCACCAAATATTGCCTAAATTATGGTAAAATAGTCTATGTAGTTATGACAACAAATGTATCATCAGGAAATAAAATTACTCCAATATTTACTGACATAAAATGATCATATGTGGAGACTAGAACACTTTCTCCTTTATATCTGCAAATACATCTCCATAATGGTTTTAACATTCATCGGAAAAGCTAAAATGTTCTAATATTTGTCAGTCATAAATTATTTATACATAAGGCAATTCCTTAGTGGCCCAGAGATTGTGGTTGGGCTGGACATACAGTTTATGAAGTTAAAGATTTGAAATATATACATCTGCATGTGATCAAAAATAAAGACATAACAGTCCACAGTTGGGGAAATGCCAGAAAGATGACAAAGCCCTAAGCCCACATCTAGAATAACAATTCATGAATGATTTGATGACAGAGAATACCAATATAATGTAATGAGTTCCAAATAGTCCCCACCATTTATTAGCCATACCAGAGCATCATAGATTCTAGTCACTCATGCCTGCGTATAACAAATTAGAATGCAGGCTGCTTTTATCAACTGGTAACATTAAGGCTTTGTGGCTCATTAGGCCATTGAGCAAACAGTAGCTTTACAGAAGGAGGAAGACACATAACCTCTGAAAGCAGGCATGCCTATGTACCTAATGTAAGGTGCCTCACAGTGATGATTTATGGTAAATATGCACTTGGGATATAAACATTTCCATTCTGGAGAAAATCCAAAATGTCTATCTCCATAAACTTTCAAAAGTTTCTACCTAAACTTATTAATTTCAAGCCATATTAATCTCTATCCTTGCCTTTTCCCAGGTAAATCGTGGTTTAAACCCAATGTTTTTTTCTTCAGAGTTTATGAAATTCTAGACAAATATACACCAGATAATGTTGAAATTCTTAATGAAACAGTACAATTATACCTGGGCAGGAACCATACCTCCAAGTCACAGAGGACATATTGTCATACATAAATGGAGACTTGGAAGTTCTAGGTCACTTGACCTATGGGGATGTATGTGTCCTTCACCAGAATCCAGTCGGAGAATTTTTCCAAAATGCATCTGTTGAATAGATTGCCACAGTTCTTAAAACCACAAAAACCTCATTAACTTTCCAGGTTTACTTTATATCCTAGCCAAACATGGATTTTCTTCATATAATCAATATCTAGCCACTCAGAAGAGTCAACCAACCATTTTAAAGCAACTAGGAATTTTGCTCGGTGACCAACTAAAATGCATAATTTACCTTTTCAATTACTTAAAGTCATCTAAGATGGATATGTACTGAATCCATCAGATTTCTTCTTCTTAGTGGTAAGGAGGCAGAAGTTCATTTACCTTGAAGAGGTTAACCAAAATATATAGATTATGGGAATTTTACTTATTTTTCAGACTTCATGCAATTCCCATTTTATTTGTCTCCCAATTCTTGTTAGGCATGTTTAATCAATGTGTAATAATTAAAGCTAACAAATATTTCACTATAATTAACAACTAAATATTTTCATATGTAGTAATAAAGATTTTATCACTAGATATGTTAACTCACTGGATTTCCAAAAATAAAAATAAAATAAAATAAAATTCATTGTCATAGGCACTATTATTAACTACATACTATGGTTAAAGAAATTTAAATATAAACATATATCCAGGTCACATAACTATCTTGTAGCATTCAATTTAAACACATATTTTTTTTTTGCCAATTTCATTTATTTTCTTTTTTAAACTTCTCATTGGCTGGAGGGATGGCTCAGCGGTTAAAGGCACTTGATTACAGAGTCTGCTGGCCAAGGGTCCAAGTCACCATCCGCCTCCATGTTCATACCCACATGCACACATCATAGACACACTCACGCAAAAAAAATAATAATTAAAAATCTCATTTTTCTTCCTCTTTTCTTTCCTGTTGTCTAACACATGAATCTTGTAAACATATTAGTTTGAAGATACAATAGTTTTAAGTTGACTGAGCAAGTACTTCATAAAATAAAACACAGACCTTTCATCTATTTATTCTTAATAACTAATAACTATAAGAATGCAGATGTATCCTAAGACCTTTTTCTTTACTTAGCTAGCCTCATGTTGCCTTAGACACTGTAGATTCACTATGAAGAGTAAGTAAAATAATCTTGTGGTCTTAATAATACAAGGAAATCACATTGATAATTTTTTGCATAGATAAAAATGTTTATTTACTTTCTTAATATATTAGGAAAAATGAAATCCTCACCAAACATTACTTTAAAAATTGTTATCCAAAAGCTTCCCTAATGTAATCTTAAGTTATAATAATGATGGACGTGGAACTAAACTAGAATAATCTTGAAATTCCGTCACTCCTGTCACTTGTTCATCATTAAATCACTCCTGCTCTATCTCTATGAGCAACAGAAGATGTAAGAACCAGGCTTGCTTTTCAGTGAGCAGTCTAAACTATTCCCCATTTTTCATCATTCTCTAAATTAAACTGCTGACCTTCTGAACAGAGAGTAATTTTGTTCTCTAGTGTGTTGTCCAGAAAACTTGGTTCATTAAAAAAATTAGTTCTAGTGACAAGTTGACTATAATGTAGTCCTTGTTCAAGAATGTTACATTTAGTGCCTAAGTGAGTCATAATAAATTTGATAAAATAAAATCACCTTCTATCCTCCTCCCATCCTGTGCCAAATATTCCTGGAGGCACAACCACTCACTCATCCTAGGCAGTGACATGCAGTTAAAATGGCATTATACAAATAAGATGAGAAAGTGTGAATTCCCCTCAGGGAGTAATAGCTTGTAAAATATTACAGAACACATTTTGTTTAGTTGTTTTAAATTTCAATAAAGATTGATAAATCAATTGTTTATAACATGGCAACCCTCCTACCTCTTCCTCCAAAGTGCTGGGATTAAAGGCATGTGTAACAATTCCTGTCCCTTCAAATGAATTTTAAATAACTTCTTCTCACCTGCAAGATTTTGTGACACATTCTTAAAATATTTAAATGTATGAATTTTTAGAATCACAACCTTTTAAACATAATAGTACATAAGATCTTATTTTATATAGTTTATGATTCACTGAAAACTTTAAGTAGAACAAAAATGAGTTCATGCATATTCTTCATTTTACATTTTAATGACTGACAAAATCAGAACGTGTGTGTGTGTGTGTGTGTGTGTGTGTGTGTGTGTGTGTCTGTGTGTTCCCAAATAACAACTACAGCAGTTCCCTTCTCATGGCTGGGCCAAAACACCTGAACAGAAGCAATTTATAGAAGGAAGGGGTTGATTTCTGGCTAACATTTTGCAAAGGCAAAATTTATCATGGTAGAAATAGCATGGCAGGAACAGATAGCTGGGTATCACATTTCATTCGCAGCAGGGAAGGAGAGAGACTGAGTTGAGTGAGTCAAATGGCACTGGGCTACCACACCGCTAGGCACACTTCCTAAGGGTTCTCTAAACCTCCCACCCGTGCTAGTAGCTGGGGATCAAGAATAAGGATTAATCACCAACATCTGAAGCTATGGTCAAAATTTTACATTAAAACCACAACAAAAATATTGTGAGGAAAAACTATTGGATAGTGCTAAAATAGTAATCTTTTGGAAAAATCATACACTGGGAATAATGACACAAGTATTATTTCTGACAGAAGTGACCAGAGTTCTAATTAATTTTAACTGAGTGAAAATGGAACTTTGGTTCACCTATCAACAGCAAATACTCAAGATGTTTATGTATCATGATCAAGCAGGTAGATATCCAGTTGTACAAATATTTGAAAAGATACAAGAGGACATGCATGTTCATTCATCATATTGCCAAAAGAAAACCCTGAAGAGACTAATGATTCCTGAGATCTATCAGGTGTAGTTGGTAGAAATAGCATTTACTGAGACCAAAAGGCAAAGAAATGTTCCCCACGTTCCTAAAGTGGTGCTATATCTTCAACTCTGTGAAGCTGTCACAGTTAGCACTGTGATCACCAATATCATATTGAATGTTTTAAGATAGTTAACAAGATACATTTTTATATTTCTCTCAGTTTAAATTAGCATACATATTTTGGCAATGAATGATGGTATCTTCCATCAATTATATCACTATTGCATTGGGTCAAGAATCCATATAAAATGAATTTATTATTCTTGCTTATTTATTATCACTAAGAAACAGTACAATTTGAGCCACTTGAATTAATAAAATAAATATTTATCCATTTATCTGTGCAATGGAAACATATTTACTATTTCTTCAGTTTCATCCCTACAGTCCCTTCTTAACAACCCTGTTTTCCTAGCCAGACCAATTAAGCAAGAGGAAGAAATGAAAAGCATCCAAACAGAAAAGGAGCTACTCTAATTATCAGCATTTGTAAAGAACATCTTCTTATACATAGGAAAAAAAAAACAACAACAACAACAACACCAAAAGCTAATAAAACTAATAAATGTATTTATCAAAGTTGCAGTATACAAAGTCAGGATTTTAAAAAATAACAGTATTACTATGTGGCCACAATGAATTACTTGAAATTTAAAAAGTAACCCCATCTCCAATAGCTACAAAATTATGTAGGAAGAATTTAATCCAAGGAAATAAAAGACTGCCACAATAAAAATTACAAAACACTGATGAAATAAATTGAAGAGGGCATTAAAAAGTTGAAAGGCATCCCATGTGTATGGATTAGGAGAACCAATACCATTAAAATTACAAAATAAACATGATTATATATGTAAAGAAATTATTACCAAAATGCCAATCAAATTAGTTAGAATAGCAAAATCATCCTAGTGTTTTCAAAAAACTACAAAAATCCTGAATCCAAAGCCATTTTGATTTAAAAAAAAAAAAAAAAAAAACAAGAGGCATTGCACTATCTAACCTCAAAACAGCATGCAAAGCTGTGACACTGGCAGAAAACAGAAACGTAAGCCAGTGGAACAGGACGAATGTGTCTAAATGTAAATCTATGCATCTATAATCAGCTGATTTTCTAAAAGCTGCTCAAAACAAGTACTGGAAAAAAAAACAGCCTTTTCAATAAATAATTTGGTTCAATAAATCTACAACTGGAGAAGAACGAGACATTTCTTTCAAATGACAAAATAAAATAAAACCTGAAACTGAGAAACTACTAGAAGAAAGCATAGAGCAAATCCTTCAGGAGTGATCAGAGCCTTGTTTGTTTGTTTGTTTGTTTGTTTGTTTACTTGTTGTTTGTTTGTTTGTTTTACAAAAAGGCACCAAAAGTTTCGGAAACCAAAGTAAAAATAGAAAAATGAGATTGCACCAAATGAAACAATCTCTGCACAGCAAAGGAAACAATAGAATGCAGAGACTGCCTACTGGGTGAGAGGGAATATTCAGAATGCATACATTTATCAAAGGTTGGTATTCAAATAAATTATTGAAATCAAATCTGGATAGAAGCTGCTGTGATATTTTTCAATCCTCAAAATTGATATCAGTAAAAGCTTTAACTTAGTTTAAATTACAAACAACTTTTCTCTTGCTATATACACTTTGTGTCCCCTGCCCCCCCACACACACAAAGGTCAAAATTCTACTACTTTCATATACTTCAGCTTCACCTCCTACAGTTAGCTAAGGAAATTACTCCTTCCATAGTATATATTTAGTTGCTGGACACTGATAATTCAAGTAGAAGAGAGATGGAAAGCCTCTTTTCTGCTGGCTAGTGGTCATAGTAGAAGTGCAACACAGGCTGCTGGAGGATAAAAGTTATCAATAGTCTCACCAAGCAATGGACCCTGTGAGCTACACAAATGGGAAGCCAGGCAAAGTGTGCCCACTGCTATAATGATGTTATGAGGGCAACCTGCTGCCCTCTGATTGGATTTGAGGTCCGTTCCATGGGAAGAATATTGTGTCTGGTACGAAGGTCACAGGCTCTAAGTTACAAGCTACTACTACTTTTTATTTAACTGGATATGTTATTCTCATCAATGTTCGCACACAATATAGGGGCCATCAACCTGTCATGTACGATGGGAGAGGGTAATAAAGAAATCACATCAGAATAGAAGAGGGATTAGTTGGAAGGAAGAGGTTTACTCTAAGGAGCTGGAAAAGGTGGTATGAGAGAAGGCAATTGGAAAGGATTATAATAAAAATCTATCACAAACATGTATTAAAATTATCAATACAGTTTTTTAAAGTCCAGATCCCTAGTTGACTACAGGAGACAATGTAATATTTTTGTTTTTGAACCTATTTTTCTGGACTAGAGACTGGGGATTGGCAAGGATCACATCATACATAGCTCAGTATTTGCAGGGCTCAGTATTATCTATGGCAAATACCAAACACTCAATAAATATTAGTTAATTTTTCTAAGCAGTAAATCTACAAAGTGAAAATTATTTATCTGTGTTGGTTTGGAACAAATAGCAAAGAAATCACCATGGTGACTCTGCTTTCGCATAATAGGGAATGTCTTTATGCTATACAAACATAGCTGGAGCATAAATTTGTTTCTCAGAAGTAAGAAAAACAAAAACCGTGATACTTGAACATAAATTTTGCCTGTATTTTTTATGATATTCTGTACGCAAGTCTTTACCAGTAAGAGTCGCAATTTGTTCATCTATTGGGGATGTTATTATAAATTTGTCATTTTTGGCAGCTTGGTCTTGTTCAGGTGCTTCCCTGTAAGCAAAGAATAGAACAAAAATATGTGTTTATTTTCATTGTTTTCATTCTGAAACTCTCTAGGAATACAAGGAAGAATAAAGACTTGGGGCAAATGTTTTATTTGGTTATGTTCAACAGTAGGATATTGTTTACACACCCAGTAGAACCATTTTAAAATTCTATTGCTGCAGCCTCCTCTGCCTGGGAACAATTCTGAACTTGAAAATCATTCTGTAGTATATTAAATATTAATATTTGTTTCTAGAATGCTTAATATGTAAATCTAAAAGGCAAAATTACCTCACTGTCGGGAGATCAGATAAAGACATTTTAACAGCTGGCTTTCTTGAAGTTTTTAACAATCTTTATGTGATTTTCTCCAAGCAGGTATCTTAAATTCAATGTTTTTGTTACAATGATGAAATCAAGGTAGAAACATTTTTCTGAATCTCAAGTAATATTTAAGGATAAGCACACATGGAAAATATATGTGGAGAGAAAAGGATTCTAAAGACATCAGTGTAGAGGCTGTTCCTCAGAGTCAACACTTTCTGGTGACATCTAATTCACTCTAGCTCCTAGAGCTAATCCTATGCATCTATAGTACACGGGGGAAAGTTAAATAGGATGATGACAAGGTCACAGAAAACTTTTAACAGATAAGCCTTGTTCTGTTGGAATGTTCCCTCAGATGAAATACAGAAGACCTAAAGAGATTCTGATTTGGGGGTGTTTGTTTGCAGAGCCTGATGGCCTGGGTTCAATTCCCAGTACCCACATAAAACAAGATGCACAAAGTACGTCATGCTTCTGGAATTCCTTTGCAGTGGCAAGTGGCCCAGTGTGCCCATTCTCATTCTCTCTCTCTCTCTCCCCCTCTCTCTCTCTTTCCCTCCCTCCCTTTCTCTCTCATACTTTCCTTGCAAATAAATAAATACAATTTTAAAGAGTTCCTGCTTCCATGAGGTGGCGATATATCATCCAGATCGTGGGACTGCATGTAGACACTGATCAGCTCCAGCTGCTAGAGTCTTCCCTTCCCAGGCACCAGCTCGCTGATGAAAGAAGCTAATACAAATGTTCCATTCCCACCGTCTAGGAGAACCAGAGAATTACCCTCCAGCGTTCTTGACACAACTCCAGTAGTGTAGACCACAGCACTTAGTTACCCAGTTATCATTAAATACATGCAAGCCACTCTTGCCCGACTCTACCCAAACTGCTGACTCCCGACATTGTGGATATGATGAAATTGTTGTTGCTTCATACCACTAGAAGTTACATTGTGTAGATACAAACCAAAATCAGGTAAATAACGAAAACAGTCAGATATAAGCTTACTCTTATAATTCTGGTAAGGCAGGCGGATCAGCGTGAGCCCGAGGCCAGCCCAGGCTATCTAGTGAATTGCAGACCAGTCTAGGTAGGCTACACTGTAAAACCCTGTCTAACAAAATACAAAACAAAAATTATGTTGTGCCAATTATTATTGTTTTAATATAGTACTCACTGTTTCCTCCCAGTCATCTAGAAAGGAAACTGACTGCTTGAATGCATGACACGTGTGCTGGACCCATGGATCCATCAAACTGGAAATGAGGCTTCAGGTACACCTGTGCTGTTCACGGATGGCCTTGTCAGACCTACCTAATAACAAAATTAGTGATGCCTGAAATCCAGTTTCTCACAACAGGATTCATATTTGTTTTGAACAGTCTCAACAATTTCTATATCCCATTACTTTAGAAAAAATAATTAATTGTGAGTGGTAAAGACTTGATGAATCATAGAAATATAGAAGTATACATCAATAAACATTTGAAATATCCACTCTGAATGTCTATAGATCCTTCAATTTCAATATTAATATACTGTAGAATGCCTAGCATATATCACATATTCTGTATGGAATCACCCTATAATTCTCTATGAAAAAAAAAAGAAAAAGAAGGAAAAGGTGATGGGAAGGGAAAGAGGGAGAAAAGGAGAGAGGGAAGGAGGGAGGGAAGTAGGGATGGAAAAAGAGCAGAGAAATCCTTGAAACTTGAATTGACATTGGCTTGACATGACTTTCACCAAAGTAAATTATTTTGGAGTGATTCAAAATGTCAAAGTAATCCCTACATATGTGAACAACCTGAGCCTGCATCCAGTTATTTCCAATAACTCCTGTTATCCTAACCCTGCTTTAAAATAAACATTTCATTCACCCCATTTTCCAATATTTTATGGTATAGAATATTGTTCAGTGATTTAAAGGCTATTTCCCATAGCATCTATATTTAAATATTCTCTCAATAAATACTTATGAAGAGCTTAGTAATTGTCAGGCATTGTATGGGAAATTTTGATACAAACATAAGTAAATATTGCTGTTGCCATCACATTTTGTCTTAATGGACTTTAGATCCTGGTTTAAGACTTAAGCATGACCCTTTATTCATGTAAATTGTTTACAAATCTAAGAGAAACAACGAGCAACCAAAGAAAATATAACATGGAGTAAGGGAAATCTTTCTGGAGAAATAGCTTTTCACCAGAGTTTAAAGGATGAGAAAATGCCTGGAGGGATGGCTTAGCAGTTATGATGCTTGTCTGTGAAGACTAAGGACCCAGGTTTGATTCCCCCAGTACCCATATAAGCCAGATGTGCAATGTGATACAACTGTCTGGAATTTGTTTGCAATATTTGGAGGCCATGGAAGGCCCATTCTCTCTATTTTCCCCCTCAATAAATATATACATATATTAAAGATGAGAAAGATGTAGTATAGCAAAGCAAGTGAAACAATGACTATAGAGTTCAGATATATAGAGTCAGATATATATATAAAAACTGTGGAAAGCAAATTCACGGAAAAGAGCACAGAACTCTTAGGGATGAGCAGAGATGGACTGTGCAGGTAGGATATTCTGGTGTGTAGCAAACCTAAATTGAAAATGAGTGACCAACTCTCACAAGCCTTGGTACTGTCTATTAAAGAGCTATTTATGACCTCTAAGAAATGTGAGGCTTTGGAAGATTCTAATCAAAGAAATGACATGAGATTTTAATTTAAAAATCCCATTCTGTAGATGAGCAAGTGATTTAGGAGGGTTTTGTGTGATAAATGTGATGGATAGTGGCAGCTTCTAAAGCTGTGGTTGGATGGTGCAGAAATAGTGTTTCTTGACACTCTCTCCTCTCCTGGGTTTTGTGTCATGCTGTGTTGGCCACACACATTCTGGGAAATTTTGCAGCTCTTACGATTTGCCCATGCTTTTTATCTTAGACTTTGCAGTTGTCATAAATGTAATGGTTCTCAAATATTTATGCCCATGCCTGTCCATTACTTTGTGTTCTTAACTTAGAGGACCGAATCATTATTATTTTCCTAATATGGTGATCAAATAATATCACAAGCACAAGATGGCTGCACATGAAAATATTTACAGAGCAAACCTAGTCTTTATCCAGCATTGCATATGTCAACCAGCAGCCACCTTGATATTTATAGGTGTTTCAGCTCATCCCCATTCACACCTACCACTTCTCCTACCATATCTAATTCAGTTTAAAAATTGCAGATAATTCTATCTTAAGCTAATCCTTTGGTGTAGAAATTTGTGGTACACAGAGGCTATGTGACTTGATCAAAATTGCAACTAAGCATGGTAAGAATGTCACGTGCCTGGGAGTTGAGTCAGTATACATGCTAGCACACCATCTGAGACTCTCAGAGATTCCCAGCCATCCCTCCACGGTGCCTTCAGAGTATGTCCATACTAAGCTGTGTTTCTCATTCCACATTATACAAATTGCTTTTATCACTCACGCTGAAAATTTAAAAAGTTCTTGGCCTTGCTTATTGTTTCACTTATTTTTCAAAGCTAGAATGATATGAGAAAGCAGTAATTAGCACTGCTTTGATTCACAGTGCCCATAATAACCTAATAACCTGAATATATCTCCCATGGCTTTTTTTTTTTTTTTTTTTTTTTTTTTTTTGGAGAGAGACAGAGAGCAAGGGAAATCCAGATGCGTGTGCCCCCTTGTGGTCAAGTGCGGCATTGCGCCCTTGTATTGCTTTGCATCAGGCTAAACATGGGACCGGGAGATTAGAACTGGCCTTCTTAGGCTTAGGAGGCAGGCGCCTTAACCACTAAGCCATCTCTCCAGCCCTCCCATAGTTTTCTTTAGACCCCCTTCCACTACTGTGGGGCACAATATTGACACTATTATACAATTGTCTTTGTGAATGTTCACTAAAGACCTAACCCATAGACTATGCTTTGCAGAGTTTATGGCAAGACTCCAAAGGAAGAAGCAGAAAGTCTTCTTTGTGACAAAGACTAGTGTTCCCTTGAAGCCAACCTCTGTAGCCATTCACAGACAGACATGGAGTCAGAGATAAAAGAGCTAAGGATGTCAAGGATCATTTCTGATGGCTTAGTTCAGACAGGCTCCCAAAAATAGAGTCACCAAGGACAGCAGGATGGCTGGCAGAGACAAGGAAGCAGATTATCCTCATTTCTCAAGAAACTGCCCAGCCATTAGCCCTTCCCTGCCTATAATGCCCCAGGTCATGGTTTCCTGCCTCCTTATTTTGTAAATCACCTGGTCACTGTTCTGGTGTCACACCCTGGCTATCTTAGATCTCCCCTAAAGGAACCTTTTTTATTCAGCTTTTTCCCTTCCTCACCTTCCACCAACTGAAAATACCCTGTAAAGCACACCACCTGAGAAATTCAGGTTGGCTGTGCTCCTCTCTTGTGCCTCATTCCTGGCAGCTCCTGCTTTTCCTGAATAAAAGCTTTCATCTTTGCCTCAGAGTGGTTTGCATGGTCGTGACCACTCCAAAACCTTACATCTGGTGCCATGACTCAGATAGGAGGCTTCTGTTTGCCCTCTTGGGTGGCTAGACTTCCTTTCCCCTGACCAGACCTCCAAGCTGCCATTTACCCTCTGATGGCTTGGGACCATCTCTGCCTGATACCGGCTTTTATACCCACCACAATATGGCCTCACTCTTCTTCCCACCTTTTCTGTAAGTGTCACTCTTGGGTTGGCCTGCTCTCAGGCTTAAGGATTCTTTTTTTTTTTTTTTAATCCTTTATTTATTTGAGAGAGAGAGAGAGAGAGAGACAGAAAAAGAGAGGAAGAGGCAGATACAGAGAGAGAGAATGGACACACCAAGGCTTCTAGCTATTACAAACGAACTCCAGACACATGCGCCCCTTGAGCATCTCGCTTTAGTGGGTCCTAGGAAATTGAACCGAGGTCCTTAGGCTTCTCAGGCAAACTCCTTAACCACTAAGCCATTTCCCCAGCCCCTGCTCTCTGGTTTCATCCCTTCGCATGGAAGCCATGCTGGCACACCAGGCTACACCTCTAGCCTGCTTCTGGGCCCCAATCCCAGGTCTCAAGAAAGATGTACTCTCGGCACCACGGGTCTCTTGCTCTCTGCTCTAGCATACCCTAACTGGCCTCTTTTGGTTTGGTTGCACCATCTCAGGACACTCTCCCCCTTCCTCCTGTAACTCCTGAGGTCGCATCTTTCACTGCCAGCTGCTTTTGCCATCAGGAGCACAGGTGCCTGCCTTGCCCACTAACAGGCTAAAAAGCCAACAGTTGTGACCTGTACAGCCTCTGCCCGTGTGGGAGGTGCAGGCCCCATTCACCCTAACAGGCCAGGGGGGTCATATTGGTATTCTGTGCAAAGCCAGCCTGGTTCCTTTCTCTCACCATGTTTTGCTCTTTCCCTATAACGTCATCATCTGATCTTTCTCTGAAACTCTGCCTCGCCACAATATAAGCTAGACAATGGGTCCAAATGGCCTAAACGTGGTGCTTTTGATTTCTAAATTCTCACTGATTTAGGAAACTTCTGCCAATGTATAGGCAAATGGTCCAAAATTTTTCACAGTCTTCTCTCTGCTCTATCATGTTCCCACTAACAAGGTTTCTTTTTTGTCTCCAGAGCTGTAGATAGAATATCAATCTAAAATATGATGGCTCATGCCTTTAATCCCAGTGCTCAAGAGGCAGAGGTAGGAGGATTGCCATGTATTCGAGTCCACCCTGAGACTACATAGTGAATTCCAGGTCAGCCTGAGCTAGAGTGAGACCCTACCTCAAAAAGCAAAAAAACAAAACAAACAAAAAAATTACTTTATGTCTGTTATATTGTCTCTAATGTATGTTAAAATCAGCTTGCTTAACTCAACAATAACCAAGTTTTATTTCCCTCTTAAGCTATGTATAATCAGTCTCAGTCAAGTTTTCACTTAATTAATTATCTCATTTCTGGTATCTTAAGTTCATTGTATATAGAAATATTGATGCTTAAGACATGTTTCCTGCCCAAGAATAATAATCTTAAATTGCTGTTCTGCTTCCAGTTTGGGGGGTAATTGGTACTTGCATTGGTATACAGACTAGCCAAAGTTGCTTTCAAACACAGATGCCAAGTTTTTTCTATACTGTCTTTTCTTTGTCTGACATATAATTTCTAGATTAAATAAATCGCCTTAAAGTTACTAATAAAATAATTGGTAAAATGTTTTCAGGACTACTAAAATGTTCTGCTATAAATTTAACTGACAGGTACCTAAAAGATAGAAGTGTATGCTTTCTATGTCCCAGATATAGCTTACCCTGTCACATAACAACTAAACTTTAATATTAATCAGAATGATTTTTAACTATTGTGTCATTCTCTAACCAGATCTGCTAACCAGATATTCTCTGCACCTTTTAACTAATCTAGTTGCTAATCAGATATGTACAGTCTCTCTGAGTTATTAATAACCATATGTAGAAGCCAAAATCAGTTGGAAACACTGGTGTTAAAAGGATAACCAATATTTTGGTTCCTGCTCCAAGATCAGAAGGCCACAGGAGATGATGGGACAGTGCTTACTTGTAGCTTCTGGTAAGAGATGATATGGAGACCCAGAGATAAATTCCAAGTCAGTGTATCTGCAACAGGAGAGTCACATTGGAGGAAAATCAGTCCTCTAGGCTTCCCAAAAGAGGGAGGACCACTTGGTCAGCATGGCCTTGACTTATCCTAGTAGATGACATTGCTGAAAGTCATGGAACTCCTCACAGGTCCCTAAAAGTCCCTCCTACAGTGCCATTATTGACCTCAAAAATACAGTTAATTCTGGCAGCCTACATGGTCTTAATCACCCAGTAAGAAAATATAACTACAAAATATAACTATAATATTCAGACTAATATGTTTGGCACAATGCAGGTCGGGCTGTAGCCAGGCTGCCTGCCAAAAGAAACCAGGAAGTGGCTTCTGTAGATATGGCATCCTGCACAGGCCTGGCATGACAACAGCTACATCCCCATGCCCACAAGCAACCTGCTGCGAGATGATCTGCCTGGAGACAGGCTGTCATTGGTCACAAGAAGGGAACCACCCCATACAACGATTGGCCAGCCAAACCCTTTAAACCCCCTACACTTCCTTGAATAAATGAGTTTGCAGCAGCTCACCCTCTGCCTGCTTCCACCCAACTCCTGGAGTCTGTGTCATGACCTCTCACCCTCTACCCGGCAGAGACCCTGCCATCCCTCCTGGGCTGTCCTTAGGAGGGACCCCAACACTAACAGGCTCCCCTGTCTGATGCTATCTTACAATACTAAACTCTAACATTAACTCATGCCTTCTGCCTCTGCCTGTCCTGATTAACTGCACCTACCCTGGCCCCAGCTCCTCTCACTTGCCTTAGCCACAATCAGAGCTATTCCTTGGCCCCCTCTTTCCTTAGCTCTTACCCTACCTCATCCAGGGATAAATACACTGCCATCCCAATGGGCACTCTCAAACCTAAACTCTCTCATGTTCCTACTCTTCCTCTGATCCACAAATGTTCCTCTTGAATACACTGATGCCCCTCTCCCCTGCCCCAAGCCCTCTGTCCTCACCTCTGATTGTTCATTCTCCCTTGCATCTGGTGTCTTGATGTCATAGCTGTTGACAAGGGTAACAAGCTCCTTAGTTCTCCCCTCTGTCCTCTCATGGGGTGTGCAAAGCCCATATCCCTCAGCTTCTCTATAACAGATGTCACCAGTGACTGCCCCAAAGCCAGTTCAATACAGGGATGGTACAAGAGAAGTCTCTGTTTCATTCAGGACCAGGTTGTAACAGCATGCTACACTGGCACTGACCGCAGGTGCTCACTATGGATCCAACCACTCTGCCACCTCTAGCCACCATGGAACTGTCTCATCACCTTCCCTGAAGGGAGACCCATTGATAGACCACATTATCAAACCTCTTCCATAAGAACTCATTTCCCCTACAGTCAACATAAAGAAATTAACCTTCATCTCTTATCATTAACATAAGGCTGGAATGTTAGGTTGGACTGGCTCCCAAAAATGGAATCACCAAAGACAACAGGATTGCTGGCAGAGGCAAGGAAGCAGATTATCCACAATCCTCAAGAAATTGCCCAGCCATTATCCTTTCTCTGCCTACAATGCCCCCAGGTCATGGTTTCCTGCCCCTTATTTTATAAATCACCTGGTCACACCCTGGCTGTCTTAGATCTCCCCAAAGGAACTTTTCTTATTCTGCTTTTTCCCTTCCTCACCTTCCCCCAATGGAAAATACCCTATAAAGGCCACTACCTGAGGAACTCAGGTTGGCTGTGTTCCTCTCTTGTGAGTCAGTCTTTGCAGCTCATGCTTTTCCTGAATAAAAGCTTTCATCTTTGCCTCAGAGTGGTTTGCATGGTTGTGGTCATTCCCAAATCTTACAACGGGAAAAAATATATCTTCTGTGATTTGTACACCTGCTTGGCCAAACAAATTTCTATTCATAACTGAAAGAAATGAATTTGGAACACTTGGAAGAATGCCTTTGAAAGCTGTTCAGCTAATTTCCCAAGGATAATAGCAGGCATTGTATCATGTTTGTTTAGTCCTTAACACATAGAACCACAAAACCCATTTTTATTATTTTGTTTTATTTTTTATAAGAAAGAGAGTTAAATGAAAAGTTACTGTCTTGTTTAGCAAAAAAATGGGGGGGGAGAGAATACAAGCTTTTTATTTTCTTCCTTGAATTGAAAACTATTTCAAAATATGGGATATTTGAAAGCATAATAGAAAGGAAATGAACAGAGTCTTTAAATTGCTATTTCTTTTGGTGTTGACATGCTCACCACTGAACATGGCATTCAGGATATCTTACAATGGTGAAACAGAAGAATACAGTGGTAATGAACAGTGCTTAACACAGACTGTCATATTTTTCAAAACATAAATGTCCTCTTGAATGAGTTCAAAGAAATGAAATTTTGTAAAAGGAAGATAGAAGTGAAAAAATGGGCATAAACTGTGACCCTTTCAAGTTCTAATAGCTGTAAGGAGATAGAAGAAAAAGAAGATAAATAAATCTGATGCAAATTTGTTAGAAAGACATCTGTTTAGAAAGATAAAATATTTGAACAAGAATTTAGTGAAAATCATCTGAATAGCGATTATTTATAATCAGGTTTAAAGTAACTGAAAGTCGTAACCAATGAGAATGGAAACCTGGACAAAAGAGTACATCTGGAAACACTGAGTTATACATGTGTTTTTTTTTTTTTTTCAAGTAAATGGGATACATAGCCTAAATGAAAAAACTCCCAGGGATTAATTGTAAGCCCATGTATTGTTTCTTCCTTAAACATGAGAATCAGCATTTTATCATTCTGATAAGAGTTTCCATGAACTAACTCAATTAGCTCCCTCTAGGACTACTTAGAGTTTCCTCATGGAAGGTTAACCTGATGAAAATAAGGTAGTAGGCTTGGGGACTATTTATGTGGCTCTCAGAGTCACAATTATCCCCTATCACAGCCTCAACTTAACTAATCAGAGACTGACTGAATACATTTGAAAAATAGATTTCTACCCACAATGTGCTATTCATGTCTTCAAATAACCAGACAAATGTTTCTCTGAGGAAAGGACATGTCTTTAGGGAGAGAAAATAGTGATTTATAAAAATTGGGATTTATGGAGTCCTAGAAAAGAAAGCAAGAAGGACTAGGTTTAGGACAGGGGAAAGAAATATGGAAACTATTGAAAGAAACTAAAATAACTACCTCTAAAATTCTACCTGGACTAATATTATAATCTAATGTGATAATTCATTAATGGTAGTACTACTTTTCTTAATGCTTCTAAATTGCTCCACATTTGTTCAGCAATGTCAACAGACATAACTGAAATTGGGAGAATTATCAGGACTTACTTCAAAAAACTATATTCCACAAAACTGGATAATATGGAGGAAATGGATTAATTCCTGGACACATACCACCTACCAAAGCTAAACTCAGAGCAGAATAATATCCTAAACAAACCTGTCACAACCAAAAAGATTGAAATGGTAATCAAAAACCTCTCTAAAAAGAAAAGTCTAGGACCAGATTGCTACTCAGCTGAATCCTATCAAACCTTCATGGAAGAACTGAAACAATTTTTCTCAAATCAGAGAAGAGGGAAAGCTCCCCAACTCCTTCTATGAAGCTAGTATCACCCTAATACTAAAACCAGGCAGAGATGTCACAAGAAAATAAAACTACAGGCCTATTTCCCTGATGAACTTAGATGCAGAGATCCTGAACAGAATCCTCGCAAACCACATTCAACAGTACATCAAAAGCATTATCCACCTGGATCAAGTAGGCTTCATCCCAGGAATACAGGGATGGTTCAACATAAGGAAATCTAATAAATGTAATAAACCACATTAATAAACTTAAACACAAAAACCACATGATCATTTCCATAGATGCAGAAAAGGCTTTTGACAAAATACAACATCATTTTATGATCAAAACATTGGAGAGACTAGTCATGGACAGTCTGTATCTCAACATAATAAAGGTTATATATAAAGATCCTAAAGCCCAAATAATATTTAATGGGGAGAGACTGAAGGAATTCCCATTGAGATCAGGAACAAGACAGGAGTGTTCAATCTCCCCTCTGCTATTCAACATAGTACTAGACGTACTAGCTCAAGCAATAAGACAGTAGAAAAAAATAAAAGGGATACAAATTGAAAGGAAGAAGTTAAGTTAGCCCTATTTGCAGATTACATGATTCTATACATAAGTGAACAGGAAACCTCCATTTTAAAACTCTTAAAAGTTATTAACTCCTTCAGAAAAGTAGCAGGATACAAAGTCAATGCACAAAAATCAGTAGTCTTTCTATATGCAAAAGACAAAGATACAGAGAAAGAAATAAACAACAATGTTCCATTTTCAATAGCAACAACAAAAAATAAAATACCTTGGAATAACATTAACCAAGGAGTTGAAAGACCTTTACAATGAAAACATAAAAACACTCAAGAAAGAAATTGAGGAGGACTTGAGAAAATGGAAAGACCTCCTATGGTCTTGGATAGGAGGGATTAACATTGTGAAAAATGGCAACATTATCAAATGGAATCTACAGATTTAATGAAATTCCAATAAAAATCCCAACATCTTTCTTCAGAGAGATAGAAAAAAATGATCTCAAAATTCATATGGAATGGCAGAAGGCCTCGTATATCCAAGCATATCCTTAGCAAAAGAAATACCTCTGGAGGCATCACCATACCTGATAGTAAGCTATACTACAAAGCCATAGTAATAAAAACAACATGGTACTGGCATAAAAACAGGATGATAGATCAATGGAACAGAATTGAGGATCCAGACTTTGGGTCAAGTAATTACAGCTACTTGATATTTGACAAAGGCTGCAACAATGTAGACTGGAAAAAAGACAGCATGTTTAACAAACAGTGCTGGAATGAAAATCAAACTCGACCCACACATTTTGCTATGTACAAAAATCAAGTCCAAATGGATCAAAGACCTCAATATTAGATTGGAAGCACTGCTGCTACTGGAAGAAAAAACTAGGAGGAACTTTCCATGATATAGGAGTGGGAAAAGACTTCCTGAACAAAACCCCAGTAGCTCAGGAAATTAAACAATCACTCAACATTGGGATCTCATGAAGCTGAAAATCTTTTTCACCAACAAACATACAACAAGCAGAGCCAATAGATTATTCACAGAATGGGAGAAAATTTTTGCCAGATACACATTGGACAGAGGCCTAATTTCTAAAATCTACAAAGAACACAAAAACCTAAACAGTGAAACATCAAACAACCCACTCACAAAATGGGGCAGAGAACTGTGCAGGGAGTTCTCAGAGTAAGAAATACAAATGGCAAATACATACTTAAGAAAATGTTCAACATCCCTAATCATCAGGGAAATGCAAATTAAAACATCTATTTGATTCCACCTTACCCCAGTAAGGATGGAAAACATTAAAAAATCTAATGACAACAAATGCTAGTGAGGTTGTGGAGAAATAGGAACCCTTGCTCACTGTTGGTGGGAATGTAAGCTGGTACAACCACTATGGAAAGCAATATGGAGTCTCCTATAAAGGTTGACTATAGAGTTACCAACAGACCCAGTTATTACCTTACTGGGCATTTACCCTAAAAGCTCCAAGCCTCAGTTCAGAGATATTTGCTCAACCATGTTTATAGATGTTTAATTCATTATAGCTAAGACCTGGAATCAACCCAGATGTCCATCATTAGATGAATGGATAACTATATGAAGGAAAATGGTCAAACTTGGAACAGATCATTCTTAGTGAACTCACCTAATCACAGAAAGTTAAGCATAAAATGGTCTCATTCATCTGTGGCTCCTAATTTGTATTTTCCCAAGATGCTGACACACCTAATAAATATCTTGAGGACTGGACAATAGGGATGGTGGAGTGGGAGGGAAGGGAAAAGGTGGAAGGTAGACAAAAACCTGGACCCAGATGGAAATGGTACCATAAAATCCTATATCCTGAAAGACATACTTAAAGGTTGAACCTGCATCATGTGCTTGGAGATAACACCTGAATCACAGGGGCCTGGAGAAGGTATGAGGAAGACTAACTTCAGTCTTCTGTTTCTCTATCATTCCTTCTTCTCTCTTTCTTTTTCATATTACCTATACTTTTTATTCCTTCTTTTCACTTGGCAATGACCTGTAACTCCCAATACCAGCATGCAGTTAACATCCACAAGAAGCTGTTGATCAGTGAGACCTACAAGGTTTCCCAAAAGAAGACAGATTTCTGTCAGAGTACTTAATGACCCACCAAAGGTTATTGGTAAGACCCTACTGCTAAAGACACCATATGCTGTTTGGAGGGAACATGGACAGTCCTTGCTGGAATCTGGAAGAGAGTCAGTCCCCAGACAGTTAGCTTATCTAGTACGAGAAGGTGCTAAATAAGTGACTGGGGAAAATGACCAACATCTGTCAAAGCAACTCGTAGTCTAAGCTACTCAGCAGCAAACAATGTGACATGATGCTCACACAAAGTGCAGTAGTGGCATACAGCCATGGTGGTTTACCAACTGCTCTATATTTAGCTAACAGATCCACTCAGTAGAAGGGAACCCGTACTTGGCAACAAGAAACAAGCCAGAACCATATCCAAAAATGAGCCCACTCTCCAATATCAAGCTCCCACTAATAGTGGGATACACGAGGGTGTACACCTATTAAATTCTCTCTAAAATAATAATGATTATCCATGAATCTTGCACTGACCTCACTCTCCATTGGAGAATCTGCTTCTCTCCTTCAGATGGACACAGAACCTGAGGAGAGAATTAGGCCCATCACACCTCAACAGGGCAACAGCTGAAGCCATACAGTTATTGTGGAAATGAGCAAGAGTGCTGCTTTATCAGTGAACCTGGTACCAGCACAAGGGCGAAGGAGATAGACACAAAGAACACTTAACCCCTACCAAATCAGATATCCAGAAACACAGAGGCTCACAAAACCTCGTCACTGAAATAGACCTAAAATGAACCCAACAGGGAAATTCGCAGAAGAGGGGGCGGAAAGACTGCTAGAGCCATGAGTTGGGTCATTATACACAGAGTCATTGCCTCTCCCGCATAACTGATGGCTACCCCCATAAGGCAAGACCAACATTATCCATGGGGGGAGGACAGGGAGAAAGCTAATGATGGTACCACCATGGCTGTATATATATATATTATATACATAACTAATAAACAATATATTAAAAAGTAATTGTCATTGTGCCAATCTAAAAAGTCATTTCTCAAATACATTTGAATATGGAGAGACTGAAGATCCATCAGAATGACAAGAAAAGAAAGCCACTTCCTAGTAGGAGATGAGTCATATCTGTCACATCAGTCAGGCCCTGTGAAGCCTAAAACCTCATGTTCATATGTCCAGATCCCATGTAAGTGAGATGCAATAATGCAAGCACATGTGCACAAGATAGCGCCACATGTCTGGAGTTCATTTGCAGCAGCTGAAGGCTCTGGCATGCCCATTCTCTTTCTCTCCCCCCCTCTCTCTCTCTCCCTGAATTAAATAATAATATCAATAAAATAGAATCTGGGCTAGAGAGATGACTCAGCAGATAAGGTGCTTGCCTACGAAGCCTAATGATCTGGCTTTGATTCCTCAGTACCCACGTAAAACCAGATGCACAAAGTGATACACACATCTGGAATTTGTTTCCAGTGGCTAGAAGCCCTGATGTGCCCATATTCTCCCTCCCTCTTTCTCTCTCTCTCTTCTTGGAAATAAGTAAATCAATATTCTAATTAAAAATTGGAATCTAATATTAGAATAGTATAACCAATTATTTTATCCACATTGATAAAAAAGGATTGCATTTTTATGATCATATTCTAGTTATTTGCAACTCCTTTTTGACTATTGGTCATACTTCTAGTCACAGAAGAGATCAGTTTTATAAGAAATGATGATAATTCACTCATTGTTTATTAATACATAAATGAAAAGTACATGTCAATGATTAGAAGTTTTACATCAGACCATGTGACAGGAAGCATGTAATCATAAAATACCATTGAATTTTAGCTGAAATAATTATTAAAAGTTGTATACTTTAGTAATGTAAAGAGGTAAACTAAAATTCAGTAAAGAGAAATTTTATTTTCTATTACTTGAATTCAATTATAAAGTATAACATTAGCAATACTTTTTAATAAGCAGTGCCTTTTAAAATTATTGTTGTCTAATTAATAAAATTGGCAGCATTGAGTTATTCAGAGGCTCAAAATATTAAAAGCAATTTCATGTTTCACATCTTCAATTTCTTCTTCAATCCAGTATTTACTTAGAAATTGTCTTTTATCAAAGTTTCAGCTCTCCTTATGCATAATTTAACTGCTCTAAAAAACTGTCCTATGAACTCTGAGTAAAAGAAAAATACTTCTCTGGTTTCACTTTTAATGAGAATAGCTAAAATGTGATGGCAGTGAGAGAAAAATCATGTCATGACAGGAAGTGTTCTATTTAAACATCCAATTTTAAACTCACAGATGTACGCTTGTCTGAGTTTTTCTAATGTTTTAGAAAGAACTTAAGTACCAGTAAACCTCACTGACAAGATCTGTAGTAACATTTTGGTACCTGGGCAAATGCATTAATGATCTTAATACCAGAGCAATACTGAAAATTATTCTTGGTGGCTTTACTAATCCTGCAATTTCTTGTTCCTGCTACTGGCTGTGGGATGGGCCACACTCTGAAAATGTCATAAATATATATATAAACACAGGTAGAATTTTTATCTTAATTGAATACTATACACATCAGAAGGGGGACAATGAGCAATGAGTTGAACACTTTGTTGTGTGTATTCCCTCTCGCATCTTTATTCTTCTCATATGTTGTCACATTGCAACTGTGGAGAGGCATGGATTATCCAAAAATAAGGGTGTGGCTTTGTTTTGTTTGTAAGAGTCACAGATTCAGTGTGATTTTCTTTTAGGTGACATTTATTTTTCCAATTTTATGATAATAACATACTTTCAGTTGGATGATGGAGACAGATATTAAAATTAGTTCTTTATGATCATAGATGTTTCAACAATGTTTGTCAAAAAAAAAACTTTGAGCAACAAAACCAAAGGAACATGCTTATGCACAGTTTAGAGAAAACATTGTCAACATAGCAGAGGAAAATGGGTTACAAACATAACGATTATATCTAAAAGTTTCACAAAGCCACAGAAACACAAATACCATGTATTCTATCTCATGCAAAGACTGACCAAAGAAATGTAAAGTACGGACCTGAATGTAGCTTAGTGATTGGTAGAGGCTGTGAAAGGTGTATGTTTTGGGGAATGAATAAAAGGGAGTTAAATTGAAGCCATGCATGCTATATAAATGTATGGGAAATCCAATTGAAATCTATTAATATGTATAATCCATACATAGAAATCAAAAATAAAATACAATAATTATTTGTAAAGGCATAGTTCAGATTATATTGGTGTATTTTCCATGTCTTTCTTGTTCTGTTCTTTGGCCTTCTTCCTTCCAAGAGTCATCCTTTGCTCAGTTCTCCATATTTCCTCAAATAAAATTTGAAAATTACACCCAGTCTGGTTCAGAGTTACAAGTAGATCATACTTGGGAGTTCAATATGCTCTGTTACAAAGTATTTAACAGAGACTCTATACTGTAATCACTGATGCCTTCAGCACAAGCATGAAGACAACCCTTCAGATCCTGGTTCTGATAGAACTGACATGATATGAAAAGGAACCTGATAAAACTTGAGATCATGTTGATCTTGATATAATTACGCAAACCCTGAATAAAAATGCAGGTCTGACTAGATATTCATAAGCCAAAGAAATTGATGTGAACAGAAAGTTTTTTACTTGGTTTGAGCTCCAAAATACAAGATTCACAGCAACTAATTTTCAGTTGATCTAAGGAAACATGTATAAAGGAAAGGGGAGACAGTCATATATAATGCATTATCCAAAAATCGATCACGAACCACTGGAACATGGATCTCACATTGCACCATCAGTGAGGTAAGAGATATGTTTATATCCCAGCTACAGGCAGTAATTGTTTGAATTCAGCTACAAGGAGGAAATTTTTTTTTTGGTACTTCTGACTCGGTTTAAAAGGAAAGCCATATCTACGCACGAAAAGTAGGCAGAAATATAAAGAAAGTAGCAGTTGTGAATTGGAATAGGATCAATGAAATGATATTGTTAGGGAACATGGACAAAACAAGTTGTCTTGACTCTCAAGAGTCAAGTCCGCATGCCTCCATTTAGCGCCTCTCATAGGAAGGGGATAAAAACATCTGTGGAAGGACTTGCACCATGGAAATCAGCAAACTTTTACACATTCATCCATTCTTTCTTGCTTGCTTGCTTACTTTTTCTCTTTGAAGACAGTTTTTGAACATGTACCTGTTAACTAGTGCATATAACTATTAAATTATAATTAATTATAATTAATTATATAATATATAATTATAATATATAATATATAATTATAATTAATTATAATTATAATTAATTATATCATAACTATTAAATTATAGAACAGATATTTTTAAAGTATATCTATTCATTTTCTGTTTCAAAACACAATTCTGGGTTGGAGAGATGACTTATCAGTTAAAGTGCTTACGTGCAAAGCCTAAGAACTCATGTTTGAATCACTAGGTCTCACATAGCTGGACACACAGTGATGCAAAGTGTGCAATGTCGCACATGTGCACAAGGGGGTGCACGTGTCTGGAGTTCACAGTGGCTGAAGGCCCTGGCATTCCAATTCTCTCCACCCCCACTGCCCCTCTCTCTCTCAAAAACAAATAATAATTTAAAAAATCACAATTCTACAGATTGGGTAAATTTTAATAAAACTGCTTTCTTTGACTCACAGTTTCAAAGTCATAGGTCAAGGATCTACATTTTGGTGGCAGAGTTCCAAAGTGGCACATTGCATACATGGCAAGAAGTGCATAATTCTTCTGGTCAGTTTCTTCATTTTTTATTTTTTTAATTTTATTTATTTATTTATTTAACACAGACAAAGAAGGAGAGATAGAGGGAGAGAGAGAGAATGGGCATGCCGGGGCCTCCAGCCACTGCAAATGAACTCCAGACATGTGCGCCACCTTGTACATCCGGCTTGAGTCCTGGGGAAATAAACCTGGGTCCTTTGGCTTTGCAGGCAAGTGCCTTAGCCACTAAACCATCTCTCCAGGTCAAGTCTCTTTCTTACCATGAGCCATCAAAGTGCAAACATGGAGGTCCTACCCTAATGACCTTATGTAATTAGTTTGAGACTGGGGTTATGGCTCAACGCTAGGGTGCCATTGACAAGACACTGAGCTCAATCTATAGAATTACCACTACTACCTAAACAACAACAAAAAAGAAAAGAAGATACGTTCATCAGGTGACACTTGTTCAGTATTCTGTTGAAAAGCATTTTTAACTTGTACAATTACAATAAGTGGAACCCAAAAGACATTCAAAATTCAAAATGAAGAGTCAGATAGTTTTGCTCTTGGGGAAACACTCTGCAGCTAAAAGTCAGGTATTTAGGGAAAAGATATGAGGACAATAGAAGTGGAAAGTGGTAAGGAACAAAGTGAAAAAAATGAGAGAAACAAGGTGAGATTCTGACCTCACTGCTCCTGGAACAGGAGAGAAGACAATCTAATAAGTAATGTATGTTATATCAGCTATATCAGTTATAAATTTTGTGGCACTTTCAGAAGTAACAACTGGTCAGTGTGGCGCTGGCTATCATAAAAATGGATCGCCAAGTAAGTAAACTAATGTCAAAATGTCAGTTCTTAAAGATGATTTTATTATTCTACACTGTTTTCCCTAAAAATGATCATTTTAAACTTTCTCATTTTTGTGTAGTTTATAACTGCTCAGTAGATGCTATGGGTGGACATATGTTTCTAAGAGACCCCAAATTACCACTAGTGTTTTTGTGGGTGTACATATATATACTGATACAACAAAAGAATCTATATTGCCTTTTTATTCCATGTCTGAAGACACTAGCTTTCTGTAAGTAATAAACTCTTTTTAAAATATTTATTTAAGGAGAGAGAGAGAATGGGCATGCCAGGGTCTCCAGCCATTGCAAACAAATTCCAGACTCATGTGCCACCTTGTGCATCTGGCTTACATGGTACTAGGGAATTGAACCTGGGTCCATTGACTTTGCAAGCAAGCACCTTAACTGATAAGCCATCTCTCCAGCTATGAATAAGGTTTTTTAAATATTTTATTTATTTAATAAACTCTTTATGCCAGATTCAACTTTTTAGTTCAAAAATATTCATGGTCTTTATATAAATAATTTTAACATCCTATTTTAATTGGATGAAAATTAATGTCACACTAAATTTCAAATATTCAAGAGGATATAATTTATAGAAATTGAGCAATTTCTAAAGTAGCTTTCATAAATTTGAATAATTTTAAACCCAAGGATCATTCAAATTTTGATTTAAAATATCTCCATTTAGTTATTTGAATATACTCTATATTATTTAAGAAGTATTCAAATTCAAAAATGACATTGTAATTGATGAAGAATAATAAAGAAAAGTTGTAAACAGTCTCTAAACCAATACCCAAGACAAAAACACAAAGTGTCCTAAAAAGTTGTAAGTACACATTGCATGATAGACAGTGCCATGGCAGTCCCTGCAAAGTCAGAAAGACAAAACTGTCAGGATAATCAACATTCACAGTAAAAGAGAATGTTGACAGTTGAGAAAATAGTGTCCAAGCTGCATACATTAGTTAGTGTAACTGTTACAGACCAACTAGGTAGGACTCAGTTGCTGGAAAGTACAGATGCTATCCTTCCCTTAGGAGAAATGCTGACCCTGAAGGTCTTAGCTTCATATTTTACTATACTCAAGATTTAACTCATCTCAGAAAACACACCACACACACACACACACACACACAAATCCTCATTATTCATCTTATCTCCAGTAATATCAAACTGTAGGCAACAAAAATACTCAGTTGTTGATCATAAAAAATAATTTTATCTTTCAATTTGCATAAGATGACATTAAATGCATTTAGTACTTCACAGACACAGTCTAGAACAGATCCTTCAAAGCTTTGACTGAGGTGAATTCAATCCAGAGCACTATCCTCCACGTTAAAGATTTAAAACAATGAATAAGAACCAATTTACTCTTACAGGTTAATTTGATTTAAGGGGTAGTTTTGGTGTGTATGGAGAAGGAGAAGAATTCATAAGAACTATTAACTCATCATTAGAATTTCAGTATTTAATAAAAATTGAAGGTCCCTGTTTGTAAGGCCTATCAAGACATAAATGCATATCTAAAGTTCAGATGGTAAGATGAACGTGTTCTTTAGGTCGCCTCTTGTTCAACATTATCACCTTACATCAGAATATGCTTAAAATAGATTCATTTCATTTTACCAGTGGTTTAAAAATAAATTACAAGATAGCTACTAAATCTTGCATTACTCCACACAGTGTTGTGCAATTTGGACCAGTATCTTCATTACATAACAAATCACAGGTACCGCAGAGCTGTACCTCTTATGGTTTGATTTAAACAGATTTCCTCACAATGAATTTAGTGATAGCAGAGGTATAAAAGTTCCTAGAACAGGTAGGGAGGCTGATTAAAACCAGATACATATCTAGACTTCGTCAATGCTCATGAATTTTCACTTTACACCTCCCTTGCTAATAAAACTTGGACTGAATTCACTTTTAACTGCCAGCTCACTTTCAACCTTTCTGAAATACTGCTAATTTTAAAGTGTTTTTAAATATATTTTTATCTTGATTTATTTCTTTGAGAGAGAGAGAGGCAGAAAGAGGGAAAGAGAGGAAAAGAGGGAGAGAATAGGTATGCCAGGGCATCCGCATCCAGTCACTGCAAACACACTCCAGTCGCATGCATCACCTTGTACAGCTGGCTTACATGGGTCCTGGGGAATTGAAAACTGGGTCCTTTGGCTCTGCATGAAAATGCCATAACTGCTAAGCTATCTCTCCAGCCCAAGATTGTTAATTTTTATTAAGAATTGCCAATCCCTTCTTTTCCCACTGTAGCAGACAGCTTCAGGTTTGCTGAGATGAACGTCCAGACCCGGCACAGTTATGAAGGAAGGGATATTACTTATTGAAGCTTACAGATCCAGGGGAAGTTCCATAATGGCAGGAGAAGCTGGCCTGCTCTCCACAGAGCCAAGCAGAGAGAAAAAAGCCAACCAGCCACCACAGCACACAGAGCAAAACTATAGCCAAAAGGTCACACAGCACACTTCAGGAACTCCTGCTAGGCACATTTGCATATCTTTACAATGGAATCTCAAACCCACACCATTAACACCTTAAGACCGGCCCCCAGTGACATTGCCTCTAACAAGGTGATTGCAGATGCAAACGATAACTAGTAAAACACTGAATATATTGGGGGACATATATTCAAACTACCACATTCCGCCCCTGGCCCCCAATATATTTAGCTCCTGGCCCCCAATAGATTTATAACTATCACACATTGTAAATTGTACTCAGTCCAATTTCAAAGGTTCTCACAGTCTTGATCAACTTAAGATAGTGAGTCCTGTAAAATCAAACAAGTTAAATACTTCCAACATGTAAAGGCACAGAGTAAACATTTTAACTGGTATAAGGCATAGCAAGGAGAGACTAAAATAATGCAAACTCAACCACCATCAGCAGTCATCAAACTTCTGCAGTTCAAGTTCAAAATAACGAGAGACTGACAGTCTCCAGGTTTTCCAATTCTGCCCCTCCAGCTGGGCAGAGTAACCAGGGAAAACTTTCATCCCATGCCAACACTGCACTCCATGGTAGCCCTTTTGCACAGTCCTGGTATATCCAAAACATCTTCAGGTCTCCATGCAAACCACAGTCCATCTTCCAAAGGCTCTTTCAGCCTATTCCTGAGGGTCTTCATGCCCTGCCTCATGCCACATCTCAGCAGCGGCTCCTGGAACCGTGTGCAACTCATGACCACTCCATGCATTTTTCATGCTTCCAAAACTAATACCAGGTGTGCAGGACACAGCCATATTCTTAATCCAGGGATGAAATAAATCACAGCCTTGAAAAGCAGGTTCCTTCTCCAGTCAGATCTTTCCAAGAATTTGCATTTTTAACAGTCTTTCCTCAGGCATCCTCTCCATTGTTTTAATGTAAATCAAGTCAGGCCACCTTCCTTCCACCTTCCTTAAGATTGCTAATGTGGTTGACAATAGCAGCTAAACCAGTCTCAATGCCTCCACTTTTAACTCGCTTCAAGTTTTCCAGCTTAAAATCTTAAAATCTCAGTCTGATATCTTTAGCCAAGCACATCAGTCCATTACAAATTTAACCTTGATAAAACACTCTGGGCCTGGATAGTGGAACGTAGCCATCCCTTATTCCAGTAGCCCAGTTCCAACAAAGTCCTCTGCCGTCTGTCCTTCCCCTTAGAAAGCTCATAAGCCAAGCCTCGAAGTTCAATACTGTCTGCACTTAGCATTCTCAAACTCTCATCAGAATAGTCCATAAAACTTGGCTTACCATTCCAGAAGACATCTTCAGTTGCAAGCACCAAGTCCATGCCCATTCCTCCAAAACAAAAGTTCCAAAAGACGAATATCCACACGGTCAGGTTCATCTCACCCCACACTCCTCTGTACCATTTTACTGTATCAGACAGCTTCAAGTTCGCTGAGATGAACTTCCAGACCAGGCACAGTTATGGAGGAAGGGATATTATTTATTGAAGCTTACAGATACAGGGGAAGTTCCATAAAGGCAGGAAAAGCAGCCTGCTTTCAACAGGGCCAAGCAGAGAGAGAAAAAGCGATCCAGCCACCACAGCACACAGAGCAAAACTACAGCCAAAAGGTCACACAGCACACTTCAGGAACTCCTGCTAGGCACATTTGCATATCTTTACAATGGAATCACAAACCCACACCATTAACACCTTAAGACCGGCCCCCAGTGACATTGCCTCTAGCAAGGTGATTGCAGATGCAAATGATAACTAGTAAAACACTGAATATATTGGGGGACATATATTCAAACTACCACACCCACACAATCATGACTGTTAATATTGAGGGTCAACCATCATCCCCTTAAAGAGGGGAAAAAAAGCAAAGAAGAAAGGAAGAAAATGACTAAGAACTGGCATTGAAAGGTTCAAATTTTAAAAAGACAAAAATTTTAAAATGAAAAAGTGAAACCTATAGAGACTTGAAGAAAAAGAGGATCTCAAGGAACCAGCGTGTGAGGTACCAAGACAACAAAGTAACGGCTTTGGAGATAGGGTGACGGCTTTCCGAATGAGACACTTCTGCTCCAGCCTGAGTTACAAAGCTAGATCTTCAGACCCCATGTAAAAAGCCAGAAGCTCTGCATCATGGGCTTTTCAAATCCCAGCATGCTGATGGGGAGATGGAAAACAAGAGGAGAAAAGAGAATTTCCCAGAAGCAATTGTGGAGTACAGCAAGAAGAGCAGAATGAGTTGGAGAAGGAATCTCCATCTCAAATGAAGCGCAACATGGAGAATGACAGAGACCTGAAAATTGTCCTCTGATCTCCCCATGTTCACTGTGGCACATGTGTGCACACACATGCACACACAAAAATTTTTTAAAGAAATAGTTTCTTTCCATTGATTACTGGGGATTTTACTGTTTATGAACCATAGATAATACTGGGAATTCTTTGCTTAGGAAGTTCATCATTTCATACCATTTAAACTTCACCTATTTGTATAACATTTCTAATAACTTTCCCTACCTAGATGTCTTTCTAAATTTTCAGAACCCAAAGGAAAACGTTTCAATTGGCAGGTCATAATTCTAACACAAAGCTCCCTTTCCCACATTGCGAAAAGAGGCAGAACCTTCCAGGATGACAGTTATAGGAAATCTGCTCTGGGTATAACTGCAATGCTCTATTTAAGTCATATGAAGTCCGTTTTTTATACATTCAGCATCTTTCTGTAATTAAAGGAATTCTAATTTTTCTAACAATATACTTTTTCCAAGTAAATGACTTGAGCATAAAAGCAATTCCCTCAGATCTCTGGCTGTGGGGAATGGGCTTGAAAGGCAGCCTCAGCTAGAGTTCACCTACTCCACTGCAACTGTACTGAGGCTACTCCAAGCAGGTTATCTACTGCAGCCAGGATACTAAAAGACCCCCTTCCTGTCAATGGTGAGATGATTCTTCCAGGTGATTTTGGCCATGGGCATTCTCATAGAACTGGACAGCATTTTTGTTTTTGTTTAGAAATGCTCTGTGGCTTCAGATTCTTCCTATGCAACATTTAGTACCTCTTTCATGAAGATCAGGCATGATCCACAATCTGATAGCCCCATTCATCACCTGTCGCCTTCTCTGGAGCCATCCTCATTTTTCATATGGGCATTTTCTCTAAATGAATCCCTAGATGGATAACATTATCTCAGCATCTGCTCCTCAGTGATACCAAAGCAACAGCAGTCACACCAAACTAAAGACAATATGGAATTAGGACTTCTTGGTTCAATGCATAATGGGCAAGGCGGGTAGATGAGGCAGAGACAGGAAGTTTTAAAGATGACTAGTAGAACACAGTAGTATTCCTAGGAGGAATTCAGACAAACATCTAGCAAGAGTGCTGATTTGGAGGAAGAAAAGGTAAAAGTGGAAAAGAAGCGATCTGATGACAGTCTTCCCAAAGTATTACCTATTTCTAACTTTTCAAGTGAACTAATTTTCATATCTGTAATCCACTGTGTGAATGTGGTGCCTTTTTAGAAATACTGAGCCAAGTGTATAATGTAGTGTGATGATTTCTCTCAGCTATTCTTGGCTTTGGCTGTATTGTAGAAAGGGGAATATATAGAAATTTTGAGTACTGATGGAAATGATACCTTGATACCTGGGGACACAAAGCCTCATCACATATCTGGAACTGGGAAACAAGTCAGAATCATATCAAGATAATGAGTTTGCTTTCCTGTTTCAAGCTCCCACTAATCTTAGGCTATAAGACAGTCTACACCCATTAAATTCTTTCTAAGTTAATAATGGTAATCCTGTTTAACCTGTGCTGACTTCACTCTCTGTTGGAGAATCTGCTTCTCTTTTTCAGACAGGAGTGGGACCTGAGGAGTTAAATGACCCTTCACCCTGGCCCCAGCTGAAACCACAGAGGAACTGGGGAAATAAGAAAGAGTGCTGCTTTCTAGCTGAACCTGGTATCAGCACAAGGGTGAAGGAGTTGAACACTGAAGACACTCAACACCTACCAAACTAGAAATCCAGAGGCTCCTCAGTGCCCATTACTGAAATAGACTTCAAACATGCCCAACATGGCTCAGGGAATTTTGTGGAAGAGGGGGCAGAAAGATTTTTAGAGCCACAAGTTAGAACATTATGCTCAGAGATATTGACTCTTCCCCATAACTGACTACTACCCCAGAATACATAACCCATAATCCCCATGTGGATGACCTTCATCCCCAATGAGGAGGGCTCCTTCAGAAAAGGGGCAGGGCTGAGGGAAAGGATGGTACCAACATGTGGTGTTTACATACTAAATATGTCCCTTAACTAATAAAAATAAATTTTAAAAATTTCCATGTCCTGAAACTTCAAATCAGTACAATAAGCAGACGGTGGTATGACTATTGATGGATAATTTTAGCCAGATTTAAAATGACAATTATGGCCAAAACCTGAGTGTAAAGTCTGGAAAAACACTGCATTTGGACCAGGAAAGTATGTGTGCAAAATTAAGGCCTAGTAAGGAATTGTTTCCAAAGCAATTATTACTATTTAAAAGAAATGGTAGTTATCACTTAAAAATATGAAATATGCACTTAGGGCATCCCCAAAACTAATAAAACCATTGCCTCCATTGCAGAGTCAGTTTGTCAAATCCATGAGTAATAGTGAGTAAATATGTAAACCATTGCCTTGAGATGAGAGTCTCTATGAATCTAGCTTATTTAGAGGCACCTAGAGAATTTGTACTGCAGAATATATGTGCCTTTTTACTTAGGAAACTAAACCTCTTGTCCAACGTGACACATCTACTACACAAGTCAAAGACCTGGACATCATGAATATAATGCTGGTTTCATAATCTTGCAGAATTCAAGAGTCATAGGATCATGGAGTATTTGACTCAGATGTCAAAGGGTACATCTAGAAGATAAGTGAATGTTTGTCAGCATCAGCCTCCCTGTGGGTAAATCGTTGAGAAAATATGTGAGACTGTGAAAGTGAACCTAAAGCTTCAATAGAAACCCCAGAAACCTGAAGGTGCCAGCAACATGGACGATCTGCTGAGATATTCCATCCACTGCCATTTCACATTCCATAGATGTTAAAGCCATGGAGGTCAGAGCCAGCCCAAGAGAGGTCATGTGGGCTGCCACTGGCAAAGCCAGAAATGTGAGTTTACATCTTCTGGTACTGACATCATACAACTGTGTGCCCAGGTTGCTGACCCCAGAATGAGAGGGAGGGGGGTAGAGTTAGAATGACTAGACCCCAAAGGTTAAAAAAAAAGAGAGAGAGTCAGGTGTGGTATCCCACACCTTTAATTCCAGCACTCAGGAGGCAAAGGTAGGAGGATCCACCATGAGTTCGAGGCCACCCTGAGACTACATAGTGAATTCCAGGTCAGCCTGAGCTAGAGTGAAACCCTACCTCGAAAAACAAAACAAATAGGCAGGGAAGTTTGCACTTGCTAGAAATCAAAGATAATCTGACTTCTTATCTCTTGCCTAGTTCCATAGACCTGTTTCTTCTCAAAAAAAAAAAAAAAAAAAAAAAAAAAAAAAAAAAAGAGGACTGCTCCTGGAAAGGAGGTCTTTCATAGGATTTAAATATTGTGGTTAGTCAAGTTCAGCCTCCAAAGCTTGGTGTCAGGGCTAGCCTCTTCCTGAAACAGCCCCTATCCCTAACCAACCATCTGGCCCTCTGGTTCACCTGAGCCAGAAGACAGCCCACCACTATAAGGTTATAAATACCTTTCCAGGAGGAGAGCAGGCTCTCTGACCACACCCATTACAAGACCAGATGGATTTAAATCATACACTACTGGGCTTCAGTTTTGCATTGATGCTATCCCTATTTTCTATGCCCATTATTTCATCATTTTTAGACTAGAAGTATCATCTTATGTCATTTCTCTTGTAACGTGTGTGTGTGTGTGTGTGTGTGTGTGTGTGTGTGTGTGTGTTACAGAGATTCATAGGAAAGAGGTTGCCTTATCTTTCAAAGAGACTTCAGGGTTAGTTATGTGAGAAACTCTGGGATAATTAAAACTTGGGAATTCTTGGAGATGAACATTTTGCTTTATGAGATGGACATGAGCCTCTGAGGTCCAGGGGAAAAATATTATGGGTTAGATGTAACATGTCTTCCAAATCCCGATGCAAAACCTTGGATGCCTGCTGCTGGGCTTTTGAGAACTGATTGTGTCATGAGGTACTGGGCATCATCAATGGATTATTTCACTGTTATATTCATATTTAGAGTAGTAATAAAAACTCAGAGGTGAGAGGAAATTGAAGGTAGTGGGTCTTAAGTATCCTGGCCTTAGGAATTTATCTTGTCCTCAACCTCTTCTCTCTCCTGCTTCCCTTCTCTTCTCTTTCTCTTCTCATCTCTTCTCTTCTCTTCTCTTCTCTTCTCTTCTCTTCTCTTCTCTTCTCTTCTCTTCTCTTCTCCTCTCCTCTTCTCTTCTGCTTCTCTTCTCTCTCCTCTTCTCTCTTCTCTGCACTTCTTTTCTCTTCTCCTCTACTTCCCTCTTCTCTCTCCCCTCTCCCTCTCTCTCCTATCAGCCAGGTTGTGTGCTGTTTTTCTTCAACACATGCACTGTGCTATGACAGTCTGATACCACTGGAGCCCATGATCATGAACTGAAACCTCAAAAAGTCATAAAACAAAATCAAAATTGTCTCCTTTAAGTTGATTTTCTCAAGTATTTTGTCACAGTAAGAAAGATGGCTATTGCGCACATTCTCTGGAGTGAGTTTTCTTGGGCTTTGTGGCTGTGTGAATTGCACGTGGCGCATAGAAGTCTCAGCCTCTTCCTCTGCTCGTCTCTTCTATGCTTCAACCAGAACCACCATGGAAAAGAAGAATCTACTTTGTTTAAGCCTGGATTTAGGGCATAAAGCAAATAGAAATATGTGTATATTTTTATTTTGTGTTATTAATTCCTAATGGAAAACTTGTAATTATTAACATACATCACAATATGCAATCTGCATTATAAACAAGTATAATTTAGTATGGTATACCTGAAACTAACCAAATTAATTCGCTAAACAAGTCAATATATTTTTTAAATATTTTGTTCATTCATTTGTAAGAAAGAGAAGGAGAGAAAGAGGCAGATAGAGAGATAATGGGCATGGCAGGGCCTCTAGCCACTGCAAGTAAACTCCAGACATAAGAGCCACCTTATAGATCTGTCTTATGTGGGTACTGGGGAATCTAACTTGCATCCTTGGGCTTCAAAGGTGAGTCCTTACCTGGTAAGCCATCTCTCCAGCCCATCAATATAATTTTTATTGAACTAAATATTAAAACAGAAGAGCCATGAATTAAATGTTTATATAAATGTTGAAAGAGCATTATTTTACTCAAACATAAAGGAAAGTCTTATGTTTACAAAGTAACGTGGAGTTTGGATATTTCTTGGGAGACTTTGAACCAAAAGCCCATGATATTCAAGTTACATAACACAATAAGCATAAGTTGCTTAGACACCTGTGGCTCTATAACCTATCCAACTTATATAGGATCATCATTTCAGGTGTGGTTCTTCTTAAATAATGCATTAAAAATATGATGAACTGGCATATTTATAGTCAGTGTTTTGAAAAATAGACCTGCTGTTAAAGAATAACGTTCTAGATGATGGTGGCTCAAGGAGATAGTCACTATTTTATCAAAGGAGATAAATTTCAATCCATATCATCCATGCAGTGGGAGAGATTTTCACAGTTTAGATTTAACTTGGAAGCTGTTCTCTTTTTGCCATAATTGGAGAGCTATAAAATCTTCCCTACCTCTAGCTTAACTCAGCAGGAGACAAGTCCTTATGTCAGTGGAGAAAAAAATAAGTTGTCAGGCCAGAAGACAGTGTTTTGTAGACATTACACTTCGGATCAAAGCAAATCTTCTTAGATTCACATGAGGAGATACATAACATAAAGAACATAACATAAGCCCCTTTATAGAAGCACTTGTTATCTAAGAAAAAGACCTTCACATGTTTGAATGGGCCTGAGATCACCTGAGCTTTGGACTCCGTAGAATCTATATGAAATCCCAATGTGCCCAAGTCTGTATTGGGTAGGGACCAGAGAATCCCTGGCCACTCCAGGCTGAGACACAGACTCTTACTTAAAGGAAGTTCATGGGTGAGCAGTAGAAAAGGGTACTTGAAGTTTTCCTCTGGTCTCTGCATACACAACATGGTGCACATGAATCTGCACATCCACATGTGTATTCACCACTAGATGTGCTCTACACACATACACACATGCATGTATGCATTCACACATGCAGAGAGAGAGAGAGAATAGCAGTATCAATCAAATAAAACTAAACAAACATCACTGGAGAGATGGCTCGGCGGTTAAAGGTGCTTGTTTGCAAAGACTCACAGCCCAGGTATTATTCCCTAGTACCCATGAAAGATGCACAAAGTAGAGCATGAATCTCATGTCCATTTGCAGTGGCAAGATGCCCTGGTGTGTCCACTTCTCTCTCTCTCTCTCTCTCTCTCTCTCTCTCTCTTTCCTCCCCTTGCATATAAAAATACTTAAAAAAATAAACATCAACAAAGACAACAAACATACACTAAATAAAAATCAAAAAAGGTTCTTGGGGGCTGGAGAGATAGCTTATCGGTTAAGGTATTTGCCTGCAAAGCCAAAGGACCTCGGTTCGATTCCCCAGAACCCACGTAAGCCAGATGTACAAAGCGGTGCATGCGTCTGGAGTTCCTTTGCAGTAGCTGGAAGCCCTGGCCCACCCATTCTCTCACTCTCCCTCTCTCTCTCTCTGCCTCCTTTTCTCTAGCTTTCTCAAATAAATAAGTAAATAGAATTTTATAAAAGGTTCTTGGAATTAGACTAAATGATGACTAAGGACTTTCTTATGTCTCATGTGTAAAGGAAGGAAAATAATATATATATATAATATATATATATAATATATATATAATATATATATATATAATATATATATAATATATATAATATATATAATATATATAATCACTGGATATATTAATTTTACTTTGCTATATAATTTTCCATTAACTTTAGTCACATACTTTCACTGCATGGTACAACTTCTAGAACTATGAAAAAAATAAGTTTCTGTGTTTCTATTTTTCAGGTCACCTAGTTTGTGGTGTGTTGTTATGGAAACTTTATAGTACTATAGATGCTAAGCAAATTGCCTTACTTCTGACTATAATAGAGGTTAGCAAACAAGATTTTTTTGCTCCCTCTGTGTGTGTGTGTGTGTGAGTGTATATGTGTGTAAGAACCCAGACTTTAGGCTTTGAAGATCACATGTAATTTCTGTTGCATAGTCTACTTTAGTACTTTGAAAATGAAAACCAGGCTGCATTTAGTTTCCTGGCAGTACAAAATCAGGCTACAGCCTGGCCTAGCTTACCAGCTTTAGTGGAGCAGAGCTCCATATCACCAGTAAGCTTATAGGATCATCCTCACCCTATTCTATGCCATTCAAATAGACATCACAAATAAAACTGATCAATTTCGGTGGAAAGCCCTCTAAAATTTATTTAAATGTTATTTTTCATCAAACTTTTTTTATTTAACCTCCCCCCCAAACTATGATCATCCCTGAAAATCATTTTCCTCTCATAAACCATGTAACCTTTAGCTTCATAATTTCTAATTCAGCTTTAGGCTATAATTTCAAATGATATTACTCAGAACGATTCTGCTTTTTGTGTTGCTAGAAACATGTGAACTTTTCAGTTTGTCCTCCTCACCCCACAATGCAGTGATTTAACAAAGTACGTATAAGCACTGTATTAACCATGTCCCTCAATGCAGAATTACATATATTGATTCTTCAGTGATGTCAAAACATACTTTGGGTAAGAAATTGTGATTAATACAGCCTGTAAAAGACTTTACAGAGGAGAGCAGTCAAGTCACTGCAAAAAAATATATAGTCCAATAAGCACAGGCTAGGCCGTTTGCTTGCTAATCACAAAATCGAAGTTGCTCTTAAATGCCAGAATGTCTGTGTTGGAGTTATAATTGCAGCTTGAATGCTCAGTGCTGCTTCTTAGGAAATCAGTTATTAGGTTTGTGAAATGATAAACAGCTCCTTGTTCTTCTAAAGTGACTAACCTTTATTCTTTATAGATCCATCTCAAGACATTAAAAATAAATAAATAAAACTCCACTGTACTGCTGGATCCAGAAATGATTCACATTTAATTCTAAACAAGCTTCAATTGTAAAGATGAAAATAGAGATTTATTGTTGGCGTATGAGTAAACTAGCACATGATTTTTTAAACCAGAAGATATTTCCTCCTTTATCTGTGAACATCTTGTCTTATTTCCTTCCAATTACATTTTTTTCTTCCATGAACAGCAAATATGTCATTTCTATCATTCTCCTGCTGGTGGCCTTCTGGAAGATGATTGAATTACCCAATCTTTGGAAGAAGCAAGCTGTTTTATGTCTTGATTGCCATGGATTTTGTAGATTCTGTTGCTCTGGGGTCTCTCTCAGGTTATTACAGACATTAATCTACTTCCCTGAGTAATGTTCTCCTGAAGGAAATGAATGAATGAAAACTTTGGAAATGTGCCGTTCTCTCTGACACAAAATCACCCTGATGAGCTTCTCTGACCTCTTAATGAAAGATGAAGATTGGGGGAAATAAATTCAGGGGTTTGCAAACTAATCAGGAAACTATGTGCATCAAATCTGCACATTACTTTTTAACTGAAGACTTGTCACTCTGTCTCCATATGTGTTCAGTCAGGATCACGACAAGTAATTTCTGCACATTAGTGTTCTAGTGATGAATAACAAAGTATTGAAACTCACTTGGATTAAAACAAGGCCTTTATTAACTTGTACTTTTTGTGGCTCACTAGTCTGGGCACAACTTCACAGGTCCTTTAGCTTCAAATCCATGTGAGAAGCAGTCTGTGACACTCCTCTAAGCTTCTGTGCTGGTGTGAGGAGTGATGCTTACTGTGTCTCAGCACATGCCGGAAGACCACTGCTCATTACTAAGCATGGACTGAAGACTGCGTTCTGTTTCTAGAGAATGTCGTCAAGTTCCTACCATGTGCCACTTTCCATGTACACAGCTTAGCAAAAGAAACTCTCTCACCAGCACCGACATACAGTCTAAATTAGAATTTTATCCAAAATCCTATAACTGTCTTCCGCAATTTCACAATAATCCCCAGTACATGTGAGTATAGTGACAAGTAACTTTTTAGTGATATTTTTTTTCACAACACAATTGTCAAAGTAGTGAAGGTTAGGATATCTGTGTAAACTCTGTTCTAAATAACACAGACACTACTAAAACTAAACATTGTCTCTGGTTGATAGTATAAAGTAGTAGTAAGAGAGATTAGAAGCACTAAAAAGGTCAATGACAGGCAACCCTGGTATAGTAAAGACGAAGTAGACCATGATAAAGAATGAAGGCAATACCTTTTAGAAGCAAAGAGAAGTTGTAGGCTCATATTTACCAGGGAAAAAAAGACCCAAGTCTAAGAATTCCTATAATCTGAGCAACAGCCTCAGTGACTTTGAAGTGGATTTTCCCAAAGGTTCTGACCAATCTCCCAGTTTCCCCAGTGGTTAGATGTCAATCTTATAAGACCCTAAGTAGACAATTCCATTGAGCCTGTCCTGGCTCCTGGGCCAGCATGATGAAAAGTTGTATTGTCTAAAACCGGTAATTTGGGAATAAGTTATTCCATAACAGTGGGAAAATATATAGCCTACATATTCAAGGGAGTTACAAGGCACTATCTTTTCCATGTAGTACTAATTAGAAGCAAGCCATGGGCTCCACCATCTCTTAAGAAGAGAAGATTACTTCAATGAACAGATGCATGAGTATAGGCAATATGGCCATGGTCATCCTAGAATTCTGTCTACCATATCCCCAGGATCTTCAGCCTTTCATAGTGGCGTTTATGTGGCCCAGATGAGAATCATAGATGGAGACAGGAGCACAATGAGGACATGTGGGCTGACATATTGAGAAAGGCTGAAAATGATTTAATAAGGAACTACTACCTCAAATGAAAAAGCTGAGCCAGAAGAGTCGATCTGCATGTGCTTTGTAAAATAACAAATGTAAAATGACTAGACTTATGCACAAATTAACTAAACCATTAGGATTTACTGAGTACTTCCATGCAGCAGCTGCTATGCATTTGTGACTATAACATCTTGTGAGCAACAGCCCTATGAATTATTTATTATTGCATGTGCACTTCGCTAATATAGTGAGTAAGATTTGGAAAAGACAAATGATTTTGCAGTGGTCATAAATCACCTCACTTATATTAAAAATTGTGTTATCTCTATGTAGCATATATAAAATGCTATTAGCATAAAAAGACATTATGTGCACCTGCATACATGTGGTAAGCAACGCCAACTACTGAAGATGGATAGAGAATCAGCACTGGCTTTGTCCCTAGAGATGGACAATCTGAGCAGGGCCTTCCCCTACCAACTCTTTCATCAATCTATATTATATTCCTGGTTACTCTACAGAACAATAACCTATGATGGTTATATTGTCCTCCTCATACAATTTCAGCTCCACTTCAAATACCAAAAATCAACTTCCAAATTCAAATCTACCTTTACATTCCTCTCTCATTACAGTTTCAAAATTCTTCACGTTATTCAATTAAACACATATATTTCATCAGAGATGGTGAGTCTTCTCAACTTTACTAATTTAGGAAAATTAGTGTCACCTTCAAAGGTATTCATGGCTTAATATTGGAAACTATAAATATGTTACAATAACAGGTAGAAGGATCAACTGACCTAGAGGAAAAAGGTTAAACTAGATTACAATAAACCAATAAAATACCAATATGAACCAACATAGTCATGAGGGGACCTTAAATTTGGAGGAGGAAGATAGAAGTTTTGGTATCAGAGCTATTGAAAGTTAGAAATGGAAGAATAGCTATTATGGCTTTGAATATGGAAAGGTACCACAGACCAAGAAATGTTAGTGACCTCTATAAATGACAAAAGAATGGAAAAAAAATTCATTCTAGAATCACCAACTTCCGTAAGCATTGACTTTAACCCAGGGAGACATATTTTGAGCTTATGACGTCTAGAACTATAAGGTAAATTTGTGTTGTTTTATAGTTTTCAGATGTGAAATGTGTAGGGTTTTTTCTAGAGAAGCAAAGAAAATGAAAGAGACAGATGATAGAGAGTGGGAGAGATTTTATCAAAGGGGATTTATTTAGTGGCTGGACTTACACGATCTAAAGCTGGACAGCTTCACCATGTTGTCTGTAGACTGGAGAGTCAGAGAATCCATTAGTTTCTAAAAAAAACAAATGAGGGACACATTCATGTCAAAAGGGACCAATGATACAGGCCCAGTCTGAGCTGAAAGGCTACCAAGTTGCTTACAGAGTCACCCATGCGAGTCCAGGTTGAAAGTCTGAAACAGCCAATGTTTGATAGCCCTGGGTAATGGCATGAGCCATGGACACACACACACTTCAGAAAAACCAAAGATGTGGTCACTGGCTTCTTTGTTTTTTCCATCTGGGCCCATAGCCTACTGGATAAAGTCACTTCCATGCCATTGTTGTCACCCATGTCAGTCTTCTCTAGAAACACCCTCACAGACACACACAGAAGTGTGTTCTACTGACTTCCTCAGCATTGTTCAATCTAGTTAAGCTAACAATCAAAATTAACCATCACATTTAGCTAAGAACAGTCATATGCTATTTAGGACATGATGTTCTGATCATGTAAATATTAATTACTCACATGTTTAATGGTTTCATATAACTTGCTATCTGATTATGTCTCCCACTTCATTTTAAAATTCCGCCTTAATTCAAATTATAATCCAATGATAGTAACATTCTCTTGGTTCTTGAAAAGCACCATATCTTCACTTGAATAATGGGTCACTCCTAAGCTGATCTCTCTCTCTCTCTCTCTCTCTCTCTTTCTCTCTCTCTCGTTCTCTGTTATCTTTGTTCCCCTCTCTACCATTTTCATGTGGCCACACTTTCTCCATTATCAGACTTGCTCCCTCCCTGACTATACCTGATTTGTTTTCATCTTTCAGATTTCAGATTTGACCTAATATCAGTTTATTACCTTTGTTTTTTTTTTTTTATTTTTCTGAATACACATACAAGTGTGCGCACACACATACACACACAGTATTAAATTAGTCACACTGCTGTGCAGTAGCATATAAAAAGCTTCCTATTCCTGACTATAGTTTCATTTCCACTGCTCAACATCTCTATTTCATCTGATAACTACCATTCTATTGTATTTGCTTCTCTTTTACTGTCAGAAATACATTACTTTATATTATAATAAAAACTATCACTTCAGATTTAAATGTCTGTTTAGTTGCATGTTTTTATTTTCTTACTAGACTGCAAACAATATAAGAATAAAACTGTCTATTCTGTGTTTTTTGTGAGTATTTTTCACAGTATGTGGACATAGCAGGCATTCATTAAATATTTTAAGGAGAATAAAGTTAAACAAAGGGTACATTGGAGAACAGGTACAATAGCATACATAAATAAAGCTTTTAGTAGCATGGTGATAATCTAGGGCTTTAAAGAATTTGGAACAGCAACACTATTTTTTGTCATGTACAGTAGATGTTCAGTTAGAAAACCAGAAAACACAATGACAAGAAGGTATTAGTCAATCTTGTGATATTATAAATGGAGTACCTGATGCAGGTTACTATTGATATACAGAAAGGATTATTTAAGCTAATGGTAATTCAAATCCAATATTGAGTAGCTTCATTGGTTTGGGCCTATGGAACAAAGCAGAATTGTATGTTTGAGTGAGTTTATCTGACCAGGAAGGAGAGAGTGAAAAGGAGATGGTCCCTCAACCTCTTTTGATAACACACTTCTAATAACCTAAGGATTCTCCACTCTTAAAAGTCATAATACGTCCCAATAATGTCTGTATGAGGATGAAGACGTTACAAGTGGATTGTGTACACACGAATCCAAGCATAGGGGATTTAAAAACAAATTAAGGTGCTTCAAGCAAAAAGAAAATATAAAATTGAAACACAGTAATGATAGGAATGAGAATTTTATTGTTATTGATCATTGGCAAGATGGTAACAAGTTAAAATCTATTCTGTATACTTCATGCAGTTTTTAAAAATCTCTGCTTTGGTACATTTTGAGTATCCTCCATGTTTATTGTCACTACCCTGGCACAGGCTTATTGAGGAAGTAGCATTCTTGCTCATCTTGCAAATTCCTCTTTGCTTCCATCTAGGCCCTAACTGATGTGTGAAGGGTGGCTCATCTCATGATATGGAATCAGATACCTTGAGAGCTCAACACTAAAGTCATAATTAAATCACACTGTAGCAGATAGCTTCAGGTTCACTGAGATGAACTTCCAGACCAGGCACAGTTAGGGAGGAAGGGATATTATTTATTGAAGCTTACAGATCCAGGGGAAGTTCCATAATGGCAGGAGAAGCAGCCTCTTTTCACAGGACCAGGCAGAGAGAGAAAAAGCCTACCAGCCACATAGCACACAGAGCAAAACTACAGCCCAAAGAGTCACACAGCACACTTCAGGAACTCCTGCTAGGCACACTGTGCATATCTTTACAATGGAATCTCAAACCCACCACCACACCTTAAGACCGGCCCTCAGTGACATTGCCTCTAGCAAGGTGATTGCAGATGCAAACTATAACTAGTAAAACACTGAATATATTGGGGGCCATATACTCAAACTACCACACACACCTACAAAAACTCAAGGAATATTGTAGAAGAGGTGGTAGAAAGATTGTAAGAGCCACAGGATAGGACAGAATATACAGATGCATTGTCCACCCACCCCCATCCTCCCGCCACCATCCCAATGACTGACTGAGGCTCTCACAACTCACAACCCACAACTCTATGGAGCATACCAACAATTCCACTGAGGAGGGCCCTCAGTGGAATGGGGAAAGGGAAGAGGGAAACAATGGTACCAACATAAGATGTATCCATACAAATTTTCTAGTTAATGAAAATATCTCTGAACAGGTCATATACAGGTCCATAGCCATAATGTTAGAGCAATACACCAAAGTTACTTAAACTTTGGCATCTGGTTCCACGGTAACACCACACAGGATCAGATAAAGTGAGACCGCCTTTCTTTTCAGCAATAGATATGAATTGATGATGCCCTGTGTGAGGATGACAGCAGTGAAAATGGAAAACTCTAGCAAGATAAATTTAAAGGTTTTAAATGGTCAATTACAAAAAAAAAAAAAAAGTAGGAGAAAAATTAGTTTCAAAAATAATGAGTTTAGCCAAGTGTGGTGGTGCATGCCTTTAATCCCAGCACTCAGAAGGCAGAGTTAGAAGGATCACCATGAGTTCAAGGCCACCCTGAGACTGCATAGTGATTTCCAGGTCAGCCTGAGCTAGAGTGAGATTCTACCTTGAAAAACCAACAATAACAATGAATAAGAACATTATGCTTAATAACTAACTTTAGAATTGGTTGACAGCCTCAAAATTTATTCTTCCTCGTTATTTAATTATAGCAACCAAATACTATAATAATAATATTAAAAATCTTAAAGAGGGGCTAAAGGAATGGCTCAGTGGTTAAGGCGCCTGCCTGCAAAACCTAACAACCTAGGTTCAATTCCCATGTACAGCCATACAGGGTGCTCGTTCTCTCTGTCTTTTTCTTCTCTCTCTATCTCTCTCTCTGCTTAAATACAAATAAATAAAAATATTTTTAAAAATCTTAAAGAAAGTTCTATGTAAAAGCTATTTGATACACCAAGAACAATTTCCCTATAATATAGAGGATTTTTTATCTATCAGTATTTAAATATCTTCCTTATATCATTGGAGTAATTAAACTCTCTTATTTTATCTTTTTCAATGTTTTTTGTTGTTGTTGTTGTTGTATAATTCATTGGTAGATCAGAGGCTTCAGAGAAGCAACTGGGAGAGTGACAATATCTCCCTACAACTCATGATTTGAGTGCCAGGAAAATTGTATTTGAATGCCTTTTAATTCTAAAAGTGTCCTTTTAAAAATGCTCTTTCACATATCCAGGAATTAGTTTCCATTAGCTTTGATTCCCCAAGAACTCAAAACAGAATTTGGCATGCATGGGGCTGGAGAGATGGCTTAGTGGTTAAGTGCTTGCCTTTGAAGCCTTAGGACCCTGGTTCGAGGCTCAATTCCCCAGTACCCACATAAAAGTCAAATGCACAAGGTGTCTCTCTCTCTCTCCCTCTTTCTCTCTCTGTCAGTCACTCTCAAATAATAAAAAAAAGAATTAGGCATGCATGATACTTGGGGTGGAGACATCCATGGTGGGAGGCAAAGGGAGTAAGGACAGTTCATTAGCCAGATTATTAAGGCCATTAAGAATGAGTATTATTAGCCGGGTGTGGTGGTGCACGCCTTTAATCCCAGCACTCGGGAGGCAGAGGTAGGAGGATCGCCATGAGTTAGAGGCCACCCTGAGTCTACGTAGTTAATTCCAGGTCAGCCAGGTCAGCCGGACCAGAGTGAAACCCTAGCTTGAAAAAAAAAAAAGAATGAGTATTATTGTCTACAGTACTAGTGTGTTCCAGCAACATATTCATCAATTTATACAGTGAAAATTATCTAGAAAGGAAAGCAATTATTATTAAAATCAATATATTACATATTTGTACACATTTGTCCATTATAAGCTTTTCTTTCTACCAGTCAATCTTGTCTTACTCTATGACCAGAGAAAGATCTTCCTACTTTGACTACTTTGAAAAATAATTGGAAACAAAATAATTGTGAATTGCTTTGAAAATTTTATATGATAGTTCTTGTATACTTTCTACAAAATAGAATTAAAGTCTTAAATTATTCTTAAAGTCTTTTGAAAATATGTGATTGTAAGCTACAGTCTGTTAAAATACAGGGCTCAAAACTGAATGTAGCAGCCCAAAAATGACCAGACCAGAGAGACTAATGATTAGTATGCCTCTCCCACATTAGCTAGTAGATATTTTTGTTGGTACTGTGCAAAATGAAATATCTTTTGAACATTCTAGAAATGAACTTATTGGCAAATAAGAGGTTGAGATAGCTAACTTCAAATTATTTTGTAAACCCTTAACCCTGTGTATTTTGTAACACATGATAACTCTTACCACATTTACTAAATTCTCAACAGCTGAGTATGCAGCTCAGTAGTAGTGTGCAAGGCCCTTGGTGCAATCCCTAATACCACTAGGGAAAAAAATTAAACAAAACCATAGTCAACTTCTTATAAAGAGTGTCCCGTGTATCTTAAATACTTAAAACCTCAGCTATAGCACTAAATGCCTTCATAATCAGAACTACCTTTAAATATTTAAAAACTTTCTCTGAGCACTGTAAATAAGAGTTCACCCTTAGCACTTACTATGTGCAAAACTGTGCTTTATATGCATGACATCACGTAATCCTCATCACTCACTAAGACAAAGATAATTACTATACTTATTTCTGAAGAGGCATGGTGGTAGGAATGTTTGGCTTTTATTATTTTCTAGTGATATATTTACTTCATTGATAGACATATGACTTAAATTATGATTCAGTATGCCTGGTATCTTAATAGCCCCCACTTTAGTAAAATATCAATAATTTCACCTCATATTTTTTTTCTGAATCACATTTTGTATGTTACATTAAGATATTTAATGAATAAGGAGGACTATTTACCAGAATAGACAAGCTTTCAACCTTCATTACCTTTAGAACTACTGAAGGCACACAGCCCCTTAGGTTGTACTATTACACTGCAATACTAATTGGCTTATAATAACAGTAATAAACTCTCAAATATGCAGTGCATAGAGCTATGTTTCATTGAATCAGTTATGCTGTCTGGGCATTGATATCTTAATTCATCATTAATTATCTACTTCAGTTTATCTATTTTGAAAATGCTTCCATGTGGTTGTACTTTTATAAGTAATTAAAACTATTCTTTTGCATTTTATGTAGCATGTTCTGCCACCATCGAAACTCTCATGAATATATTTCACATGTGACTTAGAATGTAGTAGTAGTATATGTAAGAATAGTGATTCATATATATGTTTATTTTAGCATTTCTGGATGCAATTTCTCTTAAAGAATTTGAAGACCAATAATTAGTTGATATTTTCAGGACTTTTCACCACCCTCAAGGTTATAAAAGCAGAAAACAAGTGCTGGAGGAATGAAAGTCATTGGAGGATCTATCTACAAGCTGGGGAATGAATTCCAAATGCAGTTTTTGTTAATTATCAATTGTACTAGTATGGACTTTTCTATGATGCAACTGCTTCTAAGAGTAACCTAAATAATCTCTCCAGTTTTCTAAGCTAGACTTTTGGGGGGATTGTAGCATCTGGTACCCTATCTGTGAGGAATAGGCATTTGTTCATGTCTGCTTGGGAAAGTTATACAACCTACATGTAATGAATAGATATCTCTACTTAATCATAAATTAACCTTCTGGTTTAAATAATATGTAAATGAATTTATGCCTCCATAGTGACCAGTGATACTCTTGCTTCTTTACTTGTTTCTTGGGGTTTTTTGTTCTCCTGTTCATTTGTCTTGCTATGACTGAAAAAATATCAAATTAAATTTCAATTCCTTCAAATTTCATTGGAATTTTTTTCTCAAATTTTTCTTCTAACCTCTTTTTCTGATATGATTTCAGCATCCATATAAACATTCATATAAATGCGTTCATATAAACATTCACTATATTGCATACAGAGAATAGATTTCAAAGTACTACAGATTATGTATCAAAAACCCACAGCCAATCTTACATTGGATGACCAAGAGCTGGGATATGGTTGCCCACATTCTCCACTTGTATCCAGTGTAGGAGTGGAAGGGATACTAAGGTCAAATAGGTAAATGAAAGAAATAAAGACCCTCCAAATTGGAAATGTAGATGATAAATTATTCATGCTTATAGATGGCATGATTCTATGCATAGAAAAATCTAAAAATTGCAATCAAAACTTATTATAACATATACATGAATTCAAAAACAGAAAACAAGACAAATAGGTATTACAATGAAATAAGAAGTATAGCAAAGGATGTAATCAATATACTTAGAGATGTTCTAAAACATAAGAGGATATTTGCAAACTATTTCTCTAACAGGGACACAAATAGTCATAGGAAGCATAGTACTCAGGTCACCCCATCCCCCACTTGAAAAGTTAAAAAAAAATACTTCCCTGGATTGCCACCTCACCTTGTGGGAAAAAAAAAATCACGCTGACCACTAGCAAGAAGAGAGTAATATGCTCAGGATTAAACTTAAAGATATGAATGAATGAGTACAATTAAAATTATCAAAGTGTAAAAACATTGATGATGGAAATTAAAGGCATTGCAGATAAATTGTATATATACAGGGCTGTAGAGATGGCTTAGTGGTTAAGGTGCCTGCCTCCTAAGCCTAAGAATGCTGGTTCCAATCTCCAGCAGTTCCAATCTCCAGGTCCCATGTTTAGCCAGATGCAGAGATGTAAGGGCGTAATGCAGCACTTGACCACAAGGGAGCACACGCATTTGGATTTTGTTTGCAGCAGCTGAGAGGCTGCTGGCGCGCCCATCTCTATCTGTCTTCCTCTCCCTTTCTGCCTCTCTCCAAATAAATAAAAATAAACAAATTGTATCTATACAGTGTCTATAGATTATAATAATTGATATTGTTGAAAATGTCTCTTTAATTTACATCTTTCATCATCTATGTCAAAGTATTGTCAGACTCAATTTTGGCTTATGAAAGTGGTGGCTATGAACTCACAAGACCTTCATGTCTGGAGGATAGTGTGGCAAAGTACTCCTTTCCACTGTACTGCTCTAACATTCTTCCTGAAAAGCAGAAGAGGAACTACTAGAAAGAGGAGGAGGTTCACTGGACTGGCATAGGGGAGAAGGAGTAAGGATGAGAATGGGAGGAAATTATGATCAAATTACAGCATGATTGTGTGTGAAATTTCTCATTAAAAAATGTCTACAGACCAGCCAACTGAAAGCTGGAAAAAGCTGCACTGCATGCAGCCGTATGGGAAACAGAAATCATCAGCGGTGAAAACAGTGGACACTGGAAACCTCAAGTTTGGCCAGGCAGACCCAACGGGTGCAATAGTGGCATGTCTGCTCTGGGGGGAACCAGCTGCTCCCTAATTGGACTGAAGGCCCTCTCTAGGGGAGGGAATACATACCTGGTGCTGAAAAAAACTAATCAAAAGTCTATGGCAGGATAGGTCATGAGCCTTAGGGGTATAAAGCCTGCACTTGTCTAGCTAAATGTGTATATTATTGCCACCAAACTGCCCTGAAAGCACTACACTTAATGTTCATATTCACATATTAATGCTACTCTTACTTCTGGTTAGAGAAGCTTCTATTTTCAGATGAAGATGACCACTGGGATGACCCAAAAGGCAACATAGTGCTGAGAAGAAGGGACGGAAGAGTGTCCAGCACTGAAACATCTCTATTGCATCTCCAAGGCTCAGGGTCCATTGAGGAAGAGGTGGTGGAAAGAATGAAAGAGCCAAAAGAAGGAAATGACTCCTTACAATGTCCAGATAGAAATTGGCTCAATATCCATGACCTCACAGTGCCTAGCAATACCTTCACAAGACCCTCATAATAGGAGAAAAAGATGATGACATCAAATTAAAAGAGAGACTAATGGAGAGAGGGAGGGGATATGACAGAGAGTGGAGTTCTGAAGCAGAATGGGGAGGGGAGGGAAATATCATGGTTTATTGTCTGTAAGTATAGAAGTTGTTAATAAAAAATTTTTAAAAATAAAAATAAGTAAATAAAAGAAAAAATGTTTATAGTTCCCAACATGATGTATAAATTCAAAACAATTGATTTAGAAGTCCCATTGATACCATCTACATAAATAGATAAAAGAATCTTAGAATTTCTTAAGAACCATAAAAGACTAGGAGGATCCAGAAAAATCTCAAGCAAAAGAGCAAAGCCACAAACATTAAAATTCCTAATTTCAAAATACACCACAAGACAGCATTATTTAAAACATCACGTTACTGACAAAAGACAGAAAGAAAGAGACATAATATTAAAAAAATCAAGATTCCAGAAATAAAATTACCTTAGGATGTAAAAAATATACTGGAAGAAAGGAGGGGTCATCTTTTCAATACTACTTCAGAGGAAACTGCAGAAGAATGTTCATACAGATGTCTGAAATTGAACCCTATCTCACTTCCCCAGGGAAAACCAATTCACAAAGTGTTAAAAACATGAAAGTCAGGAGCTGGAGAGATGGTTTGGTGGTTAAGGTTCAGTTGTTCCATCAGCATTTGCTATGATTCTTTTAAAAATCCCTTTTAGGCTAGGGAGATGGCTCAATGTGCAATGGTTCCTGCTGGATATGACTGAAGACCTGAGTACAATCCCTTGAACCCACATAAAAAGCCAGTGGTGGCCACTAATGTCTATAAACCCAGGCCTACAGGAGAGAAAGACACAGAAAGATTTCTGGGGATCCCTGGTCAGCCTACTTGGTGAAAAATGGCAGCCCCTGTTTCAATGACAGACTCCATCTCAAGGAAATAAGAGGAACGGCATACAGGAGGACACTCGATATTTTCCTATGGCATCTGCACCCATGATCATGGGGCACACTCATCTGCACACACACATGCATGGACCATACAGATATCACACGCATAAAGTACTGTGTGCCATAGTATTGGCTTCCCTTCTTTGACAAGTACTTATCAATTACATTTCTGTTGGTCTATTTATGGATTCTATGTTGTGTTCCACTGATCTATGTATTTTCCACCAGTCACAGAAGTCGGAGCCTATCATGTACCCTTTCTAAACCTCTACTTACATATGAAATCAAAATAATTATGGCAGAAAATATTAACCAATATATTTGCTTTCTACTTAATTTCACACCCATCCATCCTTCATTGTACTCCAATATTTTATTGGTTCTTTTCCTTGTGTCAAAGAAGAAATGTGACAGGGAATATAATGAACAAAAAAACTCTGCCAATTTTTAGTATATGTTTTCCACAATTATAAGTCACTATAGTAAATCTGGAGAAGAAAATTTGAGACTCAACATATTGCTGAGCCAACAATATTAAGAAAAATCCATTACTCAAGTTGACAGAATGCATGGGGTGATATGGGTGAGGTTGAAAGTGAGAAGAAGGGAGAAAAGAAGTATTGTGGAAGGGATGAAAGAGAGATAATATCCTAACGATATTAAAGCTACCTGTAGGAACTTATTCCCACTTGCTTCACCCTGGCTCAAACATGTTTCAAAGATCAGGTTCATCCACTTAGATGCTGGCTGGGATTGAATCATAATTAGGAGGCAAAAACAGGTAAGTAGTGGAAAAACAAGCCCATGACACTAATACCTTAGTTATAGATTCAGTTGCAGGAGGCTAGAGAGATAGCTTAGTGGTTAAGGCACTTGCCTGCAAAGCAAAAGAACCCAAGTTCAATTCCCCAGTACCCAAATAAGGCAGATGCACAAGAAGATGCATGCACCTAGAGTTTGTTTGCAGTGGCTGGAGTCTCTGGTGTACCCATTCCCTCTCTCTCTCTCTCTCATTCTCTCTGTCTCTCGTAAATAAAGATTCATCTGCAGAGGCAAGAATGGAAAATTCCCAAGAGACTTTTTCTCTGCCCTAAACATAGCTGGAGTCTCAGTGACTTTTTCATTTCATTGTTATTTTTGTCTTCTAACTTGTTATTAAGCACTTTGGTATAGTCATCTAATTTATTGTGTAAACTTTCAGATGTTTTAACAATGCACCATTTTCACTTTACATATTTTCAAATGCTGATAGGTTTTTATAACAAAGCAGTCTTGCTCTCACAAAACCTAGTCCCTGGAAGAGCATACAAGATACAGACTAATGGGAAATGGAACAAATCAAAGACCTACAAGACATATTATCTATCAAGACTTTAGTTATTGTATTATCTAGGGTTCTTAGAACAGAATGGACAGAATGAATCATTAAAAGGGGATTTATTATTCAATAATTCCAGCAATGTTTTCAAGAAACCCGGTAGCTGCTCACACGAGGCTGAAAAGTCCCAATTAAGGCCTAAATTCAGTTATCTTGTCCACACTTTGCCTAGCAGCAGGTACCAAGCAGAAAAACACCAAGCAGCTAGTAGCACCGGCAGCCAGGTGCCTTTCTTCCCAGAGCTCCTTTTTATCAGAGTCACACACTATGGGTTAAGGATTCTTCCTTTAGTTAATCCTTCCTAGAGGCAGAAAACATCTAAGAGGAATGTCTGTGGATTCCTAAACAAATCAAGTTGACACAAACTTAACCATCACAGTTATCAATAATTAGAATGTTTTACATGTACTTGAAAATTATTAACTAAATTATTATCTTGATTTGCCCAAAGCAGGGCCATGTGTCTGTGTTTCTATCAGAATCACACACTATGGGTTAAATTGTGTACCCCAATAAAACATCTACTGAATTCCATTCAAGAAGTGTCTCAATGTGAACATTTCTGAAAGTCATGTTGGCCATTGCATATGGAGTTAGTTAGATAAAGGCATGACATGCAATGGTGGGCCACTAGTCTTATGTCATGGACAACATGAGGAGGTAGGGGCATACTAAAAGGATGTGCAAGACAACAACCAGTGGAGAGAGGAAGTTTCTGCTGCTGAAGAGCTTTGAAGTTTCCTAGGAAATAACCAGAAGGTACCTGGATAGAAAGATCAATTCTCCCTGAATAATTTAGCAGGAATATCCCCTGACAAACTATTGATTTTAAATTTTTGGCCTCCACAGCTGTGATATAATTCATTTGTTTTAAGCTATTTTGGCTATGTAATAGCACAGAGAGAACTTTTTAAATGAGAAATGCAAGGATTATGGCATATTGCAATGATCTTAACCGTATTTGACAGATTAAGAAGAATTTCAAGTCAGGTTTCTAATTTTTTAGTTCAAATAATAGATTTAAATCTAAGGAATTTCTGTGGTGGTGTTAAAACATCTATTTTCACTTACAGTCACAGACATGTGGGTGAAAACCAAATGCAAAGGTTAATCCTGTAAGTTGTTGATTTATAATGCCACTTGAATTTGCAGCCATGCTCTGTCATTTTGTAGAATTATTCTAGAAAAAGAAACTTTTATCCTGAAAACTATAAAGTATTCAAATTTGGAGATGGCATGAACTACACTAATACTTCTTGGCAGTATAGCAGTCCTTTTTTGAGAAGATGTTTTTTCTTTGTTCTCGAATCTTATCAACAAGAAAATTTTGTAATTCTCCATCCCCATCTGTCATGAATTTCAGCATTATACCTACAATTAGATCACAACATAAGTGAAGAGGAACTGGCATAATAGCAAGTAAAATGGCTTATGTCAGAAAGTATTATATTTTCATTGAACTTAAAATATTAAATAAATAATATAAGGATAAATTTCAATAACATTTTTAAATTAGTGTTGGAATATTTTTAGTCATTATGTAGCCTCTGAGGATTTTAATCTCTTATTTTACACACTCTCCATTCTTAAAAGGAGACACCAACAGAAATAAAGTCTTACAAATTTTCTTTCCCTATGACAAATTATTATTATGATGGAAATAGCTATGAAAGTCCCTAGGACTTTCTTTCTATAAAAATAACAAACAAAGTGCCATATCCACATCTCTGAGGAAATGACAGAAGTGAAGAGTGTCATGGAGACTGAAAACATAAATATATTTGACTATATTTTTCAGATTGCCTTAATGAGTATTTTAAAAACAAATCTATAGGAAATGATTCCAAGTTATTTAGAAACCAGGTATAGTTTTATTACCAGAACAGTTCAGATCATTTCAGTTATCCTCAACATGGCTGCAAAAAAACATACAGATGAAAATGAGAAGCATCCAGAGAAGAAAACAGCATGTCCAGCACCTTGGACACATTCACCTGCTCTAGAGTGCTTGTCATCATTTATTGACCACATTTTAATTAGACTCCACATTTCAGAGGTTCCTTATTTTCTTAAATTTTACTTTACATGTATTATAACAGGTTATACACTATTATCCCCTCATTCCAACTCTTGTTACTCAGGGGCCCCTCTGCAGTGGAGTTATGGTAATCACTGTGGGGTCATGAAGTCCTCAGTCAGTCCCTGCAGGAGACTGTGCCTCAGGGTATGCCTACCTACACTATGGCTCTTAGAATCTTTCCTCCCCCTCTTCCACAATCCCTGAACCATGGCAGACTTGTTGGCTGTATGATTTAGTGTTGACTTATTTGTAGTCTCTGGGTTTCTGATTTGATAGGTTTTGATTATTCTAAGTGTCTGTCACCATAACCCTGGAGCTGGTTGTCAGGCTAGCAGTAAGAGCAGTATTCATGACATTGCTTCTTCTGTGATTTCTCCTAGGTCCTGGCAAATATGGTAGATATGGAAAGTCTCTTGGTAGGCAGTCAGGTATATTCTTGTCTTATCAGTTTTCTAGGCTCTCCTCTATTTTCTCTGGGTTCCTTATTTTTCTTTTAATCTCTGGGTCTGCTTTTCAATGAATAGACAAATTTTGAATATTTAAACAATTATATTTCAATGATTTACATTACTACATAGTAATTATTTTATCTGATGTTTATTTAAATATGTTGTGTATTATTCTATTTAGTGCAATGTTTCACATTTGGTAAGTTCCTTCCAAAACATTATTTTAATGTTGATTTTATATTTTTCAGTATTATATTAAAATGGGTGTTAAATAATGCTGGACAAAATTAAGTAAATGAGTGAAAACTCATTTTGTAGTAAAAAATACAAAGCTAATCTTCTCTTTGTGTTTTCCAGAAAAATAATGCTTTGCTGACAAAAAGGATTCACAGTTGTCTTCACAAGATCCAGTACTTAACATCTGTATTTAACTCTCTCCTCTACAAATAACTGCACATTTTGACATTCAAATATAAACAATGAACAATTAAATTATATCCAAGCCAGTAATTTATATTTTGATTATCATCATCTCTAAATAATTTCCAGAGCTTTTTCACTTATACTGCTCAAGTAATTTGTACCATGCTAGTGAAGATCAAATCATTTAACTCTCCTGACAGTGTGGGGTCTTCAGCTTCTAGTTTATTTGTTTTCTTTGTCTTTTGTAGAGGTAGGCTCTTATTCTAGCACAGGTTGACCTGGAACTCACTCTGTAGTTCCAGCCTGGCCTTCAACTCACAGTGTTGATATTTTAGGTGTGAGCCACCTCTATTGTCTTAAATTTTATATATGTAGTTTTTAGTCTGTAAACTTCTGTCCTATTTCATTTTTAACGATGAGTTGGTGTCAGGCAAGATGTCTTACCCCTGTAATTCTAGCACTTAGGCTTCTAAAGCTGAGACAAACCAGATCTAAGTATTTAGTTTCAGGCCAGCCTTGACTAGGTATTGTGGCCCTGTCTTTAAAAATAATGAGTTGGGCTACTAAATTACAATAGTCTGGCTCATTTGCCTCAGCAACCCACAGTACAAAAGATCAAGTATCTTCTCTAAACCCAAAAGTTTTATTAATACATGCCAAAAAAAGATATGAAGTTCAAAATGAAATCTACTCACTCAATTCCCTAATAAACCATTGTCTGCAAAGAAAAATGCAAATGTTACAAAAGAAATGTGCTCAAAATATTCTGAAAGTTTAAGGTGATTGTCTTGAATACAATATGATATAATAGATATAATCAAACTCATACATTAAATTAAAATTTAGTAAGGTGCTGTTATAGACAAGTAACATTTGTAATAAAATTCTTACAAACTAATTTAGTTTCTAACTTTTAAAATCACTTAGTGTATTTCCAGCGAATTAATGAACATGAATAAACATGATAATGAAATTAAACAAAAGGTTGAATCATTTTTATGAATTTTTCCCTTTGTTCATCACAATATTGGTAACTATATTATCTATGGACTAGGGAAATGGCTAAGTGGACATACAAGCCTAAGGCCCTGAGTTAATTCTCCAGCACCCATACAGAAAGCCAGGAATAGCTATGCACACCTGTAACCCCAATGCTGAGAGACAGCAGAAACAGGAGGGTTGTTGGGACTCACTATCTCTAAACTGGAGGCCTTGGAAGACAGCATGAGCTTCACATTCAGTGAAAGACCCTATTTCAAGGAAATAATGTGAAATGGCGATGGATGATACCACCCAATATCTTCTGGCCTCAGTACTTGTGCACACAGGAAGCACTCATCTGTGCATACACATGTATATACCACACATCTCACACACACACACACACACACACACACACACACACACACACACTGTACTTACCTCATACCCACCATAAAAGTAATATATTGTTCTATCTATAATTTATATTTTTTAAAAAATATGATAAATCTCAGTCACTCAAACTCTAGCCATTATTCTTTTTTCTTATTTCTTTGTTTTTCTTATATAATGATCAGCTTGAATACTTCAGAAGATGGCTTGACTTCTGTAATCCACCCTGGAAAACACCATGAATTAGATTGCACTACCCACATTCCCCAACGAGGAGAGCCCCTTTGGAGGGGGAGGACAGGGAAGAGGCTATAGAAGGCACCAACATGAATGTACTCACATTATGAGCATAACTAATAAAATTAATAAGAAATTTAAAAAATATTTCAAAGCAGTATCTATAAGACTTGGCCTGTATTCTGAATATATGCCATAACATTATGATAACAGAAGTGAAAAACATAAGTCTATTGTAACCAACTTCTTGAATTTATTTGGACTTGAACATTTAAGCAATCTGTGTCTGCTTGTATGAAATATCTAGAACACAGACTAAATAATATCTTACTCCATGCCTCTAGAAACTAAGAGCAAATCTTAAAGCTGAAGTTAGACTGCTAGGAACAAGTTATAGTAATTTCATCTATGATATGTTTACCTGTGTAAATCCTTCAGTAGGAATCCATAATTATTCTTTTTCCAATGTATATCATCTAAATTAGTTGAGGCTTTTAACATCAACTCTCCATATTTTCTTACAGATGGGCACAGAGTAAAGGATGAAAAAAAATTCTTATCTTCAGCCTTAAATAAATGAGTAAACAAGAAATATTAATTAATTGTACAAAATAGTGGACTATTATATAATGCATTTATTTTTATAAGTAATTTCTATTTATTTCTAAATAAATGATTCTGATATCTCAAATTACTTCAATTACAAAGGATGGGAAGGTATGGAGACTAAGTTATAATTAATTACTGGTCTTGTTGTTGCTAATGTATAGTTGATATATGTGGATATTCTCTTTTGTTATTTCATTATGCCCACAGTTATCGAGATTTTTTAATGTTCCAAATAAATGGTATGTATTACTGAAAAGTAGACATAGCTTATAAATTATCACTGACCCCCTCCAAATTAAAGGCTATCCTAAAATTAAACGTAGGGCTACCAAGATGGCTTAGTGGGTAAAGTGCTTCCCTTGTAATCATTAAGTCCTTAGCTCAAATCTAAAGACCTACATAAAACTGCTGGGGATGGAGATAATTGCCTGGAGAAATGGAGACAGGAAACCCCTGGGGAAAGCTGCATAGCTAATCTAACTGAGTGGGTGAGCTCTGGCTTCAATGAGAGACCTCAACTCAGAGGAGAAGGTTAATAGAAGATAATGATAGAAGAAGACAGTTTACATCAACCTATTTCCTATATATGCATGTGCACAGATATGTACATACACATAGGAACATGAACACACACACATACACACACACACCACATACACCTGCAAAAAAGTAATAGCAGGTGGATAGAAACTATACGGGTAATAATTCCAATATGTATTTTACTTGAGAACTATATATCATGACCATTTATATGTAGGATTATGAAAAAATCAGATGTTTTCCTAAAAGCAGGTTCCAAATATTTCCAATTTTCTTATCTTTTAAGTAGCCATGTTGTACATAAAAAGAATGTGAAACTATAATTGCTTTTTTTTCTTTTGGTTTTTTTCATTTTTTTGATTTTTCAAGGTAGGGTCTCACTCTAGCCCAGGCTGACCTGGAATTTGCTATGTAATCTCAGGGTGGCCTCAAACTCATGGCGATCCTCCTACCTTTGCCTCCCGAATGCTGGGATTAAAGGCATGCACCACCACGCCCGGCTATAATTGCTTTTGATACTAATAACAAAAGGTTTAATGTTAAACTGCTGTAAATATGACTTTAAACATACATACATAGTATATTTATATCTTAACTCATTTGGTTAATTAATTTTTTATAAATATATGTAATTTTGTTAACACATTTCAAATCAAACTATGTGTAGAATATCAGTAAAACAAAAAGATGTTAATCTCTGTTGCTTTTTTCAAGAATAGTTCTAAAGAATGAACCGTTCTAGAATCCAAGGATAGAACCTGTAGCCCATAGTAGGACTTCAGGTGACCTACAGCACTGAGTCATACAATGTTTGAATGCTATGTTTAAACTGTCAAAGGTAAATCATTTGGAAAATCTGATCTGCATAATACTGAATATATTTTTCTGAGATCAAATATTCTAATCATATTATTGTTGTTGTCCTTGGTTTGGTTTGGTTTTGCATGCATTTGTTTGTTTGTTTGTGTCCTAAATCATAATGTGGCTGAAGCTGGCTTTGAACTCTTGATCCTCCTATTTTCACCTTCCAACCACTAGCATAGCAAGTGAGTACCACCACAATGTATGCTTTCATTAAATGAATTATATAATTACTACAGCAACTGTACAGAAGTTGTGCTAATCAAGTATCACTTCTCTCCTTTTGGTCTATGAACAGCAACCTTAGGAAATTCGATAATTGTCACGTTAAAATGTCTAGTAAATATGACCAGAATGAAATGACTGACTCTAAACAGATTGCACACAAGTGGGGAAATAAGTAAAAAAAAAAAAAAAAAGTGACTTGTTCTTGACATCTCCAATTGTTGCTCCTCCACGTAGGATTTCTACCTTTCACTGTCCTACTTTGTAATCCAAAGAGGCTATCCTATTATCCTATTTGCAAGCCTCATCAGACCTCATGTGCCCTCTGCTTCAAGCAGAGAAACTGCCCCCAGGGGTAGAAGCAGAAATGAGAGGCTTTATTTCCTCTTTGCCATTTCCTTTTAAGCCTTATCAAGATGGTTTAAAGCATTTGAAAATAAAGTCACTGCTTTATCCAAAGCAGCCTGTTCTCCACAACTTGCTTCTGCCAGCATTTCCTATTTCCTGTCACCTTTGTACCTAGAGCAGGTGATATCAGCAAACTTCTAAGGTTCTCTACTATATTTATGGTTCTCCATGAACCCAGTAATTTCTTTTGAAACAAACCTTCAGAACTATCCTCGCGTCAGCATGCCATCTACTTTCTGTTGTCTAATGAGTAATTGATACAAAGGAGACACTCCTCATAACAAGTCTGTGCCACTTTCTTGGTCTTATAATCCATAAGCTAACAATGTCTAGGCTATGGAAAACTGAACGCAAGTAATTTATGGCATATAATGGCTAGTCACCAGTCACGTGGCTAAAAACTATGCATAGAAATTTATGGTAAGTGTTAAATTTGGAGCACTATTTTAATCCTCACATTATGCTAATAAAATTGCCTCAGGGGCAAGAACCTGAGCCATATGCAGAAAGAAATTAAATAGGTGCAGAAGAAGTTTATCTTGAAACTCTAGATTCCCCTAAGATTTCATCTATCTGCAAAAAAGTGTTCCACCTCAACACCAGGCTGCATCTGCCACACTGAGCCCCGTAATATGCTAAAATTATTCTCAGAACTATCATCCACTCTTCTCCTTCCTTCCAGATCTATAGAGTCTAGATTTCAGCAGAGTCTAGACAGTGAGGCACGGGTTCTGTATTAGGAGGAGAACATCTTATATACGAGAGATATAAATCCCAAAGTGGGGATGCAACTCAGATTTAAATAATGTGGAAGGAAGAGGTCAACAAGGGTCTTCCAACACATATGTGCATTACACAAACACTAAGAACACTTTGAACCATCTAAATATGGAATAAGTCATTTCTATAAAGACTTTTCCCCAACAACAGCTGGTATTAGAAATGAGTAATATGCTACTCCTGGCATTATTGTTCCTATAACCAGAGAGCTGTATGTTAAAATGGCTTACATGGACTTTTCCTCTTCCCCTTATAAACCTCTCTGAAGTATCATGTTGTCCACAGCATGGATTTCTGGAATTGTTCTGTTACTAGACCAACATAAACGCTTTGTTCTGGAGAGCTGGTCTCTCTGTTGCTTATTTTAGTTTGAAGAGCATATAAGTAAAAAATCCCTCACAGATATAAATTGGTGGGAGTCTGGGGACCATCTGTGACAGTTTGTTCTTGGTGACTAGACCACAGATATAACTTAGGGTTCATTATCTTCTAATTAGTTGGCATGGGTGTTTCAGTATTTTTGTGTATGCTTAAGCATACATGCATGGTTTTAATATTCTACTAGGTTGACAAATCTAAGACGTCTCTCAACAGAGAGTTATAATTAATGGAATTCAAAAAGAAAAACTCCTATCAGCTGTAAAAATTACATCATCATGATTAAAGAGACTTGTTATGGAGATATTATGGGGTATTTCCTCATCCACTGCCTACCTTCCTTCTCCTAGGATATCTGGGAAGACATTCCTTCCTATAGTTTCAAACCTGACACAGGTTTTGGTTTGTCCCTCAGCTTATTGTGCTGTTGGGTCTTTTTCTATAGAGATGGCACATATATATATATCCTAGTTAGACCACAAGCAGACCAAAGATAGAATTTTATCCAAGTCTAGCTTGGTGAAGCATTTAGTGTAAAGGTGTTACTTACAGGGCAATGACGGATGGGTTACTTACAGGAGCACAGATGATTTTAAGGCAGTTTCATTATTGAAAAGCCCACCCTAGCATAGATGATGCCACAACTTGTAGGCAGCTCAATCTAACAGTCTCCTTGCCCCTCAGCAACTGCTTACTGCTGTTTTTGATGTTAGAAGGAGTCTTTGTGAATCTTGTAACTTTCTGTACTTCCTGAGTCTTGGAAGTTTGATGAATTTCCTAAGCTTTGTGAGCCTCCAAGAGGAAGTGTTTTGATGTGGAGAAGATATCTACCCAATAGGTACTACTGAGATACTGGGGATCCATGTCATTCCTCTTTCTGTTTGCTTCTTGGTCTCTAAGAGGAGAGCAGCCTCCTTTACCATGCACCCCTGCCATGCCATACTATGCTACACGTCCAAAGCTACAGGGTCAATGATTATAACTGAAACCTGTGAAAAAATAAGCTTTTTTATGTTGATTCTTTTTTTAAATATTTTATTATTATTATTATTTTTATTTTTGGAGAGAGAGACAAAGAGAGAGACAGAGAGGTAGAGGGAGACAGAGATGGGAGCACCAGCAGTCTCTCAGCTGCTGTGAATGAAATCCAGATGCGTGTGCCCCCTTGTGGGCAAGTGCGGCATTGCGTCCTTGCCTCACTTTGCATCTGGCTAAACGTGGGACCTGGAGATTGAAACTGCTGGACATTGGAACCAGCGTTCTTAGGGTTAGCAGGCAGGCGCCTTAGCCACTAAGCCATCTCTCCAGCCCTTATGTTGATTCTTTTGGGCATTATGTCACAGTAACAGAATGTCATATATTCCTTCAATAACATATTAAGCGATGCCTTCATGAGGAAGATCATGTGAGCATTCAAGATAAACTTTCTGGTACTTGTAACCTTTAAGCCAGAAATATCAAAATGAAAATGTAGAGTCAAAGGTAACTCTGTGGTCTCAGTGGTAATTATGGGATTCTAGGCTAGCATAGTACAGGAATCGGAACTGAACTCTCAAAGAAATATGTTTGCCATTATACAGTGATGCATACTGAGAAAATGATTATTCATAATCTTTACGCTTATTGTAATATGTGATCATTGATAATTAATTATACATGACTTCAGAAATAAAAGAGATAAGTCCCTATACTTCTACGTAACTGTGTCTTGACATATAAAAGATGAGAAATTCAAGATTTTCTTGGAAAAGTCTACCTCAAGCTATCATTTTGAAGGATCAATTTATCACACCTAAGCTATGTCAAGACTCAGAGGCCATTCCCTGATACTATAAATAAAGCTGTGTTATATTTTCTCGACATAAGTGTCACTATCTACCAGAATTGCACAGAAAGAGAAATATCTATACAAAACAGTTTATTTAGTTACTGGTTCTAAACTTATCTTTAGAACCTCAAATACCACTAAGTTTCAGAAGCAATGCAAGCTTCTTTTTCAAAGTATAGTGGAAATACAATACATAAAATCGAACTCTTGTTCTGATACCCTTGGTGAATAGAATATTATCTTAGGAAGAAATAAAGAAAGCCTCACTATCTATTCCCACCCAAAATACAATACTCCAAGGGTAATTTCAAGGATTAACAATACCATCAAGAACTATAGTGAAGGAAAAGTTATGCTTCCTATCGAAACACTAAGCATCTAGCCTACCTGCTCAGTGCAAGAGCTTGATGGGGCATGGAGAAGAGTATGTGTTACTGAGGGCTTGGCCGGATGCTAATGCCCACTGGAGATTTGGCTCCACACAGGACATCATTGCAGGCACAACTGCAACAATTTGTCCTTTCTCCTAGGTAGCAAGCAACTGATGTAAATAAAAAACTGTTTGCGTTGCAATAGACCAGCAATGGTGTGACTTTGCTGTCTTGTCAAAGGGTTGTAGTCAATCTCTAATTTTCTTTCACAATACTGATGGAAAGCTTTTGCTAACTGCATAGTCTTCTAGAAAATTTATTCGGCATTGCAAGTGTCCTGATCTTGTCTGGCCTATGCCCATTTCACTTCATCTTAACATTTATCCAGTATGATTAATAATTTTATAATTAAGTTGCTTAGTTTCTTTCTGATTGTTAAGAGATTTCTCTGTCATTGATCTGAAATTGACATTTATGTGCTCTGATACAAAAATAGATTTTTTTAATGAATTAAATGTTAAAGAAAAATAAGATTCTTGGATTATCAAGAGGAACATATAAGTCATAAACAGGCTACCTTAACATCTCTCCTTTAAGAATCAAACAGAACAGCTCTCGGTACCATAGAAAGCATAGGGTGGGCATCACAGAGACTTTGACTATCAGCATTTTTTTTTTTTTTTTTTTTTTGGTTTGTCGAGCCATCTCTTCAGCCGTTTTTCATTTTCTCGGGGTAGGGTCTCACTCTAGCCCTGGCTGACCTGTAGTCTCAGGGTGGCCTCTAATCTATGGTGATCCTCCTACCTCTGCTGGGATTAAAGGCATGCACCACTACACCTAGATTCAACATACTCTTAAGAAGTGCAAAAATAAATTTTAATTTAATTTTTAATTTAATTTAAAAGGACATTCATATTGTAAGCTATGCAGCAAATTAGGATGAATTCATTGTTTAATTTCCAAGAGTTGTTATTTGGTTCATACTATGGATAGTGTACAGAATTTGAAATTGGGCAAAGACAGGGCACAAACTATACAAAGCCTTTTTCTATCCTTGAACCTCCTACAACTCTGCAAAGACTGAATGCTGCCATGGGATAAATCTCTCTTCCTAGGAATGAAGCCCGTAACCCAGCAAACACATTCACGCGCACGTCCCAGGAAGCACTCCGCTCTCCTGGTTGTCAGGCGCCCCTTCTGCTCTCCTTCAGGTGTGAGAGCGAGAGCTCCTCTGCAGCCCTACAGCTCGACATAAATCCCTTACCCAGTACATATAACAGCAGGTAATCCCCCAGGGCAGCTTTGGAGATCATCTTGCCACTCTTTTCACCTACAAGGGAGGGTACTTTAGTACCCTGGCTTTTATCCAGAATTTCATTTTTTAAATCACTTAAACACTGCTCCCAAGAAAAAAAAAAGTAATAGATGAGAAAATGAATGGGAAATTGTAATGTACAGTACATTTGCTACTAAAACCATTCTGAATTTATCTAAATGTATTATACAGCAATGCATTTGCATGAATTTATTTCTTTAAGAAGACATTCAAGTTCAACTAACCAGACTTCTAAGAGTGTCCTAGGAAAAATGAAACAAGTCCTGTAAATGTGTTCAAAAAATACTTTTACTTTGCTCATTTCTGTCAATAAAAATTGGACTAAAATACTTGAATAAATGGTACAGTTTTCAAATGTGGCTCATCTAAGACATAGAAACTTATACACGCATTAATAATTTATAACAGATTATTGGCAATGCTTTAAGAAGCATTCCTAAACTGTTTAGCACAAGTAATGAAATAAGGCCTTTATGATACCCATGAAGTTCATTGCCATGGCGGTAACACAGAGGTAAGAAAACCTTCCATTATACCATTTCCAGTAACTGGAATAAGATGCTGATAGGATTTAAATTCTGAGATATTGCATATGTCAAATGCAGAGTTTAAACTATTAAAGTATAATAGAACTATTGAAAAATATTAACCTGAATTTTTCATTTACTTGTTCTGTAGTAGCAGTGAAATTTGCACACAAAAATACTAAAAATGGTTGTTAAAATACATTTCAAAATTTTACATATGGGCATAATGTACAATATGTCTAAATTGTGCAATATAAAATATATTAATGGGGTCTACGAAGATGGCTCTGCAGTTAAGGTTTTTATTTGCCTGCAAAGTCTGAAGACTTGGGTTCAATTCTCCAGTATGCACATGTAAAGCCATATGCACAAGGTGGTTCATGCATCTTGAGTTCACTTGCAGTGGCTAGAGGCCCTGGTGCACCCATTCTCCACCCCCTCTCCCCTTTGCTCTTTCTCAAATAATTTTAAAAGTAAGGAAAAATACTTTAAAATGTATTAATAAACTAAACTATAGAAAACAAAATTCAGACTGGGGGTGTAGAGAAGTGGATCTTGCATAGCATGCCCAAGAACCTGGATTTAATCCTATTCATAGAATAAAAAAATTCACAGTTTATAATACAACAATATGGATATATACTTATATATAAATATTTATGTTTATTTTAATATATATTTATATTTTAATATAACAATGTTTTAATATTCTAATGAATATTAAAATATATGTATAAATTTTTAAATATATGTGTAAATTTTTAAATATACAAAAACAAATCTACACCAATTTTGAAATGATTCCTTATTTCAGATGTATTGAGAATATAGCAAGCTATCATCTGATGTCCATGATAGTAGAAAAAAATGCCTTTCTGTCTTCTGCATTATTCTTTGTAACTCTGTGTTCACCACATATAAAGGTATATGCTGGAACTATTTGTCAGAGATAAGGTTCCCCAAAGCATGATTATCGGCATGATTGTCCTATTTGGAGGGAATGGATACTGTGAAGAAAGGATGCATTTACTTTGTTGTATGACCATTTTTGCTTCTGAAACTTTCACAGAGATACACAAAGCAGCAACATAAAGTTGTCATTTTCTTAGGAAAATTCTTAGAAAGATGTTTTAAAGGATTCAAAAGAAAGAATAATTGCTTACCATTTGATGATCCTGACCTGGTGAATTTAGGAAGACTTAGTATGTTTTCTTAGTCAACAACAGACATTTGTCATTTAAAATATTACAATCACTTTCACTAAGAAACACACACATCCTTTTAAGATAAGAAGAGGGATGGGACCACAAAGAATCTCAGTGAAGTCAACACATCAAAACAGGCTAGCATGGAGTCTAAATGAAGTTTGTAAGTGAACCGAGTCATGACTGTAGTCTCAGTACACAATTCCTTGAGTGTTTGTGTATTTTCAAAACCAATTAGAAAAGATACTTCCAGTGATGTCCCAGAGTTATGGGTCTTTGTTTTCTTGTCTTTTCCAGGTCAAAGTTAAAGCGACTGGCAGTTTATTATGGCTTAGAAGCATAGAAATACCAAGAGACAGCCTAAGGAAATTCTGGGTTCCAATGTACTCGTTTATGCTTCAGTTGTCTAACATTAACCTTGACATACACTTGCTCCATTCAGTGTTTACTAAGCACTGGCACAGGTGCTCAGAGACGTCTCTCAGCACAGTTCAGTGAACATCTATGTCTCATCGTAGAATGAAACTTACACAGACGCACGTCTTCATAGCACTCCACCAGTACTTGGATTGTAAAATATTACTTCCAGGAGGTATAACTCTTACAAGACTTTATGTCTTCTTTCCTAGGACTATGGCTTGCATTCCCTTTTGTCATGAGATTTTATGTCTCTGTTACATTTCAAATGTTTCTCTCAAGTCACATAAGTTCTTAGTAAAGTTATTGTGAAAGATTCCACATATTTGGCACACACACTTCAGCGATTTTATTTTCTAACTTTCCATTACTACATCCGTATATCTGGTGTCAAATAACTCCAGGCACTAACTGTACATGCTTAACGTGCACATTTTGTAAGATTTGTCTCACATATGCACCTGAATACAATCTGGAAATACTAGGAACCTTAGAAATCCTCATGCCCTTTAGCACCTCTCCTTCCTGTTTTACTCTCCAGACAGCCCCATTTCCAGACAAATATTGATCTGGTTTCTATCACTTGAAAAGAGATTGCACTTTTTTGAGTGTTATATAAACGGGATCATTCAATATGCATATAGTTTGTCCTTGCTCTTGTCAGTCAGTTTTTATTTATTCATTGTTGATGGACATTGGAATTGTTTCCAGTTTTTTTTTTTTTTTTTTGGTTTTTTCATTTTTTGTTTTTTCAGTTTTTGTTTTTTTCAAGGTAGGGTCTCACGCTAGCCCAGGCTTACCTGGAATTCACTATGTAATCTCAGGGTGGCCTTGAACTCATGGCAATCCGCCTACCTTTGCCCCCAAAAGCTGGGATTAAAGGCGTGCGCCACCACGCCCAGCTCCAGTTTTTTTTTTTTTTTTTTTTTTTTGAGAGAAACACAGAAAGAGAGAGAGAGAGAGGAAGACAGATAGGGATGGGAGTGCCAGCAGCCTCTCAGCTGCTGAGAACGAAACCCAGATGTGTGTGCCCTCTTGTAGTCAAGTGAGGCATTGCACCCTTGTGTCACTTTGCGCCTGGCTAAACGTGGGACCTGGAGATTGGAACCAGCATTCTTAGGCTTAGGAGGCAGGCGCCTTAACCGCCAAGCCATCTCTCCAGCCCCCAGTTCTTTTTTTAATGTTACAAAGTAATATTACTTTTATTACTTCCAAAGTAACAACAACAACAAAAAGGTTCTGTTATCACCCTTTACACATCAGGGCCTCTTGACACTGCAAATGAACACCAAACCCCTGTGTCACACTATGTGTTTCATTTATATGGGTAGCTTGAAAATTGAACCCAGACCAGCAGGCTTTTCAACCAACACCTTTAGACAATGAGCCATCTTTCCCAGCCTCTTCTTGGTTTATTTTAGTCTATATACTTCCTGTCTTTTATTTTCACTATAGCAAAAAAAAAAAAAAAAAAAAAAAAAAAAAAAAGCTAGCAAAAACAGAAAAATTCAAAAGATTACCTTATTAGCAGATTGTTTTAATTTTGACAATTTAATATATGTATAGATTATATCTTGATTGTATTCACTCCCATTGCCTTTTCTTTTCCCCTTTCCACTCCCACTAAATGTCTTCTTCTTCCCAAATAATGCCCCTTACTTTTTCTCCACTTTTTTCTGTTTTTTTAAACAGGAATTTTTCTGGGCATGGTGGTGCATGCCTTTAATCCCAGTACTAGGGAGGCAGAGGTAGGAGGATCACCATGAGTTTGAGGCTGCCCTGAGGAGTACAGTGTGAATTCCAGATTAGCCTTGGTTAGAGGGAGACCCTACCTTGAAAAACAAAACAAAAAAAAGGGGGGGGTTAAATATTCTAAATGTTCCTAATAATGAGAGGCATCACTGCCAATAAAATCTGTTTTCAGACATTAATTGAAATTCCATGTCAGAAAACAATGCCTTCAGAGTTTGAACAACAGTTATTTTCAATTTGACATTCTAAGTAAACTATCATTCAAATCTATTAAAAGCTTAGAGATAATATGGGTGTAAATCCAGATTTGATCAACATCATTCCAGTTTCACATCTACATTATCAGAATTCCATCTTTCTTATGTACTTTTCACTTTCAAATTTTGCTTTAATATGGGGAGAGATTTAACATGAAATCTACTCTTTTATGTGTTTTGCATGTTCATATATGTGTAAGTACATGTGTGTGTGTGTGCACACATATGGAGGTCAGAGGGTTAGGTTGAATGTTTTCACTGATCATTCATATTCACTGAGACAGGTGCTCTCACTTTAACCAGAGCTTGCTGATTCAGCTAGTCCAGCTAACCCCAGATATTTGCTGTCTCCCAGCCCTGAGCCACGGAAAAACATCTGGCATTAACGTGGGTGTTGTGGATTTGAACTCAGGTCTTCACACTTACACAGCAAGTGATCTACTAACAAAACCATCTCTCCATCCTTTTAACAAATTTTAAGTATATAATATATTACAATTCCCTACAATATTGCATAGGTCTTTAGAGTTTATTCATCCCATTGAATTGAAACTTAATTTTAAATGATTAGTAGCATAATTTTTTTTTTTGAGGAAAGCCCAACAGACTATTTTTTTCTTAATGAGAGAAAGCATTGGTGCACCATGACATCTAACCATTGCAATTAACTCCAGAAGCATGTGCCACGTTGTGTGCATGTGTGACCTTGCATATGTGTCACCCTGTGCAGCTGGTTACATGGGAGCTGGGGAACCGAACATGGGTCTGTAGGCTTCAGAGGCAAGCACCCTAACCATTAAGCAATCTCTTCAGCCCAGTAGTATCAATTTTCCTTCAGCCTCTGCCAGCCATCTTTAATTGTAATATCTGACTCTATTTGAAGGAGGAATTGAAAAAAGCTGGCTTCTTTCAGGCACTTAGCTAGAGACAGAAGCCCAGAGAGGGAACAAGCAGATTCCATTCTGTCCATCATGGCAAAACTGAACCCTGGGTCTCAGCAGGTCCTCCAAGATGGCAGCCAGTAACCTGTCCAACAGGAACTTCCAGCTGTTTCTCTGGCTCTGCCTTTGAGTCAGCTCTCTGAGTCCAGGAACCAATCAGACCTTGGCTCCTCCTCCTTAATTCTGAACAAATCAGGTCTCTGCTTACACACCTGAGCCTAAAGACAAAGCTCACCTTGATTGGGTGTCTGGTGGATATAAAGGTGGTTACCCACAAGGTTCTGCCTTTGTCTTATTCTGTGCCCAGTGTTTTCTGGATGTCCGTGTGCCTCTCCACTGTGCAGCCTGATCTGATAGAGGAGAGAACAGTTTCTTGGCCTAAGTAGATTTCTGCTAGCATTCTTTCTATCTTATGCTGTGGTGTAAATTCTCATTTCAAAGACGTATGATTTTTCCCTAGTCCCAGAATCTACCACGTGTGCATCTCCTTCATACTCTAGTTCTACCACATGGGTACGTCCACTAGATTTTGGGTCTGTTACCTGCGTAATTTCTCTAAACCCAGGGTAACCATGGTGTGACTCTCTTTACTACTATTTCTCATCTGAATTACCTGGTCTTTGCTTTGATACTTACTTCTTTCTGCCTTCAGTTTGTGTCATGCTCTGGGGCACCTTCTCACTTTGAATATATATTATTTTTCTTTTAGTCCTTCACTATTTTTCTTAATCCTCTTTGGTCTGTTATTGGAAAGGGCTTTTATGTCAGATCTTCCAGTGTGTGAAACTGCTCCAGCTTTTTACTAGATATCAATTTCCCCTAAATAAACCTCCCTAAATAAATGCAATAATTCATAATTTATCCGTCCTGAGTTTGTTTTATCAATTCTTTGTGACGAATAGGATAAGGATGGGCTGGAGAGATGGCTTAGTGGTTAAGGCACTTGCATGAAAAGCCAAAGGACGCAGGTTTGATACCCCAGGACCCACGTAAGCCAGACACCCAAGGTGGTGCATGTGTCTGAAGTTTGTTTGCAGTGGCTGGAGGGACCAGATTCATTCTCTCTCTCTCTCTCTCTCTCTCTCTCTCTCTCTCCCTCTCCCTCTCCCTCTCCCTCTCCCTCTCCCTCTCCCTCTCCCTCTCCCTAGCTTTCTCTCCCTCAAATAAGTAAAAATAAAAAATAAAAAAAAAAAAAAAAAAAAGGAATAACGAGGGGCTGAAGACATGGCTCACTGGTTATGGTGTTTAGCTGCAAAGCCTAACAACCTGGGTTTGATTCCCCATTACCAATATAAAGTCAGATGTGCAAATTGGCTCATGCATCTGGAGTTCATTTGTAGTGGCTGCAGGCTCCAGCATGCCCATTCTCTGTCGTTCTCCCCCCCCCCAACTTCTCTCCTTGCAAATAGATAAATAAAATATTAAAGGTTCAAAAAATAGGATAAGAACTGAAAATTGGGGTTCACAAGTTTAGGATACCCCTCCAGAATCCCATAATCACTAGGAATCACTATGATTTCAGTATTTTAGATACTGTATGTGGTGGAACCATGCAGCCCCAACTTTTTGAGTGGACTTGTTTTGTTTTTCTGTTTAAAACTGACTTATTTTCTTCAGTATAAAGGGATCCAAGTTCGTCTAGGTTGTAGTGCGTTGCAAAACTTCCTTATTAAGGCTGAATATTATCAAGTTGGATCTATACAGCACATTTTATTTATCCTCCCTGGCAATGAATATTTAGACCATTTTTGCTTCTTTAGTATTGTGACAAGTTTTCAAATGATTTGTTGGTCAAATATTACATCTTTTTCTTGATACAGCTCAATTTCATTTCTTTTAGACAAATATCTAGAAATGCGAAGATTGGATCATATGGCATGTTGTTAAGTCTTTTCAGGATCCTGCCTACTGCTTTGCACAGTTCCAACACTGTTTGCATTTTTACAGTACAGGTGATAGGTATGAGGGGATCCCTCATCAGGAGGTTAATTTACATTTATTTCCCTGATGATAAGTGACAGCTTCCACTTTTTCATATGCCTGTTCACCATTGTCTCTGTTCTCTTGAGAAATATCTATTCAGGTTTTTAACCCAATTGTTAGACAGATTATCATTTTTTCCTATTGAATTGAAAGAATTCCATAAACCACTGAAGGGGCCCCAAAGTTCAAGAAAACAGTCATTTAGGCAAATAATAAAGGGAAGGGCCTTAAATGAATAGAAATTAACTTAGGAAAATCCTCATTCCCACAAGTACTAAAACAATTTAGGTTTTATGAAGATGTGGAAGTAAAATAAAGGAACTCTCATCTTTAAACTAAAATTCTTCAAGTATAAAAATAAAATTAAATAAAATTATAGTTATGTTGCTGTGGTTTATGGAAGTCTTTTTTTTGTTTGTTTTTTTGTTTTTTTGTTTTTTTGTTTTTTGAGGTAGGGTCTCACTCTATTTCAGGCTCACCTGGAACTCACTATGTAGTCTTAGAGTGGCCTCGAACTCATAGACATCCTTCTACCTCTGCCTTCTAGTGCTGGATTAAAAGTGTGTGTCATGCCTTACTGGAAATCTGTTATTGATCCAATATCAGCTCAATTGACTCAGACTTAACTTGTCCCTTTATTCTGATGTAGGCATGAAGAACCTAAGTAACACTGAGTCAAGCTTTATAAAAGTCATTGGACATTGAATAGAAACTTTCTTTGATAAAATCTTTGTGAAACAGACAAAAAAAGGCCTTTGTACTTAATAACATCAATTTAAAACACAGAGCTACTCAGTCTTTTAATCTCACCCTCTGATGATCAGTGATATCTGTTAGTAAGAAAATGAAGTACAATTACCTATAGAAAGCCAATTGTTTTATGGATATTATATATGTGATATTAACTCCAATGATAAGTTACAAAAGATTTAGTAATTGTTTAATCTAAATTTTAATCTTCTTGAATAAAGTGATAAGAAGTTTCAAAAGTATCTGATTGAAAGTATCATTATAAAAAGGTAACATTTACACTAAAGCATCAAATGTTTCTAAAGACTTATAGAAAGAGTCTACCATGACAGAAAGAATTCCAATATTAAAACAGTACTCTGGGAAAATCAATTTTGTCTTTGGCTAATTTAAATAAAGTGGTTCAAATATTATCTTGTGAACCCAAGAGGAATTCCAAAGACTTTATGATCATGATGGACAGTGGAGAAAGCTAGAAAGATATCAAGGAATTTAAGTAAAAGATGTAAATGTATGAATGGACTCAGACTATCATGGGAAAGCTAGAGAGTTTAAAAGTAATGTGAAATTGAACTTCTACCAAGGAAATTATAAAAATTTAAATCATGGAAAGAATCTTAAAATTCATAAAGATCTCTTTTGTGGTTATAGCTTTTAAATTTAGGTGTTGAAAAGGGGTAAGGACAGACTTATCACTAAGAAAAAATAAAAATATGGAACACCAGCCTATGTGGATAGTTGCAGAAAACAAAAATGACTTGTGAAGAAACTGTATAAGGGAAGTAAAACATTTCTAAGTTGCAATGATGTTAAGAACAAAAGCAAAGAGTTTACCTGTACGATATCTGGGGAAAATTTTATAAATTGAACAAGGTACAAAAAATGGGTCTCTGAAAATTCCATTTTACTTCCATCTTCTGTGACTAGGAGAATAATTTTTAGCCTGAAGAGGATGGAATAAATATTGGTAAAAGCAATTGAACCTCAAGATATGTAAAGAAATGATAAGATAGCATTTAGCTTCTCTAAATGATTTCAAGTCTCCAGGCCTCAGAAGATTGCATAGCAGAGGATGGTAAAAACCTGCAGATGAGATAGTGAACTACACAAATGAAAATTCCTTATCTTCTAGCCACTGGGGAAAACAGGAGATGAAACCATGAATCCAGAGATAGAAACATTTAATACCAATTTTCAAAATGAGAGGGGAAGATTATGTTTTGAAACAATTTATTGTTATAATTTTTGTGTCTGCTCTCACTAAGTACATAGCCAAGCTATTATTATTATACCCTTGCCTCTAGCATGGTTGCAAGTGGAAACAGACAACTTAAGATGCATGTCTCCTTCAATTCTTTGTAAAAACAGTTTTCAAAGAGAGGATGTTGGGTTGAAGATACTATCAATGGTCACAAAATATTCCAAATATTCTACTACAATTCCAGGACTCCCTGACATTTCACTTTCTGCTATGCAATTAATTTTAATGGACTACAAATAGAATAAATATATTGTACTTAATCCAGACCAAAAAAGTTAATTCAACATTCTTGATTGTGCTTTCTGCTTCCTTACCACAGTTAAAGATGGTGGGAACGTGAATTGAAAGAGGTTTATTTTCCTGAATCACTGGAGAGACAACATTTGACAACTCACACCAGACTTACATAAATAAAATGTGAAAATGGTTTGCTAAGAGTCTAAAATTTCAATGTGTACCAGCATGAAATTGATTTCTCTCCTCTCACATAGTGACTCATAGAACTAAAAATATTTGAGTGGGTATAAGTTATCTAATTTGTTGCTGGAAAAAAATACCTGGCAAAAATCAGTTTAAGAGAGGCAAGATCTATTTTAGCTTACAAACTATACAGCCCATCATGGCAAGAAAGTCATGAAATCAGGAGTTTGAGGCAATTGGTTTTATTAAGTCCACAGTGATGAAGCAACCTATGCAGTGGTGCAATTAAATGAAACAGTTAAGGTGGATCATCTGCTTTTAATTAACTTAATCAAGACAGTCTGTTATACCCAGATAAATCTACTCTACATTGTCCCTCACAGGTGATTCTAGGTCCTGTCAAATTGACAGCTAGGATAAACCATCACCGACAGTGATACAAGCTTAGACTTATTGGAGTGAATTGTAATTAAAAGTATAAGAAACCTCATGAGCTGGATATTTTGGTTTTCTACCCAGGCTTCTATCCTTCATAGTAGCAAAGTAGCTATAGTAATTCTAACTCTTAATGGCACATTTTATCTTTCAGAGAAAGGGAATTATTTTTTCTCAGCCTAACACTCATTAACTCTGATTAGTCTATCTCTGAAACAAGCACTGTGCTGTAGGTAACAAAACCATACTGATTGTCTTTAACCAGTAAGTAGCATGATGACCAAGATGAGAATGAAATGATACCTGACTAAATTCAGTCACAACAGGTCAAAAGGCAGCTGTACTGGAAAAAAAAACATATTTATAATTCCTTTCATTTTGCTGTCATATTCATAATAGCATATTGAGGGAGTTATGAAGTTTTAAAGGAAATAAAATATGTTAGTGAACATAACCAAATTCAAAATACTAGTAATGAACTGGAATAATATTTAAGAATAAATGGTAACTAAATGTCTATCAACTTAAATGTGTATTTGAGAATTTTTTAAATAATATGTAAAATTAAGTACTGTCTCTTGCATTTAAAAGGCCATATTTTATGAATATGAGGCTTTATGGATTAAGTATAAGTTTCTACCAGAAGATAAACATATGGAGTTATAGTTAACAGGAAACAAAAAACCTAACAATTCAGACCATCAAACAACATAGAAAATGATGGCATTTTGCAAATAGAAATGGAAAATGTAAAGTGACAGAGTAAAAACTCACATTTATTCTATAACAGATGAGATGACTTTTCAAATCTGTATGAATTTATGAAAAATCACACTTTAGAGGAATACTGAAAGATTATAGTCTATCTGAGAAAGAATGAACAAGTTAAAGAAATCCAAACCATGAAGAGGTTTAGAGTAGCTGTAGGAATCTACAGATACTTAATCAGGCCGGCTTGAGGAGGAGACATGCCATCAGACCTCAGAATCAACTGTCCCTTTGTAGAATATTCAACTAGTTCAGAAGAATGACTAGGTGAAAAAGATAGAATACAAACAACACATTCCAACACTGAACAAGGTTTTCATACAGTCATAGACGTTCAGAAAGGAAAGAGGTTGCCCTGGGCCAGAGATCTTTCTCCTCACCAAGGGGAGATTGAGCTGGAGCAGGACTTTAACTTGTCAGTGGTGATACAGACAGGATATAAGCAGATACAAAGCCAAGGAGATAGGTTAGTAATCCCCTTAACATCAGAGTTACTAGGATAAAATGAAACAAACTACATTTGCCCTTGTTTTGCTGTTTAATTCCCCGGAAATTCTCATGATGTCAGAGAAACAGAAAGAAAATATCAAGTTTAAATGATTTTTACTCTTTTTACTCATGAAGGATTTCCTAGGTTTTAGGATTTCTATTGACACAGAGACTAGGCAATGTTTAATAAGAAATTACTTCATGCAAGTGTTTTTTTTTATATATAAAATGAAACCAGGTTGACTAATTATGATCACAGCCTTGACTAAAACAAGTTGCATTGCAAGGATCTTGTGTTTATTATTGGTTCAAAGACAAAGAGTCTCTAAAGTCATTTATGTTGCTATGGAGTGATATAAAATTAAGCCAATGGAAAGCAGATAATCTCTATGTCAGCACTGCATTTAACATGCAGTGTCAGAGGCCCTTCTCTGCTTTAAAAGTTATAACCAACTAATTTGGAGAACATTTTCTGTAGTTCTTGTCTATTAGGCTCTAGCATAACAAAATAAAAACAACTCATTGCTTGGAAATCTAGTTGAGATGAAATTATTGTGTACATTGCTTTCCAAATTGCTAAAAATGAATGCTACTTCCTCAATTTTAAAGTTAATTCAACTTTCTGGTAAATTACATTGTTAACCTTTGTCCAATAATTTTTTTCTTTTGTTGAAAACTGTATATTTGATGTCTTAATAACATGGAGTTTTGTAACTTTTATGGTAACTTAGGTTATATTGCTATAGATTTTTAACTTATTTTTTATTAGATATGGACATACTTAGTATGTAAACACATGTTGGTACCATCATTTCCCTCAGCCCTGCCCCTTTTCCAAAGAGGCCCTCCTCATTGTGGATGCAGGACAACCCCATGGGGATTGTGAGTCATGCATTGTGGGGGCAGCAGTCAGTTATGGGGGAGAGGCAATGTCACTGTGCATAATGTCCCAATTTGTGGCTCTAACAATCTTTCTGCCACCTCTTACACAAAATTTCCTGAGTGGTGTTGGGTGCATTTTAAGTCTACTTTAGTCATGGGCTTTTAGGAACCTCTGGATCTCTGCTTTGGTAGGTGTTGAGTGTCCTCAGTGTCTTTCTCCTTGTGCTGATATCAGGTTCACCAAGAAAGCAGAATTCTTGCTCATTTCCCCAGTTCCTCTGTGGTTTCAGATTGGGCAGGGGTGAAGTGCATTGGGTCATTTATCTCCTCAGGATCCACTTCCATCTGAAAAAGAGAAGCAGAATCTCCAATGGAGAGTGAAGTCAGCACTGGTTAAATGGGATAACCATTATTAATTTAGAGAGAATTTAAAGGGTGCAGATTCTCTTATAGGCCAGGATTAGTGGGAGTGTGACAATGGGAAGCAAAATCCTTATCTGGATATGATTCTGACTTGTTTCCCAGTTTCAGATAAGGGTTCCTTGGCACTGAGTGGATCATTTAGCCAATCCAAGAGCAGTTGGTTACCCACCATGGCTGTGTGCAACGGTTGCACTTGTGTGAGCATCACATCAGGTTGTTTGCTTCTGAGTAGCTTAGACTTTCAGTTGCTGAGATATGTAGAGCCTTCTAGCACTAGATGGGCTGTCTAGGGACTGGCTCTCTTCTGGATTATAGCCAGGTCTCTCCATGGTCTGTGCCAACAGCATATGGTGTCTTCTGCAGTAGATTCTTACCATTAACCTCTGGTGGGTAATCCAGTGCTCTGACAGAAGTCTTTCTTGTTGGTTTTGGGAGACCTTGTAGGTCTTTCCAATCAATAGCTCAATGTGGATGTTAACTGCATCCTGGTACAGGGAATTACAGGCCAGTGCCAAGGGAAAGAAAAAAAGAGAGAGAGAAGAAAGAGAAACAGGAGAAATTTAAGGGTTGACTTTGTCTCACCCTCTCCAGGGCCCTTAGATTCAGGTGTTCCTCCTAAGGTCCTGTAGAGGGCTCGACCTTTTAGTCTAACTTCCAGGATATAGTGCTCTATGGTACCAGTTCAATTTGGATTCAGATTTGTGCCCGCCCTCATCCTTCCCCTTCCCCCAAGCCCTACCCTCCCTATTGTCCAAGCCTCGAGATGCCATTTGGTTATGTCAGCAACTCGGGCTGATCCAGGTTAAGAACTGCAGATGAGTGAGACCATGTGACCATTGTCTTCCTGTGCTTGTGTGAGTTCGCTTAGTATGATCTGTTCCAAGTTCGACCATTTTTCTACAAATTTCATTGTGTCATTTTTTTCATACTGATGAGTAGAATTCCATTTTGTGGATATACCACATCTTGGTTACCATTTGTCCAATGATGGGCACTTGCGTTAATTCAGTTCTTAGCTATTATGAATTGAGCAGCAATAAACATGGTTGAGCAAATATCTCTAAACTGAGATGTGGAGCTTATATATGGTAAATGGCCTGTACCAGCTTACATTTCCACCAACAGTGAATGAGTGTTCCTATTTCTCCACATCCTCACCAACATTTGTTTTTATCTGATTTTTTTAATGTTTGCTGTCCTTACTGGGGTAAGGTGGAATCTCATAGTTGTTTTAATTTGCATTTCCCTAATGGTTAAGGGATGCTGAACATTTTTTAAGTGTGTGTTAGCCATTTGTAATTCTTCCTCTGAGAACTTTCTATTCAGTTCTCTGCCCCACATTTGTAGTGGGTTTTTTTGATTTTTTATTGTTTAGTTTCTTGAGTTCTTTGTAGATTCTAAATATTAGGCTTCTATCAATGGTGTAGCTGGCAACAGTTTTTTTTTTTTTTTTCCCATTTTGTGGGTTATCTATTGGTTCTACTTATGGTATGTTTGTCTGTGCAAAAGCTCCATGAGACCCTATTGGTTCAGTGCCTGTTTAATTTCATGGGATACTGGGTTATTTTTCAGGAATTCTTTTCCCAGTCACATATTGTGCAGCTTGCCTCCTTTTTTTTTTTTTTTTTTTCCAGTAGTTGAAGAGTTTCAGGTATTATATCGAGGTTTTTAATTCATTTGGACTTGAATTTTGTGTATGAAGAAATGAATGGGTCTGATTTCATGTTTCTGCATATAGTCATACAATTTGTCCAACCCTATTTGTTGAATAGTCTGTCTTTTCTCCAGTGTAAGTTATTGGCACTTTTGTCAAAGATCAAGTAGCTGTAGTTATTTGACCTAAGATCTTGTTCTTCAATTCTGTTCCATTCCATTGGTCTGTGTTTCTGTTTTATTACAGTATCATGCTCTTTTTTGTTAATATGGCTTTGTAATATAGCTTTAGATTAGGTATGGTGATATCTCCAGATATTTTCATTGTTTTTCCCCGAGGGTATTTTTGGATATCCAAAGCCTGCTGCCATTCCATACGAATTTTGAGAACTTTTTTTTAAATCTCTGTGAAGAATGATGCTGGTGTTTTTATTGGTATTGCATTGACTATCTATATTGCTTTTAGTGGAATTGCCATTTTTACAATATTAATTCTACCTATCCAGGAGCATGGGAGGTCTTTCCATCTTCTCAAGTCCTCCTCAATTTCTTTCTTGAGATTTTTTTTTGAGAGAAAGAGAGACAGAGAGAAACGGAGAGAGAGGAAGAGGCAGAGAGAGAAAGAGCGGGTGCACCAGTGGCATCTCAGCTGCTGTGAATGAACTCCAGATGCATGCACCCCTTTGTGGGCAAGTGTGGCATTACTCCCTTGCATCACATTTTTCCATTTATAACTATCACACATTGTAAATTGTACTCACTCACTTTCTTGATCAGTCTAAACGTGGAATCTGGAGAATCAAACAGCTGTTCTTAGGCTTGGCAGGCAGGTGCCAAGCTATCTCTCTAGCCCTTTTGAGATTTTTTTTATGGTTTCATTATATATGTCTTTCACATCTTTGGTGTTTAATTTTTGTTGCTGTTACTGAAAATGGGACAGCCTCACTGGTTTCTTTCTCTACATATTTGTACTTTGCATATAGAAAAACTACTGATTTTTGTGCAGTAACTTTGTATCCTGCCACTTTACTGGAAAAATTAATCACCTTTAGAAGATTTGAGATGGAGACTTTCAGGTCACTTATGTATAGGATCATGTGATTTGTAAATAGGCTAACCTTCAGTTGCAAACACAAGTCCATGCCCATTCCTCCAAAACAAAGGTTCCAATTGAAGTCAGGTTCATCCTTTTATTTCTTTACTGTTGCAGACAGCTTCTTGCTGAGATGAACTTCAGTTTGGAGGAAGGGATATTATTTATTGAAGCTTACAGATCCAGGGAAGTTCCATAAAGGCAGGAGAAGCAGCCTGCTTTTCACAGGGCCAAGGAGAGAAAGACAAAGCCAACCAGCCACCACAGCAAACAGAGCAAAACAAACTACAGCCAAAAGGTCACACAGCAGACTTCAGGAACTCCTGCTAGACACATTTGCATATCTTTACAATGGAATCTCAAACCATCACCACACCTTAAGACCGGCCCCCAGTGACCTTGCCTCTAGCAAGGTGATTGCAGATGCAAACTATAAACTAATAAAATACTGAATATATTGGGGGACATATATTCAAACTACCACAGAGACTTTCAGGTCACTTATGTATAGGATCATGTGATTTGTAAATAGGGCTAACTGACTTCTTCCTTTCCAATTGAATCCTTTTATTTCTTTCTCCTGTCTTATTGCTTCAGTTAGTACTATGTTGAAGAGCAGTGGTGAGAGTGGGCACCCCTATTTTATTCCCAATCTCAGTGGGAACTCCTAGAATCTTTCCCCATCGAATAGTATTTTGGCTTTTGGTACTTCATGTATAGCCTTTATTGTGTTGAAATATAAACCATCCATGCCTATTCTTTCCAGTATTTTGATCATGAAGTGGTGTATTTTGTCAAAGGTCTTCTCTGCATCAGTTGAGATGATCATGTGGTCCTTATGCTTAAGTTTATTTATGTGGAGTATTACGTTGATTGATTTCAGTATGTTAAACCATCCCTGTACCTTTGGGAGGAAGCCTACTTGGTCAAGGTGCATAATGCTTTTGATGTGTTGTTGAAATCAGTTTGCAAGGATTTTGTTCAGGATCTTTGTATCTAAGTTCACCAGAGATATAGACCTATAGTTTTCTTTTCTTGTTGCATCTGTGTCTGGTTTTGGTATTAGGGTGATGCTAGCATCATAAAAGGAGTTGGGGAGGATTACCTGGTCACCAATTATGTAAAACAGTTTGAGAAAATTTGGTTTCAGGGGCTGGGGAAATGGCTTAGCACTTAAGGACCCTGGTTCAATTCCCCAAGACACACATAATCCAGATGCACAAGGGGGCATGTGAATCTGGAGTTCATTTGCAGTAGCTAGAGGTCCTGGTGTGTCCATTCTATCTCTCTCTCTATCTGTCTTTCTCTCTCCCCCCCCCGTCTCTCTCTCATAAATTAAAAGATAAATAAATAAAAGAAAACAATTTAAATTGGTTTCAGTTCTTCAATGAAAGTTCAATAGAATTTGGCTGAGAAGCCATCAGGTCCTGGACTTTTCTTTTTGGGGAGCTTTTGATTACTTTTTCAATCTCTATGGATGTGATAGTTTGTTTAGGAGATTAATATGCTCTGACTAGTTTTGGTAGGTGATATGTATCTAGGAATTCATCTATTTCTTCCAGGTTATTCAATTTTGTGGAGTAGAAGCTTTGGAAGTATGCCCTGATGATTCTTCCAATTTCATTGATATCTGTTGTGATCTCTCCTTTTTCATTTCTGATTTTGTTAATTTGAATCTTCTTTCTCTTTTTTTGTTTTTCTTGATCTAATTGGACATCAGATAGTCAATCTTGTTTGTTTTTTTCAAAGAACCAGCACTTCATTTAAAATATTTTATTTATTTATTTATTTATTTATTTATTTATTTATTTATTTATCAGAGAGAAAGAGGCAGAGAAATAGAGATAGAGAATGGACCTCTGGCCACTGCAAATGAACTCCAGATGCATGTGCCCTTTTATGCATCTGGCTTAGGTGGGTCCTGGAAAATTGAACCGGGATCCTTTGGCTTTGCAGGCAAATGCCTCAATCACTAAGCCATCTCTCCAGCCCCCCAGCTCTTTATTTCATCAAATTTTAAAAATTGTTTTCTTAGTTTCCAAATCATCAATTTCTGCTCTAATCTTGATTATTTCTTTCTGTCTGGAGTTCTTTGGGTTGGATTTTTCTTGTTTTTCCAACACCTTTAGGTGTATAGTTAAGTTATAAAATCGGGATCTCTCTGTCTTTGTAATGAAGGCATTTGGGGCTATGAATTTTCCCCTTAAGACTGCCTTTATTGTATCCCATAAGTTTCAGGAGGTTGTGTTTTTATTATCAGTCATTTCTAAGAATTTTACAGTTTCTTTTTTGGTTTCTTCCATGACCCATTCATTGTTTTAAAGTGTGTTATTTAATCTCCAGGAGCTGGTGGAGTTCTTGATGTGTCTCTTGTTGTTTGTTAATTTCTAACTTTAAAGCAATGTGATCTGACATGATGCAGGAAGTTACATCAGTTTTCCTGACTTAATGGAGGCATGATTTATGGCCTACTATATGGTCAATTTTGGAGAAGGTTCTGTGGGCTGCAAAGAAGAATGTGTCTTCTGTATAGTGGGGTAGAAAGTTCTGTAGATGTCCATTAGGTCTAGTTGAACTATTGATTATAGTGAAGTATTGCTGTCTCCAACTATGATGGTGTTGGTATTTATTTTTATTTTATTGTCAAGTAGATTTTGCCTTATAAACTGCAGTTCACCTGTGTTTGGCGTATATATATATTTATGATTGTGATGTGCTCATGTTGGATCATTCCCTTGATGAGTAAGAAGTGGCCTTCTGTGTCCTTTTTGATGACTTTTGGTTTGAAGTCTATTTTATCAGATATTAATATAGCATCACCTGCTTTTCTTTAATTTCCATTTGCTTGGAATATCATTTTCCATCCTTTCACCCTGAGGAGCTGTCTGTCTTTAGTAGTGAGGTGGGTTGCTTGAAGACAGCTGATAGAAAGGTCCAGGTTTTGATCCATTTTATTAACTTGTATATTTTGATAGGTGAGTTAAGACCATTCATATTTAAAGTTATTACTGTGAAGTTTGAATTAATCCCTGCCATGATGAGCATTTTTAATGGAGTTTGGTGCTTTCATGTGCCTTTTCTATATTGAGCCTGGTTATTTTTGATTATTGTGATCTTCTTCTTATTGGCTCTTGAGATTGGTTGTTTGACTGTTCTATGTGGAGTATTCCCTGAAGAATTCTCTGTAAGTTTGGCTTTGTGTTAATATAATCATAGAGTTGACTTTTTTTCTTGGAAAGTTTTCCTTTCACTGTCTATTATGAGGGATACTGTCTCTCAGTACAGGAGTTTGGGTTGGAAGCCATAGTGTTCTGGACTTTGAAGTGCTTCATTCCAGGCCTTTCTGGCATTCCTGGTTTCCTTTGACAAGTCTGAGGTAATTCTGATGAGATTGCCATTGTATGTAATGACTTGTTTCTCTCTTGCTGCTTTTAGTATTCTCTCTCTGTGTGTTTTCATTGTTAAGAGTTTTAACTATAATGTGCCTTAGAGAGTTTCTTCTTTGGTCCTATCTGCTTGGTGTTCCATGGGCTTCTGGTATCTGCATGGGCCTTTCTTTTGAGAGACTGGGGAAATTTTCTTCAATAATTTTGTTGAATATGTTCTTTATGCCTCTGGCCTGGATTTCCTCTCCTTCTGGTATTCTCGTGATCTGGATGTTTGGTCATTTTACAGTATCCCACATTTCCCTCAAATTCTAGTCACTTGATTTTTTTGAATTTAACAAAGATTTTGGCCTCCCGATCCTTTTCTTCTCTCTTGTCTTCCAGGTCAGAGTTTCTGTCTTCCACATGAGTATCTCTGTTGGTGAGGGGATCTAGAGAGGTTTTTATAATTTCTATTTGATTTTTATCTTCTTTAGTGTTGTTTGGCATTGTGTACATCTCTTTTTTGAGGTATAATTTCAATTCAAGTTCTGATTTTCTTGATGCTTCCTGGAATTCATTCTTGCAATTGTTCAAGTCTTTATTAAGCTTAATCAACCAGTTGTTGAGATCTTCCATTTCTTGACTCACCTTCAATTCATTCATATCTCTTTTGAGAGTTCTAATATTTTCCTCAATCAAGTCAAGACTACTGTCAAAAGCTGAATGCTCTAAGAGACAATTCTGTTCAATTTCATTGATATGATTGTTGGTTCTTGAATGGTTTGCTTCCAGTGCAGCAATTCTTTTGATTAGGGTCTCATTGGTTGTTTTGTTTTCATTTTGGGAATGAATTTCTGTTGATTTTTCCATGATTTCACTGGAGGCTTCCATGGTAGGTCTGGGCATCCTTGGTGGCCATCTCTTAGTTTTCCGACTTTTGTTGACTTTTTGTGTTGTTGTCTACGCATTTTTGGAAGACTCTTTATATTATTGAGGAGGAAGCAAGATTTTGTCCTTTGGCCTGTGCACCCTCTGACTCAGGTGAACAGGGATGTTGGTACTTAGTGGCCAGTCAGGATACCACAGCAAAAGGCTTGATTCCACAACCTACACAGGGACCAGGCCTCCCTAAGCAAGGCACAAAGGAACCTACCAGGACTAGGGAATGGAGAGGAGCCAGGGAACAGGTATCAGGCCTGCTCACTCCTTGTTGTGTCTGCCCACACACCCTTTTGAACAGAGTACCAGGACTGGACCAGGGTTCTGGGAGGAGCCAGAAACAGGGATCTGGCCTACTCATTCCATGCCATACCTGCTCACTCACACACCTTCAGACACAGGGAACCCAGACCAAGGAGCTGGGAGGAGCTAGGAGGCAGGGATCTAGCCTACTCACTCAATGCAGAGTCCACCTGCTGCACACAATCCAGTGCAAAGAACCCAAGGTGAGGAAACTGGAAGGAGCCAGGAAGCAGGGATCTGGCCTACTCACTCCACGCCACACCCACCCACATCTTGCTATAGTTTTTTTAATATTTATTATTATCCATTGGTTCAACAGAAGTATACTTGTTATTTTTGCCACTTGAGGTCCTAGCATATTTGACTTCTAGCTACAAGTCAAATCTTGAGTCTGTGGTAAATAGGTTAAGAGTTAAGAAGCTCATGGTCAATTCTGCTATACAAGGCAACATAAGGAGTAATTATTGTCTCTACTAAAATTAGAACCACTACTTTAATCAAATTGAGTACTATTTTAACAGATGATTAAGTTTTTTCAAAAGAAATTGTAACTGGTTTTATGTAATTTTTCTTTTAATTTTGAAATGTTATCTTTAAAAAATGTTCAATGAGATTGGAGAGATAGCCCAACAGTTGAAGGTGCTTGCTTGAAAAGCCAGACAGACTGAGTTGATTTCCCAGTACCCACATAAAGCCAGATGACCAAAGTGGCACATATATCTTGAGTGTATTTACAGTGATTATGAGGCTCTGGCATGCCCACAGTAATGTTCTCTTTGTCTGCCTCTCTCTCTCTCTCTATCTCTCACAGGAATAAATATTAAAAAAATAAACACAGTATATGAGTAATATTATGAGTAATAAGCAAAACACATGTACAACTAAAGAAAGCATCCTTGAAGTCCACGCAACTGTGTTTCCACCTTTGGTCTAAGAAGGCATAACAGATGACAAAAGGAAATCACAGATTCTCAACACAGACTAGTTACTTCTCACATTTTATTCTACAGTTTTGCTCTTCTTTCCCTTTTCCTCCCTTCCCAACCCACTCTAGCATGTCCTTTCTTCAGGCAAAAAAGGAACTAAAACTTCAGGAATAAAATAAGAATTATAGAAAGCCAATTCTGAAGAATGTAGAAACCCTTGGACCCCTACTACTCCTTCTTTAAAGATAGCTCACATCTGTCCAGGTGTTTGAACCTAGCACTACAAGTAGCCTTACTTTTGAGACATAATTTCAATTATATAAAGACAGTAGATCAGAAAGTTCATCATGAAGAAAATCATTTACTAGAACTAAACTTCTGTATTAACATTCCAAGATACTTAGGCAGTATTGTTATTAGTCAGATACTAAGATTAAAGCAGATTCAAGGGTTGGTTAAGTGTGGTAAAGATGTATTCACATAGGTTCCCAACTTAATGTGCACAAAAGCATCATAAGCTATATATCAAGACAACAAATAAATCACAGGTGCCTCTGCAACTGCTGATAGGAACATATGTCTGAAGGTTCAGTGGTTAACAAAGCCCCTAGAAGAGTAACAGCTAATAAAAAAAAAAGCCAAACATCAGGTTTGCTCTTTTTTTGCCATTATATAAGAAAAATGACCTGATTAGCATGCTTGGTGAGGCAAATTACTTTCCTTTCTGTCCATGAAAGGAATTACAGTAGACCTAATTTTAACATACCACATGTGGAGACAGAAATGTTGCATTAAAAAAAACTAACATCATTAAACATTAAAAATTAAATGAAAAAAAATTCACAGCAAGAGGTAAAGGAATAGGGAAAGAATTATTTTACTAGCTAGAGGAAAACTTTGTGCCTGAATGACAACTCAAACTACGATATGAGGGACAGTGCCCTTTGGCCAAAGAGCACCAGGTCACTTACAGAAAACTGAGGGAACTTACTGTTTGCTTGGGAGATCTAATTCAGAAGTGTGTCAGGATTTGTGATAGGAGGTAAAATGCGAGGCAACCATTATAAACAGGGGTAGGGAAGTAACTCAGTGGGTAACAGTGCTTGCTGTACAAATATGAGGCCCTTAGTTCAATCACCAATGTCTGCATTAAGAGCTGGGCAGAGATGCCCACACCTGTAATGCCAGCACTAAGGGGATCAGAGAGAGGAGGGTCATTGGGGATCACTGGTCAGCCAGTGGAGCTGATAAATGTGAGTTCTAGGTTCAGTGAGAAACACTGTCTCACGAAAATAAGGCAGAAGAGAAACAGAGTACACCCAATGTTCTCCTCTGACCTCGGCATGTGTGCACGGGGCATGTGCATAGGCATAATAATAAATTAAAAAAAAAAAAAAAAACAAAACATACAACACACAGTAAACACACACAAAGGAATAAATGAAAGGCTATGGGCAATATGACACTTGCTAATGCCAAATTTCAGACGACACACGCAAACTTTACTTAGGCTTTAGAGTTCACCATGAAGATTTTCTGTGAGAAGTTAGAAACAACTATGTAGTTATTCAGAAATGTGTGCATAGCACTTATTAGAAGGACAGAATTTGAAATTTATTTCCCAAACTCATGTGGCAAAGGAACTGATCAACTGACCTTTAATGCAGACTGAGAGCCATCTGCTCTGGTTGGCCCACCCAAAGGGCACACTGAATACCACTGCTCCTTGGTGGATCTGTGCCTCTTGAATCATTTTTGGAAAATAAATCATGCACTTGTAAGTATACACTGCTCTAAGAAAAACACAAGTCACATGTCTTATAGACAAATAATGTATATTCATGTGTATAATCCTTTTCAATATGTATCATACATCCTGTATTGTTAATTATATGCACTCCACACATCACTTTCCTAGTTTGTTAATATAACTATGAATCTCACAAAGAGATTATAATAACTTGATAATTTCAATTAGGCAAATGTAATCCAATCAAATGCATGAAATGAATAAATTTCAGATACAATAATTACTTATCCTAATGAGAAAATGCTCTTTACTCTTTCAGTTTTTGTACTTGTAAATATTTATACAAATTTATATATGTATATACATCTTTTTGGTTTTTTTACCAAGATAGAGTCTCACTCTAGCCAGTCTGATCTGTAGTTGCAAGCTGGCCTGGAACTCACAGCAATCCTCCTACTTTTGCTTTCCCTTGACTGCTGGATTTAAAGTCTTGCCACCACACCTCGTTATATATGTATATACATTTAAATACAAACATATATATATATATTACATACACATGAAAACTAAACTAGATAGTATAATTTTTCCTGACAAAGATAAAGGCATTTCATAAGATACTAATATTTGGCCAAGCATACACACAGGTTTTTAAAAGAATTGATGCACTTTTACATAATGATGGAGAAGTAAAGGCTAGAAAATTTCCTATACACGCATACTCCCACATTTAGAGGAAAGTAGAGATCATGACATAAATGTTCTCTTCAACATAAGATGATTATCCTCATGTGAAAAGAAAATATTTTATTTCAAATCTGTTGGACATCTCAAGCTACATATATCTTGTTTGTGCAAAGATTATACTAATTCACACATATGCCTTGTTTATGCGTCACTGGCTTTTTGGTGATTTGTTGATTTGTTGATCAGGTTATTCTGCAAGTGAATTTATGAAGTTGGTACCTGTTATTTTATTGATGTTTAGTGTAGGAAGTACAAAAGGGAACTTTGTTCTACTTTTAGACATCATTACTCGTTACCTGACCTCCATTCACTGAATCATGCTTGTACATGAAATACTAGTTACATCTGAATATTGGTTGTGTGACCTTTCCTGGGGATATGCGAGCAAATCTACTCAGACAAGACACAGAAAGACCAAAGCAGTGGCTTACCCAGGTCTGGCATGGGGAACCAGGGAGCTTGGATGAGAGGGTCATAGGAACATGTGTGATTCAGGCAGCTGAACTACTTCACATTGCTGCCAGCAGTGGAAAATGGCTCACTTTTGTCAACATCTTTGCTCCCATTTTGTAAGCTGTCTTTTCACTCAATTAAATGTTTCCTTTAATTTGCAAGCCCACCCGAACATGCATGATGACTCCCCAAAGCTACATCCCTGTACTTCCCTGCTCAATTTTTGAGTAGCTCTGCCAGAGCCTGCCCTCACTCATGAAATATTTACTGCTGATTCAACATTGGGAAGGGGGCTTCTGAGATTGTAAGTTTCATGAGCTTCCTGGACCTTCTAAATTTTGTGAGCTTCCCGACTCTTATGAGCCACTATCCTCCTGTCACAAGGAAATGTTTCAATTTGGAGGAAATAATTACACAATAGTGTTAAATGCTTTTAAGATTCCACATTTTAAAAGTTTCATTGTATATTTTCATTACACATGGTGTTGTTTCACATACAGACATTTTCTAACAAGTATATATTTCTTTATGTGGAGCATCTTATCCCTCTTCTCTATACCTTTTTTCATCCTTCTCCTTTCTGTTGGCACCCTTTGTTCACCTAGAGTGTTTTGGTCCTCTTTCATGTCAAACATACGTACATAAATTTATTAACCTATATAAAATCTGGGAACCACATATGAATGAAGAAATAAGACATATGAGATTTGTCTTTTTGAAATTGGCTTAACTCACATCATATGATTATATCTAGTTGCATTTATTTTTCTGCAAATGAAATAACTTGATTCAGCTTTATATCTGAACATATATTGAATGTATGGTCCCCATGGATTCAGTCAGGTGTTTGTATTTTATTGGAGCTTGTAACTTGGGGCTCCAGTTGCCTGGCTGCAGGAGGAGGTATCACTAGGGGCAGATCCTATAATCCAGCCCTAAGTTGTTACTGGGGGGTTGATTTGAATTCCAGGCCAAAGGTATGTAGAGAGGTTTGCCTGGGCCTGGGCCTGGGCCCCTGCTCCTTGCTGCTTGTTGGTGTGAGTGCTGGTGTTGGTGCTTTGTCTGCGGCAGTTGTTCTCTCTGCTTGAATAGATGGAAGCAGATTTTTCCAACACTGATGGAACTTCCGCAGGATCTGTAAGCTTGAGATCAATCCCTTCATCCCATAAACTGTATCTGTTTGTATGTTCATCCCAGCAATGTAAATCCACACACACACACACACACACACACACACACGTGTGTGTGTGTGTCTTTATTTGTCCCTCTTTTGTTGCATAATTGAGTTGGTTCCATAACTTCACGATTGAGAATAGTGCTACAACAAATACTGATGTGCAATATAGCTGTGACTTGGATTTCTTTATTAGGAGTGGTATACTCAGGTCATATGGTAAATCTATTTCAGTTTTTTGAGGACCTTCTCTAGTGCCTGAACTACATCACACTTCTGCCAGCATTGGAAAATGACTCACTTTTCTCAACATCTTTTCTTGTTGTTATTTGTTCCTTAATGACTTCCATTCTGAGTGCTGTAGAATCGAAATGCAGTTTTAATTTGCATTTTTCTGATGGCTAGTGGGGTTGATCATTGTTTCCATGTGTTTCCTGACCAATTGTGTTTTATCTTCTGGCAACTGTCTGTGCATTTCATTAGCCCAATTTTAATTGGCTTACTTGATTCCTTGTTGAGTTTTTTGAGTTCTTTGTATATTCTACAATCTAGATATTAATCTTCTGTCAGATTCTTAGCTGCAAACATTTTCTTCCATTCTGTAAGCTGTCTTTTCACTCAATTAAATGTTTCCCTTAGTGTGCAAAACCTTTTCAACTTAAGTTCCTATTTATCGATTGTTGGCATTACTTGCTTAGTAATTGGGACTTACCCAGAAGGTTTCTTCCTGTGCTCTCACCTTATATTTCCCTACCTTTTCTTCTAACAGGTTCAGAGTTTGAGATCTTACATTAAGATTTTTGATCATTTTGGAGGTTTTAAAAAATATTTTATTTTTATTTATTTATTTATTTATTTACAGAGGAAGAGGGAGAGAGAATGGGTGCACCAGGGCCACCAGCCACTGCAAATGAACTCCAGACACATGCACCCCCTTGTGTATCCGGCTAACATGGGTCCTGGGGAAATGAACCTAGGTCCTTTGGCTTTGCAGGCTTTGCAGCCCTGGAGTTTGTTTTTATATAGAGTGATCCATAAAGATCTAGTTTCATTCTTTTACATGTGACTATCCAGTTTTCCCACCACCATTTATTGAATAAGCTATATTCCTGGTAATGAATATTTTAGTATCTTTGTCAAAAATCAGATCACATACTTCCAGCTTCATGAGTTTATTTCTGTGCCTTCTTTCCTATTGTCTTGATCTCTGTCTCTGGTTTTGTGGCAATACCACACTGTTTTTGTTACTATGGTTCTGCAGTATAACTTGAAATTAGGTCTGGTTGTACCTTCAGCATTATACTTTGTACTCAAGATTGCTATGACTATCCAGGATCTTATATGAATTCATATAAATTCTAAGTTTATTGTGTTACAATGAATAATGTCCTTGGAATATTTATAAGATTTGCATTGATTCTATAGATTACTTTAGTATACATGTATTTTCACAGTATTAATTGCTATAATACATAATTAAGGGACACATTTTTTATCTTCCAGTGTCTTCTTTCATTTATTTTTTCAGTGTTTTCAATGTAGAGGTCTTTCAATAGCACTAAGTCTTGATTCAGTTCTAAATTTGATTTGATGATGTGCTAATACTTCTATATGTCATAAGATATGGGGCTTCACATGGTTCCTGGATAGTTTTAATACTTTCTTTGTTCCTTTTTTTAAATTTATTAAGTAGAAACTCTGTGTGGACACATCATGTGTTGGTACCATCTTTTCTGTCCTCCCTGCCCACATACCACTGAGGACACTCCTTAGTGGGATTGCTGGCATTCACCATGAGGTTGTAGGTTTTGAGAGTAGAAATCAGTCATTTTGTGTTCCTTACAATCTTTCTTTTTTTAATTTTTTTAAATTTTTTTTTTAATTTTTGGAGAGAGACACAGAGAAAGACAGACAGAGGAAGAGGGAGACAGAGAATGGGTGCACCAGCAGTCTCTCAACTACTATGAACAAAATCCAGATGTGTGAGCCCCCTTGTGGTCAAGTGTGGCATTGCACACTTGCGACACTGCAACTGGCTAAACATGGGACCTGGAGATTGGAACCCGGTTCCTAGGCTTAGCAGGCAGGCACCTTAACCACTAAGCCATCTCTCCAGCCCCTTACAATCTTTCTGCCCCCTCTTCCAAAAGATTCCCTGAGCCACAGTGGCTGTGTTTTAAGTGAACTTTGCTATTGTGTTCTCAGAAGCTTCTGGATTTCTGCTGGTATGTTTTGAGTATCCTCAATGTCTTGTCTGCATCACCCTGGTGTAGGTTATCAGGCCTGCCATGGAAGCAGCCCTCTTGCTCATCTTGCCAATTCCTCTGTGGTTTTACCTGGGCCCTAGCTGATATGTGAGGGGTGGTTCATCTCCTGAGAAGGATCAGCTATATTTTCTTGTCTTGATAGATTTTGGTTGTCCTTGGTTCTCACTACCTTCTGTTAAAAAAAAAAAAAAAAATCTCCAATGAAGAGTGAGATCAGCAGAGAATAAGAGGATATGCATTGTTAATTTAGGGAGATTTTGATGGGTATAACCTCTATTTGTACCAAAAACTAGTAAGAGATTCTCATTGGATTCCATAATTTTGGTCTCCATAGGATTAATGACTTGGTTCCAAGTTCCAGCCATGGGTTCCTTTCCTCCTAGCCAATTAGAAAGCCATTGGTTACCCACCTAGGTTGGGTGCCACCATTGCTCAGGTGTGCATGTTGTTGGCAGTTTTCTCCCACTAGCACATGTAGCACTGCCCACCACTATACAGGCCAAACATGTGAGAACTTGCTTCCTTCCAGATACCAGCCAAATCTCTCAATGTTCTGTATTGGCAGCATGTGGTGTCTTCAGCAACAGGATCATTCACCTCAAGCATGTAATCAAGTGCTTTGCCATAAGCCTGTCTTGTTTTGGGGACTTCATATGTCTCTCTGATCACCAGCCCGATGTGGGTTGTAACTGGTTTCTGGTACTGGAAGGTACAAGCCAGAGCCAAATGGTTTAAGGTTGGGTTTCATTCAAATCTCTCCAGGGGCCTTCTTACCAGAAGATCCCTCCATACTCCTATTGAGGGTTGTATCTTTTGGTTTACTACCAAGGGTGAAGGTGTCTATGGTAGCAATTCATTTTGGATTTACTTTTGTGTGTATCTTCCCCTACTCTCTCATCTCCTTCCCCCAAAACACTTCCATCCCTATTATCTGTTCCTTGTGTTGTCTGTCAGGTGTGCCTGCAACTCAAGCTATTCCAGGTTCCGAACCACAGATAAGGGAGAATATGCAGCATTTGTCTTTTTGTGCTTGTGTGAGTGCATGCTTTCACACGAAGGCTGCTTTTCAACTGTTATCTAGTCAGTTTGGAAAGTAAATCACAAAAATATTATTACTGGAAGTCTAGTTATTATTTACTTTAATCAGATTGAAACAATGTTATTTATGAGTCAAGAGTCCCTATTTTTTATAAGGTTGACACACCTTGGGAATGTAATAACTTTTTTGAGCCTCAAGTTATATACAATGTCTTGACCCATGGGTTTCTTTTAAGAATTATGTAAAATAGCACTTGTAGAATAATTACTCCAATGCCTGGCATAGTAGAAACATACTAGTTACCATAAGAAGTAGATGACAAAAAATAACAGTCCCAAATAATATAGAATATTGATTTCTTTAGGATGAAGTTACCTGGTATAATGATGAGCAGTTTGAACCATTCTGAGGGTCTGTAGCCTCAACTGATTGATATGGCAATTAAAGAATATAAGCTTCAAGGCCTGGCTAGGAAGAGAACAGCCAATGTTAGAGGTAAATACTGCCATGGCTGTGCTTTCTACATCACCTCAGAGCTACAGGCCCATGGAGAATGTATGATCCAGGCTAGCAAATATGAACTTGCAGGTGGCAGGTAGCAGGGGTTTTCAAACATGTGAATTCAGGTAAAATGCAGATTACTGCACAAAAATTACTCTCAGAAGAGAGGAAATATGACAGAACAGAAGTTGCTTCTGTGGGATGTGGTTCTGATAAAAGAGAAAATTCAAGATAAAACATATTAGATTCTGCTCTTGAAAGACAGAGAGCTGAAGAACATCAGAAACACATGAAGGGATTAGTTGGATAGTAAAAACATGTAGAAAATAAGGGGCAAAACAGAGAACAGAAATAAGCAACATGAGATCTAAAAAGTCCTCTGTGGGAGCATCCAGGAGCAGCTGGCAGATGGCACATGACCCCAGCACTGCTCAGGCATTTTGTGGGTCAGCCGGAGTCACCATGTGAGTGCTGTAAATTCCTAATCTTAGGGATCAAAGAACCAGATGGACGGAGACTAGGTTAGCTGCCGGGATATGATTAGAGGTTAGATACTCTGTGGACAGAGCAATAGGCTGGGCAGCTGTCTGGGGAGAGGTCAAAAGTGTGGCATGGGAGCCTGAAGCTTATATTCTGTCTTTTGTAGCAGTCTCTGGAGGTGGGGTGGGACTGATAGTCTCAGTAATGCAAACAACTTAGATTACCATTTCCTCTGTGCTGAGAGTAATCTTTGTATGGTTTCCCTCAGCTTACGTGAGTTTTCCAGTATGATAACCTCTGCTTGCCATCTCCAAGTTCATCCCGGTTGTACTGGGATCCGACATTCCTCATGGAATGGCTTTTCTGTGACTACAACTCTGGGTGTGGTTAGCGTGGACCACATATGTATTTGCCTTTCACAGTGGGTGTTCTCTTCCCACCCACTTCTTGGTTCTTTCACCCAATGTGCCATAGTTCTTACCTGATAATACTTGTGCTCATATGGGAAAGTGTGCCCAGTTCAACACACTTCTCAGGTTCCTATGTTGACACCAGCCTAAGTGGTGGTGGTGGGTACAATCCATATAGTCTTCAGACTAGTCTCTCCAGCTAAGAAATGTAAGCAACCTGGATGTCCATCAACAGAAGAATGAATAAATAAAATGTAGTACATAAACGTCACTGAATTTTATTTATCTGTAATGAAAAATCAAGTCATAACACGTGTAGGAAAATGGATGAAACAGGAGATAGTTATGCTAAATGAAATAAAAATAAGCCAGACTCAGAAGGATAAATACTGCACATATTCTTTCATATGAGGAACCAAGATTTAAGTGTGTGTGTTTGTAGGTTGTGAAACTGGAAAGCTAACTATGAAGGGTAAGAAGCAGGGAAATATGTGATGGTTTTTTTTTTTTGTTGATTTACTTCTGGATCTGAATTTCGTTTGGTAAGGGTCACCTCACTTGCTGTGTTTGCATTTTGGGAATCTATTCCTGTTGTCTCCTCTATTTTTTCACTGGATACTTCCGTTGTGGGACTAGGCAGTCTTGGTGAAGATCTCTGTTTGTTGGTTGGTGCTGCTTTTTCTGCTTGGCATCTACCCATCTCGGTGTGGAAGCCTTATTAAATTAAGGAAGAGGTAAGTCTTTTCTCTTGTAGAGTCTTCAGTGAGTGTTCTGTCTTGTGTTTGAATTGGATAAATGTGTGATGGCTTTGTATTTAGGAATAAGGAAGTTGTGGAGGGCATCAGTGCACCAGCAGCTCTGGGCTGGTGCTTCATATCAAAGGTGAAGTTGGAGGTCTTAAAGCTCTTTGGCTTGGTCTCAGCTGTGTCTTGCCTGTGGCTCAGGAGTTATAGCACTTGCCTTTACTCCCTTACTGGACCCAGCTGGGCAAGTTATGGAGGACTCACTGGTTCCCCCTGGCATGTGGTTGCCAGATGTCCCAGTGCACCCCTTTGCTGTTAGGATGGTGCCCCAAGTAGTCACTGGGAGGGCATCAGGGTGGTGAAGAGGTGGTGTGGGTCACTGGGCTCCACAGACAAGGCCTGATCAGGGAGTTGGCAGGTGTGGGAGAGACAGGGTTGTGGGCCAAGAGGCCCACACAAGGGTGCCTGCAGACAGCACAAACTGTGGAGGGGCTGTGAACTGTGGAGGGGCAGAGAGAGAGGGGCATGAACTTCAGCCAAGGCTCTGGTGAATACACAGAGGAATTGGTGTGATGAGCAAGAGTGCCACTTCCAATGAGAGTCTGACAAGCAGCACCAGGGTGAAGGAGACAGATGCTGAGGACACTCCACATGTACCAAAGCAGAAATCCAGAAGCTTCTGAGAGCATTTCACTGAAGTAGACTTAAAACATACCCATCATGGCTCAGGGAATTGTGCCAAAGAGAGGGCAGAATGATTGCAAGAGCCACAAGGTGGGGGTGGTATACCCAGAGGCATTCCCACCCTCCCCAATGACTGACTGCTGCTCTCACAACTCATAATCCATAACCCCATGAGGAATATCAGCAACCCCAATGAGGAGGACCCTTAGTGGAATGGTGGCAGGGAGGAGGGAAATCATGGTATCAACACATGTGTCCATAAAAAACATATTCATAATAAAAAAATAGAAAATATGAAAGGAACTGAAGAAATGAAGCAGAGAAGTAAAAGAGGGTATTGGACTACATGTGACATTAAAACAGAAGATAGGAGGAAGATGACCAGCCTGATTAGGGCAGGGAGATAGGAAAAGGCACTGAGGAATGAACAAAAACAAAGTGCATGTGAAAATACCAAAATAAAAAAATACTTTGTATGGTAATAACAAAATAAGAATATGAACCAGACCCTTAAGAACACATCACCAAATACCAGGCCAAACATATAAATTTGGTATTTATTGAGTCACTACTAAATGTACAGATTAGTTTCTTGGTCATTTGTGATATGGCAAAGTAGCACTAAATTAATAATTTATGAAAGCAATATAGATACGTATGTTCTCAGAATCCTGGAGCTGAAAGGATCAAGGCACTCACATATGATGTCTCGTTGAGGCCTTTCACCCTGCGTCACACATAGCAAAGGTAAGTGGGAAACTCTTGGAAAGAGTCAACTGGAGAAGGAATCTGCTTTTCAAGCTATGATTTCTTTTGTCCCTGGATTAAGAATATGGCTGTGTCCTGCACACCTGGTATTAGTTTTGGAAGCATAAAAAATGCATGGAGTGGTCATGAGTTGCACACAGTTCCAGGAGCCACTGCTGAGATGCAGCATGAGGCAGGGCATGAAGACCCTCAGGAATAGGCTGAAAGAGCCTTTGGAAGATGGACCGTGGTTTGCATGGAGACCTGAAGATGTTTTGGATATACCAGGACTATGCAAGGGCTACCATGGAGTGCAGTGTTGGCATGGGATGAAAGTTTTCCCTGGTTACTCTGCCCAGCTGGAGGGGTGGAACTGGAAAACCTGGAGACTGTCAGTCTCTGGTTATTTTGAACTTGAACTGCAGAAGTTTGATGACTGCTGATGGTGGTTGAGTTTGCATTGTTCTAGTTTCTCCTTGCTATGCCTTATACCAGTTAAAAATGTTTACTCTGTGCCTTTACATGTTGAAAGTATTTAACTTGTTTGATTTTACAGGACCCACTATCTTAAGTTGGTCAAGACTGTGAGAATTTTTGAAATTGAACTGAGTACAATTCACAATGTGTGATAGTTATAAATCTATTGGTGGCCAGGGGCGGAATGTGGTAGTTTGAATATATGTCCCCCAATATATTCAATATTTTATTACTTTATAGTTTGCATCTGCATTCACCTTGCTAGAGGCAATGTCACTGGGGGCCGGTTTTAAGGTGTGGAGATGGTTTGAAATTCCATTGTAAAGATATGCAGATGTGCCTAGTGGGAGTTCCTGAAGTGTGCTGTGGCTTTTTTGGCTGTAGTTTTGCTCTGTGTGCTGTGTGCCTGGTTGGTTTTCTCTCTCTTGCCTGATCCTGTGAAGAGCAGGCCATTTCTCCTGCCATTATGGAACTTCCCCAGATCTGTAATCTTCAATAAATAATATCCCTTCCTCCATTAAAAAAAAAAAAAAAGAAAGAAAAAGGTAAGTGAATGCTATAGGAAGTCCTTTTTACAAGGGTCATAGTCCAGTTCTGGAGGAGAGGCACCTTCGTCGACTAAACACATCTTAAGGACCTATGCATATTGGCACCTGAATTCTGGAGAAGACACATTAAAATAATAGCTGTGTGTATGGGAAAAAATTACCCTTCATACATATTTTCCTTCAAATATGCATACTTTAACAAGATATGTACATATCTAATTGAACTGCAAATGTCAAAGAATGAAGAGAATATTCTATTAGAATGCAAAAAAAAAAAAAAAACTTACAACCAAGGATAAAGAATGCATGAATACAAAGCACAAGAAATTCAAGGTGTGCCTAGATTTAAGCTGAATGTCTCCCCAGACCACAGATATGAAGATCAAGGCCTGGGTCCTACCCTGTGAGAAAGAACATGCCACTGCATAGCCCAAGCTGAACAGCAATGTTGACAAGGAAAATTAGCTAGAAAGGATACCTAGGATGTGGTGAAGTGGGGAAAGACTGAAGACATGGAAATCAAGTAGAACACTAATGCATTTGCCCAGTGAAGATAACGAGATGTTAGAATAAAGGAGAGGCTCCATCAGAATGAAAATAAATGAAGGATTACAGATGAGGAAAAAAAAAAAAAAAAACGGGCTGGAGAGATGGTTTAGCGGCTAAGGCGCCTGCCTGCTAAGCCTAAGAACACTGGTTCCAATCTCCAGTGGTTCCAATCTCCAGGTCCCACGGTTAGCCAGATGCAAGGGTGCAATGCTGCACTTGACCACATGGGGGCGCACGCATCTGGATTTCATTCACAGCAGCTGAGAGACTGCTGGCGTGCCCATTTCTGTCTCCCTCTCCCTCTCTGTCTATCTCTCTCTCTCTCTCTCCAAAAACAAATAAAAAATAATTTAAAAAATTAAAAAAACAAGAAGTTTAATGATTTATTAGACATGAAGAGAAATAATGAAAGATTGTTATTACTGTCTTAAACTTGCTATCCTAGTCCAGACCATTTTAACAAACTACCAAAAGACGACATTGTTCATTATTATTTGAACTTTATTTCCTACAGTTCTTGAAACTGTTCTCACTTCAGAGCTCATGGCACCAATGTGGTCCATTTCTGGTGGTCATCTTCAGGCTCTGATCATTGCCTACTTACCCTTGTATCTTCTCACGGCTGAAAAGTTTCTAGCTGGCTCATGGAGGTCTTTTATAGAGGCATTAACTAAATCATGAGAACTCCGCCCTTATGACTGATTACCTCTCTAAGGTTACATCTCCAATACTATCACACAAACTGGGTGTTAAGGCTTCAACATATAAATTGGGGTAGGGGTAAGAAGTCATTAAGTTGACTGCATTCTGTCCCTTTGTCCTCAAACTTATATCCTTCTCATATGCAAAATGCATTCAAACAATCCAACATATGAGCAAGTCAACTGCAACATATCTTGATGAAAGTCAATAGAAAGAGTATTTACTATGTGCCATATAGTCTTCTAGTCTGCATAATACTTGCAATTATAGGAGTCAGGTAACATTACTGTACCATTTTATATGCTAGAAAGAAACTCTGCCAAAGAGAGCTTAACAGATACAATTAAAACCAAACATCTCATGGAATATGTCTTTAGCCCCTGCACATTCTGCATCTGTAATTTCTGTAAGAAAGCTAACATATCAGCTTCATCAGGTGTGATATACACAAAAAAATGGTTTCTGAGATGGTTACAACATTTGGACAGTTCTTCCTTTAAAGATTCAATTTCAAAACTCAGTACCAAAAATCATAACCCATGAAATACGATCTGTCAGAAAATTATATTTTACCCTTATCATTTCACTGTAATCTAGTCACTGTCGAAGATATGAAAAGCTGCCAAATAGTATAATTAGAAATCGTGTAGGACTGACAGCATAATTATAGGAAGTTGGATATGTCAGATTTCATGAGTGGTCAGAAATAGAAGACTTTCATGAAAAGCTTTTAATTTTTCAGATGTTATACCACAACATTGTTGCATGTGTGTGTGCCTTATTGCATTGCCAAAAATAGTTTCAAAATGAGTGGTTTACCAGAACCCTAGTAAAAGGGCTTCTGGCTTCTAGTATCATTGTAGCCCTGCTATCAGTACACCAGTTTGCTCTGTAGGATAGCAAAAAAATAAGAAATAAGGTCTTTGGATCTAAAACACCACTGTGGATGGAGAACAGAGCAATGCTTGATGCGATTATGTGTTGATAATTTATGAAATCTGATCTTGTTTCAGGCTGTATGTTGTAATCAACCTTTCCAAGTTTACATTGCTTCATCTCACCTTTGACTAGAACAGCAATTATGACCTCTTCTGAAAACTGGAGAATAAAAATATTCATATTCTATAAAAAGAACTGAAGTACCATTCATAAAGTTGAAACCAATACAGTTTCCAGTATATTGGGGAAATACTAAGTTCATATTTTTAAATGATGATATCTATTTAACACCTACAATGTTATGTATGTATACATGCACATATTCCTACTCACATGCTACATTCTATGTGATGTGATGGATTCTATTATTGTCACCATTGTGCATATAAGAAAACTGAGATACAGAAATTTTAAGTAACTTTAAAAAGTCACATACCTTGTAAGTGTCAAAGTTAGGATACAAATTGTGAAAATTTGTCCTCAAAGTAGATATTTTTAACCTCTAGGTATCCCATTTATCAGCATGTGCGTTGAAGCAAAGTAGACTTTCAAATGTATTCACAGAACGTTCATAAAGGGCTCTTTGAACATTTGCAGTAGAAAAGACTTGGGAATATCTGCCATCAGGATTAAGGATTCTTTTAAAAAGACATCTCAGTCAAGAATGTCAGGAGTCAAAATTTAGAAAACAATAAATCTTATCATTCTAATTATAGCAATTCAAAGAGATATGCTGGGCTGGAGAGATGGTTTAACAGTGCCAGTGAAGCCAAAGGACCCAGATTCAGTTCCCAAGGACCCATGTAAGCCAGATGCACAAGGTGGCACATGGGTCTGGAGTTTGTATATAGCAGCTGAAGGCCTTGATGTACCCATTCTCTCTCTCTCTCTCTCTCTCTCTCTCTCTCTCTCTCTCTCTCACAAACACACACACACACACACACACACAGAGAGAGAGAGAGAGAGATCTATTGCTGCCTCTCTTTCTCTGTCTGAAACAAATAAAATTAAAAAAAAGAGAGAGATACCCAATCTGGGCTACAGTCAAGGTTATCTCTCTAATCATACTATTTTAGAATTATTATTTGGAGTTTGATCTGACAGTAGTGGAAATTTTTATTTTATGGAAAGATACTCTCAATAAATATTTTTTTACTGTATTTTTAAATTTAAATTAAATGTTACATTCCTTTACAGGTCTATGGGGCAGGTAACACAATGATAATGACGGTTTTGACTGATGATGATGATAATGGTGATGATGACAGTAATGATAAATGTCTAAAATTATGAAATGTACCTAGAATCCCAGTGCTGTGGAGGTGGAGATAGAAGGATACCCAGGACTTCCTGGCTACCTATTCTAGCCAACTCAGTAGTTTCTAAATTCATTGGAAGACCCTCCAAAAAATCAAGTGTAGAGCAACTGAGGAAATGTCAAATTCTGACTTACACACACACACACACACACACACACACACACGCACGCACGCACCATACACACTTGCAAAATTTGAATTCCTAAATACCACCACCTCAAAGTCCTTTACCAGCCCAACATAAGTACGAAATTCTCCAATTGCACCCTTACTGGTGTTCATTATGATATGAATATAACACATTTATGAAGATGCATATAGGAAAATCATTCTGGCTTCCACATTTTGGTCTCTTCCTCTAATGACTCTAATGATTCAGTTATGGCTGCTATAGAAATGCTCTGGATATATAACTTGCTCAGGTCAAACTTTTAGCATATGAAGAATCTGTGATTCATATGCACAAAGAAACCAAAACTGCATCTTAAATAGTGTTCTGAATATTGACAGGATGAAGCAGTCTAAATGCCTATATAGAAAATGAACATTTCTTTCTGTAATATCAGGTCTGCTCATGGAGATATCTTTTACAACTTCATGGCAAGGCATATTAAAAGATTTAAATTCATTAACATGCAAATGCACAGTAAAATATGAAATAATTTATATATATAAATACAAGTCTTTATTTTATAGCCATGCCAGTGTAAAATAACTAAAGTATAGTCAATGAAAAAGTAAAATAAAATATAATCTCATATAATTCATCCTAAAAGTAAGATATAGTCATCATTCAATATAAGATCCTGCTGTGTTCTTTGGAAAATGTCCTTACAGTTAGAGTTAATATAAGGGACCGTTTGTCCCATCACATATATTTAAAATAATTTTATTTTTAAAATTACAGGCAAATATATGTAAAAACAATTAGTTACAAATGTTTTTAGAAACATCTCAGAGATAAATATACAAATTTTAATCGTGATTATCTTAGAAGTGTTTCTTGGAAGTGGTAAAGTTTCTCTCTGTTGAATTTTCATCAAGCATGAATTATTTCTGGTTTAATATGAAAATATATCTAATAGTGTTGGATATGAAAATATGGTCACACAATTAATGATATAGAAGCATTAAGGTAAGCTGTCAGAAAGGCATAAATTTCAGTGGTAACATACAAAGCATTATTTCCTAGGGCAGGTGTAGGACAGGTTGATTGGGGGCTCCATGGTACTCTCCTATAGAGAGCTGAGATCCATCATGAGGAACATCACTGGAAACCAGGAGAGGGAAATGAGGAAGAGAGTAAAAACAATCTTGTCGGACTTGATGGGTTCTATTTCACTACACAGAGAAATCACACAGTGAATCAAATATATTTTTGAGTAGAGCCCAAGTATACCTCACAGCTAATTTTCTGTGAATGTTGGGAGAGACTTTTTGTTCTAGGCTTGTTCCTCAACAATATTTATGCTTTTCATAAAAATAAAATTTTCATATTTTGACCACTGAGAAAAATGTGGACAACTGATGTTCTTTCCTTCTTCCAGTCTACAAGAAAGTGTTAATGTCTTCTATGCCAGGATATAGAAATGCATCCATGAAAATGACATAGTTCCTGCCCTCATGGTAATTTTATTGTTTAGAAGAAATAGAAGAAATCAAACTTCAAGGTAATGACACTTGGTTTTACTCTATTTGGAAAAGTATTGGCATCCTTTAAAAACAAACATATATATATATATATATCCCACCTCCAATAAATTAAAAGCACAGAACAGTTAAAGGTGGATCATTTGCTATGAAGAATCAGCACCACTCAATAGAGTGGTGAAGTTAGAAGACTGTGCAGCATTCACATGACAGAAGTGTCCACAATAGCAACACAAGAAGCCTGGTCTGGTCAGCACCAACGCTTCCTGCTCACTCTGGCTCTTTCTCTCTCTATGTATACATATACATATATACATATATATATATATATATATATATATATATATATATATATATATATATATATATATATCCATACATATATATATATATATAATGTTTATCTACACATATATGTGTGCATGCATGTATGTATGTATACACATGTATAAAGTGTCCATTTTATTACTGACCTAACCATGCCTGTTGTTCTTTGCATAAGACCTGCACAATTCTAGGCCCATCAACATGGCATCATGGATGATGGATGAGGTTAAAAAAAAGACTTCAAAATAGAAGAGGGACTGTTTAGACATAAGAAGGAGTTTAGGGCTGGAGAGATGGCTTAGCTGTTAAGGCATTTGCCTGCAAAGCCAAAGGATCCTGATTGGATTCTCCAGGACCCACCTAAGCCACATGCACTAGGGGGCGCACGCATCTGAAGTTCGTTTGCAGTTACTAGTGGCCCTGGCATGCCCATTCTCACTCTCCCTCTCTCCCTTTCGCTCTCTGTCTCTAATAAATAAATAAAAATAATTACGTTTTTTTAAAAAGGAGTTTCATATAAGAAGGATAGGGGAGTTTAAAGTCCTCCCAGCTATGTAATATGTTTCAGACTAGCCTATGTGACATGAGACCCTTTCTGTAAAGAACAAAACCAATCAAAAGGAGGATATCTAAAGTTTTCAAATAAAAATTATTGTACTGGAGAAATGGCTTAGCGGTTAAGGCGTTTGCCTACAAAACCAAAGATTTGATTCCCCAGGTTTGATTCCCCAGGACCACTTTAGACAGATGCACAAGGGGGCACACTTACTGCTGGAGACCCTGGCGTGCCCATTCCCTTTCTGCCTCTTCCTCTCTCTCTCTCAAATAAATAAATAAAATATCTTTTTAAAAGTATCGAATGTCAAGATATCTATTTATTTCTTCTAAGTAAAATGAAGTTGTAGAGATGAGTCGGCAGGCGAGAGCACTTGCCACACAAACACCAAGGCACAAAAGGACCTGAGGCCGCACAGAATTCAGTTCCCTAGCACTAATGTCAACAAGTGTTAGTGGCCTTGCAAGTCAGTAACCCAGTCCTGTGAGGGTCTGGAGACCAGAGAATCTCTGGAGCTCACTGAACATAAACAGCAATTCTGGGTTGAGAGTGAGAGACTGTCTTAAAGAAACATCTGGATTAATGACAAAGGACTTTCTCTCTGGCTTCCTCACAGGCAGGGGGAGTGTGCATTTGCACAAACATGGCCAAAAACATCACATTACAAAACATGCCAAAATGGTCTAAAAACACTTATACATATACTAAAAAGGTGAAATAAGCTTAATTTTATATTGTATATTTAAAAGAAGGAAATTTAAAGACAAATATACTTTTCCTCTCTGTTAATCACCATTCTTTATGATGTTCCATTTCTATAATGTAAATCATAATTTAATTTTTCTCCAGTGTACCATAGCAACTTTAATTATTTTTAGAACACTTATTTCAACTAAAAGTGATATTATCTAATCCACTTTCTGGAAAATCAGTAAGAAGGCACACCTAGACTTGTCACAATTGCTTTTCTCTTTTCAATTCTTCTTCCTAAATTAACCAAGTTCTTATAAACAGAGCAATGTAGCAAATCTAGAGGCCAAAAATATACTACCTCAAAGTGGAAATTCAATTTCCAAACAATACAGAGTATTATAAATTTTAACTGTGAAATCTCATCATAAGAAAATAAAGAAAAGAATCAGTAAAGAAAAATGAGTATTTGTTTTCTTTGTGATATTATCAAATTGGAGAATAGACTCTGTACAAATATGTCGTATAAAGAGGATAATGGAGATATTTAGAAATCACCACATATCTTCATTCTGGTCAATGGCCTTGACTTTATGGTCTGGGGAACTCCACAGGATAGTAGTATGTCGGACAGATTCGAGGACTGAAAAGGAAAATTAAATGCACTTTCAGTATGTTTTATAATTGTTTCTAATTTCTTATTTCTTTGTTTGGGTTTTCTGCTAGGTTGCTTATGTTTTTGTTCATGTTGGAGAAATAATATAGAATTTTGTATACATAAATTTTTTAAATGTCAAGAATTTTTCTAAAATGTAGAACCACATTTGGGAGGAGATTATCCTCCTTCCCTACTCTGACTTAGTGTCGCTTCTCCAGAGCATCACATCACAAGCTTTCCTTAGTGACAAGAAAGTAATAACTGTCACCATTTACTGTGTACCTTAACAGAAAGCAGTACTTTGCTTAGTTCTCTTCATACATTGCCTCACTTACTGCAAATGAAAACTGAATGAAATGTCATTCCTCCCATAACCACTGTAGGAGGATAATTTGTACTCAGTAAAGTTTATACGCAGTATACAACTTAATATGTTTTAAAATATATATAATTATGGTTATGCATACGTACATAGAGAGAGAGTCACTTGGGAAACATTTAGTATAATGAAGTTAATTACCATGGCCACCATCCCCAAAAATTTTCCCAGTGCTCATTTGTAGTCTATGTCCTCCTCACTACTGACATCTCCATGACATCCACAATCCCAGGCTTATATTGACGTGTTTTCTGTCTCTATAGATTATGATGTACAGGAGCAGGACACCTTGCACACTTCTATTGCAAAGAGAAAAGGGTATACGTATTGGGTGTCTGAAGAAATTTTGACAGTTTCTTAAAAATTTCAACCTATACTTAGCATGTAATCTAACCATTCCACTTATAAATATTTATCCAAGGTAAATGAAAACTTATGACCTCAGGGAGGCTCAGTCACAAACATTCATAATGCCTTTATGTGATAAATGAAAAAAAAAAAAAACTTACATTTCAAAGGGATGCCCCTGAATGCTGAATTTGGACTAGACCCTAAAGTATAAGGAGGGTTAAAAAATGATCATTTAGGAAACTACTGAATTCACACTAACAATGATGTTGCCTGAAATCATGTGTAGCCCATGTGATAGTAAGGTAGAGAGAAATTAACAGATTACAGAATTTTTTTAGATAGATGTTACTGTTTTTTTTTTTTTTTTTTTTTTTTGGTCTATTGGATGAATGTTGTAAGAAAGAGAGGCTTCAAGGGTGTCTTCTATGTTCTAGTTCAGTAACTGGAATAAATTAGCTGCTGTTCGCTAAAATAAGAGCCTTAGGAGGAAGAACATAGAGGAGAGGTAAGTCACGAGTTTATTGTGGATATACTAAGTGTGAGATACCTGCCAAGTGTCTAGAAGGCTATGTAGGTCTGGCGAGATGGCTCCGTGGATAAAGAACAAATCTGTCAAGCCTAAGTACTCAAATGAAATCCTCACAGCCCATGTAAAAAGCCAGAAGCCTTCTATAATCCCAGCACACTGAGAGCAAGCTGGGAGGTAGAGACGGGAGAATTTTCCAGAAGCTCTAGGGGGTGCAGTAAAAGGAACATCATCCATAGAAACCAGCCTCAAATGAGATAGATCTGTGAGGAAAGACTTGAAAGTTGTCCTCTGACCTCCACAGACACACTGACATATGTGTCTTTACTCTCACACAGAAATACACACATGCAGAGAGAGAGAGAATAAATATATGTAATTTTTAGAAAAATATGCTCTGTAAATTCTCAGAGGGATTTTAGTAGTGTCTGAACATGGGAATAAAGTAGAAACAACAAAGATATGGTCAAAACCTTAACTTCTAAGCCTACCAGTGATTAACATGTCCAAGAAGGAAGAACTGGGTATGCCAGTTGAGAAAAAATAACTGGGCAGGAGTAGGAGTCATGAGAGTGCCATATCTAGACAACCACTTTTCAAAAGCAATTAGAAAAGTGAGCAATGCTCTCTCAAGAGATGATGACAGGTTTGCAAGGTGAGAAGATTAAACAAAATATTCAATTTATCAACACCATGAACAGTGGCTTTGGTCATAACAATATTGTTGGAGATGCATGATATACTGATTGGGTCAGGGTAGATTCGCTAGAGAATGCCAAGAGTAATTCAGGCAATACAGGTTAATCTTTGCAAGAGTTTTTCTGTGAAGAAATGAGAAAAGGAGAATTTACAGTTGGAGAAGGATGCTCTAATAAGAGAGGTTTGTTATATTTGTTGTGATTTGTACTTTGCATGTTTTTGGTTTGTTTCTTAGTCAAGATGGAAGTATATATTAATGCATCCGCTGGTCTCTGGTAATATTAAAAATTGATACAGTTTGCTGTATGTATACCTTTAATCTTTTCATTTTGGAATGAGAAAGTCTCAGAAATTTGCAAATATATTAAAGAAGTCATTTATACTGGTCACCAAACACTTGCAAATGTTTGCATCTCATGAGGCCACCCTAAGAAATCAAACTCAGGAAGTTGACATTGGCACCGCAAGTGTGTGTGCCTGCCCTGTGTTTATGTCTCTTAAAATTGTACACAGAGAATGTTTTATGTAAGAGTTGGGCATTATCAAAACCAGGTTCCATCTGATAGGACTCTCACAATAGTGTCAAAACCAGAAATCTGACATAGGTATCGTGTGTATGAATTTCTTCTATGTCAGGTTATGCCTCGTATACAGCATGTAACCATCACCACAATCAAAATATGTAACTATTGCATCACCATAAAGATCCCTTTGAAATCCCAACCAAGTTGAATATGCAAATAGTTTATTCCATCTTATTTCCGATTAAGCACATACCTACCTGGTATGGCTGTATCATAGTTTAATTTTTTAAACTATTGTTAGAATTTCCAGAGATGTGTGTATTTAGGACATAGTTCAATAAAAGAGAAAAATTAGTGATGTGGATGAGCTAAAGAATAGCAAAGTGATGAACTTGAATGACTAGACAAAGATCAAAGGGACGGGTTAGTCTCAAGACCATGGTCATGCAACAAAAATAAAGCTAGTGAAGGCCGAGACAAAAATACAAGCAAATGGGTATGGTGATGAGAGCTCGAGGAAGCTCTTTTCTTGCTGCATGTATGTGCTAAATAAATATGCAAATGAGGTCATCAGGAAGAGTACACTTGGTGGAAAGTTTCTGCAGGTTTGAAGAGAAAAGAAAATGTATTCAACAGCCATAGCCATGTAGGAAGGTGGAGAGTGAAATAAGATGGAATAAGATGGAGAGAGAGCTGTGGGGCATGTTATGCTATAGCACGAACAGCCCACAAAGACAATAGCCACAAATTTAAAGTCAAAGCAATAGGGAAGACTGTGTGTTTTTCTCCAGCCTCATTCAGCTGCAAGAATGCAGGTGCTGGAAAAGGAATAGGAATAGTGATTTTAAATAGGTAGGGAGAAAAAAAAATCAGAAAAATAATGGGAAAATAAACAGTAGATTTGCAAAAATGGTATTTACTTTTGTTTTCAGAAATGTGAGGCAGAGAGTAGATGTTCTGCAAGTAAAGATCACTTAAGGGATGGTGACGGGATGCCTTAAATTATCAACAGATGTGCTGTCCTGTTTATCTTTGCTCTTAACCAAGACCTTGAAAATCTCATTAAAGCGCTACAGATGTAAGCACACTGGTGGTTCTGTTGTCTGTTAAGAGGCTGGCAGTTAGCACTTCAGATTGCCCTCTGCTCAAGAAGGGTTTGAAATATCTTCAGTCAGATTCTTTGGTTCCAACTTCTTTAAACTCTCCAGCTATGTAAGTATCTATGGCTTTGACTTTCTTTTATGAAACCGTCATATCTTACCCGACTCAGCCATTCACAGCCCAGTGCTATTTTTCCATCTGTCAGATCTGAATATTTCATCAGGGAAAAAGAAGTCTGCTTAAGGGCTTCTGGTAGGATTTTCATTTTCCTAACTATTGCGGCTAGGGTATTAAAATAGCACAGAAGGTTTGAATCTTGTCCTAGGCAATGGATTTGATGCAAAATCTCCCAATTGTATTCCTGAACATACTATGCCTCTTGTGGTCAGAGACAAGAAGGCATAAAATAAGTCACTGTGGGGTGGTATGTCTGAGGAGACCAGGCTACCTGTGATTTCACAAAGCAGGCTGCTGTTTTGCTGAATACAAACCAACCAATTCCAGAAGCTTTGGGAAAATTAAAAAGAAAAAATAGTATTGTTCAGATATTTTTCTTTACAGTGTGGGTACAGATCATTTAGTCCAAAGTGATTTCAGTAACTATTATTGAAAAAAAAAGTAGTAACATTCTGTCAGACTTCTGCTTTTCAGCAGATGGGCAACTTATTTGATATCTTTCTAATGCATGTCATCTGATGAAAGTAACTTTCTGGCATTTAGATTCCAGGTAAAGAAGCACCAGACTTTTACAAAATAGAAAATCATATCTATAATCTATTAAACCAGCTTAATATGTTTTAACATAACAAAATATCCAAGTCTTACATCCATTCATGTCTCTCTCTCAGAAGAAAATCAACAAGCATCCACAGCACATACAGGGTCACAGCACTTCATTAACAGGCAAAAGCAACAACAAATATTTTAAATTTCTTTTTCTAGTAGAGGTCAGAGGGATTGACAGAATCAAATCTGTGGGCTTTTCATTAGGGGCCTTCATTGGGCTCTTCCTAATTGCCTTAATTTTCCAAGTTCCTCCAAGTCATTACATAGTTCAAAACACAATTTAAAATGTTCCTCTCCGAGCTCTCAGCATGTTTACTTGCACCTTTAAGCAACAAACACTGCAAATATGACCTTTCATTGACCTGGTTGATGCACTTAAAAAGACTTAAAGCAAAACTGTCTGAGCAAAGCAAGCTCACAGGGCAAGAAGTCCAAGGAAAGATAAGCCGGACACAAAATCTGCCGCAAGCCTTTCATGCGAACATGTTTTGATAAAGAACTCCTCACAAAGGGATTTTCTGTTTTTCTCCATTGACAACACGCAGAGTGTTTGCCCAGGTGCATTGGGAATAAGAGGGACTTGCAAGGTTTGAGGCTGGTCCCTGTAAGGGAAGGGCAAGAATCTTCTCTTCAGAAGCCATATAGAAGCGGATTCTTCAGCCCCAAAGGTGGAGCCCTGGCACCGCCCATGAAAAGAACTGTGAGCGTTCACTCATAGGTAGAACTTAAAAATGTTGATTCATGGAAGGGGGAGAGTAGTAATGTGAGTCCCAGTGAGAACAGAGAGAGTAGGAGGAAGAGAAGTTACCATTTGGAGGAACAACTAAAGCCCAATGGAGTAGTGAAGTCTCAACCACTCACATTAATGTATATTTCAGAATCATAGAAGAGAGGATGTCAAATGTTCTCACAAAGGGTGATGACAAGTGTTTAAGATGACAGATGTGCTAATTATCCTGATAATGTATACTAACCCGCTTTATACGAAAATTTATAAATTATGTGCCAGTTTAAAAGGGAAGTGAATTGTGATGTCTCCCCAGCCTAAGCTAAACCCTCTTCTCTTCTCGTCTCGTCTCGTCTCGTCTTGTCTCTTCTCGGCTCTGCTCTGCTCTGCGTCCCTGTGCAGCAGTTGCCATGAAGCTCTCATATGCCATGCAATCTGTCCATATCACCTTGCCACTCGTGGTACCCAGTGCCTGCATTTACTGTTGGCTTCTCAGCTCCTCCAAACCATAAACCACATAACACTTTCACATAGATCATGCATTTTTTTTGTTTTGTTCTAAAAGTAGATTCCCCCTGCTTGCAACCTTCTCTTTGGGTGTCTTAACATAAATTTCAGACAGACCCTCCCCAAGGCACACTCCCCAAATTCTCCACTGCTCTACATTACCTGCTGGTCTTATCTCACTTAGTCAACATTGAATATTTTCACTTCTGGTTCACAGCATTCAGAAAAAAAGTCTATATTAATATACACCAGTACATCAGTGCCAAATATTGTGCCTGACCCACTATAAATGTTACCATTTATAAAGTAGCAATTAATTTTATGAAGTCTTTTCATCAAGTGCTTGTGACTTTAAAAAAACTACTTCAAGTGGCTTCTCCCATGCCATAGTTATCCCCAACACTGTCTCGTGATATTGAAATGCCCTTGGTTGTTTAATTATAAACATAGGAATTGAAAAAATATCAAATTATAGTTATAGAGAAGACAACTGGATACATGGTTTTGAAATGATGTTAAATATTTAAAGCATAATTTAAAGCATAATTGAGGGCTAACAGGCCAAATGAAAAAGGATGACAAGCAAGTGGGAATGGGCAGAGGCAGCTCTTTATGCAAACATGGTTCTCTTCAGATTGACTAACATCTATGCAAATGTGAAATACAAGATCAAAACCATTCTACAAAGAAGGGAAAATACTGATGACAATAAATAAATGCCAACCCTGTTTGAATTCTATAACTAAAATGCTGGCATGAAGATTAATGATTACAAATTAAACCAGACTTAAGTCTAAATCCACAGTTTATTATTGGCTAATTTTCACTCATTTTCTCTCAGACATATAAATATAGGAATATCTTCTATCATCACTGGTGTGCAAACCAAAGTAAGTATTGAAACCAATAAACACTATCTAATGCATAGCAAGGGTACATTGATAGCTCAAATTTTATCATGGTGGTTATTGTCAATGTTACTATTGTCATTAACTTGAGATTTCACTGTAAGACCAGAAATCTGACAAGTTACTAAACTATTGTAGCTGAATTTTTGTTTTGTTTTGTTTTTGTTTTTCAAGGTAGGGTGTCACTCTAGCCCAGGCTGACCTGGAATTCACTCTGTAATCTCAGGCTGGCCTCGAACTCATGGCGATCCTCCTACCTCTGCCTCCCGAGTGCTGGGATTAAAGGTGTGCATCACCACACCTGGCTGAAACTCTTGTACCTGAATTTTTTCCATAATTTTATTTGTGAGAGAGCAAGATGGGGGGGAATTACCACACCAGGGCCTCCAGCCACTACAATTGAACTCCAGATGGTGTGCCAGTTGTGTGTATGTGCAACCTTGCATGCTTGCAACACCTTCTGTGTCTGCCTTACATGGCATTTGGAGAGCTTACATGGGTCCTTGGACTTTTCAGGCAAGCACCTTAACCACTAAGCAATCTCTACAGCCCTTGTAGCTGAAATGTCAAATTCTAGATCCTGTATGAGGGAAAGATATAAGTCAAGAACCCTTAGGGATGGAGTGATGGCTCAGCAGTTAAGGCCCTTGCTTGGAAAGACCTCCCATGCTCCTGGAATGGCAGAAATAACATTGTGATAATGGCAACCTTACCAAAAGCAATATACAGATTTAATGCAATACAAATAAAAATCCCAACGTTTTGCTTCACTGAGATAGAAAAAATGATCTTAAAATTTATATGGAATGGCAGAAAGCCTCAGATATCCAAGCATATCCTCAGCAAAAGAAACAGCTCTGGAGGCATCACCATACCTGATCTAAAGCTATACTACAAAGCCATAGTAATAAAATCAACATGGTACTGATAAAAATAGGAATATAGACCAATGGAACAGAATCAAGGACCCAACCTTGGGTCAAGTAACTACAGCTACTTGATATTTGACAAAGGCCCTAACAAAGTAGAGTGGAAAAAAGACAACATCTTCAACAAATGGTGCTGGACAAACTGGATAACCATATTCAGGAAAATGAAACTCGATACACACATCTCATCGTGCACAAAAATCAAATCCAAATGGATCAAAGACCTCAATATAAGTCTGTATACTCTGCTACTACTAGAAGAAGAAATAGGAGGAACTTTCCATGATATAGGAGTGGTAAAAGACTTCCTGAATTTTGTGGATTTATAAGGATGTAATCATCAAAACCATATTAAAATGCCACATTCTATGATGTTATTTTAAATATACACTAAATATGTAACGTACGTGTAAAGTTCCAGTTGTAGTGTATGCTGCCTAACAAGTCACTCCCTCGGAGATATCATTTGCTATCTAATAGTCAGTTTTAGGAATTCTTTACACTTATACCCAGAATAAAGTACTGAATCACATCTTGTTTAGTGCACCTTCAGATCTGACTGTGCTGGCGATATAACTAAATCAGTATATGTGTGGCAGGAACAAATTTGCAGTTACCTCTACAGAGATTTTCAGAATCACCTATGTGGTGAATGGAAACATTAATCTGTAAGCCGAACTACTGGTTAGGTGTTAATTGGTGTTCAGACAACATATACTGAAGAGTATTCCATGACAAAGTTTAAAATAATAATTTCTCTAAAATAACCAGGTCCTGTGTCTTGTGATTAGCTACAGAATAATGTTAATGATTGAAACTATCATTTGAACTATTTTCCCTGCATTAAAAACAAGCATAGATCATGCCAAAAATTTAGAACTTTGCTATCAAGCCTTAAGAATTCATAATAAAACTATAAATAACAGTTTTATTAACAGAAAGACACTACAGGCATGCAAGTTATTGATGCCTAAAGAGCTTTTTAAATAGATGGATTAAAGCCAATGCTAACATATACTGTGAATTGATTTTTATGCACTGCGAGAGGCAGGAATCAATTTTCAGTATTCTACATGTGCATATCCAATCATTTTTCCCAGAAACACTTACTAAAAAGAAGCATCTTTCTCCAGTATACATTTTGGTATCATTGGCAAACATTAGGTGGCCATATCTCTGTGGATTTAATTCTGAATCCTTCATTCTATCCCATTGGTCTGTGTTTGTTTTTGTGCCACTGCCCTGCTGCCTTTGTTACTGTGGCGGTGCCGTATAATGTGAGGTTGAATATTACGACACTTTCAATTGTACATCTTTTAAATTTTATCCAAGACTGCATTGGATATTTGGAATTTTTGTGCTTTTCAGCAAAATAGACCAAACTCTGAAAGACAAGTCCAGATAAGTATCACATAATTTCTCTTATATGTGGAATCTTAGGACTGGAGAGGTGGCTTAGTGGTTAAGATGCTTGCCTGAGAAGCCCTAAGAACTGAGGTTCTATTCCCCAGTACCAACATAGCCAGATGCACAAAGTGGCACATGGTTCTGGAGTTCGGTTGCAGTGGCTGGAGACCCTGGTAACCAGATTCTCTCTCTCTCTCTCTCTCTCTCCCCATCTCTGCCTCACTGTCTCATAAAAATAAATAAATAAATAAATAAATAAATAAATAAATAAATAAAATGAAAGTAGAAGGGGTGCTATTATAGAATAGAAGGGGGCAAATAAAGATGTTTGTGGGTAACATGGGATCACATACAAAATGTCAGTATGAAATTTATAATTCTGTACAATTCATATATACTAATAAAAAGTAAAAGGCAAGAATTCTAAGACTTAGAATTTTAACATTTTAAATGGATTATATTCTACCTCAAACACATTTCTTTCAAAAACAATTACGTTTAAAAAAAGTAAAGGCATCACTGGTTTCTCCTTTTAGAACTCACCAAAACTATAATTAAACAAATGAACAAACAAAAAACCTCATTGCTATAGCATCAAGTATTGATAATTTCCACTCCTATTGATTTGGACATTTAAAAATGTTAGGCTTAGAGTTATGGTCACAGTCAACACACACACACATTTATATAATTTTTAATCTGTTATTTTCATTTTTATTTACTTATTAGAGACAGAAGACAGAGAGAGAGAAGAGAGAGAGAGAGGGCACAGGAGGACTCTAGCCATTGCAAACGAACTCCAGATGGATGTGCCACCATGTACATCTTACGTGGGACCTGGAGAATTGAACCTGGGTCCCTAGGCTCCATAGGCATTTTAATTGCTAAGCCATCAGTCAAGCCCCCATAGGTTTTGATTAATCTTCATTTCTGTTGCCATCAACCTAGAGCTGGTTGTCAGGCTAACAGTGAGAGCAGTGTTCATGACATCACTTCCTCTGCTATTACTCCTGGGCCCTAGCAGATGTGGTAGAGGTGGAAAGTCTCATTCTGGGGGTCAGCTATCTTCTTTTCTTGTCATGGGTCTAGGCTCTCCTCCTGAAGAGAAATAAATTATTTCATGATAGTCATTAACTGTCTGATATTAAATTTTTACTTCACTATACATCCCAAAAGGAGAAATGCAACTACTTTTACTGCTCATTTTGAATGTAAATAAGAAGTAAAAGATCAATTCACTTCTGAACATTAATTTTCATTCCAAGTGATGGAAAAAGAAAAGTTAACTATATTAATTTTCCAAACTTCCCCCAGGCCTTGAGCTAAAGAGATGGCTCAGCCATAAAGAGCACTTTCTGTACAAGCATGGGTGTCAAAGGACTAACTGATGGAGCTTGGTCACCAGGACCCACAGAAACACAGAGGTGTGGCCACACATATCTGTAACCTCAGCCCATAGGAGAGCAGGGACCAAAGAAATACCAAGGCTGTGGGGAAAAAAAAAAAAAAAAAAAAAAAACAGCAAGTTCTGCTCTCAGTAAGAGACTCCAGCTCAAATAAGAATGGACTTTGGAAAAGTGAAGGACAAGACAACTGACCTTCCCTCTGGCCACCACAGGCAAGCACACATGAGCATATTCACATACATGGATACACAACACACACACACACACACACACACACACACATACACACACACAAGATAAAAAGGGAAACTCCCTTCCTATAGGAAACTAGATATATGACACAATATTCTTTGTTTCTATTGTTGCTAAGTACAGTGTTAAATTTGTTATAAAATATGTGGGTGATAAAACTTACTGTATAGGAAGACACTGAAATAAGATATTTTATTCCAGCTTTCTGCAGAGGGAGGGAGAGAGGGAGAAAAGAACAGTTTGGAAAGGGAGGGAAAGATGAAAAGAGAAGAATTTCCTTACTTTTCACTCATTTAAGAAAGTATCTCAAAGATTATCTCACAAATAACTTGTAAAATTATATTCTACCTAGGATATTGTTAAAAATATAATATGTGGGCTTCAGAGATGCCTTAGCAGTTATGGCACTTTCCTGCAAAATCTAAGGACACAGGTTCAATTCCCCAGGGCCCACATAAGCCAAATGCACAGGGTTGTATATACACCTGGAGTTCCTTTGCAGTGTCTAGAGGTCCTGGTGTGCCCATTCTCATTCTCTCTCTCTCTTTCTTCTCTCTCTCTCTCTCTTCTCTCTCTGCCCCTCTCTCTCTCAAATAAATAAATAAAATATTTTATAAGTATAATATGCACATAAATATTTCCATCTTTGACTCTTCAATTATATTTTCTTAAACTTTCCTGATTAATTTTATTTGTATATTAGACTGAGCTATTTCTCATTTCTTCTTAGAATTAGAGAGCCAGTAGATTGAAATAAAACAAAAAAATTCAATACACACTATTTTGGTGTATATAAATATAATTTATGCAAAGTTGATATCAAGTTGAAAAAGAAATATTAGATATAAAGATATAAAATCTATAAGCATAGATTAAAAATAGTATTTTGGGCTGGAGAGATGGCTTAGGGGTTAAGGCGCCTGCCTCCTAAGCCTAAGAACACTGGTTCCAATCTCCAGCGGTTCCAATCTCCAGGTCCCACGTTTAGCCAGATGCAGTGACACAAGGGCACAATGCTGCACATGACCACAAGGGGGTGCACACATCTGGATTTCGTTTGCAGCAGCTGAGACACTGCTGGCGTGCTCATCTCTGTCTTCTCTCTCTCTCTCTCTCTCTCTCTCTCTCTCTGTCTCTCTCTCCAAAAAGAAAAGAAAAGAAAAAAAAGAGAAGAGAAGAGAAAAGAAAAGAAAAGAAAAGAAATATTATTCTTAAATATTTTTGACTTCATTCTGCAAAAATGTATACTCAAAATATAATTTGGAAATATTTGATTGTAATGCTCCAAATATCAGCTCTAATCCCTGTAATGTCTTGTTTCAACCTTTGAAGGATACTATGATAATGTAAACTCTCAGTAGTCAAGTTTGTGTTTGTATATGACTATTTTCCATTACAAGTTATAAGTTAATTCCTATGCAATTTAGTGTATAAATAAAAAATTGATAACATGACATAAATGGTATTTGTGAAGTAAATAATGTAAATGTATAAACACAATAGGAGCTGACAAAGCTATCAAAAATCATCTCAAATAGGAGGCACAATTTGTTTATTACATTTTTCATGTTTACGCTTGTTAACAAAAAAGGAAGAAACCATGATAGCATTTAGATCTATTACAGGAGAGTGACAGGAAACAAAAACCACCAACTCAACAGCTGCCTCTTGCTTCGACTTATATGTCAAGTGAGTGAGAAGAATGGTGGTTCCCACAACCTGATTCTCAACTCCATAACCTAAATTCATTCTGTTATGTTAAGAGTCCATAACTGGCACAACATACATCACAAATCAGCTCGATTGTTCACATAGTTAAATTAAATGTATTAGATAATCAGCTGCCTCTTCTGCTAACCAAATAATTTATGTGCTTACCCAACATTCATTTAATCCACAAAAATTAATTTTTATGCAATTTGACTACTACTAAGGAATATAAGAAACTATAAATGAAATATTTTTTCTTCATAAGTATGAAAAACAATAGACCATGATTCTGAAACTACATCTACAGCTCATGCCAAGGTGTCAGTCTAAACCCCAACAAGATCAATGAATGTTATTTCCTTCTGTGGAGTATAAAGGAGAAAGATCATGTCAGAGTTCCCTTTGCTATGGCAAAAAAAAAAAAAAAAAAAAAAAAAAAAAACCTCATCCTGCAATCTCTTAATAAGTATTAGTAGAATGGCCATAACTGTGAGAAATAAAATTGAATTCAGCAGTTCCAATGGAATTTAAAAATTTTCCCTCGTAATATCAGTAACAAAATTTGACCTTCACAACTTAATTAAATTTTACAGCTTTCTTTGTCATGGGTTAATTGTTTTTGTCAGTTTTATTTGTTTATTTTTGGAAAACAAACTTTACATTTCTCCAAGTAGCAAAAGTGGCTAACTGCTTCTCACCATCTTGTAAGCGTTCACTCTTTCATGCATCCAACAAAGACAGAAAGCAGCATGTGTGCATCCCACAGTGCTCCATGGGTTTTCATTACTCAGGAGCAAGGACTTATAAATATAGCTTGAAATTAAATATATGCTATTGCTTTCTGAATATTCTGTTGACTCACTTAGATGAAAACTGTGATCTTTTACTTGCTGTGCTTGTGAAACTTCTATGAATTAAATTTGTACTGCTGTGATATAGTCAGTATCCCTTCATTTGCCTACAAGTAACACAAATGTCTTTCCTTCTTGAATGTAAACACTTTCTATTGTTTATTTCATTTGACAACTAAGTCACTTAACCCTACCAAGTATACCTTTCAATCTACCATATATAGTTTACTAAGTAACTTTGTGAAGAAATGTTATTTACAATGTACAAATCTCTGAAGTAAAATGTTTCATTATCACATGGCTAATAGGAATCCTGGGAGGAATTACAGATCCATTTTAATTTCTTTCCAGAGGTTATACTGAGGACCAAAAGTAAATCTTGAAGTCAGAAAAAGGCCTTTGATGCTAAAAGTCTTTAAAATCCAGAGACAGCCATGTCCCCATAATTAGCAGGCAAGTCACTAATGTTCTCCATCATCACTGTAGATAAAAAATCATGTAGAATACCAGTGGGCAAAAGATCATTGTCTGCCAAGTAGAAGTTGCTCAATTATCTGCTTACCTCATCACCCCTGTATCCAGTGCCCACATTAAGTCCACAGAAAGGATGATGGACGCCTTAATGATCATGATCATACAAGGAGAGCAATGTAATCATAAAGTCAGCATTTTTCATCTTCTAAACCATATGCTTATCTTCACAGAGTAGGATTTTTAGATTAGTAGCATTTTTTAATGTGGTGTATATCATTAGGAGATAAGACGACTACCAGCTGTATGAAGGAAATAGGAGTGTGACTAAAGAATCCAGTGGAAGGAAGTGAATAAGACAGATTGTTGATAGGACAGGAAATCAAGTCTAACTCTGATTTCTTATCCCAGCTCCTATTTTCCTTACGAATTCTGGTGACTTTTAAGGAAAATGTTAATATCTTTGTTCGCATCTCTATAAAGTGTTATAACAAGGAACATTGTACTTACATGAAAATTAATTCTTGAAATGTACTGTACAACCCTTGGTGCTTAAAGCATTTTATACATTAGTCCATATCATAATGTGATCAGCTATACTATAAAATGTGATAAAATGCCAGTTCTCTGATATTGTGGAACAAAGCTTATCAAGCTACATCCAAGACTAAGTACAAAAATCTAGTATAGGGCTGGAGAGATGGCTTAGTGGTTAAACACTTGCCTGTGAAGCCTAAGGACCCCGGTTCAAGGCTCTATTCTCCAGGACCCATGTAAGCCAGATGCACAAAGGGGCACATGCATCTGGAGTTCATTTGCAGTGGCTGGAGGCCCTGGCGTGCCCCCTCTCTCTCTCTCTACCTGACTATTTCTGTATCTCTCTCTCTCTCTCAAATAAATAAATAAAATATTTTTTAAAAAATCTAGTATAGTCACACACAGCAGAAGCACTGAAGTTGTACAGATTGTTTTTTGCAATAAGTAAAAGCATATCTTGATTAGATTTAGGTAACATGATATAAATTTCTATTAAAATCCTATAACTGAGAGTCTCAAGACGGAGTCATTCTGCTTCTAAGAGTTGCTCTGGTTACCTGGGAAAGTGAGGATGAACTATGTTGTAAAAAGTCATGTTGTCAAGATTTCTTACCCAGGGTAGCTAGACCACAGTACTAGCCTGGGCTGTGTGGGGACAGGGAGTTGCTGCCAGTCAGGCAACGGGATCCAGATTGGGGCCAGAGTTGGTTACTTAATGATGCAGGATTTTTAAAAACTATTTCACGGGCCAGGTGTGGTGGCACATGCCTTAAATCCCAGCCCTTGGGAAGCAGAGGTAAGAGGATTTTGTGAGTTTGAGGCCACCCTGAGATTAAAGAGTGAATTCCAGGTCAGCCTAGGCTACAACAAAACCCTACCTCAAAAAAAAAAAAAAAAAAAAAAAAAAGTTCTTCCCACCTATTCATACAGCATCCCAAACTCAGTGATACATTGCCTCCTCAATTTTCAGTCCTCAGACCACTAATTACAACGAGCAGAAACAAAGGAGATGAAACAAGCTCTTTTCCATTGAGGACATTTCTTGTGAACTGTACATAACTTCTACAATTATAAGTAATGGGCCAAAACTCAGCCATAGATACAAGGCAAGGTGGGAAGTACAATCTCTATTCAATGTAATGCACGCATACAAAAATTCAGGGATAAGCCGTGAGTGGTGGCACACGCCTTTAATCCCAGCACTCTGGAGGCAGAGGTAGGAGGATCGCTGAGAGTTCGAAGCCACCCTGAGACTACATAGTGAATTCCAGGTCACCCTGGACTAGAGTGAGGACCCTACCTCAAAAAAACCAAAAATAAATAAATAAATAAAAAATAAATAAATAAATAAATAATTCAAGGATATATAGTGATATAAAACAAATCATGTCTGCCACAATACTACTCAAGAGGTGTTACTTTTGTAAACAAGCTCATCCACACCAATAATTATAATACTCATATTCAGAATGTGGTCATAATGCATGATCTGTTTAAAAGTGCCAGTCACATATGGAAAGCAACTTGGCTTCAAGTCTCACGTAGCCCTAAGGTAGTATTTGTTCATGAGGAGTCCATGAATAGAAGTCTTCACATGGAGTTTTGCATTCATAAAGAAAGAACGCTCCGGGAAAGAGTCAGCACACTCCAGTAATGCTTTATATTTGCCAGGACCTCAACAGTGGGACCACAAGAAGCTCAAGCTCCCACTAGCAGCCTGATGGTGAAGCAGACCTCAAGGACTTGTTCCCAGCCTGGTTTTAAACATTCTGTCTACCTCAGAAAACAAGACTGACTCAAATGACCAGATTTATAGCAGATTAATTTATCCATTTTGCCACCTGTCACTCTTCAGAAAATATTGTTTCTTTCTCAAGCAGAGGGCTTTGGTTTTTTTTGTTGTTTGTTTTGTTTTGTTTTGTTTTGTTTTTGGTGGCGGCGGGGGGGTGGTGGTTGTTGGGTTCTTTTTGTTTGTTTGTTTTGATTTGTTTTGTTTTCCAAGGTAGGGTCTCACTCTAGCTCAGGCTGACCTTGAATTCACTATGTAGTCTCAGGGTGGCCTCGAACTCACAACGATCCTCCTACCTCTGCCTCCCAAGTGCACTGGGCTCTGTTTTTGTTTTGTATTTTTTAACTAATTCAAGGGGATCTGAAGCTATTCATCAGTGATTGCCAGCTGGAATTAATGTTTGACAAGAAGTAACTGAAACCAATCTTGTCAGATCACTCTGATCCTATTCAAAGCCACGCATATGAAATACTCAGGAGGGATTCCTGTATTTCACTCACATGCCTACACTTACACCACATGTGCATTCTTCAGAAGTCTCTAATAAAACCAGCTTCGTGTTAGCAGTAATACAACCTTTGTAAAGATGGATTGGCTTTTATTATTGGGTGAGGTCCCAGGCAGACTAAAGACTGATATCTATAATCAAGGAGACTCCCACTCCTACTGATGAACAAAGCAGAAAGCAGCTATAAGTACAACACAGAAAGCCACTGTGTGCAGCAAGAAGCTTTGAATTCTTTTTATGCAAACATGGAGGAAAAGTTGGATCATTTGCCTTCAAAGAATCTACCTCAAAACACTGAAGCACCTCAGTTGATCCAAGGGAAGACGATTGCTGACAATTGGCAAAAGAGACACAATGAACCAGTTGTCAGACGTGCCTACTGAATGCCAATTTGTAAAATAAAACCCTTTGAAAAAGTGAAGGATGTTTTAAAAGAAGCTGCTGATTCTAAATGAATAACTTCACTGTGCTGTGTTTTCTTCTCTTGTATAGATCATCATTACTATTTTTGCTCTCTATTTTCAGCAGAAATTGGAGTTAACCTTTTGTTCCATCTGTAGCCCGCCTTCTGAAGCGGCACCACCTCCTTTTCATTATTCCTTTCAAAAGCACTGAAATTTGCAAAATGTGCCATTTCCCTCCCTCACTCTGTGGAGGAGTAGCAGAGCTGGCTTTTCAAGCATGAAAATTCCTAATAATAAAAGGAACTTGAGGACAAAAAATAAGTATGTGATGCACAAATCCAGAACAGGTGTGATTATAGAGGAAACAAAAACCCCTCACCATAAACCCTATTCTCCAAGAGTGTTTCAAAGGACCTGAAACTCATCACTGGCACTTGCTGAAGACCTTAAGCCTCAAGTAAAATCTAAAAATGTTCTCATGAACTTGTTATTCACCAAACCAATACTAATCACCAATATTTCCTCTCATTGTACTTTATCAGATTTTTTTTCCTAACACCACTGACCTCTTGATTGCTTAGAATTGCTATTAAGGAAAAGCTCAGGTTCCAAACTTTTTTTTTTTTTTTCTATATGAAGGCTCCCATTGAGATAAAAAGAATATCCAAGTCTCTGTATGACTGTCAAGAGTGTACGTTTAGAAGGTGACATAATCTTGCATTTAAGTAAGTAGACAAGACTTTACTCTGAACACACTAGTGCCTTAAAATACATTTCTTGTTTGTAATACTATTTTCATATGCTTAAATGTAACTGCCTGAATAGTTATATGTGTTATAGAATATGTGTTTGTTCCTCTCAGAAAATGTACAAAGAAAATGAATATGCATGATCCGTCCATAATATGAGAATAATATGAGAAGGATAAGATATAATTGATTAGCTGTGGCAGGCTGGGCAATGTCACAGACAGAGGTCTCAATCAGGAGCTGGTGTGAGGAAGCATGTGGTCAGTGAGCATTGACAGGTGATCTGGTTGTACTGCAAAGAGGCCCTGGCATGCCTATTCTCTCTCCCTTTCCCTCTTTCTCTGTCTCTCTCTCACACATAAATAAATAAAATATTAAAATAAATTTTTCAAAACATTAAATAAAAGAACAATAAGGAACCAAACCATTCACCAAGAATTGTGCCTCATCAACTCATCTATGATGGGAATGTTTCTACAGACATGGAGAATAATAAGATAGTATAGATTAGTATTACAGAGGAAGAGTTAAGAGAAGGAGGAGCCTATAAGTCGTGTGAATTGACTGATAGCTATGAAAACTAAAGCCAACTATGTCCTAGAACTAGCAACAACCATAGCATGATTAACTCCTAGGACACTTTGTCCAGGAAACTGTTGACTTTAATGAGATGCTGTGCATCTTAGACAGCATCATGGACTGGGTGGTTTGAATATCAAGTATTTAAGTCCCACAGTTCCAGAAGCTAGGGAAAGCCCAATAGAAAGCAGCAGCAGAGCTTGTGTTTGATATGGCCCACTTTTCCTGGTTCACAGTGTCTTGTCTTCTCCTGTCCTCTCAAGGCAGAGAAAGAGGAAACAAGCTCTCTAGGTCTCTTCTTATGAGAGTGCTAATGCCATCATGAAAGACTCACCCTTGAGATATACTCACCTCTCAAAGGCTCCTTGTAAATACCATCACAGTAAGGATTCTGATTTCAATGCATCCATTTGAGAAGCAACATCAGCATTAACCTATAGCTATGAGCCGCAGAACACTGATAAATGCAACATGTACAAATATGTTAACATTAATATGCCCTAATTTTTCATCTAAAAGAAATCTGCTCAATGGCCTCATGACGGATGATGCCACCATTAAGCCATGGAAGTAAGTGTTAGGAGTCTTGAACAGTAGTATCATTTCTGCTGTAAAATCTGTATGACTCCTAGCATATCATCCTATGATGCAACTTTTTATGCTGAAAAATATTTTTAAATCCCTTTAATATCTTTTATTATTAAAAAAATTTCCAAATTAAAAACAAGGCACCATAATATTTCTGTATGATGACAAGGTTCTCCCAGTTATTTAAGGACATTCACCTTGTTATCTTTCTCTGTAGAGGCAAATGGATATAGGCTGTATAGTTAATCAAGTTTTATTACTTTTTTCCAAATGAGCCATCCCCTCAATATGCTCCAACAGCATTGTGAAAACATATACTGAGATTTAAGTGATATATTAACATTAAAATGTGAAAGCATGTTCCTAAGCAGCAATGCATTACAAAAACATTTTGCTTTGAGCTATCTTTGATGAACACAACTTAATAACTACTGGTGAGTCAGCAAAATGACCTACAGTGACACATCTTCCTGTTTGATAAGAGATGGTGATAATGTTAAGTTACTTTTACTTATTCTGAAGATTAAAGCCATATGTCCTGCAACACTTCTCTCATGATGGGCAACTAGAGTGAGCATCCACTTTAGCAGGGACTTCAGGAGAAAACAGAGTGTATTTCTTTGACCTCGGAGTTCCAGACTGTCCTACATTTACTCTCCAGAATGCTTGCTTATTTCCCTTTCATCATCGAAGGATAGCCCACTGGAGGAGGAGGATAAAGATCATTGAAAATTATAATCAACTCGCTCTCAATGCAACTGGGCAGAAAAAAGAAATAAACTAATACTTGGCTCTAAGATATTCTGATTTAAAACTATCACCAGCTGGTGAGAAAATATTGCATTAATCAGGCAGTAAACTTTTTTCTACCAATTACCTAAAACGTTACTACTTTTTCTCCAGAGAATGGGCTGTTTCCATTGTGTGAGTTTTAATTTTGGGTGTTAACTTGACTAAATTAATGAATACCTGGAGAACTTCTTTTGGAGTATACCTGTAAGAAAGTTTGCATGTGAGCCGGAGTGAACTTACTAGAGAAGACCACCCTTAATTGTGGCTAATTTCCTAGGAACAGAGAGAGAACAACAACAAAAAAAAAAAAAAAGGAGTAAAGAAAAAGAAAAAAAAAAAAAAAAAACAGTCTCTCTTACTCTCTCTCCGTCATTCTCTCTCATCTGAGACATAATCAAAGCTTTTCATATGTTGGACTGTCTAAAGTTTCCATGCCTGGTCTACTCTAAGCCATGCTACCATCATCCCAGATTCTCTTGCTTTCAGACAGTCTGTCATGAGAATACTTAGCCTTTGAAATTACAAAAGCCAATTCCCATAATAAATCCTTTTATCTATTTATCATCTATTATCCATCCATTTCTGCATCTATATGTATCTATCTGTTCATCTTATCTTCCTATCCTGCAGTCTTTGTCTTTCCAGAGAACTCTGATTAATATATAAATAAAAATTTGTGGGTATAGCTTAAAATAAGTTAAACACTAAGCTGAAAATCAAGTGCAACTTTGTTTGGATTAAAGGAATGCAAATGTCCATCATGTTTATTTAGTCTGCAAACATTACATGAATGTATAAAAATTTATTTGAAAAATGTCCTGGGTAAATCTAAAACTTTTTCAATTAATCACTGCAAATTTCACTATTTCCCTAAGGCATTTTAAACTCCAATAAACATATTGAAAGCACAGGAAAGAAAATGGTGTCATCTGAATATGTGGGCCAGAATTTGTTGGGTTGGTAATGCAGAACACAGAACTGGTCTTTTAGATAGAGCAAAAAGTAGACGAAAGAGTAAGCAGAAAAGAATGTTGAAAAATAAACTGTGATTGTCAGGAACATCTGACAAATGAACTAAAAGCATTACACCACTGGAAACTCCAGTGTTGGTTGTACTTATTGGAAGGTTAAGGATTATATTATTGTAGCAATATTTAAAAAGTTTTATTAAATCTGTCCTTTGGAGAACAGAAAGAGAAGTAAGTGGCCAGGAACTGTGAAATCTTTAGCATGTTTTATGCTTAATTATTATTCAAAAGAAGACAGATGTTAATACGTCGAAAACTAATTTATCTATTTTAAACTGGCAGAGCATTTTAAAATTTCTTGCCTGATGCAGTTACAAACTTATTTCAGTTAACAAAAGTGAGCTATTTGTTTCATAGAATTTGTTTTTAAAAAAAAAAAAAAGAAAGAAAAGAAAACTACAAGAAGCTTCCCAAAATCTATAGAACTCTAGAGAACCAGGCTTAGAGTGTAAAATGCAAAAATACAAGACATATCTATCGGTGTATTATTGCCAAGATACCTGTACAAGAGCCAAATTCCTACAGGGCATCACCTCTCTCTATGCAGATGAGCCTCACCGAGTATATTATTGGCCACCTCCTCAGGTCCAAGTTTCTCTGTGGCACTCATTAAAACATTGAGGTCCTTGGTCAAAATATTTAGTTGATCAAGCTTATTTCACATTTCTGAGTACAAGAAAGTAATCATGTGGTTTATCTGAATCTGCTTGCTACAATGAATTATCAAAAGTTTAGTGGTTTATCATAACAGAAATATACTTTCTATATTTCTGGAGAGCAGACATCCAAACCTGAGATTTTGACATTGTGGTACTCCATCCAGAAGCCCTAAGGGACGTTGTGCTTCTTGTTTCTCCTAGCTCCTGGTGGTTGCCAACATGCCTTGACTTGAAACAGCATCACTCCCATCTTTTTGGTGCCTCTCATTCTCTGTGCATTCTCTAAAAGCTCATAGCACATAGGATCCATTAAAATAAGCATAAACAATCTCATACCAAGGTCCTTAATTACATCTAAAAGGACACTTTCTAAACAAGTTAACATATACAGTTTTATGATATTAGGACTGATATCTTTAGGAGAGTTTGTACATTGTACCATAGTCACGTGTCAGGAAGAGAAAGCACTGAGCCTTCTGTTTCTTCAGAGGAAGTTACATAACACTCAATTCAAGATGGCTCATGAATAACAAGCTGGAGAGCTGGATGATACATGGTCCTCAGAAAGCCAAATGTTCCTTTACAAAAAAAATTATTTTTTATTTACTTTCAAGAAGAGTTGTGGGGAGAGAGAATCGAGACCTCTTGCCACTGTAAAAGAACTCTAAATGCATGGGCCACTTTGTGAATCTGGCTTTACATGGCTACTGGGGAATGAAATCCATGCCATCAGGCTTTGCAAGCAACATCCTTTAACCACTGAACCATCTCTCCAGACCTCAGTTAGCTTTTGAAAAAGTATTTAGTGTAACTTTTTAGAATACATTTAGAACAAAATCCCAAGTGTCATAAATGTGTATAATTAAAATTGTTGCTTATTCAAGATCACTCCTTACCTAGGAGTGTAGCGTAGATTTAACCTTCTTATTATGTCTCTTTTTCCTTAATTTAATCAAATATTTTTCATGTTGTCTGACCATACACTTTTATTTGGTCTGTAAAGATCACATTATATGAAATCTTAATGTCCAGAAATACTCTTAGTTCAGTTTCATAAAGAATTGACCCAGTGAGGACTAAACACAAATATGGATTTACCCCAAATAATGTGTCTACATACAAGTCTCTTGAATCCTATAAGATGAAAAAAAGATCAGTTGAAATTATCCGCTTTTAAGACAATGAGAGGGCAAATAATACTTTATAGTTAGTGTACTGGTGACATTTTTATTTATGTTCTTGGAGAATATTGTTTAAAGGATTTTAATCCACCATACAAGAAATGCCATGGTTATAGGCAAAATAAGAAAATCATAGAATTACTGAAGAAAATTACCCTAGTGGTCATCTGATCTAATCAGGCACTCAGTGTGAAAGTCCATTTTTCAGAATTGATCACTAGATCTTGTCTATGTTCTTTGAACTTCTCTAAGTAAAAGGGATTATATTATTATATTATATCCCAAGGAAACCTTCCTTTTTATAAATATGCAAAAAATAAGTATTAGTGGTTAATATAACTTTTTCCTGATAGAGTTCTTTTTTCTTTATTAAGTAGAAACTTGTATGGTCACATCATATGTTTGTACCATCATTTCCTTCCTCCCTGCCCACATTCCACTGAGGGCCCTCCTCAGTTGGATTGCTGGTATACCAACCCCTGCCCCCAGGGCTGTGGGTTTTGAGATGTGAGCTCATCAGTCAGTCGTTGTAAGGGGAGGGGACAGTACCTCTGGACATTCCCTTCAACTCTGTGGATCTTAAAATCTTTCTGTCCCCTCTTCTGCAAAAGTCACTGAGCCATGGTGGGTGTGTTTTAAGTCTACATTAGTGCTGTGTTCTCAGCAGGACCTGGATTTCTGCTTTGGTGCCTTTTAAGTATCCTCTCTGTTTATTTCCATGTCACTAGCACTGGCTGACTAGCTCACTATTGAAGCAACACTCTTAGCTCATCTCACCAATACTGTGTGGTTTCACCTGGGCCCTAGCTGATGTGCAAGGAAGTGGTTTATCTCTTTGGTTCTCAATGACTTCTGCAAAAGAAAAACATATTCTCCAATAGAGACTGTAATCAGCATAGGTTCAATGGGATCAGCATTATTAATTAAGAGGTACTCTGATGGAGGTAGCCTCTCTTTTGGCTAAAGAAAGACTAGTGGAAGCTTCTTGTTGGTGCCCATGATTTTGGTCTCCATAGGATTCTAACTTGGTTCTCAGTCCTTACTGAGGGTTCCTTTCCACTGAGCAGACCTCTTAGCCAATCAGAAAGCCATTGGATACCCAACAAGGCAGGGTGCCGCTACTGCACAGGTAGGCGCATCTGGTTGTTTTTGTATAGCAGTATCCCCTGTTAGCACACAAAGTTGCAGGCCATTTTCCCCCAGCTGCCAGCACTATATGGTTAGAACATTTGGGAACTGGCTTCATTCGAGATTACATCCAGATCTCTCCATGTTCTGTGTCAGCAGCATGTAGTGTCTTCAGCAATAGGGTCTTACCTTTTACCTAAGGCAGGTAATCAAGTGATTTGACAGCCCTTCTAGTGCTGGAAAGCACTATATGAGCTACTGAGGGAAAGTGACCCACAATGATGTGAGCAACCAGGGGTCTAAATCAGATGCAGCCAGCCTGACAAGAGGTACTAGGGGTCCAGAAAGTCCTTGAACCCGAAGCACTAGGTTCATTTCTAAAATTAATCAAAGAATTCAATAAAAAGACTGAGAAGGATAATCATTAAATTACTATATTTTTTAAGGGAAGTACAGAACCTAAGAAAGGTACCCCCGTGACTAGATCCCCTGTGGAGGGCCTGGAAACCCATGGAAAGAAAAAAGAGAAAAGAAAACTGAAGGAGTTCCTGTCATGTGCGGAGCAGGTAGGCTAAAGAACCCATGTGGAGAGTAAGAGCTCGGGAGCCCTCCCCTTGGCTCAAGTTCCAGCTCAGGCCCAGTTGAGGAAAAACCTCACCCACATCTGGAAGTTCCCAAATGGGCAGAGAACCTTCCCTCCCCTCATAAAGGTATTTATAACCTTATAGTGGTGGGCTGTCTTCTAGCTCAAGTGAACCAGGGAGACATCTGGTTGGTTAGGGGTAGGGTGTCCTGTCTCAGGAAGAGGCTAGCCCTGACACCACATTCTGGTGGCTGAACTTGACCAACCATAATGTTTCCTATGAAAGACCTCCCTGACAGGAGGCGTCCTGGTTGTTTGTGGAATAACAGGGAGCTAAGCAAAAGATAAGAATTCAGATCATCTTTGATTACTAGCAAGTGTAGACTTTCCTGTCTTTTTTTATTTTTACTTCAAGGGGCCAGTCACCCTGACTGTACTTCCGCTCACAATGGTGGTACACAGCCATGGTAGATAACCAGTGGCTTTCTGATTAGCTAAGAGGTCTGCTCAGTGAAAGGAACCCATATCTGGAACTGGGAACCAGTCCAAAATCCTGAGTACACAAAGATTATGCTCTCCAATGTCAAGCTCCCACTAGTCTTTGGCTAAAAGAGGAGCTATATGCTATATCCATCAAAGTTTCCCTAAATTAATAACTCTTATCCAATTTAACCTATGCTGACTTCACTCTTTATTAGAGAATCTATTTTTCTTTTTCAGAAGGTAGTGAGACTTAAGGAGATAAACTGCCCCTTGCATCTCAGTCAAGACCCAGGCAAAACCACAGAGGAAGAGGGGAGTTGAGCAAGAGTGCTGCTTCCATGTTGAATCTGACAATCAGCACCAAGGTGAAGGAGACAGAGGCTGAGGATACTCAACACATACCAAAGCAGAAATCAAGATGCTCCTGAGAGGTCATCACTTGAGTAAACTTACAAGTCACCCACCAAGGCTCAGAGAATTTTGCAGAAGAGGGGGCAGAAAGATTTTAAGAGCCACAGGGTGGGAAGTCATGCCTAAAGGCATTGCCTTCCCCCCCCAATAACTGACTGCTGATCCCACAATACATAAGCCACAACTCCATGGGGAATACCAAGAACTCCACTGAGGAGGGCCACCTGTGGAATGGGGCCATGGAGGAGGGAGAAAAATGAAAGAAATTCCACGTGCTCACCTGCACACAGTTTCTGTTGTTAAAAGCTCCTGATCCACCACCAGGCTTTTCTAAGTGGCTTTTAAACACCTGTTGACAGAATAATAATAATATTAATATTAATAATGATAATAATAATATCCAGGCTGGAAAGATGTTTAAATAGTTAATTGTGCTTCCCGCACCAATTATGAGGGCCTGAGGTGGCCAAAGTTTGCCATATTTCAAACCTCCAGAACACATGTAAACAGCTGGGCATGGACATGCATGCTTGTAATCCTAGATCTAAATTGCTCCCAAATGTACATGTATACAAAGCTTGTTTCTCAGTGCAAAACATCCAGTGGGTGAACACTTGAGAAGTGACTGGATCATAAGGACTCTGATTTCATCACTGGATTTGAGCCCATAAAATATATGTCTTATCTCTCATCTCTCTCCTCTCCCCTCTGACCTCATATCTTTACTATTCATTATCCTCCTTCTCCTTACACTTTTCTTCATTCCTTATCTTCCTACCTCTCCCCCTTTTCTCTCTTCTCCTCTCCTCTTCTCAGCCGCCATGAGTTGAGCAACATTACTCTGCTATATACTCCTTTCTGTGATTTCTCCCCACAAACTAGCAATGAAGCCAAGTTGCTATTAGCTGAAACCTTTGAAACCATGAGCCAAAATAATTCTTCCAGGACTGGAAAGATGGCTTAGTGGCTAAGGCACTTGCCTGCAAAGTACAAGGACTTACATACCTAGATTCAACTCCCTAGAACTCACATAAGCCAAATGCACATGGTGGCACATGCATTTGGAGTTTGTTTGCAGTGACTAGAGGCCCTAGTGTACCCATTATCTGCCCCCCCTAATAAATAAACATATAACTAATTTTTAAAAATATAATAACAAAATGTAATAATAATGTTTCCTCTTTAAGGTTCTTTATTCTCATTTATTTTGATAGAAAGATGGATAGATAGAAAATGGATATTAAGAGTAGAATACTCCTATGCCTATTCCTTTCCATGTGGCTCTGAAGGCTTTGAAATTGATCTGTGGCAAGAATTTAGAAATTTTTGGAGAAGCCAGCATGAAATAGCTTAGAAAGCTCTCAAAATATGTAACATGGGTCTCAGGCACTTCATCCCAGGATGGCTCTGGAAGGTGCCTGACACATTTGTAGAGGTCAAAATCATATTGCCAATTGATTAGACATCCTGTAAGTAGAGACTAATGATTGATGCTGATAGAAGATCAGAAGTAGGGATGGTAGGGATGTCGATGGTAAAAATTGTGTTTAGTAGGTTTCAGATGAAATGGAGACTCTAAGGAACTCATGTTCCATTTTGGCAAAGACCATGTGTACATTTTGTCCAGGAACAGAAACTTTGGGTAGGACTGCATTTAAAGGAGATAAACTGGATATGATGGATGATATCAAGGCAGTATAACATTCAAGCAGATATTTCCTGCAAGACACAGAGTGAAAACTGTAGCTAAAGTATTTTTTAAAAGATTGATCCTAAAGCCAGGTGTGGTGGTGCATACCTTTAATCCCAGCACTTGGGAGGCAGAGGTAGGAGGATTTTTGTGAGTTCAAGGCCACCCTGAGACTACATAGTGAATTCCAGGTCAGCCTGAACTAGAGTAAGACCCTACCTTGAAAAAAAAAAAAAAAAAAAAAAAAGAGTAAATAAAATTAAAGGTTTATCCTATAGATTTAACAGAATCGCAATTAAAATTCTACCAGTGTATTTTAGTAAAAATTAAGAAACTAATTCTCCAATAAATAGGAAGTTTCAAAGAGCTTAGAATATCCAAGGTGATAGTATAAGTGCAAACTAAGTTTAGAAATTAACATTAGTCTTCAAAGCTTATGAGTAAATCTATAGTAATATATATAGCATGCTATTGACACAAAGAAAGACAAGTGTTTCTATGAAACTGAATAGATGCTCCAGAAATAGGCAGGCACACATATGGACAACTTGATGTTCAAAAGTTACAAAAGAAATTGAATGGAGAAAATACATTTTTAACAACAGTATGGAGCAATTTCAAATCCAAATACAATATCATCAATGCACTCTAAACTAAATCTATATGAATTAACTCAAAAAAGATCACAGATCCACAAAAAAAAAAAAAAAAAAAAAAAAAAACTTAAAACTAAGAAATTTGGATCAGTGTTTATGATAGAATACCACAGTTCTGGTTACCTGGGGCTTGTGGTTAAGAATAGACAAGGAACATTAAGGAAAGCACAAGAAATCTTTGGAGGTAATGAATGTGCTTATCATCTTGAATATAGTGATGATCTCATGGGCTTATACATATGTAAAACCTTATTCTGTACAGTTTGCATGGTTTATTGCTTATAAATTCTACTTTACTGAGTGTTGGAAAGTTGGAATAGTAGACATTATGTCATACAAGGTCAAAGAGGTAAAGCAGAAAAATAGATCTGTCAGAAACAATGCTGTAGCTAGGGGAAGCAAACAGACAAATTTAAACTGACTTTAAGAAGGAAAATCAATTGGCTTATAATTATAAAAGCAAGACAGAGAAACATTTTACAATAGGAAAAAAGAAAATCAACCAAAGTTAATTTGGCAATAAGAAGCACAGAGTTAAAAAAAAAAAAAAAGGATAATGGCAGGGATGAAAGACGATGAATTTTTCATTGTGTTCAGTGGGGACACACCTGAATGCCTCAAGTCTCAGTGGTTATTTTCATACTGCATTCAATAAAAGTGCATTCTGATGAGAAGTAATAATATGATATAAATTAGAAAAGCAAAGCAATGGAAATGAAAATGATAAACATAGTTGAGTGTGCATATATTCATTTATTGAATATCTAAAATGTGCCAGAAACCAATAACAATAATAATAAGTGAGACATTAATTCTTGTCAATGTTTTCTATCATTTGAGATTTTCTATTTTATACTTGATCACATTCTAGAGCTAGTCTCCTAAATCATAAAGAGAAAGGGCTAAAATTCTAACAACTCCAAATATATTTCTAAATGATGTTAATAAGCCAGGTGTAGTGGCAAATGACTTTAATAACAGCACTGAGGTAGGAGAAGCTTCAGATAAGCCTTCGGTACAGTGAGACCCTGCCTCAAATAAATTAATTAATTAATTAATTAATCAATAAACTGATAAGTGAAAAAGTTAATGTACCCTGAAAAGTTAGATAAACTTTCTGTACATTTTCTAATTGTTATGGGTTAGAGCCATGAATAATAAAAGAATTCAATGAGTCAGAATTGAATAGAAAATGAGACAAGTTTCCTGAATACAGTGCAGGGAAGCAGGAAGAACACTAACAGGAGAATTGTCTGGTGGTTCTTATGTTGGCACTGAACTTTTTTCATTTTTCTTTTTCCACCAAGCAAATGAGAGCAATTTTGATTGGCCAGTTTGATTCTGTCTAACAGCTATGACATATCAGGCTATGGGCAATGGTGATAGGTCATGCTGAGTCATAGCATTCCAATGTGGACCTCGGATTTGTTTTTTTCCCAAGCTTTCCAACCACAGAACTTTAATCTCTTGCAGTATATGCTGGGTGATGGGGTGAAGTCCTGAGTGTTCCTTAGGCAGAACAGATCATGAGATGCCCGTAATTACTGTTGCTAGTCTCTGATTCTTTTTTACTCTGAACTATCCCTGATTGATTTACAGAAACACAGCATTCTTCCTCTAGACTGATGCCTTCTTAGGTAACTATTAGTAAATTAAGACTATTTTGAAGGTCTATGAACTTCACCTTGTGCTTATTTATTCATGAGAGCTGCATTTTAAGGTTATAACTTCAGGAGGACCCAGAAAAGGACTCGCATGGAATGGAGAAGGAATATTTGTCTGTAGCCTTGACAAAGATCAGAGCTTGAAAGCAAAAGTCAAAATAGAGGAATACTGTGAGCCAACCCTTGACAAATTCTGTCTTTATTTTGATGTTACAAAAAGGAAGTTTTTGAAAATTCATTATCCTTGTTCCAGTGAACGGGACTGTCTTGGCACTCAGGATATTGGAATTTAGCACAACAGAATATATAGGAACGATAGCTTCACCAATGGCTTTAAGGTAATGTACAAAAATGGCACTTGGAAGTGTCATAAGAGTGTTGTCTGACAACGTGAGCATGTTGACAGGGGAATTACTGTGAGACAATAAATTAATGTCACAAACATGACTGGCAGGTTGTAGTCTTCTCTGTACTTCAAGTTTGAGGGAATATTGGAGGTGTCTAGGAAAGAGATTTTTTTTTTATTAAAAAAAATTCAAACTTGTAGACAGTGAGCATCCAGTGGGAGAGGTTTTCTAGACCTCCAGGACAAAACTTTGGGCAATAGTTGTGAGTGTAGGGTCACATTGCCAATAGAAGTTTTGAGACCATAGGTTTTTTTTTTTTTTTTTTTTTTTTTTTTTTTTTGGTAGGGAGACATAGAGAGAGACAGACAGAGAGGGAGAGGGAGACAGATAGAGAATGGGCGCGTCAGCAGTCTCTCAGCTGCTGTGAACAAAATCCAGATGCGTGCGCCCCCTTGTGGTCAATTGTGGTATTGCACCCTTGCATCGCTTTACATCTGGCTAAACGTGGGACCTGGAGATTGGAACCGGGTTCTTAGGTTTAGCAGGCAGGCGCCTTAACCGCTAAGCCATCTCTCCAGCCCAAGACCATAATTTTGACAGTAATGTTAGAGCTGAATTTTGACAAGGTACTTCTCCACAGGAGTAGGTAGGACATCTAGATAATAACCCTGGGAGTGAAAGTAAAAGGGTGTTTCTGCTAAGGAACAAACAAGTGTGAGTGGGAAGAGGATTTGCTGGGTTCATCTATAAGTCCCAGTGGAGAGGATCAGTGACTGAAAGTTGAGTCCAGGGTAGAAAATTTAAGACAGAGTAAGTGGCTCCTCTATAAACTAAAGAATCAATTCTAGTTATTACTTGGATAAGTCAAGACTCTTTCACAGAGATGGGAAATAAAGGAGCTTGCAAAGTCCCTCTGCCCCATGAGCTGCTTCTAATCAATAAACAGAGTCAGAGTAACTGTCCATGTTCTGGGTCTTCACATCCCTAGGAAATTTGGAGAAGAGGCAATCCCTCTTCCCTTCAGTTTAGAGTGGGCATGGACTAGGTAGAGAGACGCAGATTTTGATAGTTTCAGCTAAGGGTCCTGGTCAGCAGCAGTTGTAACAGTGTGATGAGAGTTTCCACAAGGCAAGGGAGGAGGTCTAAACTGACTTAGGGTTTATAATTCAAGGTGGGACAGTAAAGAAATTGTCAATAAATTTTAGACTGTGGCTACATTATATGAAAGCTATCTTCTTTGGGTTTTGGTTCCCTCCTTGATTGCGAGAGGAGCTTTGATTAGTCATTATTTGACTGTGGGTTGGGATTACGTTTATAGAGTGTCACCTCTGGAATACAAACTTGTGCTTCATTTTGATTGGCCACATTCAGACATCTGATTTCCCCATTGCTTGTTCCTACCTTCCCCCACACTAATGAATTTTGATCAGTTTATAAGCAAAATAATACAATTTTTTTTATTCCCTTGCTCTTATACAATGTGCATGAGGTGCTAATCATTGATAAGTATAGACAACTCTAACTGTACAAAATATTACAATTATAGTGAGGTTTTCAAGAAACTCTAAAATCATTGACATTATTTTCATACAAAGTTGCTACAAAATTACATATTTTTATAAATTCTTTCCATCATTTACAATCAAGATACAAAAATAAATTTATATTCTAACAAATATATGCAGAGAAAGAAGATAAATCCCTATCTCTTACCACACAAAAATCAACTCAAAATAGGCAAATGTTTAAATGTCAGGCCATTACAAGAAAGAATATATGGAGGAAAGGGTATTTATATAAGCAAAGATTCCAGAAATACAGGAAACAAAAGGAAAATCATGATGACCAATGGGATTATATCAAACTACATATTTATGTATAGCAAAAGAAATAATCAAAAGAGTAAAGAGTTGGGTAGAGAACCTGATGTAATAGTTGAAAACTATATGAAACTGACTTAAACTCAATATCAGTATGATAACAATGCTCTAATTTAAAAATGGACAATTGAGCTAAATACAAATTCCTCACAAGAAGATATATAAATATAAATCAAAACACTTTGAGATATTATCTCAACCTATTGAAATTTTAGCTCATTAAAATATTAGCAGTCAAGATGGCATCCACCTAACCATGTCTAAACTCACGGGAAAGGAAAAGCAACACCTTTAGGGTTCATTGGTGGTTTTAGGGGTTTTCAGATTCTAGTAGACTTCCAGTGGGAGGGTGCAGAGGAGCAAAATAGGGAATCTGCTGATGCCCATGCTCTGGGGTAGCCAACCAGTCCCCCAATCCCCTCAAACAGCCGTCCCAGCCACAGATTCCTTCAGCACTAACTGCAGGTTAAGTGGACCCAGAGGGGGCCAGCATTCCCCCCTCCCTAGTCTTTCCCACTACCATGAAGCTCCACTCATGAATGCCATCCCACTCACTGCCACCCCCTTCACGCCCTTCCATGTGCAGATCCAGGCCAGCTGGCTAACTTAACCCCCTCCTAGGCTGTCCCACCACTGGGGAGCTTCATGCACAAATGACATCCCACTTGCACACCCCCCATATGTGGACCCAGGCCAGCAGGCTAGCATTCTCCCCACCCTAGGCTTTCCCTTCACCATGGAGCTTCATGGCAATCCTACTCACTGCCACCCCCTCCCCCACCCCTCATGCATGGACCCAGACCACCAGGCTAGCATTCCCCTGCCCTACCTAGGCTGTCCCACCACAGGGAACCTCCACGCACTACCACCTGCCCACCTGCCTCCCTGCCTGGAAACTGAACAACACACTTTTAAACAATTAATGGGTAGTAGATGAAATAAAAATGAAGTTGCAAAATTCTAGAAATGAATGACAATGAGAACACAATGTACCAAAACTTATGGGAAACAATGAAGGTAGTCCTCAGGAGAAAATTCATAGCACTAAATGCCTTCATAATAAATACAGAGAGATCCCAAATCAGTAACCTAACCATCCATTTAAAGGCACTGGGAAAATAAGAAGAATCCAACCCAAAAAGCTCCAGATGGAAAGAACTAATTAAGATTAAAGCAGAAATTAATGAATTGGAAACTAAGAAAATAAGAAAATTGATGAAACAAAGAGCTGGTCCTTTGAAAAAATAAACAAGATTGATAAACCCCTGGCCAATTTGATCAACTGACAAAAAGAGATGCTTCAAATTAACAAAATTAGAAATGAAAAAGGAGAGATCACAATAGACATAAGTGAAATTGGGAGAATCATCAGGACTTATTTCAAAAACCTCTACTCCACAAAACTGGATAATATGGAGGAAATGCATGAATTCCTGAACACATACCACCTACCAACACTAAACTCAGAGCAGATGAATCTCCTAAATAAACCTATCACATGAATTGAGGTAGAAAAGTGAATCAAAAACCTCCCTAAAAAGAAGAGTCCAGGACCAGATGTCTTCTCAGCAGTATTCTATCAAACCTTCATGGAAGAACTGAAACCAATTTTTCTCAAACTATGCCACACAATTGGAGAACAGGGAGAGCTCCCCAACTCCTTTTGTGAAGCTAGAATTATCGTAATACCAAAACCAGGCAAAGACGCCACAAGAAAAGAAAACTATAGGCCTACTTCCCTGATGAACTTAGATTCAAAGATCCTGAACACAATCCTTGCAAACTGAGTTCAACAGCACATCAAAAGCATTATCCACCTTGATCAAGTTGGCTTCATCTCAGGAACTCAGGGGTGGTTCAACATATGGAAATCTGTCAATGCAATACACCACATAAATAAGCTTAAAAACAAAAACCACATAATCATTTTGATAAATGCAGAAAAGGCCTTTGACAAAATACAACATCACTTCATGATCAAAACATTGGAGTGAATAAGCATGGATGGTTTATATCTCACCATAATAAAGGCTATATATAAAGCTCCTAAAGCCCAAATAATACTTAATGAGGAGAGACTGAAGGAATTCCCATTAAGATCAGGAACAAGATAGGGGTGTCCACTCTCATCTCTGCTCTTCAACATAGTACTGGAAGTGCTAGCTCAAGTAATAAGCTAGAAGAAAGAAAAAGGGCTACAAATTGGAAAGGAAGAAGTTAAGTTAGCCCTATTTACAGATGACATGATTCTATACATCAGTGACCCAAGAACCTCCATCTCAAAACTCTTAAAGGTGATTAACTACTTCATCAAAGTAGCAGGATACAAAATCAATGCACAAAAATCAGTAGCCTTTCTATATGCAAAAGACAAAGATACAGAGAAAGAAATAAACAACATGTCCCATTTTCAATAGAAACAGCAAAAAAATAAAATACCTTGGAATGACATTAACCAAGGATGTGAAAGAGTTATACAATGAAAACATAAAAATACTCAAGAAAGAAATGGAGGAGGACTTGAGAAAATGGAAATACCTCCCATGCTCCTGGATAGGCAGAATTAACATTGTGATAATGACAATCTTACCAAGAGCAATATACAGATTTAATGTAATTCTAATAAAAACTCCAACATTTTTCTTCACAAAAATAGAAAAGTGATCTCAAAATTCATATGGAATGGCAGAAGGCCTCAGATATCCAAACATATCCTTAGCAAAAGAAATACCTCTGGAGGAATCACCATACCTGATCTAAAGCTATATTACACCATAGAAATAAAAAAAAAAAAAAAAAACATGGTACTGGCATAAGAAAACAGTACACTGACAGAAATCTGTCTTCTTTTGGGAAATCTTGTAGGTCTGTCTGATCAACAGCTCATTGTGTAGCAGCATTTCCATTCTTATATTGAGGTCTTTGAGCCATCTGGACTTGATTTTTGTGCATGGCGAGATGTGTGGATCAGGTTTCATTTTCCTGCATATGGTTATCCAGTTTGTCCAGCACTATTGTTGAAGAGGCTGTCTTTTTTCCAGTCTACATTGTTATGGCCTTTGTCAATTATCAGGTAGTTGTAGTTACTTGACCCAAAGTCTGGGTCCTCAATTCTGTTCCATTGGTGTATAATCCTGTTTACATGTTTTCAAAATAAAATGTGAAGGGTATTCTTTCTAAGATCTTACACAAATATTACACCATGGAGATAAACTCCCAACTCCATGAAAAACAAACTGTTATATATTATTGGTGGAAATTAAATTAGTACAGACTTATGGAAATCAGTACAGAGGTTCCTAAAATAAAGAACAAAAAGAATTATGACATAGTTAAGCAATTCCACAACTGAGTACATACCTCAACACAAACAGAATTAGTATGTAGAAGATCCATTTATACCTGCCACAAAATTGAATAAATTAATTTTGTTATTTAGTTTATTGCCACAAAATTCAGGGTTCCAAATGAAAGTAGATGTCCATTGACAAATGAATAGATTTTTTTGATGTATGTTTTTCCCACATAGAACATTACCCATCCATAAAAATATGAAATTATAATCCCACTTTTAATTCTGTCACTTAATTGCTAATATATCGGAGACCCATTCAGAACATTGTTGTCTGTAACTATGCCTTAAATTGTTCCCTGTGTGATCCGCCATTTTTTTCAAACAGCAAAATTTGTTGGCCTACTATTGAGAAGCATGTGAACTATACTCAGTAAAAATTAATAATAAGTAATCTCCTCATAAAGGAATGGTCAAAAGGCATTGCAAAAAAAATAGACGAAGGAAATAATGTTAGATGACTGTAATAGCTATATTTTTATAATCTCCCTTTATTGCCTTTTATGAATGTATTGCTAAGAATCCATTGATGTCCTTTGAACTTATAATATTTCCCCAATACCTAAGTAGAACTTTATAGCCATGATTATAATTTTTTCTACACTTTCTATTGACAATTTCATGTATATACAAAATATATTTTGATCATTCTCCTCTGATCCTTCTGTCTTTTCTTTGCTCATATTCCTTCCACTGAATCCTTCATCCCTCCAGCCATCCCTCTACTAATTTTTTACTGATTATGAATTTTATTGTATGAATCTATCAGGTGTTGGTAATAATCCCATTGAGTTATACTCTTACAACCCTCTCTCCCACCGCCAGTCCACTGAGGGCCTTTTTCAGTGGAGATATTCCTACTCACTGTGGGGTCATGAATGCCTCTGTTATAAAGAATGACCTTTCATGTAACTCCAAGGCACCTACAGGGACACGGGGGAAGAAAAAACGAATCACTTTCCCATTGTTCAGTAATGGAAAGCAATCCTTAACCTTTTTTTTGGCACATTGCTCTCCTGCACACACTTCCCATATGGAAAGCAAGTCTGCATGTGTCTAGAGCTGCCTCACCATTGCAGAAGCTCCCTGTTACACAGTGTAAAGGCACTCTCTATCACAGTTAGATCCATTCTCACTCAGCTAAGTGAAGCTCTTAAACATTCTGAGCTCATGGCTTTTTCTGTATTTTGCCTGCTTTGACACCAAGACAGCATCTTTTAGTCCATTTACAGTGAAAGGCGTGTGTCTGGCTACACTGTCTCGTCTCATACAACCTCTCCACTACTTTTCTGTCTTCTTCCATAACTTGGCTTTTCAGGTCATTAATTTCTCAGAAAACATTTTTTCACTCCCTTTCTCACATAATGAAAGGAGCTACTTGCTTTCAAATGAAGCAGAATCATTTTAGAGCAAGAAAATGGCTTTTCCATGCACTATCAGCACAGGTCCCTTGCTTAAGGAAAAGATAATTTTAAGTATTCATTTTCAACCTGTATAATAGATTTGAAAGAAACTTCTTTCTCTCCATTATATAGTATTGGCAATCTGCTATTTTTCTTACATATGTTCACAATTCAGGATAGAAGAATTACTAAAGCACAACATGACCTCGTTTCTTATGATAACCGTAGGGCAGGGCACATGAGAAGTATGTGGATATTAATCACAGGGCAAAGGTTGCCTTCCATAAGACAAGGGTAGAAAATTTTGTAATGTTAGTAAAACAGAAATTGAAACATCACAAAGATTTCTCTCCTTGAATGTAGCTTGTGGAAACTCAAGACTTTATAATTTTGTCTTCTAGACATTTTACAAAGAGAGAATTAGCTTTCTATGGATTATGCCATTATAAAGGTATTTCACTACCAGTCTGTCTATATGTAAAATGCTTTTACCATGCAATGTTCTTTCTATCTCCCAATGTCCCTGGTCTTTTGCAGCACATACAATTCTTTCTTTTAATGCCTTTAATCCCAGCACTTGGGAGTCAGAGGTAGGAGGATCACTGGGAGCTGGAGGCTACCCTGAGACTACATAGTGAATTCCAGGTCAGCCCTGGCTTGAATGAGACCTTACCTTGAAAAACCAAAACAAAACAAAAATAAAGAAAAACCAAAAAAGAAAGAAAGAAAAAGAAATACAGAGTAAGGGGAGCTACACACAGTGACTTGTCTGAATGACACAAATACCATAACATGGTGACAAAATTAGACTCTAAGTTTACTACAATTTCAATTTATCAACAAATTACTTACTAATTTCCCCCAAATAATTCCCTCAGCAAATAAATATTATTCATATTATATATTAGGAATTATGCTGAAAGTAAGCAGAAACAATACATTTAGAGACAATACTCAGAGGGAAACACAGAAAGATGTTCTTAACTCTTATTTCTTAACTCTTATTACTGAAGGATATTAGTAAGGACTTCAAAGATAAAATGACATCTTACACAGGATAGAAGTGCATTAGTTTTGTACCCAGTGGATTATATTCTAATATTCTGATGGTTCAGGAGGAATGATGTTTAAGGGCATAAAAAAGAATAACAAGAAATTGTTTATCCACATGATTAGGATCCAGGAAGCATGTGAAATAGAGATGTGATTAGAGATGCGCTGAAGACAGAAAAGAACAGAGAAGAAACAGAGATGGTGATGAAATAGTGGCAGAAGTATTTTAAAAAGTATTTTAAGGGCTGGAGAGATGGCTTAGCGGTTAAGGCGCCTGCCTCCTAAGCCTAAGAATGCTGGTTCCAGTCTCCAGTGGTTCCAATCTCCAGGTCCCATGTTTAGCCAGATGCAAAGTGACGCAAGGGCACAATGCCGCACTTGGCCACAAGGGGGCACACATCTGGATTTCGTTCACAGCAGCTGAGACTGCTGGAGCGCCCATCTCTGTCTCATTCTCCCTCTCTGTCTATCTCTCTCTGTCTCTCTCCAAAAAATAAATAAAATAATAATTAAAATTTTTTAAAGTATTTTAAAAGTAGGATGTACATTATAATTGGGAATATATATAATGTATATACATCTTTTCCATTCCTTTCATCTATTGGTGAGCTCTATGTTCCCTCTGCATGAATCTACATAGACTTCATGACCATGTGATCAATAAAAGGCATTCTAATTGAAGTTCTTTCCAGGAATCATCCCTAAAGACTTTCACTTTGGGTCTTTACTTACTCCTAGAACATCCACAATGATGTGATAAAACTCAAACAACTATCTGGAAAGAACCCAATTCCTTCTGCTTCCAGCCTAGGTTGAGCTCACAGCCAACAGCTAATCTAAAGATGCCAACCATCAAAAACAGCCACTGCAGGGCTGGAGATATGGCTTAGCAGTTAAGGCGCCTGCCTCCTAAGCCCAAGAATGCTGGTTCCAATCTCCAGCGGTTCCAATCTCCAGGTCCCATGTTTAGCCAGATGCAAAGTGACGCAAGGGCGCAATGCCACACTTGACCACAAAGGGACACACTCATCTGGATTTCATTCGCAGCAGCTGAGAGGCTGCTGGCACGCCCATCTCTATCTGTCTTCCTCTCTCTTTCTACCCTGGGGCCAGCAACAGACCCTGCAAATATCAGAGATGTATCATCTCCTTATAGGCATGAATTGTTATGGATTCAATGTATAATTAGATGATTATTCATATTTTAAGCCACAGGTGTGGGGTAGTTTGAATGCAGCCATAGATGATTGGAATGTGGGGTTTCATGATTAAAATAAGAAACACCACATAATGATTGGGCAGACATGAGGTCACTTCATTTGATTAGACAGACTTGGGACAGGAAATGATTAAATGTACTACTAAATCATAAAACAAACATAGTTTTTAGCCTTGATGATAAAGCATGATTTTTAACATCACATACATATATATATATATATATAATTTATTTTCAGGCAAAGAGATACAGAGACAGAGAGTATGGGTGTGCCAAGGCCTACAACCATTGCAAATGAACTCCAGATGCATGCACCACTCTGTACATCTGGTTTGCATAGGTACTGAAGAATTGTCAAGGTCATTAGACTTGGCAGGCAAGTGTTTTAACTGCTGAGCCATCTCTCCAGCCCTGAAGCATAATTTTTTAAAAAAAAATTTATTTATTTGAGAGGGATACAGAGAGAGAAAGAGAATGGATGTGCCAGGGCCTCTAAATGCTGTAAAAAGACTCTAGACGCATGTGCCACCTTGTGCATCTGGCTTACATGGAACCTGGGGAATCGAGCCTAGGACCTTTGGTTTTGCAGGTAAATACCTTAACTGCTAAGCCATCTCTCCAGCCCAAGAACGATTCTTTTAAAATATTTTTTTAAATTTATTTGAGAGACAGAAAGAAGCAGAGAGAGTGAATATGGGTGCACCTGCCACTGCAAGCAAACTCCACATGCATGTACCACTTTGTGAGCCTGGCTTTATGTGGGTACTGGGGACTTGAACCCAGACCATCAGGTTTGGCAATCAAGTGGCTTTAATTGCTGAGCAGATATCCCTAAAGCATAATTTTAATGATACTGAAAGCATGAGCATACTGTAACCTAAGTTCAGAATGTGCTGTTAAGAAACTTAAAGTTGGCAAGATGGATTGGTGGATAAAATGTTTACCATGCAAGTATGTGGACCTGAATTCAGATGTCTGGCCCCCATATAAAATGCCATGAATGGTAGTTTGTGCCTGCAATCCCAGCAGTGGGAAAGGCAGAGACAGGAGCATCCCTGGGAATCATTGGCTAGCTTTCCTAGCTCCAACTGTGAACTCTGGTTTCAGTGAGAAATCTTGTCTCATAAAAATAAGGTGGAAGCCGGAAGTGGCAGCACATGCTTTTAATCATAATAGTCAGGAGGCTGAGGTAAAGGGCTCACCCTGTGTTTCAGGCCAGCCTGGGGCTACAGAGGGAGTTCCAGGTCAGTCTGGGTCATAGTGAGTGAAACCTTACCTTGAAAAACCAAAATAAATAAATGAAGTGGAAAAGTGATACAGAAAGATACCTAACATTGACTTCTGGCCTTTTTGTGTACACACACACACACACACACAGTCACATATACCTGCACATATATGAGCACCCACACACGTATGAACACACATATACTCACATATACCACACAAACACATGCATGTGTGAAAAATGAAATTTAAACTCCAAACATACTTTGCTATCATTGAATATTCTTTATCATAATAACAAAAAATTTTATGTCCTGAATCCAGGACTTTAAAATAGACCTCTCCACCCAAGATGTATTAGAAATTTGAAAGGATTTCCTACATACATGATCAGAAGCTAAAGCTGTTTGATGCTTCCTAATATCCCTTTAGCTGTGATTGATTATGTTAATTCTGAGGGCCTCAAAGTGCACCACTTTCCTACCATGCCTGTCACTTTGAGAGGGAGTCATGTCACTTTGTTAGGCTCTTGGGGAGACTGGGCCCCTGAGAGCATCCTTGTGGTATCCACTTTGCTAGAGATCTAAGCAGGATCTGACTTCTTACCTCTTTCCCTAGATCGGTTTTTCTATAAACAATCTGGGCCCTCTGGTGAGGGAGGTCTTCCGAGGATTTAAATCTAGTCCTAACATTATGGTTGGTCAAATTCAGCCGCCAGAACTTGGCTTAGTGGCTGGCCTCTTCTTGAGACAGCCCCTAGCCCGGACCTGAGCAGGAAGGTAGGGCCCACTACCATAAGGGTGTAAGTACATTTGTAAGGGGAGGGCAAGCTCTCTGGGATCCCTGGCCACTTGTGAACCTCCAGCTTCTGGTGAGTTTCCCCTCATCTTAGTCCAACTCCTACTTTCCGTATGGGCTCTTGATCCAGTCCTGCCCTCTAAGTGGCAGGAGCTCTGTATACTTTCTTTTCTATCCTTCCTATGGTTTTTTCCAGGCCACCCCGGGGGCTCTTAGGCCATGTGGGTGTATTCATTTTCCTTCCCTTGGTTCTGTGCTTCCCAAAATAAATATAATAATTTAATAATTATTCTTCTCAGTTTTGTTTGCCCAATTCTTTAGCTAAATATAAACATGAACCCAGAATTTGGAGTTTAAGGCCTTTCCTGAACTCCTAACATCTCATTTCAACTTGATTAATACAGGTGGAAGATGATGAGAAAAATGTTCACCTCAGCCACCCCACTGCTCTCTAACCTTTGTGGAGAATCAGGTGACAATTTGGTCTTTGTTTGTCTGCTTTGTACTTTGTGTATTGTTTATCATAAGTCTCCTCATTGCTATAAATGGAGAGTTGGTAAAATATTACCATCCTTCTAATTTTCAGTTTGCCTCGAAAACTACAGGACTAAAAATGTTGCAAATGTTTCTAAAAGATCTATTATCAAAAAGGAACCCTTTCCCTAATAATTTCTAAGATTTGCAAACAAATACTTGATATGCTGTATTGTCAACTACATCTGGGTGTCATTTATTGTCACATATGTGATGTTTGGGGGACAGTAATTTTATACACGTATGTTAAAATCCATTTTATGCTAAACCATATTATACTTTCTACATTCCTCTGACTATGCATGAGGAGAATTTTCAGAACCCAATGGCAAAGGAGAAATAATCAGTTAAGCTCTAGGTTAAAAAAAAAAAAGGAGTTGTTTATCAACTCACTAGGAAGTTATCTTCCAAGGTTTAGAGCAACATAAATCACACCCTAGTCTCTACCTCTGGGAAATTTGCTCTGGGCTAAGAACAAAGGGTGCTCAGATAGTTATATGAGCTGTTGTATTGATGAATGTCTACATTGGTAAAAAAAATAATTCACAAATGTTGAATTGGTAGGCATAATTTAAAAATCAGGAGTTTCTGAAGAAAAATCTAGCTTCTCTTATAAAGGCCTGAGCTCACTCACATTTTCACATGGCAGCTCCTAGCCAGACACCTTGATGCCTGCCCACAGTACAAGGAGCCTTTGAGCTGCAGTACCCACCGATCTCCATTAAGGATCCCTGCCCTGAGGCAGTGTTTCCAATTCTCAGCATCTGTTAGACATTTTCTTGTAGGGGAAATCATGAAAAAGTAAAAGTTCTTATATCCAAATGTCTAGTAGAAATAAAATAAAATTCACTGACATAGCGTAAATGCTTCCAGAAATATTTCAATATTCAGCCCACTTTGTTCCTTTATTCATTCTTATTATACTCCTGACCCCCATAGGAATCAAAGTTTACTTCTGATTTTAGATAGTTCAAATAAATTATTTCAGCAAAATAAAATGCTGACTGTTTCTCTAGGCCAGAAAAAAAAAAAAACTTGGTAATATATTAATTTCTATTTATTTGCTCAAAAACTTGATCACTGATGAAATCACCCCAACTATTTTTTTATTAGCCTTTAAGTCATATCAATAAATCACTTATGTTCTTAGAGTTGTAGAGCTCTTCCAACAAAAATGTTAATCTCAGGCTTCTTGAGAGATCCCACTTCCCTCTGCTTCCAGCCTAGGCTGAGCTGACAGCCAACAGGCAACATCAAGTGGCTGACCATCAAAGGAAGCCACTTCAAAGTGCATTTTCAATACTTCTCTGTTTCTGGTTATTACGGCTATAGAAGTCAGCTGATTTAAGGTGGGCCAACCCATTAAATCCTTCCAACATGTCACAATTAAAGCAATCTATCACAGTCATGTGCTTCTGGTCCCGTGAAGTATCTGTTCAGTTTCTTCTTATGGTCTCCTGTCTCAAGACAGTACAACCCAGCATACATCATAAAACCAAAGGCTTCCTGTTATTTAATAAAGTGTAATAAAGTTTAATGAACTGTAATAAAGTTAAACAACTGGATATCTTAGTTAAATATATGAACTGTTTATTTTATTTTGTCTTGTTCAGTAAAAATAATTTTGTAAAGTACTGGTGGAGATGGGAGTATAGTTTTATGTCTTGTATCAGGAAATAATCAAGTCTCATCAATGCAATGGGAATGGTACTAAGTACTTCTTTTGACAGTGAATTTGGTAAAGAAGCAAAGTTACCCTGAACAGATGCCAAAAAAAAAAAAAAGTCACAAGCATTTGGAATTCGTTTACAGTGGCAACAGTGCCCATAGACACACACCACCACCCCCACAAACTCAAACTCTAAGGTTCGGGAGTGACCAAGACCAGCAAACCACTCTGAGGCAAAGATGGGAGCTTTTGTTCAGGAAAAGCAGGAGCTGCCAGCACTGGCTCACTAGAGAGGAGCACAGCCCACCTGAGTTCCTCAGGTAGTAGGCTTTATAGGGTCAGTTGGGGAAAGGTGAGGAAGGGAAAAGAACTTGTTTGTTCTTTAGCCATTTCAAAAAGCTAGGTGTGAGACCAGAACAGTGACCAGGTGAGTGACTTATAAGATAAGGGGGCAGGAAACGGTGACCTGGGGGCATTGTTAGGCAAGGAAGGGATAATGGCTGGGCGGTTTCTTGAGGAATGTGGATAATCCACTTCCTTATGTCTCTGATCCATCCTGCTGTCCTTGGTGACTCCATTTTGGGACCTGTCCAACCTAACATTCCAGCCTTTTGTTAATGATAAGAGATGAAGGTTAATTTCTTCGTGCTGATGATAGTGGCGGATGAGTTATTATGGGAGAGGCTGCTTAATGTGGTCCATGGGTCTCCCTTCAGGGCAGGTGATGAGGAGGCAGTTCCATGGTGGCTGTTACAACTTGGTCCTGGATGAATAAGAGACTTCTCTTGTGCCATCCCTGTATTGATCTGGCTTCGGGGCAGTCACTGGTGACATCTGTTATAGAGAAGGTGAGGGAGATGGACTCTGCACACCCCATGAGAAGACAGAAGGAAGAATTAAGGAGCTTGCTATGACATCAAAATGCCAGGCACAAGGGGAGGATGAGCACTCAGAGGCAAGGGATATAGGGCTTGGGGCAAGAGAGAGGAGGCAGAGGGGCATCAGTGTATTCAAGAGGAGCATTTGGGGATCAGGGGAAGAGTAGGAACATGAGAGCATCTAAGTTTGAGAGGGCCAGTTGGGGTGGCAGTGTGCTTAGCCCTGGATGAGGTAGGGTAAGGGCTAAGGCAGAAGGGGGCCTGAGGAATAGCTCTGATTCTGGCTAAGGCAAGTGGGAGGAGCAGGGGTCAGGGTAAGTGAAGTTAATCAAGGACAGGCAGAGGTAGAAGGTATGAGTTAATGTTGAGTTTAGTATTGTAAAGTCTGCATCAGATGGGGGAGTCTATTAGTCAGAATATTTGTTTATATTGTCGATATATTTTTCTTACTGGGTGATTAAGACCATGTAGGCTGCCAGCATTAACTGTATATTTTGGAGGTCAATAATGGTGCTGTAGGAGAGACTTCTACGGACCTGTGAGGAGTTCTATGGTTCTCAGCATTGTCATCTGCTAGGATAAGGCAAGGCCATGCTGACCAAGTGGCCCTCCCTCTTTTGGGAAGCCTGGAGGACTGATTTTCCTCTGATGTGACTCTCCTGTTGCTGATACACTAACTTGGAATCCATCTCTGGGTCACCATTTCCTCTCTGATCAAGAAGATAGGTAACTTACCAGAGGCCAAAAGTGTCCCATCATCTCCTGTGGCCTTCTGACCTGGGAGTAGGAACCAAAATATTGGTTATCCTTTTAACTCCAATGTTTCCAATTGATTTTGGCTACTAATCACTCAGATAGACTATACATATCTGATTGGTAAAACAGATTAGTTAAAAAGGTGTAAAACATATCTAGTTAGCAAAGCAGATCTGGTTAGAGAATGACACAGTAGTTTAAAATCATTCTGATTAATATTTAAGTTAGTTGTCAGGTGACAGTGTAAGCTGTATCTGTAACACAGAAAGCATGCACATTCTATCTTTTAAGTATCCATAAGTTATAAGTATAGGCAGAAAATTTAAGTAGCCCTAAAAACACCATTTTATCAATTATTTTATCAGTAACTTTAAGCCAACTGACATAATCTAGAAATTGTATGCCAGGGAAAAGACAAGACAGTATAAAAACTTGTCATCTGGGTTTGAAAACAACTTTGGGTAGTCTGTATACCAATGTCCCAAAACTGGAAGGAGAACAGCAATTTAAGACCATTTTTATAGGGAAGGAAACATGTCTTAAGCATCAATATTTTTACAAGCAATGAACTTAAGATATCAGAAATAACATAATTAATTAAGTGAAACCTTGACTGAAACTGATTATACATAGCTTAAGAATAAAATAAAGCTTGTTTATTGTTGAGTTAAGCAAGCCTGATTTTAACATACATTAGAGACAATATGACAGACTTGAAGTAATTTTTTTAACAAGTACCTTTTACCATTGAACAATTTTTAAGTCTTAACTAAAAGAAATGTTTATGACTGTTATATGAAGCTTAGACAAACTATATATTAACATTATTTGTATACAGTGGATTTCTCTAAGACATGGGGAGCTTCCTCAGTTTTCCTAAGAACAAGATTACAATAAATCACTTTTTATAAGACTTTGATTATAACCTTAGGGATAATCACCCCACTAGACCAGCATGAACAGGACAAGAACCATTTTAAAATTATAGAGCTTTAGCCAGGCATGGTGATGTATGCTTATTGATAGCCAAAACATCATGTACTTTGTATAAACCAAATTACAATATTCTGATATCTGGAAAACTCTGATATTAACCAAAAGTAGAGTTCACATATTTAAGGCACATGAGGCTATAGAGAGTAAACTATGAACAAACGATCTGCTAACAGAATTTAAAATAAACAAGAAATCTATATTATGTAGTAACATTTTTAGCTTAAATATGAAGACATGAAAATTTTTAAAATATTTAAAACTCATCACAATCAGGATACCTTTATATAATATTAGATATATTATTATATTATATATAATATTACATATATTATATATTATATATATTACATATATATATATATGACAGAGAAAGAGGGAAGGAGAGAGAGAGAGAAACAGAGAGACAGAATAGGTGTGCCAGGGCCTCCAGCCACTGCAAAAGAACTCTAGATGCATGCATCTAGCTAACATGGGTCTTGGGGAATCAAACCTGGGTCCCTTGGCTTTGCAGGCAAATGCCTTAATTGCTAAGCCATCCCTCCAGCCTTTTTTTTTTTCTTTTAATGAGATTTAGCACTTTTGAAAGATAAATAAGATGTCCATCCCATCTGTAAGTCAGTTTCTGAAATTAATTCACCTATATCTAATATACACAAAGAATAGAGGAACAGGACTAAACTGTTATGAGCTAATGACAAAAAGGAGACAAGTCTCATGGAAAGAGAGGGAATGGGCATGCCAGGGCCATTTGCCACTGCAAACAATGTCCAAATGCACACTTCACTATGTGCATCTGGCTTTGCTAATGAGCACCTTTAACTGTTGAGCCTAAAAGAAATTATTTCAATTTCCTCTAAATCATACATAAAATATACACAAAACATACATAAAATTTCATGGCACAATCTATAAGTACTCAAACCTTTATCAACTCTATAATTTTGTCTGTGGCACTTTGGTAAAGTTGCTCAGTAATAACACAAGTTAAATCTAAAGTATTAAGGTGGATTGTTGGCGGAATTGAGGAATTACATCTTAAAGCATAATATAATTTTGTTTCAATTTTTTTTTTACTGCTCACCATGAAGTAAATAGTTTCCAAGTGTATGACAGATAAATACTGTTCAGTGTCTCCAAAAGTAGTCTAATTAACTTATAAAATAGGAAAAAAAGAGAGTAGATAATTTTTTCTGAGACTTGTTTTTTGAGGCAGGGTTTTAGATATAATAACTTTAGGAGAGAATTAATATTTATGTCAGTTTTAACCGTAAGGTTTAGTTAAAACACTGACAAATAGAGAAACCTAGCTAACTTGGTTGGGTACTCTAAATTCAGTCTTTCATGACCACTATGACCAGATTAATATCAGTGAGTTAAAGTTAAGTTTACAACCTGAATACCATAGCAAAATCTTTGTTAGTCTGATGTAAGCTGTAGGCTAGTAATCATTTTATATCTCAAGAAGTCTGGAATCTGATTAAGTACTTTGTCTTTAACCTTGTGTTTAAGCTTACTCATACCTTCATCTACATACTTTTACTTGACAATCTATGTAACCACTCTGTAACAACCTTTTTCATAAAACATTTCCAACATTTAAAGTTTTCTCCCCAGTTTATTTTCTTTAGTCAGTTCATCTTCTAACTACCTACAAAAACTTTCTTTGTCCTTACCATAAGACTTTTAATAACAGGCCTTTGGAAATAACTTTTTTATAAAAGAGTAGACCAGACTTGACTTATACTATTTATCTAGAATAAACATACAGATTTTATTATTTGTTGATTTTGGAATTTTGTTTCTTATAACTTTTTTGAAACACATTTTTTTAAATATGAAAGCATATTTGAACCTTATTAGAAATTTTCTTAAAAGTTCAGTATCAAGCACTTCTAAATTTAGACATAAATTTTGAGAATGTTTTTCAGTTAGTAGTCCCACAGAAGCACAGAGAGATAAAGTAAACTTAAAACAGTTGTTCTTCTTTTAAGAAGTCCCCATCTAGTCACAGCAACTTGGCATTCACCCATTATGCTGGGGCCAGGATCCTGAGATTCCCTGTGCCTGCAGCCCCCTGGTTCTGCAAGGCCAGGAAGCTAAGAAAGAGCCATTAGGGCAGCATAAAAACCAGAGAGATCTGTGTCTTGTCTCTCTGTCCAACAATCAGATTTTTTTTTCCTTTGAGGTAGGGTTTCACTCTAGTCCAGGCTGACCTGGAATTCACTATGTAGTTTCCAGGTGGCCTCGAACTCACAGTGATGCACCTCTCTCTGCCTCCCAAATGCTGAGATAAAAGGCATGCACCATCATACCCAGCTCAACAATGAGATCTGTGTGTTAGGTTCCCTCTTATTCCCAGGGCCACCTGGCCATCTACAGACCAAGCCCTTTAAGGGAAAGCACTAAGTAACACCTTGCAGGTACATCTGCCTGCACTAGCAGATCAAATTATTTTTTATCTACTTGTTGTCCCTGGGGAAGACACTGGGAGAGCATAACTCCCCAATTACTTTCAGTGTTTCTTCTGGGGGACACTCAACAGTAAAAGTTGGCCATGCCATCTAGTATAGTGATCTTGGTGAAGAACATCCCTCACAATTAAATGACACTGTTCAGAAAAGAAATAATTCTATAGCCGTAGGGCTGTGAACCACACATATACTCACATACACACATTCATTTCAAGTACACTTTTCATATAGATTCCAGACAACCATTTCCCCCTCAGGTGTTCATTCATTCATTCATTCAAAAACTATGCATTTTCATTTTAAATTTCTATTATCTTTACAACTCTGGAGACAAAAAAACAAATCTTGTTAATTGGAGCATGATAGAGCAGAGAGAAGGCCATGCACACCGAAAAATTTTGGACCATTTATCTATACGTTGGCAGAAGTTTTATAAATCAGTGAAAATTTGGAAATCAAAAGTACTGTATTTAGGCCATTTGGACTTCTCGTTTAGCTTAGATTGTGGCCAGGCAGAGTTGCAGAGAAAGATCCGATGATGAGGTTTGTATTGTCCAAGAAGTTGTAGAGGCTTTAAGTTCTTGAGGAGACAGAAAAAGAGCAAAACAAGGGGAGAGAAAGGAACCAGGGCTGAAGCTGGGTTTACACAGAACACCAATATGACCACCCGGCCCACTGGGGTGAACGAGGCCTGCACCTCACATGTGGGCAGGGGATGGACAGGTTGCAACTGTCGGCTTTTAGCCTGGTAGTGGGCAATGTGGGCACCTGTGCTCTCAATGGCAAAAGCACCTGGCAGTGAAGATGAGACCTCAGGAGGGAGAGGAGAAGGAGTGTCCTGAGATGGTGCAACTGAACCAAAAGGCACCATTAGGGTGCGGTAGTCCAGAGGGTCCAGAAGTGGGTGAGGGGTGTGTCCTGGCATGGCATCACAGCTTCCACGAGGACAGATTAACCCCGAGTCAGTCCAATCCCAGAGGGACACTTACCAGGAAGGAAGGAGGAGATGAAGGAAGAAGGGCAAGGCCAAATTGTGGTGGGCGTGAAAGCTGGTACCAGGCAGAGATGGTCCAAAGCCATCAGAGGGTCAGTGGCAGCGCAGTGGTTTGGTCAGGGGAAAGGAGGTCTGGCCACCCAAGAGGGCAACCGGAAGCCTCCTATCCAAGTCAGGCACCAGTTGTAAGGTTCAGGAGTAACCACGACCATGCAAACCACTCTGAGGCAAAGATGGGAGCTTTTATTCAGGAAAAGCAGGAGCTGCCAGGGCTGGCTCACTAGAGAGGAGCACAGCCCACCTGAGTTCCTCAGGCAGTGGGCTTTATAGGGTCAGTTGGGGAAAGGTGAGGAAGGGAAAAGAACTCCTTTGTTCTTTAGCCATTTCAAAAAGCTAGGGTGTGAGACCAGAACAGTGACCAAGCAACTGACTTATGAGATAAGGGGGCAGGAAACTGTGACCTGGGGGCATTGTTAGGCAAGGAAGGGATAATGGCTGGGCGGTTTCTTGAGGAATGTGGATAATCCACTTCCTTATGTCTCTGATCCATCCTGCTGTCCTTGGTGACTCCATTTTGGGACCTGTCCAACCTAACACACACATAAGTGCAAATAAGTAAATAAAAATCTTTAAATAGGAAGGGTTCATTATATGGAGATACAATCTTCTAAAATGTTTTTGCCCTTCAAAATTCACATGATAAACAATAAAAGCCCTTCACATATGTGATAATATTAGAAAGTGGAAACTTTGGAAGGTGATTAGATTATGAGGGTGCAGCACTATTGAATGACATTAGTGCCCTTATAAGATAAATGCCCTCCATTATATGGGGATATAGTTAAAATGTACCACTATGAACCAGAAAACAGTCTCTTCCCAGACACCAATCAAGTCTTGACCTTGGACTTTTTTAGCTTCTAGAACTGTGAAGCATACTTCTTTCTATTTGTAAACTACCCAGTTTATATTTCAGTAATTTAAACACTAAACATAAATTCCACTATTACTATTGAGAAGAAACGAGAGAAATTTCCAGATACATAAGGCCCAGCACAAAGTATTATAAAGCAATCAACAAAAGCTCAGCAGGGATTAAGCTGTTTCAGTTTGGGGCTGCATTGTTAGGTAATTAACATCTGTTTTCGTTAATGGCCTTGCTAAGGCCTTATCTGTTTTCCTTCCTCAGTAGCAGTTACTCTGATTTCTTCAGGCCTTGAGGCTGGAGAGAAACTGGCACCTGTTTGGAAGTCTCTATTGAAGCTACAAAATGGAAAATAATAGCCTAATTAAATAAAAGGATTTTCCCTTATCCTGGAGTTGCTGGAAGAATACAAACCATTCACTGGAGTGCTCAAGATTTTGTACCACAGAACAGATGATGGATAAAAGTTCAGGTGCTCTGCAATTAGTGTTGGGCAAAGGCTTTTGGCAGGCATCCAGTGCCCAGAGACACAGCACTGCTAGGACCTGCCAAACAGCATCCTTAGGAAACCTCATTTTCCAACCCTTCAAAAGTCTGAGTTGTAATTGCCCTGTTCTCAGATAAATGAGGGGATAATCTGCTTCCTTACCATGTACATTTCCAGAGGGTACCTCTCTGGGTGTGTCAAGAAGGCAGTTCTAATTCTTCCCAAATCATTGCGAGCAGCAGTGATTCCCACAGAAAATGCCTGCAAGGTGCCACCTTGTCATTATCACAGGAGATCTGTTTATCATTACCATCCAAACCATCTAGGTGGGCCAGAATACAAAATCAAACCTCCCAGATTGCTATTCAAATTCTACTTTTTTTATAACAAGTTTTATGATTCTTATTCACATGAAAATTAGAGACTCCTTGATTGTAGTTTACATTCCATTCAAAAAGACTATACTGAACACTTATAGATTAGCTTAACTCACAAATATTGTTTATTTAATAGTGAAAGTCACTGACAAATTATTCCTGCTCCAAACCTATAGACTTGAAATATAAAATAAATGAGTTAATGAGTCACTCTGTTATTGTGAATCTTGATATTTCTGCAACAACAAAAAGATATTATCATAAGGCTGCTGAGATGGCTCTGCAGTGAAAAGCACTATGAAAGCGCGAGGGCCTGAGGAAGTTTGAGAAGCAACTGGAGTTAGATCCTCAGGACCCACTTAAAAAGCTGGGTGATGCCATGCAAATCTGCAACCCCAGTCCTGTGAGGAACACAGATTGGACAATTACTGGGTCTCGTGACAAAATGGCAAGCTCTGTGATCAATAAGAGACTCTGGATCAAATCAGAATGGATGGAAGTCAGCTGGGGAAATAGGAAACAGTTAGGAAGGTAAATGAAGAGAGGCCTCTGTGGAGAGAGTTCTTCTCCTTCTCCCCAGAAATACAGGTAACTTATAATAGGTCAAAACTCTCATTCCTTGCTAAGGTCTTGGGAAGATTAAAGCCATTTCTTACAAGTGTGGAACAATAGATCTTTTATGTACTTGCAATAAGCAAATATCTTGTTACATTTAGTACTCTTAGCATATTTAGTACCCTTAGCAAGCCTGTCAGTTCATCAAAGAGAATATTATCACGCCCATTTATACATAGGAAAGTATGGTATTGTGTTTCCATTGCTGTGATAAAATGCCTGACAAGAAACAACTGAGAGGAATGAGGACATATTTTTGCTTACAGCTCAGGATGATAGAGTCCACCGTGGCAGGAAAGGCATAGAGGCAGAAGGTGCGGGGAGTGGTCACGCTCCATCTACAGTCAAGGAGCTGAGTGCGACGAATGCTAGTGCTCAGCCAGCTTTCTCCTTCTTATTCTCTTTGGAATATGAGCCCATAGAATGCCATTGTTCATTATTGTGACTCTCTTTACCTCAGTTTGCCTAATCTAATAGCAGGAACACAGACAGGAGTAGAGATTTGTTTCCATGACGACATTAGCCAGCACAACCAGGATCATGAAAGGAACTAATGCTTCACCTTCACTTTGTTCTTGTCCTAAGGTGATTGCAAAGATGAACCAGAGAAATTCAAAAGACACTCAAAGCAAAGGCAGTTTTTGGACATTCAAAAACTTATTTCTTTACAAAGGAAAGAGAAAAAAAAAGTGTGTGTGTGTGTGTGTGTGTGTGTGTGTGTGTGTTTTTTTTTTCCTCCAGGCAGGGTCTCAATTTAGCCCAGGCTGACTTGGAATTCACTCTGTAAACCCAGGTGAGCCTTCAAGTTATGGTGTTCCTGTTACCTCAGCCTCCCATCTCAAGGGCTGGGATTAAAGGAGGGTGCCACCACACCCAGCAGGACCTATCTTTTTTTCTTTTTTCCTGGTAGCTATGGCAGTTTAGTTTAGGTGTCCCCCATAAACTTAGGTTCTTTGAATGCAAGGTCCCCAGCTGATGGCAATTTGGGAAATGGATCCTCCTGGAGGCAATGTATTGTTGGGGCCAGGCTTATGGGTATTAGAGCCAGCTTCCCCTTGCCAGTATTTGGCACATTCTCATGGTGCTGATGCCCATCTTATGTTGGCCAGAAAGTGATGTCCACCCTCTGCTCATGCCACTGGTTTTTCCCTGCCATCATGAAGATTCCCCTCAAGTGTATAAGCCAAAATAGACCTTTTTCTCCCACAATCTGCCCTTGGTCTGATATTTTTCTGGCAGAAATGTGAAGCTGACTGCAAGAGTAAGATTGGTACTGAGAAGTGGGGTCATTGCTACTAGACACCTGACTGTGTGGCTTTGGCATTCTGGACCTGCTTTGCAGGAGGACATATTTGAAATCTTGGCCTAATAGATGACTTTCAGTGCTATAAGTACAGCTTGATGGACTATTCTGGTCAGTGTTGAAAGATCTGAAGGCAGTAAGAACTATGGACTGTGAAGTTTGGCTTATGAGGGTAAGAAAGAGCTTTGCTTGGACTGGACTACAAGCAATTTGTGTGACAGTCTTGCTGTTATGCTTGTGTCCTGAGAATTTGTGTGGGGTTGTGTAGCATAGAAATAGACTAGTGTGAGCAGAAGGATATGGCACAGGAAAGAAATGAAATCTTTGGGCCAAAACTGCTGCCCATTCAGCTCTAATTGTTTGAGAGGTAACAGCCATTGAGATTGGGCCAACTGACCTGCACTGGACCAACAGGAGGAATTCAGAGTCTTTAAAAGAGGTCTGAATGCTGAAGGAGTGTTTTGTTCTTCAAAGTCAGCTTTATTCCCACCCCCACCCCCCGCCCCGGATTAACAAATTGTAGCCCAACTGGTACTATGGAGTTAAACAAATGCAGGAAAGAGAAGGTCATTGAATTTGTAACATGGTTTTATATTTTGGAAATGACCATGGGCAGTGGGGAGAAGGCTTGTTGGATTACCTGCGTGGAGGCCTGATGGAGCCATTAGAATGAGCCCTGGCTTGCAGCAGAGACCCAGTGGAGATGCCAGAACTATGGATGGCTACCAATGACAGCTGCCAGAACCAGATGAAGTTTTCTGGGACTGTAAGTAGCATAGCTAGAGGGGTAGAACTGGAACTGCAGAGACTTGTCATTGTTTAGAATTATTGGATTTGGAGACTTGTCACTGACTAGAGTTGTTGGACTTGAAGCTACAGAGGTTTGATGTTTGCTCAGTTTAAATCTTCTATCGACTGGGTGTGGTGGTACACACCTTTAATCCCAGCACTTGGGAGACAGAGGTAGGATGATTGCCATGAGTTCAAGGCCACCCTGAGATTATATAGTGAATTCCAGGTCAGTCTGGGCTAGAGCAAGACCCTACCTCAACTCATTGCCCGGTCATGTGTTCGTACGCACTCACCCGCCCAGCCAGATGACCCTGCAGCTCTCTCCCTTGCCCGGGGCATCAGTGGCCAACGACCCTGGGGAACGGGAACAGAAGGAGACCCACAGCATGAGACCCACAGGAGCCTTGTGAAGAATGTGGTGGTTTGGTTAAGATATCCCCCATAAACATAGGTGTTCTGAATGCTAGGTACCCAGGGAATGTCAAATTGGGAATTGGAGCCTCCTGGAGGTGAGGTATTGCTGGGGCCGGTCTTACGGATGGTAAAGCCAGCTTCCCCTTGCCAGCATGTGGCACACTCTCCTGTTGTAGTTGTCCATCTTATGTTGACCATATCCACCCCTCTGCTCATGCCACTGGTTTTTCCCTGTCATTATGAAGCTTCCCCTTGAGTCTGTAAGCCAAAATAAACCCTTTTCTCCCACAAGCTGCTCTTGGTCTGGTGTTTACTGGCAGCAATGTGAAGCTGACTGCAACAGTAGCTATGCAATTTTGTAATTCACATGAAAATAATCATACAATTGGATATTCAAGTAAATTTGTCAGGCAACCACCTGAGAGATATTCTCCATCGGCCCCTTGTGGTCCATCCTATTTCTTTTTATTACTAATATTAAATCATGAATTTTCCTGTATAAACAAATTATGTATTGGTCATACTCCTATCCAGTTATAATCTTATATCCCTTCTCCCCTACCCCACATTCCACTTAGGCCCTCTGGGACCTATCTTAATAGAAGGGACCATTTTCTGCCTATAAAATTGGTAGTGATGGGGCTGGAAAGATGGCTTAGTGGTTAAGGCACTTTCCCACAAAACCTAAGGACCAGGTGTTCAAGGATTCCCCAGGCCTCACATAAAGCCAGATACACAAGATAGTGCATGTGTCTGGAGTTCCCCCCCCCCCAATGGCTAGAGGCCCTGGTATACCTATTCTCATTCATTTTTTTCTCTCTCTCCCTCCACTTCCCTCCCTTCCTCTCCCTCTCTTTTTCTCTCTCTCATAAATAAAGAAATACACAAATTAAATATATTAATTAATATAATATTTAAATAGCTTCTTAGGACTGGAGAGATGGCTCAGTGATTAAAGGCACTTGTTTGCAAAGTCTGCCATGCCAGGACCCATTACACAGTACCCAAATAAAGCCAAATGCACAAAGTGGTGAATGCTTATGGAGTTTGTTTTACTTGGCATGTCCATTATCATTCTATTTCTGACCCTTTTCTTGTGATTCTTCTCAGGGATTATTACAAAATCATGAGTTCCTTTTTAAAAGAGGCAGGAAGTGTATGAGAGGGCCCAACACATAACATGCATGATACCTGGGCATGCATTTCTCTTTCTTCCTCTGTGATTTCACAAAACTTCCTTTAGTGATTGATGAATAGAACAATTGATAATGAGTAAATAAATAATAAATCATGTATCACCATCTTATTATAACCAAGCTTAGAAATATGAATTTTTAATTATTTCACATATTTCTTATATTTTCATGAGAAATGCAAGGTAATCTCAAATACAATGAATATTCACCAATTTACATTCAGTAAATATGCTTTTCATTTTTTTACTTTACTTATTTATTTTGGTTTTTTTTTTTTCAAGGTAGGGTCTTACTCTAGCCCAGGCTGACCTGGAATTTACTCTGTATTCTCAGGGGTGGCCTCAAACTCATGGTGATCCTCCTACCTCTGCCTACCAAGTGCTGGGATTAAAGGCATTTACCACCACACCTGGCTCTATGCTTCTCATTTTAATGTAGTCTATCTGAATGTAAAAGCATAAAAATGAGAAAGGGGTCAATGTATCTTTCTCTCATGCTACAAATAAATACATGATAGAATAATGGTAGACAGATAATAACTCAGTAGATGATAAATGATAGTCTGAGGAATAAATAAGTAGTTATAGATAGATGATAGATAGATAGATATAGATGCATGATGGATACATATAAGCTAGCATACACATATATACATACATTTGAATGCCTATATAATTTTCATCATCAAATTCAGTATGTTGATTAATGAGCACCTGGAACCAGTCTTAATGAAAGTGAAGATAAAATTTGACTTCCACTCTGTCGTATTTTCCAGATTGAAATCAAAGCATATTAAAATATAGAATATTATAACACATTTAAATAGAAGCAGCAATATACAGTCATCTTGTCACAGAAACGAAGTTTCTTCTCACTGAAATTTATTTTATATGTCAGCTGTAATTTCTTTAATTATCAGAATATTGGAAAAACCCTATTATGAGTGAGGTTATTATTTATCTTTTCTGTATAATGAGTAAATCTCCCTAGAAACATATCATCATGTATTTTCAAATAACCTCAAAGACTAAGAAATCATTACTAATTTAGAAAAGGAACATAAATGACATAAAATCTTACACAACTCAGAAATTGGGGAAAGAGAAATGGTTTGTGTCTAAATAAGGTCTATCACAACTTTTGACATTTTGCCATGAGAAGAAAACATCAAGATATAAAATGGCAAATAGATTTTTAGAAGGTTATACACCTTGAAATTATCAGCATGAACTAGAATTCTCTCCAGCTGTTCTTTCTTACTAATATAGTGATCATTCTTTTAAAGATAGTTTTAGTCATTCAATTATCAGTTTTTTTTTTCTGTAGAAAAAATAATGAGTTGAATTTGCATATGAGATTATAGATATCAAATTTACTGTGATCTAAAATTCTAGAACCATAAATACAATTTTAGATTGGGTTTTATTTACCAAAGTTGACTAAGTAAGATGCATCAGCTGAGCTATCCAAAAGTGTGCAAACTGCTAGTACTAGAATGTCTCCATTTTTGGACTCTGCCATTTCATTATAGCTCTATTTCACAAGTCACTCAGACTACCCATCTCTATTATAACTTTCCTGGAATGGCCCTAACCACCTGTCTGACTATCACTTTCCTGAAGGGGCCTAAGCCCTGAAACAAAGTGGACTTCCCTACAACCAAAGAATTCCAATGACCTCCACCACCCTGTAAGTATTCCCTAGCCTATAAGGGAAGTAGCTTCTGACATGCCTGGTTAGAGCCTTTCTCTGGCTTTCCCTGAATAAGGCCTGTCTCTGCTATTGAGCCAAATCTTCTCTCTAATTTCTTTGCTGTTTTATCCCCCTACCACAAATCACATCTAATTTAGAAGCTGGCTGTAGATGACAAACACAACAGGCAGATATCTGTAGAGCTTAGCCGAGGGGCTGCGAGTTCCATGATCAAGTGCCTGCCTAGCATATGTCCATGGTCCTAGGTTCAATACCTAGTACCACAGAAGAAAAGAAAATTATATTGCATTGCATGGCTTCTTATGAAATTTAAAATATTAAACATCAAGGTGCTTAGTAAAAATTGTTCTGTGTACTATAAAAGAGTGCAAAAGTGCATTTTTTTTCTCTGTGTGTAACCCAGACTCTTCAGAAAGAAGAGGGAATTCTGATGGTAAAACTGGACGATGACTTTGCCAGTCTGTCCTATGTTACAGACTTCTCACAAGACCTTCTTGGTACAAGGAAGCAGCAAGCCCTTGGGAATGTTTTATCAGTCTCTGAGAACTTGGTCATTAGTGGCCAAGGCCATGGAAGCAGATAAAGGAACGGACCATAGAAATGCTTTGCAGAAACAATTCTTCACTGTCCTACCTGGACTGCCAAGCTCGGTACTAGACCAATGGCCAGAAGGTGACAGAGAGGCAGTGACACAGATACAGGATTTGCAGACACAACCCAGGAGACCAAGGTGGCAGGCAACCTTTCATGTTCCTGTCAGAACAAACAGACTACCTAGCAGTGGAGCCTGAGTCCTCCAGTGAGGTGCAGGATTCAGCACAGAACTTGACCCCTGATCAGTCCCAAGAGGAAAACCTCCAGAGTCCAAACTGCATAGCACAGCCAGTACCATGAAGCAGAGCTCCATCCCAGCAAGATAAAGTTCCAGTATCTCAAGACCCAGACCTTCCAGCAGCTAGTGGATTTACAGAGCCAGAAATGGTTGCTGTATTCACTGCTCTGTCACATGGATGCAAGCATGTGGCAACATGCTTGCCCCAGGAACACTGCAGTGATCTGGATCCGAAACAGAAAGAATTCTATGGAGAATGGGGGATTTTGTGGAATCTCCATCATTTCCAATCCCCTAATGATACCACCTGGGTTCAAGAAGAGAAGCTGTGGGTCCCAAATGTCTGTGAGTCTCCAGAGCCTGAACAGCCAAAGATTCTGCATTTTATCTTCACCAGAGGGAAGATGAGGCAGAATGTATAATGTCTGGCTTTGGATGATGTACAGAGGTCTGTTTTGCAGAATCGAGAAAGTCACAAGGCTCTAGATTGAAATAGTCATTTTTAAAATTTTTTTAAATATACTTTATGTATTTGTTTATTTGAAAAAGAGAGAGGGCATGCCAGGACCTTCAGCCACTGCAAACAAATTCAGATGCATGCACCCCCTTGTGCATCTGGTCCTGGAGAATCAAACTGGGGTCCTTTGGCTTTGCAGGCAAATGCCTTAACTGCTAAGCCATCTTCTCCAGCCCCCCAGTCTCATTTTATTTATTTTATTTTTTTTTTTTAATTTTGCATTCATGTTGGTGCCTCCTGTAGCCTCCTTCCTGTCCTTCCCCCTCCTAAGGGACCCTCCTCATTGGGGAATGTGGGTCGAGCATTATTGGGGTAGCCAGAGGTTATGGGGGGGGCAAAGTCTCTGTGCATAGACCCAACTTGTGCCTCTAACACTCTTTCTGCCCCCCTCTTCCACAAATTTCCCTGAGCCAAGTTGGGTTCATTTTATTTCTACTTCAGTGATGAGGTCTTGGGAGCCTCTGTGTCTCTGGATATCTGGCTTACTAGGAGTTGAATGTTCTCTGTGTTTATCTCCTTCAGCCTTGTTCTGGTGTCAGGTTCACCAAGAAAGCTACACTCTTTCCCATTTCCCCCATTACTCTATGGTTTCAGCTGGTGAGGTATGATACGCTGATCCTCCCTTCAGGTACGTCATCCATCTGAAAAAGAGAAGCAAATTCTCCAATGGAGAGACAAGTCAGTTACAGATAGATGGAATGGCCATTGTTATTTTAGAGAGAATTTTATATGTGTAGGCCCTCTTCTAGCCCACATTTGGTGGGAGCTTGATATTGGAGAATGGGCTCATTTTTTGTACATGGTTTTGACTTGTTTCCCTGTTCCAGCTATGAGTTCCATTCCACTGAGTGGACCGGTTAGCCAAATCAAGAGCAGAGAAATAGTCTTTAAGAATAATCCGCATGGATTTAATGAAAGAATGTATGGGACAAATATTTCTCAAGTTAATACTTTTATAAATCTTTGGACGACCATACCTATCCACCCCCTGTTAAAGAGGCATGATAACTGCCCTGTGTGAACAAAAAGCTTCACTTATAATTCCTATAGCTCTCTATTTATGTATAAAGCTACATATGTATACAATGTAAGGAAAGTAACCTAAAGAGCTTACGTCTTGCCAGGCACCAAAATGTCGACAAGATGAATACTCCTTATAAATATCTTCTAAAACAGAAGTATGTGGACAGCTTTCTGATCCAGGCGAGGAGAACTCTTGGTGTAGAGAGACTACACCTGTGATAATTGTAGAAACTTGTTCTGCTGAACATCAGGCCTGGTCAGGCACCATACGATGCATACAGGAGAAAAACTTTTCTTCTGTATTATTTGTGGCAAAGGTTTCAGCCAGAAATCTGTGCTAATAACATACCAAAGAACCCACCTTCCTGGCTGGAGAGATGGCTTAGCAGTTAAGGCACTTGCCTAAGAAGCCAAAGGACCCATATTCAATTCCCCAATACCCACAGATGCACAAAATGGTGCATGCATCTGGAGTTTGTTTGCAGTGGCTAGAGGCCCTGGCATGCCCATTTTCTCTGTCTCTCTTCTATCTTTCTCTGCTTACAAATAAACACATAAAAATATTTTTTTATATTTAATTTATTTGAATATTAGAAATAGGCAGGTAGAGGGAGATAGAGAGAGAGAGAATGGGCATGTCAGGGCCTCTAGCCACTGCAAACAAACTCCAGATGCATGCGCCCCCTTGTGTATCTGGCTTATGTGGGTCCTGAGGAGTCATACCTGGGTCCTAAGGCTTTGCAGGCAAGCACCTTAACCCCTAAGCCATCTCTCCAGCTCAAAATATTTTAAAAAGAAAGAATCAGCCCTGGAGGCCAGCTCTATTGGTATGGCTAGGACTTCAGTGACTATGGTGGTATCTGACACAACAGAAGACTCCTGGCTGAGGAGCTCGACCTCTGCAGTGATTGTGGGCACTCTTTGAACCATAGTGCAGCATTTGCTAAGCACTTGAGAGGGCGTTCCTTAGAAAGTCCAGCTGGAGGGACCACCTTATTGGGCCTCAATAAACACATACTAGAGAAAAGCCATTTACTTGCCACACCTGTGGGGAAAGCTTCGGCAGAAGATGTCACTTTGTATGAATATGAGAAATCTGACTAAGGCCATCAGGACTATTCTGATACCCACTTCTTAACTATCCCTGCCTGAGTTGTCTGATGTCATGAAAAATTGTGAACTCCAGCAAGAGAGGTATTGACCCAAAGGAAAAGTGTGTGTGTGTGTGTGTGTGTGTGTGTGTGTGTTAGTTGCTCTTAGGTGAGTTAACTTTCATGTAAACTAAGAACAAAAGTATAGTATGCCCTGTGGCTGAAGGGTCTCATGCATGACTGAGGCTCCATGGAGATTATGCTAATTATGAAATAAACCTGCTCTAATGATGGGACTAGTGAGGACTGGGGGAATACACTCCATAAATGGAGCACAGAGCATGGGATTAGAACATGAAAAGGAAGACGGACTTCTGTGCCTGGTCTGTCTGCTTGGTTCATAGTCTGTTTTGTGCAAGTAAACTAAAAAGGAAATGTATAAATTGATGCGATAGCTTCCCAGACCTAACAACCCAATAAGGAAATGTTCTTTTTCAGCCAATACTGATATTTTGATGGGATAAGTTGGGTCTAATCATTATTCTTCTGGAAATATATATAAAATAAAGTAATAGTAGCAGCCAAAATAAATAAAATGCTCCAAACATCAAATAGATTAACATATATTTGAATATATTATAAGGGTTAAATTCTTCTAAGAGAAGTTCACAAAGTCCATTCAATCCTTCTGAGCTCTAAATTCCCTGAGAAACCTGGGGCCTAAATCTGAACTCTTTTCAGTCCAAAAGCTAGTATTCCAGTAACAGTACTGCTGAACTATGGGCTAATTTGCGTAATCATTCAGATTGTAAAATGCAAGTCTGAACATCTAACATGCTTCTAATAACAAAAAGGTTAGTATATTAAAAAGAAAGAGTGCCCTGAAAGTAAGTAACAAAACACTAGTTTGCAATGAAACTGACAAGGACATTTTTTCAGAACCAGCTTTTCCTTGGGGCTTGATTAAAATAGAAAATGGTTATTATCTGGGGCTGAAAAGCACTATTTAATGACAGAAATGCTGTTTCCTTCTTATTCACATATGATTGGCTAACTTGTTCTTGAGAAATGAACCACTTTTATAAAGCCCAAAACTTATAATCCAAACACATTATTAACCTAGGGGTGACTTTATTGCTAATTGTTTATGTTTGCCTCTAAGGGCTATGCTTTTTAAGAAATGATTTGTGATCTTTTGCTACATTAATTTAATATATTTTACAATTTCCTTTTTGTTAATGGTGTCCTTTTGTACATTAGGGTACTAATTATCAAAATAGCTTTTTTATTTAAGAGGATATACTTCTGATGAAAAACACGTTAATTGAATATTTCAAGCCGGCACAGCTCTTTGTCATGCTTCTGGATGTCACTGCTCCCTCCGCTATGTACCAAAACAGCAGGACAGGCAACAAGTGCATCACTTCATTTCACCAAGATTCTCACTCAAAATTACTATGAAAACATCAGGACAAACACGTATAAATAACTTTAAAAGTAGCATAAGCTTACTTTGCTTGTTTCTGTGACAAAATACTCAAGAAAAACAACCTTAAAGAGGAAAGATTTGTTTTAACTTATACCTTCAAGTCATACAGTCTATCATGGCAGCAGTAGTATGAAGCAGCTGGTCACATTTAGCCCACTGTCAGGAATCAGAGAATGATAAATGCTGCTGCTCAGCTCACTATCTCTCTCTCTCTCTCTTTTAAGATTTATTTTCATTTATTTATTAGAGACAGAGAGAGAGAGAGAGAATGGGCACTCCAGGGCTTCTAGCCACTGCAAATGAACTCCAGATGAATGCACCACTCCAGATGCAGGCTTACATGGGGCCTGGAGAATCGAACCTGGATCCTTAGGCTTCACAGGCATATTCCTTAACCACTAAGCCATCTCTCCAGCACTTACCTTCTCTTTCTTATTCATTGTGGGACCCCAGCCGATGGCAGGATGCTGCCCACACTTAAGGAGGGTCGTCCCATCTCTATTGACTTAGTCTAGAAAATCCACCACGCATAGCAACAGTGATTGTACATCTTGTAAATAGAATCATTAAATATAGCAATATCCAGTTCAAAGTTATCTATTTTAGAGTACAGATACAACTTATTCAGAACCTGTGTCAACAGAAGTCAAAACAAAATATCTCACTAGTTTGAAGTGTTGTGCTATCCTAAAGAAAGATAATTTAAAAAAAGAAAGAAAAAGAAAGATAATTAAGATAAAGCAAACAGGCCAGAGTATCAACATTTTACCAGGGAGTCTCTGCTCATGTCATAACAACAGAGTGGAATTAGAGGGGCAGCAGCTACAGGGTCCGTGGGCTTGAAAGATGAGCAAAGACTGAGTAGAAAGGGAAGATGGTTTTCTAGGGGCATGATAAGCAGTAAAGCACATTACCTGTCAGGGTGCAGTGCATAAGAACAGGAGGATGCCAGAGGCTGGTGCTCAGGGAGGTACGGCTTTCACTGCCTCAAGTGATATGTAAGAAACTGAGTATCCATGGGCTACTAATGCAGCCATTTGGTGATTTTTATAAGTTCCAGAGTGGTAATGTCAGAAATGTTGCAAATGAAAAAGGCAAGTTACTCTCAAAAATCTTGTTCAAGAAGCTTTGTATAGAAACAGAAGGCAAAAGAGAAAAAGTATATAAGTAAGAGGACCCCACTCTTTTCCCTCCAACAGAGCTTTGAGTAAAATCATCAACATCATCAACAAATGAAATTCTTGAAAATTCCTCATCCAGAGGCCAGATGTTATATCTGCAAATATGACCTACAACCATTTAGCTTTGTCAGATAAGCTGCAACAACCACAAAGCACCACAAGGCACTAAGAACTATTACTTAAGCTCTGGCTGGTGTGGACATGCACAACCCTCTCAATCCTGCGGGGGAGGCTGACAGGGGAGCAACCCAGTTCCCACAACGGGAACATCACAGTTCTGTCACTTCACTTCCTTAAAGTCTTTTACCTGACTATTTGAGGAACTTGACTTTGTACAAATAGATAATATTCAAGAAACAGAGGAAAGCAGCCTCAAGGCTTGAAGGTACATTAGGTGGAAATAGCTAAAATTACTTGGCTCCGACCTCTGAGGGTGTTGGAGGCCAGGCAAAGGTTAAGCATCAGCGTCTTGTTACAGAGTAATACACCCACCTTAGGGCACAGGCAGGCTATCACCTCTAAAATCTGTTCAGTCTCTACAAAGAAGCCTGGTATTTAGAAGGCACTCATGCCAGAAATGTGTGCTACCATATGGACTCAAACACACTTATGAGACCCTTTCTGTCTGCAAGCTAAGGAGGGCAGATTCTCATCCTGTCCCTCCTTGCAGTGGATGCAGGCACTATCTGAGAATCATTTGTGAATGAGCAGCTAAGTCACTCATGTTCTCCTGGCTGTTTCTATGTCTGTACCCTCCCTCTTCCTTTTAATCCCTGCCTACACTGATTCAATGTACCCATATCAAAACTCTGCAATGGCATTTAGCTAGATCCATTAGGGTTCTTATGTTGTCATGCATTAATAGTAATTTTGTTTAGGAGGCATGAACACTCAGGGTTACAGCACCAGAGGAAAGACAAAGACAATGGTTCTGAGACTGCCCCTGTAGATTCTAAGACAGCAATTAAGGCAACTTGTGACCATGGAGCATCTCTAATGATTTACTGAGGTAGGATTGCTATCGGAGAAGTAGAGGGTGACATTTCCATGCTGGAAGGGCACAGAATCAGGAACCTCAGTCCCAACTTTGCCACATACTAGCAACAGCACTTGAACAAGTTACATTGAACTCTTCTTGCAATTTAATCTATAAAAGCAGTGTCACCTGCCGCACTGGCCAGTCTTCCAAGAGAATACTAAGATGAAAGTGAAAGGATACGTGCAAAGCATGGTGCATGTGTTGATTACATAGAAATGGAATTATCATATGTAAGGTGTTCTAGGCCTGAATCCATGACTTTCACTTCAAATTCTAAACAACTGGTTGTTTTCATTCATATATTCATTTGATATGCACAAATGCAAACTCTAATGCTATGTTTTACTTTTTTTCATAAAAATGTATTAAGACCCTACCATCTGCAACATCCTATGATGCAGAACACACAAAAGAAAATAAAGCAAGCCATTTCTTCTAGAACATTTAACTTTGGATCCCAACTTCTTTTCAGTTTTTCAAGAGCTTGCATTTTAATCTTACCTCTTTGGGGTATCAATGTATTTTTTCCATGGTAGGATCTTACTATATCATTTTTATTTTATTATATTTTTTACTTGTGACAGAGTCTCATGTAGCCCAGGCAGAGCTGGAACTCATTATTGAGACAAGGATGACCTTCATCTTGTGATCTTCTTGCCTCTACCTCCTAAGTGCTGGACTTTCAGAAGTGCACCATCACACCCAGCTTATGAGGTGCTAGGAATCAAACTCCAATCTTTGTGCTCACTAGGCAATTCTACCAACTAAGCTATGTTGCTATTGTGATAAATTTTACTTAAACAGATGATTTTGCTTATCATATATTAGACTGCCAATTAGTTAATCAATGACTATCAACAGATATCCAAGCAATAAACAGCAATGACTATTGCCGCCCACCCCCAGCCTACCCTTCATGGGGTTCTAGATAGCCTTTCCACAATAGGAGAAAATTCACTCACAGCCTATTACACACGCAATGGTCACACTTTCAAGTGTTTAGTTCAATTAGGTGTTTAATAAGGTCTGTCAGAATTGCATGTAAAATATTTTTATCAATATATCCATGGATCATATAAAAAGAGAGGGATAGATGATCAGAGAAATGAGAAATGCCTTTGGCAATTTTGTAAAAATAGTTTAAGATGACATGGCTAAGAAAGAAGACATTTGAACAGACCCAACTTATAGACTTTGGATGTCTGGCAGAGCCACTTCTAGATGGAACTGAATGGTCTTACCTATCTGAACACAACTCATTTGTATAGGCAAGAAAAATTTGCAAATAAGTAAGTAAGCCCACTAAACTATTAGCAGCTTGGAGTCCTCTAAAGTCCCTACTGAAAATGTGTCACTTGAGATTATTGTGATAAATCACATCTTTTGTGACAAAGGACTCATTTCTGCCCCCTAAAAGACTTTCCAAAATAGATGAATTGACAATAATGCTCTTTAGATAATCAAAAGTAAATACTAAAGAAGCATCTTCATGTAACTTAGTCATTTTTTGTTCATATATTGGTCACATGGTTTTGAATCTAGGCAACTCAGTAGAGTCAGCAGATAGAAAAGTCCAGAGGATGCAATGTCTACCACAATATACATGTGATCATAATAACTTTTGTTTCAAAACTTGTAGATACTCTTCTACTTATGGTACACTTAAAATCCCAAGAAACTCATGTTAAATTGAAAGCATCATAAGTAGATAGGAAGTAGTATATTCAATGTAGCAATCACCACGTAGCACTCAGCACACTGTAGGCAATCCGTTTATTTTCCCTTGAGATACTGTGTCTGAGTGGGACTATGGCCACTCCCTCTGCTTTGTATCTGAGAACAGAGTGTCCTTGCTTATCATTTACTGAGGGAAAAATAATATTAATATCTGAAATACACAGTCCTATGAATGCCTATTGCTTTCACATCACAGTCAAAATGATAAGTAATTAAGCCAGACAATCATAAGTCCAGTACAGTCTGTACTTGGAATATATTGAATTACATAGTTCCTAAAATGGTATGCATGTTGCAGTCTAATAGCATGATATGTCATGAAGGTCAATGCCAAAAAACAATGGAAAGAAAAGTAGAACTTATTTTGAGCAAATATTTAATCTAAGTTGTGTCAGTTATGAGCTCCTGAACTGTTACCAAACCAATTTCTTTTTTTCCCAATGTTTAAAATATGGACTAATATAAACAATAATATGTATAAATTATTGGTGTGTAGTCATGATGGTAGCTATTGCTATGGTTTTTCATATTCTAGATATTTTACATACCATAACTACCTTAACCACTCCTTAATGCAGAAATACACACAAAGTACACACATTTTACTAGATTTTAATATTCATAAGAGCAAGCATATCATCATTTTTTTCTCCTGCTAGATCATCTAATTCCTTATTAAGTTCCTAGAACATAGTGGATGTCGGTAACAGTATCTTTTAGTGAATGATGAGTGAATGAAAAACAGAAAGTGCTGACTCCATTTGAAGCTAAAGAATTTAAGGATCCAAACAAACATCATGTGATTAGACGTTAGAGAAGTAGGAGACTCTCTGTACTTATTGCTATATACCCAAATGGAAAGTTTCTTTTCTAGTTTGCCCATTAGAACATAACACAGTGAGATGATTTCCTAATGGGACAATATTTTGTGATTTACTTTCCTTCTGTTAAAGTGACAATTCCACTCTTTCATGATTTTAAGTTGGTTTAGATCTTGTCTGTAAAATGTTTTATATTGCCATGGAAGTCCAAAGGCCCCATCAACATCCCAATACATCAGCTCTCTCATCTTATGGCATTCCCACCCCATACAAGTCCCAAGACAAACAAAAACTGCTTTCCAATACTTCAAAGAAAAAGAACCAAGAAACAGGAACACACAACACTATCTCTTCCTATTAATCTAGAAGGAATTCACGTATTGTAACAACGTGTATTCCATAGGCTTTTCAAGGCTGAAAACAACTATCGTCAGTGTACCTCATTATCCATTGTATCAGAAGTTTGATAATAATCACCTCATTTGGTCATTGTGTTAATTAACACATTAATTTGAAACTATTTAAATGTCTGATAATGGTAATACTTCATTTGCTCAACTCGAGTGAAATGTATTCAAGAAATAGAATAGCTTTTGGTAGAGTCCATCGAGGAGACAAAAGAAATTAAAAGGAAAAATCTCTTCCTACTTAGAGTGAACAATTCTAGCCCAAGACACCAGAAACACTTAGGCAATGTTGGCGACCACACCTGATTAGAAGCCATAACAAGAGATTGCGTTGCTGTAGGCATTCAGAGGATGGTGCACACTGGGGGTTGGAATGAACAGGGAAAACTCAACAATGGAGGAGGAACCTTCACAGAAGTTTTGAAAGATCTGCAGACTCTCCCCACCCTCCGCGCTAATTTTCTAATCATTATCCACAGTAATGAGCGAGGTATCATTAGAGAACAGTAAGGAACCCTGCCTGGAAGATTGTTCAAATGCAGCCTACAGGCACACCCTCTGTTACAGACCCATCAGAATGACAGCACACACAATGACGCTCTGTGGCTGAGATGCAGGCACTTTTATGCCCTTCTCTGAATGCGGAGACCCTGTCAGAGGGGTGGAAATTATGTGACCAAGAGTTCATGGGGGAAGCTATAATATCCTAAGTGGGAAATTTTTGACGAACTGTACATTTATAACGAGTATTCAATGGAGAATTATTTATCCAAGTTGCTATTCCTGCAAGAATCAAATACTGTGACACATAAACTTAAAGTATATGCCTACCAAGGAAGTCCACAGGCCAGTTACCTGCAGGCTAACTGAAGTGTGGGCTCTTATGTCACCCTTGTGAGGAAGCATTTATTCTTTCATTTGCAGAATTTGTTGAAGCAGAAGCTGTCAGGTATTCATTTCTGTAATAAACTCTGTAAAATGTGAAACTCCAGAACTCACCTAGCTCCAAGATTGGTTACCATATGAGGTTCTCCACAATCAGCTGACATTACCACAATGAGACCAAAATCAAATCCAACTACTGAGAGCTCTCATGTTTCCTGAAGATACTAAGAAGCATTTTTATTATTTTTCTAGCATTCACAACTAGAACTCAATAACTAAACTGCACAGTATTTGATGTGGTAATTTATTATTTACATGTCAGCAGAAAAATAAATTGCCAGTGACTACAAGTAAAATAATAGGATTTTGCAGATAACAAAAAGTGTGCACTGTGAAATATGAAAGGAACAAATTCTTTTTGAAAAATGATATAAATAGCTGCTAATTTTATTTTCTCTAGGGATCCGGTAGTTCTAGTATCATCTCCAAATGTAACCAAGGCACTGAAATAATGGTACATATTACAGTTAGCAGAGAATCAAAGAATAGAAAGCATGAAGTGCTGTAGTTCAAAGAAGAGCTATAAGTCTTCTGTGTTAATCTGCTGTCCCCTAATAAGTGTGGCTGGCTCATTCTAAAATTCCCACATCTCCTTTAGGACATCTCCCTGGTTTGTGCCATACCACTTCCATATTTCCTTTCTTATATTGTTCTCTATGCATCCTCTTTGCATAGTTGTGAAAGCAAAATGTCATTCAAAAACAGCTTGCCTGTCTCACTTCGATTACAGTCTCCTCAGCTATGTGGATTCATTCCTGGCAATTCTAGGGCTACTTGTGTGAAAAGATCTCTAAGCCCCGGGAATTTGTCACTGGACACACCAGAGTCCTGTACCTCCTCTTTATCCAGCTGTCCCGAACCATCTATCCCCAAACTCCTTATGCCTCTTCTGTCATATCTAGTTCCCCTGGCAAAATGCATCTTCCAGGAGATTAGTCATTTACATCACTATATGAGTGTCAACCTAAAGTGCCTATCTCAGGGTAATTATGATTGAAGACTGTCTCTAATAATATGAAGAAAGGATTAGCCCATGGACCTAAATTACAAGCAATGGAAAAAAATGTTTTTATGGAATCCTTTCCAAAAACCATATTTTAAGTCTCCTGTTCCTAGAAGATGTTACAAAGCTAATACAATTTTCTCTGTTCTTTTCCCTATTCTCTGAGTCAGAAGTGCAGACAGCTTTCTTCCTCACTGAGTGTCTAGCTACATGTGTCTCTTCAGTCAGTGCCTGCCTGTCAAGCTGCTCTTGAACTCCTGGGAGGCATATCCAGGGATTGGAAAAAATTCTGTTCCAATGGGATCATGCTCGATATTAATGTCAATCAGTCATAACATCGACAGTCCACCCTACTATGACCACACAGATCCGTCGAGACAAGTTTTAAAATTTTTGCTATACCAGGCATGTGATTCACTAAGAAAGGAATAGAAGGAAAGAGAAGGAGAAAGATGGATAATGAAAGAAATGACATCTAAAGGAAAAAATCAAACATACAGAATGTGCATGGGAAACAGTCTGAATTCTTATAAGCATGAAATATAGATATGTAGTTTTTAAAATAATTTTTCTGTGCAGTAATTAATGAGTGGGAACAGCAAAGTATACTGATAAAATTATAAACCCAGAAAAATGTCTAAAGAAGTAGTCTTGTCCTGCTTTCATCTGTACAACAGGCATCTCCAAGTCACACCCAGTGTATTCTTCTGTGCAAATTCCTCAATATATCACCTAGTATAACTAAGGAGCTTAGCTTAAAAGTTCTGGTTTTTTTTGTTTGTTTGTTTGTTTGTTTTGTGGGGAGGGCTGGCTCGAGAGATGGCCTAGTGGTTAAGGCACTTGACTACAAAGCCAAAGGACCTAAGTTCTATTTCCCAGGACCCATGTAAGCCAGATGCAAAAGCCGTGCATGCATCTGGAGTTTTGAATTCCCTATTTATCTACCTCTCTCTCTCTCTTTCAAATAAATAATTTTTTAAGTTCTGTTTTTTTTTTTCTATCCAGTCTATTTAACAAAGTGCTATCCAAATCAAGCAGCTAGCTATTGAATCAGGGATTCTGTCTTCTACAATATTCATGGATAATCTACAGAAATGTATTATTCCAAATCATTACATCAATCATAAAATATGACCATAGTATGATAAATATTTCCAGTTTATTTTTAATAGTTTGTTTTGGACCAGCTACACATGCAATCATTAGATCATTTTTTTATCAATAGATGCTAATTTACAAAATCATGGGCCATATTATGACATGCCTGTACTTGGATACAATGCACTTTGACCATATTCACCTAATATTTTCCTCCCTTGTTCCCCTCCAACTGGACAACCCTCCACAAAATAGTCTGGCATCTACTTTTGTGTCTTTATTAAACCTATATTCTAAGCTATACGTGGTGGCACACGCCTTTAAGCCCAGCACTCAGGAGGCAGAGGTAGGAGGATCACCGTGAGTTTGAGGCCACCCTGAGATGACATAGTGAATTCCAGGTCAGCCTGAGCTAGAGTGAAACCCTACCTTACAAAAACAAAAACAAAATCTATATTTTACATAGGAGAGAAAATAGATGACATTTTTATTTCTGTGTCTGTAATTTCTCTTAACATGATGATTCCTATTTGTCTGCAAATGATATAATTTCATTCTTCCTTATGGCTAAATAAAATTCTAATTTTTAATGTATCACATTTTTCTTATCTATTAATCTGTTCAAGGGCTTGACTTTATAACATGGCTAGTGTGAACCATGCCACAAGAAACATGGTTGTGCAAATATCTCTAGTATAAGCTGATTTTGAATCCTTCAGATATATACTCAGGAGTAATGTATCAGGAAAACATTTCTTGAAACTTTATATATCTAGACACAATTATAGGTTATTTTATTTCTTGAATATATTCTGATTAATCACCTACAAAGTGAAGATTGAGTTGATTCATATTTCAAAAGCACTCAAATTCCTCCATATAATTGTCTACATTATATATTCAACCTGCATTTGGAAACTTTTAATATATACTTTCTGCCCTAAAAACATTGTCCTGACCATAATTTTTTTTTTTTTTTTTTTTATTGTCAACTTCTATACTTACATACAAAAAATGCATGATATTTCCCTCCCCTCCCCCATTCCCCTTTAGAACTCCAATCTCCGTCGTATCCCCTTCCTCTCTCCATTAGTCTCTCTTTTAATTTGATGTCATCATCTTTTTCTTCTATTATGAGGGTCTTGCGAAGGTATTGCTAGGCACTGCAAGGTCATGGATATAGAGGCCAATTTCTGTCTGGGCAGTTGCATTGTAAGGAGTCATACCCTTCCTTTGGCTCTTCCATTCTATCCGCCCCCTCTTCCGCAATGGTCCCTGAGCCTTGGAGGGTGTGACAGAGGTGTTTTAGTGTTGGGAACTCCTCCATCCCTTCTTCTCAGCACTATGTTGCCTTTTGGGTCATCCCAGTGGTCATTGCCATCTAAAAAGAGAAGCTTCTCTAACCAGAAGTAAGAGTAGCATTAATATGTGAATATGAACATTAAGCATAGTGCTTTCAGGGCAGCTTGGTGGAAATAATATATACATTTAGCCAGACAAGCACAGGCTTTATAACCCTAAGGCTCATGACCTCCCCTGCCATAGACTTTTGCTTAGGTTTTTCAGTACCAGGTATGTATTCCCTCCCATAGAGAGGGCCTTCAGTCCAAATAGGGAGCAGTTTATTACCCCAAGAGCAGACATGCCACTATTGCACCCATTCAGTCATTGGGCCTGTATGGCCAAACTTGAATTTTCAATGTCTACTATTTTCACTGCTGATGACTTCTGTCTCCCATAGGGCTGCATGCAGTGCAGCTTTTTTCCAGCTTTCAGTTGGCTGGTCTACAGGGAGAAGGTTTTCTGCTCAGCACCAGCTTGCTTTCTCAGTGACTTTGCCTCTCAGGCAAGAGATGTCTTCAGCAATAGGGTCTTATCGTCTATTTCTCAAGGGCAACCAAGGGCTTTGGCAATAGCCTTTAATGTTTTGGAGGCTACCGAGACCTCCTTGGCCAACAACTTACTGGAAGGTATCCTATCCCAAGCACTGAAAAATTTCTAGTAACAGTCTACAGCTTCTGGATGTGCCATTATTCAAAAAAGTAGGATTACATAAGTCTTATTAACACTATCGTGAATATAGATTGACCCTCCCCCTGCCCTTCTTTTACACATTCTCTTCCCATGGCCTCGCTTAGGCCATTCCCCTCCCTGTAATCTGTTCTTCTACTTACATATGTATAATACCATACACTTAAATCCTTCCCTCTCTTGCTTCCCTTATAGTCTTTTACCAGCTTACTGGTTTCTAGTACCTATTTTTGGTTCCAGTTGATTATCATCTTTTTATTCACTTTTCTATTGAGTTCTTTCTGGTTCTCTTCTATATTATTCAGCCATCTATTGAGTTCTAGTTGTTGTTACTTTTCTATTTTATTCAGCCACTTCTTCATAACTTCATTAAGTTTGTTGAATATGTTTATTGTAATTACATTATGGAATTCTTTGGAGCTTTTTCTAAGTAATTTTCATTGGCTGTTTTCACTATGGGACTAGGCATTCTTGGTGGGGATATCTTGTCTTTTTTCTCTCTCTCTCTCTCTCTCTCTCTCTCTCTCTCTGTGTGTGTGTGTGTGTGTGTGTGTGTGTGTGTGTGTGTCTGCATTGGGGATTTCCCATCTGAAGATAGTATGTTGTTGAGAATGCAGCACCTGCAGCTTCTAGGGAGCTGTGTTGAGTGGCCTGATCAGTACTAATCCAGCAGGCTGTGGGATGGCAATCTATGGGCAGATCTGAGGTGGGTACACAGGAAGCTGAACAGGTTCCTCCTGTGTGCAACTTCCCCATATATCTGGGCTAGAAAATGTGACTAGCTCAAGTATCCCTACCCTGGGTTGTGCAGGCAGACATGCAGGCAGGCTAGAGAATGAAGTCAGTGGTCAATAGGCATGATTCCCAATCCAAGCCTGTGGGGGCTGGGGTTGTACCAGTCGGACTAAATGGGCATTTGTGAGCATGCTCTCCTGGACCCTGGGTGGCCTACTCGGTGAAGGGTTTGGGGAATGTTACCAGCTTGGATGTCTTTTCTCAAGAAAGCATAGACTGGCAAGCCAGGGAATAAGGTCAGTGCCAAATGTGCCTGGTCCCCAATCCAAGTGCACACTGGCAGGCGTTGGACCTATGGGGCTGAATAATCACTGTGGGGAACACTTCCTTGGACCTGAGACACCTACTCAGTGCTAGTCTCCAAAACCTTGACCATGGAATTTTTATAGCTGCTAAATAGGGTTGCATTCTCAGAGAACAAATGTGGATCTCAAAATGGATCATTTCTGCTAACCATCATTAGGTAAATCTAGAAATACTATCGATACTAGTATTAAGAAATTTACAATGTTGAATAATTTCTGAAAGTATATACATTATTTGGCCCTCATAAGCTACCTTAATCAAGTTATTCAAACTTTTAGAATCATTCACATCTCAAATAAATATACATGATATCTGACCCCTAAAATACTTGAAATATACCCACAGAATCATCACATAAAATGTGTCACATAAAAAGAAGTTGGGTCTGCAGGGTCAAGAGATGGTATTACATTCTGGAAAGAACATAGAATCACTATTTCTGTAACTATTCAGGCCTGGGGTATATTCCATGTCTCTACAATACAACAAACACAAACACAATAGCTACTAGGAATGCAATGCTGCTATGCCAGTGATGGATAAAGATGAAAGATTAGACACTACAAGTAAATAATTTACGAGATTCCCGCCAGCATTCACATTTAGTTGAAATGTTAACATGAGCTTCACACACATTCCCATAACACATTTCTACAAGGATCTGCTTAAGTACAAATTATTTCTCTTTTTAATTTAAATTAGTTGTTCCATTAGTCAGATCCAAGACACTTGAGTTTTTTTTTTCTTAAAAAAAGGATATGAATAACATCTAAAACAAATATTCAATTTTGCTTTTACTCTCAAGTAAACAATGAACTGTCACCAGAAGGAGTAATCAGCTGGCTTACTACTCCCCTAACACTCCATAAAATACTGCACAAGACCAGGAGACAGAGAACAGTGTGCTTTTTTGTGATAGCAATGAGTGATTTCTAGAAAGCAATGTCATTAGTGTGTACTAAAATTTTCAAATAACAGTCAACACATATTACCTCATTTCCCTCAAATATTCCATTTCTTCTGAAGCCTGTTGGCAGTTGTCATCTGTCATTTGCACTATCTCATCTGTTTCCAAGTTGGACTACAATATGCTGTGAGGCAAAGCTCGGGGACAGAAGAGGCACTGAGGCACAGAGGAAGCCTCTTCATGTCCTCTCGCTGTTCTGGGTTGCTGCTGGGCACATGTGGTTAGGATGTTTACATCAGGATATGGAAGTCCATTGTGTGCTTTTATTTTTTTTTAGACTATTTTCTAGGGATTTTGGGTTAAGCATTGGCTATAGTAAAGTGCTATTTTTATTGAATGTTCTGTCACACTATGGTTTACAATAAATGTAAACTCCATGTAATGAGTGAAAATTTATGAAGTCATTTCTTGACAGGTAAACTATTAGCTGAGTCTTGAGGAGACCACTCTGAAATCGGAGAAAAATACAATACGAATGAGGTAATACTATGGAAACATCAGGACTCTAATGGTTCTCAGACTTCACCAACAAAATAATCACCCACAAATTACTAATACAAGAGTTAAGGAAAAGACTGCCCAGGAATCTATACTAACAATCACTATACAAGATTTAACAATGATGTCACACCTCCTAAGACATGAGGGGTCTAAAGCATACTCTGAGCTCCTGCTATAGACTAGAGAAAAATAGTTTAGGAAATTGAAATCGAAACACAATGGTCCCCATTTCAAGGTGGCAGGATTATGAAAATTTGCATATATTGTGTCCTTGTAAATATCTCTAAAGTTTCTTTTTTGTCATTTATAATTAAAAAATTAAATTGCACAAGAAGATCTTTTTTAACACATAGATGCTCTTGTTTAGAATGAGGTGATTATCTCAGTATAAGTATATATATATATTTTTTTTTTTTTGTAAACAATTATGTACTATTCTTTATATCTCCCAACATTGTCCTTAGTATAAAACACAAATAAACATTTGAAGGTGACATAAGAGGATCCCTGTATGATTGGATGAAGGGAAATCCCTTTTTTTGAGGGATACAGGAAGACAACTTATACACAAGACTGAAGCAAAAACTGTATGTGAAACATTACTATATTCCCATTTTATTTTGGATTACAATAGAGGTGGAAGACTTGACCTTCAGAGGCTATATGATCTATAAAGGAGACAGAAACAGTAATATCATCAGATAAGAACTGAAAGACTAATGTGACTCCATTCAATGTGGGAGCACATACTTGCAGAAAGGTGAAGACAGCATAAAGGAAGCTCACTTTTGTCATTGAGAGCACCCACAGCTGGTATGTCTGAGTAAAAAATACCCATTGTGACATTGCAGTAAAATCTAACTTGCATGGTTTTCTAATGTCCTTTGGAAAAGTTAAGATTTATTCTTTTCTTTACTTTTCTAAAATTTTTATTTACAGGTTTCAAACATGTTTTGATCATAATCTCTTCCCATTCCTATTGTCTGGTAATAGCTATCAGAGAAATTTCCATCATAACAAATACATGAATTTTCCATCACTTTAGTATCTATCATCCATGAATCTGTTAAAATTGAGAAGAATGCCTCATTTATTAGGACTATAGACTACCTGTTAGTAGATAATTAGGGATCAGTGAGTTTTGTGATATTTAGTTGACACAGGAGTTCCTGCTTTTGAGCACCAGGGGTGATATTGCATGCTTTACAAGCACTTCAGGAAACTAGAAGGTTACAGGGCCACACCACTGATGCAAACAACTCCTCCTGCTACTTTGAACTCTTGAATTATATGCTTTCCTGTTCTCTGGGAGAAGATGAGTTTGCTGTAAGAAATTCAGCTTATATACATCCACACAAAGTTTCCATCTAGCCAAGAAACCATTTTGCAAACATCCCAGAATTTTTTTAAGGCACAGAGCACATTTATATTCAACTATTGATCTCTCTTAGTTCACCAGGCTAATCATAAAGTCAAAATTGAAGCAGAGCACATATCACTTTAAAATTTAGAATTCACTAAGCCATGGCAATGTCATGAGATGAGGATCTCACCAAGAGATGAGAAGACTGGACATATTCTTAAAAGAAAACTAATATATCTGAATTATTTGGAGGATTAAATAGACAAAATTGTACAGTTATAATGAACTATTGAAAATTTCCCAAATTGATATTGTTCAGGTCCTTTTGGTCATCATTCATTGTTTAAGAGAAATTTTCTTATAATTCTCAGATTCTCTGTCCAAATGAAAAATGCTTCCACATACATTAGGGCTTAACTCCAGATGTTCCAAATTCTTGGGAAGAAGCACAGTTACTCTGTGCCCTGTGTCTTCCCAGGACTTCACATGCCCTTTCCATGTTACTATGTTTACCATGCATACTGACTGTATACCTCATCTTCTCAGACAATGCACTTGGAACAAGAGACAGAAAGAAAGAAAGTTAAATCAGGAGGACAAAAGGGGACACTGCCACGAGCATCCCAAAGAGCTATTAAGCTTGCTCTAGTGAATATTAAAAAGTCTGGGGCAGCTTCCATCAATTGTTAGAGCAAGTAAGATCCAGTTGAAGATTAAGAGTTTAATGAACATTCTGATACTTCAGAAATGAACCAAAACACTGGTGGTGGCTTCCTTTAACTCCAGAACTGAGGAGTCTAAGACAGGAAGATCACCTAGGTTAGATACTAAGTTTGAGGCCAGCTAGGATACAGAGGAAGAGATAAAAATTATCTTTTTAGCCGGGTGTGTTGGTACTCGGGAGGCAGAGGTAGGAATTTGAGGCCATCCTGAGAATACAGAGTGAATTCCAGGTCAGCCTGGGCTAGAGTGAGACCCTATCTCAAAAAATCGAATGCCCCCCCCCCAAAAAAAATTATCTTTTGCCAAAACCCAATTTAGATTTTCAATAATCCAATGCATAGACCCAGTGAGATAATAAACTTATGACAAATACTTTAAAAGTAGTATTATTTTGTGACTTTTGAAATCACATCATCCTCCAATCTATTCTTCTTCAAGTGTCCACCTAATTTCAGTGAACCAGTGACCTGATTTTGCCAATATATCACTCTACATGAAACTAAGGTTAATTACATAGTAATTAGCAGAGTTGGATTCTCAGTAGGGGCAAAGTGCCTAGCAGTGCAGACCTGCCTGGAGAGTACTAACCTAGTGAATACTCCTGCAGGACACCTTGGAGTTCTGCAAGTCAGAACATGAAAGCGGGTAGAGAGAAGAAATGAATTTGGGGAGCAGATTCTGAAACTCAAAACAGTCGAGATATGAGGCAGGTACTTAGGAGTTCCACCAATGAGGCCTTTTGGGGTCAGTAGGACAACAGAGAAAAACACTTCAGATAGTGTTTGCTAATGTGAACCTCAGTAGAAAAAAACATAATAATAATCCTACAGGTTGCTTAAGGGAAAGCTGAGCTTCCTGCTCAAACCCAAACTTCTTCTCCCAGGAAGGGGATGACCCATCCTTTACAAGAGTAGGAATGGTCTCCAAAATATGTCTCAATATTGACGCAACAAAGAGACTTGTCCTGTGTTTATGAATCAAACATCGATGACTTTGGAATTGTTCAACACCATCCATTCAGAGAGCAGGACTACTTGTGCAGGTAAAGAGTCTTTGGATTTAGGAGATATGTAAGTTTAGTTTTTGTTTGTTTGTTTGTTTTTTTGCTTTTGTTTTGTCATTGTGACAAATACCTAAGAAAACCTTATTTAAGGAGGAAAGGTCTATTTTGACTCATGGTCAGATGTTTTAGTTCAGATGTATCCATTGCTCTGTGACCCATGTCAAGGCAGAAATAAAGCATCCTGGATCAATGAAGAAAAACGGCTCACCTTTTGTCAGCCAGAGCAAGATATCATTCAGAGACACATCCCCAGTGCAATTCCTCCTCCAACCAGGCCCCATGTACCACAGTCCTGCCACCACCCACATTTGGAACGAGTTAATGAGTTAATCCATTGGTCAAGACTGATTACTCATCTAACCACTTCCCCAAAGCTTTATCTCTAAACACAACTTCAGTACATAAAGACCAAGCCTCTAACACAAGAGTCTTCTCAGAGGACATTTCTTATAGGATAACTTAAAGCAAAGAACATTACAGAAAAAGAAGAGTGAGCATACACCAACATTCCTATGAATACATGCACACAAGTAAATGAATACATAAGAGACTGAGTCTCAAAAACTAAGATGGAGAAAAATTGAGGAAGAAATCCAATGTCAACCTCTGTTGCACATATATATGCACATACATATAAGTTAGGTCCTTTTACATATCTCATCTCACTTAATGCTCATAAAACAGCTCCTGAAATGATCCTTACTTTATGGGTAAGGAGAATAGGTTGACACAAGGAAAGAAAAAGCCTGCGATTCAAATTCACATATAAAAGATACAAAATTCATCAAAACCTGTTGAAGAAGGAGCAAATTTCTCATCCATTTTATACTCCCTAAAAGTGAACCCATGGCTAAATTTTATTAGCAGTTCCTTCATTTAGCACTGCCTCTAAATAACATCATAAACTTTAAGCTTACTGGAAATTTTAATAGCACAGACAAGTTTAATCTTATTTTAAATATAAAAAGGAATAAAAATGACTTGGATTTTTGATAAGTGATAAATTTGTCACAAGCCAAAATCCTGCCATGGAATAGAAATTGATTGACACTCTAAAAATGTTTGAACTTCAGGTAACCCTTATCAATGTTAGGCAACAAAATTAAGTGGGAATGCCATGACACATCAAAACATATTAGGAAAACTAGACTAAATATACTATGTTGGGAAGATATATGCTTGCATAGAAATCTAAAATATGAACATGTGTATTTTTCATTTTAAGTTTTATATGCCCTAATTTAACACTTTTTCTTTAACCTTTATTCCCACTATATTCAAGTGTAATAGCCATAATCCTGTGCCAGGAACCAATCAGACTCATTCCCCTGAGTCTTCTCATGCTTATCACATGCTTGTATTATTTCCCCATTGTCTGTATGGCTGATTCCTTCCATCAGTACTATTTATCATCTTTCATCAGTTCTCCAAAGATACTTTTAACTGAATATCTTTAATAAAGTAGCATGCTTCAGACTCTGGACGGATGCAAAACTCAACCATGCACCTATCCTGGTATGTTTATATTCTTCTTCTTCCTCCTTCTCCTCTCCCACCTCCTTATTCTTGACATTACCATGAAAGCTATTTTGTTTTGAAAATACTTGAAAGGCAATGGTCCAGATTATAAGAACAGATCACTGGGGAAAGAAGACTACTGAAGGAATTATTGGAACTCTTCACTTCAAAGATACAGCTGGAGAAGCAGATGAGGCATGAATAAAACCAGCCCAGGTAAAGGTGGGGACAAATTACAGATGCTTGGAATGGATAGGAAATCATAGCTACTTTCAAAATAAGAAGATTAGTGGGGATTAAAGTATGATTTCCTTCTATATGAGCAGGACCTAAAAACATCCATGTCACATTTATCAAACAACTAATTGATGGAGCATTCAATTTATTATCACTTGCAAAATGATTTTTCTAAATTTCTTTTTGTCTTATGATAGAGCTAGATTTTTTAACATGTTATGAGTAAATTTCTTATTTTTTAATGTCAAAATAACTATGCATTTATGGTATATAACATGATATTTGGAATCATACTCATTGTGGGATGGTCATATAAAGTAAATTATGATGCCCATTACCTCATAAACTTCTTGTGTTTTTTAACTGTTTGTGTTTTGTGGTAAGAATTTAAAATCTATTTTTAGCAATACAATAGTTTATTATGTAGTGTCCATGATATATTACCCTAGTAACCACCATTCTACTCTTCTTTTATGAGGTTGATTTTTTAAGATTTAGACTCCATATATAAGTGAGGTCATCCAGAATCTCCTGTCCTATATCTAATTTCACTAAACATAATATTTTCCAGGTTCTGTCATGTTGTCACAAGGTTTAATAGTCTTCTAGTGTGGGTATATATACCGCATTTTCTTCATGAACTCATTGCCTTTCTTTTACACATTTAGAATACACAGAACTAAAAGCAGGCTAGAAGGAGGCCATAACCTTTGGAAACAGTAAGTAGTCAAACACCAAAGCCCTTTAGTAATTTAAAATAAATGATGCCTTTCAAATTACATAGTCTGCTACATTATTAAGGTGCAGAATATGTTGTAGGTTTATAAATTAACTAAAGTAAGTTAAATCAAGGAGAGAAAACATTTAGCACCCAAGCCCAGGATCTTGGATGAAGTAAGCAACACAAATAAAATTAAAATCAGCAAATTTATAAAATATAGCTTCAGTTTATCAAATCAAGGTCAGAGGCCAGAGGTGAATAAGAAATCTAGCCCAAGTTCAGAAAAGTTCATCTCATTTAGTGAGATGTCCCAAGTGCATGGTTGCTCTAGGTGATGTGTTCCTGATAGCCTATTTATTTAGGTCAGTTTAAGAAACTGGCTTTTCACAAAAAAAAGAGAGAGAAAGAAAAGCCTGGCTTGGTGGCACACGCCTTTAATCCCAGCACTCAGGTGGCAGAAGTAGGAGGATTGCCATGAGTTCAAGGCCACCCTAAGACTACACAGTGAATTCCAGGTCAGCCTGGACCAGAGTGAGACCCTACCTCGAAAAACCAAAAAAAAAAAAAAAAAAAAAAAAAACCTGGCTTTTGTCTATTCCTCACCCTCTATTTCATTATGTCACACTCACTCATTTACTTCTCCCAGTTTTACCCTTCCTTCTTTTCTCCTCAAGCTCAATTATTTTAGCATCCTTATTTTTTAAACTTTTATCATGAAAATTCTATATTGAACATAATCTCCCCATAACCCTTCCTTCTTCCCTTTTTTGATCCCTCTCTCATTAGCCCCTTCACTCCCCTAGACAGTTCTTCTTATACTCTACTTCTACTTTATGCCATATGTACATTGATGGCATGTATCTGTATAAAGTCTAGGAACCACTAGTCAAAGAAACCATATTTGTCTTTCTGGCTTAATTCACTTAAAATGTATATCTCCATCTGCTTCCATTTTCTGGAATTGGCATAGCTTCTTTATACATAGGTGGTGAAACAAAGCAATAAGGAAGTTAGATAAATTTTGCCAAGTTGCACAGTTCAAACCTTTTAGAAGCAAAAGATAATTAAATATTTAGTTTTCAGCACTAGATCATGGATACTGTATAGTGCATTTGGAAGATATGTATGCTGTCCACATGTCTAAAATCATTAATGAAAATATTTTTCTTCCCATGACTTGTTTTTGTCACCTGTCTCCAACTCACATCCACTGAACTCTTTTCCAATTACTCACTCTTCTCTTTTGGTGTCATTTCCTGTTTTTCATTCACTCGTTTATTCTTTCATTTTGTTCAGTATGCTGTCATTCATGGTGACATGCATATGGACTCAATATAATGAATTTCAGGTAATGAAAACCACTGTGAGGTCATGGTCGCTTCATATCTAAAGGACAGCATTCCAAAGCAGTTCTCCCCATCCTCTGGCTCTCATGTTCTTTCTTCTGTTTCTTCCGCAATGATCCCTGAGCCTTTAAAGGCATGTTAGGGATGTCTCATTTAATACTGAGCACTCAGCTATCATTTCTTCTCATCACTTTGACAAGTTCTGAGTCGCCCCAGTACTTAATTCACCACCATCCACCAAAAAAGAAGAAGAAGAAACAGAAGAAGAATCTCTGAACAAAACTGAGAACAACACTAATCTATAGGCTTAAACATAAATATTTAGAGGGAAATTTAATGGGCACCACATATCCATTTAGCTAAGTAACAATAGTATCTTCTTCCATGGGGCCTATGACCTTCTTAGTCATGAACTTTTGATTAGGTTTTCAGTATGAGGCATGAATTCTCTCCTGTGAAGCAGGCCTCTAATCAATTACAGAGCAGTTGGTGACCCCATAACAGACATGCCACTGTTTCACTAGTGCACACATCTTACCTGCCATGTGGGTTGTGTAGCTAGTAGGATCTACTGATAGCAAAGATTGGTGTTGGGCCTTGCTAGTAACAGTCTGGACCTGTGAGGAGGCTGGCCTGAACTACTGGACATGGCCAGGGGCCCTGGGCTGTGGGGTCACAGCTGGCCCTCTGTCAGGGGTCCCTGGCGATGGTGATTGCCTTCCCTATGTTGTAGGCTGCAATGAGCTGTCATCGCCCAGAGTGGGCAGAACTGACAAGGTGCTCCCCTAGACCCCAAAAAGCTCTGACCATTCCATAAGTCAGACTTTGCCCCCCACAGTTCCTGACCTGTGGCTAGCTGCCCAAGAGACCCTCATGTGGCTAAAGTCAGTAGCCTTCTCACCCCCCACAGTTCTAAAGTCACAGCCTCCTGTTAATCTCCTCTTCCACCCTTCTCCCTACCTTCCCTTATCCTTCCCCCATAGCTTTGAAGTTACTAGTCCTTCCTCTACCTAGATAACAGCCCATAAACTATGCATCCAATTGTCATACAGTCTGTACGTGCCATCTCAACCTTCCCCAAGTGTTTATAAACCCACCCACCCCTTTCAATAAACGAGTGCTGTCCATCACACGGTCTCCTGGGTGCTCATTGCCCGTCATGTGTTCCATCGCACTCACCCACCCAGCCAGAAAGACCCTGCTGCTCCCCTTCCAACTCATCTCTCCCTCGCTCAAGACATCGGTGGCCAACAACCCCGGGAACAGGAACGGAACAAGACCCACAGATCGGTGATGATTTTTTGCTTTCAGCATTCTCTATAGTATTTTTGAGCACTCTTCCAGCAAGCTATCAGGGAGGTGGCTTCCTTATAACTTCCATCTTGTTTTCTTAGTGTCCTCCAACCAAAGCATGGGTGTCTTCAGGAAAAGAGTCTTACCATCTAGTTCTGGTGGGCAGTCATCAAGCTCCATCTTTAATACAAATCTTCCAGTCATTCCCTAGAATATTCTTTTCACACAAGCCTGTGCTAAACTTGTCGTTAACACCATCATATTTGTCACTTGATTATCCTCAAAATGAGATGCTCCCTGTTTTATTTCCCCCTGAGTAGCTTCTTAAAAAAGGTATTGTTTCTTTTACATATTTTTCTACAGAGACACAATAAAGTGATACTGACAGGAAAACTCCACTAGTCTTTCTTATTTAAAAGGTCTTCCTCTTGTCTGGGATAATTCATAACAATCACTGAACTCTTTTACTGCTCTGAAGAATGCCAAGGACAGGTGTAGTCACTCCACACTCCAATATCAAAACCTTCCACAAGAATAACAACTGTACAAGACTTAGAGTTAAGTAAAGGGACATTTTAAAGAGAAAGAAAAATCAGTCATGTAAGATATGTTTTAAAAAATATATCTTTAAGTTCCGGGCATGGTAGCACATGCCTTTAATCCCACCATTTGGGAGGCAGAGGTAGGAGGACTGCCATGAGTTCAAGGCCACCCTGAACCTACATAGTGAATTCCAGGTCAGCCTGAACTAGAGTGAGACCCTACCTCAAAAAACCAATAATAATAATAATAACAATAATAATAATAATTAATTGATAAAATTATATATATTTATTTATTTAAGAGAGTTCAGTGTGAGAATTGGTAGCAAAGGGAATATGATGAAATTTGTAAATACTATATCAAACATCTATTATGCTCTAGAACTAGATCATCATATGCAGAGAAAATAATTTGTGATATCACCTGGGGCTTTACAGCTAGTAGAAAAGACAGCACAAAAAGAAAGAAATTACATTTTAAAAATAGGTTACTTAATTTCAGCTAGTGTCAATCTCCCTAACCAGTTACATTTAATGTTAGGCTCTGAAAGGGAAAAAGAAAACTTTACACTGTGTGAAGTCACTGAGTTAGTTGCAAGTTAGCAAGGGCTTCCAGAGCACTGCTTTCATAACAATCCATGTGCTGTTTTCAATAAAAATGATGTATGACTACCCAGGAATCAATATGAATGCAGATAAAACCTATTCTTTGCACGATGTAATTCCATAGCTGATACACAACTTGCTGAATATTTATCATATGAATGCAGAATAGTGTTTTGCCAATGCTCAAAGTACACAGAATAAATATAAACATTGCCTCTCTCACTATTTTTTCTCTTATTTCTGTTTTTGCTTTCCCTAGACTAGGATAAATGAATAGCAAAGACCCACCTCACAGTTCACGAAACATGGTAAAGGAAGCATAAATCCCCAAGATAGCATTGCTAACAATCTCTAAAAGAAGTAAATGGGCCATGGATCCTTTAAATGTTCCAAGTATAGCAGTTGAATGAATGTGAGCCATACACTGAACACGATCATTTGGAAGGATGAATGGATCTTTAAGGTGAAAGGAGTTTCCTGTCCCACACTGTCAGGCAGAGGCATGCAAATACCCTTGCCATCTATACTTTGCAAAATGAAGATAGTTTTGAATGTGTCACAGCTCATTTCAGTGTGATCCCCCAGCCATTCACAGAAAAAAATCCTCAAAATCAACCCTTTTCTCAAGGGTCATGAAGCAAATTGACTTTGTACTGGTGGTCTCAGTAGAAGCAGTCTGTTTATGATGATGCTAGTGGCAGAATTGAGGCTAAAGCAATGTAAAATGGAAACATCAAATGCTATAGGTTAATAGCAGGTGTTCCAAATGCTTTTATTTTTTCTTTGACTCTGACCTTCCATCATCCCAAATTTTTTCTTTACAGCCCATGTATAAGCATTTCCAGGGTCTATATCTCTTGTGCCTTCCGATTATCATTGAAGCTCACCTGTGTCTTTCTTGCATTGTTCTCCCGGCCTTGCTTCACTGGACTGACATCCAAGATGCTGTCAGACATGGGACTGGACTTCCTGGCCTAAGAATAGCTCTTCTCTTGAATCTTTCCCCCACATATCAGCTTAATATTTTCCTCCACTGATCATGTCATTCCACAAGGTTTCCTAATATTTTATGGCAGGTCCACATCCTTTAACATAATATGAAAATGGGCTTCAAATCCCATTTTTAATTATTCTCCAAATTCATATCAGCCATGCCACATGCCTTGCACTCAGTTCTAATCATTTGAAAATTATTGCTTTTTCTTAAATGTGTACTTCTCATCATTTTCCTTGTGACCATCCACCCCACTACATGACATACCAACATTTCAAAATTCTCCATCATGGAATTTCTGCATCCTGATAAGACTTTCAGATTATGTAGAGCTCAGTAAGATCATTGTCCTATACAACCTAAGCTATCTGTACTGCCCCCACTAGAGTGTTTATCATGCTGTATCTCCTGTGGGGCGATGACTATATCTGTGTTGTTCACTATGCCATTCTCAGCACAAAAAGCACCAATCGTATCCCCAGAGTTCTAATAAACTGAGGCAGTTATGTGATTCACAGTGAATAAATTGTGATTCCTGAGCCTATAGGACAGACTACGGAGATAAACAATTTAAGGAAGGTAACCACTATTAAGCCTCTATCAGAAGCACAAAATCCTACACACATTTGAAGCATCTATGCACAGTTCAGAATAGTCACTTGTTATAGCTATTCTTTTTTTAAAGATTTGTTTTTAGTTATTTTTATTAGAGACAGAGAGAGGGAAAGACAGACTAGAGTGAGAATGGGCACATCAGGGCCTATAGCCACTGCAAACGAACTCCAGATGCATGTGCTATCATGTGCATTTGCCTTATGTAGGACCTGGAGAATCGAACCTGGATCCTTGGGTTATATAGTTGTGATGGTTAAGTTTGTGTCAACTTGATCTGTTTAGGAATCCACGGACGTTCCTCATAAGTGTGTCTCTGAGCTTGTTTCTAGGAAGGACTAACTAAAGGAAGAATCCTTCCTCCAGGGAGAGCCCTTCCCCCAGAATGGGTGGCCCTTCTTGGAGGAGGGGGCTTAGCTAAAGAAGCTCCTCCTCCCACCTGGCTGCTGGTGCGCTGCTTGCTATTCGCTGCTTGGTGCTGCTGCTCTCCAGTGTGGACTGAAGACTAACATGGACTGAAGAGCAGCGTCTCTCCAGGACGCCTCCAGGCCTTCAGTGCCGGATTGGGACTGCTGAGGCATCCAGCCTCGTGGACTGAGCAGCTACTGGGTTCCTTGACTCTCAGGCCTGCAACCTACTATTGCTGGACCGTTGTAAGCTAATCCAATAAATTCCCTTTTAATACAAGTCATCCTATCGGGTCTGTTCTTCTAGAGAACCCTGACTAATACAATAGGCATGCGCCTCAACTGCTAAGCCATGTCTCCAGCCCTGTTATATTTATTCTAAAAGCTCAACTTAGCATGAATTTTTTTCCTTTTTTTTTTTTTTTTTTTTTTTTTGAGGTAGGGTCTCACTCTAGCTCAGGCTGACCTGGAATTCACTATGTAGTCTCAGGGTGGCTTTGAACTCACAGTGATCCTCCTACCTCTGCCTCCCAAGTGCTGGGATTAAAGGCGTGAGCCACCACGCCCGGCTGCATGAATTTTTTTTCTTCTTCTGAATGCCAATAAATACATTTTACAAAGTTCTCCCTTTATCTTGGATCATCTCAAGTCATTCCAGTTCGCTCATGAAACATTCATTTGATCAAACAAGAAAAGATGGAATTCATTTTACTTCTCATTACTATGAACAAATACCTGACTGCAAGCAACTTACAGAAGCAAAAGGCTTATTTTCACTTTACAGATATAGGGATGGAGTATCCATTGGAGTGGGGAAGGCATGGCAGGCTTGGTCTGGAAGCAGTGAAAGAACTGGAAGTTAAGTTGGGCTATAAAACCTCAGTTCCCCACCAGTACTCCACGTGGCCCCTTCCTCCACAGAGACTCCACCTTCTAAAGGTTCCACAATCTTCCCCAACAGCACCACCAGCCAGAGGCCATGTGCCAAACACATGAGCCAATGGGGGATATCTTGCATTCTAACCACAACAGAAGCCACATTAGCTAAGTAAGTTACATGATTTTGTTTATAAAAGTATAAAAGTGGGCTCGAGCCAGGCGTGGTGGCGCACACCTTTAATCCCAGCTCTCCAGTGACTGAGGTAGGAGGATCACCATGAGTTCAAAGCCACCCTGAGACTACACAGTGAATTCCAGATCAGCCTGAGCTAGAGTGAGACCCTACCTTGTAAAACAAAAACAAATAAACAAAAAAAAAAAAAAAGTGGGCTGGAGAGATATCTTAGCAGTTAAGGTGATTGTCTATAAAGCCTAACTCTTTGTGTTCAACTCACCAGGCCCTACATATGCCAGATGCACAATGACACAAGCGTGCAATATTTCACATGCACATAGGAGGGCGCACATATCTGAAGTTTGAGTGCAGTGGCTAGAGGCCCTGGCATACCAATTCTCTTCCTCCCTCTACCCACCTTTTGCATTAAGCAATGAAAAAAAAAGAAAATGCCAGTCTCTTGGTCTTGCCTCAAAAAAAAAAAAAAATGACAGCTTCAACAGACAGGTCATTGTTGTCAACTTCTGAATTAGATAATTGTATATCTTCTCCCAAAATTTTGGATTTATTTCTATTGCTTTATTTTCCATTCTGTTATACCTGGACATCTGCCTATTTACTTTTTAAAAATTAATTTACCAAAAATGAGGTCATCTGAAAGTTAGCATGCAATTTTTAGATTGTGGTTTCTTCATGGAGAATGTCTTACTTATGAATTTATGAGCAACTTATAAAATTGTTCAAATTTGTGGTCCATTTTTATGTCCCACTTCAAACAATTGAATGCTCTTTTCACTTATTCCAATTCCTTATTGGGAAAGAATATTGAAAGGACTATCCGTGTTCTGCCTTCTATGATTCCAAATGACAACAATCAAATGCAGCTGTTGCTAGGGTGGGGACAGCAATAAAGGCTCAGGCAGAACGAAACAGCCCATTAGCTGCAGCACCATGTCCATGCAGGCATCTCAGAAGACTGATTGCAGTAATACCAATAGAATGTGAACTACATTGTTGTAGCACGGCACAGCTTCATAAAATTTTACAATGCAGATAAACAATATCAACTAATGTTGCAGGTGGGACATACAGAAATTCCATTGGCTTACTAGTTATTAGTGCCTATGGAAAAAGAAAAAGTTGGTTCCTATAACTAGAATTTAACTAATGACTGCTAAAGATTTGTATACTTGCCAAATAGGTTAGAAGGAGGAAAGGATTGTATGTTGAAGACACCACAGGCCAGGGACACAGGCCATTGAGAGATCATGCTGGAACTCAGAAAGAAGCCAGTACCCTGCTAGCTAGCCCCACATAGTGCTGGAAAGTGCTATGTGAGCTGCTGTGGGGATAATGACCACTAACAGCATTAAGAAGCAAGGGGTCCTGCAAGCTACAGAATTAACCAACAAGATATACTCAGCTGTGCAATAGGGACATAGAGCCTATGTGGGTAATCAACTGCTCTCTGATGGCATATGAGGCCCACTCAGTGTGACAGAACTGAGAACTCATACCTGGTACTGAGAGCCAGGTCAGAATCCTAAGAAGGTCCCAAACTCTAGAGAGAAGATCTCACTGTTCTTTGACTAAGAAGAATGGGGTTACCTGCCAAAAAGTTTCTTAAATAACTATGCTTATCCCCTTTAATCCATGCTATCCTTACTCATTGTTTGACAACCTTCTTTGTTTACAGATGTCAGCAAAGCCTGGGGAGAATCAAGACCCATCAATATAAAGAGAAAAGATAGCTGACTGCACAGAAGGAGATGAGTCATCTCTATCATATCTACCAGGGCCCAGGAGGCATTGCAGAAGAAGTAGCAATTTAAGCATGAGTGTTGTTCTCACTACCAGCTGGACAGCCTGCTCCAGGCAGATGGTAATAATCACTGAGGACACTCATAACTCATCAAAGCAGGGACCCAGGGGTTGCAGAGAGCTCGACAGTAAAGTTGACTTATAACACATCCACCAAGACCCAGGGGACATTGAGGAAGAGGTGGTGGAAATATTGTAAGAGCTACAGGGTGGGAAGGAATATTCTGAGGTATTGCCCCCTCCAGAGACTGATTATTGCATTCATGACCCCATAGGGAAAACCAATAACCCCACTAAAGGGAGCCTTCAGAGGAGTGGGGATGAGAGAGAGGAGATATACACCTGATTGGGTATACGACCAACATGCAATATGTTCATACAACGAAGTTCATGATTAATTGAAAAAAATCACACTGTGCAATTATTTTCATAGCAGTTGTTTTTAATCTTTGAAAATAACAAATAAAGCCAATGAGATCAAATCCTACCTGGTTTCTTTATAGAAGGTTGTGAACAAAATCTGTCATTGACAAGGTCTGAAACATAACCACATAAATTGTGTGCCAAGTTAGAATGATATTTATTTATGGCTGCCATTCCTATTTTACTGTTTCCAATGCTTAACAAGGTATTTCATTTGCCCTTTTCCTTCTCTTAAAACACTGAATATAGCTGAATTGGTAAGTGTAATTTTATAGACTGTATCAACTAGCATTTACAAGTGTGTATCACATAAAAGTAAGTTCTATGGTAGCGTAATCAAAGTACCCAGTTCTATAGCAGGTACCACTGATTAAAAAGCTAAAAATAATTTCAAGGCAAAAAATATTTACTGGTCTCTGAAAGTAAATAAATACATGGTATGATTTCACACAAAAAACATATTCTTCTTTCTTTTTTTTAAAGGGATTTTAAAATTTATTTATTTATTTATTTATTTATTTCAGAGAGAGAAAGAAGCAGAGAGAGAGAGAGACAGATAGAGAGAGAATGGGTGCCAGGGCCTCCAGCCACTGCAAACAAACTCCAGACACATGTGTCACCTGGTGCATCTGGCTTACATAAGTCCTGGGGAAGCAAACCTAGGTCTTTTGGCTTTGCAGGCAAGTGCCTTAACCGCTAAGCCTTCTACCTCTGCCTCCTGAGTGCTGGGATTAAAGGCATGCACCACCACGCCCGGCTTATTTTGTTGTTATTGATTCTCCTCTCACATATCTTTCCCCCTATTTCCCTGGGCTCCTCCAGCTGGTTGTATTCCTCCATCAATAACCTCATTTTGCTCCCATTCCCTGTATATTCTATTAGACCTCTTTTCTTTTGTCCTCCCTAATATCTCTATTTCCTTCATTGTTGTCTTTCTTGTTTCATGATCTATAGACTCTGATATAAAACATATAAACACACACATAATAAAATTAAGATCTAGTTTCTGCATATGAAAGAAAACATGCTACATTTATCTTTCTGGGTCTGAGTTACTTTGCTTAACATAATGACTTTGTTCCATCCATTATCCTGAAAGTGTTACAAGTTCATTTTTCTTGATGGAAAAATAAAATTCCATTGAGTGCATGTGTGTAATACACTTTGTTATCCTCTTGAAGGACATCCAAGAGGGTTCTATTGTCCAGCAAATGTGAATAGTGTTGCAATAAACATGATGTGATGTGAAAGAAACTTTGTGGTAGGATTTGGCATTCTTTGGGTGTGATATAACTAGGTCAAATTATATTTCTGTCTTGATTGTTGAGAAACCTCCATAGTGATTTTATTCCCTCAGGAAATGAACAGGCTTCCTCTTCTCCACAACCTCACCAGGCTTTGTGCTTACTTGTTTTCTTGATGTTAGTGCTGATTACTTTAAACCAGCTCAAAGTGTGTATAGAATTATAATTTTAAGAGCTATACTCGCTGTCATTTAGTTTTTTTTATTGACAACTTCTATACTTACAATCAATAAACCATGATATTTCCCTCCCCTCCCCCATTTCCCCCTTCACAACTCCACTCTCCACCATATCTCTTCTCTCCTTAGTCTCTTTTTTATTTTGATGACATCATCCTTTTCTCCTATTATGAGGGTCTTGGGAAGGTATTGCTAGGCACTGTAAGGTCATGGATATCAAGGCCAATTTCTGTCTGGGCACTTGCATTGTAAAGAGTGGTACCCTTCCTTTGGCTCTTACATTCTGTCCGCCTCCTCTTCCACAATAGACCCTGACCCTTGGACGGTGTGAACCCTTGGATGGTGTGATAGGGACTTTCAGTGCTGAGCACTCCTCTGTCACCTCTTCTTAGCACTATGTTGCCTTTTGGGTCAGTGGAGTAGTCACTGCCATCTGAAAAGAGAAGCTTCTCTAACCAAAAGTGAGAGTACCATTAACATATGAATATGAGCATTAAGTTCATCTTGGCAAGAATAGTATATGCATTTAGCCAGACAAAAGCAGGCTTTACATCCCTATGGCACACGACCTCCCCTGCTATAGGCTTTTGATTAGGTTTTCAGTACCAGGCATGTATTCCCTCCCATAGAGCAGGCCTCCATTCCAATTAGAGAGCAGTTGGCTTCCCCCAGAGTAGATATGGCACTATTGAACCCGTTTGGTCATTTGGCCTGTCTGGCCAAACTTGAGGCTTCCAGTGTCCACTGTTCTCACATCTAGGCTGGTTCCATTTCTTAGCTATTGTAAATAGAGCAGCAATAAACATGGTGGTGCAAGTATCTCTAAGGTAGTGAGAAGAGTCATTAGGATATATACCTAGGAGTGCTACAGCTGGACCATATGGTAAATCTATTTTTAACTGTCTCAAGAACCTCCACACTGATTTCCACAAAGGCTTTACCAGACTACATTCCCACCAACAGTGTAGAAGTGTTCCTCTTTTTCCTCATCCTCACCAACATTTATTGTCATTTGTTTTCTTGATGATAGCCATTTGGATGGGAGTGAGATGGAATCTCAAAGTAGTTTTAATTTGTATTGCCCTGATGGCTAATTATGTAGAACACTTTTGTTTTTAGATGTTTATATGCCATCTGTATTTCTTCTGTTGAGAACTCTCTATTTAGTTCCATAGTCCATTTTTAATTGGGTTGTTTTAATACTTAGTGTTTTGTTTTTTGAGTTCTTTATTTATTCTGGATATTAATCCTCTTTCAGATGTATAGCTGGCAAAGATTTTCTCCCATTCTGTAAGTTGTCTCTTTTCTCTATTCACAGTGTCCTTTGCTATACAAAAGCTTTGTAATGTCATGAGATCCCAGTGGTTGATTTGTGGTTTTATTTCTTGAGCAATCGGGGTTATATACAGAAAGTCATTGCCTATGCCAATATGTTGAAGGGTTTCCCCTACCTTTTCCTCTAGAAATTTCAGAGTTTCAGGTCTCATATTAAGGTCCATGATCCATTTGGACTTGATTATTGTGCATGGAGAAAGACAAGGATCTATTTTCATATTCCTACATACATATACACATCCAGTTTTCCCAGGACCATTTGTTGAAGAGGCTTTCTTTTTCTCCAATGAATATTTTTGGCATTTTTGTCAAAAATCAGATAGCTGTAACTGCCTGGATTAACATCTGGGTCCTTTATTCTGTTCCATCGATCTACATCTCTGTCTTTGTGCCAGTACCATGCTGGTTTTGTTACTATGGCTTTGTAATATAGCTTAAAATTGGGTATGGTGATACCACCAGCCTGATATTTGTTGCTCAAAATTGTTTTGGCTATTGAAGGTTTTTTGTGCTTCCAAATGAATTTGAGGATTTTTTTTCTATTTCTGTGAAGAATGCCATTAGAATTTTAATGGGGATTGTATTAAATGTGTAGATTGCTTTTGGTAAGATTGACATGTTCACAATATTGATTCTTCCAATCCAAGAACATGGGTTGTCTTTCCATTTTCTAGTGTTTTCTACAATTTCTTACTTGAGTGTTTTAAAGTTCTCATTGTAGAGATCCTTCACTTTCTTGGTTCGGTTTGTTTATTTATTTTCATTTTTTTATTTTTTAAAGATTTTATTTTTATTTCTTTATTAGAGACAGAGAGGGAGGGAAAGAGAGAGGGAAAGAGTGAGAATGGGTGCACCAGGGCCTCTAGCCACTGCAAACGAACTCCAGACACATACGCTACCATGTACATCTGGCTAACGTGGGACCTGGATAATCGAACCAGGGTCCTTAGGCTTCACAGGTATGTGCCTTAAACACTAAGCCATCTCTCCAGCCCTGGTTTATTTATTTTCTTGAGGCAATTGTTAATGGGAGAGAGTCCCTGATTTCATCCTCCGCATGTTTGTTGTTAGTATATAGGAAAGCTACCGATTTCTGTGTGTTTATTTTGTATCCTGCTATGTTACTAAAAAGTGTTAATCAGCTCTAACAGTTTTCTGGTAGAGTTTTAGGGTCCTTTATGTATAGCACATATCATCTGCAAATAATGATAATTTGATCTCTTCCCTTCCGATTTGTATCCCTCTTATGAGTGTCTCTTGCCTTACTGCTGTAGCTAAGATTTCCAGTACTATATTTAAAAAAGTGAGGATAGTGGACATCCTTGTTTTGTTCCTGAATTTAGTGGAAAAGCTTCAAGTTTTTCCCCATATAGTATTATGTTGGCTATAGTTTGCCATAAGTAGCCTTTATTTTGTTGAGATATGTTCCTCCTTTTCCCAGCTTCTGTTGGACTTTTATCATGAATGGATGTTGGATTTTGTAGAACACCTTTTCTGCATGTATTGAGATGATCATGTGATTTTTTTTTGTCCTTCAGTCCATTTATATAGCGTATTACATTTTTGATTTATGTTTACTGAACCATCCCTGCATCTCAGGGATAAAGCCTACTTCATTGGGGGTGAATAATCTTTCTGATATAGTCCTGTGTTCTGTTTGTCAATATTTTGTTGAGAATTTTTGCATCTATGTTCATGAGGGAGATTGGTCTATAATTTTTTTTTTTTTTTTTTTTTTTTTTTTTTTTTTTTTTTGTTCTGTCTTTGTCAAAGAAGGCAGTCCTAAGAGAGGGAAATTTATAGCTCTAAGTGTCTATATTAAGAAGTTAGAGAGTTTACAAGTAAGCAATTTAATGCTTCCCTTTAAGGCCTTGGGAAAAAAAGGCAAACCAAAAATCAGTAGATGGGCTGAAATAATAAAGATTAGGGCAGAAATTAATGAAATAGAAACCAAAGAAGATCCAAAAATCAATGAAACAAAGAGTTGGTTCTTTGAAAGGACAAACAGGATTGATAAACTCTTAGCAAATCTGACTAGAAGAAAGTGAGAAGAGACAAAAATTAATAAAATTAGAGATGAAAAAGGCACCATTATAACAGATACCAAAGAAATTCAGGAAATAATGACATACTTTAAGAATATATGCCTCTTAGTTTGAAAATCTACATTTTCTTTTTATTTATCTGTTTGAGAGAGAAATAGGTGGGAAAACAGAGAGAGAATGGGTATGCCAGGGCCTCCAGCCACTGCAAACAAACTCCAAACAAATGTGCCACCTTGTGCATCTGGCTTATGTGGGTCCTGAGGAATCTAATCTTAGTCCTTTTGCTTTTCAGGCAAGTTCCTTAAGTGCTAAGCCATTTCTCCAGCCCAAATTTCTACTTTTTTTTTTTTTGAGAGAGACACAGAAAGAGACAGAGGGAGAGGAAGACAGAGATGGGTGCGCCAGCAGCCTCTCTGCTGCTGCAAACGAAATCCAGATGTGTTTGCCCCCTTGTGGTCAAGTGCTGCATTGTACCCTTTGCACTGGCTAAACGTGGGACCTGGAGATTGGAACCGCTGGAGATTGGAACTGGCATTCATAGGCTTAGGAGGCAGGTGTCTTAACTGCTAAGCCATCTCTCCAGCCCCCAAATTTCTACATTTTATATTCTAACCTACCATTTTTTTAAAATCTTATAAATTTGCATTCACTTCCTTTATCATACTTTCACTTTTACTTGGTCTGAGTAATGCCTTGAAACAGGTCCATTGTTTTCCACCAGTATGCCATTCTTACACTTTTTGCTTTGAATATTTTGAGGATTTTCTCATCAAACATATCAATGATGTTCTGTCAATCCATTAGGAAATATATCTGCTGGAAATTTATAGTCCTGGTGACATAAAAAAAATGTAAAGAAAGAAAACCTGGGATACTTTAGTGAACTCTGAAAATGCCTAAAGGGAGGAAAAGCAAGCTATAAATCTCTATCTAAACAGAAAGTTTTCTACTTTTCTAGACATAACTGCTACCAATGTAGTGAAGGTGGAAGAGGGATTGAAGAATGCTCATAAATAAAGACACTCAATGATTGAACAAGAAGATCAATTGTTTTTAGAAAGAAAATGGAAGAAAACTGACACAATGATATAAAGAAAAGTGAGACTATCATTTTATCACTTCAGAGCAATATTGGATGTCAAAAGGCAATTAGGATAAATTTCCCGATTTGTAATGAAAACTATTCTTAACCCAGACTATTCTATTCAGCCAAACTATCAGTGAAGTATTCAGGGGAGATGGAAACATTTTCTCTTAAGCAAGAGTGGTTAGCCATGACCAAATGCTCTAGTAATAAATAAAATAAGAAAGCCTTAGGCAGACCTTTGAATGTTGGCATGACCTCTCTGACCAAGCTAATAGAACCAAAAGCAAAAAGCATGCAGTTCATAGCACTTATGATCTTGAGGTTAGTCCAGTATGTATAGGTCACATTGACTGAAACTTTGAGGAACAATTGGTCAAGAAATACTCTTTCTTTCATCTCACGTATAACTCCTATATATTTCTCCAGTATGCTTTAGTGTTAAATATAAATTAAAATGGTTTAAGCAAAACCCTAATGATCTTTCTTTCCAATGTGGAATTTAAATGTGTGTTTTCACCTGGCCTGGTTCAAATGACTTCAATGCAGTCAGTTTCCTTTTGAGACAGAATGTGTTCTAGCAGAATGAAGGAAGAAATAAGAAATAAGATTTGGGCAGGACAGAAGTCTTAGCATTTAAGGCACTTGCCCGAAAAGCATAAGGACTCAGGTTCAATTCCCAAGTACCCACATAAGCCAGATGCACAAGGTGGCACATGCATTTGGAGTTCACTTGCAGTGGCTAAACGCCCAGGCATGCCCATTCTCTCCCTCCTTTCCTCTATCTCTCTCTTTCTCTCAAATTAATAAGTAAATATCAAAATAAAATAAATAAAATAAAGAGAAATAAGATTCAAGAAATAGGGAGAATCTGGGCATGGAAGTGCATGCCTTTAATCCCAGCACTTGGGAGGCAAAGGTAGGAGGATCACCATGAGTTTGAGGTCATGCTAAGACTACATAGTGAATTCCAGGTCAGCCTGAGCTAGACTGAGGCCCTACCTTGAAAAACAAAAACAAACAAACAAACAAAAAAAAACAAAAAAAAAAAAAGAAAAGAAAAAAAAAGAAAGAAAGAAACGAGAAATAGGGAGAAACTGAGGAAAAAGGTAGGAGGGTATTTGTTCATCATTCCTAGAAATCAAATATTCCATATCCAAGGAAATGAATAGAGACCTGGGAAAAGAGATTGTAAATTATTGAGTAGGTTGGCTGTTTAGCAATATGTTCATTAGCATTTAATAGATCAATCTGGCAAATTTTGGGAATTTTGGATCATAACAGTAGATATAAAACTGACAATTATTAATAAAAAGAAAAATAAATAATCCAAAGATGAGCAGAAGGTGAAAACCTAAGTGTTATGAAAATGCTAATTCCTCAATCACCTTAATGTGGAGTAACAGATATTCTTGAAATTGATATTTTTTCTTCCCCTGAGGTGGGGTCTCACTCTAGCCCAGGCTGACCTGGAATTCACTATGTATTCTCAGGGTGGCCTCAAAATCACAGCAATCCTCCTACCTCTGCTTTCCGAGTGCTGGGATTAAATGTGTGTGCCACCACGCCTGGCAAAATTGATATTGTTAATACTGCATCCCGATTGAAAGAAATATTTAAGTAGATAATCAAAGCTACTGCTGTTATGGAGGTGTAGATAAGCAGTTAAAAGTGCTTGCTTGCACAAAAGCCTGACACTCTGGGTTTGATTCCCTAGTACTCATGTAAAGCCAAAAGCACAAAGTGGTGTATGCATCGGGAGTTTGTTTGCAGCACCAGTAAGCCCTGGATCACCCATATGCTATTTCTCATTCTCCCTTTCTCTCTCTCTCTCTCTCTCTCTCTCACACACACACACACACACACACACACACACCTTCTCTCTCTCTTTCAAGTAAATAATTTTTTTTTTTTTTTTAAGAAAAGCTACTGGAGAGCTTGTCTAGTGCCAGAAAGTACAACATGAATGACTGGAGGAAAATGACAAATATCTGTCTAAGCAACTAGTGATGTAAACTTCCCAGCAGCAATCAACCTGACATGATGCTCACACAAGTGCAGTAGTGGCACACAGCCATGGTGGGTTACCAACTGCTCTTGATTTGGCTAAAGGACCCACTCAGTGAAACGGAACCCATACCTGGAACTGGAAAACAAGTCAGAACCAAATCAAAAAATGAGTTTGCTCTCCAATATCAAGATCCCACTAATAGCTGGATACAAGAGGACCTACACACATTAAATTCACTCTAAAACAATAATGGCTATCCATGTACCTTGCACTGACCTCACTTTCTGTTGGAGAATTTGCTTCTCTTTTTCAAATGGACATAGTACCTGGAGAGAATCAGCCCATTGCACCTCACCAGGGCACCAGCTGAACCCATAGAATGATTGGGAAAATGAGCAAGAGTGCTGCTTTCTCAGTGAACCTGGTATCAGCACAGGGGTGAAGGAGATAGACACAGAGAACACTCAACCCCTACCAAACCAGAGACCTCGTCACTGAAATAGACCTAAAATGATCCCAACATGACTTGGGAAATTTGCGGAAGAGGGGGCAGAAAAACTGTTAGAGCCATAAGTTGGGTCATTAGGCACAGAGACATTGCCTCACCCCCATAAAAATGAAAGACCCACAAACCCTGAGGGGGGAGGGCAGGGAGAAAGCCAACAATGGTACCATCATGGATTTATGCATTATATAGAAAACTAATTTAAAAATTAAAAAAAAAAGAAAAGCTACTGGATAAAAATGGTCAAACTTGGGACAGATCATTCTTAGTGAACTCCCCAATCACAGAAAGATAAGCATCACATGGTCCTGCTCATCTGTGGCTCCTAATTTGTAATTTCCCAAGATGCTGACACACCTAATAAACAGCTCGAGGACTAGACAATAGGGATGGTGGGGTGGGAGAACAGGGAAAGTTTGGGGGGGGAACTGGACCCAAATGGAAATGGTACTATAAAATAATATATCCTGAAAGACATACTAACAGTTCAAACCTGCATCAGGTGCTTGGAGAGAAAACCTGAATCACTGGGGCCTGGAGAGGGTATGATGAAGACTAACTTCAATCTTCTCCTGTTTCTTTCTCTATCACTCCCTCTTGTCTCTATTCTCCCTTTCTCTTTCATATTACTATACTTTTTCTTCCTTCTTTTCCCATAGCACTGATCTGTAACTCCCAATACTAGCATGTGGTTAACATCTACAATGAGCTGTTGATCAGTGAGACCTACAAGGTTTCCCAAAAGAAGACAGATTTCTGTCAGAGTACTTGATGATTGGTAAGACCCAAGTACTGAAGACACCATATGCTGTTCAAATGGAACATGGAGAGACCTGGCTGGAATCTGGAAGAAAGTAAGTCCCCAGACAGTTAGCTTGTCCAGTTCCAGAGGGTGCTAAATAAGTGACTGGGAGCAAATGACCAACATCTGTCTAAGCAAATCGTGGTCTAAGCTACTCAGCAGCAAACAATGTGACATGATGCTCACACAAGTGCAGTAGTGGCACACAGCCATGGTGGGTTACCAACTGCTCTAGATTTGGCTAATGAATACACTCAGTGGAATGGAACCCATACCTGGAAATGGGAAACAAGTCAGAGCCATATCCAAAAATGAGCCCACTCTCCAATATCAAGCTCCCACCAATAGTGGGATACAAGAGGGCCTATTAAATTTTCTCTAAAATAATAGTGGTTATCCATGTATCTTGCACTGACCTCACTCTCTGTTGGAGAACCTGCTTCTCTCTTTCAGATGGATGCAGAACCTGAGGAGAGAATCAGCCCATCACACCTCACCAGGGCACCAGCTGAAGCCATAGAGTCATAGGGGAAATGAGCAAGAGTGCTGCTTTCTCGGTGAACCTGGTACTAGCACAAGGGCAAAGGAGATAGACACAAAGAACACTCAACCCCTACCAAATCAGATATCCAGAGACACAGAGACTCACAAAACCTCGTCACTGAAATAGACCTAAAATAAAACCATCATGGCTCAGGGAAACTCATGAAGAGGGGGTTGGAAAGATTGTTAGAGCCATGAGTTGGGTCATTATGCACAGAGTCATTTCCTCTCCCACATAACTGATGGCTACCCCTATAAGGCAAGAACCACATTACCCATGGGGGGAGGACAGGGAGAAAGCTAATGATGGTGCCATCATGGCTATATATATATATATATATACTATATACATGACTAATAAAAATATTATAAATATAAAACTGAAAACCAATCAAAAATAGAGTTGAAATGTTCACTTCTGTGATTGTGTAGAAAGGCAAAACAGTCAATTTTTACTTTATTACTATAAAATAAACTGTTAATAAACTGTGTTCACAATGTTATTTTGCTTTGAAAATCTTAACTTTGAAACAATTTATGTAAGGCAACAGTTATGGAAGTGACTGAATTTGCAAAATACTTGTTTTTAACCTATTAGTCTCTTCAATCAGGTCGTGAAAGAAAAATAAAGAGGAAAATGTCTGATCTGAGGGGTACGTAAGTAAGAATAGGAGATGGCAGTGAGGGGATAAAAAGGAAATGAGGCAACAATATATGTAAACCAATGGGACACAATACAGTATTATTCTAAATGTCTGCTATTTTAAGTTAAGTATAGATATATTTAGACATAATTTCAGGGTGTCTGGCTATATAAACCTTGGACAGCTTACTTAACTTCTTCAAGCCTCAACAACCTCACAGGAAAAGATGAATTGTGAAACTAATTATAAGATTTTTAACATGTATGTACAGTGATAAGCAGAATACCAAGCAGTCAGTACTTTTATTCAGTGTTCATTTTTTTAATTTTTATTTATTTATTTGAGACAGAGAGAGGGAGAAAGAGAGAGTGAGAGCAAGAATGGGCACGCCAGGACCTCTAGCCACTGCAAACGAACTCCAGACATACACACCACCATGTGCATCTGGCTTGTGTGGGAACTGGAGAATCGAACCTGGGTCCTAAGGCTTCGCAGGCATGTGCCTTAACTGCTAAGCCATCTCTCCAGCCCAGTCAGTACTTTTAAAAATATGAATTACCTCTCCTTCCAGGACTACTGCCAGGTCTCTAACCCTAACTGAATAGTTCATAAATTATTTTAAACTCACTGACCCATAAGACTTTAAGGCCATTTACTTGATTATTATTCAGAGAAAACTTGAGATTATCATTTATAGTCATTTTGGTATTACAGTTTAGTGGTTTTTCTTCTTTTAACAAAGATAGTGACCAAGATCTAAGAGAAATCACCATACTTTGGTAAATGAAAAGACATACTTATATAATTAAATTTTCTCCAATAATTTATCTTAAAATATAGAAAATTCTGTATGACTAGTCTGAATTCAACATGGTATTTATAGCAATAACTTTACGTCATGGATTCTGCTCGCTACTTGTGATTTCCTAGAGAAGATAAATCATCAATTACAATATGGTAAATGAAAATAGAGGATGCTTTCAACAACTGTGTATGCATTCATGTATAGCATTGCCTTTGTAAAATTTTCAGTTTGTATACTTGTGAACATAGCACAAATGATGGGAATATGTTAACAATTTATACTATCTTCATAATATGTACATATTATTTGAATACCTTAAAATAATTGTATCCCCATAGAAAAATAGTATATAAGAGGGGGTTGGGAAGATTACTCAGTAGTTAAAGTTGGTTGCTTGAAAAGCCTGCTGGCCTGGGATTCCTAAGCTACCTCTGTAAGCCAGACACATACACATAACACACACACATGCATTCACACAATACATTCATGCTCACATGCATGCATGCAAATAAGTAAAAGGAAAAATAGTATGAAGAGAATTTCTTCATTGTAAAACAGGAAAGTTCATGTGGAGACAAGTTTCAGAAAACAATAAGGCAATCAATATTAGTGTAAATGAACTTCCTGAGAACATTTAATTTCTTATCAAAACAAAACTTTGATGAAAGAATATACTTCTTTATTAATATAAATTATTATTATCTAAAATAACTTAGAAAACTAATATGAATGCTTCAATTAGAAGGCAATATGTTTTCTTGTTAAAGCAACAGTTACTTAATGTAAGATCAGAAGAGTTCCCAGCATTGATTTCACATCATTACAGATTGGAGAAAAAATATAAAGACTCTTTGATTTATTCCCAGAAAACAATAAAGCTTTCTCATCAATTCAAATCTATCAATGATGTAATTCTTTATGAGATTTTTTTCACTTAAATTTATTATATGGAAGGAAAGTGATAATGTTTATGGACCACATGGCTGCAGAAACATACTTTTCATTAGAAATCAATTGCTTCTTCTTTGGGTATGTGTGGTCATATTTTAGCAGCTAAAAGCAACACCAGAAAGCATGTTGTAAGCCTCATTATACCTTTCTCCTCATTGTTGAAGACTCTCTTTTGCCATGGAGAAGAAAACTCCTGGGACAGCTTCAAAAATGTGTCTGGCATTTCACAGATCTGTGGGGAAAATTATTTCTTGTGGGAATGTTTCACTATAACCAGAGAGAATGACAGTCTTTTCTTCAATTTAATGATGTTACATTTATGAGATTTCAAGTCAATGGAATTATCTTGATGCCAGATGTTACTTATGGAGCAATGAGTATCTGTCTTCATCACAGATTAGTCATCTATGAAAGTATGATGTCTTCCCAATGATGTTCTCCGTAATAAGAACTAAGATGCTAAGAAATAAATCCAGCCTATGATAAATAGCCAGCCTGGATTCTTCCATTAATACATAAATGAGAAAGGAGAAGAATTGCAGCAGAAGGATGTGTGGATGATAGCTCTTTCTGACCCTCAGTAAGAAACAAGTATGCCATACCTTCCCTGACAGATAAACCTTTCAATTCTTATGTGAAAATATGTAAAATCTTTGATAGTGAACATTATCCAAATCACGGTTTATGAGAGTATGGGCCTAAACCTACTAATAATATCCTTAAACTGGAATGCATCAATATGTCTAGTCCACATACACAATGTCCACATTCCCAGACTGACTCTCAACAGCCTAAATGCCAAGTGAGTTACTATTATGATTTCTCTGTTTCAGGTTTTCTTTTCTTTTTAGAACATATGAAGAGTAATAATTTTATGCACTAAAATTCTGGAGCATTACTTATTTTAATACTTTTACAATATTTTCTAAACTGGTTGATTTTTTTCTATGCATATGATCCTTCCTTCCACAATGAAATGTGGTCAAGTAAGACTGAAAAGTTGCTAAGTTATGCATATGGAAAATGACCACCTTAGGAAACAGCCTTTTTGCTATTAAAAATTAATTTCTCTCTATATTAAGTAGTCAATTCTATAGTGAGGTATTTTAAGAGAAGTGTGAAATAAGAGTGTGCAATCTGAGAGTCCTCCGTTCTGCAAACATCTTGAATCAGATCTGATTCATTATGTAAAAATGGATAAATTTATATACAAGGCAAGGAGATCTTTTGAGAAAAGTGATTACACCTTTCTAACCCTTAATTTCAATTAGAGAAAGGTCTGATGGAGGGGCATGGTCTCAGGAAAAACTGCTAATGAGGAAACAAGACAAGGGCTTCCAAAAGAAGCATGACAGGAAGACGGGGTTAGGTCAGTGGTCTAGGATGGGCACTCAAATAAGAGATTGGTGGAGCAATGTTGATGCCATGCCTCCATAATGTGGACAATATTTTGGTGGGAAGTGATAGTGTTCAATAGTATGCTGCTACTGCCACTTCCACAGCAGTTTTAACCTGGGTGTTTCCATCCCAGCATGGACAAGGTTGTATTTATCTATGACATTCATATTTTCAACCATGTTACAAACAAAAGGTTGCACAGGATTTGAAAGCAGCACTGACCCTTGACTAAGTCCCATGTTTGTTTGGACAACTTGAAAGGAAACACTTCAGAAAGTAAATACAAGCCATTATCTGTTGGAGCAAAAAAAAAAAAAAAAATATGTGGCAAATAAACAGCGAGAGGGACAAACAGAGAGAGATGAGCTGATATCTGAAACCCATGCTTCAAAAAGTACTTAATCCGCCAGACATTTGTTCTTGTGATTCTGTCATTTCTGCTTCAGTGTTTCTATTTCAAAAAGATCAGGTTAGATTTGAGAAGGTATGATATTGGATACAGAGAAAGCCATAATGAGGACATTTCAAAAGTATATGTTAGCAGTGTTGATTGCTTTTTATCCAATTACTGATTAGAACTTGGATTGTTCTTTGCACCTTATAATGCTAACAGGCACCAAACTCACTCTTAACAATTTAGCTGAGAAACTTGTAACTTCCATATGACTTACTAAGTGGAGACATCTCTTTATAAAGTAAGTTAACAGTACTGAGGCAACAGAATTAAGAGCTACAAATAGAAAAACAAACAAGAAAGCCTGTGTGTATAGATAAGGAATTGATTAAATTAAAATCACCTAAGCTTTTGGAAAAGAAAAAAATAGAGGAATATTGGCAAATGTAAATCCTTTCTCCTACAATGAACCGCTGGCTTTCCAGCACATAGGAGTGGTGACAGGTGTTTTCATGCAAACTCTCCCATTGAGAATGCCCAGGTGTGAAACAGAAAGCAGTGTAAGAACAATCCTCATACTTCACTTGCCTTTTCCTGAGAGTAATTTGCTAGTTCATGAGCTGTGGGCTTCACTGAAGCTTCAGGAAGGCAGAAAGCAGGGGCTGAAACGATAAGGGAACTTAGGGTCACTGCATGTGCAGACACTGAGGTTCAGGAACCAGAGAGGTACCATGCTTTCTGCTGACTTTATTGTACATGTAAAAATGTAGATATTGTGCTTTCTTTACAACAACTGAGCTAAAGTTTGCTAAATTTTCACTAATATTTAATTGTTTACCATAATCAATACACGTCCTAATGAGGAAAATTATAAATCCAGAACCTCAAATATCAATGAAATTTTATTCACCACAATGTCTATAGCTAGATGGATAATTCAACTTAAAAAAAAAAAAAAAAAAAATTTTAAATAGTTTTGAAGGACAGAGACAGAGAGACTTAATAGGCAAGCCAGGGCCTCTCGCTACTGCAAACAAATTCTGGATGCATGTGCCACTTTATTTATCTGGTTTTATGTGGGTACTAGGGAATCCAACCTGGGCAAGAAGGCTTTGCAAGTAGGCACATTTAACCTCTGAGCTGTCACCCCAGTGCCCAAAACCAACTTTAATACAAGGCCACAATATTAAAAATGCAAAGGAAAATTAAAGCAGATAATTGAAACATGCCCACTTTAAGATCCTTCGACAGAAAATATTGAATACAGTAATTAAAATCGTTACGCTCAATACATCTAAGAAAATTAAATAGAAGTTCTGTACCCAGAACCTATGCAAAATGCTGGGCATGGCTGTGCTGGCCTATAACCCCAGCATTATAAACAGGAGGATCCCTGAGGCGCACTGGCCAGCCAGCAGAGCCTATTAAATGAGCTCCGGACTTGTAACGGAGCCTGTCTCAAAGGAAGTGCACTGCAGTTCTGAGAAGTGACACCAATCTGGTCTCTGGATGAACAAATGTAGATGCACATGTGCCACACATTCACATATAGACAAGCACTTACACACGTAAAAGCATGCATACACACACATCATCACACCCCCACAGGAGAATGCTCTCTTTTTCTCTGCCTCTCTCTATATATCTCTCTGTATTTCTCTCTCTCTCTCTCTGCATCTCTGTCCCTCTTTCTTTCTCTCTTTCTATCTCTCTCTGTCTCTCTCTCTCTCACATACACATGTCATCCAAGTAGCTGTTGTGTGCCTATAATCCTGAAACATGGAATGGGGTATGGAAGCAAGAAGATTCAAGACGAGAGCTAGGCTACATATCAATACCCTGTCTCAAAAAAGTTATGCTTTGAAAGATGAAATGTGGACAGTTGATTTCTTAGAAAAAAAAAAGTATCACTCGTTTGCATTTGTCCAGTGGTCACCTCTGCTTTGACTCTGTTAAATGCTCTATGGACTTTTTGACAAATTCTGATTTCTTTTTTGTTTTAATATTTTATTGTGTTTATTTATTTCAGATAGGCAGACACTGAGAGAGAGGCAGAAAGAGAGACAGACAGAGAGAGAGATTGGGTGCACTAGGGCCTCCAGCTACTGCAAATGAACGAGAGAGGTGTGTGTCACCTCGTGCATGGTGTGTGTCACCTCTTTACATGGCTACTGGGGAATCAAACCTGGGTCCATTGGCTTTGCAGGCAAGCACTTTAAGCATTAAGCCATCTCTCCAGCCAAATTCTGATGTTTTATATGGTTTAATTTGCTCTGCATTTATCAAGACTATGAATTCATAAAACAAGTAGTAAATAACTTTATACTTTTGAATCAGTTATTTCATCCCATGACTAAAATCAATAATGAATAATAAAAAGGAAAAAAAAAAATCATCAGATAATGATAATCTCCAGTTGTCAACCACTTGTAACATGCCAGTCATTATAACCATTACCTTTAGTATATAATGCATATGACCTCATAACTTAGTTGAGGAGGGTAACAAAACATGACCATTAAAGAGATGACGGGCTGGGGCTGCATTGATTAGAAACATCTGCAATCAGGCTATTGTATCCATGCATCATCACATGAGCTATTGCAACAATAAAGTCATCAGAACCTTGCTTACAAAAATGTAATCCCTACTCACATCAGTAATAAATTAATGACTTATTTGCAATTCTAAGTATGTTCAGTACATTTAATAGTTAAAATTTATTGCATATTTACTCATAGGACTAGAACTTTGCCAAAGTGTTTCATATAATTCTTATTATTTAATTCTCACAACAACCACATGAGGTATGTGTTATTATCCACATTTTTTAGATTTAAAACTTGAGGCTACTGGGCACGATGGTACAAACCTTTTTTGTTTATTTTTATTTATTTATTTGAGAGTGACAGACAGACAAAGAGAGAAGGAGGCAGAAAGAGAATGGGCACACCAGGGCCTCCAGCCACTGCAAATGTACTCCAGATGCATGTGCCACGTTGTGCATCTGGCTTATGTGTATACTGGGGAATCAAGCCTCAAACTGGGGTCCCTAGCCTTCACAGGCAAGCACTTAACTTCTAAGCCATCTCTCCAGCTCAGCACATGCCTTTTAATCCCAGAATTTGAGAGGTTGAGGTAGGAGGATCACTGTGAATTTAAGGCCAGCCTGAGACTACATAGTGAATTACAGGTCAGCCTGGGCTGGAGTGAGATCCTAACTGAAAAAAAAAAAAAAATTGAGGCCTGGAGAGATGGCTTAGCAGTTAAGGCATGTGTCTGTGAGGCCTAAAGACCCCAGTTTGATTCTCCAGGTCCCACATTAGCCACATGCACAAGGTAGCACATACATCTGGAGTTTGTTTGCAGTGGCTAGAGGCCCTGGTGTGTCCATTCTCTCTCTCTAAAAATAAATCAAAATAAAATCTTTAATTTTTTTAAAGTTGAGTCTCAAAGATATTAAGCAATTTCTCTAATAATATGAATATAGATTCAACCACACTCACTGACGTAGATGTAATTTTCTTTTAGGAGGTGTGTTTATATTAATTAATTCGAGTAATGCTAATTTCCTGTAAGAGAGCTGACTAAATAAAAATCAGTCAACAAGATGAATGTATGTTTCTCAATCACACACAAGCTGGAGAGAGCCTTCTATGCTCTTGGCATACCATTCTATTTGCAGGTCTCAGGAGTCTGTGCTGCAGATGAGTTCTACCCAAAAAGCAGTGAACACTCTCTTACAGGCATAGTCCTTCTGGTCCACATGCAAACTCACACATTTGTAGCACACAGTGTGGAAGAGCAATTGCTTCAGCACTGGTAAGCATATTTCTCTGGACAATTATAGTAAGAGCTTCTCTATATAGTATAAGAGATATGCATGTCCTTTGCATGGTTAATTACTGACAATGTCGTATACAAGGTAATGCCTTTTTCTTTTATAGTGAACAGTATAAAATATATATGGGGATTAATCTTCACACAGCACCATTTTTGTTTCTTGAGAGGACAAACACACTTTACAATTAAAATAAATAAAAGCAGGCTATATCTGGTTACTAGTTCCAACAGTGTGACATCCAGAGTCCAATTGAGAGTTAATAATACACCCAGACAATCTTTGATTCAGTGTTGAAAAATTGGTAAAAAAAAAATCTTCTATGACACTCCTATTTCATCTATTTGCTGTAAAAGTCTTTTATCACATGATATTAAAAAATGGCAAATAAATAAGTGATCCTCTTTCCACACAGAAGTACACTAGAAGTTAAAGAAACAGTGGTTCACCAAATTCAAATTAGAGTATGGTCTGAGAAAACATTATTTCTTGTCATCAGTTAAGCCCAGAAAGATTATTGAAAGGCTGAACATATTGAGTTTTAATGGCACTTCTCAGAGATAAGTTTAATATATTGCAGAGCCTGAAGCCATCATTTCAGATCCAAAGTATTGCAATTTTATTGATGAAAATAAAAGTAAAACAGAAGTATTTCTGTGAGCTCAGAGTTTTATTCTGACTGAGCATTTGATTTTATTATTGATTGCAGAAGTAAATTGATTTAAAACAAAATTCACTGGTCACATTTCCTAACACCAGCCAAATGCTACACCATAGCAGCTTTCCTAGACTTGAAAGTAACTGAGAAAAATCAGAACTAATGGCCTCAAAATTTTTCCTGAATGGAAAAACCTCATTCACTCAGAAAGAAGTCTGATTCAAATATTCTGAATGACATAAAAAAACTGAAGCCATTTACAAAGGCTTTTGGTGATGTTAAGATTTTCTACTTTAGTTAAAATGGAGTTTAAAAATTAGATCAAGCAGGATTCTAATCTTTGGCTCAGGGTAACTTTTATCAAGTCTAATCTTATAGTTATTGACTGAAAGCTTGCAAACATCATCTGCATCTCTAATATGAAGTTGTATAATTACCTGTTTAATATATTATTGTAAATTTTTCAAATCTTGCGATGAATATGAATGGTAATTTACAAGTGTGCTGAATGTTGTTAAGAGTTTTGTAGATTCTGAGCTGAAAAGGTGACACGGGGTAAAGCACCTCTCCCACAACTGTGAGAACTTGAGTTCTGTTCACCAGAATCTGTGTAAAAATCCAAATGCTGTAGTACAAGAGTCTGTGATCTCTGGAAACCTACCACAAGAAAAGAGGGGTCAGAAGGGAATTTCCTGGAAGCTTGTAAGCCAGCTAGCTTGGTGAATGCAGAGGTGAATGACAGACCCTACCTGAAACCTGCTGGAAGGCAAAGGCAAGAGCTGACATCCAGTGGTGTTCTCTGACCTCTGCACCTGTGTCATGGCACAGCCTCCTCACTCACACACATACTATGTACCAATACCGAGAAAGAAGAGTTTTACGGATTCTAAAATGTGATAAATGGTGGTAAGTCTTATTATTTCCAAGATACCATTCAGGATATATTAAAGGGTGAATGAAACTTCCATGTCGCATTTACTTGACTATTTAATTAAACACAAATTGCAGAAACATTAAAAAGTAGAAAGTCACAAAGATCAGTATAAATTTGCATGCAATTTTATTATATTGCTAAACTTTTTTCATTGACTTGAATCAGTTTTATCAGTATATCAATATAATGTCTGTTTTAAACTTGAGATTCCTCATTATAGGAGCTATTGTGTTTTTCCTGTTGTCACTTGTATTATTTTATTGATTCTTTGATTGGTTATCTTTCCAATTTTATGTACTTTCAAGAGAAAGTTAAAAAAAAAATGAGTGACAATTTAACTGCACTCATCCAACACCATGTCATATAGATAAGAAAATTTGTTTAAATTTATAAAATTCTATATAAAACTGTGGCACTTTTTCATATATGACAAAGGTGCTAATTATTTATCATGCTATAATGTCTACTATGTTTTAATAATTTCTGGACCCACATAATAATCAGAAAAGTTACAAGAAATGCAGCATCTTCTTTGACTCCCCTACTACATGCCCCCCATTTTTAAACAAAGCATGCAGCAGAGACGCAAGGCTGCAGAACAAGATGAATGGAACAGGAGAAGATCATTCAAAGGAACAATGTGGCACTCATCATTTTGTGCTGTCACAACACCATCTGTGTTGCACCAGACCAGAGTAACTTTGACATGACAAATAAACCTCTTAGGGGAAATGGGAATTCTATTAATTGTTCCACTGTCTGGCCAAACACTGGTGATATAGTCTTCTCTAATGCAGCACCATACACAACTGTTATTACTGAATGAACAATGTGGCAAATTATGACTTGCAAAATAACATTCGGTTCCTATGCTTGAGTCGTTCAGTCTCAAAGGGATGGTCCAAATACATGCAGCCATATAATTTATATTTATACTTCAAATGGTGATCTTGCTCTAGAAATAAATATTGTTTGCTTCACCTGCTAATAAGTATAGTTCCATGAAACCATATCCTGTGTCCTAGCAATTACTATCTTCAGTTGGAGTAGGTGGAGAAGATATTAGTTCCAGGGGCTTTGGTCCTGTGCACACTGACTTCTGACTGAACATAAATGTCTTAGGAACCCCCCAAAGGGTTAGGTAACTGTATGCTTATAGATGCTTCTTGTCTTGCTTACCTCCTATGAATATTTTCTCATTTAAGTCTCACAACAAGCCTGGAAACCATTTGTACAGCCTACTTTTTAGATCAAAACTCAACAGATAATCTTGGACAAAGGCCAAGTAACAAATGTTTTAAGCTTTGTCAACCTTGAAGTCTCTGCATGACTACTCAATTGTTATTGTGTGAAAAGCAGTACACAATCCAATAACTGTAATTCTATTCTACTAATTGTTTTTTTTTTTGACTAAAACAAAAATGTAGGCTAGAGTTCACCTGAGGGTCATTGTGTCCCTGCCCTCTTCCCCCCCCAAAATGAGATTTGGTACATTTAAATACCTCACCAAGGTTGTTTAGAGATGCCCATATTTGAAAACAGACAATCTCAGGAAGTGAGCTCTTACACATCTGGTATTCTGTGAGATCTCACATCCTTCGTGATGACAAGGGAGATGGAGAAAATAGGGATTTTTATAGCCTTAACAACTGGCACTGGAGTTTCTCTTGGAAAAGGAAAAAAAAAATTTTTTTTGAGAGACAGAGAGAGAGGGAGAGGAAGACAGATAGAGATGGGCGCACCAGCAGCCTCTCAGCTGCTGCTGTGAACGAAATCCAGATGTGTGCACCCCCTTGTGGTCAAGTGCGGCATTGAGCCCTTGCGTCACTTTCCATCTGGCTAAACGTGGGACCTGGAGATTGGAACCGCTGGAGATTGGAACCAGCGTTCTTAGGCTTAGGAGGCAGGCGCCTTAACCGCTAAGCCATCTCTCCAGACCAAGGAAAATATTTGTTTTTAAAATGAGTCATTCTGCAGGGGACCCTCCTCAGTTGGGAGGAGGGAAAAGATGGTACCAACACATGATGTATCCACACAAAGTATGCTTTTAATTTAAAAAGAATATAGGCTGAAATATGTGCATCATTGTACATATATTTATAGTGAAAATAAAATGCATAGCAAACATTAAAAAAAAGCATCATGTTAAGTCACTTGGAGAAAATTAAGAATTAAAACACAACTGTCAAATTGCAAGAGAGGATCTGATGGGAGGTTTTGAGGAGAGTAGAGAGGGGAGCTGAATATGTGGTGGGGGATTGCAAACTAAAGCTATCAAAGCCCAGGGACAAGAATGATTTTGTCAAAAGAAAGGGAGAAGGATGAGAATTTCTGACACTCTGTCACTTAGGCTACAAGAAATAGAAAGCACTTCTTCAATAGGCTTAAAAATATACAAGGACATTTTCTCACATACTCTCAAGGCAGGAGCAGTTCCAGGTGCCGCAGGAGTACAGCCCCAGCTCTGTTTCCCAGCTTTCCTCACCTCTCCTCGCTCCTCCCCATCACTTCTATTATTAGGAAGGCTCTCCACAGGAGCAAGATGACTGCCTGCAGCAGAGGCAGCAGAAGCTCTTTCACTTGCAGACTCTCCTTCACAGGTTCTGTCATAGTGAGGAGACAAGAATCCTTCCGAACTTTCTCTTGGTTTCATTAGACTAAATCTCTTGAACTAATAATTAGCTCAACAGAAAGTCCCAAGTGCCTGGATGTTAAGTGTAAAGTACTAGACATTTTGGGGAAAGGATAGCTTCCTTGATATTAAGCCTTATGTCCCTGACTGGATCTAGGGAAGCCCTGTAGCTTCACATATGACCATTTCACTTAGTCACATGGGGTGTAAAAAGACTGATGATAGACACCTATGTGAACAGATGTGAGGTCCTTTCAGGAATTCAAAAGGACAGATAGAACATGGATAAGGACAATCAATGTACCTCTCTCATTCCCATGATTAGTATACTTGAATAGCTCTGAAGCAACACACACGCACACACAAAACAATAGACAAGGTTTGCACTAACAGTTAATGATGGAGCTCAGTGAGAGAGATTGCCTACCAGACTAAGGCCCTGGGTTCAACCCCGAGCACCCCTCACAATGCACAATATTTGCTGTTAACATGGAGCTTAGTTCTGTTTCAGAAACTATCACATTTCGAGCTGGAAAGATAGGTAAGTGGTTAAGGGTGCCTGCTTGCAAGACCTGACAGCCTGTGTTCAATTCTCTAGTACCCACATAAAGCCACATACACAGAGTAGCACAAACATCTGGAGTTGGTTTGCAGTAGAGAGAGGCGTTAATGCATCCGTTTCTCTTTCTTTCTCTCCCTCCCTTTCTCTCCATCTCTTTTCTCTCTTCTTGCAAATAAATAATAAATTAAATAAATAGAAATTATCACATTATAAGTCAGTAAATATTGGTGTTTCACTTATGCTAAGCAGTGTTTCAAACACAGAACAAAAGGAATAGTGTACAGTCACTTGCAGAAGATAGCACACAAATAGAAAGTTTGAAAAAAAAATCAGTAGTAGATTAATTGTAGGGTGTAATCTAGGATGCCAAGAATGTAATCCAGACTCAAGGAGAGATGGCTTAGCGGTTGAGGTCCTATCTGCCAAGCCTAAGAATGCCTGTTCGATCTCCAGGTCCCATGTTTAGCTAGACATAAAGTGACACAAGCACACAATGCCACACCTGTCCACAAGGGGGTGCATGCATCTGGAATTCGTTTACAGTGGCTGAGAGGCTGCTGACATGCCCATTCTCTCTCTTTCTCTCTATCTCTCTTTCTGCCTCTTCCTTTCCCTCTCTCTCTCTCTCTCTCTCTCTCTCTCTCTCTCTGTATCTCTCTCAATAAAAAGAGAGAAGACTTCTCTCATTCTTAGCAATTTCATACACAAAAACCGGCTATAAGATACTATAATATACATTTGCATATGTAATGTATATGTTTGAATATTTCCAACAATAAAATGTTTTCCTTATAAAAGTATAGAGGCAGCTAAGTATCTTACAGAATGTCACACTATTGTGAGAATGTCACAGTATTGTTTTAAAGGCTTTCTATTAGATCCTAGCAAATTTTCAAAATGATATGTGTACAAACCATACACCAATATGCACAGGCATGCATAGAGGTGATGCAGATATCCAGCAACCTGTAGATCATGCATATCCAGTCACTGGCATTCTCCTATGAATAGAAAAATCAAGCCTGGGTACCAGGGTGAAGCTATGTGGTGAGCACAGAAATAGAATTTTGATTTGTGCAGAAGAAACATATTTAGAAAATTGCTGCTGCTGCCTTAAAATGTGTAATTTATTTTGAAATGAGAACATGTTTTATCTACAGGGTATTCATTTTCTTAATAACAGAATCTGGCATAACTTGCTGAGAAGACAGCTTGCTCTTGCACTTAAAGGAGCACTCATGGTTACAGGTAGTTGAACATTTTAGAAGGGAAATCACTTAATCTACTCAATTTAGAGCTTTAGAAGCAATATATTAATGTGAAAAGGAAAAAATGGACTCAAAGCATAAAATGCTTTTAAATTATCTTTTCCCTAGATAAAGATTATAATACTGTGGCTTTCAGACACACATTAAAAATTCAACAATGTGCTGGTATTTTTTATGGAATTATTTTAAGATTGGCTTTCTCAACTGCAGTACTATTAATATTTGTGGCTAGATAATTCTTTCTTCTGGGGGCTGTGCTGGCCACTGAAGGATGTTTGTCACCATCCCTAACCTCCTCTACCTACTACATGCCAGAAGCACTTCCCACTTAGAACAGCAATAAATAAATAAATAAATAAATAGATAAATAAATAAATGTCTAAGCATTTTTAAATATCCCCAGAGAGATAAATATTCCTGGCCTGAAATCTACTCTTAAGGAAAAATTTAAATATCAATCAGCTAAATTCCTATCATTAGTTTTCAATATAATAATTGTGAAAACTAATATGCTTCCAAATATAGGTACAAACTATTAATAATATGCATATAAACTCATGAAACAGTTTTAAGGGTCATTAGAATCAGAAATCAATAGAAACAAAAAATTTTCACAGTCATTTCAAAATTGATTGTAACATAAAAATAGTACTTCTAGTCATATGCTTATGATCTAAATCTAAAAAGTGGCCGCATTGCCCAAGAATTGTAGAAAAGAAAGAATAGGGGCATACACAACCTTAACTGGGACAAACAAAGCAGTTTAGGATTGAGGATCAATTAAAAAGCGGAATATCGGACTGGAGAGATGGATTTTTCTTGCCTGTGAGACCTAAGGACCCGGGTTTGAGGCTCGATTCCCCAGTACCCATGTAAGGCAGATGCACCAGGTGGTGCATGCATCTGGAGTTCGTTTGCAGTGGCTGGAGGCCCTGGTGCGCCCATTCTCTCTCTCTCTCTCTTTCTCTCTCTCTCTCCCTCTCTCTGTCACTCTCAAATAAATAAATGTAAATAAACAAACATTTTTTTAAAAAGTGGAATATCAGCCAGGCATGGTGGTGCACGCCTATTAATCCCAGCACTCGGGAGGCAGAGGTAGGAGGATCGCCGACAGTTCGAGGCCACCCTGAGACTAAATAGTTAATTCCAGGCCAGCCTGGACCAGATCAGAGTGAGACCCTACCTTGCAAAAACCAAAAAAAAAAAAAAAAAAAAAAAAAAAAAAAAAAAAAAAAAAGTGGAATATCTACAGGATTCAAGTCAAAACTTACAAGCAGAAGTTAAATACAGTGATTCTCAGTAATTCTCAGACAGCATAATTTCCACGGACATCTTTTACCACTCATTTTTTTTGTTGTTGTTGTTATTGTTGTTGTTAATCAACTTAGGTACCAAAGTGTGGAGGTTTGATTCAGGTGTCCTCCATAAACTTATGTATTCTGAGGGATAGGTCTCCACTTGGTAAGAATTTGGAAATTGGAGCCTCCTGGAGGCAATGTATTATTGGGGAAGGACTTATGGGTGTTACAGCCAGCTTCCCCTTGCCAGTGTTTGGCACACTCTCCTGTTACTGTTGTCCATCTGATGTTGGCCAGGAGGTGATGTCCACCCTCTACTCACACCATCGTTTTCCCCTGCCATCATGGAGCCTCCCTTTGAGTTCGTCTGGTGTTGTCTGCCAGCAATGAGAAGTTGACTGCAACACTAGGTAACATACCAAAACTAGAAATCATTCTAATTTTTAAAATCCTATCATAGTTTTTAAGCCATGTAATTAAAGAAATAAGAGTAGAGTGTCATACATTATGAAAGATTTAACTATTTTTTCACACAAAAATCAACATATACATATTTCAAACCTATTGGCACTCTTCACATAAAAGGTCTAACACACAGCAGACACAAGCATAATATATATGTATATAGCATGTTTATGAATATATGGTGTACATTCATGTGTCCATGTATTATTGTGTGCTGTTGCACATTTATACACAGGTATGCCTGCATGTGTGTGTGTATACATATATGAAAGGTTGAATGAGAGGTCTTCCTCAGTTGCTCTCCAATTTATCTGACACAGGTTCTCTTAATGAACCTAGTGTTCACCAATGCAAGTAGACTAGCTAGCCAATGAAGCCACCCTATCTCTTCCTCCCCAACCCTGGAATTACCAGGTGTGCACCACCTACCTGGTTTTTATTTGGTTGTTGGATCTGAACTCATATCCTTATGCCAGTGTGACCAGCATTTTACCCACTAAGCCATCTTCCCAGCCCCACAAATATATATTTAAAATAAATAATTATTTCTTCTTTAAACAAAAAGCTCCTTTTTGACATCTCATGATATTTCATATTCCCAAGCTTTTAATTCATCAACCTAATATCCCTGACTTAATAACATCCACAATAATACTTTCATTACCCTGACACTCAGAAGTAACCTACAGAAAACATTAGCTATGAAAAAAAATTGTGTTCTTCTGTGAGCCCAAAACAATGTACGTAGACATACACACATATTACACATGGTATTGTAAAATATTTACATGTGAAAGGTGTAAACCATTCACTGATTCATAATAATCATCCATCAGTCATTAGATTTCTGTGCCTTCTGCTGGCTCAATTACAGAGGATTTTCAAAATAACTTTTCTTTTTTAAGTGCTGCAATAAACAGAATCTTCAAATTATCTCCAATGCTATGAACCCGTTTGTGTGTGTGTGTGTGTGTGTGTGTGTGTGTGTGTGTGTAAGAGAGAGAGAGAGTGTGTGTGTGTGTGTGTGTGTGTGTGTATGTGTATTTAGGACTCCATGGCATTGGTATTCTCTAAACAAATAAATAACATTTATTACTATGAACTCAGGGATCTCACTGATCCTGATCAGTGAGGTCATATTACAGGAGAAAATCAAAGTCAAACCCACCACACAAAGAGGCAGGGAACTATATTCACTCTCATGTTCCTATATGACAGAAAGGGAGATCAGTAGTTTTCCTACCTGCAGACTATAACCACTTGTCAAGCCTAACAAAGCCATGCTGTCTAGCTGACACCTTCAGAAGTTCAGACTTAATTGATCTGGCCTGGAGCCAGAGCCTCAAAGTGCTTCAAGGAATCACTCATAATTCCAATATGAAAACACTAAGATACACATACATAATTAAGAGACAAACAAATATCTGCCAAGAAAGAGGGAAAAGTCGCCATTAGATAGCCATATCAGTCATCCAGTAATATGTTTATTACTGGCTGTTCTAGTTCACTAAGTATATTGCAGTCCAAAAGTACAAGTCAACTCTCTTATTCTGCCTGTTTTGCAACAGTACAAATTCTTGAATGAGAATTTTAGTTTCTGTACAGTAACAAGGACTCTTAATTTTTTTGTTCCTCTCACTAAATCCTTTGCTAGCATTATCAAAATTCTGATCCATTCTCTAATATTAAAAGATTTTATTGTGGAAAATAACATGCATAGAAGATTCTCTACCTCAAATGTTAAAAGAACACAAAGAAAGTAGAGAAAGAGCCCACTAATTTCATTATAAAACAATTGTCAGAATTTTCAAGTCATTGCTAACTGTAAAAGACATGAGATAATTAACAGATTTCTCAAGAAAATTGAGCAGTAAATAGAACATTATCAAGGCAGGCAACTGTGGTGGTGCCTGCTGAGGAGGCTGAAGCAAGAGGATAGTCAGTTTGAAGCTAGCCTGGGCTATATATTGAGCTGTGTCACAGAAAGAAAGAAAGAAAGAAAGAAAGAAAGAAAGAAAGAAAGAAAGAAAGAAAGAAAGAAAGAAAGAAAGAAAGAAAGAAAAGGAGGAGGAGGAGGAGGAGGAGGAGGAGGGAGGGAGGGAGGAGGGGGAGGGAGGGAGGGAGGAGGAGGGAGAAGGAAACAAAGAAGGAAAGAAACAAAGAAAGAGAAGAAAGAAAGAAAGAAAGAAAGAAAGAAAGAAAAAGAAAAAGAAAGAGAAGAAGGAAGGAAGGAAAGAAGGAAGGAAGGAAGAAGAGAGAGAAGGGAGAAGAAAGAAGGTGGAAAGAGAGATCTCTTATCTGAATTCTGCATGATACTAGTTTTATACGAAAATCAACTACACAATCTTTTCTTCTTTTGCATGCTATAAATTGAATCGGATATGTGCTAGACAAATTGTTGTCATTGAGCTCATTTCTAGCCCCACATATGATTTTTGGTCTAAAGAACAGCGCAAATGTAGTGGAAATCTGATTAAGTGTGCTTTGTCCAAACAACTGCATGATCATGGACACCACACAAGTGTAACGTAGTTTGAAGTATTCAAATAAGACTTTGTGTAAATCACATCTACATGAAACTCACTGCCAACTTCAGTTTATATAATGTTCTTGATAGATATTATGAACAAAGTAGCTTTTTCTGGTAGTCACTTATTGACTGTCCCACAAAAACCTCAATGTCCTGGCAGGACTTGAAGTGCTATTTATTCAATCTCCTTTAAAATGGCTGGAAGCAGCAGCAGCAGTAACAGTAGCAGGAAGGACAGGTCCTTCCTGAGGCCCAGCAATCACTTAGATCCTTCATGTCTTTGAACATGGCAATGAGGCTCATCCTAACTGGATGCCTAATTTATAAAAGGACTTGACCAAAGCCTCCACGTGAGATTGTCTGTTTCCTCTCCCCTTTCCTGCCTTGGTGTTTGTAAAGAAAATGGAAGTAGAATAGGGGAGCCCCAGTCAAGCAGTCTGTTCTTAAACATCTCTTGATGTGAACCCTACCCAGGTAGCATTGAGTTTTCCTTTAAGAGCTCTAGCAAACGGAGCTTGGCATCAGGGAAGCTCTACCTCACCACTCTGGCCACCTTCTTTATCATGTGCTCTGTGCAGGGGCTTGGGCCAAAGGCATGGAGCTGGCACCTGACAAAATGAGAAGTGTGGCACCTGCTGCCAAGATCAACAAACTGCTAGGATGCACCCACATTCAAAACTCCTGGCTCACAATTCCAATATCATTTATTATTTTAAAAAATTCTATGCAGGATTTAAAAGACAGGGAGGTGGAGAGAATTGAGGGAGGATGGAGGAAGTGAGGGGGAAGGAAGAGAGGGAGGGAGAGGAAAAAGGAAGGAGGGAAGGAAAGGAAGGGAAGGGAAGGGAAGGAAAGGAAAGGAAAGGAAAGGAAAGGAAAGGAAAGGAAAGGAAAGGAAAGGAAAGGAAAGGAAAGGAAAGGAAAGGAAAGGAAAGGAAAGGAAAGGAAAGGAAAGGAAAGGAGGATGTGAGGAGGAAGAAAAGTCTTTAAAGATCACCTCCAAGCCTGATAACAATGTGGTGTTCATGGGACAGAACGCCCCACCAAAACACTAATGAAAACAATGGGTTTATTTCTGGCTTCCAGTTTCAAGGGGAAGTTTCATCATGGCAGGAAAGCCTGACAGAGCAGAGGCTGGACCTCATATCTTTCCATAGCAGAGGAGAGGAAGCAGCAGGAGTGAACTGGCTCTGGCAAAGGTGGGGTTGGGCTGTAACACCCCAACGCCCACAGCAAGAGACACACCTCCTCCAGCAAAGCTCCACCTCCCAAACTGCCACCAGCTGGGGATTCAGTACAAGGCTTAATCACAGACACATGAGGCTATGAGGGACATCTTGTATTCAAACTACCACAGAATGGCGACTACATAACTGCAGAGACAATCCACATGGCTATGACAAAACTGTTGACTGTTGTCCAAATGTAGTTTCCTGCTATTGGTGAAGCCTCATTTAAGTCACCATGGGAATGTCTGTAAAGAAAGCTGGAGGATAGAATTTGTCCCATAGTCAGAACCAAGACATCAAAATACCTAACCAAGACATTCATTCTCCTGTTGGGAGAGTAAGCCAATATGGAGAAGCTCCTTAATGTTCCAGACAAGCCCCACAGCAATGGCAACATGAACTGAAACTTCTTTTGTCATGCACAGTCACTATGCTAAGGGCTCAGTGAATCCTCAACATAACTTCAGGAGATCGTTCCCATTATCGTGCTGGTTTGCAGAAGTACATTGCCCACATTTAAAAAACTTGGAAGTGGGCTGGAGGGATGGCTTAGCAGTTTGAAGGCTTACAGGACCCAGGTTCGATTCCCCAGGACCCACGTTAGCCAGATGTACAAGGGGGTGAACATGTCTGGAGTTCGTTTGCACTGGTTGGTGGCCCTGGTATGCCCATTCTCTCTCCCTCTTGCTCTCTGTCAAATAAATAAATAAAATATTTTTTAAAAAAGAAAACTTGGATGTACTAGGGTCAAAATCGAAGCACAAAGAATTTGTCTCCACCGTTGTAGGAACTCGAGTGGGAATGTCATGGTTTTGGACATTGAGCGACTCTACTTCCCATTTTTCCTCACCTCAGTGGTTCTTTACAATGGCAGATGTATTCCTTAGAAGACGTTTACAATGGTGGAGCTATTTTTATTATCAAGCACTTAAGAGAGGCTATTGACCTCTAGTGGCTACAGCTTAGGAGTGTTACAAAACAACCTAGGATGCCCAGCACACCCCAACATTAATCATCCCCCCCAAAATTTCCCAGGCTAAGAAGATAACTCTGTTGGTACAGTGCTGAGCTCACAAGCATGAAGACCTGAGTTCAATCCCTGGTGCCCATGTGAAAATGTTGCGTGTGTTGGTATGTGCCTATAACCCCAGTTCTAAGGAAGTGAAGACAGGCGTATGCTTGGGGCTTGGGTCGGGGTAGCCAAGTGTTCTGGCCTAACTGGTGAGTTGTGAGGCAACTAGCAAGACTTGTATCAAAAAAGGTAGATAACGTTCCTAAAAATGACCCTGAGGTTGTTCTTTTGCCTCCACCAGCGCACACATGCACGTGGACACACTAGTGCATGCACACATATGTATATGTACACCTGTATACACATACACCTTTAAGCACATGAACCCACACACACAATCATGGACACCACAATGTGCCAAAAAAGTCTGTAGAGCTACCGTGAGAGACTCTGTCCTAACTGAATGCAAGTATGTGTGGATTTTAGCATGCATTGAATTCTGGAGGACCAAACACTTTGCTGGCTCGTGAAAGAAGCTGCTTGCGTGGTTGAGAAGATATACTGCGCAGAGTGTAATTTGGATCTGGGTGCAGTAGCATTGATGGACAATCATCTGAGAAAGGGCAAGAGAACTTGGGTACATAGAAGAAACAATTGGATGTGGAAAGATGTAGATACTGCAGACTCACAGAAAGGACTTTTGGGGCATTCATCATTTTGGCTATCTATAAGTGCCCCCTCCCTTAGGGACTAGACTTTGTTTCCCATTGAACTACCAATTACAACCTACCCTTAATACTCTACAAATGGCTGATCTTAAAAGCTCACTCTTTGGGCTCAGACATTATTCCCAGAAAGGGCACATGACTATGTTTACTTAATAAGAGATTTCCCCAGGAATTTTTCTGCCCGGAGATTTTGGTAAAAATTTTCCCTTTATGATCTTCCATCTAGAAAAATGTTTCCATATAAAGGAAGTCAAAACACAGAAGCCTCCACTAAGAGATTTGTAGGAAATAGATCCCCAAAGAGAAAATCCTGTCGTCTTAGAGCCTCCAGGTCCAGTGCTGGAGATCTTCAGAAGTGTTCTTCCATCTTTTGGAAGTAACAGCCCTTTCTTTTCCACCAATCTTTCCTTGGCTTATGCTACACCTCTTCCTTTTATTGCACCAAGGACCTTGATGGCTATATCATGTGGGTATGGCTTTCCATAAGCATGACTTGAACAATTTTAAAGTAGACATTTTGAAATTTGTGCAGGCAAAACATTGTTTTGTCATTCTATTCTATCTGTGCCCTAGCTTTGAGAATCATGATCCATCACTGCATCATGGGCTGAGATGAAGACACTGTCATCAGGTAGAATTAACAGTGTTTAAAGAAAACTGGATCCTGTCTACTGATTTTGGACAGTGCTAAGAGACATGTCTCATGACTGTCAGTCTCTCTGGGAACTTTGCACTCCACTCACTAGACTCCTATCATTGATGGAAGCCCTGACAGAACAAAGATGAGAGATGAAAACATCAGGGCACTCATGAAACTGTGCACAGTAAAAAATAAAATCATGACCCAAGCACTCGGGAGACCCAAGTAGGAGGATCGCTGTGAGTTCGAGGCCAACCTGGAACTATAGAATGAGTTCCAGGTCAGCCTGAGCTAGATACTCTACGTGAAAAAATTAAATAATGGCTACAGAGATAGGTTAGTGCTTAAGGCTCTTGCCTGTAAAGCCAAAGGACTCAGGTTTGATTCCCCAGGACCCAAGAAAGCCAGGTGCACAAGGTGGCACATGCACCTGGAGTTCGTTTGCAGTAGCCAAAGGCATTGGCACACCCATTCTCTCTCTCTCTCTCTCTAAGATAAATTTACATTTTTTTAAATAAAATAAAATCAGGAAATAAAAGGCAGCACCTCATTTAAATCCACATGTGCTCCTGTAGTTTTGATCTGAGAAACTGCCAAACTTCAACAAAAACAGAAAGATTATAAAGTTTTCTCTGGTCTCAAATATTTGCACTACCAAATATTGCCTTCCTAGCATTTATAATAAAGAAAAGGAAAAAAAAAAAAAACTCTCTTAATCAGACAGCCCTTACAAAAAGAGCATAGCTGTTTTTAGTCAATATGTGAGTGAGGGTTGGTGGTCAGTATAAATGCAGAGGAAAGGGTTTATGTATGCAGGGGAACTATGAGGCATCACAGTCAGCCAGTATCATCTTCCTCTTCAAAAAGTAGAAGAAAATGAACTCGCATGGTATTGAGTAACAAATGGCAGTCTATTGCTATTATTGAAAGTTTGCTTGAAAATAGCATAACAGTAAGTGTGAAGCTATTTCTGCATATTCTTTTGTATGTGAATACACAAGAAAGAAACAAAATAAGCACTTTTAGAAGTAAATGATTTGGGAACTGTTCAGAGAAATATGTTCCATTTAAATGTTTGATGGAAATTTGTGTGAAGGCTAGGGCAAAGAAATCATTTTTATTATGGCTAGTAGAAGGCATGACACAAAAAAAGAAATACAAGAAAATAAATTTTTTACAATGTTAAAAAAACAGAAATATTTTATCATGTATATAATATGCTTAATATTTTGTCATATAATCCAACAAAATATGTTTTTATAAAAATACATATCTCATATGAAGACCATGAAATATTAGGTTAGAAACAATGTAACTAACAATAAGCAGAGCCAGTAGATTGCCAACAGAATAGGAGAAAATTTTTGATGGCTATTCAACTGACAGAGGCCTAATTTCTAGAATTTACAAAGAACTCAAAAACCTAAACAATAAAAACTCAAACAATCCACTCACAAAATGGGGCAGAGAACTGAACAGGGAGTTCTCAGAGGAAGAAATACAAATAGCAAACACACATTTAAGAAAATGTTCAACATCCCTAATTATCAGGGAAATGCAAATTAAAACAACTATGAGATTCCACCTTACCCCAGTAAGGATGGCAAACATTAAAAAATCTAATGAAAACAAATGCTGGCGAGGATGTGGAGAAATAGGAACCCTCATTCACTATTGGTGGGAATGTAAGCTGGTACAACCACTATGGAAAGCAATATGGAGACTCCTAAAAAGGTTGACTGTAGAGGTACCAAGAGACCTAGTTATTCCCTTACTGGGAATTTACCATAAAAGCACCATGCCTCAGTTCAGAGAGATTTGCTCAACCATGTTTATAGCTGCTCAACTCATAATAGCTAAGAACTGGAATCAACCCAGATGTCCATCATTAAACGAATGGATAACCAAGATGTGGTATATCTACATGATGGAATTCTACACAGCAGTAAGGAAAAATGACACAATGAAATTTGAAGAAAAATGGTCAATCCTGCAACAGATCATTCTTAGCGAACTCACTGAATCACAGAAAAATAATCATTGTATGGTCTCACTCATCTGTGGCTCCTAACCTGAATCTGCCTGAGATGCTGACATACTTAATAAGCATCTGGAGGACTAGACAATAGGGAGGGTGGGGTGGAAAGTGAGGGCGAGGGGGGGACATGAAACTGGACCCAAATGGAAATGGCACCATAACATCCTATATCCCGGAAGACAGACTAAGAGGTTGAACCTTCATCAAGTCCTTAGAGGGAACACCTGATTCACAGGGCCCTGGAGAGGGCATAATGAAGACTAACATTCAGCTTTTCTTGCTTTCCTCTCTCTCTCTCTCTCACTCTCTACCTCCTCTGTCTCTTCTCTCATTATCTTCTATATTACCTATCTTTTTCTTCCTTCTTTTCCCTTGGTGCTGGCCTGTAACTCTCAGTACCAGCATACAGTTAACATCCACAATAAGCTGTTGATCAGAGAGACCTACAAGGTTCCCCAAAAGAAGATAGATTTCTGTCAGAGTACTTGATGACCCACCAAAGGTTAATGGTAAGACCCTACTGCCAAAGACATCATATGCTGTTGGTAGGGACCTGGCTGGAATCTGGAAGAGAGTCAGTCCCCAGATAGTTAGCTTGTCTAGTGCCAGAAGGTGCTACACGACCGACTGGGGGTAAGTGTCCAACAACTGTCCAAGCAGTGTGTGATCTAAGCTTCTCAGTAGCAAACAACCTAACATGATGCTCACACAAGGGCAATAGTGGCACACAGCCACGGTGGGTAACCAACTGCTCTTGAGTTGGCTAACAGATCTGCTCATTGGAATGAAACTCATAGCTGGAACTGGGAAACAAGTCAGAACCATATCCAAATATCGAGCCTGCTCTCCAATATCAAGCTCCCACCAATCGTTGGCTACAAGTGGGCCTACACTTATGAGATTTTCTCTGAAATAATAATGTTTATCCCTTTTATATGTTGCTAACCTCTCTCTCTCTCTCTGTTGGAGAATTTGCTTCTCTTTTTCAGATGGACGCAGAACCCGAGGAGAGAATAAGCTCATCACACCTCACCAGGACCCCAGCTAAAACCATAGAGTAATGGAGTAAATGATCAAGAGTGCTGCTTTCTTGGTGAACCTGATATCAGCACAAGGGTGAAGCAGATAGACACAGAGAACACTCAACTCCTACCAAACCAGATATCCAGAGACACAGAGGCTCCCAAGACTTCATCAGTGAAGTAGACCTAAAACAAAAACAACATGGCTCAGGGAAATTTGTGGAAGAGGGTTTGGAAAGATTGTTAGAGCCACAAATTGGGACATTAGGCACAGAGACATTGCCTCTTCCACATAACTGATGGCTACCCTCTGCCGGTTCCTCTTCCCCCAGCAGGTAGAGCGGAAGAGAGAGAGCCGGGCCAGCAGCTCCCCTCGAGGCTGAGCAGGATGACGGGTGTCGGTTGCTCAGACCCCTCCCCCCCTAAAACACCGGGGAGAAGAAACCACACTGAGCTGGGAGTCTGTCAAGGCAGAAACTCGGTTTATTGTAATGGGAAGGTGTTTATATATTTTGAGAAAGAGGGTGGGAAAAAGGATGAGAGAAAGGTGTAAGAGGCCAATAGTATTTAATGAGCTGGGCGGAGGCAGGTAGGCCTTGCTGAAGGGGAAGTAGGCCAAAGACAGGTTGCCAAACTCTAGTCAGGCTCAGGAAGTTCCACTCGGCCTCACACCCGGGCCTCATAGGGCCCAACAACCCTCAAAATGCATGACCCACATTCCCCAGTGAGGAGGTTCCCTTTGGAATGGGGAGGTCAGGGAGGAGGTTAATGATGGTACTAGCATGACTGTATACACACTGTCTACATAGGTAATAAAAAAAGGAATAATGTAACTACCTCAACTAGTTGGACAATAAAGGTTAGGCTGAAAGATTTGTTGGTAACATTAAAATTGAATAAAGTATATTTAGAAGGAAACACTAAGATAAAACCAGATATGCACCAACACTACTATTTCTTCTAAATGAACCAAACAAATTATGCAATGCAGTATATTCTTAAATCTTTTATTTTATATTATTTTATTTTGATTTTTTGAGGTAGGGTCTCACTCTAGCCCAGGATGACCTGGAATTTACTATGTACTCTCAGGGTGGCCTTGAACTCATGGCAATCCTCCTATCTCTGCCTCCTGAGTGCTGGGATTAAAGGTATGCACCACCACGCCGATCTTAACTCATTTTTAAAAGAAAATTTTCATATTATTATTTTATATATAGCAATGCTGTGACATGGAGACATTTTCCTCCCCATTCCCTTCCATTTAGCCATAGCAACATTCTTGGTTCTTATGCTCCCAAAGGAGAAAAATTCATGGTGAGGCTCAGGTCTACACACAATTAATCAAGATGTGTTTTAACAAGTGAGAAAGCAAAAGCAGAAAGCTCACACTACAGAGTGGTCTGCCTGCTCCAGGAAATGGAATACTCTGGATATCCCAGGGTTGAGCAAAGGGAGGCCAAATGCTAAACCAAGACATGTAAGTCTGCATGCTGGAGGTGACCTTTTGTCCTGGCCTAGCATTTAGCCTCTCTTTGCCCACCCCAGGGATTGTCCATAGTGTTCACTTTTCTGGAACACAGAAAGGCTTTCCTGGAAGCACTTTCACCCACAGTTTGATCTATTATAATTAAATGAATTAGATGCAGGGATATGTATAAAATGCTAATACTTCCTAAGGTTGAGGTGTTTTCTGGGGAAGAAGGAAATGATGCCTTGCACATGGTCTGCAAGAAGGAACTCTATAGGAGCCAGGTGGAAGCTGCCAAGATGAGATTTGGTGGTGGGGGTGGGGATGGAGGTAGTGGTATTTCCCAGAGCCTGTCTTTTCCTCTTATCTAATCAGCTTGGTTCTCTCATATCCAGCTGCAAGCCCATTTATTTCTCCTTTCCAGTGTTCCTGTTCTTTTCATTTTAACCCTAACATTTGCTCTACACATTACAGTAAGTATCTTTAACATACATAGTGGTAGACTTTAGTGTAATCCTCATTTTTCAAAATACATTTATTTTTAACACATTGGTATATTTTTGTAAATAATAATAAAATTACATAGTCAAAGAAATGTTAGCTTACTGAGCTCAGACCCATTCATCCCTGAAGTTATTTTTTTAAATAAAAAATCAAGTAGAAATTAGAGAGAAAATTGAGAATCCTAAGCCTTTGACACTATAACATCTTAGAATTTTGGGGGGGTCACTTACATAAAAGTACAATAAAATTTTGTTTTGCCGTGTAGGGTGGGTTGAACCCAGGGCCTCTACAATGTTAGGCAAGTGCTTAGCAATGAATCTATACCTCCAGTCCTCAAATAATTAAGTGATCAATAAATATGTCTAAATATCTAAGACTACAAAATGCATGGCTGTCAGATCCTCTCCTCTGAATCACTCCCATTCAAGTGAAGTTCAAATAGACCATAAGATGACTCATTTAACAAATGCTGAATTTATGTGAGACTCATTTGGGCTTATTTATTGTTCTTTGGGACATATTATGAAGGAATTTAAAGAGAGATTTGAAATACAGAAACATATTTTACATAGATTGAACAACTTAAAATTTCTCAGATATTCTCTGCAACCATTTGATTAAGTCCAACTTTGCAGTTATAACTCAAATGGTCAAAGTGGAGCATGGAGTAAGTTCAAAGTGGTTACCAGACATCTGTCCAAAGGGTTAAGCTCACATTCCTTATATTCTTTCTTCCTATCTGTTTGGGAATCAATTAAACCCCTTCCAAACTCATATATTTAAGTCCTAACCCACATGGCAGTTGTAATTGGAAATCGTGCCTTGAAGAGGTCATTAAATGTCACTGGGTAGGATTCTGATCCAAAGGAACCATGAAGGAAGTCATTGTTCCTTGAATACACAGAGGAATCTACGTGAGGACATAGTGAGAATGGCTATGTCACCAGAAACCAACCTTCATGGTGCCTTATCTTGCATCCCTGGACATTAGAACTGTGACAATGTAAACTGATTTTATGTAAGCCATCTAGCCTGTATTATTTGCCTATGGCAGACATGGCAAGCTATGTATTCTATACCTTCTGTTTCAGGGTAAGCAGTCAGCACTACATCTACACCAGCACCTATGATCCTAATATATGAATCAACTTGCTCATTTAACAAATATTTATCTCTCCCATGGACAAGGAATTCTTCTATTACAAAGCTGTTCTCCAAAAGAATCTGAAACCAAAGGCTCGCCCCAACAGACAAGAGATACTAGAACCTTCCTACTTTCTGTCTATTGTCTTTATTTACTTATAACCTACTTGTTTAAACTGTCTTATAACTGCCAAATTAGAGAGCTGAGCAATAGCCCCCATTTAGCCAAAGCATGTCTTTATATTACCCTCCCCACTGTCAGTTTTCTTTTAATGAGGAAGGAAACATGAGTCACATATTATGCAAATGTTATGAGAGATGTCAGTACCATATTTTATTTAACAAATATACAGAGAAAGTTTAAGAATTCATAGTAAAGATTATTCTATAGGTTTGGAATTCAAAATGTAAGTAATACAAATGGGTTAAATTCACAACTTTTGCTTCAAGTGATAAATTTATACAATCTCAGTAATAATTACTACCTCTATAAAATTTCTGCAAATACCCCCATTCATGATGTTTGAGGGATAATTTGACTTTTAGAGAACCATGTGGAAAGTGAGGTGTCATCAAAAGTAAAAAGTGTATAACAGAGACACATAACCAAACATAATGGTGACAATAAGTAGTTATATATGACATTTAATCCTATATGCCATTCTTAGAATGAAATAAGAGAATTTTAATGGCCACCTCCATTTTAACTTGCATGACACCTACTTTTTACCTTTCGTTAGGAAATGGAATATAACACAGCAGTAACCTTGAAGTCTGTTGTGCAAGTTCATCTCAATCTTCTATGTGTACTTTTTAAAATATATTTTATTTACTTATTTATTTGACACAGAGAAAAAAAGAATGAGAATGGGCACTCCAGAGCCACCAGCCACTACAAATGAACTCTAGATACATGCACTCCCCCCGCCTTGCGCATCTGGCTTATGTGGGTCCTGGGGAATTGAACCAGGATCCTTTGGCTTTGCAGGCAAGTGCCTTAACCACTAAGCCATCTCTCTAGCCCTTCTATGTTTTGTTTTATAAGCACTTGTTTATGCTTCATTATATGGAATTCTTAGCATGGTTTAAAAACATACAATAAATATGAATCAGTCCTCTGCTTGATACAGGTACTTGACTAGGTAAGATATGGGGCAAATCCATAGTTCACAGGACAGTAATTATAGCAAGAAACAGTTCCACATTAACACATTCTCAGTGTGTATCTATCCACAAGTTTAATTTAGACTCCTAAAATACTCATCCCCAAAATGCCAAGCAATATTTTAGGTTTTGCCAAATTTCTACCACTCTCAAATTTTCACAAAAGCTATAAATTCGAAGTGATATTTCCCTTTCTCTTAATTTGTTTGGGTTGCAAAGGAAATGACATTTTCCAACATATTTCTAAATTAAATTAGTGTTCTCTGCTATGAAAACATTATTTCTCATCATGGAGAAATGCAACATTTCTGACTCGGCAGGGCTCAGAGACACAAGAGCTATTCCTGACACCTTGTGCTTGTCAAGAGGCAGAACTGAAACCAATGTGAAACCAACGGTGCCAGAATGGCCCATCAGGCTCCCAAATAACTGAACCCTATTGAAGCGCGCAGTGTCTCTTTAATTGCTCTCCAGCAGGATGGGACTAGTAAAAAGACTGTAAAATATTATTTTCACAAGTTTGTGTGTTTGCATATGTGGAATTTCCCATGAAGATTTTGATCTCCCAATATACTACAAAGTGAGTAAGTTAAGAAACAAACATATGGAGAAAAAGGACAAAACATAACTGAAATATTTAACACTTTAAGCTTAATTTTTTTAAACAAAAAGTTTTCTTGGTCTGGAGAGATGGTTTAGTGGTTAAGGCACTTGCCTGCAAAGCCAAAGGACCTAATCCCTAGGTTCGATTCCCTAGGACCCAAATAAAGCCAGATACACAAGTTGGCATATGTACGTGGAGTTTGTTTGTAGAAGCTGGAGGCCCTGGCATGCCCATTCTCTCTCTCTCTCTCTTTCCCTCTCTCTCTCTCTCTCTCCCTATGTGCATCTCTCTCTCTTTCAAATAAATAAATAAAAATAAAATATTAACAAAAAATTTAAAAATGTTTTCTTATAAGTCTTAGTTTTAATTTAAATAATAATTGTACTTTTTGCTTCTGAGTGCTATAGCAGTAGCATCAATAGATCAGGACCTGGATTAAACAACAAAGATTTCTTATTTTTTTAGTGTTCTGTAGGTGGGGTAGTCTCAGACCAAGGTGTAGCATGATGATTTTCTCATGGGCACTCTTCCTGGTTTGCAAATGGCAACCTTCTGGTATCCTCACAGGGTAAGAGAGGAGCTCTCAGTATTTCCTCCCATAAAGATATTTATCCATTGAGATCAGTTCCCACATTTACAACCTCATTTCACCTTAATTACTTCCATTAAAGTCTTATCTCCAAGTATAGTCACAATGGGAGTTGGGGTTCAGCATATGCATTTAGAAGGTACTCAAACATTCATCCTGGAACAGTCATGGTCTCCCCACCAGAGCTGAAGACTCTCTGTATAGTGGAGTTGATTGATGAACTGGAAGCCGGGAGGTTGATGGCTTACTCTGAATATTCTTGTGCTTTTCCTGTGCATCAGAAGGAAGGACAAGCTACTTGCTAACCGGTAAGATTATAGGAAATTTCCTGCCCTCTATGTACTGATTAGTAAAACTGCAACATAGCTTTGGAAAAAAAAAATCCTTGAATATAAAAACTTATGAATAAATAATGCATGTTGAGCATTGTGCTATATTATTTTTTTACAGACTAGATTATCTTAGATATAGGTTCACAAAAACAGAAGCATACCAAAAAAAAAAAAAAAAAAACAACAAACAAATATTTTCTGAGTCCCTATTATGTGAAACCATTACCAGCCATTATAAGAGAGCTCCTCTACAAGATCTATATGGCTATTTCCAATAGTTTGTAGCACCAACAAACACCATATATCCGAAGCATGGTGTAATGGCCATCTTGCTGTACATGAGGCTTTTCCACAGGACCCTTTATTGCTAATACAAAATGAGAAGGATGCTGCAGCCAGCATGTGAATAGATCACACAGCAAAACACAGTTTACTAAAGTACAACTTCTCTTTATAAACATTTGCTTAAAACCACCGTCTGCACTTTTCTTTTGCAAAATGTAAAAAGGAGCAAGGACTAAGGAACCATGTTTTCTACTTGTAGGCTACTCTGAAGCTAGCTCACAAGAAGAAAACACAGGGCGAGTTTCTTATGAGCACCTGTTTCTGAAATCAATTACCTAACAATATGACCTTGGTTCAGTCATTTGGCAGCTCCATCATATGTAAGCAGAACATTGCGTGTAACAAAATGCCCAACATCTTTCAATTCTGAAAGGCAGCAGTTTGTTAAAATTTCTTTTCATCCTATGTAAGATGCACTGGCATCAGTTTGTAGAATGTTCTATCTTACAAGATGGCCTAAAACTTTATAACACAGTCAAAAACTTTAACATGTGCTTATAAGTACTGTTTTGTTTCTATTAGCAGAGAAAATATAAAACTTATATACTGAGAGTTGAAATTATTCTTTTCTCTGGCAGTATGTGAATAAAAATTAAGTTATTCTGATCCCAGATATTCAGCGTGCTGACATATCTCAAAGGATTGCCTGGACACTTTAATTGCCTCTGTGACACAAGGCGCACTCAGCTTGTATTTTTACAAAAGTGTTACAGTGGTTTCTCTCTGTAGTTTTTGAGACTCCAGGGCTTCCCTACACATGCCCCAGAAGAAGCACAAACTCTAAGACTGGGTTTATGTCAAAGATCATATTTTCACTCCTGTAAATATTCAACTCTAAGAATGAGTGTACATAAATGTTACTTGACCCTCTTTGAAACACCTTAAAACCTGAGAATTGGAAACTGTGTTGCAATTGTATACCACAAAACAAAATATGGCCCCCCCATAAGCCTTCAGGCTTCTCATATGCCATGTTTTTCCACCTTATTATTCTCAATGTTTACTTCTCAGTTTCTAAGCGTATCCTGTGGTATAAGACACGGCATTTTGTCCTTGAGGAGTGAGTGCAAGTTACTATATTTTCCTTCTTGGTCATCTCATGAGACAGGCAGTGAAATGCCAAGAATAATGTAAACTGTACAGGAAAATATCATGACGTACTACACCTAGAAATATCTCAGCTTAATAGGTGTTGTGCCATTAACAGTGAATTTTATGGAGGTGAGGAGATGTAAATCTGTCATGGAGACAAAGATTTACAGTAATACCCACTTCAGTGGGTGATTTTCATCACAGTTAGAATCGCCAGGCAACTAGCGTGTTTTCTTGAGTGTCTTAAGTTATGAAGGCCTCGTCATATTAATCCAAGGTTGGTCTTCTGACCTTCGTGGTATTGATGCTGATGATGTAGCCTGCTGTTCTTCCCTTCCATTATCACTGATGTGATGTCAGTCAGTGTGGAGGAGTTTTAGCAAAATAAAATTGATTTACAACATGAGTCAGAACAATTTAATTTAATAACAATTTTCCAGAAACAATGCAGTTTTGATCATTGCCACAGTGTTAATATACAGTCTTCATAATCAGAGCTAGACATAATCCTCACTTTCAAAAGATATACACAGTATATTACTGTGAGAAATGGTTTGCTTTTGTAGTCTTATACATTGATTTCACAGTTGTAATAGAAAATTGAATGGTAATTTTTTTGGCTGTGACTGTGAAGTCACTGGAAGCAACTTACATTATACAAACTACTCACAGAGATCAGGAACAGCATTATGTTAGGAAAACACCAGCTGAAAACAAGATACCTAATTTATTGTTAATACACAAAAATTATTTTAACAAAATGTACATGCATTTAAAATTTGAATTTTTACCTAAATACAATAAAAATTTGGTTATTTTAAAATTCATACTGCAACCATTTCTTTCTATGTTTCTAGATACTAGAAAAGTAAGAGAAAATCATAATGAGGCATGGCTGACTTTACAAGATCTCCTTCATAAATCAAAAGCAAAACTACATGAACATCTTTCACATGCACATTTGTTCTCTAGAATACGTGAGAAGCAAGGGTAAAACTGCAGACTGAGAGAGTTAAATGTCACCACTGCTGCCACCAGGCCTGGAGACTGACAGAACACAAGCCTTTCCAATGTCTGGGACCTAAAGGTAGGTGGCTGGCCACCTGAGACTCCCCATTGGGCAAAAACATTACTGACTTTGTTTCCTACAAAAATTCATAGACAGAAAGAAGTGCAGAGGAAACAGAAATAAAGATAAAAGGACTTGGCACAGACAAACATCCTCATATCATTTCCTTTTCCCAAGTCAAAGGGAGTATTGGAGATGAGTGGAAAGAAAGCGTGTCCTACCCCAGACCCACTATGAAGGCGTGGGAGCAAGAGCACAAGCCACAACTCAGTCTCTAGGCAAATCATCATTTTCATCTTAAAAACTAAATTTGATATATTTTTTATTAGTTATGTTTAGAGTGTATATACAGGCATGATGGTACCATCGTTAGCCTTCTCCCTGTCTTCCCCCTATGGGTAATGTGGGTCTTGCCTTATGGGGGTAGCCATCAGTTATGTGGGAGAGACAATTTTATTAATTTATTTGTGAGACAGGGAGAGACAGAGAGAGGAAAATATGTAGGGGGAATGTGTGTGAAGCTTCTTGTCACTACAAGCAAAGTCCAGATGCATGTGCCACTTTCAGTATGTGGCTTTATGTGGGTACTGGGGAAGTGCTTTTAACCACAGAGCCATCTCTCCAGCCCTAAATTTGATATTTTTTAAAGTGAGATGATGAACATAACCATAATTGCATATGCAGGATGGTACATGAATATACTCAATACAGAAAAGTTGAGGTTTGCCAATGACTAAACACATAATACCACATAAAAATCAAAACATCCACAAATGCTGCCACCTTATGACTTTATAAATTGGCAGAAAAGATACCATTTATTCATATCTTTGAAATGTAATTAAAATATTTCATCTAAATTAACTTTATAGGCTATGGCAATATCTCCATGGTTAAAGAGGCTAACTCTGTAAGCCTGACGACCAGAGTTCAGATCCCCAGCAGCCACATAAAGCCAGACCCGAAGTGGCTCAGGTGTCTGTAATCCCAGTAATCCTAAGGCAATGGGAGGCAGAGTTTGGATAGTCCTAGAGCTCTCTGGCTACCTAGTTTTGGCTTTCCTGGTGGCAAACAAGAGAAGAGACTCTGCCTCAAATAAAATAGAAGACAACCAAAAATTAAAGGTTTTCCTGTGACCATCCCCCCACACAGACCACAGAATGCATATATCCATACCACACACCATACACATGCACAAATACACATGCAATTTTTTAAAACATGTAATTATTGAGTTTCATTAAACCATCTTATAAGTAACTACAGAAATAATTAATGACACCATGTGAATGAAGAAGATAGGGCATTAACATTGACAACTAGCACCATAAATTCCAATTTTCACCACCACTTCAATCCATGAGGGAAAACACGTTACTCATATTTCTATGCAGGTTTTCTGCTGTAGCATTTTTAGGCATTTGGAGCCTTGGGAGTGAGCATTTGGTCCTGTTGTCTACCTGCCAGACATAAATTTGTTTGGAAACATTTCAAAGGAATAGAAAAATTGGGTGCAACATGAAAGAGACCTTATGACCTTAGCCATGACAATAACTTAGATTTATACTAAAATTTCTTGAGCCAGGCATGGTGGTGCACGCCTTTAGTCCCAGCACTCAGGAGGCAGAGGTAGGAGGATCTCCATGAGTTCAAGGCCACCCTGAGAGGACAGAGTGAATTCCAGGTCAGCCTGAGCTAGAGTGAAACCCAACCTCGAAACCCCCGCCCCCAAAAAAAATCATTTACTTTTCTCTAACTATGTATACAACATTTTCATGTTAGCCAATAATTAACTTCTTAGTCATTCAATGAAAAAATAAATATCCATGGCATACAGGCCTAGAAGTCCTTTAATATTTAAATAGAAATAAAAATGGTTCACAGGGCACAATGAGATGCACTAGGAATAAATTCAATGTTGAAAGAAAACAGCAAATGAAAACTTCTCTTACAGAATCATAGTATACTTGCAACTCCAAATTTCTGAAAATGTGTACTGTGCAGAAACGTGATTCATGAGATCTGGCCCAAGAAATTGTCAATTCATCATTAAACTCCCTTTTTACAATCTATGATCAAGACATTTTGAAATACTTCTCCAATTAATGTTAATTATAAATTAAGTTGGTACAAGTTTGAATTAGAGAAAGTATTTGTGGATTGCTTAAACCCATAATACATGATCCTAAATATTTTATCAGAACTATTTTTTCAGCTAAAATATTTCTCATTTCAACCATTGTGTTTATATATACCTTTACTTCATTTATGTATAATCCAAAGGTTCAGTGTTAAAGCCAATGTTCATAAAAATATCCACTAAGCAAAAGTTAAAACAGGAACCACTCTGCCTAAACTTTTCTTTGATCCTTGTTCCTTCAAACCATCAATTTACCTAGAGCAGGACATAAAACCACATAATTAGCAAGTCAACCAAAGTATATTTTGCTTATTGCCAATAAGGCCACTTCCAGTTATAACTGCAAAACCTTTAATTGCGACTCATAGTCCTCACTCTCCAATATGCCTACAGATTCCATTTACAAATTAAAGAACAAATGCAGTTTATATAGCAGTGCTTAGAAAGCACAATTGTTGTACTGAAATTTTATTTTATTTTAATCAAAACATCTCTCACTTATAGTTTAAATCATCTAACAAGAAAAGTCCTCCAAACATGACCCCAGGGGATCTGGACATTGCCTTTGGAGGATGTATGACATATGGGCATGGTTTGTGGGAAGATTCGATTCATAATTGTAATAATAATAGAGCTTTAGAAGACCTAATAAATTACACCAGGATTTCATATTTATACTCAGAAGCAACTGGGAAATACAAAACGTAGAGGTGGATGGACACTAAAAATTATGACTAATAAAGTGGTTTCAGGAATGAGGAGATTAGGAGCCACGGAGAAGCAGAGGTCAGGCTGTGAGAGCAAACTTGATTTCACATAATGTGAGTGTGGGTGGGAAAGCTCCATCTAGCAGGATGTAGATAAGAGAGAACACAGCGATATTTTCCGGAGCTCTTGAATAGAGCAAATCTGATGAGGACAAGGAAAAGGAGAAAAAGAAGGAGAACAGTATAAATATTCATGATAAAAACCTCTTCTATATGTTTGGCAACTTGCCATTCATCAACATAACATGAGAAATACCCCAAACTGGGCTGGAGAGATGGCTTAGTGGTTAAGTGCTTGCCTATGAAGCCTGAGGACCCCAGTTCAAGGCTTGATTCCCCAGGACCCACGTAAGCCAGATGCACATGGTGGCGCATGCATCCAGAGTTGGTCTGCAGTGCCTGGAGGCCCTGGTGCGCCCATGCTCTCTCTTTCTCTCTCTCTTTCTCCCTTTCTCTGCTTCTAATAAGTAAATAAATAAAAAAAGAAAGAAAAAAGAAATACCTCCAACTGAAAACATGAAAACAGTATCACTTTCATCACTCACAATGGCCCAGCAGAAAAGGCAAAAGCAAACCCTCATTGAAAATATGCCATGAATTTAGATCTCAAATTCTGACATAGGAACTATGGTTTTAGATGAAAACTTGCTAAATACATAGAAGGCCAACCGTCATAAGGGAAAATCAGTAGAAACTATTAAAATTTTTAAAACTCGCTTTCAATCCTCTCAGTGCCTTCAAAATTTATAAATATAAGATACAGAGTATATAATATTTGATATTTAAAGAAAATCAATCCTCTGATTTCTCAACCCCATTACATTCAATTATGTTGACTAACAGACTTCATCAAAACACCTATAATATAATTCCACAAGCACACTGGATTCTCTGTGAGTGCAAGTCCTCCTGCCCCCACCCACAATGGACACTTTCCAGAAAGTGCCTCCAGGCAGAACGACAAGCAAAATCATAAACTCATCTTGCTTGCTTTCTTCTTTTTCTGGATCACGGCACTTTGTTGCCGTCTGTTCAATGTCTGAAACACCTGCTTCACATATTGTGTCTGGCTTCCTAGTGGGTTATGGTGGAAGGCAAGAGTAGCACAGTTAGTCAAACTCAGCCAGAAATAGAAGTTAACAGGTTGTTTTGATTATGATAATTGGTCTCCACATTTCAACCTGGCCTAGTAATGGAAGGCTCCAAAAATTCCTTAGAACTTCTGGCTCATGGGTTCCAATAGTGATTCATTCCACCACACATGTTGTTTACACTAATCATTTTCACTTCAAAATATTTGGGGTTTTCCTGGTTACTCATTTCTAACAATATTGTTGTGATCGGTGGATTTGACCTGTGTAATTTTCTTCATTTGAAATATATTCAGATTTGAGTACTTTTCTTCCCTTACAATTATTCGTAGTATTACTCTCAGGGGAAAAAAAAGTTTTTTTTAAAAAAGGCTACAAAATGTGAGCCAAACTGTAGCTCTAAATAGTTTCAAGTAACTTGGTTCAACAAAGAAAATGGCATCATTTCTTTGATGCAAATTATGAAGCAGGGTTTTTAGGAAGAACTCAACCCAGCAGGTGTCACTTTTCCTCTCCTGCACAAAGCAATTGAAACAGCTCCTCCCAACCTCAGCCATTTGTCATTAGGCTATTTCAGAGAAATAGCTAAGAGGAATTTTTATTTTCTTGCTCTGAATCACTCTTGGGATCGGTATAATCACATCCCTTCCTGAACGTCCTTCCATTTGACCCTACCTCATCTTTCCATTTAGCACCTATTTTTAGTCATTTCTTCCCACCCGTGGTATCGTTATCTGAACTAAAACTCATGCTTACTCATACAGCAAACAGGAACAGCGTGCTTGCCCATGTCTCTCCTATTAGACTCCATTCCCGTGATGATGTCATAGACTCTTTAGACTGGCTTTACAGCTTACTCAAGGAACTACACTTGCACTTTTTATCTAATTTGATTTTACTGCTAAAAGCTACGACCACCCTCTAAGGAGATGAAGGAGTGCACCCAAGGTTAATGGTTGGCATCGTGTCTTGTGCAATAAATACCTTGGACTGGCATCTAAAAATTTTATTGTGACCAAACACAAGTAGTTCATACAAAACAAGAGAAATGTGCATATTTTTACTTTACTCTGTCTCATATTAGTATACTTATTTGACAAAATGTATCTTTCAAAACTATTCCTCACCAGGAGGATGGCATATACCTGTAATTTCTGTACTTAAGAGGTTAAAACAAGAAAATTCTAAGTTCTGAGCCATTCTGGGCTACATAACGAGATGCTGTCACAAAAGCAACAAAACTTATTTTCTATATCTGTTACAAATGAGAAGTATTTAAGCTATCATTACAAATTTCTGTAAGAACACAGCACAAACATTCATAAAAAATGTGACAGGATTGTGAAATGCTATGATTTTTTTTCATTTTTATGTATATTAGCAGCAGTAGAATGTGTTTTTTGAGCAAGATAAACATGACTTGATGAATCAAATCAATATACGATTTTTCTGCTCACAACTTTATTATATCAGATGCAGTATCTTCTCTTGTAAGATCAGCAATGCCTGACAAAAACAAACAGACATAGCTACAGACTGATTATACATAACCCCTACCCAATAGTGCATACTAGCTCCCCTGGCAAAAAACACATTTGGTATGTTGTCTAATTTCCAGCCACAAGGGAGATAGGCTCCGTCTTTAGGAAAGTCGGTTTATATCCACAGTCAGGTGATTTACTGGCTATTGACCTTGGTCTCTTCAGGCGAAGGAGAAAGAAGGTATCATTGGTGTCTGGATGCATGACATGGGCACCTGTGTTTGATTTTTGTGCAATCAGGTAGCTTGTTCTGGGGTCCTGACTAAGGTCTCAATTTACCCTTTGTCCTCTCACTTCACTTATTTCAAGTTTTTGTTTAATTATCAACTTATCAAGGAGCACTTCTTTGACTGTTTTACATGAGTCTATGTTATTCACACACCTCAACTAATCCTTCATGTTCCACACCCGTTTTCCTATTTTCTCTTCCCTTAAAACATTATCAGTATCCAACTTGTTATATTTATTTTATGTGTTTATTATCACTTCCCTCACTAGAATATAAGAACCATCCAAACAGGAATATTTCCTTGGTTTTCACTGCCAAAACTTTAGTGCCTCGGTGCTTAGCATATGGTCAATGAAAATTTGATGCTTAACTGAAACAAAATAATAAATCAGGATTTTTTTAAACTATAAACTACCTTTAACAGATTGATGAATTAAAAATGCATTACTGGCCTAATGAAAGCCAATACCCTACAGAAGTGTTTATTTTCAGTATGTGTGTGTTTTTACCCTAGAATATTTCTGTACATTACACCCTTTTGGCAGTTATGAGATAGTCTTCTCATGGTTTATTACATTTGCTACTTCCATACTATTTTAGTTATGAATAAGCTACAATATTCTTAACTCTTTAAATTGGTGCTCACCTACTATATGTCAAGTTGTTGCTGGGTAAGAACACCTTGTTCCTTTCATTACCACTTTCGTTTCTGGTCAGATTTATTTTACTTTATTTATTTATTGGATAGAGAGGGAGGGGAAAAGAGGCAGATAGAGAAAATGAGCATGCCAAGGCCTCCAAGTCACTGCAAATGAATGCCAGACACATGTACCATTGGCTTTACATGGCTACTGGGAAATCAAACCTGGGCTATTAGGTTTCACAGGTAAGAGTCTTAATGGCTAAACCATCTCTCCAACTCTCTGGTCAGATATTTCTTTAAAACATTCCTTGAGATTTCCCCTATGAGACTGACTAAGACATAAAGTAATTGTGCTGGTGGTCTGCAAAGAATAGATATTGCTGGAATGTATCTTACCTAGTTTTGTCTCTTTCAGCATAATAGTGGATGTAGTATGTAGACTGAAGACAAACCACCCACATCCCAATTTTCTAATTCAAGGTCACAATTTACTAACTACAATACCTTGGAATGGATTTAACCTTCCTGTGCCTCAATTTCCACAATAATAGCAAATCTATCATAGAAGATTACTGCAAGTATTAAATGTATGTGTGCTAGAATTCCACCTTTGGTTATTCACATGTTTTTCTCTCTCTCTCTCTCTCTGTGTGTGTGTGTGTGTGTGTGTGTGTGTGTGTGTAAGCACCCATATGCCAGGACCTCTTGCCACTACAAATGGAATGGGAGATGCTTGTACCACTTTTCATATCTGGCCTTATGTGGATAGTGGGGAACTAAATCCAGGCGGTCAGGCTTTGCAAACAAGCATTTTAACCACTAAACCATCTCTCTCAGCCCTTGAAATATGTTCAAATCAGTAGCATCAGCTCCTTCAGGAACTTGTCGGAAATGTAAATGTTGCAGTTTACTCCAGATCTATTGGTCATGAACTGTTGGGGTTATAATTCGTTACAAGTAATTACTAATAATTCATCGCTTGCAACCCAGCATGGCTGTTATCTTCTATGTGGTGGCTTCTCAGTTGCTCACTCTCACTTGGGTGTCACTATAGACATTTAGAGTTATTTGGTCCAGGCATACTATGACAGAGCATGAGGTTTTTGAAAAGAGGATCTCTAATGAACAAAGCTGACAGTACTGATGCATACTCTGGTTTGAATAAAAATGATTCCAAATTTTCTTTTTCTGGATAGTAATGAGTACAGTGTGTTTCAACCATCCTTGGTAATTTTTCCTATTTAGGTCCTTGAGAACAACACAAATTCCAACAATCATTCCCCATCCAGGTAAATCAGAATCTCCAGAGAATGTTCCAAGAAGTGAACTTTAATAAGTAAGCAGGATGATTCTTCTCCTTGTAATATATACTGTCTGAATCAGTATACCAAAACTAGAATTCTACCTCTTGGTTTTCACATATTTTTATTTTATTTTTTAATTTTTTTTTTTTTTTGCTTATTTATTTATTTGAGAGCGACAGACACAGAGAGAAAATAGCAGATAGATACAGAATGGGTGCGCCAGGGCCTCCAGCCACTGCAAATGAACTCCAGATGCATTCACCACTTCGTGCATGTGGCTTACGTGGGTCCTGGTAAATCGAGCCTTAAACCGGGGTCTTTAGGATTCACAGGCAAGCACTTAACTGCTAAGCCATCTCTCCAGCCCTAGTTTAATTTTTAATTCATTACATATAATATCATAAGCCAAATCATCATTAACAGAGAAGGTGTGTGGCTTAGATTTGTTTTAAAAAAAAATAAACTTCATTGCAGCTAATGAAACCTCAACTCCTTGTTACACTTGAAAGGAGACCTCTCAACCACTCTGGTTAGGAAGAATGACCAAGTTCACTGTCCCATCAAAAAACTCCCAGCTGAAGCCAGGCAGGGTGGTGCATGCCTTTAATCCCAGCACTTGGGAGGCAGAGGTAGGAGGATCGTGAGTTCGAGGCCACCCTGAGACTACATAGTTAATTCCAGGTCAGCCTGGGCCAGAGTGAGATTCTACCTCAAAAACCAAAAAACAACAACAACAAAAAACCGTCCCAGCTGGTTGGAATGGAGATATGGCTCAGTGGTTAAGGCATTTGCCTGCAGAGCCTAACAAGACCCAAGTTTGTTTCCCCAGTACCCACATGGAACCAGATGCACAAAGGAGTGCATGCCCCTGCAGTCCCTGGTGTGCCCTTCTCTCTCTTTGCCTCTCTTCTATCTTTCTGCTTGAAAATAAATAAATAGTTAAAAACTCCCAGCTGAGACAACACTGTAAATTTTTATTTATTATTTTAGAGAGAGAGAGAGAAAGAAAATTGGTGTGCCAGAGCCTCAGCCACTGCTATTGTACCAGGGTCCAGCCCCTGCAGGGTTGTCGAGCTCAAAGGGGATGTGAGGAGTAGGTGTCATGAGGAAAATTATTTGGACCAGTGGTTCAGGTGAAGCACACTGGATGCAGAACAAAGCTCTGCTTCTTTATTTATTCTTTTATAGTGCATTATGTTTTTTAGCAAGCAAGACATAGCAACTTATTCATGTGGCTTCTATTCTCTAAGAAATCTTGCATAATATTCTTCTTTTTCCTTGGTTTCCCTTTCTTCTGCTTAACTCATAAACCTCTTGCCCCGTAGACATTCTAATAATATCTTAAACAAGAGAGTCAAAGATTGCAAGCTGGTTAATATCTTACCCAGGCTCATAGAAATTAACCAAGAGCCCTGGCAGTCAGCTTTGTGCTTATAAGGTAATAAACATTTTTGACCTCAGAAAGGGCAGTTATTTTTACTCTTGCTCCATTAATGTATGCCCCTGTATATGGTAAAGGTTGATCTGTCCAACCAGTGTTTTACATTGATGTCTTTCCTTTAGGAGCCCACCAACCTCTATTGTGAATTCTGAAAGTTGCATAATCTGTTTTACTTCCTTGTGTGGGCCCAACCGGATTATTTGAAAGATCTTTATTCCCTAGCATTTAGGCTCCTTAGTAAGTCACCTGTAGGTTCCGGAAATGTGTCCATTAATTCCTGGAACTATCTTGACAACAAGAATTGTCTTGTAAGTAATGTTTATTGGGAACAATTGGTACGACATGTGATATGGCATTGGAAGGAACATGTCTCATTAGGTGAAATATACATTTGTGGCGTTGAGAACTTTATACATTCAAACTAGTCATAGTTTCAGGATCTGTTTAAACATGACAGCCTCAGAAATTTCTGAAGCATTTACAGAGTTGTCTCAGCTGGGAGTTTTAAAGTATTTATTTATTTATTTGCAAGCAGAGAAGCATTCTTGTTTCAGCATTGGTGACTGTATAAACATATCTGAATTGGATTCCCCTATTACTAATGAAAGAAAAAAATAAGCAGTAATAAACTTATAATAATTCCAAAAATTCTAAGAAAGAGATAGCAATAGTGTAAACTGTCAGGCAATATCCAGGTGGTCACTGAAAGACTTCTTGGCCCTGCCAAGAACGTCTCGGATGCTGCAGCCCAGCTGAATGGTATCCCATCAGCATCACACTCCAGAGCTGACTGTTGCTGCCATTTGGCCACCGCCACTATTGAACTCTAGACTCTTGAGTCACCTGCTGGGCATGTGCAACCTTGCACTTGCCTCACCGTTGTATGTCTGTCTAACATGGGATCTGGAGAATCAAACATGGGTCCTTAGGCTTCCCAGGCAAGAGCCTTAATTGCTAAGCCATCTATCCAACCCTGAAAAATAATTTTTAATTAAAATAAGCATGTTCTTTAAATGAAATGAAAATTCATGTTGGGATGAAAACTTTTGGCTATATGAAAATTAAACAACCAATTAATTGTTACAAAGCTAACACTTTGTTTTGTTTTGTCTTTTGCTTGTAGAGGTAGGGTCTCACTCTAGCCCAGGCTGACCTGGAATTCACTATGTAGTCTCAGGGTGGCTTTGAACTCACAGCAATCCTCCTATCTCTGCCTCCTGAGTGCTGGGATTAAAGGCGTGCGCCACCATGACCAGCAAAGCTAACATTTTTAAGATTACATAATTATTTTGTAAGAAAGATTATTAAATCCAAATTAAAACATTAAGAAATTTAATTTATCAAATATTACATAATTCTCTTTGGAATTATTGAGATTGACCTCTGACTGGCAGTAACATTTCATGGTAACTTTATGTATTTCTAATGCAATAAATGTTCTTTTGTCATTAAATACACAGTTTTTAATATTTAGCTTGGAATAATTATCTTACTAAGTGATTAAAATATATTCATTATGTTATGTGATTTAATTTATTATCATAAAATTTATTCTCCTTGATAGAAGTTTAAAAATAGCTGACCTCATTTCACTAGAATACGAGTTCATTCATAGAAAACTGCTCCTGTGTTTTGTTGGAAACTTTCATCTTAATTGAGATCACTTGGTTCTTGCAAAATGCATCTGTAGCCAGGCTGAAAGATCATGACTACCTGAGGAATAGCAGATATTTTCACCATGAATTATTCAACAACTATGACTGTGTCAGTCTGTACTTATTTTTAAAACAAGGCAGACTCAGAAACTATCTGTTCAAATTAGCAAATATTAAAGCAGAAATGAATAGGCCATGATAATTTATCAAAAACAGTTCATGGAAAAGCTAAAGTTTGAATGAATTACAGGATATTTTAAACAAATGGGTTTCCCTTGAGAAACAGATGGTAAGACCCTATTACTGAAGTCTTCACATGCCTGAGTGGCAAGGTCACTGAGAAATCAAACTGGTGCTGAGCAGAAAACCTTCTCCCTATAGACCAGCCAACTGAAAGCTGGAAACAGCTGCACTGCATGTAGCCCTATGGGAGACAGAAATCATCAGCAGTGAAAACAGTGGATGCTGGAAGCCTCAAATTTGGCCAGACAGGCCAAATGACCAAACGAGTGCAATAGTGTCATGTCTGCTCTGGGAGAAACGATGTGTTCTCTAATTGGACTGAAGGTCCATTCTACAGGAGGGAATATATGCCTGGTACTGAAAAACCTAATCAAAAGCCTATGTCATGTGCCTTAGGGGTATAAAGCCTGCTGTTGTCTGGCTAATTGTACATATTGTTCTCACCAAACTGCCCTGAAAGCACACTACTTAATGTTCATATTCATATAGTAATGCTACTCTCACTCTGGTTAGAGAAGCTTCTCTTTTCAGATGGCAATGACCACTGGAATGACCCAAAAGGCAACATAGTGATGAGAAGAAGAGATGGAGTAGTTTCCAGCACTGAAACATCTCTGTCACATCCTCCAAGGCTCAGGGTCCATTGCAGAAGTGGTGGCAGAAAGAATGTAAGAGCCAAAGGAAGGGTACCACTCTTTAGATGCAACTGTCCAGACAGAAATTGGCCTCAATATCCACGACCTCACAGTACCTAGAAATATCTTCACAAGACCCTCATAATAGGAGAAAAAGATGATGACATCAAATTAAAAGAGGGACTAATGGAGAGAGGGAGAGGATATGATGGACAGCAGAGTTGTGAAGGGGAAAAGGGAAGAGGAATGAAATATCATGGTTTATTGTTTGCAAGTATAAAATTTGTCAATAAAAATTTTTAAGAATATATTTATGAAGGCATGTCTTCATTCCCACAAAAAAAAGCAGAAAACATTTTTCTGTCTGATGTAGATCCCTTTTAAGAGTGGATATTTATTTCGTATAACAAAGTTCTTTTTTGTTTGTAGTAAAGGACACATATGTGATGGGGTACAGGAATCCGTGGTTATCTCACCTGACAGTCTCCAGATTGCCTGTCTTCCCTTTTTGAAACTCCCTCCATGAGCCTTTGCTTGGCACCACATGGCAGGTGTTAAGTCATCACTGGTAATTACATGCTTCAGTAGGAATGTAGATCCTGCATGCTCCAGAGAGTGTAAAAGCTGTCATGAAAATTTTAAAATACTCCAAACTATGTAGCCTCTTAAAAGATCTACAAGCCACTTTCAACAGAAACATTGCACTAGAAATGAACACTCTTCAAGCCAAGCAGCTTTCTCCTTGAAATGTAAAGATTAAATGTATCCAGGTCGATATATCATGAAAACATCTTCTCCGCCCCCCCGAAAAAAAAAAAGAAAAGAAAAGCTAGAAATGAAATTACTCTCTGAAAGAAGGGCTATGAAAATACCCTATAAGCAAGTAAATATAGACCTCTGTGGTGGTTTGATTCAGTGTTAAGTGTAAACTTAAGTGTTCTGAATGCTAGTCTCCCCAGCTGATGGCAATTGGAAATTAGAGCCTCCTGGAGGCAGAGTATCCTCTGTTGCTGTTGTGGGTGGGCTAATCGGTGTTATAATCAGCTCCCCTTTGCCAGTGTTTGGCACACTCTCCTGTTGCTGTTGTCCACCTTATGTTAGCCAGGGGGTGCTGTCCACCCAGAACTCATGCTATCGTTTTCCCTGCCATCATGGAGCTTCCCCCTTGAGCCTGTAAGCCAAAATAAACCACTTTTCCCCCACAAGTTGCTCTTTGTTGGATGATTTCTACCAGCAATACAAACCTGACTGCAACAGTAAAGTGGTACCATGAGTGGGGTTGTTGCTAGACACCTGACTGTGTGACTCTGGCCTTTTGGAGCTGATTTTCAAGAGGAATGTGGAAGGATTTGAAACCTTGGCCTAAGAGAAGACTTGCAGTGCTCTAAGTACAGTTTGATGGACTATTCTGGTCAGAGTTGAATGAATGAAGTAAGAACTATGGACTGTGAGGTTTGGCTTATGAGGGTGAGAAAGAGCTTTACTTGGACTGGGCTAGCAGTTTGTGTGAGAAGCTTGCTATTATGCCCATGTCCTGAGAAGTTGTGCAGGGTTGCTTTGCATAGAAATGGACTGGAGTGAGCAGAGGGATATGGCACAGAAAAAAAAATGAAATCTTTGGGTGAACTCTACCCATTCAGCTGCAGTTGAGAGATTACAGCCTTTGAGATTGGGCCAGCACTGGGGCAACAGGAAGAATGCAGACTCTTTTTTTTTTTTTTTAATTTTTTTAAAAAAATTTATTAACAACTTCTATACTTACATTCAGGACAAACATGATATTTTGAAAGGGCCTGAATGCTGAAGGAGTGTCCTGTTCTTCAAAGTCTGATTTATTCCCCCATGGATTAACAAACTGGCACTCTACCTGGTATTATGGAGTATAAGAAATGCAGGAAAGAGAGGGTTATTGAGTTTGTAATGCGGTCTCATTTTTTGGAAATGGCCATGGGCAGTGTGAAGCAAGTTTGCTGGATGCCTGCATGGAGACCCCATGGGGTCATGCGGATGAACTGGGGCTTGCAGTAGAGACCCATTGGAGATGCCAAGACCACGAGATGGCTGCTGAGGACAGCTGCTGGCCCCAGATGAAGTTTTCCAGGACTGTAAGTAGCCTAGTTGGAGGGGCGGAATTGGAATTCCAGAGACTTGTTGCTAGTTAGAATTATCAGACTTGGAGATTTGTCACTGACTAGTGTTGTTGGACTTGGAATTACAGAGTTTGATGTCTGCCCTGGTTGTTTTAAATCTTGTACTAGTTGAATATTTCTTTGCTTTGCCCAATGCCATCCTTTGCAGTGTAAATGTTTATTCTGTGTCATTATGGGTTTGTGGGGGGGGGATTTCTTTTGGTATTATGGCTCAGTTAAAAGACCTTGGATTATGGGGATGTATGAACATCATTGGAATTGATAAAAACTATAGAGGCTTTTAAAGTTGCATGAATGCATTGCATTTTATATCATGTATGGTTATCAGTTTATGTGGGCCAGAGGCAGAATATGGTGGTTTGATTCAGGTGTCCCCCTTAAATTTAAGTGTTCTGAATGCTAGTCTCATCTACTGGTGGCAATTGGAAATTAAAGCCTCCTGGAGGCAGAGTATCCTCTGTTGTTTTGGGAAGCAGGCTTATGGGTGTTATAATCAGCTCCCCTTTGCCAGTGTTTGGCACACTCTCCTGTTGCTGTTGTCCACCTTATGTTATCCAGGGGGTGATGTCCACCCTCTGCTCATGCCATCATTTCCCTGCCATCATGGAGCTTCCCCCTTGAGCCTGAAAGCCAAAATAAACCTTTTTCCCCCCACAAGTTGCTCTTGGTCGGGTGATTTCTGCCAGCAGTGCGAACCTGACTGCAACAACCTCCCACAGCATTTCCCCTCATTTCCCATTCACATCACCACCACCTTCCCCAAAGGAAGAGGCTGACAGTCTCATCCACAGGCAAGGCTTACAGATTTACCATTTGAAGATTAGCACAGTGAGCGTATTGAGATGTTTCTGAGAAGTGATATTCTGAGTAGCACTTATTTCAGACATTAGTTTGCATTCTTCAGATGAACTCAGATGTAAGTCTGGTGTGTTTTTTTGCTCAAAGCAGAATCTGGAAGTAAGTCAAGATTGTACAAATCCTATAGAGAGGTATGCAATTTAGAACTTTGACACTTGCAGAAATGCGAAAGGATTCAAGTCGAGTTTAGTTTATTCTAAATCAGTCTTCCTAACCCTAGGGAAAATCAAACAGAAGAAGGATTCTTTGACATCAGGGAGGAAAAATGGTAATTGCTATGTCTCCATGAAGACATCAACAGTAAAAAATAGGGGAAGACAAGAAAATAGAGAAAAAAGGTTAAAACAAGAAAAATGAATCAAACTAAAACAGAACTCCAGTAAATTAAAAGTTTGAACAGCAAAATTGTCTCATTATATTTTCTGTTAACTAACTTACTTAACTTCTATGTGTTTAAATATCTGATTTTGTTTTATATGTGAATAAATAAAAAATATAATTTCATCTCTAGAAAATTAGTGGATCTAATTATAAGATGCAAGGTTGAAGATAAAATTATAAATAAGAAAAACTGTTCTCTCAAAATTTGTAACAATTGGTGCCTAAAACAGAGAGTGTTGTTGATGATATAGACCTACAGATATGCAATTAACAATGAGGATATCAGGGGATAAAATGACAGGGTGCTCCTGTGGTTCCAGGAATACCTCATCAGGTTACAAGATAGAGAATGGCTCCCTGAAGTAGCTGTTTTCTGGGTGGGACCAGATGCTGATGCTTATGGTGAGGTTTGGTAAGCATGACTGGGGAAACAAGAAGATCTTACAGAAGCTACAATAAAGATGCAAAGCTTAGAGAGCAGAGAATGTGTCAGGCTAGACTGTACCTTTGGCTTCCAGGTCAGGAAGAGATTGGAATGTGGCAATGAAATGGTAGGAACGTCCACTGTAGAGGTCTTATAGCACATGCAGGGTCTTATGTGTGGTTCAATAATGGAGAATCTTGCAGTGCATTGAAATAAATTAGTGTTGCAAGTGACCTCTCTATATGTTGGGTCTGTGTAAGGAGAAGACTTGTTAGAAGTTACTAGGAAGGAATATCTTGCAGAGAATTAGAATGGTAAAGAGGAATCATATGGATGGATGTTGAGATAGAAACTACAGGATTTGGTAGCAAATTAGATGAAATGTCTATTAGTGGATTAATCAGAAAATGTGGGAAAGGAAACTCAAAACCAGCAAAAGGTTTGTAAGTTTCAACGACTGAGAATATATAGTATTTTCATTAAAACATTATAATGAAAACTTTTTTAAAATTATAATTGAGACTAAATTGATTGGACTTATAAGCAAAATGGATGAGATCAAACCTTCCCAAAGAGGGTTGGGGAAATGGCTTAGTAGTTAAGGCATTTGCTTTCCAAGCCTAAGGACCCAGTTCAATTCCCCAGGACCCATGTAAGCCAGATGCACAAGGGGCACATGCATCTGGAGTTCATTTGCATTGGCTAGAGGCCATGATATACCCATTCTCTCTTTCTCTCTGCCTCTTCCTCTCTCTCTCTCTCAAATAAAGAAATAAAATTTTAAAAACTCCCCAAAGAAACTCTAAACTTAATTTAATTATAGAATTTTAATTTTCAAGAAGACCTAGATATATAGTAATCTGTATTATATATTTATATATGAGGTACTTATCACTGAAACAAGCAATTCATCAACATAGAAAAAATATAGTTATTAATGGCATGACAGTAACTTTTCTTTGTAAAACTTATTCACTGTCAAGCACCATGATAGGAATGGAGATGTCATCATTGGAAAGTAAGCAGGCATGCCAGATGGAAGCTATTGCCTAAAAGAGCAGGAAACTCTCTCAACTATGATTAGTTTAAAACTTCAGGGAACAGTGCTGTGATGGGTAGAAGAGCAGCTGAGCCAGGATTGATGGCTCCAAGATGCCATCTTCAATCTGATAGTAAGGGATGAAATGACCAACCAAAAGAAACAATTCAAAAAAAAACAAAGCATATCCCAGGCAGAAGAGATTTCAGAGAAGACATGGAGGGAAGGGCTATAGTAAGTTGTAAGTGGAGTGCACTGAGAGAGGGCAGAGGCTGTAAAAGTCAGCAAGACTTGCAGTTGGGAAATGCTGGATAATAAAGGGTTTATGAACACTGACAAAGATGGGGATTTACCCAGGGTGTGTGGGGGGCAAACAGTCTTTAAGTTTTTAGACAGGAATGTAATCATAATCGCAGATGTATGTATTATGAAACTATTCAGACACAATGATTTTTAAAAAAACAAAGGAGGGTGTGTGCATTGAAAACAGAAATAGGCTTTAAGAGTATTATGAAATATGGAGAGATACCAATAGCTTCAATTAAAGAAATTAGAAGTGAATATACTAATACATAGCAGAATTTGGCAAAAATGATGACTGATGCAAGAAAGAAAAGACTAAGAGAAAGTTACTATAACTTAATGCTAATTGCCTTTAACTAAATGGAGAAACTATATACTAATCACTCAAATGAGAATTATATGAAAAGATCAAATCTGGGAGAGAAGATATGAGCTCATCTTTATTATATGAGCAGATGCTACCTGTTGATCAGTTAAACCACTGGACATACAGATTTACAGTTAGGGAGAAGGATTTGCACTTTATATTGATTATCAACATATGTCATGCCTACCGAAATAAACAGGGTAGATGAGATTGTGCAGGAAGAATATATATACAAAAAAAGAAAATGGATAAACAGAAGATAGAATCTTGAAGAACAATTAATCCAAAAAAGTAGTGGAATAAAGAGGAAAATGAGGTGAGTAAAATGTGTCAAAAATGAAAGAAAGTGCTTTGGAAAAGAGAGGTTGTTGATGCTACTTAGTGTCCAAAAGAAATAACAAAAAGTTACCTCTAGAGACTGGGGTGATGGCTCAGAGGTTAAAGGCAATTGTTTGCAAAGCCTGACAGCTGAGTTTGATTCCCCAGTATCCATGACAGCTAGATGCACAAAGTGGTACATGTCCCTGGAGTTCGTTTGCAGTGACAGGAGGCCCTGGTGCATCCATATTCACTCTCTGTGTGCCTATTTCTCCCTCCCTCATTCCCTTCCTCGCTCCTCCCTTCCTTCCCCTCCCTACCTCCCTCCCTTACTTCCTTTCTCTGTCTCTCTCTCTCACACACACACACACAAATAAATAAATATATTTTTAAAATAACCTGCCTTTCACTCAGTAGCAAGCATGTGCCTATGGATTACTTGGGGTAAGCTTATAAGCTTGCTTTTGGTGAAGGAGAAAAGATGAATTCAAGAGAGTAATTACAGACAGCAAGTCCTTAGAAGAACTGATGAGATATTTAAAGGATATAAAAAAGATATAAAGTGAGACTAAGCAAGGGGATATTTGGCAAGGTAATTCAAGTCATGATTATTAAATGTGCAATACTGCATCAAAACACTTTCAAGTGAGACAATGAACTTTACAGAGAAGTACTTTGTTCGGTATAGACAAAAGAAAATAGATTATTTTTTTAGCTGCGTGTCTATGTTGTCTATAGCAATCTTTGGGGTTTAAAGCTACACAATGTATTATCTCACAGTCTTTGAGCCTAAGTTCTGGATTACTGGGTCATCTAATTAAGCCCTAACAGTGAAATCAGTGGGCTAGCTGGTGCAGTCTTATCTGAGTCTGTGCTTCTTCCAAGATCACTGGTGTTGGCAGAATTAAGTGCCTCGCAGCTGTAAAGCTGGTGTCTCTGATCTATCACTGGCTCTCAGCTTCATGTGATTGAAGCTTCTAGAAGCCGCTGTGATTCCTCTCTTGTCATCCTGAATATGTGAGGGCAACTGAACAGCACTGCTAACTCTAACACTGGAAAAGTCCTGGTCTCCTTTAATGGCTCACAGGACTTCCTCAAAGGAGAATTTGCCTTGTGATTAACTCAAAAATCACCCAATTTTCAGCTTTAATTCATCAGCAAAATCCTTCCCCTTTGTACATAACACAATCTTACCATAAGAGAGGCGTTCAGGCTATTCCACTCAAGTGGAGTGGATTATACAGATATGGGCTTCCAAGACATGGGAATTTTGAGGCCACCTTATATTTCCATTTATCAGAGCATAATAAAAAATGCCCCATGTTTAAATAGTTTCTTTTCTTTCCCAAAGGAAAAATATATCCACTATTAGCTTAATATCTGGGGTCTCAGCTCTCAAATAAATAAAAACAGGAAGTAAAGGTAATTATTAAATTCCATATATGACTCTCTCTTTTTTTTTCTGTCCCTGAGCCCACTTCCAGTGCTGGGGATCAAATCCAAGACTTTGAGTGTGTGAAATGAGTACTGTCCCTCTACTCTGCACCCCTTTCACCCCCCCCTTTCTTTGAAGAAAGACTCCTAGGAATCTTTTGTTTCAGATAGGCATCAACTGTTTGTTGCCCCATCTTTGGACAATAGCTTGAGGTAGTACCTATCCTGCCATTCCCTAAAGGAGTATACATGGTTTGGATCTTTTAAGAGCCCTTGGATCTCAGTAAGAAAGAAAAATCCAGTGTCCATTAGAATCTGGACCTCTTTCTGAAATTAATGGAGATTAAGCAGCTGTGAGCTAACCTAATCAGATTAGAGCTATGAGGCCGTTCATAATAGAACCTGATCCTACTCAGTACTGACACTCACAAGGAAATTATTTTCAAAAAATGATGGTTGGACTGGGGGTACAATTCAGTGTTGGGGTGCTTACATTGTGTAAGGCCATGGGTTCTGTCCCCAGCACAAGATATGAATAATGTACTCTTCCAGTATTGCACAGAGTCCAACTACAATAAAGTTCAAGTGCCAAAATGGAGAAACCATTTGAATACATAGCTTTCCTGTCATGAAGGTGCAAATTATAACACCAAAAATAAAAAATGCATAATGAAGTTTCAACTTTACCAAATTATAGATTCACATGCTATCTAAACACTATAAAATAAGTTGAGTCTCTTATAGGTGTGGAAGGACAGGGATGGAAATATAATCAGAATTTAAAGAGAGTCATTACACGTGGCCCAGGAAGAAAAAGTCTAAGTTACAGAAGGGAGAATAGTAACCATTAACAATGAAAGAATTCTCCATTCATATTTATTATAATGCACACTTTATTCCCATTATCACAAATCTTAATAATGAATTTGAAAGGGAGATATTTGTATCACATATTATCTTTTTTTTTTTACTTTAACTGTACAAAATTATGTGGTACAATATAACTAAAGGCATCTATTTTGTGTGCAATGTGTTTGCCTTTTTCTTTTTTTAATTTTTTTTTGTTAATTTTATTTGTATTTATTTGAGAACAACAGAGAAAGAAAGAGGCAGAGAGAGAGAGAGAGAGAGAGAATGGGCGTACAAGGGCCTCCAGCCCCTGCAAACAAACTCCAGATGCATGCGCCAACTTGTGCATCTGGCTTACGTGGGTCCTGGAGAATCGATCCTTGAACTGGGTTCCTTAGGCTTCACAGGCAAGTGCTTAACTGCTAAGCCATCTCTCCAAGCCCCCGTTTGCCTTTTTCAACAGCCTTACTCCCAGAGACTTCAGAGACAAATAGCAGATTCAGGGAGCAGAAATCCCAGGTTTAGCTGCCTACACCACCAGTACATCTTCCATGTGTCATACTGTCTCTGGTAGGAAGGCATGCCAGGGAGAAGTCTAACATCATGTGCCTCCAGAACACTGAAGTACCACTTGCTAAAATAAATTCAGATTCTTCTACTTGTCCAGTAACCTTGTTGAAAAATGTATAATAAATGGAAAATTGAATATGCCTTACTGTCCTGTATTATACATATGTTCTTTAAGGTGACTTACCTTATACTCTTAGTTAACAGGTTTAAAACAAAAACCTTATTCATAAATAAAGGGCTTGCATCAGAAATGTTATGGCTGAATTAAATTCTTGGACTTGATCATTTCTTCTGGCTAAAAACAAAACAAAAGCCCATCTAAATAACGCTCTAAATAAATAATGCACAATGCCTTCGTTTCCTTGGGTTGCTTCCTATAGTTCAGTTTGTATAAATATGTACTCATCTTCTTGAAAAAAGTACATTCCTTGGGCAACAAAGAGACACACTATTTCAGCAACATCCATATGAGTACAGGAACAGTTCTATAGCTGTTATATTATTATATATTGATCTAATTGCTGTTTCCTCTAGTGTTTCTCTGCTTTCCCATTGAGAAGCCAATGTTTGAGACTTCTGCCTGCATGTCCGGAGCCAGAAACTCATTATGACAGTAGTGCTGCAAGGCAGGGCAGGGAACCAAACTGTGAAATTGTGATTTCTCCAGTGAAGTGTGGGCTGGGATATGTACTGTGAGGTTGCTAATGGATTGAACCACACAATCACAGCAAATGCTTAGAAAACATGAAAGTTGATTTTGTGTGCTCACGTGTGTTTATTTTAGTGACATTCAGGAAGAAACTAATCAGAGAGGAAAATTTATTAAAATAAATATTTCCTTGAGTAAGAAGTGTCTGCTGCAACACTTGCTTTTCATTGATATTTAACACATATTTAGACAATTCTTTTACAGTTTTTTTTTTTTTTTTTTTCATTTAGAAAGCGAATAGGAAGGAAGAAAAATTGGTGGAATTTGTCAGCCAACATTTCCAAAACTTCCTAATAATTAATGTATGTCTTCAGTTACTCTCCCTTAGATAGATGTTTAGGATCAAGTGTTCAAAACAACTACCATTCCCTATGTTACGTTTTCCTGAAAAACGTGACAGGAAAATAATATACGCACTTTAAAGTCAAGATAGTCTGTCTTTTTACTGAGCCTGTATATGTAGAAATACAATTATGGAGCCCACAAATGAGTTAACTTTATTTAGAAAATAATTTTTCAGTTCATTTCAAAGCACAAAAAATGATCATACTCTTTCACCAAAGCCTCGCCTTTTGTAGGTGGTAGATTAAGGAAATTATTTCACAATGGAAAACTTAATATATACAAAATATTCATTGTAAAATATCAAAAACCATTAAGTTTTGAGGATTCTTTAACATGGAAATGAACTTATAGCACCAAATGACAAAGAAACATTAGTATTTAACTATGAATATAACTATATAAAAATGAGTCTAAATAAGAATTATATAGGGAGAAGTATAAATCTAATTTGCTAACTGTTAAAACTTGGGCCATTTTAATGAATATTATTTTAAGTTCAGAATGTTACAACTTAGTAGCAAAAACAATTTAGGCAAGAAATTATAGCAGAACATAACAAAATCCATGGTAGGCCCCAACCTTCAACCTCTTTAACTCTTTCAATTTAGTGGGAAACGTGGATGCAGGAGTGAAGACGGCATTATGCACCCAGCCTCCTTTGCAGTGAAGTATGGCATGTGCCATCTATGATCCAAAGCAAAAGGTAGCAGCTTTCTGGATGCCTCCCATGGAAGGTACCTGTCACATGATGAGCACCTCACTTCTAAGTTCTTTCCTCCTGCCACCTAGATTGTAGAAGCCATTTTTTTTTTTTTTTAATTTGAGAGAGAAAGAAAGAGGCAGACAGAGAGAAAGAGACCGAGAAGGGTCTCCAGCCATTTTAAACAAACTCCAGAAGCATGTACGGCCTTGTACATCTAGTTTATGTGGATAATGGGGAATAGAATCTGGGCATCCACTAAGCCATTTCTTCATCCCATAGAAGCCAACTTAACTGGGGTCGCACCCTAGAGATGGCACAGTAGTGTGAATGGAAGGGAGTCTGGGTGCCTCAAAACAGCATTTAGGTGGGATGTAGAATATCTTGTGTAATTCACTGGTAAATTAACCTTTTCTATTACTTAAAAGAACCTCAGCCAACTACATGCAGAAGGATTAACCAAAAAGCCATTTGGTAGCTATTTTTAAGCCACAATTAGATTTAAATGGCTGGGAACAAAGAACAGACAACAGCATGGGGGCAGACAGACATGGTAAAGGTTATGAAAATTGACCAGAGGGAAATGAAATTATTTGACGAGATCTAAGCACATGATTGACACTATGCCAGACATTAATTCTCAATGCACTTTAGGTTTCTCTGAGAGTATGAAAAATAGTTCCTGGAAGATGACAAAACAGTGATTTATGTGGTATTAGGACACAGTACATGAAGGGACATTCAATGTATTTGTGACATTAACATTTCTTGGGGGTGGATATTAGCACTTAGAAATTTTAAAAAATGTCTATAAAAGTTCCTTGTGGGGGTTTGTAATAAAAAAAAAAAATGACTGAAGATAGCACCCAATATGTAGAATACCATCCTGACTCTACAGCTTGCCTACTTAACTACTTATTTCATTGTTTTATTAGTGATTACTTATTTTTCTATTTTTACAACAAGATTTTCAGCTAATTGTAGGGTAGAAATGTGACCTTCAATTCTGCATCCTTAATACATGGATTGGGTTGGTGTGAATTAATAGCATAAGGAATGTGAATGGCTGAATGACAACCCCAGTAGCATTTTCACACTTCACTCTAAAGCTTCAGCCATTTTCTTTTCTCCACAATGGGCACAGTTCTTTCTCTGCAGGGTGAGGACCAGCTCAGGCAATGTGAAAACACAAACGCAAAGTATGTTGCAAATGCCACGCTAGACAAAAGAATCTCCTTCAATTGCAAGAAAACCCCTTCCTACTCACTTGTACCAATTTAGAATTTTCTTTTATGAAGAAAAGCTGAACCTTCTTTGTAGTCTTTAATAGCATTTTTGTGTTTTATTTTTATACAAATTGACTTGAGATCCCATGCTTTCATAATAACCAGGCCATGTTTGATATCTGGAATTTACACAAACATTTCAGAAAAGGCTACCGTTAAAGAGAATCTAATCTTTTCCAGTTTATAAGAAATATTATTTGTGAACTCAAAACAATTAATTAGAAATTCAAATCTCTTTGGGTTTATCAATGTGGTTTAACTATTTAGAATGATCTGATTGAGCACAATTTATGAAGCAGCAACTCTATGTAAAGTGTTGTACAAAGTACCAGGTCTCCAGGAAATATAAAATAAATACAGCATGGTTCTTGCCATATAATTTCTTACATTCTTTTTCAGAAATTATTGTGCAAGGTAATCTAGTTGAAGTACTGTGAATGATATACATATAGATGCTTGGAAAATGAGAAATATATGTAAAATGTATGCAAATAAGTTCTAATAGATGGCTTTTGAGATGTGATTTGAAGGAAAGATTGGCTTCTAACAGAGGGAGATGAGACCAGGCGTAGCAGATCGCGAACAGCACCAAACTAAAAGCAGCAGGTCTGGGAACAGGCAGGATTACACTTGATGCAGATGCACGGTAAGAATTGGAGCACTTTAGAAGTAAGGTGGGGGGCACATAGAGGAAAAAAAACAATAATGAGGTAGTTTGGAGGCATTTCTCAGAAAAGCGTGGGCTTTGAGGAAAAAATCATTTCTGTCAACGGGGACCATCGGTAGCCTTTGGGTATGTGAGCCAAAGTTGATCTTTACATAGATCAATGAGTTTGCAGGCGGACTAGGGCAGACTTTCTGAGTAAGGGGACCAATATTTAGTCCTTTCTGTCACCTGGAAAAAGCTCATGAATTCCAGAATTGGAATTGTAAGAGGAAACAAAAAGAAGTATGCACATTTTAGAAGTAAAATCTGTGAAACTTCATTATCTTATTCTGTTTGGGTTGCTATATACACACATGTACCAGGCCTTATTACAAATCAAACATCTGGAATGGAGAGATGGCTTAGTGGTTAAGGTGTTTGCCTGCAAAGCCAATGGACCTAGGTTCGATTCCCCAGGACCCACATAAGCTGGATGCATAAGGTGGCGCATGCAGCTGGAGTTTTTTTTTTTTTTTTTTTGCAGTGGCTGGAGGCCCTGGTGCACCCATTCTCTCTCTTTCTCTCTATCTCAAATAAATAAATTAAAAAAGAATAATCAAACATCTAATTAGTATGACCTTCATCAACAGACTCAGGTATGCAAAGAGAGAGACCTGCTTGATTGGTGGGTTCAAGAGGCTGACTCAGGCAGACTCAGACCACAGGTGTGCAAAGCTCTGAAAAACATGAAGAAGCAGGAAGCTGCTCTTGAGGGTGTTGCTTGCAGACATCTTGCATGAGAGTGCATCTGACCAGGACCCTAGTCCTGTTAGGGCAGACAGGGTGGGTGGCAACTCCTTGGACTTTTGTCCTTGGGTGACTACCTATGAAAAAAAATTGTGCCTTGCTTCTATTCTCTGTCAATAGTATCGTTTATTTGTTTTCTCGTAAAATTGTTCTAATATGTCCTTCATTGATAGTTTGTGTATCTTTAAATTTGTTTTGAAACATTGAGCATCAATTTTGACCCGTTTTCCAGCCACATTATCCTGGAATGTTTCCACTGTATGTTCAGATACCCTCTTCCTTCTCTTTGAAACTCGGGAATTTTTTATAAAATTTAATCTCAATACTTTCTTGTTCTCATTTTAAGTAAAATCATTTCCTCTAGTTCTAATAGCATTTGTTCACTTCACAGAGGTCATTCTTCTAGTACTTGGATGTGTGAAAAGCAAGGGGACTTGCTTACTGAGATTTTCTGGTTCTGTTTCCCTTTTATCTAGACATCCTCTTCCTTCCTTGCTGTTGATCCTGTCCTGGCCAATTCTGATTTTATTACTGCCAAATTGGAACTCTACCCTGGAAATAAATCCTGGGTCAAGAGCTTAGTGGACTAGGTGGACAGTCACTATGGTAACACAGAAAAGATTAGTAGTGAATTAATTCACCCATGAAACCAAAATAGGAAGACTAGTTTGTTGAGTATACTGCATACAAAAGGACCAGAAGAAAAATAGCGACTAGACGTTATCCTGGATCATGACAATGGGCTGCGGGAATCTTTTATGTTAGATTAGTAAATTCTTCATGTGCAGTTTCTTGTCATGTAATTAGTGACATATGAAGAAGGATGGCAATCTACATTGGCCTATGTACTGTTCTGAGAGTTTAGTATGTGCCATTGTGCAAGCGATTTCTGGTTCTGCAATCTCTTCCATGCAAGGACAGTCAGTCCTGGTCGCAGATTCACATGACATTGCCGGCATGCAGCTCTATGGTGACAGTTGTAGCATTCCAAGGCCAGTAGTTTTGGATTCCTGTTCCAAACTTGGAAAATTTCCTCCCGTGGGGAGCGGTTCCATTTCCTAGTGTATTATCAATGGACTTGGCTATGAAGAGGTCATGGGGACTGAAGAGCTCCGGCTCCTTAAATGTTCCTGTGGTGGTGACCTGCGCCCACTGTGGGAGTGCAGAAACCGCTTCCACTTTCAGCTGCTGTTCTCTCCCTGACCACCCCACGCTCCTGCTGTCTGTGATCCCGCACACAAGTCCCTCTGCTCCCTCACTTCCTTCTTGATTCTCCTGAAGACACCTTTGATATAGAGGTTTTTGGCTGCTGGTCATGTGTCTCCAACTATTTTTATTTCAGCAGAACAGTTTCTATCCTAGTTGTGCTATAAATATTGACTGTGAATTGTTCTAATTTTTTGTTGTTGTTGCTACACTCCCAGAATGTCCCAGATATTTTAGCACATTTACTGATGTAGACACAAGACACAAATAGAATTGTGACTAAAGGTACAAGCACAGGTAAGGAGACACATATATAAACATCTATATGTATAAAAATAGCACGGCATGTATTGACATACATATTAGTGAGTTGATCGGATTAGGGCTGTTTTTATTTTCTCTTTGATTAATATCATCTGTGCTCTTTTTTTTTTTTTTGACCAAAACCAAAGCCGTTGTTTACAGATCTATGCGCAGTTCTTTCAGTTCTTTGAGGAGATGTGGCAACAGACTATCTTCAGGGTCCCATCACCAACTACATCCCAGTCACGTTAAATTCAATTATCTCCCTCAAGTTCAAAGGCTTATATTTTCATCTCCTTTAGAGTAAAGAAAATGTCTCACTATTCATTTTTTTTTTCAAACTCTGTATATTTGGTATGAATTCCATGCTATCAGTGTGAGAAGTCAGGCCCAACTTCTGTTGTTGCATTAACACCTCATATATCTCAGCAATGCCTAGCTTTTGCTTTCTAAACATCCTTTTTAGATAAAAATTTCCTGTCGAAAATGACACAAGCTTACTTAAGAGCTATAAACTCAGAAGTTTAACTTACTTCTAGTGTTCCCTTTGTGTTCCTTTATCCAAAGGGCAGCTGACCTCATGTGAGTACTACTTTAATTGTAAAGACTAGAGTTGAGTTAAAAGACCAAAAACAAAAGTACAGAGTATGTCTCTAATTGTTATCCATTTTATTTCTATATATAAATTATTTTCTCAGGAAGGAAGGAAGGGAAAAATAATTCAAAGGCTACTTGACAGGACTGATACACCTGATAGAAGAAAAAGAATATGCAAAACAAATGGAAATGTGCATGAAACAGGAGTCCAGTTGCCTTTTATTCACTGTGGGTCTCTGAGCACCATGCAGTGACACACTCATTCCAGCTGTTCAAGGGGTGGAGACCAAATTTCACATTCCTATGTAGCCTTGTGATACAGAAGTCCTGCTTCCCAAATAGACTACTGGTTCTAGTTTAAAATGGTTCAGTTTCACTATCCTTATAATTTTCTAGCATTTTAAGTTTTTCTTAAAATAATTTTAATTACCTATCAGTTGCTTAAAAGCTTCTTGCCCATATAAGCTCCTACTATCCCTACCTCCTTCAGTATTTACCATCATAATCTTGTCATTGTGTCCCAATATCTGAACCACCTTGTTCATAGCCATGTTTCGGTAAGGTGGTCTTTGATGAATTTGATTGTTGATGGTTAACAATAAGTAAGAGCTACTTTATTTCTTTCTTGATCTGGTGTAATGCTCTCAGCACAAAACTGAGATTTTTAAATGTGCTTCTGCAGTTATTCCAATGAGTTATAAATAAAATATACCTCAGTAAATAATTCTGAAGGTTTATAGGCAATGGAAATCTTCATAGTTTGCTGTATGGAACCCTAACAATACTGCGAGTTAAATGTTAAATGTTTCTTAATGCAATTTTAACATGTCCATTAATTTCTATGAAATTTCTAATTTCAATGCCTTTTGAAATAAGACTTACTCATCTCACCGATGAGAATAAAGATGATAATGAAAGGAGAGCTGGCCAAAAATGGAATCCATCCTGTTTAACATTCCAGATTACCAAACAAAGACCTATGCTGTTCACTTGTAAAAATTTGAAATTAGAAAGTTGATAACAAAATCATCAAATAGGCCAGTTTAAAGAGAAAGACAAGAAAGAGAAAGAGGAAAGGAAGGAGAGGAGAGGAAAGAAGAGGAAGAGGAGCAGAGGAGAGAGGATCAGGCCCCATGAAGCTTCAGCTGGCACAAGAGATTTCTCCTGCTTTTGTCCATAGAAGTAAACAAGGCTAATGACAATCAACTGGATAGCACTGGTTCTTTTGGGTACAAAAAGAGATTGAGAGCTCTGTGGAATTATAACTCCCACCAGCTCTCAAATCCCAGGTTCTTACCTTCCTTAGCAAAGAATTAAGAACACAGATTCATGGGAAGTGTACATTATTAAATGTATTTTACAGAGAGTTAGGGTTAGCAGAGAAGGTAAGCAGGAAAGCCCAGGCCAGGAGAAATTCTCCTCTTCCCATCCAGGCTGGGAAATAGGAAGCCAAGAATCTCTCCCTCACGAAGAGAGGGTTAAGTGGACAATAGACTTAAAAGAGACTAAGAAAGCACAGGTCCAGTTATATGAACCAGACACGCAATTAATATGAACATCCTGGCTGGAGAGATGGCCTAGCAGCTAAGGTGCTTCCTGTGAAGCCTATGAATGCATGCTCGAATCTCCAGATCCCACAAACGCCAGACACAAAGTGATGCAAGCATGCAATGTCGCACATGTGCCACAAAGGAGTGCATGCACCTGGAGTTTGTTCACAGTGACTGAAAAGCCAGGGTGCATGCTCTCTCTCTCTCTCTCTCTCTCTAAAAAGATATTTAGAAATTAAAAAAAAAGACCCTCCTCACCAGACTCAGTTTTGTAGGGAGAGACTTAATTGGTTGGTGGGCCCAAGAGGAATACTGGCTCAGAAAGGACCCATCTACCTTCTGGGCTAAGCCCTTGAAACTAGAAGAAAAAGGAAGCTGATGTTGTTTATTGTCATTTCAAGTGGTTTAGGAGACTGTTACTCACAGCCATCTTGGATGAGAGTGCATCACACACAGGCACTCACCCTGTGGGGCAGGCAGGGTGGCCTCCACGTGTCCTTGGTCAGTCCAGGCGAGGTGGCCTCCACGTGTCCTTGGTCAGTCCAGACAAGGTGGCCTCCACGTGTCCTTGGTCAGTCCAGGCGAGGTGGCCTCCACGTGTCCTTGGTCAGTCCAGACAAGGTGGCCTCCACGTGTCCTTGGTCAGTCCAGGCGAGGTGGCCTCCACGTGTCCTTGGTCAGTCCAGACAAGGTGGCCTCCACATGTCCTTGGTCAGTCCAGACGAGGTGGCCTCCACGTGTCCTTGGTCAGTCCAGACAAGGTGGCCTCCACGTGTCCTTGGTCAGTCCCCAGCTAAATGCCTCCCGGGAGAAGGCGATCTCGCTCCTGACCTGTGTTATTCTTCTGCTCTGGTGGGGCTTCTTCTTCCTTTCAGACCAAATGATTCCTGGTTCATAAGTCACTACACATAATCCTCATGAACTCATGAGTCAAATGATCTTTACCCACAAATTGTTGAATTTTTTTTTGAAAACAGAATATTTATATATATAAATATATATATTTATATAATATATGTATATATTTATATTGGTATAGAAATTCACAATACATGGGGCTGAAGAGACGGCTTAGCAGTTAAGGCATTTGCCTACGAAACCAACAGATCCCGGTTCGACTCTCCAGGACCCATGTAAGCCAGATGCACGAGAGGGCACAAGCATCTGGAGTTCATTTGCAGTGGCTAGAGGCCCTGGCATTCCCATTCTCTCAATACTTTCACACAAACATTTTACTTGATTTCTAATGTCATCTTCATTTTAATAAGTGTTTATTGATAGAGGAGAGAAAAAAGTGTACTTTTCAAAAATTCAATAATTGAGTCCAAAAAAATAAATTGAAGAGTAGTTATGTAAATAGGAGAGTGAAAAAAACCGACATTTTTATTATAAGCATATGCATAGAAACTATAATTCCAACAAGAGCCAGATAACAGAAGAGCTTCATTTATGGTTTAGCCTCCTGTGCTGGGGACTGAACCCAAGGCCTTGTGCATTTTTTGCCAGCACTCTCCCACTGGGTGCATTCCCATTCCTTGAACTGAAGTTTTCCATAGCATCATAGCTACAGAAAGGAATAATAGGGACAGGGATGCAGTGCTTAGGGGAGGAGGTGGTGATGTGTTAGAGGAAGTTTATGGTAAGGAGGGATCTTCTAAGCATGCAGATACCATCTCTCACATGATAAAATTTGTCTCCGAGGAGCCCAGCAGAATAGAAGACACTCTGACAGTCTATCTGTGGATGGTGTCTTTGCTCTGTGAGCTAATCGTCCCCAGTTGACAGGATTCCCCTGGAGGGGTAGATGACAATCGAATTCTTCTCTGGAGGATCTATCTTTAGAAGATGGGGGAACCCTGACATTTGCTGTTCCTCAAGTATACTCAGATGGAAGTCATCAGCATATAACAGTGGCGTGTTTGATGGTGACATTTCCTGAGCTCCTTGAAGTGTAAAACAGAGCCCTCCACAATCCCACAGAGGGGATATTACGATGACTCTTCAGAGAATGAAGAAACAGCCCCAGAAAGATTAAGGGATCTGACAATATCGCCGACTGGTAAATTGTTAGTGAAGCAGGAGCTAGTACTCACTGTGTACAAATATGTTTTTATGTTCACTACTATTACTCCCACTGGATCATTTAACAGCTAAGCTGTATGGTTATATATTTCTCATACATAATAAAGTCAAAAAAACACATCTGGATCAAAAAAAAATAAACTGCTTTTACTGGGAAACAGATTTTCATGCAGATTTCTATGCTGGCATAACAACATTTTTATGCCACAGTAAATGAAAACAAATTCCCAGCTCTAAATTTGAAAGCTTCTGTCTGGGCCATGTTTGGATAATTTGGGATGTGAAGGAACAGAGGGAAGAGAGAATGTAACCCCTGAACAGGGTCTGTTAATCTAATTACCTATTCAGTGACTCACTAGCCTATCAGTCTACTATAGGAACAAAAGCTGCACTTAACATTCCTTTCATTAATCTCCGTGTTCTTCATTGCCATACTAACAAAAAAAAAAAAAAAAAAAAAAAAAAAGGAACACTTGTTTACTTTCCAAATTCTCTGGAGCACTAGCCAAATTAATCTTTTTAAAAAAGATTTTTATTTTTATTTATATATTAGAAACAGAGAGAGGGAAAGAGAGAGAAGGAGAGAGAGAATGGGTGTGCCAGGGACTCTAGCCTCTGCAAACAAACTCCAGACACATGCGCCTCCTTGTGCATCTGGCTTACATGGGACCTGGAGAATTGAACCAGGGTCCTTAGGCTTCACAGGCATGTGCCTTAACTGTTAAGCCATCTCTCCAGCCCAAATTAATCTTTTTTTAAAAAAATATTTTATTATTTATTTATTTATTTGAGAGAGAGAGAGATACAGAAATAGGCAGGTAGAGAGAGAGAGAGAATGGGTGCGCCAGGGCCTCCAGCCACTGCAAACGAATGCATGCACCCCCCTGTGCATCCGGCTTACGTGGGTCCTGGAGAATCGAGCCTCGAACCGGGGTCCTTAGGCTTCATAGGCAAGCATTTAACCACTAAGCCATCTCTCCAGCCCCAAATTAATCTTTTAAGCAGTGTTTCTACACTTTTGGAAGTAGCACACCCAGGTGCAAAAGACCCCCTTAAGAGCAAAACCTCTAGGTTCTCCTTGGCTGGGGAAGCCCAAGGCCTTTGCTTCTTGCATTGGAAATAGTCCTATGCTGCAGAAGGTGGAAGATAGGTCATAAGTGGGGTGGGATTAAGAAATAGACCAGTTAGGCAATTCTCCATGCCATCCATCTACAAAGAAAACCTGGAATATATTGCTGATCAACTCCCCTAAAGCCATCCTTCCTTATTTCTTGATAATAGAATCCAAATTTTGTTCTCAGCTGCAATTTGTCTTGCCTAAGTGATGAATCATGATCTGCCTGAACTGATCTTTGTAAGGCATGACTTTAACAAGACGCTTTCATTCTTAGCCTCCCTTGCAGCTACAGGTGGCAATTTGATCCAATTCTGGAAAATACAATGAAAGAAATGAAATGTCAGAGTGGTGCTTGCTGGTACTGCCTCTTCTTCTTACTTCTCATTTGGAGTGCTTCTCTGGTACAGTGTCCACACCAGGAGGTAAAAAGAAAGGCATTTCATTCCAGAAAAGAGACCCCAGTGTCTTGTGGTCATTATGAAGCGAGTGAAGGAATGCTCCAAGAAGGAACAAGTACTCCATATAGAAGCCCAGAGCCAAAAAACAGCAAGAGAAGTTAAATAACTCTCCTAGAAAAACTGTTATCATGATCGGATTATTTAAAAATAAAGCTGGCATAGTAAGAAATAAATTACAGTAAAAGAAAAATAAGTATAAACAGACAAAAATTGGAGAGACAATGATCAGATCATGAAAGTTACTGTAACCACATTATGGAGTTTGTATTTTACACTGAAAGGATATGAAAGCGATTAGAAGCTTTTCTTCAAAGTGTCAGAATTAGCTTAGAATCAGAATTTATTGGTGTTTACCCGAAACATGGGAAACAAAGATGTAACTGTAGTATTTTCAATGAGTGATGGGGGGAGAGGGCAGAGCAAAGCTAGTGAAATGGTACTAAAGAGAAATGAATATCCTGGTATTTAAACAACAGGAGAAACACAGGTCTGTGAGTAAATGACTACTGCAGAGGAGAAGCAAATCAGCTCTTGGATCCTGGTGCTGGCAGTGGTGTAGGGACAATGGATGCCAGCCATGGAAAGAGTTGAAATGGGAGGAAGACAGTGAAGCACGGTGAGCCTTCCAGGGAGAGGTGTGATTAAGGCGTAACAATCATGAGAGGGCAGAAGTTCAACACTCCTTGGGCTTGGGAAAGTAGAGAAGGGATAATTGTGCTATGTCTGGAATAAAGTTGTGAAGGAATCTTGAAACAGCCATCATTTCAGGGAACAAATCTGAACCTTAACTGAGTAAAAGACTCACTCAGAAAAATTTTTGCAAGACAGATTGTAGGGCTCCCACCAGGTATCTCTTTTGGATGCCTACACTAGGGCTGACATCATAATTGCAGTAGGAATCTCAGTATGGGGGGCGGGGTATGAGAGCAAGTGGCCAACCATTACGCCTGGGAAAACACTGAAGTGGAAGACAAAGACAAAGAAGAACAGGAAGAGACTCAACAGGGTGGGTGCAGGGCAGAAAGAGAAAGAGCCATTCAGAAAGCAGACTTGCCCGGAGTGCCAACATTAGAAGACAGAGGGAGGAAAACTCCTTTTGTTTTTTAAGCAAGATCAAGAATTCCATTAGTTCAATTGAGGAAGTCACCAAGTAGCCCAGAGATATGTTTTTTTGCTCATTTTTCAGTATTTCACTCACTGCTACTTAAATATTCAAGTCCACATTTTCAAATGCCCTATACGTGTAGATTTTTCTTACAAACTCTTTTTTAAGTTCCATTCCTCCTCAAAATTCTTTCCTCATATGCTCAAATCTTATCAATGCAGGAATTCATAAACTGCAGAGAGCTTAACACTGATGTAGGCTGCCCACCAAGGCTCGGGGAATATTGTGAAAGAGGGACAGAAAGACTGCATGAGCCATAGTATGGGAGAGAGTATCCAGAGGCATTGCCCACCCCCCCCAACTGACTGCTGCTCTCATAACTCATTACCCATAACCCCATGGTGAATACCAATAACCCACCTGACGAGGGCCCTCACTAGAATGGGGGCCGAAAGGAGGAATGGTACCAACACAAGATTCATCCATACAACAAAGTTTCTAATTAAAACAATAAATAAATTTAAAATTTTATTTCCTCATTAATCAGAAAGAGTAACTACAAATATCAAAACTAAAAGAAAATTTACCATTAATAGAGTTTAAAAGTAGAAAATTGGGCTGGAGAGATGGCTTAGTGGTTAAGTCACTTGTCTACACAGCCTAACAATCTAGGTTCAGTTCTCCAGTACCCACATAAAGCCAGATACACAAAGTGGTGCATGCATCTGGAGTTCATTTGCAGTGGCTAGAAGTCCTAGTGCATCCATTCTATTGTGTGTGTGTGTGTGTGTGTGTCTTTGTCTGTGTCTGTCTGTCTGTCTTTCTCTCCCTCTGTCTCTCAAATAAATAAATAAATAAAATATTTCAAATATAGAAAATTGAGCATTGCATTAATATGAAAAGGATATATAGTATATAGGTAACACAAGGGCATGAAAAGTAGGTATTTAATGAGTTCTGAATGATGGGAAGAGATCTACCAAGACCTGTGGTCTTACACAATGGACTACTTCAAGATTCTTCCACAATTCTACCCAACTCACCACAATTCTCTCTACTCTTCCACAATGAACAGAATTTCTTCTGACCACTGTTGCATGTGACATTTCCAGTATCACTCTGGAGTCTCTTTACATTTTTTTCTGATATTAAAAAAATACTGTTATTATTAGGGAGCATGAAAACATCTGGTCTTAGCAGACTCAAAGATCTAGGATCTTAATATATAAATTAAAAAGAGGAAAGGAAGAATTATGAGATATTTTACTTAAGAATAAGAAAACAAAGCGAGGCATGGTGGCCCATTAACTTTAATTCTAGCATGGGAAGTTGAGGTAGGAGGATCACTGTACATTCAAGGCCAGGCTGGAGCTACTTATTGAGTTCCAGGTCAGCCTAGGCTAGAGTGAGAGGCTAATACAAAAAATAAAGAATGAATGAAAAGAAAAGACAGAACAGGACAAGGCAGACAAGACAAGGCAAAGAACGGAAAGGTACAGGACATCATTATGTTTCCTTTTATGCATTTGTGTATGTGCATGTTCCTGTGAGTTCAAATACATGTCTTTCTTTCTTTCTTTCTCTTTCTTTCTTTCTTTCTTTCTTTCTTTCTTTCTTTCTTTCTTTCTTTCTTTCTTTCTCTCTTTTTTCTCTTTATCTTCTCTCTCTCTCTCTATGTGTGTGTGTGTGTGTGTGTGTCCCCACACATTTGTGTAGAAGCCAGAGGACATCTTGACTCTCATTCCTCAGAACACTTTTTCTTGAGGCAGGGTCTCTTATTGGTCTGGAACTCACCAATTAGTCTAGGCTGTAGCTAGCAAGCTGCCAGGGTGCTCCTGTCTCTGTCTCCCCTAGACTGAGACTCCAAGTGTGTAGCATCATGCCTGGCTTTTTTACATAGGTTCTGAAGACCAAACAAAGTTCCTGATACTTTCAAGAGAAGCACTTTACCCATTGATCTATGTCATTAGCCCAAAACAAATGTGTAAGAAACAAAACTTTCTTCTCTCTATCCTGAGGAAACAAAAGGATCCGAGTAATGAGGCATAAAACAAAGGAGTCGTGGAGTACAGTGCATCTCTCTTTGCAGACTGAATGATTTAAGTCAAGTACATTTGGATGCTCAGTTCAGATGACTAAAACCTGAAATATAAAAGCAGCATCTTAAGAGTCCTTTCTATGCGAGAACGTCAGATACTCCCAGTCTCTTTGATCTTCACAGTGTAAGGACAGAAGGGAGCCAGAGATGAAGGGAGGAAGGTAGCAAGAAAAAGGGAAGATGTAATTATACTAGATTATCATGTTACCTGGAAGGTATGCAATTGCTTTTTCCCAGTGCAAAAACCCAACTTAATCTTTGCAACAGATATCTTATTGATTGATCTTTCTGGTTCAATGTAGCCAAGTCAATTTGTTGGTCTCTACTTTGCTCTTCTAAATAATTTGCAACAATATATGACTCTAGTAAAAAGAACAGATTTTAATGTCTTTTGATTTATAATAAATTTGAGATTATTGTCTTTATATTCTACCCCAATTAATCTTGCAATCTTGCAATCACTTCCAAACCTATCTTACAACAAACATCCTTTGGGCAAGGCTTCAAATGCTAGTCCACTAGAAACATTTATTATTTGTCTGAGAAACATTGGGAGGTCACCATAACTTGACACTCTTTATATCATGACTTTTACATAACAGGGTCATTCGGATCAGAATGACATTACAGTAGCAATTGTACTGGTCTTTCCCTTGTTACAGTCATTATCTTTGGTCATTCTATCTGAATGCATCATTTAGTTTGACAGCAAATTGTATGACAGAAGAAAGGGACCTTGGGGGTGAAAAACATCCCTAAGTCAAACTGATTTAATATGATACAACTTCAAGGTGAACCCTGCACTGTCACTGACTACCTTGCCATGCCAGGAGGCAGTCTGGCATCTCAGCACTGGGGCTTTTAACCTTGAGGGTAAAGAAACAAAAGAACAAAGCTCAAATTTCCTTAAGAACATATGGATAGAAACCTCAACGATTATTAAAGAACAAGTCCAACTCATTTTCAAACTATATTTCCAACATATAATGTAGGTATAAGAAGTACTTAGGATCTTAAATTCGTTCTTAAATTTGAAGTTACATAGACCTGAGCTTATTTGTTTTTGTCACGTACATAATTTTAGAGGGGATTTGATTGCTTTATGGGTACTGCTGCCCTTGTCTTTAAAACTGAAATTGTAATATTATTATTTGCAAAGATATTGAAGTGTAATTGTGAGAGCATGCAGTCACTGGCCTAGTTTTATCCGTTCTCTTCTCTCTCTCTCTCTCTCTCTCTCTCTCTCTCTCTCTCACACACACACACACACACACACACACACACACACACACTTCTTTCCTCTATCTCCCTCACTTTCCTTCCTTCACTCTCTCCCTCCTTACCTCCTATAGCAGACAGCTTCAGGTTCACTGAGATGAACTCCCAGACCAGGCAAAGTTATGGAGGAAGGGATATTTATTGACGTTTATGCATCCAGGGAAGAAGAAGCTGGCTTGACCTCACAGGACCAAAACAGAGAGCAAAGCCACAAGCCAAAAACCACACAGTACAGCACACTTCAGGAACTCCAGCTAGGCACACTTTGCATATCTTTAGGTTGAAATCTCAAACCCACCACCACACCTAAGATCTGCCCAGTGACTCTGCCTCCAGCCAGGAGGCTGCAGATGCAAACTACAAACTAATAAAACACTGACTATATTGGGGACATCTATTCAAAGTACCACACCTCCCTCCCTAAATACTTGGCCTGGGAACTGAACTGACCAGCTCAGCTCCTACTGAGTAAATTCCATTAAAAGTTCCAATGAGAGTCATCAGGTAGAGTTTTCCCATTTCTGGGGAACTCCCTGTTTATAGGAGCTCTGCCTTCTTTTCTTCTCTTAAGCTCTATAACGAAATCTTTTAAAGCTTTACCCTCTTTGGTCTATAGATGCTGTTCTTCAGTTTCATAAGTTAGGAACCTGGAGGCCACTGTCTGTGGACGTGTTGTGTGCTGGTGGCCATCTAGCACCCTAACTCCAGGGTTAAAGCACAATTTAGAGCAAATAAAGTTTACCTTGCTCTCAGAGACACCCTAATTCCCATATCAAAAAGCACTGACGGGGCTGGAGAGATGGCTTAGTGGTTAAATGCTTGCCTGTGAAGCCTAAGGATCCTGGTTCGAGGCCCGATTCTCCAGGACCTACGAAAGCCAGATGCATAAGGGGACACATGCATCTGGAGTTCGTTTACAGTGGCTAGAGGCCCTGGCATGCCCATTCTCTCTCTCTCTCTACCTACCTATTTCTGTATATCTCTCTCTCTCTCTCAAATTAATAAATAAATAAAAATAAAATATTTAAAAAGCACTGACTTTATCAGTGCTTACTCACATCTTCCTATCAGGCTTCTTGCTATCAGGGGAGCTCCTCTAGGAAAAATTAGATATGAAAAATCAAAAATCAATCCTCATGTCAGGTTTCTAGGTAAGCAGGACACTTTTAGGGAGAGGAGATTTTAAAAAAAAAAATTAAAAAAACAGATTTCCCAGTTATAGGCTAGGCTAAAGGGTATTTCCTGGTTCTAGACAAGGTGGGAAAAATGGTTCACTTTGCAAGGCGGGGAAGCAGGTGTTGCCCTCAGCTGCCTAGCCAATTGCTATTACTTTCTGACCGATAACAAGATAATCCTAACTGCCTCATCTCCAAGTCATGGCTCAATTCTCAAGCATCTTCTTCCTTCCTAGTCTCTTTCTCAGATGGTATATTGCAGGGCACAAATTTTATTTATAAAGGACCAGACCATATACTATAGGCTTTCGTCACGTGGTATGTAAATATATGTCTCCTATAGCCTTAAGTAGTTTTGATTAAGCTTCCTTCTTAGTCTTGAACAGGCAGAGTTCTGCTGGAGGAAGTATGTCACTGGGGGGTTGATCTTGAGTCCAGCCCTACTGGTTGTGTAGAGAGCCAACTTGAGCTCAGGCTGTTTGTGCTTTGTGGTGTTGACTTTTGTCTCTCTGATCAGGACATATGCTGAAATGTTCCAGCTTCTTCCTCCAAGATGAAGCTTCCCCTTGGTCCGTAAGCATAAACTAAACCTGAAATCGGGGGGGAAGCTTATGGACCACAACTTTATCTGTTTTCAACAAAGATTTGAATAAACAGACCAAGAAGGATAAATTACAAATCAGTATATTTATTTATAAGGATTTATAAGTCTAGGGAAAATGTCAGGATGAGTATATGTGCCCACATGGAGACAGGCACTGGGAGTCCATGCAGGGAGAAGAGCTTGGCTTGGAAGAAAATCAAAAAGGGCTAGAGATGTTTAAAAAAAAAAAAAAAAAAAAAAAAAGCTGGGCTGGAGAGATGGCTTAGGGGTTAAGGCACCTGCCTCCTAAGCCTAAGACCACTGGTTCCAATCTCCAGCGGTTCCAATCTCCAGGTCCCACATTTAGCCAGATGCAAAGTGACACAAGGGCGCAAAGCCGCACTTGACCACAAGGGGGCACACACATCTGGATTTCGTTCACAGCAGCTGAGACACTGATGGCGCGCCCATCTCTGTCTTCTCTCTCTCTCTCTCTCTCTATCTCTCTATCTCTATCTCTCTCTCACTCTCTGTCTCTCTCTCTCTCTGTCTCTCTCCAAAAAAATAATTTAAAAAAAAATTTTTAAAGCTAAAAGGTAGTAAGAGAGTAAAGAGTATCCGTCACAATGTCCCAGTCTTACCAGTACTGTGACCCCAAGGTTCAGGTGAGGAAAGATGAATAGCAAAGCAGAAGCTGCCCACACAGTAAGCCCTTCTTATAGATAGCCCATTGGGGTATGCTTCTCTCTCAGGCTCAGGCGGTTCCAAGAGAGACAGCAAGATCTGATTGGCCTGGACTCAAAGAGCTGGCTCAGGAAGAGGCTAGCACACCTGAGAAGGAGGTGCTAGCTTTAAAGAATGAGGTTTTTTTTTCCTTTCTTTATTTATTTTGCTAAGGTCAGTTTTTTATGAACCTGGTATTGTAATATAAAAGATTGGAGTCCAGCCGGGCGTGGTGGCGCACGCCTTTAATCCCAGCACTCGGGAGGCAGAGGTAGGAGGATCACTGTGAGTTCAAGGCCACCCTGAGACTACATAGTTAATTCCAGGTCAGCCTGGACCAGAGTGAGACCCTAACTTGAAAAACCAAAAACCAAAAACCAAAAACCAAAAACCAAAAACCAAAAACCAAAAAAAAAAAAGATTGGAGTCCATTTTGGGGTCCAGAAGGTTTAACATTGTGAGGTAGGGGTGGTTGGTAGCCCTGTAAGCTGTAGCAAGTGATCAATTCTCAGAGAGAAATCAAGGGGACCTGTGTAAACAGGGTTAGATCTTGATATGACTATCTGCATGGGAGCCCCATCTCTAGCTGAGTACCTGAAAATAAAGTTACCTGACTAATTTTCCCTCAAACACTTTCTTCCTTTTAGCTGTTTCTGGTCGGTGTTTATCTCAGCAACTAAAAAGTAACTGCAGTTCCAGCAATGTGTTCAAAACCAGGTACACAAAACGAGCTCAGTCTCCAAGATCAAGATACCACCAAATGTGGGCTAGAAGAGAGACGACGCATATAAAATTCCCTCCAAAACATATATGGTCATCCCTTCTATCTAGTATTAACTTCTCTCTCCGTTGGAGAATTTGCTTATCTTTTTTCAGATGGACAACGAACCTGATGGGAGGATCAGCTAATTGCACCTCACCAGGGCCCCAGCTGAAACCATAGAACAACGCAGGGGAAGGGAAAGAATACAGAGTTCATGGCGATCGTGAAACCAGAAAAAGGTTGAAGGAGATAAACACAGAGAACATCCAACTCCAACTAAGCCAGATATCCAGAGACACAGAGGCTCCCAAGACCTCATCACCGAAGCAGAACTAAAATGACCCCAATGCGGCTCAGGGAAACTCGTGGAAGAGGGGGCGGAAAGATTGTTAGAGTCACAGGTTGGGGCATTATGCACAGAGACTGGGGCCTACCTCCCAGAACTCTTGATGATCCCCACAATCCACGACCCACATTCCCCACTGATGAGGGTCCCCTTGGAAGAGGGAGGACAGGGAGGAGGATAATGGAACCAATACTATGAATGTAAAATCAGAATAATATAAATTTTAAAAAAAAGTAACTGCAAGTGGCTACATGGATTTTATTGCAGCTACTCAGTTCTCTGTTGCAACAGGAAGATAGGCACAATGTGTAAAATCGACTGGTGCCCTCCAACAGAACTTGATTTATCAACCTTGCACATTATTTTCACATATTATTCAAGTGTTACAAAACATTTGGATTCATTTTCAACCATTTAACTATACAAAAATTTTTCTTAGCTTACCACATATGCAAAGCAGGCAGTACACCATGTTACATATGCACTACAATTTGCTGACCCTTGCTGTATAGTGTTCTGGGAGTAACTTTGGTGATCTTGGGTCATGGATTAAAGAGACTCAAACATCAAGCTAAACTTTGGGCAGGTTGAACATTACGCAGTTCTGTTGCAAAACACGTGATACTAGTTTCTCCGCCCAGCTGTCACTGTCCTGACAGAAATAAACGCGATTCTAAAGACTCGTGTGTGCATCCCTTTGACCATCAGACTATGAAGATAATGAGCCCCAAGGTAATGGACCTTTCCTAGGAATGTGATGCTTGGAGAACGAAAACATCTAAAGCCTGGTAATTTCACACAGTGCACACAACGTGTCAGACCACCTTGTATAGGAGATTACAGCTCTGACCTGAGCAGCTCTCAGTCTCACAGGAGGCACAGCTTAACTATGCATACTATTTGCTTCTATTTAAACCTAAACCTCATGTCTGAACTCCAAAACACAAATTTCACTGGGTCACTGGACCTTTTCACTTCTCTTGCTAATGTGGCCACATTGAATAAATCTCCTTTTTCTGCTTTGCACTATCATTTGGTTTAATTGGCTTATTGAACACGGGTGTCTTGTTAGGGGACTGTCAGGGCTCAGGCTCTGACACTACTAACTTTGGAAACACAGGGCCTTGCCCTTCCAAGCTGACATGGTCTGCTCTCTGCTGGATGCTTCAACAGACTGTTCTGAGTGTCTGCTAGATCCTTCATCATGTTCCTGAAGTCAAGAGGGTTAGAGCCTGGGTCCTGGTACCCCCTAACAAGCTAGGCTCAGCTTGTTCAATAGACATTTTTCAACAGACCAACTAAATGACAAGTAATATTGAGAAGCAGTGTGGCCATGTTGGGAAGAGGAAAAAGAGGCCCGGTGATCCTATCCCCCAGTTCTGCCTCAGCTCCACTCTTCCTTGCAGGGTAGCCTGACACATTGCTAGAACGGTTTGAAATTTCTTTCCAGAAGACAAGATCCCCTTTTGGCTGACATGGAGGCTCCAATCTTTTCCTTGTCCCAGCAAAAGACTTGGAGATATTTCCATTTCTTGGGAATATATCTATATATTCCCAATAGATAGATGATAGATAGATAGATAGATAGATAGATAGATAGATAGATAGATAGATAGATAGAGATAGATAGATAGATAGATAGATAGATAGATAGATAGATAGAGATATATACCTTTCCTATCAGGACAGGTATAATCTCATTCTTGTTCCCAGGTTGTTCCCATCACAGCAGTATCAAACCAATATTCATGCACTCTGGAGCTATAAAAAACAAAAAGCTCATGTAAATGAGGTCCTTTGTACACCACATAGAACCACTGTGAATTGAACTTCCTGGAAAGAAACTACACTTGTGTCAAGCATTTAAAACTGATTTAGGACTTCACTGATTGTGGGAAGTTGGAATGTTGCAGGTCCAGAGGCAATTCATGTTGAGCCATCTTGTTCCCTTAAATGGCCATTTATTCCTCACTATGTGTATGGCCTAAAATCCTGTAACTATTAGGTACGTCTTTTGTTGTGTACAAACCTATACCTTCCATCAACCCACAAACTAAGAATGCCATCAGATAGCATCTGAAGCCTATAGCAGAGATAACTCTGCCTGATGTACCAACCAATGTACTTGAATGGTATAATGATTTGATTTATGACTTTGTTTTGTTACTATAAAATCTTCATGAAATAGTTATCACATTAAAATACAGAGTTTGAGGTAACCTACAACTGTGATCCTGGACCCTGGCCACTCACATTTGGCTCCAGAATAGAATATCTCTTAGTCCCTTTGAGATGAGATCTACATGTTTTGCATCAACACCAGTGGGCCCCTCTATCATGGTGTCAGTTGTATGGAATGCAGAGAAGCTCCGGGAACCCAGTGGTGAGGGAAGCTACATCCTACCAGTCCCAGGTTTCCTATCTGCCTGTGGGAAATTTCCTCTGCACCACAAAGCTTGGAAGCATTAAAAGCCAGACTACGCTTGAAAGATGGCTTATTAGTTAAGTTGCCTATGAAGCCAAAGGACCCAGGTTTGATTCTCCAGGACCCATGTAAGCCAGGTCCACAAGGTAGCACATGAGTTTAGAGTTCATTTACAGTGGCATAAGGCCCTGGTGCACCCATTCTCTCTCTCTCATTCTCCCCTCTCTCTCTCTCTCAAATGAATAAAATAAAATAAAATTTAAAAAAAAAAAAAAAAGTCAGACTACTAATTCTAATGCCCTGGGCTGCAATATCACATTTTTCTCCTCAGGGAACTATTTTCCTCATGCCAAATGTAGTTAGCTTGTGGGAAAAAAGTCAGGTTATTGATAAGGAAAATACTTAAGCAAAATAAAATTAAAAAATATAAAATATATACTTAATATATAGGGGTTCCATGGCCAGAAATAAGAATGTTAAAGATTCATACTTTAATTTGTTTTTATGCAATCTCAGCTCCTGCATCAAAAGAGAAGTCGTTCACCTTAATCCATTTTGTGCACAGACTAGGCACTAACTTTCAACATCAGAAATTTATTTTTCACAGTTCTAAAGGTGGAAACACTCAAGATTAATGTGTCAAAATGAGGCAAGACTCTTCCTGCTGAGTCATAACTTGACAGGAGAAGCAGGAAAGGAGGTAAAGAGAGAAGAAGACAAGACAACAAAACCTGGCAGACCTTGTCCATTTGGAAGAAACCTATTCTCATGATAACAGCATCAAGTCAGTCATAGATGAAGACCCCTCAAGGCCTAATCATCTCTTAAATGAAGGCCCCACCTTTTTGGTACCATAATTTGTAGAAAGCAATCTGCATATAAATATGATCAATAGCTCATCATGTACACACTGTTAATGGTGAGCTTTTACTAAACTAACAAACCCCTCAGTCCAGGTAGCATCTAGAGGAAAACAGAAAGATACCACAGGGAGGCAGGAACAAATCTAGCATCCTTGGGAAAGTCCTAGCCCAGCGGTCCACAGGAACAATAATGAGGGAGGAATGAAGGAGGTGATAAAGAGAAACAAACCAACACCACAAATCTCAGGGTCACAGCTAACCTCTTGACCAGAAGGGCAAGACTGAGCTCTGAAGTGATTGGCCACCTTTGTTCTCCTTCCCTATAGAAGCTGCTGGCTGGAGATGGATGCAAGGTGGTTTATTTCTCCAGGATATTAGCCCATTATCATCTCAGCTCTGTGGTCCTCTGAATAAAACACAACTTTAAGATTCAATTCCTGCCAGGCGTGGTGGTGCATGCCTTTAATCCCAGCACTCTGAGGCAGAGGTAGGGGGATCACCATGAGTTCAAGGCCACCCTGAGACTACATAGTGAATTCCAGGTCAGCCTGAGCTAAAGTGAGACCCTACCTCAGCAAACCAAAAAAAACAAAAAAGATTAAATTCCTTTCTCTGCTCATGAGCCTTTGTGGTGAAAAGTAATGTGAACTCTGGTATTCTGGTTACATTAATATTCTGAAGATGACAGTGGAATTTCTGCATGAATTTGGGAGGGGACATTCAAATCACTGAAGGTATGGTTTTCACCAGCTCTCTAAGATGGGTGGCACTTGAAAATTATATAAACATTTCACCTCACTCTGTGGGACCTCCAGTCTCCACCAAGGAAATTATTCCTCATTCTTAAAAAAAAGATGGCTTTCATTCATATATATAATATATGTGATATATATAATATATATGGAGGGAGAGAGAGAGAGAGAGAGAGAGAGAGAGAGACAGAGGAAGGAGTTTCTCTATGATGAGGTAGCTAATTACAATTTGTAGGTTTGAAAGTCATCAAAGATGGACCACTACCTCATCATCAACTTTGGGTCCCATTTCTTGTGTCCTGGTAATACCCTAATTTTAATGAAAAGGACAATATCACAATTGTCTCTCCCTAAAATTTGAAATCCCATGTAAAAGGAGGAAATAGGCACCACAATTGTACCTTCTTAAAGAGTTAAATTACTAAATGAAAAGGATAAAGGTGGAAGTATCATGGTTAGGTTAAAGTCCACTAAAGTAAGACTGTTTTTTCTTTGTAAAGCATGGCTGTATCCATAGATTTATTTTTATGTTTTCTTTAATACTTTTTAATCCATTATGTTGTAATATTTATTTATTTTCATGCATGTGTATTTATACATAAGTGTATCAGGGTCTCTTACCACTACAAACAAATGCAAAATGCATCTGCTACTTTTTGCATCCAGCTTTACATGGGTGCTCAGGAACTGAACCTGAATAGCAGGCTTTGGAAGTAAGCATCTCTAACTGCTGAGCTATCTCCCCAGGTCCTATTCTGTAATATATGATTTTGGTCAAAGAAGGCAATCTGCGTGCTCAGGAGATCTGGGATACTCCCTCTGGCCCTGGCTGCCCAGACACCACCTGACATCCATCCTAACCCTGCCCCACCACCAGGTCCAAAAGACCACCAAGGGAAATTACCCCACCACAGTAGGTATGGTCAAAATGATGCCAGAAATACTCCAGGTTATCCTATCCTTTAGTAATCCAAATGATCTGTCAATCATCTGAAGCAGGTAAACTACAAAACTACACTGTGATGGGTAGACTACAGCTCAAAAGGAACAAAAGGAAACTTGCTGTTCCAGAACTTTATAAATGAAGAGACAACAGGCTCAGAACCCCAAGGCACAAGGTACTTGACCCTGACCAAACAATTGGCAGAATTTGCAGAAAGTCAAGAACAGAACAACATTTGTGTAATTGCTGTCCTTGCTAGATTGGACCTAATTAAAAAACAGAAACAAAAACCCAAGAGTGACTTCCAAACAGAGTTAAGTGATCTGAAGGAGAGCAAAAAAAGAGGACTTCAATAATAAGCTGGCTACTTCAATGAAGACATAAATAAATGCAAGGATGAATTCCAAGAAGCATTAAGAAAATCAGAAAATGACCTGAAAAGGGAACTTGACATGGGGATAGATACTATACAGAAAAAGGCAACAGAAAATACAAAACAAATTGAACAAGTCTAAACCTTTCTAGAAGCTCTCAGTAACAGAGTCAATCATGTGGAGGACAGAACCTCAGAATTGGAAACAAGAGAGAAGAAACAGTTCATGAGTCCAAAAACTTGAATAAGTTCAAAAATTTTTGTGACCAGGACATGAGGGAACTGTGGGATATTTTTAAACATTCCAACATTTGGATTATGAGTATACCAGAAAGGGAAGAAATTCAGACAAAAGGCATGCAGAACTTCTTCAACAAAATTATCAAAGAAAAGTTTCCCTCTCTCTCAAAAGAGAGTTCCAACAAGGTGCAAGAAGCTAACAGAACTCCAAACAGACTATAAGAAAGGAGAAAGTCTCCAAGACATATTATCATTAAGACTCTAAACAAGGAAAACAAAGAGAAAGTCTAAAAGCAGCAAGAAAGAAACAACACATTACATATAAAGCTAACCACATCAGAACTACCACAGACTTCTCAATGGAAACCCCGAAAGCCAGAAGGGCCTGGAACAGAACACTGCAAAGTCTAAGAACCTATGGCTTTCAACCCAAACTACTCTACAAAAGTATCCACCATAATAGATGGCAAAAGAAAAACTTTCCACAATAAAAGTCAGCTCCACAAGTAGATGAACACAAAACCAAACGTTCAAAGAGTACTTCAGGGACTTCTTCACACAGAAGAGTCAAACAACCAATCTTAAGAGCCTACAAGAAGCAAATTGTAACAAACAAACCTAGAGAAGGTGAAAAAAAAAAAAAGTCCAAGAAAATAACCAAAATGTGGTATATATCTACGTGGTGGAATTCTACTCAGCAGCTAGAAAAAATGACACAATGAAATTTGTTGAAAAATGGTTGAACTTGTAACAGATCATTCTAAGTGCACTCACTCAATCACAGAAAGACAATTGACACAGGGTCTCAAATTTGTAGCTCCTAACCTGTATTAGCCTGAGATGCTGACATACCTAATAAGCACCTTGAAGCCTATACAATAGGGAATGTAGGGCTCGAGGGGAGGGTATGGGTGAGGGGGATCCTGAAAGACAGACTAAAAGGTTGAACCCTCACAGGACCTTAGGGGGAGCACCTGAATCAAAAGGCTCTGGAGAGGGTGAGATGAAACCTAACCTTAAATTTCTCCTGTTTCTTTTCTTCTTCTTTTTTCCCCTTATTTTGTCTATTTTCTTTCTTCTTCTTCTTTCTCTTCCCTTGGCACTGGCCTGTAACTCCCAGAATTAGGATGCAGTTATTAACCCACAATGAGCTGTTGATCAGAGAGATTTACAAGGTTTCCCAGAGCAGTACATACTTTTGTCAGAGCACTTGATTACCACCAGGGGTTAATGGTAAGACCCTACTGTTAAAGACACCATAGGCAGTCAGCATAGAACAAAAAAAAAAAAAACTTAATCCAAGTGATGGCATGAGCAACTGGGGAAAGTGGCCAACATCTGTTTTCAAGGTCAGTTACTCAAGAAGCAAACAAACTTCAGGGCACCCAGCCATGGAAACATTGATTTAAATATCCAATCAGTGGAAAGGTTGGGAAACAAGTCAGAATTATATACAGAGACAGTTTGCTTTCTAATATCAAGCTCCCACTAATCTTGAGCTACAAGAGGATCCACACTCATTAAATTCTCTCTAAACTAATAATGGTTATCCCATTATCCTGTGCTTACTTCACTCTTCATTGGAGAATCTGCTTCTCTTTTTCAGACAGAAGCGGGGCCTGAGGAGAGAAATGACCCATCAAACTCCACCCCAGCCCCAGCTGAAACCACAGAGAAATTGGGGAAATGAGCAAGAGTGCTGCTTTCTCAGTGAACCTGATATCAGCTCAAAGGTGAAGGAGATAGACACTGAGGACACTCAACACCTACGAAACCAGAGATCCAGAGGCTCCAAAGAGCCCATCACTGAAGTAGAATTAAAACAAATCCAGCTGGGCGTGGTGGCACATGCCTTTAATCCCAGCACTCGGGAGGCAGAGGTAGGAGGATCGCCAAGAGTTTGAGGCCACCCTGAGACTACATGGCTAATTCCAGGTTTGTGAGACCCTACCTTGCATAAACCAAAAAAAAAAAAAAAAAAAAAAAAATCCAATGTGGCTCAGGGAATTTTGCAGAACAATGGAAACATTGTTAAAGCCACAACATGGGACATTATTTAGATACAATGAGTATCCCCATAACTAATGCTGACAAAGAATGAAAATAAATGACCAACATGTCAAACAATGAGGGTCCCTTTAAACAGGAATGAGGGAAAGAATAGCTTAACATGATATAAACTGAGTATATGTTTAACTAATAAGAAAAGAAAGAAAATAAATGTTGTCAAACAATGATGTTCTAAACTTATATTTTCGGAAAAATAGCAATGATATAAACTGGCTTTCTGTTTACTCTCTATCCCTGACTGCATTCTGCCAAAGTGGGTTTTAGTGACTAAATCTAAGCTGAGTCAAGATAGGTAACTGGATCAGTCTATGTTCCTGCAGGTCCACAGTTGTTCAACACCTTCCCCACTCCGCTTTCTCCTGCATATCCTGAAGCCCACATAACCAATTTCCAATTTCCACACAACCAGCGGTGAGCTGCTTCTCTTGAGAAATACACTCCACCTATAGATTGGTTTTCTTATAAATAAGCCAAAACAAAGGAAGTTGGTGAAGTTTCATATACTCATTAAAAGGTTTTATGTGCAGAAAAAGTCTAATCTCCCATAATTTCTGGGGATTAAAAGGTTTGTATAATTCTACACAGAAAGAATCTAGTTAAAACTGTACTTATCTAGTTGGTATGCTAGGTTTTCAATTTCTAACCAGGTCTCCTTTTAAAATAACATAAATAAGAGTATAGAAGGTGAAAATTAATTTGGGTTAAAATAGCTAAACGAATATACTTTCAGATTATATTTTTTTATGAAAAATATATTCTAAAAAGCCACATTGATCTTTATTTTCCAAGCCTAAAAGTTATTCTATTCTGGGGATATAGAATTTAAAAATTCTTTGATTCTAATTAATCAGAACATTTTCTTTTATTTAGTTCTGGAAACCCATAAAAAGTTATTAGCTGTCAGCAGCTTTAATGTGAGTTTATTAGAGGCCTTGATTCGGTGCCTGCTGATGGTTATTGTGAAGGCTGAAAGGTTAACAAGAATGGGCTGCTACCGACCGCCTTGCCAGGTGTTTTTCCCTGCAGTTAATGGACTTGAGCCAATTGAAATTATCACTGTAGAACAAGTCACAGACACTCTTAATCTTCAAACAGAAACATTAGTAGGAAAAAAATAATGCTTGGATTTGTATTTTTACTTTTCTCCTTCATCAAACTTGAAACAATTAAAATGAATGATAGTTAATTTTCTATTTGCAGATGAAAGCCTGACAGCTCAAAAGAAAAAAACTTTTAAAATAATATGCATGTATATTGTATTCCATTAAAATAATAACAGTCCCTTCAATGAAACAATGTCTTGTAAAACCCCTTGCAAGTATTTGAAGCACAGTGGTTAAGAGGTACATAAGAATTAACATGTCTATGTTCTTTTAATTGCTGGGTTTGTAAGTCGGAGCCGCTGTGAGGAAAGAATCAGAATCAACCAGATGGAATCAGAGCCAGTTACCATGGGTATTTGAGAAACGCTTGCTGTTTGGGGGCAATATGTATGAATATGTATTTATCCAACCCAAAATGGAACAGATGGCAAAGCGAGCAGGTAAGCATTTGCTTTATCTTCCAGATATTTTGGATCACTGATTATCCCCATTTATTTTAGGAAGTTCAGAACATCTGTAAAACTCAGAGGAAAGGCAGGGGTGACAAGAAAAGCTAGAGTGAAGCACAGACTTTGAGGTTTGCATGCTGTCAGATGAAAAAGAAGGGATTCTCACCCTTTGCCAATCTATAGGAAGCACATAAATTTTAGGTAGTGGCCTTTGAAGTTTAAAACAACTGAAGAAAATACAAATGGAGGGAAAGATTTAATTGTATAAAATCTAAAATTCAACAAGTGGCAACCATGAGTAAGATGAATGGAAGTGGACTGGATCAAATACAAATGAAAATTGCTTGTGCCCACTCTAGCATTAAGGAGCTCATACAGAGCCAATGTCATTTTTTTTTTTTTTTCTAAATTACCATTTTCCCCATGAAGGAAGAAGTTTCTTAAAGGGAAGGCTTATGTAAGAAAAATTTGCTGTTGAGGGACTAGAAATGAAAGACCCTACTGACAAAATCTGGGACAATTTTCACATTTAAGAAAAGAGTATAATAAATGTATAGAGGAGTGAAAGTTATTAACAAAAGAAAGCTAGCTTTACAAAAAAATACAACAGTGAAAGGATCCCCACATGCTGAAAGTTTCATTCAACACAGTGTTACTACATTACAGTAGACTTCATCAGTGAGGTAAAAAATTAGGAATATGGGATGCAATGGGAAGGTACAATAATGATTAAGGCTTTATAATATTTCTGCAGAAATATATATTTAATCCAAGACTAATTACAAGCAAAAAGAAAAACAAGTGCAAATTATAGAAGATTTCAGCATCACTTAGGTGGGTTGTCAAAATTGTCAGACAAAGAAATAGTTATAGAGTAAATGAAACCAAGCAGACTTAACAACTAAATGAAAATTATGATTTTTTACAAAATATTAATCAGTATAAGTAGTCAAGTTGACAGGTCCTAGAATCACCTAGAAGACAAACCTCTGAGCATGTGTGAGTTTCTATATTGGCTAAACTGAATGGGAAGATACATCCTAAATGTGGGCAGGGTGAGTCTATGAGCTAGGAGACCTGAACTGTATGAAAAGGAGAAAGTGTGCTATGTACCAGTATTTATCACTGTGCTTTCTGACTGGATATAATGTGACCACCTGCCTCAAGCTCCTGCCACAATGCTTTCCTGGCCATGATGGACTGTACCCTCAAACTGTGAGCCAGAAGAAACCCTACAAGTACAGACACTAAAATATAATTTAAATCTCAGCTTAAAAACCCCTGAAAGCCTATTTCCTGAGGTTAATTGTTGGGAAAATTGTTCATTCCATACATATTGAATGAGCCTTCTTCATGTGCTATCATACAGAAATGATCAAATATATAGTAGAAAGTTGGTGCTATAAACAAAAAGGTAAAGAGGAATAGGAGTGAGGAATAGAGACAGAGAGGGAGAGAGGAAGAAAGTAGAAGAAAATGGAGGATGCTGAAGGAGGTATTTTATGCAGAGTGTTCAGAGAATGCCCTTCTGAGTGGATAATCCTTGAGCAAGTATCTAGAGAAAGTCAGGGGCAGAGTAATGTAAACACTTTGGCCCAAGCTCAGATGGAAGAGAGAGCACCAAGCACAAAGGCTCTAAAGAGGGAGTTTGTGGTTTGTTTGGGAGAACATGCACGGGGACATGTCTGGATTATGTTAGATTCCTGAGATAAACCAACTTATGAGGAGAAAATGTTCACTTTGTCTTGCAGATTTGGAGGCTCCAATCAGTGATCAAGTAAGGAAGATGTATTTCTTGTTGGCATTTGGCAGGGCCCAGCACTTCATAGCAGAAGCAGGTATAGAGCTAAGCCATTCACCTCATTGCCAGAATCTGAGCGTCAGAAGACAAAGGGGCCCATAATCCTTTTTGAGGTCAAACCTCAGAGACGTAAAACCTTCCACTAAACCCCATCCTGTTAGGTTTCTAGCTCTTTTCAGTACTACCAAGCTAAGGGCCAAGTGTTTAATGTATGGGCCTCAGAGGAACATTCCAGATTCAAACTATAGCAAGGAGTGTACGAAAGAAGGAAGAGAATAAAACTCCCTTTACCTTATGTGGTATCTATGTGTTCACTGTCCAATGCTATAGAGAGGGAAGATTGATATCTTATATACAATATACTGATCACTAGCAAGATGAATATTTAGTGGAATACTTTTTTATTCTTTTTTTTTTTTTTAGAGAGAGTGAGAGAGACAGACAGGCAGACAGAGAGAATTGGCATGCCAGGTCCTCAGCCATTACAATCAAACTCCAGATGCATGCACCACCTAGTGGGCATGTGTGACCTTGTGCTTCTCTACCTTTGTGCATCTAGCTTACATGGGATCTGGAGAACCAAACATGGGTCTTTAGGCTTCACAGTCAAGCACCTTAACCACTAAGCCATCTCTCCAGTGTATGGAACACTTTTCTTCACTTAACAGTATCTACCTTGCCTCCTTTAGCAACAATATTTTATTATTTTTTAATTATTTTTATTAAGTAGAAACTTTGTATAGACACATCCGCCATCATTTCTTGCCTCCATACCCCCACTCCACTGAGAGCCTTCCTTAGTGGGATTGTTTGTATTCACCATGGAGTTGTGGGTTATGAGTTGTAAATTGACAATATCAACTTTGGTGATAACACAATTTTCAATTTTAACAGGAATAATCTGGATATCAAAGAGTTTAGAGAGTCTTTGGGAAGTCTGACAATTTTTCAAAGTGAAGAAACCTTAAATATTCTTTGTTTAGTCTAAGAAGTAAAAGCAGATTCATTGTTCAAATAAAAATTATATTACTTATAAGGAAAATAATTATTTTTATTTCTTTCAATAATGCTATAATCCTATATTTTAAGAACATCTACTATGAAAGTTTGGTCTTTTAAATTGGATTGACTTTAATGGGCATTCCTAAGTGTCAATAGTTCTTCTGTTGAAACTCTTACTCTCTGACCATAGTCTCAAATCCAATTCCCTAATTCCTACAATGGATCAATTTCCCATTACCAGTTAATCTCCTTCTAGAGGTAAACATTATTTCCCTTGCCTTCAAGAATCTTAAGAATTTCAAATATAGAAATACCTGTAGAACAAATAGAACTAGGCATGCATTATAAGGTAAGCACAAAACATAAAAGGGTTCCAAAGATGAATTGGTCATCTTTGATTAGAGTCAAGATCAGTACATTGTAAAGGATGTTGGATCCGAAAAGAATAAGAAGGATTTCCACAAACCTAAGTGAAAAGTGAAAATGTAGTTATATGTCCAGAAATTAAACTTATAGGTCATTTTGGTCTTGCATAAAACAAAATAAACTGGATGCAAGGCTGAGAATGTTGGGTGGGATTTAAGACAGTAAGGAACTAGTGGTTGCAATCAGCATTGTACTGATATTTTTCCAATGAATTTGAAAACTTTTATAAATTCAACTTATCCAGACCTCAAAGAGAAAAAAAAAATTCATTTTCCTTGCAATCATCATTTCCATAGAGTAATATACATATGCATGTGTGTATGTACTTATACACACAGACACATATATGCATATGTTTATATATGTTCTCAACTATCTACAAAATTTTTAGCAGCACTGAAAGGAACAGTCCAAAACATGTGTAAAAAATCACTACGTTGACTGGAACCATGACTCCATTTCCTGTAGGAAAACTATGAGAAACAGATTCACCAATCTACCTCCTAACCAGGAAGGCAAGCAGCAGTCTCTTTAAGGATTATTTTACTTTCCATTGGAATGCTTGGCTGTTGATGTTGTTGATTTCTGTTCAGTCATTTTTAGTGCTTTGTTCTTGGGTCTTTTATCTTTCCTTAACAAGTTTCTGTCAAGAAAATTACAGTGAATCCAGATAAAGGTAGCACAAACACATTTCCAATAAAAAAAAGAAAATGCATGAAACATGCTAATTCATGCACAGACAGTCACCAGTGCAAATCATTGAACAGAAATAAACACTAAGCAATGAAGCAATTCTAAGTTTATCAAAAGTACTTGGTCTGTGGTTAATACTCATGCACATCTGGCTTTATGTGGATACTAGAGAATTAAACCCAGCCCAGCAGACTTTGTAAACAAGAACTACCTTTATCCTCTGAGCCATCTGCCAGAAGTTGGGAATTTTAAAGTCTAGGATTGCTGCACCATCTAGATTCCTCTAGGATTATCTTTATATGTGGAAGCTCACATCTGAGCTTTTTTCATAGTACCTTTTGAGATCTTTAGTAAGCTATTTATCTCTGGGGTTTATTTCCAAATCTATAAAATAAACAACAAAAGCAAATATCTGACAGTTTTTACAATGACTGAGTAAAACAAGGGAAATAAGATATATACAGACACTACTTTTTAATAATAACTTAATGCTATGCTGAAAGTCTGCAGAAGGTCCATTTGTTAAAAGGCTTGGTTCCCCTGGATGGCAGTAATGGGAGGTGATGTGGATCTTTGGAAAGTAGGGTAATTGTTATTCATTCTCTCTCTCTCTCTCTCTCTCTCTCTCTCTCTCTCTCTCTCTCTCTCCCCTCTCTCTCTATCTTTCTCTCTCTCTCCTCCAATGTAATGTGTATGTGACTGCTCACTCTGAGAGGATTCAGTCATAGCTATACAGCACTTCATCAAAGGCCAAATCAATGGTTTGTATCTGGTCTTGAACATGGACCTTTAAATCTGGGGTTTAAGTAAAATTTTTACCCATGTATTATTTTTTATATACATATGAATGAAATATTTTGAACAAACCCCCTGCACTACTTTCTTTTGTCTTCATTCCCTCATTCTCCTTCTACTAAATCTTTTTGTTTCTAACTAGTTCCTTTTCTATCTTTATGTCATTTTTTTGTCTTCCCCCATCATTCATGATATCATGTTGTTAGGCCCCAAATTATGCAGGTTTTCTGTGGGTAACAACAACCACAGTGAGGTTATGAATGCAATAGCCACTTTGACTGCAAGATAGAATTCCAACACATCTTCCCAGCCTTTGGCTCTTACATGCTTTCGACCACCTCTTCCACAATGGTCCCTGAGCCTTAGAAGGGATGATAGAGGTTTTATTTAGTGTAGAACACTCAACTGTTATATCTCAGCACTTTGACAAGTTTTGAGTCTCCCCAGTAGTCACCACCATCTGAAAAGAGAAACTTCTCTAACCAAAAGAGAGAGCAGCTACTTATATATGGGCATAAATATAAATGTTTACAGTGCATTTTGGTGGGCATAATATATACATTTAGGTGTTAGTCAAAAGTAAAAGACATTAAAATAGAAGACAGAATCATAGGCAAGAAGAGGGTGTTCAGGGGAGAAGGACAAAGCATGGTGGTGGGAGAGGATTGTGTAGACTTTTATCTATTTTTTAAGAAATAAGATAATGTATATGTACATTTATCCACACAATAGCAGTAGCTTCCCCTCCAGGGTCTTATGACCTCTCCAGCCATAGGCTTTTGACTAGATTTCCTGTTCCTGCCTTGATTTCCTTCCTGTGGAGAGTGCCTCAGATCTAATCAGAGAACAGTTGGTTACTCCCAGAAGATGTGCCACTATTGCACTAGTAGGTACATCTTGCCTAGCTGGCCAGTTGTGTACCTCACAGGGCATACTGCTGATTAAGATTGTCAGTGATGCTTCTCCCGCCAGCAGCTGCATAACACTTTCCAGCCCCATGACAGGTAGTCAGTTGAAGGAGGATTCCAGCTAAGTTCTAGCTTATGTTCACAGTTCACTGCAAGAGAAGGATGTGATGTCTTTAGGAATAGGGTCCTAACATCTAGTTCTGACAAGCCACCAATAGCCTGGTTTGTTTGGCGTCTGTGGTGATTTGATTCAGGTGTCTCCCATAAACCTAGATGTTCTGAATGGTCCCCAGCTGCTGGAGATTTGAGAATTAATGCTTCCTGGAGGCAGTGTATTATTGGGGGAGGGCTTATGGTTATTATAGTCAGTTTCCCCTTGCCAGTGTGTGGGCACATCTCCTGTTGCTATTGGACCTGAGGTTACCCAGGAGGTGATGTCCACCCTCTGCTCATCATGGAGCTTCTCCTCAAGTCTGTAAGACAAAATAAACCTTTTATCCCACAAGCTGCTCTTGGTTGGGTGATTTCAGCCAGCAATGTGAACCTGCTTGCAACAGTAAAGTTGGTACCAAGAAGTGCAGTCATTACTACTAGACATCTGAGTGCATGGCTTTGGCATTTTTGGAGCTGATTTTTGAGGCAGGAATGTGGAAGGATTTGAAATCTTGGACTAAGAGACACCTTGCAGTGCTGTAAGTATAGCTTGATGGACTCTTCTGGTCAGAGTTAAAAGACCTGAATGCAGTAAGAACTGTAGACTGTGAGGTTTGGCTTATGAGGGTGAGAAAGAGCTTTGCCTGGACTGGGCTAGAAGCAGTTTGTATGAGAGGCTTGAAGTTATGCTCATGTCCTGAGAACACAGGGTTGCATTGTGTAGAAATGGACTGGTGTGTGCAGAGATATGGCACAGAAATGAAATCTTTGGCCTGAAACTTCTGCCCATTCAGCTGCAATTATTTGAGATTGGCCTGCTGAGCTGTACTGGGACAACAGAAAGAATGCACTCTCTGGAAGGGGCCTGAATGCTGGAGTATTCTGTACTTCAAATTTTCTTATTCCTCCCTCCCCACCCCCCAGGTTAACAAATTGGCACCCTACCTTGCATTGTGGAGTATAAGAAATGCAGGAAACAGAGGGTCATTGAATTTGCAACACAGTCTTGTGTTTTGGAAATGGCCATGAACAGTGCAAAGCAGGTTTGCTGGATGGCTGCATGGAGACCCAATGGAGCCATGAGGATGGACAGTGGGTTGCAGTGGAGACCCAGTGGAGATGCTGGGACCATGAGATGGCTGTTAGGGAGAACCGCCAGGCCCAGATGATGTTTTCCAGGACTGTGAGTAGCCTAGCTGGAGGGGCAGAATTGAAACTCCAGGGACTTGTTGCTGGTTAGAATTATCAGACTTGGAGACTTGTCACTGGCTAGAGTTGTTGGGCTTGGAACTACAAAGTTTGATGTTTGCCCTGGCTGTTTTAAATCTTGTATTAGTTGAATATTTCTTTGTTCTGCCTGATGCCTTCTTTTGCAGTGTGAATGTTTATTCTGTGCCATTGTGGGTTTTTTTTTTTTTTTTTCTTTTGGTATTATGGCTCAGTTAAAAGACCTTGGATTATGGAGATGTTTGAACATCATTGGGATTGATAAAAACTATGGATATTTTTAATATTTGACTGAATGCATTGCATTTTACATCATGGATGGTTATCAACTTATGGGTGGCAGGGGAAGAATGTAGTGGTTTGATTCAGGTGGCCCTCACAAACTTAGGTGGTCTGAATACTAGGTTCCCAGCTGATGGAGATTTGGGAATTAACACTTCATGGAAGCAATGTGTTGGGGGTTATAGCTAGTTCCCCCATGCCAGTGTTTGGTCACACTCTCCTGTTGCTATTGTCCACCTGATGTTGGTGAGGAGGTGATGTCTACCTTCTGCTCATGCTGTCATTTTCACCTGCCATTGTGAAGCTTCCCCTCAAGTCTGTAAGCCAAAATAAATCTTTTCTTCCCACAAACTGCTCTTGGTTGAGTGCTTTCTGCTAGTGATGGGAACCTGACTGCAACAGCCTCTCTGATCAACAACTCGCTGGGACATATCCCACTCCTGACACTGGATAAAAAAAATTTTACAGTTAGCCATCTTAAGATATTTCATGGTAGTAGTGATGCAAACATGATTACATTCAAGAAATGTTAGTTATTACTATTTTTGTAATTATTGTCATCAGGATAAATAAACGTGCTGTTTCTAAAAATATTACTGTTAAAAGTCCAAAGAAACATTTTAAATATTTGAATTACTATGAAAAATAAAAAGATTCCTTATATATTTGTTTTAAACTAAAAAGGAAAAAAGTTACAAGTTGCAATACAATGTCATGTCTTTATAGCTTCAAGCTATTGTAAGGAATATTTATTAATCTGAAGAGAACCAGAGACACTCAAAAATGCCTGATTACTCCGTCTTTGAGGTTAATGTTGCATGAAGTCAACTTTTCCTGCTCATTAGAGGAATAGGTTCACCCATGAGCACAGACCACAAAAACATAACAGACGAATTGATACTTTGAGGAATGAGATTATTCACATAGTCACTCTGGATACCAAAGCACATAATTTCTTTTATGAATTCATCCTAGTTATGTTAGCAATAAAATCTTTCACTTTTTAAAAATATACCCACATTCTGGTACCTGCTATGGGTATGTATACCATGCATTGCTCTTTTTGTGTGTGTTTGGTATCCACTAGGTGTTTTTATTATGCTCAGTGGACCATACTGAAACATCTCTCTGCCTCTGAAGAGCTTAGACCTTCAAAGAATCCTCTGAAGAATGCTTCAATCTCTCAGTGTATAAGAAGAATAACTTGGTCTGATCTCTTCACCACTCTGATAAGTCTATAGTAGTATCATCTCACTATCATCTAAGACCATGTTTCATCCTTAAGTTATCTCCTAGACTTAGAATATTCTAACACATCAACATTAATGCTAATCCTCTCTATAATAACATTAACCTCAAGATGCTGGTTGATATTTTTTATTTTGTTCTCTTTTTGTTGTTATATTATATTTTTACTAGTTTGATTTATTTGGCTCTTTTTCCTTATTGATTTAAATTTAAAAAAATATGCAGGCTGGAGAAATGGCTAAGTGGTTAAAGCATTTGCCTGCAAAGCTGAAGGACACAGGTTCAGTTCCCAAGACCCATGTAAGCCAGATGCTCAAGGTGGCACATGTATCTGGAGTTTATTTGCAGCAACTGGAGGCCCTGGTGCACTTTCTCTCTCTCTCTCTCTCTCTCTCTCTCTCATAAATAAATAAAATATTTTAAAAATATGATACTCTATACAGAAAGGGAGAACAAGTTGCTTCTAATCAACTTCCTTTATCTCAGTTGTGTAGTGTGAGTCACAACCTCATATGTGGGGAATCACAAAAACTGTGGCCACTATAAAAGGTTTTTGAACATGCAATGACCACTTCTATCCTCTTTCTTTCTACCTTAACTAAAATCTCTCATTTGGGTACCTGCAGAAGCCATCATAAAATATTAAAAGGATGTCCAACAAAATTCCAGACAGAAACCTAGATGCATATGTATAAGTCAAGAAATCAATGCCAGCATCTGTTTACTTGGTGTTTCTTGCTAATCAAGAATGGGCTAAGGAAGAGGTGGATGTGGATTGAGTTTTCTACAACTTTTTATGGAAACATCTCCATCTTACCAGTGAGAAAACTAAGGAATCAAGAGGCCTAAATTTTCAGTTTGTACAGGGTGAATGCAGGGAATCTGGATTCTACATTCAACTCTGTGTTTCTCATATTCTTTATCTAATGAAAGAAGTGGTTGGACTCTGACTTAGAAATTTTCTTCCATCTTCAATTTTACAATTCTCTCAGCATATTAAGCTTCCTCTTTATGCTGATCCTTTTATCCACATATAACTAGAATTCAAAGCACCACAATTGGAAAGAGCATGATCATGAATTAGTACTCAGAAAATGCTGCCTGTGTCTCATTCTGTCATGCGCACTTTTACCATGGAAAAGGTAATTAACCTCCCTAAGCCAAATTCCCTCCACAGTGAATTTGTATACCACACCACATGGGTACTCATTTGATCTACAGACGCAGTAAAATTATCCATATGAAGCAGTTATCGCCTAGGACCGATTAGGGAATTCTCAGCAAGTGCTAGTAATTCTCCTGTCATTGCTACTGCTTGATTTAACTCTAAAAATTTGATTTCAAAAAATATGGTGAAGATTTTCCTGTGAACTAAAACCTAGTGACTTAGAAAACTATCACTGATATATTTGGTTAATTTAATTAATCTTTATATGTAATGTCATGCCATAGTCTGTTTTTCTTGATGTGCATGTTCTTTATTCCCAGAAATCCTTAAAAATAAACCAAAAATATGCTTTGATTTTACTAGGCCTATTGGAAAAGAAAAATATATCAAAATGAGACATAAAAAGCAGTACTCCTTTAATTTCTAATATATTCAAACTACTTAATGATTTATTTACCTATTTATTTATTCATCATATTATGTGATAACATGATATAAATAAGGCAGTTTCACATAACAGATTACATTAAAAGCTGAAATCCATCCAATTATCAGATCCTAATAATGCATATCTCAAGGAACTTACAGAATTGAATGAAGCAATTACTGAGCCGCTAAATATAATTTATGCGTTCTTGGAAGATACAGTGCCTCTGACAGCAAAAAAGGAAAAAAATTATCACTTTTTCAGAAAGAGAAAGGACCATTCTAAAATAATGAGTCAACGGCTTTGACAAATAGATTTTTAAACAGGTCGCTCTTCTGAGCCTATCAAAAGCGAATTCATTATTTCTCACAAGGTTAGTCACACTCCTCTTTCAACTTCCATTGAAATGACATGTAATATATTTTTTAAAATCTGCATGTAGGTATGCATGCATTTAGGTATCTATGTTAGTTACTTTTCTCATCACTGTGATAGAATCCTGACAGAAACAAAGCAGGAGGGGTTTATTTGGTTCAGCGTGGAGACAGTATAATTTGTCATAACAACTGCAGTCCTCCTATCTGTGGTGGCAAAAGCTTCCAGCATGGCTGGCTCACACCTTGAAGGAATAAGAAGCAGAGAGACCTAGATCGGAGCCAAGCCTACTCCTACCAGCCAGGTTCTATCTCCCTAAGATTTCACAACCTCCCTCACAACATCACCAGCTGAGACCAAGCATTCAAACACATAAACCTATATGGGATATTTCCCATTGAATCCATAATAACATTATATATATATATGCTTGCTTTTAAGAAAAGGCTTAAAAGCAAACAGTAAATGAGCAAAATTCTAATTATTGTGACTTAAAAGAAAATAATCACCAAATTCTTTTAAATCAATATTAAAAATATATGTGTATTTATATATACTTTCCAAGGTTTTTGACTTACAGTCTCACATCAAAAAAATAAAAATGGCTACTCCAAGGATATTGGAATATTGAAAGTAAGGTTTTGTTCTCTGCTTTAAATCTTCCACTGAAAGTATAAATGCTTAGAATATATTGAAACCAACAAAGCACAAAGCTGGATTGCATCTTGTTAATGACAGTGTAAGAAGCACCCACCATGAATCTAGCCAACCCAACAATTTTCAAGGTTATTAGTAGCCCTTCACTAAGGTACTTCTTACTTCTTCTTCTTTTTTTTCTTTTTTTTTTTTTTTTTTTTTTTTTTTTTTGGTTTTTCAAGGTGGGGTCTCACTCTAGCCCAGGCAGACCTGGAATTCACTATGGAGTCTCAGGGTGGCCTCAAACACGTAGCGATTCTCCTACCTCTGCCTCGCGAGTGCTGGGATTAAAGGCATGCACCACCACACCCAGCCTCCACTAAGGCACTTCTAGTGCATTGTAGAATTATCTGGCCATACAGACATATTTAATTAAAGTCTGGAAACATTGTAACAGTAAATAAATTAAATGTTGCTATTTCCCTTGGCCTAGTCTTCCTTCTCCACTATGTCAAGAAAGTTGCAGCATTTCCATCCTATTGATAGAAGGTCACCAATCACTTCAGCTTAGAATTAGTGAACCTAATTGATTAAATTATTTTTAAATGCTCAATCTAGGTCATTAAATTCTATAACCATTGGAGATACATATCACTTATTTTTGTCCAATCAATATTTTATGTATTTTATCTAAGCCCCATACAAACAAAATACTCTGGTATATGCTCCTAATTCCTTCTAATACATGCTGAGGTGGCCCTATACTCCTTGGAAATACAATCTATATCCTTCAAGAGAAGGACCTACACGTACTCATCTACCTCATGTTGTTATCTAATTCTCATTATCAGTATGGAAGCCATGAAGAATCATTGTACTAGGAAACACAATTGGCATTATTATATATTTTTTGGACCAGCTCATCCTAGCAGCAGTCACCAAGGAAGATTCTGTATCCCCTTGAGATGAGGCCTTGCCTTGGTACCATATTGAGCCCTGCAATCTGAATTTTTTAAAAACTCTGTGTGTGTGTGTGTGTGTGACAGAGAGACAGAGAGAGAGAGAGAGGTATGTGTATGGGTCCACATGAGGGTCAGAAGACAACCTAGACATGTCTATGCTCCACTTTCCATGAAACAGAATTTCTTGCCACTATGTATAAAACAAACAAACAAACAAACAAACAAACAAACAAACAAACAAACCTGACACTGCAAATGAACACCAGACGAGCTGGCCTGTGAACTTCAGGTTCTCTTGCCTCCACCTCCCAGTGTCATAGTGCACTGGGCTCACATGTGTATGTGCCACATTGAATCAAGCTTTAAGTCAGTGCTGGGAAGTTGAACCTGGGCTGGTAGGTTTTGCAAGCAAGCACTTTTAACTGCTGAGGCATCACCCCAGCCCTGTTACTGCAATGTTCACAATTGGGTCCTAGGCTTGATTTTCAATCATACTCCCATGTGACTACAGCAAATGAAAGGGTTCCCCAAGAATACCTTGAAGATTTCTCATATATTTCCTAATGTGGTAATTTGAATATATGTCCCCCAATATATTCAGTGTTTTATTAGTTATAGTTTGCATCTGCAATCACCTTGCTAGAGGCAATGTCAGTGGGGGCCAGTCTTAAGGTGTGATGGTGGGTTTGAGATTCCATTGTAAAGATATGCAAAGTGTGCCTAGCAGGAGTTCCTGAAGTGTGCTGTGTGACTCTTTGGCTGTAGTTTTGCTCAGTGTGCTGTGTGCCTGGTTGGCTTTTTCTCTCTCTGCTTGGTCCTGTGAAGGTAGGCCAGCTTCTTCTGCCATTATTGGAACTTCCCCTGGATCTGTAAGCTTCCATAAATAATATCCCTTCCTCCATAACTGTGCCTGATCTGGAAGTTCATCTCAGCGAACCTGAAGCTGTCTGCTACACCTAACATTCTGGTTGTTGTATTTCCATACAGTTGAATGTGTCCCTCTCACCAAGTATGGTTTCAAAGATCACCAGAAATAGCCAGTTGATCTACAGTTATTGTCATCAATACTTCTAACAGATCCAAGGGCACAGCACACTTGATTTCGAACCTTTTGCCTTCTAACTACACAGAAGTCTAAGCCACACAAGTAAAATGTAATAGTGAAGACTCTACAAATTATATGTTCATGTTTTTATTCCCTTTTGTTTTTTTTTTAGTGTGTTTTCCTCAAATATGTTGAGCTAACAGATCTAAGAACTCATTTCAGGTCATCCCTACCAGTATATACTTTATCAGGCAGGTTCCTAGCAGTAAAAGCATTTCACATACAATCTGGTTAATTTATGGAAAGTTTAGTAATATTATTAAGGAGAGGGCATAATACAGGTGTGAAAGAGTAGAGAGGGAGGATATGTAGTAAATAGATAGTAATAGTTATAAACCATTATTACTACTTGGCCCAAAGAGACAAGGAAGCCAGACTTATGAGCTATTTCCCTGAAAGGTAGTGGACTAACTAATCTCAGGACAGAATTGAGTAGGTAGGTGCCCTAGACTCCTTTAATATATCTGGATCTAATGAAACAAATGAAAATTATCCACTATACAATATAGACTTTTGGGGGGCTAGAGAAGTACTTTAGTAGTCAAGGCATTTGCCTGCAAAGCCAAAGGATCCAGGTTCAATTCCCTAGTACCCACATAAAGTTGGATGCACAGATGAAACTTGCCTCTGGAATTCATTTGTACTGGCTAGAGGCTCTGGCGTGCCCATTCTATTGCCTCTCTCTCTCTCTCTTTCTTTCAAATAACTAAATAAATAAATAAAATATTTAAAAAGAAAAGAATTTTTTCAACTGGAGCACTTCATCAAAAACTAGGATTTATATTTCATTCTAAGTGAAATGCAAAGTCACTTCAAGTGTTTAAGTTAAGAAATGATGTGAGATTCAGATGATCATTTGAAAATAATTCTCTGGATGTTCTGTAAAAAACGGATTGGAAAGGATCAAGACTGAGAAAGTGGCAAGATGATTTGGAGGCTGTTGCTGTGGTGGAGCCCAGAGATGAAGGTTGCTTGAATTAAGAAGGTGGCATTGCAGATGAATATTAAGGGTGTGGCTTGAGGCACATTTTGGAAGGAGTATTAAGAAGATTTACTAGCAGGTATAATATCAAAAGTGGAGAAAAATAAGATGTCATATGAATCCCAGGTTTATGGGCTCACTAACAATCTTTGCTGTGATATAACTTACTGAGATCTATTCTCTGAGCTGGCTGTGAATTAAGTTTGAAAAAAAAATCCCTGGAGAAAAAAAAAATGTAGTGTGTAAAAGCCACACAAGCTGCTTGGGTCTCTAGGAACAAAGCACATTTTATTACAGACTATTTCAGCATTTTGGAATCTAACCACAAATAGAAAAGTCAGCTTTATGGCTGTCTTCTGTCACTGGCAAATGGGAGCTTTCAGGGATGTCTGCTCACCTCTTTGAGATAAATGGTATTAGTAACCAAAGGCAATAAAGTTATTCGTGACAAGTGAATTGAATATTGATTTTATTCTATATTCCCCTGGTAACTTTTTAAGAAATACACATAAGAATCTAGGTTCCAGGCGTAATCAATTGAAAATAACAACAGAATCAATTTATTGTTAACTAACCCCTTCTCAATATTTCTAGCTTGTGCATTTATTTGGCATAGTTTATATATCCTCCATTAGTCAATATTTTATTAACTCTTTCTGGAATCATATACTCCTAGAGAATTGGAGAAACAAGATAGACGTTAGCATTTGCTCCCTCTCATCCTCTTCCTAAAATATTTGAACACATTAACTTAATAGGTGGTTAATCGTACTTTTAATGAGAGAATCTTGAAAGAATTCTCTAGAAGATTTCTTCTTCTCCCATGCTGATAGAAGTGACACTAATATCCAATAAACATGATGCTTGAGTCTGACAGCTTGCCTGCTGCTATTAGAGTGAATCCTTCTGGAACTCCCATGAAGCTAATTTTGTCAATACCTTCTGCAGGACCTTTGCAGAGAACCTTAGCAATCATGGAACCAAACGGAACAAGAATTTGCTTACATTTTTCATGTGCTTTCTCTCAATGGTGGCCAGAAATAACAAGTCAAAGTTATTGTGATGGTTGTTCTGTCAACTTGACTGGATTGATAGATGCCTAGAACTAGCGAAACACTCTTCTGTGTGTGTCTCAGAGAGTATTTCTAGTGACAACTGACATGAGGGACAGTAACTGGAAGGGAAAGCCCCTTGAATGTGGGTAGCATCACCTGATGGCCCAGGGGGAATAAAAAATTAGGAGAGAAAATCAGTCAGCTCACAATCTCCCTTTTTCCTATCTATCATTTCTTATATTGCTTCAGACATCAGACTTCAGCTTCTGTACCTCTCACTGTGTACCCATCATTCTCCAGGGAGCTCCCATGTCTTCAGCAGCAGACCAGGATTGCTGAGCGTTTCTGCTTCCTGGACCAAGCAGTCACTGGGTTCTTTGTCTCTGTAGTGTGCAGATGGTCATTGTTAGACTTCACAGCCCCCTACCATTTAATGTGTGTGCATGAATATACTATATATGATATCTAATCTATATATGTATATAGAACTGTTATATTTTTCTAGAGAACCCTGATGCATCTACTTCTCTAAGGCACTCCAGCAAAGACTACTGCCTAGAACTTCATAGCCAATATATCTAGAAAGTGCATCATTTTTTAAGCGCTTTCATTCCACTGGAAGCCTAAATCTCTATAATTAAAGCTTCAGCATTAAATGGTCATTAGTGTTTTGACTATTAACCATAACTTAACGAGTGCTGCTATGTGTAACTGAGGACTTTTCCTTTGAAACTGATGGACATGATATTGAAATGTGATCAGAAGCACTGGCATTCATCAACTAGACTGGTAGTGGGTAAAAGCACCCCTGGGAGCAGGAAGGTATTGACTGGCAAATCAAACCAGAGTCTCTCTGAGAGTTTATCTCTGAGGCATAAAGAGGAATTCAGATAATAAAGTGGTCCAGACATCCAAAGTTAGCAACTTGACTTTTGGTAATTACATAGTTAGACACAGACTATTAGGACAGGAAATGATTAGTCAAAGCAGGACAGTCTTTGGAATTGCTCTTGAGTCCTCACAGCCATTGTTGTAGACATGAAAATCTCTTTATCCGTGAACTCCAGCTTGAACTGGAGAGGCTGGCTCTTACTGTATTTTTGAGTATTTTGTTTTCTATACTATTATCTAAATATTTCTAATCATGTATCAATTTGTAGATCACATCATTGAGAATGCCTGGAATACAAATTATGGTTTTTATTTTTCCCTTACAATTTGGCATTGTTTGACTTACATGAGTTGGTTTTGTCTAAGTAATTTGCCTGTCTGTCTCTGAACTGTCTCTGAACTCTGAACTCTGATACCACTGCTGTCAAGTCTAATGTGTTTTGGATAAAGTATTTAATAAAAAAAATTATATCTCAAGGGCTGGAGAGAGATGGGTTAGTGGTTAGGGCACATACCTGCCAAGCCTAAGGACTCAGGTTCAATTCTCCAGGTCCCACGTAAGCCAGATGCACATGGTGGTGCATGTGTCTGGAGATCGTTTGCAATGGCTAGAGGACCTGGCACACCCATTCTCACTTGCTCTGTAATAAATAAATAAATATATTTTTTAAATTATTTCTCCTTGTAAAATATTTTATTTTTGAAAGATGGGCTGTGCACTCACTCCCTCCTGATGAAGGGCATGGTGTGTTGAAGGCACTATGAAACCCACCACAGGCAGGTAAGGGGTGAAGTGTATTTGGGGCCTGTATTCTCCAGGTGGGTGAGGTGCTGGCATGTTTGGGGCCTACATGTTTGGGGCCTGTGAGCTCCAGGAGGGTGACGGGTGCAGCATGTGTTTGGAGCCTGTGCATCGAATTTCTGCAACCAGTGCCCTGGTGGGTCCCCCTTGGAGGGATCCTCTGCTAAGAAGAGCCTTGGACAGGGTAAGATGAAACCTAACCCTAAAATATTTGGCCTTGGCTTGTAACTGCCAGTACCAGAAATTGGTTACAACCTAGGCCCTTATAGTGCTGAAAAGCACTACATGAAATGCTGGGGGGAAATGGCCAACAACATTGTAAGCAAGCAGGGGACTCTGCTCTGTGAAAGCAACTGGCCTGAGAAGATGTACTGTTCACACCTGTGCAATGGTGACACCCAGCCTATGCAGGTAACAAACTGCTCTCTGATCAGTTAAGAGATCCACTCAGTGGAAAGGAACCCATAGCTGAAACTGGGAACCTAGTCAGAATCCTAAGGAGACCAAGATTATGGACTCCAATGAGAAGCTCCCACTAGTAGTCATTGGCCAAAAAAGAGGAAATAGCCATCAAAAATTTCTCTAAATTAACAATGCTTACCCACTTTAGCTTATCTTGATCTCACTCGTCATTGGAAAAATCTGTTTTTCTTTTTCAGAAAGCAAGAGCTGAGGACAACCAAAATCTATCAACAAGACAAGAATAGCTGGCTCCATGTCAGCAGGTAACCACCCCTAGCACAGCAGCTAGGGGCCAGGTGAAACCACAGAGGAACTGGAGAGCTGAGCAAGAGTGCTGCTTCCATGGTGAGCCTGATAAGCTGCACCAGGGTGACAGAGACAGACCCTGAGGATGCTCAAAATGCACCAAAGCAGAAATCCAGAAGCTGCTGAGAGCTCCACGCTAAAGTAAACATAAAGAACACCCACCAGGGCTCAGGAAATTTTGTAGAAGATGGGGCTAAAATAATGTAAGAGCCACAGGCTGGGAGGAAATACCCAGAGGCACTGGCCCACGCACAGGCCCACGCACAATGACTGACTGATGCTCTCACAACTTATAACTCCCAACTCCATTGTCACCAGATAATGAATCTGCTGTTGCCTTAAACTTGGACTTCCCAGTCTCTGTAACTATGAAGGATAAATTTCTGTTGTTTATAAATCATCAATACTGAAGCATTTTGTTATGGCAATCAGAACAGACTGGAAGAGATATTCCAGCTAAAAGTCCTAGTTAGGGTTCAACTGAAAGTTCTCATAACTACCAGAAAGGCATTAGTCGCTCAGCTTCTGAGTCTTCCACTTGAGATCCCAAAGATCACAGAGCAAAGACGAGCCTTCTCTACTGCGCCCTTTCCAAATTCCTGAATGCCGTAGTGTACAAAATATTAAATAGTTACTTTAAACCACAAAGTATTAGGGGTATGTATTATCCTGCATAGTAAATCACTTGGTGATCAGCAGAGTTGATTATAAAAATAGGTTTCACTTGCTAGTGGGGAGTGCCAAGTCATAATGCCAACCCTCAGAATAAAGTCATTCCTCAGAATCTGTAGGAAATTGGTTACAATATCCATGTGGGTAACAGAAGCAGATGCCTAATTCTTTTAGAAATGCTGTAGCAATTGCATATAGCTTACAAATACCCACTCATATACTTTAATCTTTAAGTTTTAGAAAACACACAAAAAATGTACATGCTGCATAAATAGTGGATTTGTACTATATTTTGAGAAAATAAGAAAAAATCAGTACACTATTAGTTGAAGTTTCATGTTTATATTTTTTTAATCTTTATTTGAGAAAGAGAGAGACAGACAGAAAGAAAATAAGCACACTAGGGCTTCCAGCGACTGAAAATGAACTCCAGACACATGCACCACTTTGTGTATCTGGCTTTACGTGGAAACTGGAGAATCAAACTTGGGTTCTTTGGCTTTGCTGGCAAGCACCTTAACCAGTAAGCCATCTTTCCAGCCCCTCCGAGCAGATTTTTAAATCCACAAATAGGGAACTCATAGATACAGGTTATACTGTACTTGATAAATGCAAATGATTATATAACATTACTACTATAACTACTGTCAATTTAATCATTATCATCACATTCATCATAATTGTCATTACCCCTTCAAACATGTCCTGTGCAATTTACCAATGGAAATACAAAGTCCAGAAAAGAATGATTCAATTCATTTACAATTCCTTTAAACTTTATTTTCCTATAGCAGAGGTTCCATTAAATGAAGAATGCCTGCAGTGTTTACAATGTTTTCTTCCCACTGAAGGCCTGAGTCAGGAGAAACTTCCAGAAGTGTTTGACAAGCTGTTTGTTTTTGAAGGCTTTATTTTAATTATGCTGAACAATCAAGGGAATTGAAATAGAGTGCTGTAAAGACAAGCATTTATGTTTTTGCAAGTTCCCAAACACAATGCACATTTAATGTGCCCAACTTTTTACACCAGCCATAAAAGGGGGAAAAAATGACCTAAACAAGCTCTTTCAGTAACAAATCGAGAGTAATTGACAGCAAGACAATTGCTCTTATTTGTTGGTAGTGAATTTATAGAAATGCTTTTATAAAGTAAGCCTTGCATTCTTTAGTAGGCAGTGTATGTGATAGTATTGTTTCATGGATACCAGGGAGTGACAGATGCTGGCTGAAAAAGCTGTTGGCTGCATGGCTGCTTCTCAGCAATGAGCTTTTTATAGTTACATTTTATTCTCCTACCTTCCAGCCTTGCTTGCCTTCATGGCTAGCTTCTTCCTGAAACTTATGAATAACATGCCCTTTTACTATGTGGAATAGGCTGGTTTCTCTGAAGGAGAGGTGCCAAATGACAAGAGGTGAAAAATGACAAGAAGGAAGGACAAAACCAACAGAGAAAGTGGAAAGCACAGATGTTTCCTCACACCTTGAATTACTCAGGAGCCGTGATGCTAAAAAGCATAATTTGACCATTGGTGAATTACTCTTTACACTATTAAAAGTTTAATTACTGGGCTGGAGAGATGGTTTAGCAGTTAAGGTGCTTGCCTTTGAAGACTAAGGACCCATGTTCGATTCCCCAGTACACATAGAAACCAGATGCACAATGTGGAGCATGTATCTGGAGGTCATTTGCAGTGGCTGGAGGCTCTGGTGTACCCATTCTCTCTCTTTCTTAAATAAATAAATAAATAAATAAATAAATAAATAAATAAATAACAATAAGATATTTTTAAAAGAGAGTTTGATACTCAGCAAAATTCTTGCTAAATCTTTTAGCCAATTCATTTTATAAATGTGAATATTCAAATATTATTCTTTACGATTAATAATGCCTAGAATTGAAAACAGATAACATATGATTTTTGTTTGTTTGGGGTTTCTTATTTGTTTGTTTTTCGAGTATGGTCTCACACTAGCCCAGGCTAACCTGGAATTCACTATTAGTCTCAGACTGGCCTCCTATATGTCTGCCTCTCCAGTGCTGGGATTAAAGGCATGAGTCACCCCACCTTGAATATGAATTTTGATCAAAGATGAATAGAAATTAAAATTCAAAAGATAAAAATATTAAGACCATGAAAATGTTGTATTTCAAGAGTGTTGTGGTTTGAATATGAAATGTCCCCCATAGGCTTATGTGTCCCTGGCTGGTGGCACTGTTTGGGAAAGTTGTAGAAACTTTAGGAGGTGGAGCCTTGTGGGAAGAAGTAAGTCACTGGAGCAGGAATTGATGTTTTATAGCCTGGCCTGCCTTTTTCTTCGTTCTCTCTCTGCTTCCTGGCTGCAGTGTGATCAGAGACCTCTTGCTCCGGCCAACATGTCTTCCCCATCATGATAGACTGTATCCTCCAGGAACTGTAAGTCAAAATAAACCCTTTCCTTCCTTAAACTACTTCTGGTCTTGTATTGTTCATAGTAATGAGAAAGCAACTAATGTAAGTAGGGAAAATATTTTTTCTTTCTTTAGATAAATAATGAGATTTGTTTTAACCCTTGTAACTATAAGGAGATATTTTTATTTCATTTTTACTGAGAACTTTACTATAGGAATGTACTGCAACTTGGTCATAGTCCCATCAGGTTAAAAGCTTATGTCCTCTCTCCTTGCCCTGCCCCCATGCTACTGATGGCCCTTCTCAGTAGGGTTATCAGTAATCAGTCTGTGGTCATAAAGATCTTGTAAAACAAATTCACAGATTTAATTTCATACACATTTAAAACACATGTCTCTGTAATTTGATCGGGGGAATGTAAAATCAAATGAAAATGTGCAAAACAATTAAACACATATGGTAAATAATTTCGTACATATTCACATATGTACATAGACATACATATGTTGAGGCATACAGAAAGAGTTCCCATAGTGGGATATAGTTGTAGAGAAATGAATCAGGATGAAGAAGCAATAATTAAATAGTCCAATTAAATTATATTCAAATACATGGTAATAAAATTCATAAATATCAAAGCAAAATGATAGTTTTCAAAAAAATCTATTTAGTAATTTGCATTGAAATGGTTAAAACAAATTAAGTTAGCATACAAAGGAATAGACTTCACTGTAGCTTTTTATATATATTTTGTCTAGTTGATCCCCTCTCCCAGATCCATACCTATTCTATACTTCTATCCCCAGTAGATCTTTTCTACTTTCATGTACCATGTATTCGATTGCCCTACCTATTCACCTTACTTAAAACCTCTTTTTCACCCTCTCATTGCTTCCTTTCTAGTTTCATGGCCTATACGCACTGTCACATAAATGCACATAAATAAAATTAGAAGCAAGGATCAAATGATACAGGGGGCAAGACAGGGGGGAGAAAGAGAGAGAAAGAGAATATATTTGTCTTTCAGTATCTGTGATACTCAATATTATAATTTCCAAATCCATCCATTTTCCGACAAGTTTCATAATTTCATTTTTTCTTTTAGCTGAATAAAATTCCATTGTGAATATGTATCACATTTTTCTAAATTCATCTATTGATGGACTTCAAGGCTTATTCCACTTCTTTGCTATTGTGAGTGAACAACAATGAGTTTGGAAGTACGGGTATCTCTGTGGTGGAATATAGCGTCCTTTGGATATACCCAGGAGTAGTATAGCTGAGTCATACGGTACTTCTAGTTTCAACCTTCATAGACAGTGATGTCTTTAGGAGATACACCACTTTACCCTTCTTCCAGTAATAAATAAAAGTTCTTATAAAAACTATAATTCTTTTACATGATATCTCGAAGTAGTAATGGATAGTAGCATTCTGAAGGACAACTGAGCAATGTCTACCAAAAAGTTGATGAAGTTTCATATAATGTGACTCATCAACTTCAGTTAGGATTATTTTTTTAATAGGATATTCTCAAAAGTTAGTGAAGATACCTGAATAACATTCATTACAAAAAATGAAATGGAGAATAACTAAGGAAAGAATTTCCAACAGCACAAGCTTTGCTAAACGAAGGTATACATATATAGGCTTTAGAAATAAAATTTAGGGCTGCAGAGATGGCTTAACAGTTAAGGCACTTTCTGCAAAGCCCAAGGCCCTGGTTTGATTCCCTAGTACCCATCAGTAAGCCCATACCAATACATGCATCCAGTCATATACAAGGTGGTAGCAGACATGCATCTGCAGTTAGTCTGTACAGATCCAGGGGAAGCAGTGGCTGGCCAACCAGCCACCACAGCCCAGAGCAAAACAAACTACAGCCTGTTCAGGAACTCTCTAGACACATTTGCATATCTTTACAATGGAATCTCAAACACAACCTTAAGACACAGTGACACAGCAAGGTGATTGCATGCAAACTATAAACTATAAAATATATATATTATATATATATCCATATACACAAACATATATATATATATATATGTAATCATATATATATATATATCTATATATGTAATCAGCTTATTTCTCTCTCTCTATCGATCTATCCATCTATCTATCTATCTATCTATCTATCTATCTATCTATCTATATATCTATCTATATATCTATATATCTGTCTCACAAATAAATGAATAAACAAACAATCTTTAAAATAACAGTTAATCAGCTAAGCTCAAGTAGAATATGGGTAAAATGCAAGTTATAAGTGAGTATTTCCAGCATGATTTAATTTTTTTTTTTTGCAAAATAGCATTAATGAAAATAATACATAAAAAATTAAAGATGGTACTCTATGTTGTTGATAACAGTTGTTTGTAGGAATGGGATAAAGGGAACATTTACATTCCTCAATACCCTTATATAATGAACAAGTATTTTCTAATTAAAAAATTAAATTATATAATTCATTATAATAAGTTGAGAAGCAAATATTAACATAAGAATCTATGTGGTCTATTTTTGTAGAATCCATAGAGCCAATCCATTCAAAGCTCTGAAGAACTGACTCATGAAAAGTTGCAAGAAACTGTCTTGTCACTGATTAGAACTTGTTATATTATAGGATTTCACCCCTATGCAATGTAAAAGATGATTCACAACAGAATCCTGTTATGTGACCCCTAACTGTGATTAAATAAATGTATATGAACATATCTTTTGGGAGTATGTGATATGGTCTTTCATGCAGATTCCCTAGGCTTTTGATTCTTGGTATTTAGAACAAAACTATCCCTTGATAAGTTAATAATAAAATAAATGACTAATCAAACTCATCATGTCAAAAAGAAAACAACCAAATTACTCTAGAGGAAAGATTTTTAAGTATATTTAAAGAATCCAAGGTAAATTTCAATCGAAAAGGAACTTCAAAATTACACAAGTGGCTTCTGCATTCAGAACCTCCAAACTTGCCACTTGGTGACCCAGCCTCCTCGTCCAAAACAATTCAACTCTCATTTGCCTTTTCATGAAGAGCAATGATAATTCAAACACTGCTTCTAGGGGCATCTCCAGGGTTTGAGTGGTGTGTCCAATTTCAATAACACTCTTTATATAAGAAAAAAAGGAATATTTCTACAAAGAAAATGCATTGTATGCATCCCTCCCAAGAACATCATGGTAAACCTGCTTCTCCTTTCTGTTCATCATTAATAAACAAAGAAAAATAATTTCACTTTGCCTTGAATCAGTCTCCTTGTCTCTGTTTCTGTCTCTTTCTCCCTCTCTCATTCCCTCCTTTTCCCTCTTCTTCCTTTCCTCTCATCCCTCTGTTCTGTCATTCCTCACTCCCTCTCCTTCATTATCTTTTTTTCTCTCTCATTTTTTTCTTTTCCAACAGATCTAAGCATATTTTCCAGACTTTTCCTACCAAAATAAGTTCCCCAGCAATTGAACACAGGAGCTTATTAAACCCCTTTCTGCTTTGAGAACAAAGAACAACTTAGTTTCCCTCATAATGACTAATTCCTATGACTGGAAAGGTTCCCTTCTTATCTTCCTTTTCTCCAAACTTTATTAAAAGAGCACAAGGAATAAGTGAATCAAATGTTTCATTAGTTCCCCTGCCATTAGAAACAAGTTCAACATTTTCTGAAATGATTCCAAGACAGACAAATGGTCTTTCATTGTTAACATACCAGGGTTAAAATTTCACTCCCTTGTAAATTGTACGAGTGGTCAGGATGCTGAATTGAATGGGTTGAGTTTCTTCTGGGGCACCTGCAGATGGCAGTTATGTATACACTAATTAATATCGAAATAACCTGAAAGTGTAAGATTATGAGGAAAATCAAGACAAGTGCAACCAGATGACTTACCACTTGCCGTTTGAACGAATTACTCTACTTGATTGTTTTATGTTTTTTATTCAATGATTTATTTGTTTGAAAGAGAGAGAGAGAGAGAGAGAGAGAATGGGCAGGCCATGGCCTCTAGCCACTGCAAATGAACTCCAGATGCATGTGCCACCTTGTGCATCTGGCTTACATGGGTCCTGGAGAATTGAACCTGGATCCCTTGGCTTTGGCGGCAAGTGCTTTAATCATTAAGCCATCTCTCTAGCCCCAATTTACTCTCCTTGAGACACCATAAAATAAGATGTGTGTGTGTGTGTGTGTGTATGTATGTATTAAGAAAAACACAAAAACAGAGAATGAAAAGACATAAGAAAGGACTAGATAAATTACTATTGGCAAGCAGGGTTGCACACTTATAATCCCAACACTTGGGGAGTGGAGGCTGGATGGTCAGGAGTGCACATATACAGCCTTAGCTACACTGCAAGTTCTAGGCCAACGTGGGCTAACTGCATGACACCCTTTCTCAAAACAAACAAGAGTGAAAGAAAAAAATTACTGCTAGCAAATATTATTGATACTCTTACCTACATACAAATTATTAGATTTAAGCAAGACCACTAAATACATTAAATTGTGGACATTCACACACACATAAAATAAACTCAAGCACATCATTCCTTTGCCCAGCATTCTCCCACAGGAAAGCCTTCTTAGGAAGCCTGGCAACATGCTTCCTATTACTTCCTATTACTTTCTCAACTAGTAATAAAGAGTAGATGCTCATTAATTTTAAACTGTTTATTCCAGACTAACAATGAGCTGACAAACTGTAAGTGCTGGAAAGGTTGACATGAAAAAAGCTTCACTCAATATTTGTTTTTGTTATTATCTCCATACTGTCTCACTAAATAGATTACTTATGAATATGGTAATGAACAATTTGGACTCAGAGTTTGCTTTGTTCAACAAAGCATCAGTCGACCTCCGGGGAATCTCTGATTTGAGTCTCAGCTTAAAACATCTCTGCCAATGAATGAGTGTGAGATTTCAAGTTACCTCCAAGGCCCTGAACGGAAATTTCATCAACAATATTGTCATTTCTTTGAGAGACAAAGAGGCCACCTTCTGAGAAAACAATTGTAAACTGTTGAGCAAATAATTGCTGCCCGAGGAGACTCCATCATCGTGGCTGATCTCAGGGCTTACGTGTTGCAGATAACATCTGAACTGATGTGTGAGCCTAAATCTGTGGATTCCAGAATGAAGCACAATGTATACTGTCTGCTTCCCGAGGAAAAAAAAAATTAAGCAAAAATGAAAATAGATACAGCCTCCATCATCCTCACAATGCCCAGGAAAGCCTGAATGCAGCTTGCCAGTTTGAAATGTGCCTCAGCAAAGGCAGCCCACAGGAAAAGTACACTAAATGCCTAGTTTAAACAGAGACTCCTTTATCCCCAAAGCAAAGGAGTATAATTACTCATCAGTTTCTGGACCCCTTCAAGAGCATTACAAATTCTGTCCCGTTGACAAGTGGTGTCCATTTAAAGTTTGCTTTGTCTTAAACAAACTTAGTTTGTAAACTAAGTCAGTTGCAGTTTGGGCTGCTGCAATCCAGCTCCATCTGCGTACCTTACAAACAAGAGAAATTTATTTCTCACAGCTCTGAGAGCTAAAACATTCAAGATCAAGGCACTCATGAACTCGGCGTCTGATGAAAGGCTCATTTCCTTGCAGTCAGCATCTTCTCGCTATGGCTTCACATGCTGGGAAGGCAGACACATCTCTCCGTGGCCTCTTTTGCAGGGGCATAAATATTCATGAGCGACGCCTTCAGGATCTGAATGCCTCCAAGCTCCACACCTCTTAAGACCATCACTTTGAAAGATGGAACTTCAACATATGAATTTAGAGAAACACATTCAGGCCGCCACATCATGACACTTACAAAACAGGTTTCCAGGAAAGACATAGAAAGTTCTACCTCTGTGGACTCTTTCTCCAGCACATCTGGTTTTCTGTGCTCTATAATACAACAACACCTTGCATCCACTGTGGTTCACACCCAGCTGTGTAAAGAGGTGAAAGTGACCTAGTGTGGTTGCTGAATGGGGATCGCTCCCTCCTAAGCTCCACTCCAGTGCACACTGTAGCATATCTGACAACTTGCACAACTTCCTGCTCTTTGGCTTTCTAGTAAAATGAATATATATATTTTAAAAAGGCTGTGAATCTGGAGAACTAAACGAGTTAACGTAGATGAAATATTCAGGATAGTGACTTCCATGGGATGAATGCTCAACAAATGTTTTCTACTGTGCTAGAAAGAGTCTTACAGGAACACGTGTGGCTCCAAACACTTCTGAGCCAATTGATGACCCTGCCACATACTCAGCTCCTCACAAGCCCTGATGCCTGACACATTTTTCGAATTCTCAAATTCATTACTGTCCTTCTCTAAGGTTCCAAAACCTTTTGTTATCAAAAAATAGACAGGAGGGCTGGAGAGATGGCTTAGTGGTTAAGGTGCTTGCCTGCAAAGCCTAAGGACCCAGGTTCGATTCCCCAGTACCCACAAAAGCCACATGCACAGTTTGATTGCAGTGGCAAGAGTCCCAACCTCTCTCTCTCTCTAATAAATTAAATTAAATTATTAAATTAAATTAAAAGATAGCTAGTGAATTCCCAGATTCCCTGCTCTGGATGATGCACACAGGGAAATCTGTTCTTTTTCAGAAGGTAGTGAGACTGGAGGAGATAAACTACCCCGCTCACTTCAGCCAAGCCACAGTTGAACTACAGAGGAATTGGGGGGACGAACAAGACTACTGCTTCCATGCTGCTCCTGATAATCAGCACCAGGGTGTGGTAGACAGATGTGAGGATACTCAACACTTACCAAAGCAAAGATCCAGAGGCTCCTAAGAACTCATCACTGAAATAGACTTAAAACTCACCCACCACAGCTCAGAGAATTTTGCCAAAGAGGGGGCTGAAAGATTGTAAGAGCCACAGATTGAGACATCATGACCAGAGGCACTGCCTACCCCCAAAATAACTGACAATTGCTCCCACAACACAAATATTACAACCCCATGGGGAATACCTGCAACTGCACCAAGGAGGGTCCCCAGCAGAATGGGGGCAGAGACGAGGGAAAAGACGGTACCAACACGTGATGTATCCATCATCATCATCATCATCATCATTAGATGCAAGCTTCATTTCAGGTGATATTAACTCATTCATTTTTCCTCCAGAAAAAAAAATGTTCAGACTCTCCACACACCTATGATTGCTATTGAGATATTGTAACAAACTAAATGAAAGACATTGTTTCAACTATCCTGATGCAGGTTAAGGGTAAGCAAAAGGAACCGGTAAGTAAAAATTAAAAAAAAAAAAAAAAAAAAAAAAAAAAAAAACTTGCAGTTTTCTGAATTACCCTTTCCTTTCATGTACAAATGAAAGCGTTCTGTGTTTCTATCCTGACCTGTATCCATTCTAATTTGTTGGCTTTGTTCTTCTTGCATTGGGAATCCCCAGTTATTTCCAGTACTTTCTATCATTCAATTCCTATCGCCAAAAGCAAGTCTCTCTCTTGCCTGGCTGGAAAGGGGTAGAGGAGATGAAGAAAAGTTCCCTCACATAGGAAGAAGTTGGCATGTGTGCACAGGTGTGTGTGTTTGAGTACATAGGAAGCAAAGCAAAAGAGCCCAAAGCCAAGAAATCTTTCCTCATATAATGGGTCAAGATTGACTAAGAGAGAATAAGAGGCTCAGAATTTAAAGAGAGATCACACTTGTAGCAAAGCAAGAGGCCCAAAACAAGGCAGGAAAGCCCATGGACAAAGAAATCTTCACCCTTCCTATCCTGGCTGGGAAGGGAAAGAAGAGACAGAGACAAACACACCCAGGAAAAGAGGGACCAGCAGAGAATGTACACACCCTTTATCTGAGTCAAACATCCAATTAGGATAAGCCTCGTCTTCAGACTCAGATGTGTAAGAGAGACACCTGATTGGTGGACTCAAGAAATTGGCTCAGGAGGGGACAGCCCGCAGGTGTGCTAAACCCAGGGGCTTTGAAGAAGCAGGAAGCTCTGCTGAATCGTTGCCGGCAGCCATCTTGCATGACACTAGGTCATGAGTTCTAGTCTTTCCAGAGCCTGAAAGATGGTGTCTCCTTGAACCTTGGTCTCTGGCTAACTACCTATTTAAACACACACACACACAAAAGCTATCTTGCTTCTATTCTCCTGGCTACTATAGACATGGAGAGAGGAAAACTGAGAATTTAAGAAGGCAGTAATGATATCAAGGAGTTTCTACATTATTTTAACCTAAGACCCAATCACAATGCCTGACATACAGAAGAAGTTCTGTAAATACCTGATAAATTTAAACACTGAAAATGAAAGAATTTATAAATTAATATATTCCATAAAAATTGGGGCTGGATAGATGGCTCAGCAATTAAAGGTGCTTGTTTGCAAAGCCCGACAGCCTGGGTTTGAGTCCTTAGTACCCACATGCACTAAGTGGCACATGCATTTGGAATTTGTTTGCAAAGGCAGGAAGCTGTGGTGCCCCCATACTCGCTCTCTCTACCTCTCTGTCTCTCAAATAAATAAATTATTTAACAATAAAAACATGATTTCTCTTTTGTCCTAAGTCTTGTGGATCTCTTGTTCCATGTATGGACAGCCAAAAGAAAAAAAAAAAAATAGTAATTTCCACAATGACATTCTTTGACCACTGGTTGTAAGAAAAAAAGTGTTTTATATTTTCTTCCATTATTAAAATAACCAACATACGAGCAACCTGATATTTGTGAAATTCAAAAGACTCCAAGATGATTCTCAAAATAAGGGTAGTCTCTCTTCCTCTCCTTACAAGTTTGAGCTTCTATTTTCACCACACCCCACAAGTGGGCACAGTTGAAGTTTTCAGAGGAACTCCTCTTGGTCCCAGATACAGACGAGTGGTGGTGTTAATGTGGACAAATTAGCACTAATGTGTTTTAGGTATAATATTTTAGCTTTCCATAGGAGTTATGTTCAGGTAGGGAAGTACAATTATAGTGAGTAAGTTATGGAGCTATGACTCAAATCCAAGTGTGCTTACCATGGAGCCTTATAATTTGGCAACTAAACGATTGCCATGAAAGCTAATAGATGCCTTGCAAGGCCTGACGTAGCTCCATGCCTCCCAGATCGTCTTTAACCTAAACAACTCTAGATATTTAAACCATTCTTCAAAACATAAGTGTAATGCCCCAGTTTTACTGGTTGTCTTCTTCTCCCTGAAAGAATAAGATGCAGCTTTTGACCTTGCAAAGAGAACACAGATGAAGTGTAAAAAGTGAGAACAAAGTATATTTTAGTGAACTGAGAATGGTACATTTTTTTCTTTTGATATTTTTCTTCTGTTTTCTTTTACTCTCTGTGTGTGTCTTTCTCTGTGTGTGTGTGGTATGTGTGCAGCACATGTGTGTAAAGTGTATGCATGTGTACAGGCAAGTGCACAGAGAAAGGAGAAGCATGTTTGCTTATCCACGTTTCCTTGAGACAGTCTCTCACCGGACCCAGAGCTGTCACTTTTTGTCAGATCAGCCGACTCATGAGCCCCAGCAATTCTCTGGTCTCCACTCCCCACACGACTGTGTATGGGGTGCATATGGCTATACTTAGGTTTACACAGGTGCTGAGGAATCAGACTCAGGGTGAGTCAGGCCCTCCCAGGCCCCGTTCTTATGAGGTAAGTGCTTTTACCCACTCAGCCATCTTCCCTGCTCTCTTATTTTTGTTGTTGGTTTGTTTCCCTCCCTGCCTCATCAAAAGAGTTTTTCAACTTTGGGATTTTTGTCAGTCTAACATGCAAAACATATTACTCATGTAAATTTAACTCTCATATTGAAAGTGATCAGGCATCTTTTCACATATTTGAAGGTCACTTTTATGCCCCTTCAATATTTCATTTTGTTGGGGGTGGTGGGGAGGTGTATATTGAGAACTTTATGCCTTACTTCATGAATGAGCCATAATACAGATGCAAAAATCATGAAAGAATATTTCTGACCACATGCCAAATTCCTCTTTCTTAAGGGTATAAGTGTGCTGCTTATCTCACTGGCTTCAGTCTGGCCAGGTTTGACAAATGGAATGTGAGCCAAAAATTAGGCTTGTCTGATTCAAATAAAACATAAAACACATTGTGTGTTCATTCTGTTTATTCTTCCCTTCTCCACGAGGAGGGGTGGCGTGCTTCTCTTATGGGAGCAGAGTCACACAGTTGTAAACCATTGAGATCTAGTGGTGTCCATTTGGAATGAAGCTGACTAGTCAACTCCTAGTTCATACTTTCTTGAAGAAATAAAGAAGATGAGACAGCCCTATCAAAATCACTTGGCTACAATACAAAGGAGAACAAGAAAATAAATGCTCCAAGATAACAAAGAGCATAAAATTTAAAAAGAGTTGATCTTGCATTATTCAAAATGATGATTTTTCATTTGAGGTCCCAAAATAAAAAAGAAAGGAAGAAATCAGTGAGAGTATGGGGCACAGGAGTTAATAGCACATGGAGACTTACTAATTGAAGAATATCATAATGGAATAAGTATATTTTCTTTTGAAAAAAAAATGAAGCTGGAGAAATTGCTCAGAGGTTAAGGCACTTGTCTGCAAAGTCTAAAGGGCTGGGTTTGATTGCCCAGCACCACCAGATGCACAAAGCAGATACACAAATGCACAAATACATCTGGAGTTTGTTTATAGCAGTAGAGGCCCAGGCATGCCCATTTTCTCTCTCTCCCTCTGTCTTTCTCTGCAAATAAATGAATAAATAAAAAATATGTTTTTATTTATTTATTTTTGACAGTGGGAATGGACACCCCAGGGCCTTTAGCTGCGCCAAACAAACTCCAGATGCATGCACCACTTTGTGCATCTGACTTTATGTGGGTATTGGTGAATTGAACCTGAGCTATCAGGCTTTGCAAGCAATGCCTTTAACCACTGAGCTATCACTCCAGCCCTGAATTAATATATTCTCTAAAAATGTGAGCCATAGAATTCAGTGCCCAAACACTACGAATAGATATTGGTCATGAGCCATATTCCAGGCATTATGCTATACACATTGCATGAACGGGCAACATGTCATTAAATTCTTACAACCATTTTACCTAACAATACTTGTATTATAGATGAGAATGTTGAGGCTTAGAGGAGAGGAAAGCTATACAGCTTGTCAGAGGAAGATAGATTTGAATAGGGCGTGTGTCCCTAAGCACTCTGAAAAGTTAATTGCTTAATCTAAGCAGGAGGATATGTTGGTTATACTGAAGAAGAAAGACCATAGAAGAAGATGTGCTTACACAGACTGTTTCCTGAGTGAAGAGGAGACTCGGAGTATTTGTTCTGGCACATGTATTATCTGCAGCTCTCTTGAGTCACAGTTGTGATAATTGGCTGAGAATAATTGAAGTCAGTGTGTCCTGCAATATCTACAAATACTATAAACAGACAAATCTTTAGAGCAGAAGGCAGCTATGCTCATCACTGTATCACCAATGTCACACCAAATATTTAGGACGCAATTGGGAGTTTTACAAGAAGCCCCTGGCATCACCCATGAACCTGATTCTTTGATATTAGTTTAAGATAATCCAGGTATGGGCAGTTTGGATGAAGTCACTCCTGTCTAATTATTATATAATCCCCTCATTCTGGAGTAAATTGTGGAGATCAGTTGTTCTTACTGCTGCCCAATTTGGTTTTGTTTTCCTTTTTATTCCTGAAATTGAAAGGCTATGACTTGTACCATAAGTTTCAAGAATGAGGTCTACATGAAGTTCATGGAAACATGAAGCATAAACAGATCTACACTGACAAAATGAAACAAAAGCCACAAATTCAGGCTGGAGAAATGACTCAGTTTGTAATAAGTTAGTTGCCTGCAAAGCCTAACAACCCAGGTTCAGTTTCCCAGTAGCCATGTAAAGCCAGGTGTACAAAGTGGCACACGCATCTGGAGTTCGTTTGTAGTGCCTGGAGGCCCTGGTGCGCCTATTCTCATTCTCTCTCTCTTTCTTCTCTCTCTCCTTGCAAATAAATAAATTTTAAATACCCACAAATTCAAGAATTATTCAAGTTATTAAACCACCCACAGAAATATTATATTACATGAAGTTGTTTTTAGAGCATGTCTTATGATAAATTACAAAAATAATGCAATCCTTCACTCATAATTCTATCCTTTGGAACTAAATTTTCTCCTTCTTCCCTCAAGAAGGAGAACTATTCTCATTCCCTTGAATTCACCCCTGTTGATCTGCTTTGACTTACAGAATAAAATACAGCAGAGTAAAGAGTAGGTCAGTTATTAACGTGGGCCACAAGAAATCTTTCATTCTTTCTCAGTGAGCTTGGATTCTTAGGTGGAGAGAATGGAATCCAGTCTTGGCTCATTTACTGGAGGTTGAGAGACCACATGGAGCAGAAATGTACCATATGCCGTATCAGCTGTGGTCATCCTATGTGAAGCAGCTCCAAGCCAACCCAGCAGCTGACCACACACACGTGAATGAGCCCAGATAAGACTAGAAGAGCTTCCCACCTGAGCCAGCCAAGTTGTTGATCTGAAAATTCATAGAATAAATAAATGTTGTTGAAGGCACGCATCCCAGGGGTGCTACCAGATTCATGGACTGTCTGTGCATGAAAAAGCAACTCTAAGTCTGAGCCTTGTGAATTAAGGAAATGTGTCTTTGCCAACACACATCTCTTCTCACAGGTGTAAGGAAAATGAGGCTCCAAGCCAAGAGCTAATAGACATAGATTTATAAGTTGCATAGTTCATCTTATACTATCCTGCAACCCCAGATCTTAACAAGACAAGTTATGACGAGATCTGCCTGTATGAAAACACTCTGGTCCCCTTCATTAGAGGTTTCATGGAAATTACTGTTGCTTTCTGTCAGTTCTCATGGGTTATTGGCCCAAAGACAGACAAATTAAGACCCAGAAGAGTCTTGAAAGAAAAAAGAGTCTCCTTCACAAGAAAATGAAGACAAATTTGACTCCAAGGACTAAGGGAAGCATAGATCAAACTGTTGCTGGTGTCCCTGGAGGGAAATACCATTCCAAGAAGGGGTGAAAGTGGAACTCGGACTTTTCTGGGGACAAAGATTCCGTAAGTGAGGTAGCACCCATGTCTGGGAGCACTGACAGTGATCTCCAACTGGGCTAAGTAAAGCATGGACGGAAAGCTGGGCACCGTGGAGACCAGTGGTGGCAGATCCAGTCAGTCAGTGTGGGTAAGGTACTACCACACAGACAGCACCAAGAACCACCCAAAGATTACCTTTGCAAATGGCCAAGAACTGCACCATTTGGGGTAGACATTTACCGTTTTGAGTAAATTTGTGTAACCTTCACTCTTGTGAGATGTTAGCCGTGATCAATGCCTCTATGGTCTCAATTGAAATGTCTCCAGCAGGCTCGTCTGTTGAGCACCTGGTTCCCACTTTGTGGCACTGTTTAGGAGCCTGTGGGGCTCTGTGCCTTCTGTCTGTAAAGAAGTGACCAACTTCCCCACCAAATGCCCCCCACACACACACACCAAACTCCTCACCACCACCTTCAGGTTCTGACCAAGCTCATGTGGCCAAGTGGGCATGGAAGGACCCCTCTGAAACGGTGAAGTAACTAAATATTTCCCATCTTAATTTATTCTCTGAGGTGTTTTGGTTTGAATACAGAAAACTGACTAACAAGATGCATTTCAAAATGATTTAAAATGTTAACAAAGTCTAGGAAAGACAGCGTGAAGAGATTTCTGATTTTCAAGACCAGCAACTTGCTGATCACAGTGAGAAGGAGTGATTTCTGGTCTCCTGGGAATACACGAAGTCCATCTCCATTTCTTCTCGGCGCTGCAACCTTCCCCCTGCTGCCCTCATCAGTCTAGCAAATCATGCCACAGTCAGGACCTTAACCTGGGGCCCCATGGTGAAAGCTTGTCTTTAGCTTCTAATTGGCCACTTGCTCTTGCAGGAAAAGGAGGGCTGAGCAGTCAGTCCAAAACGGACTCTTCTTTTCACCTGGTGTGACTTGACATCCAACAGCATGAAAGCCACCCTCCCTCCTAGATACAGAACAAATGCTCTGAACCTGAAAGACAACACGGGTGTTTCCGTTGGCCTCTGCAACCGGCCTGTCAAGCTGGAGAAGAGAATGTGGGGAAGATGAAGAGAAAGTTGGAGCACAATTCACCATGCCCTCTCCATGCCCTCTTGTCCAGATAATTGTGCCTGCTCTGTTTGTTTACTTACAGAGGTGTCAACGTCCTTTCATGCCTACGGTTTTACATGCTGATAATATCAAACAGAAAAAGGACAGGATCCCCCCCCCCCCTCTTCTTTGCCTACTAGACTGTCATCAAAGAAAGCAGAGGACTCAGGAAGACGAAGGCACTGCTGCCATGGCCTGGGGACATTGTACTCTTTGCCAATGATGAGACCCAAGAGATGTCCTGGGCACACCTAGGTAGGACAGGTGCTGAGTTTCAAAACATTGGTAGCAAACAATCTTTTTTTTTATGAACACACACACACACACACACACACAAATGTTGGCAGCTAAAAGTGTTTAGGGTTTCTCTGCTTTTGCAGTACATAATAATATTGTCATTTAACATCCTTCCACGCTGAGCTCTAAAATGATTTTAAATCACTCTATGTTCACACATCCCCATATGTATGGGAAGGTTATTACAGTTCTCACGCAGGAAACAAGAACTAGGAGAGCTGGATTTAAATGTCACTGCCATGCCATGGGAACCTTTAAGAGTCGGTGTGTTTGGGGATGAAGAGGAGGGTTGCTATGTTGCTTTAGGATTGAACTGACTGCAGTGTTCAGAATCACCAGGCATGGGACAGGAAAGGATAAAATGCAGAGCCCAAGGCTCAGAGCAAATTGGCGTTACCACATGTGGGTTACAGCTATCAGCACGTTAAACAAGGCCCTCAATAGAATCTTCTTTAATAAGACAGGTACAGTCCACTGTGAGCAACTGGGACTAAGGAGTCTTCAGACAGCAAGATATTATAATTAGTAGCTTCTTGCTTCTTTCTGCTAATGTGTTTTGCACTTTTGTAAAAACAAAATGCCTATGTGTAAGAAAGCTACATGAGTAGGACATAACACCCTTGCTTCTGTAAGCTGCGCACTAGACAGCTCTAACACGAATGATTGTGTAGAAAAGCGTATTTTCCCACGTACAATAATGGAACTCCCAGACACTTAGCAGCTGAGATGAGCTGGCAGTTGATAGTGGGGAAAATGAACTGTGATTTCACTTTTCCCTCGTGACGAGATGATTCCTCCAGGAGCCCTTCGGTGTCTTTTCAAAGGTGACAGGGAAGTGTGCTTGACAGGCTAACCCGTAAAAAAGGCCTACGGGATGGAAAGGACACAGCGGTGGCAAGACAAGAGGAGACAGGCTTCAGAGAATACAGCAGTCGCTCCCCACACAGGGCCTTGTGAAGTTTAAGGAAATGTTTCAGAGTAGATGTAAACTGAGGAAAGGCGAGAAACTTGGATTGTGTGCCAGTGTCAAAGGAGACCGGAGGGGATGGCTACATGCACCCACCATCCTGCTGAGCTGCCCCATGGGTTTATTGGACAATTAACATTTCTTTATCTTTAAAAGTGAATAAATCACCGTTAGACAACCTTCCTATTTTATGAACCTGCAAGATGAATCTAATTTTGAATATATATTGGCTGGACACACAGCTTCCAGCCCAGTCCTTATCTTTGCTTTCCTACTGGCTGAGTTCTCTCTTAATAGCAATACTGCCTTTGTTCTAGTTCTGGCTTAGGAAAAATTACTCCTCTTTGAGACTCCTCCCTCCATGAAAACTATTGAGTAATGTTTAGTATCTATGATGCCTACGGTCCTGTAGATAAAACTCTGAACTGTACTTTCATTATTCTCAAGCTGGAAAATAATAAAAATTTTAGAGCCCTCTGTTTTCACTTAGTCCAATCCCCAAATCATCTCATGCTTGTTTCCTTAATTTAGTGTGAGGCTCTTGTTCTGACCTGATCTCCTGATAGTTGCTAATCTTCTGATGGAGGGAAAAATTAATTCAGTAAATGGCCTTCTGGTGATCAGGGGCTCTTAAAAGTTAAGCTTTATTCGTTAGTAGCTCAGTCCTCAGCAGGAGTCCATTTCTCCCTTTGCACATAGTACGGATTCCACCTCCTTCAGTGCCAGCTCCTGGCACACTGCCTTCGCTCACTATGATCAAGTTAAAGTGTGCATCAAAATAAATCCTAAACACTGTAAACTCTAATAGAAAATTTAATCCGTCTCTATTTTTCTGAGTTCTGCTAATACTGTAAATTTTGTTTTTAAGTGATGGATGCCATCCTGTGGGGAACTTTGGTAATACGGAGCCATTGCTAATTTGCCTTTGGTCAGCTCTGATGCTATTAGTGTTATATAAGTGCTCGTTTTGCAATAAGATGAGGGTGGAGTAAATCTAGGTTGGACCCTACCAACACCTCCTACTCTCCTTTGTGATGGGAGTGGAAGCCAGCTACTGGAGAGGCTAGCAAACTCAGTACGGAAGCTGTTTTACTCTGCTGGTGATTATGTTTCCTGCCACACATGTAAAACCTCGTTGGGTCTTTATAACATTGTCCTGAAAAGCCTGCGTGAGTGTTTCATTCTTCCAAAAAAGCAGGAAGGGAAAAAATGTGTGGTGGCATGTCTCAGTGAGGTCAGAACTCCATTGTGCTGTACAAGGGAGCTTCCTGCCCACCTCGCCAAATGACTCAAGCTGATTAGCTGTCCAGGAGAAACCGCTGAGATCCCGCCATGGAGAGGTCACCTTTCCACTTAACAGCACAGGGAAATTACAATTTCAAAAACGAAGACATTCCGTCACTTACTTTAGAATAGCAAACCTGGTCAGTCGTTGTCGTGAGTGTTACTTAACACAATTTCATGGCCCCTGGCCTTGCTGAGTTGAGCATCTCTCCGCTGTCCTTGCACAGGAGAGGGCAAATCATTAAAGCTAGCAGCCTTACCCCAGGCAGCTGCCTTTAATCTCCTCAAAAATACCCTCCACAGCTGTTGTCCTAGAGAGGCCACCAAAGAAAAATGAGAAGCTGGGCGTGGCCCTTCAGAGTAGCCATGTTACCTGGGGAATATGTAAACTGTGAATTACACCTAGATCATGAGTTTACACTCATCCATGTGCCCTTGATGTTGTTACAAGTGACAAGTATTTCCTTTACTGAAGTCATGTGGACAATTTCTCTATTTCTGCTATTAGATGGTGAGCTCCTACAAAGAAGGAAAAATCTTACATATTGAATCTTTCAGAGAAAAACAAGCTCTCAATAGTGCCTCGCAAGCATTCAAATTACTTAAAAATTTACTTTAAATATGCTGTGGGAAGGGGCAGCTAAGCAAAATACAGTCCTTGTTGCTTAGGGAACATCTAATTGCACTATAGAAAAATTATGTTAATTTTCAAAATTATTAATTTTGCCAATAACAAAGAAAACTCAAAACCTAATGAAGTAGCTCTGCAAAAGTGGAAAATACTCAGCTCACCTTACACACAAAAAGAAAGAAAACTGAGCAAAGGTCAGATAAGGCAACAGCTAGACCACTGATTTCTTAGCTACAGCCTTTAGAGGAGTGGGAATCTTCATGACATTATTATCATCATGGGCTATGTAATTCTTGTTCAGGAAGGAGCAGGGTGACTATTCTGTGCACTATAGGAATCGAATGGCTCTCAAAGAAAGCATGCTGGAACTCCATCAATTTGGATGACAAAAATTATGTGGATCCCTGAGCCAGTATTATAGCTACCAGAGTAAAACATGCTGACAGGTTCAAGGCAACAAGAACCATTTCTAGACGGAAGCAGAATGGTAATAAATGGATAGGGGCTGGAGAGATGGCTTAGCAGTTCTGGTACTCGCCTTTGAAGCTGAAGGACCCAGGCTGGACTCCCCAGAACCCATGTAAGCCAGATGCACAAAGTGACACATGTGCACATGTGGCATGTGTGCACAAGATGGCACATGCACCTGGAGTTCGTTTGCAGTGGCTAAGGCCCTGGGTTGCAATTTCTCTCTCTTGCTCTCTCTTCTCTTTCATAAATTAAAAAAAAAAAAAAAAAAAAAAAAAAAAAAGACATAGATAGGACTACATGAAAGCCTGAGTAGTATTTGGAGGGAGCTAGGGACAGGAAGTGAGTTTTAGAATTGCAACTAATAATATCCACTGTTATGGCAAGGGTTCTTAATGTTTACACTGTAAGATTACATGTATAAGGCAAGAGTAAAATGAATATATTTTGATATTTGCAAAATAATCATTGGGCTGGTTTTAAAATAAGCATCAATTTAAAACTAAATGTTAGGGCTGGAGAGATCGCTTAGCAGTTAAGGTGCCTGCCTGCTAAGCCTAAGAACCAGGTTCCAATCTCCAGATCCCACGTTTAGCCAGATGCAAAGTGACGCAAGGATGCAATGCTGCACTTGACCACAAGGGGGCGTACACATCTGGATTTCATTCACAGCAGCTAAGAGGCTGCTGGCTTTCCCATTCTCTATCTGTCTCCCTCTCTTTCTCTCTATCTCTACCTTTCTGTGTCTCTCTTCAAAAATAAATAAAAATAAAAATAAATGTTAATGAATTTATCACATCAATTCCTACTATGTTATCAATTCATCTATTTACCATGGGCTCCATCAGTCATCATCATCAGTTATGGGTGTGCCACACTGATATGATTTGGGAGCATGGCATGTGTGTGATTCAGTATGGCACAGTGCAGGTCGGGCCCTAGCCAGGCCGCCTGCCAGGAGGAACAAGGAAGTGGCTTCTGTGGACGTGATATTCTGCACCTGGCGTGACAATAGCTACAATAGCTGCCCTTGGCAGTCACACTCACAACTGCCTTCAATGATAAAAGACCAACCACCCTGCCCGGAGACAGGCTGTCATTGGTCACAAGAAAGGAACCAAGAAAGGATTGGCCAGCCAAACCCTTAAAAACCCCTACACTTCCCTGACTAAACAAGTGTGCAGCAGCTCGCCCTCTGCCTGCTCTCATTCCCAGTGTCTGTGTCTTGACTCCGCACCTCCCATCCCCTGCCTGGCAGAGACCCTGAACCCCCTCCTGGGCTGGCCCTAGGAGAGACCCCAAAAATTCAGGATGATCATTTTCCTGTCACTTGTTGATGGGTTTGTTTTTTGGTTCTGGATTTGTTTTTTGAGATGGGGTGTCTCATTTAACCTAGGCTGGCTTTGAACTCCTGATCCTCCTGCCTCCACCGCCTGAATGCTGGGTGTCAAGAGTGGGCCCACCATATCTAGCTGGATGACCATCTCTCCATCTTTGAGTTTAAGATCATAGTGAGTGAAAGTTTGAGAGTTCCGAGAGTAAACCTCTGGTCTAATAATCCTATTAGAGTGTCCTCACTTGTAGCCACCCTCCTCACCACCACAGCTCTGGCACTTCTTTCAATCTTTTAGTTTTATTAGTCAGCTTTCAAAGACAGTTACAGAGTTCTTGCTCAACTGATGAAATGCAATATAAATATCTCTGCCCAGAGTGTGTTCAGAAAAGTAAACTCCCTGTTAGGGAGAATTATTTAACAGACAATTTCCATGAAGGTGAGTACACAGCTCAGCCAAGAGCTTTAGAGACTGGGGAAAGGCTAAAGTTAAGCTGAGCTCCCTAGAGGATTGTTGAAGCTTTTTATTTTAAATATGCTAAAATGTTAGGGCATTATCTTTCTAATAAGATGAGATCAAAGAAGAGTCAACAAACAGAACTAAGAAAATAGATGCTGATTCAGAGTTCAAAAGTTCAATAACTCCTGCCTTCTGGCTTCCTGCTGACTTCCGCTAGAGTTACTCAGAATATTCAAGATTTTCAGGGAGCTAGGAGAGAAGCCAGTAAGGATTTCTTTGATATTTTTAAGCATGAAGAGACCCTCTAGCTTCCACTGAGCTATATACTAGGGGTCCAGGTTGGGAGTTATCTATTTAGGACCAATTGTGCTTTTTTCCCTAGGGACTAGCTAGAGCAACTGAAGCACAGTTCTGCCCTCATAGGTTTGTGAAAGTAAAATCAGTGGTATAATACACTAGAGAAAACACACTCCAAATCCCAAACTAGAATTGCAGAGACCTATCTCCCAAAGGAAGGACACTTTGACCTCAAGTCCTTATGCCATGGGCTGCAACACTACTACGGTCTGAATATGAAATATGTGCAAAGGATCAGGTGTTGCAGGCATGGCTGGTGGCACTATGTGGGGGAGGTATAGACTTTGGAGGTGGGGCCTAGCTGGAAGAAGGGGTTCAATGGGGCCGTGCCTTTGAAGGTTGCACCAGATCACCCATTCCTTCTAGTCCAGCTCTGCTTCCAACCCTCCAGGAACGGAAGCACCTCCCCAGTGCCTGCCACCATGACATTCTGCCCAAGGCATGGGGCCAAGGAACCATGAGCCCAATTAAATCCTTTCTTCCTTAAGTTTGCTCACAGATATTTTAGATACAGTGACAAAAAAAAAGCAACTAATAGTAAGCTCCATAAAGAATATTTGAATTATAGGAGAGCTAACATTGAAAAAGTAATAATAACAACCCGCTAGAACCCAGGGACTCCAAACAGGGAACAGGAAGTATCCCGCTATGTACTGACACAGCCCAGAGCCTTTCTCAAATCGAGACTTGAAAATTTGTCTTACCTGACTGACTCATCTTCCCTCATTTTCTTTCCTTGTAAAATAACCCACCTCACTCTTCTGAGATTTCTTTTGTAACAGATGATCTCTTGGGAAAAAATAGAGAACAACTATTTAAAAGAATAGATCCACTTTTGATTGTTTTGGAACTTTTTCTTTTTCCTTTTGTTGATGTACAAACAAGTAAAATTCTATGAACTAAAAGATACCAACTTTTTATAATGTTTAGGTAATATTTTGCTATAATAAGCAGTATATAGCTTAATAGAAAGGAAACAGTTAATGAGTCTTCCAAAATCGCCAAGCTCCTGAGAAGTAGTTTAAGCCACAGAAGACCACCGAGTAAGAGTGTAGACTGAAAAGTGTATTACCATCGCTGGGCTGTAAATGGTTAAGATTCATTTGCTGTTACATAATTCAGAGCTGAAATTACATTTCAAATTGGATATTCAATAAAATTGGAAATAGATGCAATCACTCAGGCACTGAACTGGGTATGTTACATCACCTGGGAGAATTTACCAAAGGGAACAGAAGAAATAGACAAATGAAACAAAAGTGACTCTCAAAGAAAGAAAAGAAACAAAACAAAGGGAAAGACAGTGATACTACCTAGAAAGACAGAAGGTGACAAAGAAAACAATTCCTTTATAGAAACAGGGAATGAAAGAAGGAAAAGGCTATTATTCCTTTCTTCTCTCTCCTTTTATAAAATTAGATGAGTATTTGGCAAGCACTGTATGTATTTCAGAATGGTCAGGACAATGAGAACAATATAGATGATATAACTTGGCTTCTGGCCCTAAGATCAGAGGCACGTGTGTCGGGAGTTACTCGAGAACATGAAGAGGTCCACAATTGGCCAGCCAGCCTGGGCATGGTTTTGGCCACTCCTGCAAAACCTGGAGTCTGATACCTAATGCAAGTAGTGGTGTTTCACATGAATGAGCAATGTTTTCTTGAAACATATTTAGGAATAAAAAAAAAAAAAGGACAAAGGCCTGGAATGATAGTCCCTCAAACTGGTCTCCTGGGACATCCATACAAGAGAAAACACAATGCATCCATATAAGAGAAGACACACTGCATATGGCATTCATCTAAGAGGTTGAGGAACAGCTTCTCTTCCCTACTCAAAAAGGCCTCCCATGGTTGAATGCTAGGCATTCAACTTGGAAAAATACTGAGGATTTTCTTCATTATGAAACAGTCAACTACTTTCTGAAAATTTGTATACCACACAGAACTTTTTCTCTAGAAACATTTATTGAAGTTGGCTTTCCACAGTCCAAGAGAAAGTTAGGTTACCAGACAATGGTAAAGGGTTTGCTTTTTTTTTTTTTTTGTTTTTCTAGGTAGGGTCTCATTCTAGCTCAGGCTGACCTGGAATTCACTATGTAGTCTCAAGGTGGCCTCGAACTCATGGTGAGCCTCCTACCTCTGGGATTAAAGGTGTGATCCATCACACCCAGCTTTTTTTTTTTTTTTGGGTTTACTATTTCATTTCACGATTAGATGCAAGCCACCAGATGGCACCTTGTTATCCTTTCTCAAGGTAATTTTCATCATTCTCTAATGCATTTGTGGCGGCACTTTGGGGAACAGCGAGATAGCACTTTGGTGTATTGTTTTGCAGGAAGTAATCAAACATGCTAGTAAAGCTAGCTCTATTGCTGAATTTTTGTGACTATGATCATTTCTTTACTTTTTCTGCTACCCACAGTATGGAAATCTAACAACCACAGCACTCAGTGCTACTGTCTGACCAGAGAGGAAAGAGCCACTTCAAGGAGGTCAGAGGGAAGTGTGGTTGTTGGCCCTCTGAGCTGTGGGCAGCTGAGAGCGAAAAAATAACCTGAGTCACAAATAACACGGGGACAGGGACGCATGTACCTTATCTAAATGTCGCCTGATGCTTCACATTGAGTGCTTTATGGAAGGTATGTCATTGATCGTGAAAAAATACTCTGAAATAAGCAAATAGAGATATTTCAATTGTGTTATACAGACTTTTTGACCAAGCAACATTTTAAAAATAAGACAAATACTGACAAAACATGAATTCACAATTATATCTTGAACATTTAATTATCTGGATTGCAGCTTGCTAATGAGGTGGGAAACAGGGCATCTAAGTGGTGTAAAATCTTTTGCCATGGTATGATGTTTAGAGAACTATATAGTATTTTTAATATAGTACCTAAAGGACTGAGTAAATAACTAATGTCCTTGTGACTTTGAGAAGGTCATGCACCCTTGGCACTAAACTACATCATCAGGTTTGTGGGGCTGAACTGGTTCTCCATCCCATATGCAGTGTATAAAAGTGTTACAAGTATAAACTTTGAGGTCAAAAAAGCTACTGTTTACATTCCTGCCCTGTCATTTAGCTGTGTGAATTTGAGTAAATTGCTTATCATTTTGAGCCTTAATTTTAATTCCTCTAAAATAGGGTCAATAATATTAATACCTATTATTTTATTGTTTGAAAAAGCCAGCCAGGTGTAGTAGTGCACACCTTTAATCCCAGTGCCCTGAAGGCAGAGGTAGGAGGATCACTGTGAGTTCTGAAGCCAGCCTGGGACTACAGGGTGAGTTCCAGGTCATCCTGGGATACAATGAGACCCTATCTCCAAAAAAACGGAGAAGAAAGGAGGAGGAGGAGGAGGAGGAGGAGAAGAAGAAGAAGGAGAAAACAAGATAAAAGGAAAAAGTCCAATGCAATTGCCAATGTAAAGTATTAGTATAGTACACACTCTATACTAATATCCAATCAATTCCACCCTAATAAATGTGACTCCAACCTTGTGTTTCTTTATTGGCTTTACTTTGATTTGAATGTGCTCTAGATTTTATTGCTGATTCAGGCTCTACCAGTCCATTATGTGATACTTAGCTTTTAATAAATTTAATGAGTAATAGCTTACTTTTCAGCCCCTCTTGTCTTTCCTGTTTTTAGAGGAGGTGGGTGGGTCTGGACAGAGAGTTAAAAGACATATCCACAACGAGGGACAAGTGACTTCATCAAAGTCACAACTGATGTGAATGTCAGAGTTTTATCTACTACTGCAAATGTTTTTGGCTGGTAGAAATGTCCTTGGTCCAGGCTGCATCTTGCCAACCCAAGTAATATTTCAAAGGTTGACTTAAGCTTGGCAATGCTGAGCATAGATCACTGCTCCAAGCTTCACAACATTTCCAGCACAAGGACAAGATTCTACCACACTTCAAAGTTAGTATTTTAAACAAAGCAGTGGTATTGTGTGAAACTAAAATAGGGAAAGGATTAGCTACAAGAAAATGCACATTATATATTTCACCAAATTTAAATGAATCCAAGTTGTTTTGGTCATATTTCCTGATAAAAGGTTTCTTGGCATTCAGGAAGCAGTTCAAAAGTGGCCACTGTTGTGAAGCATCAAGATTGTGTTATCTAGCTTCTCCAATATTCTCATTAAAATGCCTAAGAAGATTCAGATACAATAAAAAATAATACATTGTAAAGACTTATAGCATTCCTAAAATCAGAGCTAAGAAGAGCTGCCATTCCACATTAGAGTTTGGGATAAGAATATAAATAACAAAAATTAATAATAAGCAGGAAAAAAAGTTGTTTGGTAAATATAAGCTCCAAAGATGGCCATTTCAGTATATCCTCTCCCATGTGATCTAATACTATCAGGAAACACAAAAAGAACCCTATCTCTCTTCCCCTTGAATATGAGAGATTCCTTGGTTATGTGCTTGTGGTAGTTTGAATATATGGCCCCCAATATATTCAGTGTTTTATTAGTTTATAGTTTGCATCCTCAGCCACCTTGCTAGAGGCAGTGTCACTGGGCATTAAGGTGTGGTGATGGTTTGAGATTCCATTGTAAAGATATGCAAAGTGTGCCTAGCAGAAGTTCCTGAAGTGTGCTGTGACTTTTTTGTCTGTAGCTTTTGCTCTGTGTGCTGTGTGGCTGGTGGCTTTTTCTGTCTCTTGCCTGGTCCTGTGAGAGCAGGACGATTCTCCTGCCTTTATGGAACTTCCCCTGGATCTGTAAGCTTCAATAAATAATATCCCTTCCTCCATAAGTGTGCCTGGTCTGGAAGTTCATCTCAGCGAACCTGAAGCTGTCTGCTACAGTCCATTTCACACACATACACACACACACACATATATATAATTTATTTAAGAGAGAGAACGAGGCAAAGAGAAAGAAAGAGAGAACAGGCATGCCAGGGCCTCCAGCCACTGCAAATGAACTCCAGATTCATGTGCCCCCTTGTGTATCTGGCTTATGTGGGTCCTGGCTAAAATTTCAACCAATAACATCAACAACCAGACTATAAATGAGTCCGTCTTTTGATGATTCCTGCTTTCAGCTCTTGAGGGCCCCATCTGCACTGCCCCAATGGGTATCACCCAAATTGAAGATTTATCTACAACATATAATTATTAATATAGATGGATGGCTCAGCAGGTTTTAGAATTACATAGGGAACAACTCCTGGGGCATATCTGTGAGAGAGGATCTAGATCAGGTTGAGTTGTGAATAGCACCATGCTAACGGCTGGAGTCTCAGACTGAATAAAGACGAGAACGTGGGTCTGAAGAGATGGCTTAGTGATTAAGGCACTTGCCTGTGAAGCCTAAGGACCCAGGTTCTGGTTCCCAGGCCCCATGTAAGCCAGATGCACAAGGTGGTACATATGTCTGGAGTTCATTTGCAGTGGCTGGAGGCCCTGGCACACCCAATTGTCTCTCTCTCTCTCATCTGCCACCCCTCTAAAATAAGTAAATAAATAAGATAAAATGAAATTTTAAAAAAGGAGATCATGAGCTGAGAATCACCATTCATCTCTCTGCTTCCAGACTGTGTCTTGAATGTGACCAGCTCCTTCATGTTCCTGTCCCCATGTCATCCCCACCAATGATGGACTATCTCTCATGTTGTAAGCCAGAATAAACCCTTCCTCCAATAAGTTGCTTGTCAGGTATTTTGTCATGGCAATAAGGAAAGTAACTGATACACAAAATAAATGTTTCCAACCAACAGATCACCAGAAGACCTGATACACACTTCGGAACATAAATGAGAAGGAACATATTGTTCTTAATTTGTAATTGGAGATGTTGTGTTCGCTCGCTGCTTGTCTGATAATTCTTCAAAGTGTCATTTTCAACCTCAAAAAATGCAAGCTTCTTTGGGAGTTTTTAGGGAAACAATGTCAAAGAGAATGTGACAAAATAAAATAGATCAAAATTTATGGAAAGTGGCCACTGCTTGACTCAGAGAACTAGTGTAAAATGTACTCATGGTAACATTAGTAGATTTAAATGATTTCACTACAAACTAATAATAAAAATTAATGAGCCGTGTATTCAGTTTGGTATTTTATAAAATCAATATAAGGAAAGCAGAATGTATTATCACACTGACTAAATGAATGGAAAGGTAGAGGTATTGTAAAAATACAAAATAAGTTTAACAGTAATGTCTTTATTCAAAAAGATAAATACAAGCTATAACTATTAGGTGTAGTAGGCAGAGTAGCATAACTCCTAGGGGAAAAGCAACTTAAAATTCCAGTTTCAACTCAATAAAATCTCACTGGTGGTTTCTGTTATTATCTAATAAAATGGTATTGGGATCAAGAAGTTTTTGCTTCACAAACTTGTCTTCTCTGTTTTGTAATGCTACCACCTTACACACATAAATTCCAAGGAAGTCGGAATGAGAGAGTGAGGTGAGAGAGAGAATAGAAATGACTGTTCATAGGAGGTTTACATGGACTGGGGCTGGGGCAGTGTAACAGCAATGAATATGCTCATTCAGAAAGCAGAAGCATGGAGACAGGAAGCCGTGCTGGTACCCCGCAGTTCTGTAACCCCACGGCACAGATGGTGCCATCTATATACTATTCCTTTGGTGCCTGATCCCTTCACTTGGTGAAGATCATTATTACTCCATACCCAAATCCTCCATACTTACTTAAAATAAGTTCTAGAAACCATTCCTCCTTAGAGGCCAAAAAGCTTTGAAATCCACTTTCTGCTCATTGAAGATCCAATAGTCATTTTAGCGTTTAGAGTTCTAGTTTTGGCTTATTGCTTTTTCACAGCCTTGTAAATTATCTGTTCCTAGTTACTATGCTATGTAGCAAATAGACCTAAGTGGTTTTTTTATAGGAGTATATCCTAAATCTGACATTTTTAGTTGATTTTGTGCAATAAAATGTAGTAACACTTCTCCTGGAGAATCAATCTTGGTTAGCAAGTTCCATTTTTAAGTATCAAATGCATTGCTTGAATTATCAATATAATTTAATTGATAACATGTAAGTATATTATTTCTAAATGATCTTCTTTGGTTCATATCCCCTCTTATGCTATTTGATATAAAGTCTTATTTCCAATTGGTTCAGGGCTAGACACAGTGAGTTTTCCAAATGTTCAAGAGCCATTTTCTGGACTCCATTTTCATTCATTTTACTTCCAAATTGATCAATGCTTCATACCAGGCCAAACCCAGTTAATACTAGCCAACATACACTAACACCATTCTTTCTCCTGGGTCACTCAGCCAAGCAGGCATATGATCATTCTCACAAGATAGCCAGTGTGGTGGTTTGATTCAGGTGGGCAGTGTAAAGCAAGTTTGCTGGATGCCTGCATGGAGACCCTATGGAGTTGTGAGGATGGACTGTGGATTGCAGTGGAAACCCAGCGGAGATGCAGGAACTATGAGATGGCTGTTAAGGAGAGTTGACAGCCCAGGACTGCGAGTAACCTAGCTGGAGGGGTGGAACTGGAATTCCAGAGACTTGTTGCTGGCTAGAATTACTGGACTTAGGATGGTTGTACACGCCTTTAATCCCAGCACTCGGGAGGCAGAGGTAGGAGGATCTCTGTGAGTTCAAGGCCACCCTGAGACTACATAGTGAATTCCAGGTCAGCATGGGCTAGAGTGAGACCCTACCTTGAATAACCAAAATAAATAAATAAATAAATAAATAAATAAATAAATAAATAAATAAGAATTATGTGACTTAGGGATTGTCACTGACTAAAGTTGTTGGACTTGGAGCTACAGAGTTTGATGTTTGTCTTGTTTAAATCTTGTATTGGTTGAATATTTCTTTGCTACGCCCAATGCCATCTTTTGCAGTGTGAGTGTTTATTCTGTGCCATTATGGGCTTTGGGTGGGATTTCTGGTATTATGGCTCAGTTAAAAGATCTCGTACTATGGGAATGTTTGAATATCGTTAGGACTGATAAAAACTATGGGAACTTTTAAAGTTGTATTGAATGCATTACATTTTACATCATGGATGGTTATCAGTTTTGGGGAGCCAGGGGCGGAATGTGGTGGTTTGATTCAGGTGTCCCCCATAAACTTATGTGTTCTGGATGCTAGGTTCCCCAGCTGATGGCAACTGGAAATTAAAGCCTCCTAGAGGTGGTGTACTGTTGGGGGCGGGCTTATGGGTGTTATAGCCAGTTTCCCATGTCAGTGTTTGGCACACTCTCCTGTTGCTGTTGTCCACCCTCTGCTCATGCCATCATTTTCCCCTGCCATTGTGGATCTTCCCCTCATATCTGTAAGCCAAAATAAACCTTTTTCTCCCCACAAGTTGTTCTTGGTCAAGTGTTTTCTGGCAGCAATGCAAACCTGACTGCAATAGCCAGCTATAGTATTACCACATGCACGGTGGGTATATTATACAAATTGTGTATTTTTGGTCTTCAATATCTATTTGCCACCGAAATATTAAGCCAATGTCATCTATTACTACAGCCCCAGGCAAATTCTGAATACATTAAAGCGGATTATCTACTTTAACAAAGATTCAACAGTTCTGAGGTTTAACATATCACTTTTCAACATGCGCTGACAGTGGGTTTGCTCATGAAGTCATTCAGGATTGCAAAGACCCTGTTTTAGTGCAACTTTCTTTTCACATGTGTTTCTACAGTCAGTATAGCCTTTTAGATAGGAGAGAGAGAAGCAAAAAGAGACAGAAGACATAAGGATGCAGGATGGCAGAGAGAGGTGAGCACCCAGAGAATACACACTTTTTATTTCTATATTTTTAAGAAAAAAAAATTAATGTTATTTATTGAGTTGCAAGCAGAGAGAGATAGAGAGAAGAAAGAGAGACAGAGTGAAAAGGCATGCCAGGGCCTCCAGCTGCTGCAAATGAACTCCAGATGCATGCACCCCTTTGTTCTTCTGGCTTTACATAGGTATTAGGGAATTGAACCTGGGTCCTTTGGCTTTGCAGACAAGCGCTTTAACTGCTAAGCCATCTCTCGAGCCCTATTTCTTTCTTTCTTTCTTTCTTTTTTTTTACTCTTTCTTTCTTTTTTGCAGTGCTAGAGGTTAAATCTAGGGCTTTGCACACACTAGGCACATCCACTCTTGATTGCCTCAAACAGAAATTGTCAAATGGCATGTTACTTGTTTAAGTTTGATCAGATGGAACTAAGTTATATCCCACCTAGATGCAAAAACCTGGGAACTACAGGCCCGCTGTGGATCTAGGTAGCAGAAGAGGATTTGCTAGCTTCTAGCCAACAAGAGTTTATAGCCCTCAAGAAGATAGAAAAGATAAGGCAAACAGGTTGAAAACAGGATTCTCATTATCCCATGGGAATTATTACTGTAATTCCTGGCAGAGAGATGAGGACTATAATCCTCTTCACTAAAATAACCGGATTTTACAACCTTGTTCCCTGGTGACAGGAGATGAAAAGGTTTCCTCCATAAGAAGGGAAATGAGGAAGAATTTAAATTAAAAAATATGGAATCACCACAATCAAAGTAGCCCAATGATGTGGAATAGGTGGCATTTGATATGTGTGGCCATTATTACCATCCCCTTTGTTCCTACCATCATTCCTAAAATCAAGATTGATTCTAAAGTATCAAGGAGAACTGAGCCTCTATGTCGAGGTGAATCTACTGGGTTTAGATGGACATGGAGAAGAAAAACCTAAATAACTGCATAACTGACACTGAAAGGTATGTAAAGATGGAGCAGCATGAAATGCCTCCAGTCTCTTATTCTGAGGATTTCCTGAGGCTGAAGACACAGAGGAACATGAGGTGACACTTGGAGGACAGTGTACACTCCACTACAAGGTAGAGATTAATTGAACAGTCATTATTCAACCCAATGAAGTCAGCCCACTTCATTTCCCCACGAGAAGTTCTCCTATAAATACTTTATTCAAATCAATGTCTCTGAAGTTTTGACAAGAACAGTTCAAAGAGCATTACCGAATATTACATTTTAAAGGGCACTCACTAACTTTCACTAGGAGAAAGAATGTAGTAATTATTAAATGATTTTTAGTGATTTAACTCTCCAGTTCAGTTCTCTGTAGAATGGATTTTTTTTCTCACCTGAGCATCCAGGCTTTTGCCATTTGCATTTGTTCTAATTAGAAAATGAATATACATCCAAAATAATAAGTTGCAGTAGATGAGTTTATTTTATTCAGTGTTTTATGAATGATATTACATTCACATGTGCTATGGTTTGCAAAATCCATTCTGCATCAGTAAATAGTGATTTACTCCTTTAGTGCTTAAATATGATTCATTTTGCCAATAGTTTAAGTACCCATTAGTTAATCTTTGCTGCTGCTGACCTCAGTAGGTTTCTCGGTAAGGCTCCATATAGCATTTATATGTCACAAAAATGCCAGGATTGTTCATTATGGCCATTTCCCAAACTACCTGACAGCAAATGTTTTCCCTCAACTCATTTGTATGTATGTCCTTTAATTAATGTTTCACCTCATGCCAAAATATACTGAAATTCTTATTACTTTACATGCAGCATGACATTTGCACAAATACCTGCTGAATTTATCATGAGCCATGCACATACAATTTGTATCCTGTGGCTTGAAAGCAGATAAGCCATAAGCTTGGACTCAAGCACCTACGGGTTGAAGAGCATTAGGGAAATTGGAAAGATGAAAGTCACTAAAACTTCTTTACCAACCTCAAAGGCATCATGACTAGTAATTGCTAGTAACTAATAGATCCCCTAAAACCACTGTAAAAACTATTTAGGATTGCTGTTTGAATTTTCTTTTCTGTCCAAAAAGTGTACCTCATGTGATGGAAATTTCTTAAAACTTTCAATAGATGTTTTAAAGACTCTAAAAGGCTCAAAACATGGAGAAGTGCTTCAATATATTATGAAAAAGTCCTCCCTGGAAAAAAAAAAAAGAGGGGGATTGAAATGGGGCCATTTGACAGTTCTCAGCATAAATAGGTCCCTGGGAACATATTTGAATTCAGCGAACAGAATTCAAAAATTTTAGCTCTAAACTAGTTTCTGGTTTGGGAATGGTAACCAACTTCTTGTTGCAGGGTTAATTTACACAAGACATACCAAGTAGAATTATGTGAGTAATCCTGAGGTAGGTTTAAAGACAAGGGAGATTATGCCAATGTAGGGCGGAAATCATGGGAGAGGAAAATGGTCTGCCATCCCAGGGGATGGTCTTCCTCTTCTGCCAATAAAGGCAGAAAAGTTCAGATGTCACCAATAATGATACAGATGGCCCATAGAGATGACATATGTTTTCCTAAAGACATTGATAAAGACAATACAAAAATCTGTGCTTTCTTTGGGCCAAAGTCACCTATAACTGGAGTGTGGCGGTTTGAATGAGCTGTCCCCCATACCTCACGTCTTATATACCTGCCTCCCAGCTGGTGGAAGGGAGATCTTTGCTAGAGGAGGTGTGCCACTGATATTTATACTACTTTCATCCTGATATGATCCCCAGTCTCAGCTCTGACATGCTTGCCTAACATGATGAAATGTCCCCTCAAGACTGGAAGCTGAAATTGGGCCTTTTCTCCCATATGCTGGTTCTGGTCAGGTGTTTTGTCCCACAAAGAGGAGGTAACTCTTACAATGCCCCTCAAAAATCCATTTTATAACTTTGTTTACTGAGAAAATTTCTTGTTACAAACTCCACTCTTTGGACAATGCTAGAGAGAAAGGAGTGGAGGTTTCCTAGTCACCTTGAAGGATATGACTTGAGAGCCACCAAAATTATCTATTTGCTTAATGCTGATTGTAACTGTCTCTGGACAAGCCCCCACCTGGTGTGCCCATTGGGTAGTACCCTATCAGGTGTGTTTCCTCTTTCCTAGAGAATCTTCCTTTCTACTTTTTAAAAAATTTATTATTTTATTTATTTTTGGAGAGAGACACAGAGAGAGACAGACAGAGAGGGAGAGGGAGACAGATAGAGATGGCTGCGCCAGCAGTCTCTCAGCTGCTGTGAATGAAATCCAAATGTGTGTGCCCCCTTGTGGTCAAGTGCGGCATTGCGCCCTTGCGTCACTTTGCATCTGGCTAAACGTGGGACATGGAGATTGGAACCGGGTTCTTAGGCTTAGCAGGCAGGCGCCTTAACCGCTAAGCCATCGCTCCAGCCCCCTTTCTACTTTTTAATAAAATCTCCAAATCTGCTTCATAAACAAGCTCTTCCTTAAATTCATTTCTCTGTCAAAGTCAGAAATCTGGGGTTTTGCCTGTGTGGAGATTTCAGAAAAGGGAACTCCTCAGGTTAAGAGACAGAAAGAGAGAGAGAGAGACCAAGAAACTGGAGCAGGGGTATTGCTGAGCCTCCATTGTGACCACTGACAGCCTCACTCAAGGTCTTTAGTTCAGCAGAGTGTGTTTCAGAGCCAAGAGACGTTGGGTGCAGTGTTTGGGCATTTGCTGTGCATCTTGGCTCTTCCCAACTCAATGTTGCACTTTGGACAAAAACTTCACCTCCATATTGATTGAGTTTCCTCATTTAGGATAGTGCAGAGAGAGCTTATAGCAATAGTGACCTTATGGGTTTTTCTGCAGATTAAATCAAGCTCATGTGTAGAAAGCATATTCAATAGTGTCTGTACATAATAGCCATTCATTCAAGTTAGCTAATTCCAGTATCCCGAATGTACAAGTGAAATCACATCACAGATATGAAGTAACCCAGATGTGGCATAAATACCTAGTGGAAACCAGTGTCCCAGCTCTCTGTCTGCCCTCCCCTAAACTTCCCACAAAATGTGGACTAAAGTGGCATAAACAGAAATTTTGGGTTGAGTGAGAGACACTGTCTCAAGGAACAGGGCACACAGTGTTCTCTACTGGCCTCCACACTTGTGTACATTGGGTGTATGCATCTTCACACACATGTGCACCTACTATGCACACATAATATTACATACCATGCCACACATATGCACACCAAAACAACTTGAATTAACAAAAAAATCCACGTTTCAGCATTTTTAAATTTGACTCAAAGTATAACCATTATGGCTAATCATGTCCTGCAAGTAAATTGCAGTAATTTCACAACCCACGGGTTTTTCTTTCTTTTTCTATTTTATTTAGTTTCAATTTTATGCATGAATATAATGCATTTTGATTGTAATCCTCCTCCCATTACCTTCCCTTGTTCCTCCTCCCCATTCCCAAACCAGTTTTGGTTTTGTTCTTTTGCTGTTCCCTCACCTCCACACTAAGCTTCCTTTCCCTTTATCCTAAAATGCTCTAAAACCTGTTTGAACTGAGATGCAATGAAGTACGACTTGAGAAGGGCCCCACGTTGTTTTCTCTGGATAGTACCAAGGGTAGCACTTACTAAGAAGGGTCTAAACCCTGTAGTCACAGTGATAGTACCAGCATTTTGTGGTCCAATCTTAGTCATCAGATGACATGTTAAGGATTGACACTGTGCAATGCAATGTACAGATCTGCACTGTATGCAAATGAAACCATCACAAGATGTTTGTGCATCACCTACCTACCCCGAAGATATCTGTCCCTGATTTCTGACCATAAAAATGCCATACAGCTAAAACTGCATTGGGTGAACTCATGTGAAAGAGACTGACATTGGCTCCCAGTATTACCTCTTCTTCCAATCAGCTTTCAGGAGCAAAAATGAAAACTGTTGAAGCAGAACATGGTGTGTATGCCTGTATTCCCCAACACCTGGGAAGCAGGGTCAGGAAGATGGCAAGCCCAAGGCTAGTGGGACCCTGTAACAATAGCAGCAAGAAAAAGAAGAATCAATGAAGTGAGAGATATGATTTTAGATCTTAAATGACTTGGGATTCTAGTGCATTACTGTTTGTTTCTTGTTTTTCTTTAGGAGTATGTATTTAAGACTATATATTGCTAATTGGTGATCTCACACATCTTTCTCAAATATTCCAAGTATATTTTCTCTAAGAAAGAAAATGGGATATGGCTCTCCAAGCAGGAATTAGTGCACAAATAATCATCTAATAAAACAAACTATTATGCAGAATGCTCATTAGCTGAGCTTTTTGCACAGAATCTTCAAAATACCTACGTAGATAAAAAGACAAAATTTAATTTTGCTGATTAAATTAGATCAATTCATCAGTTAGCAAAATAATGGATATATTTTATATATGAGGGAACATCATCTGAATATCTTCAGGCCTTAATTCCCTCAGGCCTTGTTAGATCTCTTTGAGAAGAAGACAAAAGATAAGGCAATTTTAAGATGTTTTAAAACCTATCATGTGTCTTTTACAATGTGGATGAATTATTTTACCATTTATCAAAATGAAGGTATTAGCCTCATGACAGTTTAACAAGTATTCTTTTTATCTTTTCAAGAATGACAGACTCCCTCAGAAACTGAATTTCCCATTTGTGGGCAATGTTCATCACATGCTTTGACAACTAAACAACTGTATTTAAGACAACACATTCAGATGTTCCTAGAATGTTCTGTGTTGCTAAGTCTGCATATTCTTATCCTCTGTGGTATATTACTAAGATATATTCATTGAAAATACATAGAAGAGGAATTGAAAATAAGAAACCTGAGAATTATATGTTTTGATAGTCAGTGTTTTTATGTAACATCTTCAGATATGTTCTGCTAGAATTCATCACTATCACTGAGAGCAAAATTGGGCCAAAGTATGGTGATACCTGCCTTCAGAGTCATTCTAGAAAGAACTGGGAAATAGATATTATGGAGAAGAAAACATATGACAGCTAAATTTTCCATTGATATATGTTATTACAGATTAAAAGAGAGATGATTAAGCTTTAGACTTTAAGAACTAGACAAGATTAAAATGTTCCAAATAAGTGCCTATAATATGGAAATATGGAAATAAATATTCATAACCTGAATGCTGGCACAAATTAAAGGTTTGTACTATTAAACCCCAAGATCTATTTGAGCACTAATATTTTATAACCTTGTATAGACTAGGAAATTAAGTATCCTTTCTAGGAATTGAATCAATCCATTAAGCTAGAAAGCAAAACTTATTTGTCTATTTTTACACTGTTTAATGTATTCTTAAATCTTAAAAAAATGATTTTAAAGTCATTATGGGCTCAATGAAAAATAGAAAATTACTTAACAGAATTTGTAATGAGTAAAGACAGGCATACATGGAAAAACTGCAGAGTTTTTGTTATCCACACCTTGTAGGCACTGAACAGAGGATAAGTATGTGAATGCTAAACAATCATCCTCAACATTAGCATGTAATTATCGTCTGGTTAAATTTTAGGTTTACATGTATGAGTGATAGTTTTTACAATGACAAAGAAATAATAAAACCCTTTCAGCTTTTGTATTAATCTGCTAAGGCTGCTGCGACAAACTGGGTGCCTGAAAGAACAGAAATTCATTTTCTCATAGTTCCCCAATCCCAAAAGTCCAAGATCTAGGTGCTGGCAGATTTTGACTTGCTCTTTTTAAAAAATATTTTTATTCATTTATTTGACAGCAGAGAGACAGAGAGAGAATGGACATGCCAGGGCCACTTGCTGCTACTAACTCCAGATACAAGAACCAATTTGTGCATCTGACATTATGTGGGCACTTGGAAATTGAAACTGAGAGAGCAGTTTTCAAGCAAGTGCCTTTACAGCTGGGCCATCTCCCCAGTCCTCAGGTTTGTTTTCTTCTGAAGCCTTTTGAGGGCCTCAGCTCTCTCTGCATGCACATCCCTAATGTCTTTCTTATAAAGCCACTAACCACTCATGCATCTCATTTAAATTATAATTACTTCTATAAAACTCTTGCCTCTAAAGAGAGTCACATTCTAAGGTGAACTAGGAGTGAGTAATAAGACAGGAAGAAAAAAACTGAAAAGGGCCACTTGTAGCCATCTGCTTCCGAGACACTATTTGGGACATATGATTATCTATGTCAGCTTCCTCTGGCACAAATGACATGATCAGTATGGGTGTGTCAATACCCGGTCTCCTTTTGGGACACTCTAGTGTCAACAACCTATAACACAAATAGCAAAGTTAACGGACAGTAAACTCCTTTACAAATAGCATGGTCAGTAGTTGATAACAGCCTCTTGTAAACTAGAGGGATGCCCCCCATCCAGGTAAAGGCCTAGCACATCCCATCGAGTTCAAGAGAAAATCCTGTTTTACAACCTAAAGATGCAAGGCGAAAAGAAGTGCAGTGCATCTGAGGGTAGGATAAAGCGCTATGAGGAGTAGCTGCTCCTTTAATGATATTTATGTGGCTATATCATATACCCAAAGTCCTTCTGTCCTACAAGGCTTTGTGATAAGTTATATTTCATGAATCCTGTGGAGAAATTAAAAGGAGAATCCAGGGTACCACTCATTCACTCTGCTTTTACAATACTGGTACGAATTTATTTGAAAATATATTTTTTCTATGTTCTTGAAGACCATTAGGCCACATTGATGTGGAACTTCTTTTTCCTCCAAAAAGTTCTGCAATTTTGAGCTTTAGGAATATATCTAAGGAATTAAATTGGAATTTTCCAAGGAGCTGTGTTCCCTTCCCTTGTTAATAAAATATTGTAAAAGTTGTTAGTTAAAATGAACATCCCCATATTCATGTTGAAAAAAAAAAAAGTTTAGAAAATTAATTTGCTAGTTGGTCATGATTATCATAAGTCTGTAATCTCAGTATTGGGAAACTAAGGCAGGAGGATTTTTAGTTAAAAGCCAGCCTGAGACATAATTAGATTCCGCCCCCCCCCAAACATAAAGGAAAAGGAATTAATTTATTAACTTAAGAAAACAAGTAATAGTCATAAGTTTTCTCTCTTCATTGTCAGGATAAGAACAAAATATTCATTGTCTAGCATTTTATACAGTTAAAGTCAAGATCAAGACATGTTAAATGCAACAAGAGGGGTAGAAGCAATAATCAGCTCTGAAACAACCACAGAGGTGTGACACAGGTGAGGTGACTTTTCTGAGTTGAGAGCTGTGTTGGGCCTCCAGGACATTGACTCACGGAGGAGTCTAGAGAAGCCTTCCTTCCTGGCTAGAGGAGGAGACTCGACTGGAGGCAGATCAGACCTTGGGAAGAGCTGTCTCCCACAGCTAACAACCAACAAATTAGATTCTGGGAGCAGCAAATTCATTCTGATTTGGTGGTCCAAGAGAACTCTGGATCTTTCTCATAGATCACAGAGAATGACATTTTCTTTCCAGAACTTTCACAGAGAACATCAACAAAAAAAAGTACAATTCAAACAAGAAAAAACAAAAACAACACAAAAGCAAACAAACAAAACAGTCTAAACAGTTTTTAATGTTGGTTTTGGGTAAAATAACTCTGAAAGAAAAACAAAAGAAATAAGAAAGTGCCATTAAAACTTTAAACAAAACATACCTTACTATCTCTCTCTCTCTCACACACACACACACACACACACACACACACACACATTCTGAGCTTTAGCAATATAAAGGATATTTTTACCTTGTCCTAAAGCCTAGTTAACAAGCAAAACAAAACAAAATGAGGAAAAAGAAAAGTAAGGAGAGAAGCCCAGATCTGATAGCATTTTAAAAAAGAAAAACTATATGAAAAACTGTCAGATATTACAAGATACCTACTTGAAAGTGGATGTCAGATGGCTACAAAGCTAGTTCCTAAAAATCTTACACTACAAATCTGACATTTCTCTCCTAATTGAACCTTCAAGACCGCAGAATATTTTCCAAGACCGATTTATATTTAATGCATTTATTTTTCTTCTACATTTTAACATGTCAAGATATAGTGAAGTTAATGAGGTCAACAACATCAATTCCTGTGATCAAACTACTAACCAATTAGTGTTCAAACTGCAGAATGAATGTTTAAACTACACTTTCCATGTAGTCCTGGTTGCCAGAAATTGTTAGCTTTTGAACATATTTTTTCACCATTAGGTTTTATGCCAGCTACTGCTAACACATTTTGAAATAGTTACAATTAACTCTATACTGGTGGGTGATACTGAGCAATATAGATCTTGAGTTTTTTTTTTATTAAATTATCAGTTATTTAGGGAAATAAAGAACCAAGGAAAGACACCAATGTGGCTTGAGAGCCCACATGGAGGGCTTGGGAAAACCATGAAGAGGACAGAAAAGCAAGTATGAAGAGCTCCTGCCATGTGGAGAAGAAGCCCATGTGAAAACTATGGGCTGGGATTCTCCCCTCGGCTCGGTCCAGTAGATCTGAGAAGAAACTCACCAGAAGCTGAAGGTTTAGGAGAAGATGGGCAACACAGAGCTTGAATTTATTTCTAGTAAACAACAGCATAGCCGGGCATGGTGGTGCAGCACTTGGGAGGCAGAGGTAGGAGGATCACCGAGAGTTCGAAGCCACCCTGAGACTCCGAATTCCAGGTCAGTCTGGCCTACAGTGAAACCCTACCTTGAAAAACCAAGAGGAAAAAACCAGCATAGTTGGAAAAGTGAAGATGGCATTTTGCCTTGTTTAGTACAACTGCATCAAGTTCTAGCCATAAATTGAACTGGATTCTCTCACTTCATAGAGCCAGACATTTTCCAATATCAAGGGTCTTGAGACGAATTCAGTTGATGATTCTTTCTAAAATAGAATCTTTTCAGTGTTTGATTTTTTTTTTGAAATATTTGAAAACATCACTAAAATCTTCTTGTGAATGCCTTGTTTGCTTCCCTGTTTTTTGTTCTGTTTTGTTTGCCTGCATTTGTTTCTATGCTTTCTCTCATCTCATCTTCCTTCTGTCTAGATAGCCTTCACAGGGTAAAAAAAAAAAAGGCTTAAAATTGTAGTCAAGGCTGCCTGCTAAGCCTAAGAACAGGGTTCCAATCTCCAGGTCCCACGTTTAGCCAGATGCAAAGTGACGCAAGGATGCAATGCTGCACTTGACCACAAGGGGGCGAACACATCTGGATTTCGTTCACAGCAGCTGAGAGACTGCTGGTGCGCCCATCTCTATCTGTCTCCCTCTCCCTTTCTCTGTGTGTCTCTCTCCAAAAATAAAATAAAATAAATTAAAAAATTGTAGTCAAGGGATGCAGATGAGATTCTGCCTCATTGACGATATTTGGGGATTATAGATCAATGTTTATTATCAGTAAGAAATTGTCCTAGAACTTCTCTATACGAGTTTAGAGGAAGCATTTAGCTAGAACACTGGCTGTGAGAGAAGGCCAGGTAGACTCATTTTAAGGTTTATTTATACAGCAGCTGTTGAAGCCTCAATGGACTCATTTGACCATGGATGGAGACTTCAGGATTCTCCCATCCACCACCCAAACCACATCTCCGCTCTGAGTCACGTTCCACTGAGAACCTGTGGAAGAGAACCAAATGACACAAGTCCACAGTGACGTGTGGGTGTTGGCAGTAAACCAGCCAAGCCAGGAATGTGGGGCTCTCACGAGCACAGCTGGATTGGTACTTCTTTAGAAAAGTCTTGGCTACTGTGATTACAGATGTCAAACAAGTGACTCAATTTATGATTTTTCAAGCTTACAGTGGTATGAAAGCTATACAAATTCAGCAGGAACCACCAAATTTTGATTTCTTCCCAGACTCCATCTTGGAGCAGTGCTGTCCTGGTGCTGGCCACCTTGTCCCACAGACCTCCACAATGATAAAAGCAAGGTACAGAGTCGCTGGTGTGATGGTTCACTAAGCTGTAGTACTCATTCACTTAGAATGGCTTCATTTGGATGTAATAAGCAACACTAGCATGGGCTAGCGATACAGGAAGGATTCTGAAGGAAGTTAACTTTTTTTTTTTTTTTTTTTTTTTTTTTTTTTTTTGGTTTTGTGAGGTAGGGTCTCACTCTGGTCCAGGCTGACCTGGAATTGGTCTCAGGGTGGCTGACCTGGATCCTTCACCTCCACCTCCCAAGTGCTGGGATTAAAGGCGTGCGCCACCACGCCCGGCTAGGAAGTTAACTTTTAAGCATCTTTAATTTATCTTATTCCACAGATATTAACCAAAAATAAATGTGTATTATTAATTCAACAAAAATTTCTGAATGCTAGGCACACAACAGAAAAAAAAAAAACAAGAACAAAAACAACAAAAACTATCATAAGATTTAAATTCTGAACCAAAGACAAAAATACTCACCAGTGAGATGTAAGATGTGATGTTCATAGCTAAATAAGAAAAGAACTGAAGTGGATCAAATGTCTTCTACGAAATTTTTCTCAACACTTAGAACTAAGATGCATGCATTATTGAAGCATGGATAGGTTTCTTAAAGCATAGTATTGAGTAAAAAAAGTTAAGACATAAAATTTTAAAATACAATACCATTAAAATAAGTTAAAAAAATAATTGTAATATAAAACAGTAATATATTACAAAGACTTAACCATATCCATTTCAAAGACATTACGGTGGGTTGCTGAGAGTGGTAGGGAATGGTAAAGAGAATTGAAACACAAGAGGGAAGCAACAATGAGACCAAACAAAAGGTTTTTATCTTGTGTTTTTTGCAAAAACTAACAAGAATAATATGTCAAGAGTTTAAGTAGAACCACAAGTCTTTGAAATCAATGCTCTAAAAACAAAAGCAAAGTTTAAAAAAAAGGAAAGAAAATAGAAAGACATCTCTTTGTATTTCATGTCACTCTTACTTTGTAAAAAATGTACCTTTCAGGTATACCATAATATAACCATCCATTTTCAGTTTCTCTTTTGAAAAAGTGAGAAAGTGGCCAAACCTTAAACTCAAAACCACAATAACATGGAGTAAGCTGTCTATGTTCCTTCATATAGACAGAAGAATACAAAATAAGCACATTTCTTGGAGGAAGTAATTATTTCTATAAGGATGATGCATTTGTTCTGAAGACACTCTGAGAGTATTCTGAATAAATTATTGCCCCTCATCCAGGAAACTGTCTCAGGCCCTCCTGAGGATAATAGAGACCTCTCATCTAAATGTGGGTGGATAGTCTTAATTACCTCTGTAATGCATGAAAATGCAATTGTGTGGGTTCTTCTAAATAAAGATAGGTCTTTATGTATGCATACTTCAGATGCTTGCTCAGCGTGTTTGCTTTATTGTGAACAGGACAGTTCAGGATTGGAAGCTTTCTAGACTGCTTAAGGAAAGCGAGATACACCATACATCTTCAACTGTGGTAAGTTATCTCATATTGAATTCTTTTGTTTGGGCCACTGCTGTGTTCTTCAGACTCACAGGCTTTGCAACTTTGTCAAATTTGCACAATGTACTCTACTGTGGTAAGAGATGGGAAAATTGGTCTTCCTCTGATTGGCTGGATAATTGGGATTTCTGTAGCCTTCTAGAAAGTAGACGTATAACTAGTTCCTTATCCTATCCTACAGTACAAACTGATGAACGATGGAAAAGAATAATGTGAATAAACGCAGGTGCTGGAACTGAAAAGAAATCTATTTCCCCTCATTTGACTTTAGATTTAAGTCTTCAGATGATATAAGACTCTCTAATGAGATTTTTCCTTGTTTTCCTGAGGGATCAAAACCTGTGCATTCTGAAGTAAGGCAAAGGGAAACTAGCAGAAAAGAAAATGTCTCAAGGAAACACATCTTATGAAAAACTCCAAGCAGGTTTAAAAGCACCTACCCAGGGCTGGAGAGATGGCTTAGTGGTTAAGGTGCTTGCCTGCAAAACTTAAGGACCAATGTTCAATTCCCCAGTACCCATGTAAGACAGATGCACATGGTGGCACATGCATCTAGAATTTGTTTGCAGTGGCTAGAGGCCCTGGTGCGCCCATTCTCTCCCCAGCCCACCCCCACCTCTCCCTCCTCTCTCTCTCACAAATAAAGAAATGAGTAAATAAATATAAATAAAATATTTTTAAAGTACCTTCCCAAAATTCAGTACTCCTAAGTTTTGGGGTGCCAACATCATTCCACATTCTTAAGACATTTACTTAAGACTTAAAGAGCTTTTATTTGTGCTGTGTATGGCTACATAAAGTTAAAGCACATTTTTTACTTGTCAGATGACATCATCAGACTTCAGGTAGTCTCTGTAAAATTGTACTCTATTATGTTGTGAGAATGAGTGTAAAAGAACATAAATGATGGCACTGGTGGTGTTAAAAATAAAGCTTTGATCTTCCAAACTCTTTGAAAGTCTTTTGAAAGAGTCCACAAACCACATTTGAAGATCCACCCTTCCAGAATGAATTGTTGTTGAACTCTATGCTCTGCATACAGAAATGTGCTGAACTACATTTTTTTTCACAGTGTGATGGGGGAATATTCCAGAGAGAAGCCAGAAAGATGAAATCAGTTTGGAGGACCTTGAGTCGTGACATTCACCTTTCCATGCAGAAATAGGGTCCACTCTGTTTTTCTACCATAAAGTGTCAGAAAAGCCACATGTTCTGACCTCTTTTGTTTCTTTACTCCACTTAAACTAACCTTTCATTTGCTCTATTTCCTCCAATATTCTTTCCCAAGTAAATGAATATGATAAACTAATTGCCTTAAAGTATTCATAGATATATGGAAAAAAAAAACTTTTTTTTTTTTCTTTTTTGCCTCTTAAACTAAGTTCATCAAATGACCTTTGGAAATCAGCCTCTATTGATAAAAGCAGTCTGAAGCCAAAGGTTGGTGAAAATTTTCACCTCGCAAGAAGTGTCATTTTGTCAACCAGTCACACCAGCAGCAGCCACTGGCAGATGATGCCACGCTGGATTGAAGAAGATCCCAAGGTTTCAGTACCTGCCCACCTGGCACAGTGCTCTGTTCTTCTTGATGTCTGTGTGAGTTCTATTAAACGTACATCAGTCTGTCTGTGAAAAAACACAAACATCTGAAAGCAGAGGGAATCCCTCAGTCTATTTAAGATGGAACTTATTGTGTTTCCTCCATGGGAAGATAGGTGTTCCATGCATTTTCAAAGGCAAGTTTCCAAAGGTCCCAAATATGAACAACACACACACACACACACACACACACACACACACACTCAGTTTTTCCTTTTACCCTCAAGGTGCAGTTTGGATCTGCAATGTTCCCTAGAGACGCATGTGTTAAAAGCTGAGTCCCCTGCCAGTGGTGCAATTGGGTGATATGGAACCTTTAGCAGGTGGAGCTTAGTGAAAAGAAGTTACATCATTGAATGGAGATATCAGGTGCCTGGATTGAGATCTCTTTCTCTCCACTCCTCCCCCTCTCCAAACCTCTCCCCCTGGCAGCCAGGTTTCAAGCAACTTTGACTCACCATGTGCTCCCTCCACCAAATTCACTATGTGATATCTTGCCACAAAGTCACTGGTGCCAAATATCCACAGTCTGATACCTCTAAAACTGTGAGCTAAGACAAACGTTTCTTCCACTTGACTTTCTTGGAACATTTTTTCCCAGAGATGGGAAGCTGACACACTTCCTGAGTTTCCTCCTTTCCATTTTTTAAATATTTTATTTTTATTTATTTATTGGTTAGAGAGAGAGAATGGGTGTGCTAAGACCTCCAGATGCATGTGCCACCATGTGCATCTGGCTTAGGTGGGTTCTGGGGAATTGAACCTGGATCTTTAGGCTTTGCAGGCAAGCACCTTAACCACTAAGCCATCTCTCCAGCCCCCCATTTTTTTTATTATTATTTTATCTATCTTTGGAAAGAGACACAGAGAAAGACAGACAGAGAGGGAGACAGATAGAGATGGGCACGCCAGCAGTCTCTCAGCTGCTGTGAACGAAATCCAGATGTGTGCGTCCCCTTGTGGGCAAGTGCGGCATTGCGTCCTTGCGTCACTTTGCATCTGGCTACATGTGGGACCTGGAGATCGGAACCCAGTTCTTAGGCTTAGCAGGCAGGCGCCTTATCCGCTAAGCCATCTCTCCAGCCCCCATTTTGTTTTGTAAACAAGTATTTACTAATCACAAATTCAGGACTGCACACAGTAGCTTGGGTCTATCATAGACTAAAACAAAGATCTCCTACCTGACTATGCAAATCTAGCAAGCATATTAATAAACAAATTATATGATGTTAAAGTTTTCATATACAGTGTTAACTTGATAAAACTGGAACTTTGTTTCCTAAGTAATCTTCCTTATATGTCTGATGCTGGATAGACTTGACTCAGATGGATCTGTGGGAGATGTGGGAGGAAGGGTGAAACAGCACATCTCTCCCTTTCTATCTCTCTCGACACCTCTCCCCCTCCCTCTTTCTCTGCCCTAGGGATGGACCCCAGGGCCTCACACATTCTATGTAAGTACTCCCCCAGTTTCTTCTCTCTGAGGATCATTCTAGCTCAATGATGCTAGAAGCAGAAACATGGATTCTGATATATCTAGCTTGCTTTCTCTGCTCACATCTGATTCAATCTCCTTTAAGATGCCTTGCTAATATATTTCCCTCCAGATACCCTGCTAGCCATGGTAACTTTGATCCCACCAACATACACAGAGGAAACAGTCGTCCAGAGACTTTGAAACGCCCTCTTCTTTGCATCCCCGTGGATGTTCTGGCGCCTCAGGTTTTACAGCCAGTTCCACATTACCTAACACGAAATGGTCTAGTGAATGATAACAGCCAGCGTCTCCATTGCAAATGTTGTTCCGGCCCTAAAGGAACCACAACCTCTGAGGGACAAAGAGTGTAGATTCTAGCCCAGTGTCCTATGATCCTAATTCCTATGATCCTAACCCTAATTCTACCATATAGCGGGGCAGCTGACACAAGTATGGTAGTTTAGGATTAAAAGGGACCCTGAAAGTAAACTAAAAGTGGCTAGAGGAGAGAAATGTCCTCGGGCCTGTAAGAGAAATCTGCCTTTTCTGTGTCCTGTTTTCCCTAACAGAGTTCCCTCCTGGGACCTCTTCTTCAAAGCTGGCTCAGCCCTAGATCTCTTCCCCTAAAGGACTTCCCCTTCCTATTAAAAACAGAGAGAGAGAAGAAACATTCAGGACTTCTGTTTTACAGGAGCTCTGCCTTCTTTCCTTCTTTTATCCTCTATAATACTCGACAATAACACCTTTCAAACTTCACTCTCGATAGTCAATGGATCTCATAGTCTGAATTCCTAAGACAAGAACCTGAAGGCCACTGTCTCCGTGGAAATGTTGTGTGACTCATCAGTCCAGTTCCATAACTCCTGAGTTAAAACCCACCCAAGAGCCAGGAATGACTCCATCGCTCTAAAAGATGCCTCACATTCCAGAAGCATGGGTTTTCAAACTTTGGCAGTATTGACATTTTGGTGCGGGTGACTCATTGCTATGGTCTATAGGTTCTAGAAGGTTTAACACTACCCCTGGTTTCTACCTTCCAGATACACCCACTCATCCCCAACTCTGAAGACGAAGTCACCAAACACTACCAAAGTTTTCCAACTGAGAACTACTTTCAAAAATGAAGAGATTGAGCCGGGCCTGGTGGTGCACGCCTTTAATCCCAGCACTTGGGAGGCAGAGGTAGGAGGATCGCTGTGCGTTCGAGGCCACCCTGAGACTACATAGTTAATTCCAGGTCAGCCTGGGCCAGAGTGAGACCCTACCAAAAAAAAAAAAAAAAAAAAAAAAAAAAGAAGAGATCATAATACTGATGTCACAATATTGCTTGAAAGTTCTAATGAGATTATACATCCTAAATCGCTGTGTTGATATTTACTAAGATTGCCAAAAGCATTCAGATCTAATGAATTTCCCTGTATTCAATCACTTCCTTTCTTTTTCCTAAACATAGATACTAATTAATCATTTCAATTATATATGTGGTTTCAGTTTAGTCACCGTCTCTTGCTTAAACAAAGTAAGCTAAATAATCCTGGACCAAATCATTCCACAAGACACAGAGGCACAGTTGCTATCCAGTTCAACAGTAACCCTCTAATTACATCATGATAGTTTATTCAAAAATTCATATTCAGTTTCAGGAACACGTACAGGGTAGACAACTGCCACTACATTTGACAGAGCCTTTTAAATTTGGGCAGCTCTTCCCCCTAATCTGCATCACAATCCTGAGGCAGATGATCTGCCTTAGTGAGAAGCATTCTGGACAAGCTTCTGATTAGCAGGAGGTTCCACACAGCCGTTCTCTGCCAGGCAGATGTCAGGGGCAGCCAGCCTCCCCTGCCGCTCCCTGCTACTGCGAGCGGCACTGCCTCACCACAGCGCTTTGACATGCTCCTCATTAGTTAAGATTTCATACAAAGACTGCTCCATAATAAATCCTTTTTCAGAGGTCAATATGGAGTGGCCCTTCCAAAACCACTCTGGCATCAATCCCAGGATGTAATTTATTGCCTAATAAGCAAGCACGATTTTCAATTATTTCCTCTCCCCCAAATCCTGCTCTCTGTGATTTGACTGTTTTGCTGCCAGCTCCCAGGAACCTGAAGCTAGGTGACAAGGGAAGGAGCTTCTTAAAGGCACAAGCCACACTACACAAAACTTGAAACAAAGAAAATAATGGAGTACCCCCTTCTGGATTTGGCCACTGACTGCGACGCCATTCTAATTCTTTCCAGAAGGTTCGTACCGTGTGAGCAGTTTCTTTACCAAAAACTTCTGTTTCAATCCTTGTTCTCATTCTCATTTTGGGGGTGAAAGCCCCCCATTTAACTCCAGCATGAGGCTCCAGCTCAGCCAGCCTGGAGAAGTTTCTGTAGTAACAGGGGAGGAGCTGCTCAGACTGAATGCTGTCACGGACTCTTATTCTGTCTTTCAGGAGTTGCCAGCTCACTCTGCATTCTGCCCTCCTATGAGCTCTGTAAGCCCTTTCTCCAGCGAGTCTAACTTAGACACTTGTTCATCCCCTAACCTTGTCACTTGGGTGCGTCTTGACAGCTGGCACTCACCAGCACTTCAGATTACCTTCTTGGTGTATGTTCCTCATCTGATGTCTTTGACAGTCTGGTGGCAGATAATGCTGAAATAGACTATATTTGACAAGATACTAGAGCTTCTGCACTTTGGGACAATTATGGGCTAAAAGAAATGCATGCAGGAGGAAAATAACTCAGCAATACAAGTCCTTCTTTTAAAAGTAACCTGCTGTACAAGATTTTCCTTCAACATTTTGTTAACATTAACATCTTACAGAAAACCACAAGGATGAGAAAGTAGGAGAATCTCTAGCTTTTTAGGTTATTCCTCAACATTTCTTTGAAATAATCTACTACAGATAAAGAAGTTTACCAAAATGTGGTGCAATATTGGGTGGTTTCATAAATACTGTCTTCTCTCATCAACCTGACTACATTCTGTATTTGAAATGACTGATTGGGGTCCAATTTATACCTACGAATATTAGAATGCTTACCCTATCATATCTAAGTTAAATCTGAATTTAATTATATCAGTGCCAACTCTGGATGCTGACCAATTGGATGTGACCAATTTCCTCACATGAAGACTAAGAGGATGCTATGAAAAGCCAGTAAAACAGCCCACATTAACTTATCTACCAAAGTACAATCATGTGTGGCATAAGTACAGCCTATATTCTGAACAGTGCATAGTTGAAGGATTTCATTGATGTGTGAACATCACAGCATGCACTCTCACAAACCTAGATGGTGCAGGCCAGTAACTCAGTGCGGCCTCTTGAAACAATCTGGAGATGCTGTAAACATGACATGTGTGAGCTTGATTCCAGCATAACATGACACAGTGCTCTACAATAAGCTCTTTATTTCATGAGTAGAGGGGTACACTCTAAAATAATGACCAAATGTATACTAAAGTCAGAACATAAACCCCAAACAGGTCGTTTATTGTCATTATCAAATATTATGTACTGTACATGTTGCAGCTACCCTCTCATGGCCAGAACCAAACATCTGACCAAAAGCAGCTTGTAGGAGTAAAGGGTTTATTTCAGCTTACAGTTCCGAGGGGGACGTTTCATCACAGCATAGAAAACATGGCAGAGCAGACTGCCGGGGAAGGAAGCAGTCTGATGAGCTATCTCTGAACTCCCAGGGGGCTGGTCAAATGACGCTGAAGCTCTGCCCCCAGTGACACACCTCCTCCAGCAAGTCTCCACCTGCCAAATCGCCTCCAGTTTGAGATTACTGAGAATGAGGCTTAATCACAAATATATGAAGCATTTAATCTACCACACTACATAACTGCATGCAACATAAACAACTTAGAGGCATAGTAGTTTTACTTATACCTGCATGACCACAAACATGTGAGTGATTGGACTAGTATTTCTAAAATATCACTAGGCAACAGGAATTCTTCAGTTTCATTAATCTTGTGGGACCACAGTTGCATAAACAATCTTACTAACCAAAATGTCATGTGGTATATGATTATATACTTAATGCTATGTAAGCATTTAGATGTTTTTTAAATATTTTACTTATTTATTTATTTGAAAGTAGAAGCGAGAGAGACAGAGAGAAAGAGTGAGAGTGAGAAAGAGAAGGAAGAAGTAGATAAAGAGAGAGAGAATTGCTAGGGCCTCTAGCAACCACAAATGAACTCCAGACACAAGTACCACCTTATGTATCTGGTTTACGTGGGTACTGAGGAATTTAACCTGGGTCCTTAGGCTTTGTATACAAGTGCTGCTAAGCCATCTCTCCAGCCCAACATTTAGAAATTTTGTCCTAAAAAATTTAATAGAAAAAATGTTTGAGGTTCCATCATGGGAACATGGTTGATAATTAAGTAACATAGAGAAGGACCATCTTCCTCGCCTTCTGCCAACTGGACACACACACAAAACTCACTGTTCATGATAGTCTTTGAGGAGGGAATCTGAGATATTACAGGTACAGGAAACCAAAAATAAAATGACAATATCAGGCAAATGTTAGGAGAGTGATGTGAGATTGTCCACTGCCTGGGGAGATGAAGCATGCTGCCTGAAAAGAGAACTTGCAGGGTGTTACTCATTCCCTTTGGATGACAACCTCCTCCCTAGGTTTTGAAACTCCACCATGTCCCTTATTGTGTGAGGAAATCAAGAGAGGAATCCCTCGGGGAAAGATCCTTATTGACAAGTTTATGAAGAGGAAGTAGACAACCAAAATTGGATCAAAACCCACTAGGTGTCAGTGTGTTACTCTTCTATGCAATGGATTTGAACCATGTAGCTAAGTTGGAACTGCAGTTCCCATAATCCCCTTTTTCACGTGCCTCCTCACAGGAGGGTTGACAAGTAAATTTGAAGCTGAGGCTATATTGCTTTTACATTCAGACCAGTACAGAGCCCAGGCACAGTTACCACACATGCTCAGTGGCCCTTCGGCACAGGTCCACAGCTCTACAGTGCTGCTTTCCCCTAACTTGTATTTCAGCTTCTCTAGCTCCAGGCCCAGGTATAGATTTAGCTCTGTGACAAATGACTTCTCTTTCTTCTCCAGGTCACCAGCCTCCTCAAATTTGGAGGCAGTGTAAAACACAGGTTCTAGTCCATCCTGGTGGACTCAAGTTTGCACCAGAGAGTTCCAGTATTTCTTGATTTCAACTATTTTTCTTGACTACCTGTCCTGAAACACTTTAAGCTTCAAATATACAAAGCCATAATCTGTGCAGGTGTTGTTGAATCATCTTCCACAGTCACATAAAGTAGTTGCCCTAATAGAACTTAGTGCTGTTTAACTTAAAATAAAACTAATTGAAAAATAACTATCATGAGTCCTGATGTCTTCAAGCCTATGTGACCAACACAGTCCATCTCTCTAGACAGAACTATGAATGAAATAATGACCCACAGGTTTGTATTAAGAAAGCAGGAAGGCTGGAGAGATAGATGGCTTAGCGGTTAAGGTAGTTGCCTGCAAACCCAAAGGACACAGGTTCAGTTCTCCAGGACCCATGTGAGCCAGTTGTACAACAGGGCATATGCATCTGGAGTTTGTTTGCAGTGGCTGGAGGCCCCAGAGTGCCCATTCTCTCCCTCTCTTTGCCTCTTTCTCTCTCTCAAATAATTAAATTAAATTAAATTAAGCAGGAAAGAGAAAATTTTTATCAGATAAATCAAATGTTTAATATAAATAGTTGCCTCAATATATGACCTTCTTGGCATTGGAGGAAGATTATTTAAATTTCTGTTATCTAAGACTCTGTCATCTGAATTGTATTAAAATAGGCATTTATAATGTACATTCTTGCCTTTTTTAATAATTCAGAGTATGACCAATCTCTAATTGAGACCTCTTTTTCTGTAGATACATTAATTATTCAATCATCATTCAATCTAATTTTTCTCTGATCAGCATAAGATTACTTAGTATATCTCTTTACTGATTTATTTTCTGAACTAAATTTGACAAAAATAAATAAAAGTCCAAATCTCTTTCCTACAGTTGAAAGTCTTCTTTTGCATGTTCTGAATATTAGTGATAACTTTATCTTCTCAAGCAATCTCTTTTATGAAGTAATACCACCATGGAGGCTAGCAGACTTCTCTTCTTAGCATGAATTAACTTCATCTGTTTGCTTTCCTCTTGCTATGGTCAGCTGTGCTGAAAGAAGTAGTTTTAATAAGGAATTGGGAAGGAGAAAATTATTTTATAATGCAGGATTGTTGAGAAAAATGAACTCAGTTGAGTGTTTACAAAAGAATGTGGGCAGACACAGGCATTGTAATCCTCAGGGCATCTGAGGATAAGGAGAAGGGAAAGTCTGTAATGATACTTTTTCTAATTCCACATTCTTCAGTCATAAATACTTCAGTGGACAATTTAGACTCAGCAATAGATTCTCCCAAGGCTCAGACCTTGATTGAGAAAATTAGATGGTGAGTTGTAGTTCAAATGCTGAGTAGGAAATGAACAGCTCTCCCGGCAGTCAGACACCCACGCGATCTCCAAATATGGTTCTCATTAGCTACTCTTTGAAAGGCTTTGGCACAATTGTGTGACTAGAAGAGAGCTTGATAATTTCTAAATAATCAGTTTGCAAGCAGTGATTATGGACAAGATAGGACAACCATTGTATTTTTGTTTGTGTTAACTCAAAACACAAGTTAAGTGTCAAGTGAAAAGTTCTTCTGTCCTTCAGAACTCCAAATACTGCAGTTTATCTAATTCTTAAAAGATAGTATTTTCAGTGTTGAAAATCAGGGCCAGAATTATTGAAATAAAAATGAAAAGAGTGGATATGACCATATTTTCTAAAATTCCACTTTCAAGCAAACTTTACAAAGCATTTTGTTTTTGTACAGAAACTTTGAAATAGCCTAAAGGCTTTCTGTGACCAGCTGTCTCTGTATTAATCGTCCTTAGAGTGAAAAGATTCCCACAGCAGAGGCACCTGCAGGATGTGCGATTCATTTCCACTCCGAATGTTGGTTCTGTGGAAGCCTCGGCTGCACTGGCTCATCACTCATATTCACAATGGACATCTGGAGCCAGCAAAATGAAACATTAGACTTGTTTGTGTTGACAAATTAAAAAGGGAAAAGAGAATGGTTGAAAGTTCCGAGAGTCTCTGTAACATTTAATTATGCTTTCAACTGCAGTCCAATCAAAAAATATGCTTTTGCAGGAAAATGGGCACTAAGAAAAAGCATGCTGTGCTATTCTGATTGTTGCTAGGTCAACCTCTCAATTCCCAAGCTGACAGAAAGCTGCCACCGCATTGCCAGGGATCCTTTCCTAGACAGAGACCGAAGAGCTACACCCAGAGACTCAAGACTACACCTTCCTGTACAGGACCAGATGGTGTTAGTCTCCCCTTCTCTCTCAGAGGACCTAGAGGCTGTTAGGCCAATTGTGTTTAACTGATTCTTCAAGGTGTCTGCCTCTCCTGGGATTCAGTTAAATCCAATCCATACAAATGGAAGGGAATTGACAAAGAAATTCTGTGCAATTCAAAGATTAATATTTGAAAAATTTTCCCTCAGAATCTTGTTTTATTTGGGAACTTTTTATACATAAGAATTTTAGCAATTATGGAAATTCCTTCCCCCAAAGGAAAAGGCTTTCTAAACAAGAAGTCAGGGTGGCACGTAGTGGCAGGTATTACTATGGGTTCTTTCCTAAAGGCCTGGGCCTGGGCCTGGGGAGTGGTGGAGACATTAGACCACTTCAGCCTTAACCTCAAATTAACTCAGCCCTGTCTGTAGAGTGGATAAACGGAAGAGCCTGCTGATGGCTTCAGTTAGCAGATGATGGTGTCGATAAAGGGTGTTCTGTTAGCTTAAAAAGCCATCATCACATAAACAGTTACTGTTTTGGCTATTGGAACACATTAAATAGCATGGGAAATTCTAAATGGAGTTTATACCTCAGCTACAGAAAAGAACACAGTGAGTTGAAGTAGGAGAACTGTTCTCACAGCACATTTATGTCACATAGATGTTTTGTACAATGTCAATTTTAATTACTAATATTCCTACAGCAACCTCTCCTCTCTCTCTCTCTCTCTCTCTCTCTCTCTCTCTTCCTCTCTCTATCCCACTACCCACTAACAAGTGATAAATGATTCTAAATGCTCAATTTTTTTTTAAAAAAAGTCTATCTGAGGAAAAAATGCAATTTAAGAATCAAACCACTTAAAACTGGGTTATTGAGATAAATTAATAACCATGAGGTTGGAAAACAAATTCCCAAGATAACTGTACAGACCATATGAACATCATGCAAGACTTTGTCATATGATGACTCTTTGCTACATGCTGTTTATATTTAAAGTACTCTTAAAAATACTAGCACTGTTGAATAAATTTGTCATTGTCCTGAGTGACTTTACTTCTGAATTTACATTTCATCCTCAATTCATTAATATTGTGCTTGGGTTCGTTTTTCAGGGACTTGGGATTATTTGTTTTTGTTTTTCACATTTCAACGAACATTATAAGTCATTGCAATTCACATCACCTGGTGACACCTCTGTGAGGCACTGTGTATTTTTATACAGTAAATGACATGGGGTTGGCACAGTATTCAGGTTTGAAAATCTGTTCCTTCCTTATTCATATTTCTTGACACTTTCATAACTTGTTTTTGTAATTTTTTATTCAGAAAAGTGTTTAGATTCTATTCTTAAATTTTTTTTCCTTGACGTTTGCTCCCTGTTCAATATGGAGATATTAAGATAGCAAGATCTCTTTGCCAAAGTAGAATATTTCCCTGATTATCCTGCTCATGCCTCACCATCACCCATCAGTTTGCGGGTATCATAGTGTGGTCATCTCAGCTGACCCACAAGGCTGACTCTCTGCTGAAGTGCCTTGGTTTTGGTACCACTGTCCATCCTCCCAAGCCTAGGCAGAGATCAGAACTTAACCTCAGTGAGAACTTAACCTCAATGTTTACCACCCAGGACATTCAGGCAATGTCCTTGCAGGAAAACACCTCTAAACACCTAAAATTTTTAATTAAAAAATACTGTTTCACTTCTTTCTATAACACAATTGGTTACATCATCATACGTTAACTGAATTTCTCTTCCTGTTTCCTGTATTTTCTCATAAGCAAGACTGAAAAAGCCCTTGTCAAGCTATAGTTTTCATCAGTCCTTTATCTCCAAGTTTGGCACACAAGCAGTAGTTAAAATAGAATTACTTGCAGATCTATTGCTGAAGACACTACAGGCTACAAAGGACATCAGAATACCATGCTGGAACAGAAAGGGAAGTTAGCTCCTTCCTGCTAGCCCTCATAGTGCTGAAGAGCCCTACTGGAACTGCCAGAGGACAAGCATCACCAACAGCATGAGTAAGCAGGTGACCCTTCAGACTATGAAATCAACCAGCTGGACAAGAAGTACACACTTGTGCAATAGTGGCATGTAGCCTATATAGGAAACCAACTGTGCTCTGATTGACACAAGGCTTGCTCAGTGGGAGGGAACTCATTTCTGGTACTGAAAACCAAGTCAGAATCCTATGGTCAGCAAAGAATGAGTTTGCTCACCAAAAATCTCATAAACAACTTTGCATATCCCCTTGAACCTAAATTGCTCTCATGCTTGGTTGGAGAACCTGTTTTATTATCCAGATAGCAGAGAAAATGGAGGACAACCAACATCCATCAAAAAGACAAGAAGATAGCAGACTGCCCAGCATGAGCCTTTCCACCTGTCCCATGGCTGCCAGGGTCCAGGAGAAATTGCAGAGGAAGTGATGTCATGAATACTGCTCTTACTGCTAGCCTGACACCCAGCGCCAGGTTGATGGTGACAGACACATAGAATAATCAAAGCCTGTGAAAGCAGAAAGCCAGAGACTACAAATAACACTAAGTGAGACTGCCAGCAGGCCTGCCATGGCTCAGTGCTTTCAGAAGAAGGGATGAAAAGATTGTAAGAGCCACAGTGTGGGTAGGAATACCCTGAAGCTCAGTCCCCTCCTACCTCGTAGGGACTGACTGTGGCCTTATGACCCCACAATGATTACCCTAACCCTACTGAGGAGGGCACCCAGGGCAATGGGAGTTGGGGTGAGGGGGTACTAGTACTTAGCTTGTTATAATAGATATAAAATAAAAATTTAAAAATAAATAGAATCGCCTGGCTATCTTACAGGGCTTCACCCAGTTTTCTCATAACAGAGATCTGGGTAGAGCTCGCTTGCATGCTTCTTCTTTTCTCTTTTGTTCTTTGTGGCTCTGGAAATCAAACCCAGGGCTTAGTGTATGCTAAGCAAGCATATCGCCACCCACCATGTGCACCACTGCTGTAAACCCAGGAATTGGACTTTGAGGACACTGTCTGCCCCCTGTCTCTCCTGCTTATTCTAAGGTCATACAGTCACTCTGGGTCACAAAAACAAGTCTTAGTCATAACATTCCCTGTGCCTCACAAAAGCCACCCAGTGTTCCTTCACTAAAATGTGGAGCAAGGCAAGCTGTCTGCCTTCTGGGAGGGGGTGGAGTCAGCCCTGCATCCCCCCCCCACCTCCTCCCACACTGCTGCTGGGGATCTGCTAGCTGAGGGAGAGGTGATGAGGGAGAGCCAGGGGAGTGAGAAGAGGATGCTCTTCTTTGGCTGCATCTGTTTCCCTAAGCTGACTTTCTGTACCCTCAGCCTGGCATGTGGTGAAAGCTGAGCTATTTCCTAGGAACATGTGCTTTGTACACCCCCTCCAAATCCGGTCTCATTGGAGTCCCCATGACCTCAGTGGACCCTCTACTTTATATGGTGGCAGTAAAGCCCCTGCTTCTCTGAGATTCAGTCAATTCTGAGATTCTCATGGTGGGAATCTGGTCATATATGGAAGTTTTTCTTGGGCAGCTTAGAAAAATTATTTATTCATTTATTTAATTTATTTATTGTGTATGTCTGTGTGTGTGTGTGTGTGTGTGTGTGTGTGTGTACCATAGCACACATGTAAAGGTCAGAGGGCAACTTTGAGGTTGTTGTGTTTCACCTTCTTTGAGACAGAATATTTGACTGCTGCAAACCAACATATGGACTGCAAAGGAGCTTCAGATTCTCCTGGCATTGCCTCCCATGGTCATAGGCAGCCTGCGGTCACAGTACATGCTCCACCCTGAATTCAGCTTGACATGGGTGCTGGAGAATTGAACCCCAGCCAGCAAGCTGTTGAAACAGTTCTAGGCCAATGCTCTTTCCAGGCCTGAAACATGGGGTTCTCATACATTCCTTACTCTAGTGTCAAGAGTTACAACTTCCCAAATGGAGCTTTCTGTAATCCTAGGCTGACTCTGTCGCAGGCCACATGGCAGCCTCTGATGGGTCCTAAAAGGCTATGATGCTTGATCCTCATTGTCAACTTGACTGGATCATCCAGGAAGTCGACAAGACACATCTCTTGGTATTTGTGTATGTTGGTGAGGGCACAGAGGAGTTTAGCTGAGAGGGGAAATACCCACTCTGAATGTGGCTGTCTCCATCAGTGGGTGGTAGGCCCAGTTGGAATAAAAAAGGAACAGAGGGAAAGCTAGTTGAGTACTGGCATTTCTTCTTTCTTTCTTTCCTCTCTGCCATGATGTAAGCTGCTCTACAATGGCCTCTGTATTAGTTACTATTCTCGTTACTGTGATCAATTCTTGATAAAAGAAAGTTAAGGAAAGAAGAGTTTATTCTGGCTCACAATTTGATGATACAGTCCATTGTGATGGAGAAGTCATGGTAGCAGGCATGAGGCCGTGGGTCACATTGCATCTACAGTTAGGAAACAGACCTTGACGAATGCTGATTCTCAGCTTACTTTCTCCTCCTTTTGTTATTCAGTCCAGGACCCTAACCCTGGGGAATGGTATCACTGACATTTAGTGTAAGTCTTTCCTCCTCAATTAATTCCACAGACATCCCCTGGGGCTTGTAAACTCGGTGATTCTGAACCCTTTCAAGTTAACAATCAATCCACCTCTCATGCCACGGAGACTGACATTTCTGAAACTGTGAGCTAAAATAAACCCTTCCTCCTTTGGGTTGTTTCTCTCAGATATTATCTTACAGTGGTGAGAAAAAGTGGCTAAATATCCAGATCTTCTTCACCAGGCCTTAAAGTGAGACAAAACCACTATCCCAATTTTCCCTTACCAGTGATATTATTACAGTTCAAGGTTCAAAGCACAATTTCTACCTAAAATACCCTAAACACACACACACACACACACATACACACACACACACACACACACAGAGAGAGAGAGAGAGAGAGAGGGAGAGGGAGGGAGGGAGGGAGGGAGGGAGGAGAAACCGATCTTCTTTATCCATATCCTCGTTCTTTGCTCTTTCTCATCTTTCTTTTTTTAATTCCTTTTTCTTCCTCATTTTCTCGTTCAATGAGCTTAGAGCCTCCTACCTGTTGTCATAGTCTTTTTATTTTTATTTTGGGTTTTTCAAGGTAGGGTTTCACTCTCATCCAGGCTGACCTGGAATTCACTATGCAGTCTCAGGATGGCCTCAAACTCACAGTGATCCTCCTACCTCTGCCTCCCAAGTGCTGGGATTAAAAGCATGTGCCACCACGCCCAGCCGTCTTTGAAGTCTTCTTTTGGTTTGTCACCTAACTAGGAACTTGTGTCTTTTCCCATCTTTTCTTAAAATGTGTGCACATGTGTGTGTTACTGCAGACACACACATGTCACAGTGTGCATGTGGAGGTCATAGGGCAATTTTCAAGGTTAATTCTTTATCTTCCACCTCATTTTTTTTCAGCCAGGGTCTCTTGGTCGCCTCTGCATGTTGACCCATGAGTTCCAGGGAATTCTCCTATCACTGCCTCCTTTCTCAGAATTATAGTACCCCATCATGCCTTCTGCTTTTGTGTGGAGTCTGGGGATCTAACTCAAGTACTCAGACTTGCATGGCAAACATTTTATCTGACCAGTCACTCCCAACCTCTTTTGTTCTCTCTTGAAACTTCAATCAAAAATTTCGATTTTAGGGCTGGAGAGATGACTTAGCAGTTAAGGCATTCGCCTGTGAAGGCAAAGTACCTATGCTCGATTCCACAGGAACCACGAAAGCCAGATGCAAAAGGAGGTGCATGTGTCTGGAGTTTATTTACAGTGGCTGAAGGCACTGGTTCACCCATTCTTGTTCTTTCTCTTTCTCTCTCTCTCCCCCTCTGTCAAAAAAATAAAATAAAATTTAACTTTTTTTCCATTTTAGGTAAGACCCTATTGCTGAAGACACCACATGCTGCCAACATAGAACAGTGAGAGACCCAGCTGGAATCTGGAATAAAGCCAGTTCCCGAAAGATTACCCCATATAGTGCTGGAAAGTGCTACATGAGCTGCTGAGGGAAAATAGCCAACAATGTTGCAAGCAAGCAGGGGACACTTTTATACAAATGCAACCAGCCTAACGAGACATACACACCTGTGCAGTGATTGCATTCAGCCTTCATGGGTAATGAAGGGCTTTTTGCTTGGCCAAAAGATCTGCTCAGTGGAAAGAAACTCATAGGTGTATTTGGGAAGCAAGTCAGAACTCTAAGGAGACCAAGATTATGGATTTTGGCTACTCTTTAGTCAAAAGAGAAGCTACACCTATCACAATCTCTCTAAATTTATACAATGCTTATCCGCTTTAACCTATGCCAATCTCACTCTCCATTAGAGAATCTGTTCTTTTTCAGAAGGCAATGAGAACCGAGGACAATCAAACTCTATCAACAAGACAAGAAGAAATAGCTGATTCCCTGTCAGAATATGAATCACCCCTCACACATCAGTTAGGGCCCAGGTAAAACCACAGAGAAATTTGGTGAGATCAGCAAGAATGCTGCTTCCACAGCAAGCCAGACCTCTTGTGCCTGGGTGATGCAGACAGACACTGAGGATACACAAAATGCACCAAAGCAGAAATCCAGAAGCTGTGGAGAGCTCAACACTGAAGGATATAATGCAGTTACCACAATGAAGACTAAAAATAAAGCTTTCTTAGACTCCCACTGGGTTTTATTGAAAGATGATTGCTAAGAAAAAGCTAAACCTTCAACAACCTGAGGTATTGCTAGGTCTGGGTTGTCTGGAGAAGGACAACTGTTATGAAGAAAATAGGAGAGACCTTTTCACCCCCCATTAATCTGTTATTCTACTTACATCTATACAATACCATCCTATTAAGTCCCCCGTCCCTCCCTTTCTATTCCCTTTATATCCCCTTTCTAGCTTTACTGGCCTCTGCTACGGAGTTTTATTTCTACTCACATAGAAGTCAGGATTCACATATGAGAGAGAACATGTGACGTTTGGCTTTCTGGGGCAGGGTTACCTCACTAAGTATAATCCTTTCCAGATCCATCCATTTTCCTGAAAATGTCATAATTTCATTTTTCTTTACTGCTGAGTCGAACTCCATTGTGTAAATGTGTCACATCTTCATTATCCACTCATCAGTTGAGGGACATCTAGGCTGGTTCCATTTCCTAGCTATTGTGAATAGAGGAGCAATAAACATGGTTGAGCAAGTATCTCTAAGGTAGTGAGATGAGTCCTTAGGATATATGCCTAGGAGTGGTATAGCTGGGTCACATGGTAAATCTATCTCTAGCTGTCTCAGGAACCTCTACACTGATTTCTACAATGGCTGGACCAGATTACATTCCCACCAACAGTGTAGAAGTGTTCCTCTTTTTCCACATCCTTGCCAGCATTTATGGTTATTTGTTTTCATTATGGTAGCCAATCTGACGGAGTGAGATGGAATCTCAATGTAGTTTTAATCTGCATTTCCCTGACTGGGTAGGGATGTAGAACATTTTTTAGATGTGTATATGCTATCTGTATTTCTTCTTTTGTGAACTATCTTTTTAGTTCTGTAGCCCATTTTTTAAATGGGTTGTTTGATATCTTATTATTTAGCTTTTTTAGTTCCTCTTATATCCTGGATATTAATCCTCTGTCAGATATATAGCTGGCAACCATTTTCTCCCATTCTGTAGGTTACCTTTTTGCTCTATTCACAGTGTCTTTTGTTATACAAAAGCTTTGTAATTTCATGAGGTACCAGTGGTTGATCTGTGGTTTTATTTCCTGAGCTATTGGGGTTATATTCAGAAAGTCTTTGTCAAGACCAATATGTTGAAGGGTTTCCCCTAATTTTTCCTCTAGCAGTTTCAGAGTTTCAGGTCTGATATTAAGGTCTTTGATCCATTTGGACTTAATTCTTGTGCATGAAGAGAGATAAGGATCTATTTTCATCCTTCTACAGATACATATCCAGTTTAACCAGGACCATTTGCTGAAGAAGCTATTTTTTCTCCGATGAGTATTTTTGGCATTTTTGTCAAAGATCAAACGACTATAGCTACCCGGACTTACATCTGGGTCTTCTATTCTGATTCATTGAGCTACATGTCTACATGTGCCAGTACCATGCTGTTTTTGTTACTATGGCTCTGTAATATAGGTTAAAATCAGGTATGGTGATTCCACCAGCCTTATTTTTCTTGCTCAAAATTGTTTTAGATATTCAAGGTTTTTTGTGGTTCCAAATGAATTTCTGGATTGTTTTTTTCTATTTCTGTGAAGAATGCATTGGAATTTTGATAGGGATTGTATCAAATGTGTAGATTGCTTTTGGTAAGATTGACATTTTCACAATATTGATTCTTCTAATCCAAGAACAAGGGATGTCTTTCCATTTCCTAGTGTGTTCTGCAATTTTTCACTTGAGTGTTTTAAAGGTTTCATTGTAGAGAGCCTTCACTCCCTTGGTTAGGTTTATTCCAAGGTACTTTATTTTTTTGGATGCAATTGTGAGTGGGAGTGATTCTCTGATTTCATCCTCTGTGTGTTTGTTGTTAGCATATAGGAAGGCTACTGACTTCTGTGTGCTTATTATCCTGCTATAGGTGTTTATCAGCCCCAACAGTTTGTTGGCAGAGTCTTTAGGGTTCTTTATGTATATAATCATATCATCTGCAAATGATGACAATTTGATCTCTTCCTTTCCAGTCTGTATCCCTTTTATGTGTGTCTCTTTCCTTATTGCTATAGCTAAGACTTCCAGTATATTAAATAAAATTGGGGACACCCTTGTCTTGTTCCTGATTTTAGTGTAAAAGCTTCAAGTTTTTCTCCATTTAGTATTAGGCTGCCTATAGGTTTGTCATAAATAGCCTTTATTATGTTGACATATGTTCCTTCTACTCCCAGTCTCTGCAGGACTTTTATCATGAAGGGATGATGGATTTTGTCAGATGCTTGTTCTGCATCTAATGAGATGATCATGCTCTTCAATCTATTTATATAATGTATTACATTTATTGATTTACGTATGTTGAACCAGCCCTGCATCTGTGGAATAAAGCCTACTTGGTCGGGATGAATGATCTTTCTGATATACTCTTGTATTCTGTTTGCCAATATTTTGTTGAGAATTTTTGCATTTTTGTTCATGAGGGAGATGGTGCATAATTTTCTCTTTTTGTTCCATCTTTGTCTGATTTTGGTATCAGGGTGATGCTGCCTTCATAGAAGGAGTTTGGTAGGATTCCTTCCTTTTCTAATTTATAGAAAACTTTGAGAAGCATTGGTGTTATTTCTTTAATGAAGGTCTGGTAAAATTCACCAGTGAATCCATCTGGGCCTGGACTTTTTTTTAGTTGGGAGATTTTTTATAACTGCTTGGATCTCCATACTTGTTATAGGGTCTATTCAAGTGGTTAATTGCATCTTGATTTATTTAGGTAGGCCATATAAATCAAGGAAATCATCCATTTCTTTCAGATTTTCAAACTTAGTGGAGGAAAGGTGGAGGGAGCGCTAAACAAAATCTAAGAAGATATAAGTAAGTCATGGATTATTGTCTATAATTATGGAAGTTCTCAATTAAAAAAGGTAAAATGTAAAAAAAAAGAAAAAGAAAATATGAAAGAGGTGGTCTGGGGAAGGCAGGTTTGGAGAATAAGGAGTTGTTTATTTGTGTTTTGAGAATGGACCTTGCTATAGAACCCTGGTTGACCTTGAAATAATTTTTCTATTTTTGCCTCCTGAGTACTAGAATTACAGACATGCCACCACAGCTACTCCACCTAGCTGAAGCATCAATATAATTGATGACAAAATGAGTTGAAGAGATGTCAAACTACATGCCCAACAAAGAAATGGCTAAATTATTATTTTCTTATGTTTTAGGAAGGAAGCTCATTGTATCCTAAAAGCACAAATCCTTTGCCAATATTTCTTACTCACAGCCACCCTGCCCAGGTAGGCTTGTCTTGACAGGCTAGTAAAAGAGGTGGAAACCAGCACTCACAGACAACACTGGCCTAGCAAAGTGTAGGCGCGGGTTCCACCTACAGAACCAGCACTCAAGGAAATTGTTCCTGCTTTGTAGCTAGTCACTGCTATCGTCAACTGTTTTGGACACTATTTTGTTTTTAATTATTATTTTCAAATTTTTATATCCTAAGTTCCCACAATTAGCTACACTGATACAAGATTATAGGATATTGAAACAAGAGGGAGCAGGTGTCCTCTGTGGAAGAACAAGGGATTTACTTCTGAAGCTGCTATTAGTACTAATGGGAGCTGTGAATTTACCTTGTCTTGTTTCAGTGGGAGGAGAAAGCTGGCTGGATAATGAATGTAGATAAGATTATTCTATTCAAAGCATCCCTGGCAATTTCTATTGGTTGCCATGGTTTATCTCCTTGCATGTCTTTATGAACCAGATTTTGCTCAAAAGTCATCATGCTTTAGATTATCGGCCATATCAGGTAATGTCACCAATGATAAGGACCTGCTGCTAAAATAAATGCCGTGCTCTGTTCTGCATCTGAGCTTGTTTTAATGCAGACTCCTAGGGGCTTGTATAACAGTAGGAATCCATTTATCAGCACAAAACAGCCTCTTGTTTACATACAATCACTGGGTAATTGTGTGGCCTGTGTACAAGAAGTGAAGTAAAAGAATAAGCAGGGTTCAGTCTGCAAGGCTGGAACAAGGAGCTGTCTTGACAATCCAGCACTATTTAGGAAGATTAGCATGGCTTTTGATAAGTTGCCAAACAACTGTGGAGGCCAGATTTAGAACAAGGCCCGCTGAAGACCTTTAGGGTTCTTCATATTCATAAAGACTCTTCAGAGGGAATATTGAGCAATTTTCTTAATAGTTGGAAATAAAATGTATTAAAAGCATAGCTAAGTATTTTCTGTGAAAGCCAAAGTAATCTCATTTGTTCTCTTTCTCATACCAAAAAAATTACATTCTGCAATCATAAAAGGTAAGGAGATTATTTCCCTTTTCCCATAAATCACATTGTCTTTGAGATGTATGCATAGGCTTCCTGAATCTGAACATATGCACTTGTTAAAAGGAAGTAATTGCTCATGTGACATGGCTATGGAAATGCTACAGATCCCTGCCAAAGCCATCTTCTGTCATCTGTCTCATCTGGATAATGGCATTAAAGCAATGGTTACAGAAGAAGTATTAGCAGACAGTCCTCCATGGAGTGTTCATGGTTCTTCATATCTTGCTGGGCACAGTAGCAATGAGAAGCCATGACTAGCCTTTCCACACAGACTTCTTTTTCTCCCTTTTCCTTCCTTCCTTCCTTCCTTCCTTCCTTCCTTCCTTCCTTCCTTCCTTCCTTCCTTCCTTCCTTCCTTCCTTCCTTTCTTTCTTTCTTTCTTTCTTTCTTTCTTTCTTTCTTTCTTTCTTTCTTTCTTTCTTTCTTTCTTTCTTTCTTTTGAGGTAGGGTCTCACTCTAGCCCAGGCTGACCTGGAATTCACTATGTACTCTCAGGGTGGCCTTGAACTCGTGACACTTCTCCTACCTCTGCCTCCCTAGTGCTGGGATTAAAGACTTTTATCAGAATCACATTGCACTGACCAACCTTGAAATCTAAGGTAGCTCTTCCCCACGCCATAGGCGGGCTTCCTTGGTACTGGCTATAAAAGAAATGAACAGCCCAAGTTATTGTTCCTGCAGTGGGATGCACGCCACTACATGTGAGCCATCCATCCTCCCACTTCACATGGGACATGGGGCACAGGCGGCTGATGTGCACAGACTGGAAGTCATGCTTCTTTCTATGTCAGGAGTATTAAAGTTATTTGTCTCTGACAAGAGTCACATTCCGAAACAACAGGATAAATGATTAGCCTATAAGTGGGGCAAAATCAAACTGCAGACATGACACAAGATATATTATCTGGGCATATCCTGGAAACCACTGGTAAAATAAGTAAAGGAAAAAATGCTAGAGAGATGGGGTCTTGCTAAATTGTCTAAGCTGACTTTCAACTGTCTATTAAAATATTAGTGCAAATATCTTGACTAAATTATCTTCTTCTCACTGCCCCCTTCCTCCCTACTTTCCTTTCTTCTTTCTTTCTTTCCATATTTTCATCCATGCCTCCTTCCTTCCTCTTCTCTCCTCCCCTCCATTCCTAGCTCAGGGGTTTAAGTGCATCTGATCTCTTTTTTCCCCACCTGTAGAACCAGAAGCACAGTCAATCTAGTGACCTGGAGCATTCCATCCTCTGGTTCAGAGCGGTTAGCTCAAGACTATGACTCAGGCTAAGTAAATGAGATTCCCTGACTGCCAAGTACAAACAGGTACTATTCTACAAGGTACAAATGGATTTGGAAGCAAAGAAGGAAAGGTTCTTCTTTAAAGAAGTTGAGACACATATGAAATTTTTCTAAAGCTATCAGGAAAGAGCTACAGCCCATGAGCTGTGGATTGTGAAGCGGAAAATGAAGAATTGAAGTTCCAAAGGGCCATCCTGTCCCCTTCCTAGTAGCTGTTACTTGAAATAAAGCAGATAGCAAGAACAACCTCGGATGACTTATTTTTATTTATTTATTTATTTATTTATTTATTTATTTATTTATTTATTTATTTGAGGGAAGAAGAAGATGGGTGGGCATGCCAGGCCCTCCTACCAGTACAAATGAACTCCAGATGTATGCACCACTTTGTGCATCTGGCTTTACATCTGTACTGAGGAAGCAAGCCCAAGCCATCAGGCTTTGTAAGCATGTGCCTTTAACAGTTGAGCCATCTCTCTTTTTTTTTAATAGTTATGTATATAGTATATATACAGCCATGATGGTACCATCATTAGCCTTCTCCCTGTCCTCCCCCCGTGGGTAATGTGGGTCTTGCCTTATGGGGGTAAGCCATCAGTTATGCGGGAGAGGCAAAGACTCTGTGCATAATGACCCAACTCATGGCTCTAACAATCTTTCCGCCCCTTTTCCCGAATTTCCCTGAGCCATGTTGGATACAAGAGGGCCTACACCTATTAAATTCTTTCTAAAATAAGAATGGTTATCCATGTATCTTGCACTGATCTCACTCTCTGTTGGAGAATCTGCTTCTCTCTTTCAGATGGATGCAGAACCTGAGGAGAGAATCAGCCCATCACACCACAACTGGGCATCAGATGAAGCCATAGAGTTATAGGGGAAGTGAGCAAGAGTGCTACTTTATTGGTAAACCTGGTACCAGCACAAGGGTGAAGGAGATAGACACAAAGAACACTCAACCCCTACCAAATCAGACATCCAGAGACACAGAGACTCACAAAACCTCATCACTGAAACAGACATAAAATGAGCTATCTCTTTAGACCAATTTTTATTTATATTCATGGTATAAAAATTATGTTTTGAAAAATGTAGACATTGTATAATGGCTAGATTGAACTAATTAACATATGTATTACCTCACAGGGTTTTTTCTATCATTTTGTGTGATGAGAAACCTTAAAATCTACACTTTATAATGTATTATAGACTATAGTTACCATGTTATAGATAAATATCTTGAATTTATTCCTCCTATCTAAAATTTTGATGGTGAATATCCATTTGTGATGACTTCATGTAGCCAGGCTGGCCTGAAACCAATCTATTGATGGAAGCTTTGTTCTCATAAGCAGATAAATTCTATTTTTAAAACAAGCCATTTTGAGTGCTTCTGTCACATAAAACTAAACGCCATGCTGGGGAGATTGTTCAGGGGTGAAAGGTGCTTGCATGCAAAGCCTGCTTACCTGGGTTCAGTTCCCCAGCACCCACCTAAACCAAGATGCACAGGGATATGCACCTCAAAGATGACCTCTGACATCCATATGTGTGCCATGCCATAAGCACCCGTACACACATAAATTAATACATGAATGATTTAAAACCTTAATTATATTGGGACTAAGTAAATTTTAGTACTATTACATACAATAATGAAAAATACTAATGAGGATTAATATATTAAAACTGTGATGTGTGGGTTAGAGAGATGGTTTAGCAGCTAAGGCACTTACCTGCAAAGTAAAAGAAACCAGGTTTAATTCCCCAGGACCCAGGTAAGCCAGATGCAAAAGGTGACACATGCATCTGGAGTTCATTTGCAGTGGCTGAAAGTCCTGACATGCCCATTCTCTCTCTCTCTCTCTCTCTCTCTTCTTCCTTCTCTCTTTCTCTCTCTCTCAAATACATTTAATAAAAATAAAAAATAATTTTAAATAGTGTGTCCTGATGATTTTAGAAATATTTGTAATTTTGTTTCATCTGGCATTTCTCAAGCTACACTATTTTTTTATTTCTCAGTGATCTTTTCACTCCTTTGTTCTAGGAACACCTATCAATTGATTATAAAATTAGTATTTCCATAAACCTTAACTAGGAAATGTTGTAACATTCCTTTTCAGGTGTATTTATTTCAGACTTTTAAATCAGAGAATCAAGCAGAATAAACAAAAATTGTATGAAAATTTTCATCTCCACAGTACTGTCTCATAAGCATCTAGTGAGAACCTACTATGTGTCAGGCTCAGTGGAAGAGACTGAGTGCATAAACTCCCAAGGAAAACTCCAGCAATGTTCTTTACCAAGATAGAAAAAAATAGTCTCAAAATTCACATAAAAAATTCATATGGAAGAACAAAAGGCCTCAGATAGCCAAAAATATCCTCAGCAAAAGAAATACAACCAGAGGTATCACTATACCTGATTTCAAGTTATACTACAAAGCCATAGTAACTAAAATAGCATGATACTGGCACAAAAGCAGACACACAGATCAACAGAATGCAATAGAAAACCTACCTCTAAATTCAAACAAGTACAGCTACCTGATCTTTAACAGACAAAGGGGCCAAAAATAAACATAGGAGAAAAGACAACATCTTCAACAAATGGTGCTAGAGATATTGCATAACCACCTGTAGGGGAATGAATTTAGACCCACTTCTCACCCTGCACAAAAGTCAACTCTATGTAGGGAGAGCAGTCCATGCTATAAGTGTAGGGAAAGCCTTCCTGAATAAATTCCAGTACTGTTCAGGAAATTCAATCAACACTCAACCACTGGGACTTCATGAAACTAAAAAGTTACTGTTCAGACAGGCAAACCACCAACAGAATCAATAGACAGCCTACAGAATGGGAGAAAAATCTTCACCAGCTGTACTTCTGACAAAGATATAATATCTATAATCTACGAAGAACTCAAAAAAACTAAACAATAGGGCTGGAGGGATGGCTTAGCAGTTAACGGTGCCTGCCTGCAAAGCCAAAGGACCAGGGTTCAATTCCCCAGGACCCACATAAGCCAGAGGCACAAGGTGGCACATTCATCTAGTGTTTGTTTACAGTGGCTGGAGGCCCTAGCGTGCCCATTCTCTCCCTCTCTCTCCCTCTCTCTTTCTCTTTCTCTCTCTCTCTCTCTCTCTCTGTCAAATAAGTAAAACAAATAAAAATAAAACATTTTAAAAAACTAAACAATAAATAAACCAAACAACCCAATCAAAAATGTGGCAGAGAATTTAATAGAGAATTCTTAAAGGAAAAAATAACAAACAAATGTCCATTACACACTTAAGGAAATGTTCAACATCTTTAGTCATAAGAGAAATGAAAATCAAAACAACATTGAGATTTAATCTTATCCAAGTCAGGATGGCATTCATGAAAAGAAAAAAAATAGAGTGCCAACAAATGCTAGTGAGGCTGTGGGAAAATAGGAACCCAGACCCACTGCTGATGGGAGTGGAAAGTGACACAGCCACTGTGGAAATGAGCATGGAGACTCTTGAAAAATATGAAAACAGGTCTACCATTTGATCCAGGGATATCATTCCTGGGCAGATACCTAAAGACTCCACTCTTTACTACAGAGATACCTGATCAGCCATGTCTGTTGTTGCTCTATTCACAATAACTAGGAAATGGAATCAACCCAGGTGCCCATCAACTGGTGAATGGATAATGAAGATGTGTTACATATACACTATGGAATTCTATTCAGCAGTAAGGAAAAATGAAATAATGAAATTTGCAGAAAAATGGATGGATTTGAAAAAAATCATTTTAAGAGAGGTCATGCAGGCACAGAAAAACAAAAGCTGCCATGTATTCTCTTATCTGCAATTCCTAACTGGGATCAATTGGGATCAAAACAATGGAGGTCATTGCCAATATGCTTGATTACCTGCCAGAGCTAAAAGGAAAGTCCCTATTGCTGAAGACACCACAGGCTATGTCACAGGTCACAGGAGGCGAAAGGGAAAATAGCTACCACCTGCTAGCATTTGTAGGGTTGCAAAACAATATGAGAACCACTGGAGGAAAACAATCACCAACAGTATGAATAAGCATGGAACCTTGCAGACTATAAAAACAACCAGCCAGTCAAGAAGTACACAGCTGTGCAATAGTGGCATGCTGCCTCTGTGGGTAACCAACTGTTCTTGGACTGAGGCCTGCTCAGTGGGAGAGAACTCAGATAAGGTACTAGAAACCAAGTCAGGATCCCACAGTCTGACAACTCAGATTCAAGGGCTGGAGAAATAGCTTAGCAGTTAAGGCGTTTGTCTTCAAAGCCAAATGACCTCGGTTAGATTCCCCAGGACCCACATAAGCCAGATGCACAAGATGGTGTGCTTGCCTCTGGAGTTTGTTTGCTGTGGCTGGAGGCCCTGGCATGCCCATTCTCTCTCTCTTCTCTCTTTCTCTCTCTCACTCTCTGCCTCTTTCCTTTTCTCACTATCTCTAATTAATTAATTTTTTAAAAACTCAGACTCAGAAAAAAAGTCTGTACTGATCTCTGAAGCATAATAGTGGGTTTGCCCATCAACAAAAGTCTCCTGTGCCGGGTGTAGTGGTGCACACCTTTAATTCCAGCACTCAGGAGGCAGAGGGAGGATCGCCGTGAGTTCAAGGCCACCCTGAGACTACAGAGTGAATTCCAGGTCAGCTTGAGCTAGAGTGAGACCCTACCTCGAAAAACCAAAAAAAAAAAAAAAAAAAAAAAAGTCTCTTGTGATGGCACACACCTTTAATCCCACCACTCGGGAGGCAGAGGTAGGAGGATCACCATGAGTGAAAGGTTACCCTGAGCATACAGAGTGAATTCTAGGTCAGCCTGGGCTAGAGTGAGACCCTACTTTAAAAAAAAAGTCTCTTTAATAAATTTGCATATCCTATTTAGCTCAAGCTAATTTCTCTTCTGTTTGGAGAATCTGTTTAATGTTACAGATGGCAGAGAAAAGGAAGGACAACCAAGATCCATCAATAAGACAAGAAGATAGCTGACTGCCCACCATGGGATGTGCCACCTCTACCACGTCTGCCAGGGTCCAGGAGAATTTGCAGAGGAAATGGTGAGATGAATACTGCTCTTATTGCTAGCCTGATAAAAAGTTCCATGGTGATGGTGGCAGATACAGTGATCAATCAAAACCTATCAAAGCAGAACTTGAGAGGCTACAGAGAACTCAACACTACATCAGACTGCCAATAAGCCTGCCATGGCTCAGGGAACATTGCAGAAGAGGGGGCAGAGAGATTTTAAGAGCCACAGAGTGGGTAGGAATACCCTGAGACATTGTCTCCCCACTACCCCACAGAAACTGACTGAGGCCTTCATGCCCTACTGTGAATACATAACCCCACCGAGGAGGGACTCCCCAGGAGGACATAGGGATAAAATAGTATAACCTATTATAATTTATATAAAATAAAATAAATGTATTTTAAAAAACAGGATAATACATAAAATTTTAAATCCTCCTATTCACCGTAAAAGCTCTGTAACTGTCTAAACATAGAGGTGCATGTGTAGAAGTGAGACAGCAGGTCTGAGTTGGGCCACAAGCTGAGAAGTCCCAGAACCCCACTCTAGCTATTGTGCCTGCTGACTGAAATACAGCAGTTTCACTCCCATAAAGAAGTGCAATAGCAAAATCTATCATACTATGGGCATATTAAAATATTGAAAAGTCAATCCACTTCTTTAAATTTTTTTAGAAGCTCAAAGCAAATTCCTCTGATTATACTATAATCACAATCTCTCTGAAGACTGCTAAAAAGATTTGGCATATCTAACCTATTTAGAACACAAGGATAATGTAATTTTGTAATAGGAATTTTAATAATATCAGACTTACAACCCAATCTATATTCCACCGGGTTCCAGTTTGATCAGGAAATAAAATCAGATCATAAACTGCTGTGTGTACCCTAAACAAAGAATGAAAGCTGCTTTGCAATGGACAAGAGACAAGAACACATGTAAGAACATGTGATGTGCATACTTTGTAATGGACAAGAGGCAAGAACACATGTAAAAAGACATGCATAATTTGTAATGAACAAAAGGTAATAACACATGTAAACATGTGCATGTGGCATATAGTGAAATCTTCAAAGTCAGACTCAGCCAGAATTAGGTGAATCAATTCATTTCAACAAGATTTTTGTGTTGCTCCTAACATTTGTGTTGTTCCTGCATGTTGAGAGATAGTTTTAAACACAATTAATTATATAGCATTCTATTATCTATCTCGTTTGTCAGTCAGCTCAGAAGGTTGGTATCATTTTTATCTTGTGCTCTTAAGTGCCCACAAAAAAATCAAAGAAGAGAAAAACAAACATTGGCTCTAAGGACAAGAAACAGGAAGGAAACATGATCTGAATAGCTAAGCAAATTTCCTTAGAGAGTCTCAAAAGGAAAAGTGAATAAAACATATGAATAAGGGGCAGGTGTGGTGGTGCACACTTTTAATCCCAGCACTTGGAAGGCAGAGGGGTAGGTGAGTCACTGTGAGAGTTCAAGGCCAGTCTTGAACTACACAGTGAGTTCCAAGTCTGCCTGGGCTAGAGTGAGACCCTGCCTAACAACAACAGAAAGAAAGAAAGAAAGAAAGAAAGAAAGAAAGAAAGAAAGAAAGAAAGAAAGAAAGAAAGAAAGAAAGAAAGAAAGAGGGAGGGAGGAGAGAGAGAAAGAAGAAAGAAAGAAAGAAAGAAAGAAAGAAAGAAAGAAAGAGAAAGAAAGAAAGAAAGAAAGAAAGAAAGAAAGAAAGAAAGAAAGAAGACAAAGAAGAGAAAAATAAAAAGAACATGGAAATGTATTTTCAGCTTTTACTTGTTTGCTTTTTTTTTTTGTTGTTGGGTTTTGTTTTTTTTTTTTTTTTCAATTACATGATGATCATGGTGTCACTGCTTTCACTGGGGCATAAGAATAACATTGTTGGTATGTAACATCTGGGCAGAAAGAATAAGTTCAAAGAAGTTGCATGATGAAAAGGAAAAGAGAATTTTCATCTCAACAGGCATTTTGTGTGTGTGTGTGTGTGTGTGTGTGTGTGTGTGTGTGTGTGTTTTACTGCAGATAAACATTGCAGTAAGTCTCTGTAAGTATAAAAAGATTGCTAATTTCCCAGATTCATCACCAAAATGTACCAGTAAATTAGACATAGTAAATACAACAGTGGGGAAAGCATGTTGCAAGGCTTGTGCCCATGATATAAATGAATACTGTTAGAAGTTCAAAATGGAATAGATCCCTTCTGGTGGGAAATTAAAGATAGATAAACTCAGAGCTTTGAGAAGGAACCAATTTTAACAGGTAGATGAATATAAGAGGAAGAGGGAGAGAACTGTATAACTCATTGCACAGAGAGAAGATTGAACTCTATCTCAAATGAGATAATGGATCTGAAATCATTTTTGAAATAGTTAAGCATGATACCATTGTAAAGAATTAAATAGAGGCTTAAGTCAACTCCCCTAATGTCCCTGAACCTTGGGACTTCAACTGTAAAATGGGAAGTCATGCCTCCTTTCCCCTCTCCTATCATCAGAAGCCTCCAAAAGTGTCCTCATGCACCTCCGTATTTTTTATTTCACAGAAATGATAGATATTCATCTACACTTTTAACAAAGCTTTAAGTGCACAGCACAATGCTACCCCTAAGCACATTATGTCTTATGACAGATCTCGAGAGCATATTCATCTGTGGTTTTAGACCTACTCCAGAACAACTCCCTCTTTCCTCCTCTCTTAACCCCTTCAACCACCATCCTGCCTTGCCCTTTATGTTGTTTTAGATGCCTCATCCAAGTGAGAGCATGCTGGGCATCTGCTCCTTACAGCTTTAAAATTATTAATCACTTTAACATGGAACTTGATTTAATTACTCCAAAACCCAAATAGGAACCTATATGTATGTCAGTCAATATGAAATGAAGCTAAAATAAAAATGAAAGTATCATGTCAGGGCTGGCAAGATGGTTCAGCAGTTGAGAGCACTTGTCATGCAAGTTTGAGGGCCTGAGACTGCCAGAGTTCACGTACTCAGCACTCACATCAATAGCTGGGTGTGGCCACATACCTCTGTAACCCAGTCTTCACAGGGGCAGCCGTGTGGGGAACTAGAGAAGGGAGAATCACTAGGGTTTACTGACTGGAACAAAATAATGAAAATGACAGGTCTGGGTTGATTGAGAAGCTCTGACTGAAGGAAAAAAGTAGATGAGTGATAAAAGGAGGCCACAGGAGAACATCCGTGTCTTCTGCATGACCTCTGACCTCCACTCTTGTGTCCATAGGGTACATTCACCCACACACAGGCATGCGCACACACACGCACCAGAAACATATCATTTACAAGAAAAATAAATAAATAGAAGCAAAACAAAAAAACTTTTCACTAAAGATGCAAATAAACTCATAAAAAATATTTGAAAGACAAAAAGTGAAGTCAAATATACCTATCTAACAGCTTGATCACAATGCAGGTTCTGCCACAGCCTCAGAGAAATTCTAATGTGTTTTGACATATTTATCTGTGGGACTCTGCCATTGCATTAGCATTCTTCAAATTATTTTTACATTTAAATTGATTTCAATTACATAGACATTTCAAAACATTAATATTCATTTGAGATATTTCTGATATCTTCTCGGTGTGCTAAACTTTTTCAGGCACTGGTTCATAATTAACCCACTCCACATGTATCTGCTAGAGAACAACCCTATGAAATTCTGATTAGCGTTAAGAGCCTTTTTGCATATGCTCAGAGTTCCTAAATTATACACGTTGCACTGACAGAGTTCACACATACACAGTGTTCCGCTGAGCCCGAACCTTCAAACGTATCTTCCATTCCTTGAAGATAAGTAAAACGTACACGTAAGAGAGGCTCACTCCACAGACTGCAACCTAGACTGTTATGAGATAGTATAAAAGAATTTCATTGGTTGGTTGGGGAGTGAAAAACAGAGAAACTGATGACTGAGGGTTGAGAGAGAACAACTGCATCCCTTGCTATAGATCCTCTGAAACCCTCAGTATGAAAGTAACAGACTTCCTATGCAAATTTATAAACAAACAACAAAACATTTGATTTGTGCAGACTCAGCATGTAAAATTTCAGAAGTCTAAAGCAGCGGGACCCATGATTCCATAGTGACAGAATTTGAACATTTGAAGCATTTAGCGACATTTTCACTAAACAAAGGAACATCAAATATTATCTGGGACACATGAACATTAAAGAAAATAATAGAATCTGGAGTGTCTTTGATCCCAGCACATGGGAGGCGGAGGTAGGATTACGGTGGGTTCAAGACCAGCCTGAGACTACATAGTGAATTCCAGGTCAGCTTGGGCTAGAGTGAGACCCTACCGAGGGAAAAAAAAATTAATCAATAATAAAAATACATAAATAGTATATAGACGGTGTTTTAGAAAGAAAAGTTTTAACTGATAGCACCTCATTTAGACTTCCAAACTTTGAACAAAAACGTTTGGGGAGCCTTCCGTATGAGGATTGGCCTAAGCATGAGGTGAGAAAACACTGCCCCATCACCATTTGCCCTGCGCTGGGAGAAGATCTCTGAACTGCCGTCCATTATTTTGGGTGAAATGCAGTGATCTGTGGAAGAGAATTTCAATTTGGGTTCCAATTGAGGTGTGATCTAACCTGAGGATTTTTCAAGTTACATTAGAACAGAGGCACCCACTGAACAGAAGTTCCCTCCTCTTGTAAGAAGTGAGCTTCCCTGCGGGTCCAGCAGCTTCCCCGCGGGTCCAGCAGCTTCCCCAGAGGCCAGTCCCTGACGAGTGGACGCTAAGTGCGAACCAGTGGGCTTGACAGCAACCACACAGAGGCCACTGGCGTGGCGAGGTCAGCATCACAGGGGTGTCGGTGCAGCCTCGACCCACGTAGTCAGAGGCTCTGCCACTGGCCCACAAAGCTCTGTGGACACAGTGTGTCCTAATTGACCACAGTTTCACCCAGCCAGGGAACCCAGAGGAAATAACAGAGGAGATGTCAGGGAGGAATCTTCTACCAAGGCTCTGTCATGGACCACATTCACAGGCCAGGATGGTTATAATGTGCATTCATTTAATGGATGTAAATACTGCCAAGCCTAAGCTTGGCCAAGCTCACACAGCTGGGTTTTTAATTGCTTTTTCCAGCACAATGATTAGGACATATCTCAATGTGATCTCTCTCTTTCTTTCTCTCTCTCACATATATACACATATATGTGAACTATAAAGCTATATATATAGTGGTGAACTGTTTCCTTTTAAAGAAAACTCGGGGGCCCAGAAGCATCTATTCCTCTATTCCTTTCAAGTTTAATATTCTCTTACTTCATGTTTTACAATTAATTACATAAACTTCTTCCAATCCTTTTCAGGATTAGGTAGGATTGTGAACACATTCTATTTCTGGGAGAAATGATATCATAAGTTTCAAGTGACTGGCCTTTTCATGAGGTTTCATATTATGGGCTTTAAAGGATCTGTGAAGAATCTATGTAAGTCAATCCAAGGATAATTTATGGGTTAGCAACTGGTTCCATTAAAATAACAGGAAATACAGAACATTTTCTATGCTATACTGCTTTGAACATGAAAGGTTCAATTATCTGCCCTTGATGGGTATCTTCCACTATATTGTAAACTTACACATGTACATGTCAAAGAAAGTTGATGTGACAAGGGTATGCTCTTAGTATTATATATTTTCTTTTTCACAGATTCACTTTTAAATTTTTTTATTTTTATTTATTTATTTGAGAGGCAGAGAGCAAGAAAGAAAACATGGTAATGCCAGGACCTCTAGCCACTACAAATGAAATCCAGATGAATGCAGCAGCTTGTGCATCTAGCTTTATGTGGGTCCTGGGAAATTGAACCTGGGTCCTTAGACTACACAGGCAAGCACCTTAACCATTAAGCCATCTCCCCAACCCTTTCATAGATTCTTATTCTAAACTTCCTGTGAGATAGAAATAAGCAGAACTGAAAATAATGTCTGAGTCACTAAGAAATTTGTTAGCATATTTAATGTAAAAGAGAATATTTTCTATAAATTAAATCACCAAGGTATTTTTGAGGAAAAGAGGCCAAAAAATGTTTTCTCATTTTTCATAGAATGACAGTATGGACAATAATAAATTTACATTAGATAGTCTGGGATTCATTGAATTACAGCTCTGACTGCAATACCACATAAATAGTACCTGCTAATATAAACTTGATTTCTGCATTTTTGCTTTCTTTTACTCATTTATCTGTGGAAGTTGACTTTAATCATATTTCATGATTCCTTTGGAGAATAAAAGCAGTCCTGAAATAATTTACATTTTTATTTCAGCCCTTCTCCACACTTATATGTGAAGCAGGATGCCTGGCCTGGTTCAGTGGAAGTTAACTGGCAACCCACAACCATACCCTGTAAAAGGAGTTTCCATCTTTTACCATGTTTTCATTATAGGCAACCAAAGCTATCAAGTCCTAAGAAAGATAAGAAAAAAGATATGTGCTGCCAAATGGAAAGATGTCCTCAAAAAATCCCATAGTAAATGAACTTTTGTCTCAGTAAAAAAAAAAAAAAAAGAAAGAAAGAAAAAAAAAGATGCCCCTATCAGCAGGATCTAAGGATTTGCCTACTGTCACATTTCAGACAGAAGGATAACTAATACAAGAAGTCCAGTGTTTAACACCATGTCAGACATGGCTGAGGACTAGAGGTCAGAAAATATAGCCTCTGGCTCTCAGGATTTTGCCACTAGCACAAAGATTCTGAAATTTTTAGTTGCAACAGGGAAAAGACTGCCGCTGATCAGAGCTGCCCCTAGCACAGAGCTGGGTTACGACCAGGACAATGTCTAGAAGCCCTGTAAACTGCACTTCCATCGAAGCCCACATGCTGACCAAGAGGAGCTGGAGCCTTAGTCATAAACATGTGCTGCTCTCCCACTTCAAATCTCATCCAAGTATTACTAATGGGGGGGGGAGAAAGAAAATATGTGGCTTCCTTAAATATCAGGCTGGAGTTCTTAGGCAGTGTCCAGGCTCACTGTCATTAAAAGGATTTCTGGCATTCTTAGAAACTCTTCCTGTTAGCAGCCAAGGTATCTGTGCTGAGGGTTCATTTTGAACCACTAGGGGTTTAAGCTTGGTTCAAGCACATAGCAGGTTGAAACTGGAAGCCTGTTTGCCACCAGGTTCCACTTTTAAAAAAACAGTTGAGCCTGTGAGTATGAACTTCAATGGCACAGCTCTCAGAGACAGCGGAAGCCACCCCTGGCTGAGGGATGAGATTAGCCTGTGTCATGGAACTGAAAATGGATCTGGAAGCAGAGGCATATGTGCAGCGGTGAATTCTGCCAAACCAATTTACCTCAGTGGCTACAAGGATCAAAGACAATGGTGACTTAGTCAATTCTCCGGCTCTGTGGGTGAGATAGTTGGAAGTAAGATCTTCTCTGTAGATTATTATTCCCTGGAGGTCAGTCACAATTCAGAAGAAAAGGAAAACAAAGAATCAGAAGAAACTGGACACCTTAATGCTTCCAAGTTATTTTGGAGTTGATTTTAATGTGGACATTTTTAGTGTCCACATACAGGTGGTACACTGAAAGCATTGTGGGCTGTTTTCCAAATCCAATGAGCTGCATTTTTCTTCCTTCACAAAAATGGGCAGGCGGGGGAGGTAGAAATGACTTTAGATGTCGACCAGCAGCTGCAAGAATAGTGACTGGGCACACACAAGAACGCTGAGCTCAAAGCCAGCAGCAGGGAAGGGGAGCACTACCTGGTACATGTGACAGAAGCCCTGGACACCACAGGTATCTTTTCAGGAATTAATGACAGGACAAGACATGACAAAAACCATGGCCTCCTAGCTCTTCCCAAACTTCATGAAGCTGTACAACCACTCTTGGCCCATTATGGCAGCAGAGGAGTTCTTGCTCTGAAGAGAGAACTATACCAGAGAAGCACCAGTCACAGCAGCAGGCAGATGTGCCATCATGGAAATGGGAAAATTAATTTATACTAAATACTGGGGTACTCACCCAGCATGTCTCTCATACCCAACTCCCAAATTGCTGCCTCTGATATCATAGTGAGAGAGTAGTTAAGTAGCTAGAGGAAACTCAGAACACAGTTGATTACTAACAGTAGTGGAGGTGGCATGACCAAAGAAATGCATTTGACTTAAACTTGTCTGGGCAAATAAAAACTATGAAAAGATGAGTAAAATGAAAGGACATAAGAACATGGGTAATACACTAGGAATGGATAATTGAGTCATCAGATATAGTTGAAGATTTTGCAAAGTGCCTAATTCTGCCTATAACAAATACATTATTTTAAATGTGAGCAGTTTATCTTGCTGGACATTTTAGGGACACATCTTGTGTGCAAGTAGAAATGACCCATGTCGCCACTTTGTAGATCGATTCATACTTCCTTTCCAGTTATGGTCTATGTTTCATTTTCTCTTAATTACTACCTTTAATATGCAAAATTGAATTGAAATCATTTAGTGGCTTCTGAAAAGCATGCAGGCAACATTTTCACACTTTTATTAAATTTTTGATCGTTTAAAGTTTTATATGATGTCCTTTGATGAAAGGTATTGGCAATTCTCTGTGAATGTTCTGCAAAATAAAATTAATCTTTAATGATTAAGAGAGAAGAGGCAACTTGGAACTCTACAAAAGTATGAAATTTACCTATCCATCTGGCATAATTTGTGCCATCCATACCAATTAGTACAAATTAAATACAAGAATATTTGTTCAGTAAGTCTAAAAAAATGAGCTATATTACTTTGTCGTGGTTTACTAAGTCTCAGGCATCAATTTTAGTGCTCATACTATAGAAGAGCTTGCATGAGAGGAAGTTGTAACACCTATAGTGTTTAAATCATGGCTTTTTCACTGGGCTGTCTTACTGCTAAAGGCACAAAAACTTCTCTCCCACTTCCGCACATCACACTTTGGTCAGATAACACAGTACTAGGCGGCCATTAAAGGGAAAGTTTTGTCAGGGTTTCCCCAAAGGTCAACTTGCAAATCACACATCTGAGAGTTGCCCTGGAGTATCTGTTTAAAATGCATTTCCCAAGTCCTACCAAAAAAAAAAAAAAAAAAAAAAAGACTAATTTGAAATCTCCAGGTCTGAAAATCTAATTTTGGAATCTCAGAAACCTCCCATGTACTTCTCATATGGATAGAATTTAAAGATATACTAAGTGAGTCTGCGGGTCTGAATACCAGAGCATTGCAATGGCTTGGTACCACAGAGCCCAAGTAAAAGCAAGAGACTCTCATGCTTGGAAGCACCAAGGAAAAGGAAGGAATCCTTAAAGATACAAGTTCCCAAGGGGCTAATAATCAACTTGTTAAGACAGAAAACACGCTCCTTCATTTTATGCTGATAAAGTTGTAGATGGTGCATAAGCATTCTCACTTCTGTGTGGCTGTTTGATAATTACTACAACTAATTCCATACACTTTGACGTTTTTAGATAAAACATTTAAATAACGCACTATGAAGAGGGTGCTTTGACATCTTGAAGAGTTGGGGTTAAATATAGCTGCTCATAAAATAAGACTCACCCCGATTTATGCCAGATGGGGACTGTATTTTCCTCTCACAATTGAGTGGCCCCACATCTTCTTCAAGGACCTTGCTTCTTTGAGGAGCCTGACCTGCCATCCTAAGATGCTGTCTGTGGGCTCGTGCTGACATGATGATGTCTGGACATCCATTCATCATATCTAACCTGTTCCAGGCATGTTCCAATGAAAATGTGTCCAAGGCGCTTTCTTTTAATCTCGTGCAGCAACCTCTAGCCTCATTCCAATTAATAGTTTCAATTAGCTATCCCAATAAACAAGAAATGTAGTTTGGGCTGAATGCATTTCAATGTCCAACAAAATTGAAGTTTCATTACATAAAGGGAAGAAGAGAATGGATACTGGATTGGCTGGAAGTCAAGATTCTATCCTATCATTATTATTTGGCTAAGAGAAATGTACCCATCTCCCCTGGGCCCCAGTTTTCTCATCTGTAAAACAAGAAGCAATACCCACTTCTCAAGATGGTTATAACATTTACAGACAGCATGATATATGGAGGCTGGAGAGGTGGCTTATTAGTTAAGGCACTTTCCTGCAAAGTTGAAGGACCTATGTTTGACTTCAGATCCCACATAAGCCACACGCACAAAGATGAGGCAAACACAAGGTTACACATGCCCACTAGGTGGTGCAAGCTTCTGGAGTTTGATGATTGCAGTGACTGAGGCCCTGGAATGCCAATTCTCTCTCTCTGTCTCTCTAAAAAAATTAAAATTAGCCTGGTGTGGTGGAGCACGCCTTTAATCCCAGCATTCGGGAGGCAGAGGTAGGAGGATGGCTGGGAGTTCAAGGCCACCCTGAGAATACAGAATGAGTTCCAGGTCAGCCTGGGCTAGAGCAAGACCTAACCTCGAAAAACCAAAAATAAATAAATAAATAAATAAATAAATAAAAATAAAATAAAATAAAATTAAATTAAATTAAATTAAAAAAATTTAAAAATAATAAAAGACTTGATATACAATAAAGATTTAATAAAGAAGTAATTTACCAAAAAGAGAAATCTTAACTTCTAAAATTTAGGGAAGGATAATTTTCTGGCCACCATCCAATACTGGAGCAGTGTCAGATCACCTTGCCAGCAGAGCTCAACTATATCATCCTATGTCATTTCATTTCCCTTT